>OX387981.1:1506394-2756394 GCA_947578425.1 Eugnorisma glareosa
CATAGTCTTCTGTATTATTCAAACTGTCAGATTTTACAATTTTTAAATCAATTGACATATATCCTACATTGAATCTACCACGTCCTATGGAGCATCAACTATACCATCACAATCCTGCTCTGTCCCCAGATCCAAGTGATGTCAGATGACCAACAGAACCGCGGCGGTATCTTCGTGACCAATGAGAAGGGGCTGGTGCCACCACTAGCCACCACCGACTTTGTTGTCGACGATAAGGGGAATGCCAGTAAGTCGACATACTTTGTCTAGGGGCAACTAACTAAATAATGGGTGTAAAAGTACCATTGACGAAGCTGAAAGACACTTGTTCTCCCCGTCATTGCGATCATTTTTTTCTTCTAGACTATACATGGAAACCTTCTAGTTACGGAGCTTTTGGCGGTCAAAGTTCCAACATTTTCACAAGTTTTTTTTAAATATAAGTTTTTAATGTTGTAACTTTACTATATATACCTCCAAGACTTTCGTAATATTCAATGCATCCATCAGCACAATGTTTTGAGTGCGTAACATTGAGTCCTACCGCAAAACGTGATTTTTACCCCAAAAAAATTGTCATTTCTCAGCAATAATTTTTGGGTAGAGTTACTTAGTTTGATGCACAGAATGCTTGGTTGACGGCTTCGTGAAGGACCTACTTACACCTTGTATAATTCTATCACTGACTTACAAATCGGACACTCGGCTTGATCATCGAAACACGCAGACTCTAATGCCTTATTGTGGGAAACCCAACATCTCACATCAACTAAACCCAACAACTTCTAGATATATGTTAATTTTAAGATATTTATAAGTTTTTAAGTTAGATGGTTGGATGATGGGTGGGATTCTCCGATCCTGGGGTAGTGGATACGACTGCACGTAGTCAAATAGACATTCCCCAGCATCGGCGTGCCTCACTTAGCTTCGAGAAAATTTTCCTAAAACTAGTTATAAGTTTTCATTGTACTAACAAAAGTTGTGTCTATGTTAAAAATGTTAATTATTATTATACTAACAATACTAACATAATACATAAGCACCATTGTTACTAATACTTAATACTAACAAAACTATAGTCTTAATTAAACTAACTTAAATTTTTCTAATTATATCTAATTGTAAGTATGTATGAGTGTCTAGAGACTCACCGACCCCACAGTCAAACCATTACAACGGTTTTGTGGGGCTTAAATAAATAATAAAATCCTAGAATTTTCGTGGTCGAAAATGACTTATATTAGTTTTATCCTTATTGTACGGACTATTAATGTGTAAGGGATTTAAGCGCATTTTATTTTTTTCATTACTTAGAACGATACAATATTATCCTTGTATTTTCTAGGTCCTCGCTACATTCGAAGCTCAATGTACACAGTTCCAGTAACGGCTGATCTGCTCAAACAGACGTCAATGCCCTTCTGTTTAGTTGTAAGTAGAATTTTCTTGTTGGCTTCATTTCAAAGTCCAAGTTAAAATTACTGTATTATTGTTGCAACAACATTTTTACATATAAATCGCATGCTTTATGGGACAAACCTATTGCTATTATTACTGTCTATGTTAAAAACAATTATATAATTGCGAGAGTCTGCATCCTTTTTTCCAACCCGCAACTCTTTCATTGCTTACTGAGCTGGCACCTAACAACAGAAATTATGTTGGCGCAGCTTATTTTCATTAACAGTATGATTTTGCGTAAATTTGAATGTATTTTTATAAAATAATGACACCTCATTTCCCGTCCCCAGCTGTCCCCGATGGCAGAGCCCATAGGCACGGAGCAGGAGCCCCCGCTGATCGACTTCGCAGCCCTGACGGGGTCCCCCGCGCTGGGCCCGGTGCGCTGCTCGCGCTGCAAGGCCTACATGTGTCCCAACATGAAGTTTGTGGACGCGGGGAGGCACTTCAAGTGTGCCTTCTGCAAGGCTACTACTGAAGGTATGTGGATTTGAAGTTGTTAAAAAAACCAGCTCAGCATAATATTATGCAGCCGGTCTAATATTTCACATCCATGTCTCTCGATGTCTCAGAGCAAGTTAAACTGTAGTCATGTCGAGTTTGAAAACTTATATAGTTAAAGGATTGTCAAGTTATTAGACAAGGGACCATATTATGAAGTATTTAAGCCTACAGGAATTATGCTTTAAGTCAAGTTTCTCAACTCAAGAAAGACTGTGCTATCACCTCTATTGCACTGGAAAAATCATCTTCCTCCTTGCCAGGAACTGCAGTGGCCAATCTGGAAGTCTCTTTATTGTTTGCGAGCCCAGGTTGACTGCTGTAGAAATAGTCTGGCTAAATAGGGTATCACCAACCTGCCCCAAATAAAAAGCCCCACCTCCTTACTTGCCCATCCTGCACAGCCATCTGCACATTCCAGGATTTAAACGAAACCAATGAAAGAGCTGTGCGCAAAAAAAGACTGGAAAAGTGACAGTATTGATACTTAAAAATACAGCACCAGAAGACAAGAATGTTTACTTAATTTTGTATATTTGCCCTCATCAGTTCCAATGGAGTACACGCAGTACATCAACAGCATGCAGCAGTACGGCCGTGTTCCCGCCGAGATGGCGCTCGGGACGTACGAGATCGTCGCAACCAAGGAGTACTGCCGGGTTAGTAATATCTGCAAGGCTGATTACTTCAGGTATTCTAAATATGAGCAATTTACTGCCGTGGCCTTCTGCAGATATTTTTTTAAATTAAAACTAGATGAGGTCGTGTGCTTTACCCGAATATACTGAGAAAACATATGTGTGTGAGTGGCCACAGTCTCTTTTAATCTAGTCTCTCCTGGGCTTTCTTCAGCAGACATGGCGTTGCCAACCAAATTATTCACAAACTACGTTTACTAGTAACTAAACCATTGTTTAATTCACAGAATAATACTCTCCCGAACCCGCCCGCGATAGTGTTCGTGATCGACGTGTCGTACAACGCGATCAAGAGTGGACTCGTGCACACTGTGTGCGAAAATATCATGGAGATTATTGATGTAAGTTACCTAATTTTTTTAAACCCATAGACTGGGAAAATGAGTTATAGTATGACCATTTAAAGTTTGCAGTTCAAGGTGACGCTGAACGACCGGGTTTTTTTTAAATTTCTGTGTGGGGGCGGGGACTCAGAATGATGTACTGAACTGAAACTAAAAAAAACTGCTGTTCCCTGCAAAAATGCAATACCTACACGGTCAAAATGTATGGAACTGCAGATATTTTTTTAAAATTACTGATGAAAAATTTCTACATTGGGGGGTGGGGGGGGCGGGGTTCAGCGTCTGTATCTACTTATGTATCGTGGACTCCTAAAGATTTTATAAATGATGACGATGATGTATATGTCGTTGTTTGCAGGCGATGCCTCGTGACGAGCAGACCGGCAAGAGTTGGACCCGAGTGGGTTTCATCACATACAGCTCAACTGTACACTTCTACAACATAAAGGTAAGAACTTCACATATTATTTTCTATTGTGAAAAAAAAAACAGCGCTTACTGTTAAAATATCGATTTTAGCGTTAAACTTATAATGTAAGGGGAGGCCCCCTTACACTATAAGTTAAAAGAACACACTAAACCTGCCTGTTTGTTTAAAGGAAAACTCGTTTCCTTGATCATTCAGCAAGTGTGCCATTCTTTTAAGTAAAAAATCATAAACCAATCACCACCAATCATTTAGTCAATTCTGGGAGCAAGAACAAAATAACACCATGTTTTTGCTTGGTGTTACCAACCATGAACCCAAATTCTAACCATAACTCTCTCCCTAGGGTTCCCTAGCCCAACCACAGATGATGTCAGTGGGTGACGTGGGTGACATGTTCGTGCCTCTCCTGGAAGGCTTCCTGGTGTTGCCAGACGAGAGCGGGCCGGTGTTGCAAGCGCTGCTGCAGCAGCTGCCGCTCATGTTCCAGGACAACAAGGAGACGGAGACGATTCTATTGCCTGCCGTACAGGTATGGTATTATCTGCCTGGGTTCTATTTTACTAAAAATACGCGCAGCGAACAGTAAGATATGATGACCACTGCGTCAGAGGGGCGAGTGCGACGGGGAGGCTGCGTGAGTACGGCCCTGAGGAGGTCAACAACAATACAAAAAAGCGTCGAGCGCGCTTCTCGAACACGTTTGTATCGTTTCGTTCGTGCATTTGAATCATACAAACGCAACAATCTGCTTTTCGAGCATTTACATTGCCGTTAATGCGCATTTGTGAAACGCAAATAATCTGCGCTGAAAAAATACGTCGCGTGACTACACGCTCTTAGCCACAAACCCCCCTAACTAACCCACTCGTATCTGCCCAGGCCGGTCTAGAAGCGCTAAAAGCAGCGGACACAGCAGGGCAACTGCTAGTGTTCCACACCTCCCTGCCCACGTACAACGCGCCCGGCAAGCTCACCAACAGGGAAGACAGGAAACTGCTGGGAACTGACAAGGAGAAGCAGATATTGGGTGAGTTTAGGTTTAACTTTGGTTCCTTGGATTGTTTTAACAATCCAAGGAACCAAAGTTAAACCTAAAATATGGTTATACATGATTAATTATTGAAATGGCCCCTCTGGTATCTGGGTCAAATGTTTCTTGCAGCGCTTGGCAGGTGAATGTCAGGCAGTCAGTGCTGTCTAGAAGCGCTGTAGATAGCGCTGTAGATATGCATGAGAGCTTTCTTTTTTGTATTTATGATGATGTATGTATAAAGGGCGTAACAAGACCTTTAACGAAGCCGAAAGGCACTTGTTCTCCCCGTCATTGCGATCATTTTTTTGTTCTAAACCATACCTGGGAACCTTCTAGTTACGGAGATATTGGGGGTCAAAGTTCCAACTTTTTCAAAGGTTTTTTTTTTAAATACATGTTTTTAATAAAATATTTTTAGTTTAGACCCCTCCACGACCCCTGTACTATTCAATTCATCCATCAGCACAATGTTTTTAGTGCGTTACATTGAGCTATACCGTAAAACGTGATTTCTAACCCCAGCAAAAAAAAAGTCGTTTTGCAGCAATAATTTTTGCGTAAAGTTACTTACGGAGTTGACGGCTTCGTGAAGGGTCCAGTTACACCCTGTATGTGAACTTCATTTTCCGAATTTGATTCTCAGTCGATCTCGTGTGGGTACTGGCTTAGCCAGCTCAACTCAGCTCCGTCCGGAAGCATGGTTATTTCGATTGAAAATAGGCGGCATAAGTACTGATGTAACGTGTTGTTTCCCTCCGCCAGCTCCACAAACCACGGCGTACAACGAGCTGGGCCAGTCGTGCTGCGCGGCCGGCGTGTGCGTGGAGCTGTTCGTGTGCAACAACTCGTACGTGGACGCCGCCACCATCGGCCAGCTGCCGCGCCTCACGGGCGGACAGCTGCACAAGTATACTTACTTCCAGGTACGTTGACCCTGGCTTTAATATACAGGATGAATTTTTCAAGTGGGCGTGGATGGCCAAATCCGAAACTGTGAGGAATATCTAAAAATGCTCAAAGGAGTCTCGAGCCCGATTTTGATGAAAACTTAAACTGCATAATTGGATTTTTGAAAAAATCAATACTCCTGGCCAGGAATCGAACATGTTGGATTTGAAAAAAAAAAAACACATACTGTATTATTACACCATTCGATAGCATCGCCATTAATAATCAAATTCTGTGAAGTAATGACATATGACAAACCAAAGGAAGGAGTTGTAGTATTCAACGAAACGTCGAACAAAATCACTATTGGCGCCAACTCACTTGTCAGTTCTAATTTCAATAGTTTACATTATTTTTTTTTTATTGAGGCCTTCACCCACGAAGAGATAAAAAAAAAGTGAAATTAGAACATGTTTTGAAGATGACTGCGGTGCGGGTGCCATCAATCAAGGAAATTAATTTAAAATATCAAATTTTACATTTTCCTTAAGTTTGGATGTAGCTGAATACCAGTATTTGACATGGAGCGACTGCCTATCTGACCTCCACAACCCAGTTAGTACTGAGATGTCTTCTGTTTAGTTAAGTTTAAAATCAACATTTAAATGCACTCGTCCCGCGAATGTTTTTTGTTCAGTCATCCATGCCCACTTGAAAAATTCACCCTGAATGAAGTGGACGATGCAAAAAAAGTTTGTAAAGATCATAGCAGGTGGCGTTGTTCAAGTTTCTGCCGAACAATGTAACCAATTACCTCCCTTCCAGTCGGAGATGGACGGGCCGCGCCTAGTGCTGGACGTGCAGCGCGTAGTGTCACGGCCCACAGCGCACGACGCCGTCATGCGCGTGCGCACGTCTACTGGAGTCAGGCCTACGGACTTCTTCGGACACTTCTTTATGTCCAACACTACGGATGTTGAGCTGGCGGCTATTGGTGAGTTCAACATTATTCTGTAGTCGGTGTAGTGTAGTGTTATAGTGTAGTTGAAGTTATACATTATATCTTTTTCTGTAAATTAATTGAAGAAATACTTTACACATGCTTCAATAAATTATTTTTAAAACTAGATGAGGTCTTAAATATGTCTGAATCAAAATACTGTTACTATCACAAAAAAAAATGCCCAAAGCATGTAAATTGTAATTACAAACAATGTTTACTGGCAGACGAATCGCATATAACAAAACAGATTCTTACTATGCAGGCAGTTTGATTGTTTTCTGAAAATCATGTCATCGTTTTTAATCAAAAACAAGGCCGAATAGTAATTGAACTAGTATAATATAAAATATGCCAATAACTGATCCAATATAGCTACACTACGGTATATAAAAACGTCAACAATAAGTACTTGCCGTTGTACATAAGCTATATATTGTAAGTTTGTGTATATCTTTTAATATTGTGTGCAATAAAGAATAAGAATGGTCGAAATCACACCATTGCTGACCATTAACCGAACCATTCAATCCCGAAACCCGTTCGATCTTAAAATTAACCATCCGCTTCTTCCCATAGACGCCGACAAAGCCATAGGCATCGAGGTCAAACACGACGACAAACTGACAGCAGAAGATGGGGTCTACATCCAAGCTGCCTTACTCTACACCCACCGGTCCGGACAGAGGAGGCTGCGAGTCCTGAACCTGGCCCTCAATGTGGCACATCAGCTCGCTGATGTATACCGGAGTATGGAACTCGATACCTGCGTCAACTTCCTCACTAAGCAAGGTAAGATGGAGTGGATCCTGTCTGTAACTCCTCAGAATATAGGAGCCTGGACCTCCATGTAGACTTTCACTAGTGGAGTACCCAGGTCAACATTAGGGGAAAGCCCAAAAGACAGTAAATTCTTTAGAAGCCTTTAAATTACAATACATAGTTGGTAATAGTGCAAGCTAAGCTTTTAGACTTATATGAAGGTGCTGCCACTATTTATTTGATATTGTGAGGTCAGCCTCAGGGTTCTTCAAACATTTTCTTGTCGAACTGATTCAGCATGATTCGCTATAGGCTGGGCGACAAAATCAAATAAAAATTTTGTGGCCCGGCCGTGCCGAATCATGTTTCCAAAACATGAATTTTGCTCATTTTGACATTGAAATCCGTCTTTTTTGACCTGCTTTATTTTTGATCACCATACTAATCTTCACTTTCTTTTACAGCTGTCTGGGCCCTTCGCGAACACTCTCCCCGCCAAGTCCGCGAGACGCTCTCGACCCGCTGCGCGCGATCCCTCGCAGCATACAGACGTCACTGTGCGTCGCCGTCGTCGGCGGGACAGCTGGTGCTACCGGAGCCTATGAAGCTACTGCCGCTCTATACCAACTGCGTGCTGCGATCTGATGCTGTGGCTGGAGGTCAGTATATCATCTACAGTCCGAGATCCGACAGCCTCCTGTTTGGATCGATGCAGAAGCGATGTTGAATCAATACTATGCGATTGTTTCGCTTCTGTGCCGCTTTTTAAAACGCCAAAAATAGTGACGCAGACACGCGTTAAAGAAACACGTTATTGAATTGGGACAGCCGTAAGGTTAAGGCACCGTGCCTGATGGCGATTTTGACGTCAAACACCGGTTCAGTCGTAGACGGCGCTAGACGCATATGCAGCGTAGATGCGTAAACCCTACGGTCGTATCATCGCGACGACGTTGTCTTGCACTATGTTTGCGTGGTCCATGTTGACGTTGGCCAATCTTAATAAACACGAGAGTTGGCAAAAGATAAAATGAAGAAATTGGTATTGTATGAATAGTGTTCGTTCTCCCCAGGCCCCGACCTGACGTGCGACGACCGCTCGTGCGCGATGTACCGCGCGCTGGCGGCCGACGTGGAGACGTCCATCGTGTACACGTACCCGCGCCTGCTGCCGCTGCACCGCCTGGCCGACCAGCCCGCCAACACGCTGCAGCCGCTCAGGGCCTCCGTCGACAAGATGAACGAGCAGGGCGTCTACCTACTCGGTCAGTTCACTGATGGATATAGGGCACTGTTACAAATGGTGATGATAAATAGAGCCTGATCAATATTATGATGCTGAAAAGCGCATACCGATTCCACTGTCTGTCTGTCTCTGATACCAGAGCTCCGTCTGAAAATGTGTTTCACTGAATTTGAATATGATGATGCCATCTAGCCGATTTCGACCCCAGCGACGGCATCCGATGGCTTGATATAAATAACCTTTGATATCTGAATTAAATGCAGCTGCTCCATGTAAAATCACTGGTTTTCAGCTACATCCTGACCCCAACATAGTTGGTTAAAATTTGGTCACAAGAGCCTAGCTACTGTTTAGCACGAGGTTCTGGGTTCAATTTCCAAGTTGTAATTTCCTACTAGCAGCCTGGAATATGATATATGATATGATTTTCTGCCCGATTGATGGTGATAGGCTCGCCTGTAATGTGTATGTATTTTAGGTACATCTCTGCCTAAACCTTGGAGGATTTCAGAAGCGATAATGAAATGTTGAATTAATAGTACATTATTGCAAAGGCCGTGAAATAGGCAATTGCAGGTCGAGTATGAGTTTGAAGGCAGAGCCGTAGGCGAGGACCTCACTTATACGAGACAGGCAATTGCCATTTCCGCCGAGGCATATATAGTGCTTTTCTCAAAAGAATGCAGGGAAATAAGACATATTTTTTCTCAAACACCGTTTTTACTTTCACGGTTTACACTTACACATAAACTGTCACTTACGGGATATCTTCCGTGATTGTCCATTATTTTGAGCTCCCTATATTTCGACGCTCTTGCAAGCGCCATGATCGCGTTTATATTTTTTCTCGTTTTTCCAAATCATAAAATGTTCATACACTTTCAAGTATTTTTCTTTTGACTTCGCTTGAAACAGGTTTTCCATTGCCAATTTGGCTTCTGATATTAAATCTGGTTGAGTACAATCAATCTCCATTTCGCTCCATATTAAATTTATGTTTATTAATTAAGTAAATAACAAATCAAGACGAATTTTCAGCTTTGCCGCCAATTTTCTATTTATCATCCAAACGCATTTAGACATAAACTGTCACTTACGGGATATCTTCCGTGATTGTCTATTATTTTGAGCTCCCAACAAGACAACACGACAGACAATAGACAATCACAGAAGATATCCCGTAAGTGACAGTTTATGTGTAAGTGTAAACCGTGAAAGTTTAAAACAAACGCATTTAGGGCTATACAGCCACATGAACGCAATTTGTACTAAGCAAAGTGACTTTGTAGTCCAAGATCCCAGGGCCACCAGACGTCACGTATTTTCTGACGAAGGAAATGTGGACGATTGAGTAGTGTTAGTATGTACTAAGAACGCATGCCTACCTGCTAGCTTGCTTAGACGGGCAATTTTCAGGTATCAGGTAATCAAAGTAAATAAAAACATTACTTACCTCACGTAAATTCTCAAAGCTGATTTTTACGTGTAGTTTAGGCAATATCCTTAAAAATAAAAATAATTCGCCAATACTCCCAGACACTTTTCACCGGCCGCATTGCTTTGCAGACGCTTTACAGCTCCCAAAATAATTACTTAACTTCACGTAAATTCTGATGCTCCATTTTTGTATATGTCCACCAGACAACTATTTTAAAACCTTTTACAAGAAGACAGACCGATCCAAGGGGCCAATCATCCCCTAAACTCAATTTTAATGCCTCTGTGGGTAGGAGCGCGAGGGCATTATCCACGCGCATGAGACTGAGTGAGACATGTATTAGGATATATTGACTTCTCTCTCTCACACTCTCTTACAGTTTACTCATATCAATTAATTATTAATAAAAAAAAACTGCAAAAAAATTAAAAAATAGGTAAATAATTAAAAATTAACTTGTAAAAAAATGTTCATTTCACTACAATAATTCTAGAATTTTATCCTGCAAGCTGTTTTGATAAATTCGAAAACTTAAAATTTTGGCTAGATACTTAAATCGTTACTTTAATCTAGGATGTTGTAATTTTTATTGTAGGTTCCTACTAATATAAGAAAACGAGATGAATAGTTTCGGTGATATTAATTGCAGAATTATTGATATTATTTTATAGGAAAAGATTGCATTTTACACCATGACACATGATAATGACTATTTTGAACCACACCACAGACTATTTTGGCATAGAGTATAACGTACGACAATAAGCGGACGCCCACGACGACCGTCTCGTGGCAGTATCATTTTATGGACGGCATGGGCACCGGGCCGTAGGCCGACGAAGGAGGCTGGCGGAGGCCCGGCACTTCGGGGACAGAAGTCAACGAGTGTTATTTAATAGCGAGCGCGCGTCATAGAGTCGTAGCATGGTATAATAATATACCAAATATGTCACTTATAAAAAATCATAAAAGAAATTATGCATCTCCGACTTTGCCTCGGGTTCCTATGACCCCCCTCCCCCCAGCAACCCCCAATCTCCTACCTAAAAGTAACGTTAAAGAAATTGGAATATAATATGATTTAACGATAAAGTTCAATATCTATTAAAGAAATTTGACAGATTGTAGTAGCTTGATGTGCTGGCGTCTGTACAGAGGGAATCCTGTGCGAAAAATTATAAAAAAAAAATTGTTCGAGCAGATTCTAAAAAGGCGGAACCGCGTAGGTCTAAAGCGGAAAGCGGAACCATTGTACAAAATTTTCCAAAAAGCGGGATAAAAAGCGGAAAAGCGGTGTATCTGGCAACACTGCTTGTGAGTGAATTTAGCTATTGGCCCGAAGGGGGCCTTGCCATCGCAATCTGTCTCACGCGCGTGAGTCTCATGCGCGTGAATGGTGCCCTCGCGCTCCTACCCACAGAGGCATTAAAATTGAGTTTAGGGGATGATTGGCCCCTTGGATCGGTCTGTCTTCTTGTAAAAGGTTTTAAAATAGTTGTCTGGTGGACATATACAAAAATGGAGCATTAGAATTTACGAGAAGTTAAGTAATTATTTTGGGAGCTATAGAGCGTCTGCAAAGCAATACGGCCGGTGAAAAGTGTCTGGGAGTATTGGCGACTTAATTTTAAGGATATTGTCTAAACTATACGTAAAAATCAGCTTTGAGAATTTAAGTGAGGTAAGTAATGTATTTATGTACTTTGATTTCCTGATACCTGAAAATTGCCCGTCTAAGCAAGCTAGCAGGTAGGCATGCGTTCTTAGTACATACTAACACTACTCAATCGTCCTCATTTCCTTCGTCAGAAAATACGTGACGTCTGGTGAACTCTGGTGGCCCTGGGATCTTATTCTATTGGTATGCCAAAAATGATAAAAGAGATCCAATCAAAGAGTATTTACGAGTAATAACCCCAGCACGCCTTTTCATACAAAATTGCTGGAGCGCTGTAATGTTCCAAATTCAAAAAACGCTCCTGCAATGGATTTCTTTTTCTTCATCCGTAAATTCGATACTTCACGTGTTCTTTTTTCGAAAATAATGACAATATTTCCAAGCACGTTTGAGAAAAGCCTATTACCAGGGCTATTTCATAAAAACCATTGACCATTTTAATGTGGAAGTACAGGTAAAATATCTTCTATTCGCATGCACTTTCTAACCAATCACTCTCCTACAGAAAACGGCGTCCACATGCTCCTATGGGTGGGCTCGCAAGCGAACGCAGAGTTCGTGCAGGACGTGTTCGGTGTTCCGTCCGCGACGCAGGTGGACACGCAGGTGTGCGAGCTGCCCGTGCTCGACACGCCGGCCAACGCGGCCGTGCGCGCGCTCATAGACGATGCCAGGACCAGGAGGCGTACTGCTATGAGGGTGAGTACTGAGCACGGCTGATGATGAAAACAGATGTTTGAGATAACATTTATGTATGTGATGTATATGAACATTATTCTCATCTTTATAGAAGAAGCTTTTTGTAACTTGAGGCCGGACGTTTGGGTCACGGGTCACAGAGCAATGTAAGCAATTTATATGAATATGAACCCGGCTCGAATTTATAAATACTCATATTCGTATGATCGAAAATATACATTCTCAGAACTTTCACCCCAATAGCATTTATATTGGCCTCGGCAGGACTGTATATTAAAATAATACAAGTAAGATTTATTTTCAATTTTACTTAGTTTGATGTACAGAAAGATTAAAGTTACACCCTGTTTAAATGAAGACACATGGGTACAGGTACACTAGTATGTTTTACTTACTATTATATACGTGTTTTGTGTGACACCTTTTTACTTAGAACAGGCATGCAATTTTGAACTTTTTTACACTGCCAAATGCTTACTGAACAATTATTTCGAAACGGTGCTTCTGGCTGTTGTATGTAGATACTCTGCATGTCTTTCGCAATCTTTCTTTTTTCTTGTAATTTTATGTAATTTAGATATTTGATGATGAATTTTATTTTACGCATGGTAAGTATTTTGTTTCTTGTATCTTTTTCTTTTATTCTATGATTTTCGGCCTATCGTGTGCCACTGTTTTATCGCTAAATACAACAAGACACTTCTCGTAACTGTGAGTACGTAAAAAGGCGTATTGCTTTGAAAACCACTTGTCTAGGCACTCAGGCTATGAATAAAAACGTACTTAGACTAGCGATAGATTCCAAAATATTTACCACTAAGCATGGTCTACGCATGGCCTACCATCCTGACCTTTCGGGCTCTTGTTCACGGCCGGTTTTCACCGTCGACTGTCGTGTATTCTATGAGCGCTTGTCCGGCGCTAGCTCCGGTTGAATTTCGCCCGCTTTAGCCAAGGCTAGGACAAAAATGACAATCTGAGCGCTTGTTTACGAAGCCGGTAATACGCACGGCGCATGCAAATAACATGGCGTCTCTTTCCGGCTAAAAACCGGGTTACAAGGCCAACCCGGCGCCGCGTCGGCTAGAAACCGGTTGTGAACTAGATCACTTCCTTTCCTCCCAGCTGACGCTTGCGCACCAGCTGGCGTCCACCGCGCCGCAGTACCGTCGCCTCCTGGTGGAGGACCGCGGGCTGGACGGCGCTGACGCCTACATGGAATACCTCATGTCCGTGCACAAGGCTGTGCAGAAGATGATGTATGTGACGACGGGTTTTTGATGGCTGCTTATGGTTTCTCATGGGTTTATGTTATCTCTTATGGATTCAGGGGTTACCGTGGTTTATCATGGGTAGCTCATAGTTTCTGGGGGGTTAATAATAACTTTCTGGGTGCTTTTGGTGGATTCTGGGGCCTGCTTATGGTTTCTGCGGGTCTGGTCGAGTTGAGGCAAGTGTGGTCATGGCCTATTCCCCTGACCCTCCCCGTTTCTCCCAGCTGACGCTAGCGCACCAGCTGGCGTCCACCGCGCCGCTGTGCCGTCGTCTCCTGGTGGAGGACCGTGGGCTGGACGGCGCCGACGCCTACACGGAGTACCTCATGTCCGTGCAGACAGCTGTACAGAAGATGATGTATGTCTGACGAGATTCTGATGAGTTTCTCATGCTTTTTTGAGGGTTTTGGGGTTGTCTTCGGGAGAAGCTGGGTTTTGGTGTGGCGTGGAATTGAAAGAATTTTATTATTTTATTATTATAATTAATTTATCGTACTTTTCTACTACTTATTTAACCGAATTTATATATACAAATAGATTCTGTAATTTAGAAAAAACTGAAAAATGCGAGTTATATCTCATCCGGGAAACTCATAAGCATGTATCAGTATAATCAGTTTGTCCATTCATTTTTGCCGGAAAATCATCTATATATTTTACGTGAAAGGTTTTTTTTTTTCATGATTATTTATTTAAAAATCAAAGGGATGAACTTTCAATTCTACTGCCTTTTTTTACAAAATATGTTTCGCTTTAGGACGCATGTATCAAAGAATTTTCTGGTGATATATCCTGCGATAGTCAAAAAGGGTGATTTTGCTGATTCTGGGTGATGTGGCGGTTTTTGCAATCTTCGGGTATCGTGTGACGCTTTTCTTTCATTTTTCCTAGATCGTTCCTTGCACCTGTTTTGTATTTATAATTTTATATTTTAGTATGTTTTCGCTTTTTAGTCTAAAACAATGTGAATACTTCAGGCTCATTGAACACAATATCATTACTCTTTATTTATAGTTACATATTTAAGTAAATAACGTATGCTTATATTTCTATAATAGCATTATAAATTATTTTATACAAACTCACGTCACCGTCACATTTTATTACTTTATCCACTCCACACAAAATCATAGTGTTACATTTTAGTTCAGATAACAATTTAACATTACATGACATTCGACGGATGATCTACTACAAATTGATCATACATCCTAAACACATTACCCGACCGTAGATATGGCCCATTGAGTTTGACATAAAGTTCGGCTTTGCATGCGTCGTCTTAGGGACCTCGTGCACTACACAGCCACGACGCAGAAGCGCCTTTTGGTCTATACCTGGAAGAAAGTTTGGTTCCAGTTGCGACAAGTTGTGGTCCTGGCCGCGTAATGCGCGAAGTCCCATAATGGTGCAAAAAGTTGTAGCAAGATATTAATGCTATCATGCTGTTCTACAAAAATTTCTTTGGCGTGGATGCACTTGACGACTCGATGTGCCGTATTAACACCCGGGTACCATTCCTATAGCCCCGTTATAAAATCCCCCCTATTGTTTCAGCTAACCACAATGCGCCAACACGACAAACTCGAAGCCGTGCTCCGTCACTTCCTGGTCGAGGACCGCGGCGTGGACGGCAGCTCGTCCTACGTCGACTACCTGTGCCACATACACAAGGAGATCCGGGCGCTGCTATAGCAGATGTACGGCTACTATTAAGCGTAGCCGGATGCTGGACGAAATTGTGCGACGAAAGTTTGGCATGGCTACGTTACTTAAGCCTTATGACATTGTCTTGAATTCAGAATCTTAATTTATTATTTACATTCGTTGCCATTTAGGTTAATGAAGTTTAGCGTTGATTTTCGATTGACTATAAAGCTAAACAAATGACTAAATAATTGTGGGTTGCAAATTTGAATTTGACTTCGAAACTTAATAATTATTTGAGTAATGCTGCATACATATTCGTCTCGGCTTCAATGGCGTAGCTGGGTGGCAACTTCGAATATTATATTCTGCTCGGCTTAATTGGGACTGTCCCGAGCCGGCCCAGAGCGAGGGTAGATGCTGAACAGAGTTTGGCAATCTGCGTGAGCCGAATTTTTGTTCAGCTCGTATCGAATATGTGTAGTAAGCTTCGGGTGCCAAGTCGAATATGTGTGTTCTAAGATTCTGAATTCAAGGATACGTATTATAGCTTAGCAGAGAGAACTTTCGGTCGCGTATTTTCCGCCGGTAGACCTACGCTGTGGTATCGCCGCCCGGTCAATACAATGTGGGACACTTTTACATGGAGTGTTTGCTTTTCAACTGGTTACAGTCTTCGTTGCAAGTTCATTAAAGGTTTTATAGTGGTTTTGAAGATTTGATGTGTCTTGCTTCAAAAGTACCCGAAGGTTTATTAATATAAGTGTAAGGGTGTGAGAATGTGTATTATAGATTTATCAGGAAAAAAAATGCATTGTCCTGTAATTATGTGTTTAGTTTTGTTTTCCATGTGAAGTATTCATGAATAGTTTGTCTCCACTAAAATATTTTCAACCCATGTCGTGTTTGTATATTTCTAAATATTATAATTGGTGTCAAAAAGATTCAGACGCAATAACTTGTAAATAAATTACGTAGATATGTGTTTGAAATAGCACATTTTTATAATTATGTAAAAAGTAAAACTAAATGTAAAAGTTTTCCACATTCCAAATTTGTATAGTTGTGAAATAAATGACTTGTTTTGCACTAGTTAGTATCAATGCTATTTTTAATGGACAATTTGAGATTTCTACCAAAAACTACCAAGCAGGGTTGCTAGTAGTGAAAATTGTTAGTGAAATATCGTAATTAAAACGTGTAGTTTGGTGATGGTTCAAAATGGCTTCCAAGTATTCACGGTACAATAAAAGCTATAGACTCGACAGTCGACACACATACAGCGTAAAGTCGTGTCGCGAAGTCGCGCTTGTGTACGAGGGACGCTAGACACATGCCCGGATAAGACGGCCCGGTTAGGCGGCAGTCTAATACATGTGAGATGTAGATTGAGAATAAAGTCGCTGGATTGTGCCGAATACGATTCAATGATGATAGGTGTCAATCTGAGCTTGACGACAGCCACGGGCTGGATCAGTATGGTAATTCGTTCGGGTTGACTGCTCTTCAACAAATGCTGTCCAATCGAATGTGCATGACTGAGCAAGTGTGTAGCGCCTCTCGACAGCCTAAGCGTCAGCTCAGACAGAACGGAGAAGTGTGCGAGTAAATATTCTTGCAATTTACTAGCCGCATTCAAAATAGGACCGTATTATCATTGTTTAAGGGCGACCGAGTCGCGAGGCGACGCTTGACGTCCGCATCGATATTCATTTTTCTACTCATCAATTTCCTACTTTAAGCAATGGAACTACGGTCCTATTTTCAATGCGGCTAGTAAATTGCAAGAATATTTTTCCGATCTGTCTGTATTGATCCCAAGTTTTATCTTAAAACGTTCTTAATATATCTGTTACGTCCAAGATCTACGCGTAAAGATCAGCATTTAATAAAGACTAGTTAATTCTTCGAATAAAACGTGTTTGTCCCCTTATTCATAAAAACGTGTAAATACATCACCTTCACCCTTAGAAAATATTGGGGGTAGACAGACGTGTACTAGAGTGCAGGTAGATTTTGTCGAACACTTTGGGTAAAGAAGCTGCGAACTCCGCTTCCAGCCAAAAGGACTTCGGTTTGATTCCCAGACGGTGTATTTTTGTTAGGAAAATCTTAGTAATAGGAAATGTGACTTAAATGGAGATAGGCTTACCCTAAAGCTGTAGTACACCTTTGCCTACTCACTTAAACTTTGACAACAAATATGAATAAGAAATTAGCACATGAATAAAGGGAATTTAATAAATAAATATATCACTGTTAACGATTGCTAAAAAGTTATTATTGAGGCAAATGCCACAGCACAGTAAAAAGTTTAGACCACATTAAGGTCTTTAGACCTTAAGATCCTAAGGTCTTATAGTATGGGGGCTTAAAGTTTCAGGTTAGGTTTAGGGCTTTAGCCTAAAGCACTAATACTGTCACTTACGGGATATCATCCGTGATTGCTAATTATTTTGAGCTCCCAAATACAGCGTCGAAATATCGGGAGCTCAAAATAATGAACAATCACGGAAGATATCCCGTAAGTACAGTATATGTTTAGTTACTGTTATAAACTGTAAAAACCTAAATCAGTGATTAAAGCTTTATGGTCTAAGGTATTACGATGATAAGGACCTAAAGCCTAACGCTCATTAGGTCTTAGGGTCAAGTTTGACCTATCTTTAAAAGGCAAAGACATGTACGTTTAACTAATATAAGACTTATCTATCTTGTACAGAATAAAAATGTTACGAAAAGCATTTTGTATGACGAAGTCAAGTAATTCTCACGGTATGAAGTCAATTTAGATATTGTTTTTTGTTTCTACTTAAAAATAGGATGTTATAGACCTACTTTGTTGAAATTTACAAAGTAGCTGACCAAGACAATTTTATTTGACAACAGGAAGTGGGAATATTCCTTTACATTTGAATTTATTGATCATCATCCGCCTAGCCCTTTTCAAATTTATTGGGGTCGGCTTCCAGTCTTACCGGATGCAGCTGAAAACCGATAGTTTACATGGAGCGATGCCTATTTGATCTCCACAACCCAGTTAGTACTAGGTAATGCGGTACCCCTTGGTAAGATTGGTTGTCAGACTTTCTGGACACTGACTACCTATTTATTGATGAGGAAATTAATTCTTTTTATAATATATATTCTGTCAATACCCTATTTAACTTTGTTGAGTAGTGAGTTTGAATCCGAACCCAAGAGTTTGCAAGTAAGAACAATCAAGATATCTTCCATTTGTAGTTTTTCTATTCAAACTAACTTGCAAGTATTACAATAATGTTTTTTTTTTTTATAAACCTTTAGTAAGATAAGACTAACCCTAGTATCTATAAACAAGTTAAAGTAATTACTTGAATTTAAGTAATTACTTATGCAACCTTTTTTATGCTATCGACCAGAATTTTAAAGAAGTAAGAACCGTCAAAGACCTTTTGACAGTTCTAACTTCATGGAATTACTCAACTATAGAATAAAAAGTTATTACTTTAACTAAAGTAATCACTTTGACTTGTTTATAAATACGGGTGTAACAGTGCCTGGTCCTAAATATGACACGTCGGATTGCAAAAGAGTTCAGCTTCGTATGGCATCTCTCACTCATGCCTATGTAACAGGTGTCCTATTGATCATAAATTACCCATGAAAAATTTGTACGTGTGTGGGGAGATTCAGATTGATGTACTGAATACGTTGTATACAGCGTGTACGTATCAGTATGGTGTGGTCATATTTAAGGATGTCGTACAGAACATCAACATGAATTACTTTCTCCGTGGGGTCACCTAAAGAAGTTCAGTTTGATGGTCGTAGCTCCTCCTTAAATGGGATACCTGGGCAGACTAACAGAATGTCTATTGATGGCCTAGATACTATTTAAAAGAATAGAAAATAAGCTGTTATATAACAGAAGCCAAGAGTTATTTTATATTGACATGTAAAACAATATTTACAATAATTAAAATTCTCCAATATAAACTGCCTAACAGTGTTGCTACACGAATCAAAATTATTAACTTTTAGTAGAAAATTCCAATTAATGAATATATTATCAAAATATAAGTTTGTTTTGTTAACAATTGGGATAGTTTTTTGTTTCCTACGATATTAAAATTAGATATATTTTATCTTATATCGGATTGTATTGTAAATGTAAATAAAATATGGCATTATTTAATTGTATTTGTTCTTATTTTTAGATTAGTGATAATTATAGTTTATTTTTGGCTATCGAACCTGGTATGATCAATAATTCTTACTTATTTCTATACAAGGCGCAATTTTGATGTCTCGTATGTGACATCGCCGAACACCTTGAGTTTGAAACCAATACCGAAAAGCACTAGGAAAAGCCTTACGTATGTCGAAAATCAACTAAAATTATTAAAAGGAATCATACACAATTTATTTTTTTAACTAGATCTTTAGTCCCAGAAGCGAACGAGGCGTTCCCACTACATCATCAATATAATGTCAGAATAGTGTTAATAATTAAGATAGATTTACTTAATAGTTATGTTCCCTAGGCACTGTCACCACATTTGACAAAGTTTTGTAGCAATTTGCATCTTCTGCACAGGAAAACTTAATGCACAAGGAGTTTGGAACGTTGACCTCCAATATCTCCGAAACTAAAAGGTTCCCCGGTATGGTTTAGAACAAAAAAAAATATTGCAATGACGGGGAGAACAAGTGCCTTTCGGTACTTTTACACCCATTATCGCCTCATTGTGGCTTTGCTACATTTACCTTATTTTCTTTACGAAACTTTTGGTTGTGTTGGTGTCTCTGAGTCTGTCTAAATCGATACAATAAGATTACTTTTGTTGGTGTCAAAGGTTAAATAAACCAAAGAGGACAGGACAGCATACAAGGATAGGCAGATAGCTTGAAACTCTTCATCATCAACGACAATTATATTACTACAGGCCTACCGCATAACTCAGACTGACCCCGGTAGCTGTTGTCGGTGATGATGAATAACAGCTGAGCGATAGATAACCACACCCCTCACGCACTGCGTAGTTATAGGTCTGTTCAAACTTTATAGCGGCTAGGAAGTTAGCTGCGAGTGACGGTCTGCGAATTATTCAGTCAAGGCGATGCGTCATCTGCGCCCGCTGATACCTAAAATTGTGTTCTATGCAGCTTTACGTAAGATATTCCGAGCCGCCATAAAGTTTGAACTGGTACCGTCTCGGTTAACCCGTGGGCCTGTAGTTTTCTTTGTCATGTTAATCGTCACTTTAAGTTTAGTAAAATAAGGTATTTTTAGTGCATTTCTGATCAATAAAATAGGTATAGTGACTGATCAAAATGTGGTGACACCCCTTAAACCCCCGGCAGTTTGCAGCCAAACTCGTGAGTAAGATGCATTAACTTCGGTAAGACGAGGAGATTATTGTTAAATAGTGTATAATCCAGAACTGTATTGAGCGTGTAAGTTTTTAATAGTTAATAAATCCTTTTGTATTAAGGTTGTTTTTGTTTTACTTATTATTAATCACAAGTTTCAGGCGTTGATTATTCCGGGTCTGAAGGTCTGAATTATAAATAAAACGTGATATCTTTTAAATTAAAATGTTTCTATAATTATTAGGTTACATAAATAATGAAAATATTAAATTAAACATATAAGAAGTTGATTGATTTCAACAATCAGTGATTTTCGCAGTTGCATCGCATTTCTTCCGATAAAGGGCATTATTTTGACTGGAAAGAAAATAAATATTAGAATAAATTAATATAGACCTGTAATTTTTCCACACTAGTGTAAAGGTAACTTCTAATATTTTTTTTTTTTTAATTTTATTGGCTCTCGCAACAATTCGATACACGATTAAAATATATGAGATGCATCCAGGACTTAGGTATAGGCTAGTGTACCAATTTCTTACAGGTAAGCACATCATGGATTACTTATTTGATGTTGAGTATCTACTTATAATGAGTTCTTTAACCAAACAATTTTGGTTTTTAAATTAAAAATTAAATTTACATGCTGGCCCAAACGATTTTACCTACAAGTTTTCGTACCTTAAATAATGTTTTTACATAAGTATACTTTTACGACCTGATATAAAAAAAAAACGTTAATCAAAATATTATGATTACTTGATCACGATTAAACAATCAAGAATAAAACCATGCGGTTTTATTCTTTTATAATCTTAATATATTTATTTAATTTATTAAATTATATTTTTATTCCAAAGTGGTGAGCTGCCTTATTTATTTAATAACGCCACAATATGTATGCAGTTGACATGCCGCTGTGCCGATATATCGGCGGCTTTGATGTGTAGAGTCCAAAAGAGAAACATTTATTTGAATCGTTGATCGCGGACTGTCCAGCACTTTTCACGAGCTCACACTCTCTTCAATAGTTAGTGTTACACTAAAAAAACAACTAGTTTTTGTTACTAACGCTATCCGCTAATCGTCGGCAGTGACACATGGGGTTTTAAAATTACCTTTTCATATCCCACACCGATAGCAGCCATGGACAATCGTAACAATCGATTAAATCTGAAATCGTTTCACTATAATTGATCGATTGGTGGCAACATTGCTCAAGGAAGAACAGCGCTGGCCCAATGGTAACGGTTCCGACTTCATTTGTGGGCTCGAATCTACTAGCCAGATGCATACTTTGTTGTGTAATTTATCTTATGTTAATTGATCTCTTTGAGGCGCGCGTGGAACACGAACGCGCCGTCGACACGGCCTGTCGTCATAAGACGGACGAACGGCGAGCTAGCCCATAGCTCACCGTCCACAGGCCCGCGCCTACGGTGGCCACCACGTGGCCCCCGACGCCCGGTGCGTCTCCCGCGGCGGCTGGGACGTGAGGTTCTTTCCCTCTCACGTTCCGCCACGTCCTTCGCTAGCATGACTGCTTCGCAGAAGGAGGTGACGGCGGCGGCGTCCCATTCCATCTCGCTCCGGACCATGGATTGAACCAAGGCCGGACGCGAAAGGTCGCCGCCGATTCTCACTAGGCCTAGGATCACAAAAAAGAAAACATGTTAACATTAAGTTAAGATTTTCCTACTATCATACTTTTAAATGCGAAAGTTAGGATGGCTACTGAACGGATTTGGATGAAATTTTGCACAAAGATAGTTTATAACCTGGTTTAACACATAGGATACTTTTTATCCCGGTAGTACGACCCCGAGGGACTATTATTGACCTCCACGCGAGCGAAGCCGTGGGCAGAAGCTATAGTATTAAAATAAATGTAATAATCACCAGCTTATCGTGCATCGTCACTTAAAGGTTATAACAACGCGCGGCTCAGTGTCGGAGCAGGGAACGCAGTTGGTTTTAGGGCAGGGCAGCTCCTTGCGCTTGCACCCGGCCGCTTGCAGGACCAGCAGAAGCAGCGCAACTAGGACCTGCGGTAGCCCCATTCTGGAACACTGCGTCATCATCTGCCTAGCGTTTTTTCCAAATTTGCTGGGGTCGGCTGCCAGTCTAACCAGATGCAACTGATATTCACATGGAGCGAAACTGCCTCGTTGATCCTGTGGTCGTAAGCGCGACTGGGTTCGGTTCCCGGGTCGGGCAAATTGTCATTGGGTTTAATGGGAATCAGGTTTATGGCAATAGTCTCGCCCCCTAATACATGGAGCTTAAACATAAATGGCGAAATGTGGGCATACTATTAGGTGCACCTTTGCCTAACCCTTGGGAGGCGTGAGTCATAAGACTCATGAAGCGACTGCCTATCTGACTGCCACAGCCCATGTAGTGGAGTATTTTAAGATTAGCCGCCCTTTGCTACTAAAGGACCTCGCGTACTGCGCGACCACGACTTGTCCGCATGACCGGCCGCTGTCTCGAACAAGCTGGTCAGATGCCTGTTTGGGCCACCAAACATTCTTCTTGTCCGCGTAGCATGATCACCGTAGAAACGGGTTTTGTCGACGAGGAGTCGAATTGAATTGTCATTTTAGGATACATTGTGGGTGAAATATTTCTATCGAAGCAAGCATGGCGATGTTAGAAATGTATGAAATGAATGACAAGACATCTCAAGTTGTTTAGAAAGAGCTTTGTCGAGTCTTGGTAGACTAGAGATAGTATTGCCATGCTAGGGGGGCTGGTCGAAGCTTCTGCGGCCGAAAGTCGTGTTCGTGGCAGTGTAGTGCGCGAGGTCCCTAAGGCACCGTTCTATTGCCATCGCTCGCGCGATAATGCGTGCGTCCGACGAATATGATCGTGCGACCGTGCGTTCAAACATGCTGATATCTACTAAATGTCGTATTGAAGGTCGTGCGATCATGCGAAGCGACCAAATTGTCTAGTTTTCGTCGCGCGACCATCGACAACAAACATACTGATCAGTACTAAAACCGCAGGAGTGGGTGGGTGATGGCGATTTTAGAAACAGAACAAATAAATATGCATAAATCCAATGATATGAATACGTGGTCACACTTTGTTGAGGTCAGATTGGCTTCAGTTGGTCAGAGAGAGCTTTAGGTAAGTACCTATACAATAATTATGTTAAAAAAAAAACCACTGTCCCATCCGTGAGGGTATTTATTATTAGTTATCGACATCGAGATTAGATTCTATTTATGTAATCCTTTTTGGAGACAAAGTAAAAGAAAAAAATCCCTTCGGCAAGCAGCAGGAGGAGGTAGGTTTCGAAGAAGGTTCCACCTTTATTTTTTTCAACCCAATTTTTCGGTTAAATTTTTTTATTTCGAAAACTATAAGTTTTATCGCGTCTGTCTAGATTAAAACCCTCTCTTAACAAGTGTCATCGCTAAACTTTAAAAAAATTGTAAGTAAACAATTTGCTTTAAAAAAAATATGTTTACCTTTTTTTGTGGCTAAATTTTGCTTGTTGCCCGATACACATTTATACGTATGCATATATATATATAGGGTGTATACGCATATATAGGGTGGGATTTCCCAGTTCGATTCCCGAGTGTAAGCAAGCGCAAGCGAATTTTCGAAAATCTTTGAATGCAGATTTATTTCTTTTTAACCGACTTTCTTCAAAAAGGAGGAGATTCTCAATACGGATGATTTTTTTTTTAAATGTTTTTCCCTCATAGCTCCGTCATTTGTAAACCAATCTGAAAAAATATTTTTTCATCTGAAAGGATGTGCTTCCCGATTGGTCCCATAGAAATTTCATCAAAATCGGTTTAGGAATCTGGTTGTTTTCCTCACGTTAATTGTCACATCACGCGACGTCGCGTGCAGGCGCTTTGATGTATATCACGCGACGTCGCGTGATACTTGCTAGTTAAATTTGCCACACTTCCCGATTTCAGCTCAAGCGTATATCGCGAGACAATGCAATATTATGATGACAAGGAGCGGATCTGATGAAGGAGCTGGAAGGTGGCCTTACGAACTCTGTTATAAAACGACGCAACGCCGTCGAGTTTGGACTCGTTTGATTTGTCTTGACGAGTACTTTGGTCCTAAATGGTATCCAGTGTCTGATGATGGAGCTAGACGGTGGCCATAGGAACACCTTTATAAAACGACAAAACCCCATTGAGTTTGGGCTCGTATGATTCGTCGTGACGAGTACTTTGGTCCTAAATGGTATCCAGTGTCTGATGATGGAGCTAGACGGTGGCCGTAGGAACACCGTTATAAAACGACAAAACCCCATTGAGTTTGGGCTCGTATGATTCGTCTTGACAAGTACTTTGGTCCTAAATGGTATCCAGTGTCTGATGATGGAGCTAGACGGTGGCCATAGGAACACCTTTATAAAACGACAAAACCCCATTGAGTTTGGGCTCGTATGATTCGTCTTGACGAGTACTTTGGTCCTAAATGGTATCCAGTGTCTGTTGATAGAGCTAGACGGTGGCCATAGGAACACCGTTATAAAATAACAAAACCCCATTGAGTTTGGGCTCGTATGATTCGTCTTGACGAGTACTTTGGTCCTAAATGGTATCCAGTGTCTGATGATGGAGCTAGACGGTGGCCATAGGAACACCGTTATAAAACGACAAAACCCCATTGAATTTGGGCTTGTATGATTAGTCTTGACGAGTACTTTAACTAATTTCTAGTTACAGTGTAAAAATTAATTCATGACAAGAATTTGTGTGGTATACTACAACTAAAAAGGGTAAAATAAAAAAAACTTTCTGCGAAAACAAAACCGACTTCCCAAAAAACACTTAAAAAGTCTATGTTTATTGTTATGTTTAATGTTTTTCTGGAAGTCGGTTTTGTTTTCGCAGAAAGTTTTTTTTTAAATAAAGTAATTATTCCTTTGAGTAAAATTTTCTATCTCCAGTATTTCGAGTAGGTACTTTCCCTCCAGGTGGCGTTGAAAAATTCCACCCTGTATATAAACTTTTTAACTGGCGGTTGATTTTGGCTCTAGGGGTCATAACTAGACCCTTATGGTGAAATATCTGGAAAACTCGACTTTAGGAGCAAGACGTAATTTTGTCTGACGAAATCTACCTAATTGCATGGTGAAAATTACATAAAATAGACTAAAACGAGCGGAGACACTCCGGTCAGTTCTCGGGAAGTAACGTCATAAAAAAACAACTGACGATCGAACATACTAACGCCGAAGATGGTGTTGTCACTTTTTAAAAGTTTCGTAGAATTTAGGGAAACGGTGGTAATTTGGAACAAAATCATTGGTAATGTCATTCATTGGTATACTTAAATGCCCCTTTCGGAGCAGACAGGGTTTTTATTTTAATATATTGTATATCCATGCGAAAAAAATGCCATTAGCCTCTTTTCAGTGGGGACGACACGACTCGCCACCGCGCCCAACTCAATGTGACCAATGTCTATGTGATACCTTATCGGATCCAGTTGTAAAAATATTATTGTGATACTCACCAGCTCATCGTCATTGTTCGTCATTTATCGTGATGATAATGATGGGATCGCCGCAGGAGATAGGTATGCAGCGGCCACTTGGCGCCGCCGACGGCGCCGCGGACGGCGCCGCCGCCGGCGCCGGTTGCATGGGCGGCTTGCGCTTGCATGCCACTGCTTGCAGGACCAGTATCAGCAGCGACATGAAGATCTGTGCAGCCTGTGCTAGCCCCATCCTGGACAAACCAAATGGGGTTTAGAGAAAGTGTAGTAAAAGCGCAGTTTTGTAGATAATTTATAGGACCAGCAGGAATTTCTTAGTGATAGCCACAGAGACTGGATTCGTGCCCGGTTGATAGCAATAGGCTTGCCTTCTATTTCATGGGACTTTTAACGGCATATAACTATGCCTAGCCCTTCGGGGATTGTCGGATTTAGGTTGTGCTTGTGATGTTATGGTATTGATATGGATGAGAACAGCATGCATGAGAACTGCTGGCCATTTACTAGCCGATCTCGGGCCGAAGCGACTCCATATTGAAACGCATCGTGTAACGGGATGCCTATAAGTGTGCGTCGCAATGGGGTTTGATACACATCACACATCAACACGGATCGAGTTAAGGCAACGCTGGTCCCAGTGGAGTGCATATAATTGACCTTTAACCACATTCAGTCCTTTGACTGCTAAAGCCTGCCAGCATTTTGATACTATAATTTGTCCACAATCCTACTGGATAAATCACAAGACATAATTATGTATTACTTATACATACTTACACAATCTGAGTTTTTTTATTACTTTAAACTCTTTAAGAGGTCATTGTACATTATGCAAAGCTTTTTATGGGACGAATCCTTAAATCAAGATAGTAGCAGGTGGTATTTTCTCCCTACTCCTAAAAAAACCGCGTAACTATGTTTTAATATGTGCGTACTTTCACTTGTAGCATATGTATATTATGCAATGTTAGGTCTCTTGTGTCCTGGGGGGCAGCTGAGCCGCATCGCCTTCCGCCTCTTAAGGACAACACTGATTAGCAACGCGCTGATCGGAAGCATAGCAATCAACACGTTGCCTAGTCTCATGGTTTCGGCTGCCGACAAACATAATTATGAAGTTAGTAGTAAGAGAATCAAAGTCTACACGCAATAAAAGCGCCTTGTTTATTTGTCGAAACGTCTTCCCTCCTGACACTCCCTCCTGCTCAGCCCGGAGCGGGACTATTTGATGATAACCCCCATCCGAAAAAAAAATAAAAAAATAGCGGCTGTAGAGATCTCTGTCGAGATTGTACAGCCACCATTATAATCAGAACCGATGGGACAGTAATTCGACACGACGGGAGAGAGATATGGCCGCAGTACGTGGCTTAACGTGATTTCCGATTTAGGTAGGTGGACCAATCGCATCGCTTCGTTCTCTCATTGCAATTGAGCGTCTTAGCCGCTGTTTTTTTTTTGTTCTGTGTTGCGGTCGCATTCCGAATAGGGTAGATGACCAGAAAAATCTAATTAATCCGCCAGAAAGATTTCCAAAAAATATATATGGCTCTTTTCATGTAAACAAAAAAGAAGACGATACAGTGCGTTGAAAACTCGCGTGACGCCACAAGCCCCAACTTCGATTATTTGATGCGTTAAATTAACTTCGTAATTTTTTATTTATTTGATAAAACAAAAAATACGTATCCATTATTTTTCGATAATCTAACTGACGGACTAAATAGAATCATATTTTTTTACTCATTAATCGTCCCTATTGTATCTAAAAGATTAAAAAACCTACCCTAGGCTCGAATTGTCCCTAACCTTTCCTCTAAAAAAGTAATTATTATATCTAAAAACCAGATTGAAAAGCAAAAAATTAAGCGCATTTGAAAGTAGGCGGGACCCATTGAAAAAAAATATTAAAACATGGAGTCTGTCGGGTTTTTTAGTTATTATACTCGCACCTAATTACTTTTTTTATTTCGAGCTTCCTATGGAAGATGTCACAGAAGATTTAACTTGTTGATTTTTTCACTTTTCTATGATTTGTCGAATAACCTACTGTACATCGTTATAAATCCTAAATGACCATTCTAAATTATAATCTATATAAGAGACCTAAAGATGATTTTCAAATACCTATTTACTAACACCCGGGCCTCTTAACATATTCCGTCGACTTTTTTTTTCGCATTACGGCATCTGGTCTGGTGACACTCGCAAGATTAAAACAAATTGATTGACGTAAGAATCATTCAAATCGGCCCACACGTTTGGTCTAGAAAATAATAAACTTAGCATTTATGCTAATAAACACATTACCCTCCGCCAGTTGGGTAAAAAGGAACTCAAGGACAAAATCTCTCACCGTTTCAGGTTTAGGATATATAACTTCAATAATGGGTCCCTTATAAGTGCAGGGGTCTATATCAAGCGAATCTCTTTGACGATGGGGGGCCTTCCTTCGCTTGCAGCCGACGACCCGAATGATCACCGCACCAAATTGCAGCAGAACTGCCAACAGCTTCACAAACTTCATCATGGCTGGAACAAACAACACGCTTGTACATCCCAACGAAGTAAGAGTAAGCGCGGCTAGCTGAGCGTGGTTTTTACTCCCTGGTCAGGCAAAAATGGTAATGAGTTTTTCCATTAGGAATTTTTCAATGGCAGCTCGGAGTTTAGAAGTTGGCGGTATGATACCCTCTTGCTTCGGAGCGCACGTTAAGCGCTTGGTCATGGTCCTTCGCCTGATATCTCTCTGGTCGTGTCGGATTGCCGTTCCATCGGACTATGAGAGTAAAGGAACAGAGAGTGCATCTGTGTCATATGTCATAAGTCATTTAATCATTTGTTAACACAGGTACAATGGTTTGTCTGCGCACACATTTGTGTACATATAAATGTACTGCGTAAAAAAAGCCATTTTGGTACTCACGGTTATACTTTGGCTTACAGCAAACTTTTTTCTTCTTGCAAGCCAACACATTTAGTACTAACGTCAGCATGTACAGAAATATCAGCAGCATTATGTTCTCTGAAAGTTATTAAATGGAGCCCGTGTTACATGTAAGAGTGAGCGAAGTGAATGGCTTTCATTCATTCATTCGTTCCTAAGCTAACAGAAAAGTATCAGTATTATATCCCGAACTGCGTAGATTTTTTCACAATCAGCGGTTTATGTTGAAGAGGTGGAGAATTTCCAAAAAAACTTTAAAAGTTCGATTTCTCCAAAACAACCCAGATTGGACCCCAAGTTGTCGGAGTCAAAATTGTTGCAAATTAGGTCTAGTATCACCCATTTCAAGGAATGTACCTAATTACCAATCACCCTGTATACGAAACTCTAACTATTGACTTAAGCAGAAAAGCTAGAGATATTACAAGAATATAGGATGCAAAAGCGGGTGTAGCTTCGAAATCCCCCTGGCATAAATTAAGTTTTCTTTTGAAACCCTGCTATGATGTTTACTGGAACTCGGGGCTCCCAAGGATTGCGGAGCCCTGTGCAACTGGCCCAAAGTTGTCAATGGAGAAGACGGTCCTAACAATAGGTGCAACAGCCAGAAAGAAAAACCAAGACTAGCACCACATCTTATTGTAGTAATAAATTTAATCGTACTTGAGTGTGGAAAAGAGATGAATCTAATATGTGTAAAAGTACCCTTGACGAAGCCGAAAGGCAGTTGTTCTCCCCGTCGCCGTCGTTGCGATCATTTGGGGGTCAAAGCTCCAACTTCTTCTCATTTTTTTTAAATACAATTTGTTTATGTTATACCTTTATAATACCTCCACGACCCCCATAGTATTCGATGCATCCATTAGCACAATGTTTTGAGTGCGTTGCATTGAGTCCTACCGTAAAAGGTAATTCATCACGTCAAAAAACAAAAAAATTGTAACTAGCAATAATTTTTGCGTACAGTTACAGTTTGATGTACAGAATGCTTGGTTGACGGCTTCGTGAAGGGTCCAGTTACATTACATCCTGTATGTAAGACGTAGCTAAAGCTCCATCTTTTCCCCTCAATGAAGTAAAATTTCCCCAGTAAGATACCTATCTCCTAGATACAAAAGTCACATTTAAAAGATTTCCTACCCTCATTCCTCCTTTGATCACTTTGACTCCTGTGCTCACGTAACTTATATTTTTCTGAATACTCTGGTTTCTCATAAATTCCGCATTTCTCTGAATTGCACCCTGTATGTAAGACTTAGATATAACTACATCTTGTACCCTCATTCTTTGAGTATATAATGTCTAATGTATAGAGCGTCAAATATGCGCAAACGTGTCAAAAAATATCAGTCAACTGTTGGCTTATTAGTTCGCACACAGAGACATAACGCACAGGTTTTACACTGTGCGCCTATTGTCTCGGTGCACCGGCCGCACGCACACATGTTTGAAATTATTGCCTGGTTTTCTTTGTTTTGATTGTAGGGCTACGCTCCATCTAGACATTATATAATCAAAGCCCTCACTAAAGTAAACTTTCCTCACTAAGATATCTCCCAGATACAAAAGTCACATTTAAAAGATTTCCTACCCTCATTCCTCCTTTGATCACTTTGACGCCTGTGCTCACGTAACTTATATTTTTCTGAATACTCTGGTTTCTCATAAATTCCGCATTTCTCTGAATTGCCGCATTTCTCAAAGTTTCCGCATTTTTCTGAATTCTCTGATTCGTCGTCTGTGAATTGCTTCTCCGTTCCGTTTTGCAACCCTGGATTACCTCTAGGAAGGCCACCACTAGGTGCAGGAGAATCAGCAGGATATCGTTTAAGTGCATCGTCATAGATTACTGAAGCTTTTATATTTTAAGGCCGTTAATTGGCTATCGCCTGTTGAATAACGTAGTTTTCTGTTTTTATTGGCATTACAACAACAGAAAATACCTTAAAACTAAAAATTAAACAAGGCTTTAATGCCAGATGGCAACACAATGCATAATTACCTCCTGACGCTGACCTTGCCCACGAGATAGTGTTAGTAAGATTACCATCGTCATCTATCTGCCTTTTCCCAACTATAACGGCTTCCAGTCTAACTGGATACAGCTGAGTACCATACAATGCGCGAACTCGCGCATCGTCATGCGTCTTTATATATCTTATCTGTGCTATTATTTCCAATTGAACGAGTTCAGTACCATAATGTGTTAATAAATCTGCGCCTGTGAGAATGGAGTCTGAGCTACAAGCCTCTCCTCATTAAGGTATGTTCTCATCATTATGTAATTGATAATTGACTATTGCCATACAAAATCTGTGGGGAAACCTGTTTGCACCGTGCATATAATTATCTTATAAATTTTTCCAACTATGTCGGGGTCGGTTCCAGATTTTCAGTCTACCCGGATGCAGCTGAATACCAATATTTTACATGAAGCGACTGCCTCCTATCTGACCTCCAAAATCCTTTTGACGGCTCAAATAAAGTAAGTCAATGGATTACTGGTGTCAACTACCTTATTATCTATCGGGTGCATACGGTTTGAAGTGTGTAATGGAAAGATAACCTCTAAACATTAATATTGACTAGTTACTCTAGCTACTCACAGCGTTAGTTTGGTTTCATGCAGCAAGGGGGATCGCCTGTACGAATAATGAGCCGCGAGGGGTCTTCCCGAGGCTTCTTTTTGCAAGCCAACACATTTAGTGCTAACATTAGTATAAATAAGAATATACCTTTTAGCATTATGTTTTCTGAAAATAATCAAAATTAGCTGTAAACCCAAAAAATACATGACGGTGTTCTGTACACTTCTACTTACTAATTCGGGATTTATTTGCATGATGTTGTGTTTGTATTTAAAGTTTCTGTTTAAATCTCGTCGTCTCTCGTCGGCCTTATGTTAGAACGGAAACGAATCCTAGCACTCGACAAACTGCCAGAAGAAGGAATAACAATTTTTTTTTGTGGATAGAATTTCGCATGTCAACCTGGGGGTTTTCCTCGTCTTAACCGGGCTGTACTGTGACTGCCTTGAGTGTAAGGGCCTTAGCCAAGGCATAAAAATTCCCCCTTGGCCTCGGCTTAGGGTGTGCCGTGGGGAGGACAGCAAGGTACAGGCTGGATCGGATCAAAAGACCAGTACCACCTTTTACAGCAGCATTATTGAATCGTATTGCAACTAATTGCGTCCCCCAGGACTCGTAATGAGGCAAACGACAGAGCTGTCCAGGTCGCTACGTACTGTTCGGATAAAATCTAAGTTATCGATTCGAGAAGAAGAAGGAAGATCGTTCTTCTGAGTGTGAAAAAGAAGCAATTATGCTGTCGTTTTCCCACACTCAAGTAAGATATCTCCCAATCAAAAAATACGTTTTGTTATGGTTTCCTACCCTTGTTCCTTTGAAAACTTTAACTCCTGTCGCCTCGTAACCATAATTTTTCTGAAGTTGCGGTTTCGGTATCCGGATCCGACCCATTTTTCGTTTCGACTTGCAACCCTGGGTTACTTCGAAAATGGCCACCACTAGATGCAGGAAGATTAGCAGGATATCGTTTAATAGCATCGTTCTAAGTTTCTTGAAGATCTGCAGCCTTTTTATTTTGAGGCCTTTTATTATTTTGAGAAAATTTGCTTTTACCTGGTGGATGACATAAGACTTGTTAGTAAGATCGTCTTCATCTGCCGGGCGAGGATTAAACCGAGGGGTACGCATGCCAATGAGCTCAGCATTTAGCATTATCAGCCTTAACGCTCCCAGTCCTGGGATATAGGCATCCTCTTCGAGTTTTCGATTCTAACGACATGCAGTGGCGATGTAATAAATGACACGTGTGTTCACCACGACCTACAACTCCGAAATTTTGCTAGCCGAGTTATATATATAGTAAGGGGATGAGTCATGGGGTGCCAACTAACTGAGAAGAAGTCGGGGCCGTTTACTACGAGGCATCTTCAATAAGTTTAAACAGACTAATATTCAAACCTGAAAGTCCTGGAAGCATCAGTTCTTACTTCTGGTTCTGCGGTTTGCAATGCTGGTAGGATTCAGTACAGTCAGTGTACGTGGTTCGGACGCAGCCCAGACAGGTCTCTAAGTATGACAGCAGCAGCGTCACAATCAACACAACTACCTCTTGGAAGAACGCTTTATCCATCACTAGTAGCCAATGGATCTGTGATGGGTAATAATAATTTGCTGTTAGAGAAATTAACTGTTAACAAATTAACACCCTACGTCAAACTCCCGTTTTTCCTGTGTACCCTTGGCTGTTTCCTTGATCCATCCAACAACCACGTATTGATGGGTGACCATCTATTACATACAGAGTTTTCTCCGTGCCTCGGAAAGCACGTTAAGCCGTTGGTCCCGACTGTTATTTGTATATCTATAACAGTCGTCAGTGGCCCGAAAGTCTGACACCAGTCTTACCAAGGGGTATCGTATTACCCAGTACTAACTGGGTTGTGGAGGTCAGATAGGCAGCCGCTCCATGTAAAATAGTGGTATTCAGCTGCATCCGGTTAGGCTGGAAGCCAACCCCAATATAGTTGGGAAAAGGCTAAGCAGATGAAGAGGTTGACTCAAATACTTCTGAGTAAACTAATTATGCAAGATTCAGCGGTAAATTTTGTAAAATGTCAAAAAATAAGTTTTTTTTTTTTTTTGTAAAAGGTCGATGCCGCAAAACGTCCTCCCAACCCTTACATCGACTAACAGATTTAAAATGTATCTCAGCCAAAACATCTTCTGCCAGGGTTGCGGGACTGTTCGAAAGAGATACCGCGGCCCTGGAACACAAAGGGCAAAGGAAGGAACATGGATGGGTTTTAGTCAGTAAAAGTCTGACACTCCCTCCTGCTCAGCCCAGAGCGGGAGGGGTTATTTGATGATTTCCCATCGGTAAAAAAAAAAAAAAAGCCAAAGCATCTTAGTAAGGTGATCATTTTTTAACATTCTTGGATAGTTGTAAACCTCTCTTCAAAAATGTAACATTCTTCCACTACCCTGTATGTATTTATGAGACATCTGCATTTTTACCAAGAATAACATGCACTATTTTAAGCAACGTAGTGAGATTCTACCAAGATAAAAAAGGGCCAAGTTTCAGAATCTATTGTATCACCCACCTAGTCATAAAGATATTTATAGAAAAAATGTGTTTAATATGTGTATACTGATTTATAATAAAATTCCAAATGATTTGAAATTATTGCAGAGTAATATATTTAAAAAAAAAATTACAGAGTGGTTACAAAATAGTTGTTTCTATAGCGTTAAGGACTATATGGAGTTTAAAAATTAATATTAATGATGAATGAAAATGAATAATTGTATTTTTTAATAATTGCAATAATATTAAATGCATGATAATAATGACATAAATAAATGTACGTAAATAATTTGCACGCTTGCTTGCAGGCAGAATACAATGACTTTTAGGACATACGATCTTCCCTTGTAATTTGTATGTATTTTCTTACAAATAAACATTTTTGATTTGATTTCATTTGATTTACTATGGAAACATCTCTCAAAAGTATGGGATATTCCGAGAAAAAACATGTTTTAATACAAATATTTTGGCACAAAATAACTGTTTACCATTTTTTTATTAAAAAGTATTTTATTTATTTTCTTTATTTATGTCTGTGAACGTTAATTACATTTTTAAATCATCATCATCATTTCAGCCGAAAGATGTCCACAGCTGGACATAGGCCCCTCCAAAGTGTCGCCACACTGACCGGTCCCGTGCGACTCGCATCCAGCGGATCCCAGTAACCTTCACCAGGTCATCAGTCCACCTAGTGGCAGGCCTTCCAACGCAACGTCTTTCGGTTCGTGGTCGCCACTCCAGAACTCTTCGGCCCCATCGGCCATCCGTTCTGCGAGCATATAGCCCGAAGAATTGCCAAACTGAAGTCAGTTTGGCTATTCTTCGGGCTACGTCGGTAACCTTGGTTCTCTTGCGGATGTCTTCATCACTGATTCGATCACGCAAGGAAACTCCGAGAATAGCCCTCTCCATTGCTCTTTGGGTGACTTTAAGCCTTCGAATCAGGCCCATTGTGAGCGACCACGTTTCGGTCCCGTAAGTAATCACTGGCAACACACACTGGTCATAGACTTTCGTCTTGAGACACTGCGGTAAGTTGGACGAGAAGATACCGCGCAGCTTCCCGAACGCTGTCCAGCCGAGTCGGATTCGACGGTTGACCTCTTTCTCAAAGTTAGACCTACCTAGCTGGACCGTTTGTCCCAGGTAGACATAATCGTCCACAACTTCGAGTATAGAGTCTCCGATCTTGATAGGAGTGGGTGTTACATTTAAGACCCACTCTTTCGGAGGCTCTAGTGAGATCATCGAGCATTGTACTGAGGTCCTCCATGGTCTTAGCCATGTCCACTATATCGTCGGCAAACCGAAGGTGAGTGATGTACTTGCCATTAACGTTGATGCCTAGCCCTCTCCAGTCCAGAACCTTGAAGACATCTTCCATTGCAGCGGTGAACAGTTTCGGAGATAAGACGTTTCCCTGTCTCACACCTCGCTGCAGAAGGATAGGTTCCGAGGTCTGGTCCTGAAGTCGGACTGACATGGTGGCGTTTTTGTACAAACACTTCAACACCTCGATGTACCGATAGTCGATTTGGCACCGTTGGAGAGACTGCAGTACAGCCCAAGTCTCGATCGAATCGAAGGCTTTCTCGTAGTCCACAAACGCTAAACCGAGAGGCAGGTTATACTCTTCCCAGGGTTGCGGGACTGTTCGAAAGAAATACCGCGGCCCTGGAACACAAAGGGCAAAGGAAGGAACATGGATGCGTTTTAGTCAGTAAAAGTCTGACACTCCCTCCTGCTCAGTCCAGAGCGGGAGGGGTTATTTGATGATTCGTGATGACTCTTGAAAACAACGTGTAGACATGGCTTAGAAGTGAGATGGGCCTATAGTTCTTCAGCCGGGCATTGTCGCCCTTCTTGAAGAAGAGTACCACCACACCCCTGCACCATGCCTGTGGCGTTTTCCCCTCGAGTATGACGGAATCAAACAGCTTCTGAAGGGCCTTAAGTACCGGTTTTCCCCCCGCCTTCAGGAGTTCGGCCGTAATTCCATCATCACCCGGTGCCTTGTTGTTTTTAAGCTGTTTCAGAGCCATCCTAATCTCGTACAGGCTGACGTCCGGGATGTCTTCGGTATAATGTTCATTTTCGTCATCATTTTCATTTTCGTTTTTGTTTTCGTTTTCGTTTTCGGTTCATTTTTAAATACTACTATTTAAATAATATACAACAAAAAAATACAATACTAATTCAAAATTATTACAGGAAATCGAAGTGTAGGAAGTTGCGCACATTTAATTTCAACTGTGTGGTACATGGGGCTAGTAAGCCAGGCAATGAAAAAGTATAGAGGGAAATGTTTGGAACACAATTTTTGACTTCGTAACTTTGTTTGGACTAGTTTGGATTGCTCTTCAACGATGCACCCAAAAAATAAATACCTGCAAAAAAGTTGTAGAGCATTAGGGTTAACTGAGATTTTTGGGTGCATCGTTGAACAGCTATCCTGTCAAAAAGAGCAAAAAATGTGACGCAAAAATGTTTTTTTTCCAAAATTACATGTTCACATTGTTCACCTCCTAAACTAGTTAAGAAGTCAATAATTGTGTTCCAAGCATTTCCCTCTTTACCCTTTTTTGAGCATTCGTTGCCTGGCCTATAGGGCGTTACATTAATTTTAATCCACTAGCGGAACTGCTCAATATTAGTACTAGTATAATTGATTATAATTAATATATTCCTTTAATATGGTTATTTCTTTTTATACATTTTTGTATCGAATATGAAAAACTAAATAAACGTTTTTTTTATTTATGTTATTTTTAAACCCCATGGATTAAAACTGGTTGCTAGTCTTTTTATAGATCCCTAAGAACCTACTAACACATACAGGGTGTAACAGGACCCTTCTCGAAGCCGCCAACCAAGCATTATGTACATCAAATTATAACTTTACGCAAAAATATTGCTGGGAAACGATTTTATTTTTTGGGGTGCATACATTAAAAACTTGTATTTAAAAAAAAAACTTGTGAAAATGCTGGAACTTTGACCCCCAATATCTTTGTAACTAGAAGGTTCCCAGGTATGGTCTAGAATAAAATAAATATTGCAATGACGGGGAGAACAAGTACCTTTCGGCTTCGTTAAGGGTCTTGTTACACCCATTATGAAAAATCTGTTGGGGGGGGTCTTATACAAAGGTCATCATTCTTTCGTATTTTTTTTTATCTTTTAGGGCTCTTTTTGATTATTATTCGGGAAAATGTATATAGTTATTCAATAGCCTAGGCGTTTACCCTTGCAGTAGCGTCATTTGCATGTCTGTAGGTTCCTTCCATTCAAAGAGATTAGCATTTATTGAACATACCTTAAATCAGCCAATTAAAAACACAAGATGGCTGCCATTCGCGGGGTGTTGGGTTAGGATTATTTCTAAGTGTATTTGTAGATAGAAATGAGCATTTATAATATGCCCAACCGTTGTATATCTCAGATGCCCGCTTCTTTGGTGTCCCCTTACTCTTATAGCCATCCACTTTCATAGCTTATGTATTTAAAGCAATAATTACCAATAGTTATTTCCTACAAGGTGTATTATCGTCGGTGCAAGTGACAGTTTTTTTGCCGCAGCCTGCGACTTCGAGCAGCAAGGTCGCTATCAAGCAGACGATGAATGCTACGCGCTCCCAGCGAACTGACATTATACTCTGAAATAAAGGTGAATATTTAACATCACGCACATTTCATGCAGATATGTTTAAGTGCCATGATAATAGCAAGGATATTACCATCAACCGGGTAGAAATCCAAACGCCGTAGAAAAACCCAGTAAGACTTTGCCCGACCTAGGAATCAAACCCAGAACCTCAAGATCAGCAGTCGCCCTTGCAACCACTGGACCAACGAGGCTGTGAATGACTATTTAAGAATGTGATGATGGATCGCCCGTGTGAAAGATGATATGACTAGAAGGGGGGTGACATGGCCAAATAAATGCACATGCATGAAAATGAGACAGCAGAAGAACGACAGATTAGAGAAGGCACACGGAGACAAGATATTATACGTTATAAGGTACAGCCTAATTTGAATATTGTGTGGCACAGTCCCAGATATCAATCGGTTATATTATTTAATAAGTTGCCTCTACATATAAAATGCGCTATTTACTCAAGCTCCTTTAAAAAGCAACTAAAAATTTTCCTATTGAATAAGTGTCTTTATGCTGTTGAAGATCTAAAGGGTGTAACAAGACCCTTAACGAAAGGTACTTGTTCTCCCCGTCACTGCGATCATTTTTTGTTCTAGACTATACCTGGGATCCTTCTAGTTACGGAGATATTGAGGGCTAAATTTCCAACTTTTTCACAAGTTTTTTTTGAAATACATGTTTTTAATGTAAGATTCTTAATTAAACCACCTCCAAGACCCCCGTACTATTCAATCCATCCATAAGCACAATGTTTTAGGTGCGTTACATTGAGTCCTACCGTAAAACGTGATTTTTCACCCCAAAAAAAGTCGTTTCCCAGCAATAATTTTCGCGTAAACTACTGAAATAAAGTAGAATCAGCCTTTAATGTTCCCACTGCTGGGACACTCGGCCTCCTCTATATGAGAGGCAACGGGCTATAATCCACCACGCGGGCCCAGTGCGGGTTGTTAGATGTCACATGTCTTCGAATTTTTGGTTCTAGGACATGTCGGTTTCCTCACGATGTTTTCCTTCACCGTTTTTGAGAGCAGCGGTGATGAAATAAATTACAGAAAGTAATGCGCCTGCCTGGGTTCGAACTCACGACTTACTGTTCGTAAGTCGTGGCCGCCACCACTGGGCCACCGCTGCTCTAATTTTTGCGTAAAGTTACTTAATTTGATGTACATAATGCGTGGTTGACGGCTCCGTGAAGGGTCTTGTTACACCCTGTATAGATAACGAAATTCCTATATAACAACATATTGTATTTTGTTTTTGTGTGTGCATTGTTGTAATATTTTAGCGCGTTCTTGTTTTTTTTTTTTCTCCATAAGTAATTTTAATTTTCTATGTAATTTCAGATACAATTTATTGTTAATGAATAAATGACTAGTGACTAATGACTATTGAGACTAATAGTGGAGTTTGGAAGACGAATACTGATAAAGGCGCTCCCTTATCGGAGCACTCGCTTGTAATGTAACAATTGAAGATTCGATTTAGTACAGAAACAATAGATTGTTGCAAATGGCTACGCACTGTAATGCTCGAATCTGAACTGTTACATTCTAGGCCAATGCTACTGGTGATCCCAAGCGCCTTAAAGTTGTAAGAAGCTAACAAATTAAAAGGCAGATACTTACAAAAGTAGTGTTGGCTTACTCCTCGGGATAATTTATGCTATTCGCCATTTCATGTCATGCAGCCATCTTCCCTCTGCAAACGAAAAATAATCGATTTGAGTCGTTCCACCGAAATACATTCGCAAACTAACTAAAGCTAAAAGAACAGCTCAATAATAAACTAAAATTAATTAAATTCTAATACAATTACAAGGTGGAATTTGACCCAAATCAATACTTTACGTTTGCCATGGAAAAGAATCAGAGAGAAAAATATTTTTTAGGATTTTATTCTTTTTTTTTGCATGTCCTTACAGATTACAAGTTGTGGAATGAGAAAGGTTACTGTTGATTTTTAAACATTATTTCATTAGATCGTTTTAAAACTGGGTCATTATCCAATTTGTGACCTAATACTTCAGAAACCTGGTGAGTTTGTAACACGCCAATGTTGCCATTTCTTTCCATTTTCCTGATATGGTTCCAACAGTTATCATTTTGCAGCAACTTTTTGCTACCTATAAGTTTCCAAAAATGTTTGTACATGATGCTGAAGGAGTTGCTTTCCGTATCCAGCTTCTATTCTCGTTTATAGTGGGCTGGTGTTGCTAGAATCGGTAGGGACCTCGTCTACAGGGTGCTTTGCCCGTGCATGGAATTCTTTTCTTGCACGTTGATGTGCCCACGATTAGTAAAGAGAATATAGCAAATAGGACTGCGTACAGACGACTCAAGAATTGACCCATTCTCAGTTACTGAAACAAAGAAAATATTGTATTAGATTCCAAAAATAAGAAAAATTCAAATAAGGCCGAGAATGAGACCTTTTTTAATGCTAAAAGTTACATGGTCCATCAAGACGACTTTTCCTAGTGATTTAGTTGGTTAAAAGTGGCGGAAAAAACTCCTCATCAAAACATCTGAGTAACGTACATGGAGTTAGGTTTGAAAGACCCGACAGGATGGCTTAAAAATGAGAATAGATAAAAGTAAATAATCTGTGTGCCACATGAGTAAATAGCTGATGATAAAAGGACCTCGCATTTCCTATAAACTGTGGTGCCTGAGCCCTATTTATCAAATCCAAGCTGCATTTCACAGTAACTAAAGAAATAAATAGGCGATTCTGTAATAAACGTTGAAAAATCGACCGATTTTTTTCAATATCGCGATAGCCCGAATACACAATCAGGTCATCGTCACTTGCAAAGCTACAAAATAAAGCTCTAAAAACTAGATCAACCAAACAATATTTCAGACATTGAGTAACCAGACAAGCAGACAGATAGTAAGGCCCTTTGTTATCCATTTTATAAGCATCGTGTCATCGCTTGGCTCAGTGCGCGAGCGCCCGCGCCGGTCAAAAATAAACAACGCGTTGAATTAAACGCAAATGATTGGTATTCATCATATGGCTTGAACTAATTAGATGCTTTGAACATCGTGGAAAAAACCGGCGAAGCACGAGCCGGACTCGCACAGGAGGGGTTCCATACCACAATATTTAACACTGCTCACAACGTAATTAACAAAAACACGAACAAAAAAAAACACGTTTCTTGGACTCCTTGCTACCTCTTCACTCTTCAGTTATATTTTCATCGCTACAACAACCATATATGTATATTACACTATGTGAAAATTTTCAAGTGTTCATCTATTAATTCAAAAGATACAGCTCTGCGACAGACGGACGGACGAATAGACAGACGAACAGCGGATCTTTGTCCCGTTGGCAGCCATTGGGTACGGAACTCTAAAAATATAAGCGGAAAATCAATGCGATGATTTTGATGAAGACGAGGTCTCGTCGAATATATTGGCCAAGGTTATCCTTAATGGATTATAATTTATTGATAAAGAAACATTTGTATCGGCTTCTGCGTGGTGTGGGAGCTGACCAATGATGATGAAGTAGCTTTTGTTTATTCTCCATGATTAAATGGTTTTACAGGAGGTATACCTAAATGCATGATTCACAAAAAAAGAGGTTTCAAAAATCTTATAAGGAATGGTGATCCGAGTGGCGAGTGGCTGTATGAAGACCGGAGTCAATCTTCAAGGTGAAGCAATGTTTGTCAAGGTCGGTCCATGAATGGGTGTAGTCCAGCAGCTAAGGACGTTTTACCTGGAAAGTATTCCGAAGTTAATGGAACTTTAACAGGTTATTTGGGGGTACACTAAGAAGACCGACGTAAGTTTTTGTTTTTGTTTTTTTTTTTTCAGTTTTTTTTCGCTTATATCTCTCTTAGGCGTCGCTCACTGGTAAGTCGAGGCAACGTCGCGGCACGGTCACATTTTGCGCCCGCGCTTTGACGCCGCCTCGACTTTAGTTCGTATGAGCGACGCGCCTTACACTAAGCACATTTTGTGTTCCACATTGCATGACAAAGTTGAAGAACATTAACATTTCCTAAAAGTTCGTTGGTGAATCAGATTATCAGGCCCAATATTAACGGAGATACAGTCGATCACAGTTAGACAAAGTTTCTCAAAAAATGCTGTTTTCGGCATTTCGACTGAATTAGTGACCATCCATTGCAAACAGAGTTCACTGGGAGAGCATGTGAAGCTGTTCGCTCCGGCTTTCGTTTGTGGATACGGGATTTTCCACGAAAGTCTGACGACAGGGTTGTAGAGCCAAGGGGGGGTGTGGTTGTGTGTGTTATTGTAGTGGTGGGTTGGGTTGTCATCGTGCTTGAAACAGCGCCGAAATATCGGGAACAGTAAACATGGGAAATTCTAGTGTTATTGATAATGTTAGTGACCACGACAGTTTAACAATTTAAAGGGTTGTAGAGGTCAGATAGTTATCATCTGCGACGCCTTTGTTGGGGTTGGCTTCCAGTCTAACCTGATGCAGCTGAGTATCAGTATTTAACATGGAGCGACTGCCTATCTGACCTCCACAACCTAGTTTTTACTGGGCAATACGAAACCCCTTGGTAAGACAGGTGGTGAGACTTTCGGGTCACTGACTACCTGTAACGACTGTCAAAGATCTACAAATCTCAGCCGGGACCAACGGCTTAACGTGCTTTCCGAGGCACGGAGGAAACTCGGTATGTAATGGGTCCACGGGATCCATGGACCAACCTAGGTAAGCACGCTGCAGTGGCGTGATATAGCTAGTTGATATATGGTTTATGGCTGCTATTTTACCCAGATTAGGATGGCGACAAAGTCATATGTGGTGTTCGTGAGCAAATGTATTTTATAATATTTAGTACAGCAGTCGAGGAAACGGGATATGGGAGCAATGGTGGCCAATCAGAACACAATATCGGGTCATTTTACTGTACTCTGATTGGCTGGCAATGACGTGATGCGACCGGTATGAAATCGTAGAATGAATGAAGGATGAATGAATGAAGCCCAAACAATACGGAACCGAGCGGCTTTTATTATAGCCACCAGACCAGCTCCTATAATCAAACACACAAGAGAAAAAACAGAACAAAATCCTTACCGATTATTCCTTGGTACAAGGTGCGGGTTGTCTGCAAGCGATGTAGATTTTCCTGGTGCAAGCGTTAACAAGTCCGAGGAGTGACAGGATCCCAGCGAGTAAGAACAGCACGGCTTTCTGAACGCCCATGGTTTAGCGCTTCATGGCTGCGTCGGCGGCCAGAACCCTGCAATCGTGAGCGGCCATGGCTCGGCCTTACAGCGTATAAAGAATGGGTGTAGGCAGGGGAATAGAAAGGCCTAACCAGCCCCGAAAGAAAGACCAAAATGTGTGAAGCAACTTAAAAATCGACCTGTATAAACCGATTTTAACACAGTCCAGGCTGAGTTTTAAGCTTTACCGCATTACAAAATTGCGTTTGTGTTGTTTTTTTTCCTACGATACATTTTCAGTACTGGCCGCCAAAAAATAGAAAGGCACCTATTCTGGTAATTGGGTTTTGCTTAACACACTTGCTGCTACAACCCGAAGGATTTTGAAGTTCGTAACCCATAGCTTCATATGTTTGAAAGATTTGTCTGCTTCACATCGTCAATAAAAATAAGAGTTAAGCTAACGCAATGAAAAAAACAATGCCCCATAATAGGAATTTCTCCTGTGTCATGGGTGCTTTTACAAACATTTAAACTCACATACACAAACGGTCAACTGCTGACGCGGAACAACTGCCTGTAGGCCATGCAGATATTTGTTCCCTGCGGGGATCGAACCCACGACACGCATCGCAGCAGGCACTCGCTCAGCCACTGCGCCAACCACGCCGTCAGTTTTTAATGTTTAAGAATCGTCAAATTGAAGGACATTGCTATTAGAAGTGTGTTACGCATTTACGCCGCGGCTTAAAGCATATCTTGAATGATATCCTCACTCATAGATGCGAGATGAAATGCATGGTCAATAAATTTAGATGTATGGTTTAGGAAATACAATTATGCGTATCCATTTAAACTACAACACACATTGTGGGGAAAAAAGATAATGTCACAAGGATAAACTATTTGATTATTTTCTTTCACGACTGTGCAATTGTATTGTCTAAGAGGCCAAGAGCTCCATATTAAAACGTATATTTTATGCATTTGGAGCTAACAGAGTGAAAGGGCACTTTTATACACATCATTAGGGTTCATTTGTATCCAGTTGAGGTCACCAGGTATTTACAAACTTGAATGTGACGAACTTACCTATTTGTTGCTTTAAAAAGTTTGTTACCATATAAGAGAAAGTGATTCTATTGTTTTCTTTAAAACCCTCTGGTGGCAGGCAATAATTGTATGACGCTTTCTCTCGCGACGCTCTAGTTTTGTAGAAGAATCGTCGGTAAGTGCCTCATTCCATGTAAAATTTCCAATGGGCGCCTGCGGGTTGCCATCAGAGCCTCGTGCATAAGTTCCAAAGTCCAAGACTTCAAGGTCCCGAGATATATGACATATAAATAAGATTGATAATACCTGCCTATTACTGTCCCACCGATTTAAACTGTGATTTTGCAAACAAAAGTACGGGTTTGGGTCAAATTTTTAAAATCTACGCAAACTATAGAAACACTATATTTTTCTAAGATCGATAGGCTCACCTGTTTTATATTAGATGCGTTGGGTGATAAAGTTTAAATTTTATTACTGTGAATTTGGGTTTGTGATTTTTTCCTGAAGTTTGATTTGGTTGCAGTTTTGATTAGTATGCCAGATGGAACTGGTCATTTTGAAATTATTGACAGCTAAGACTGGCCGGCCATCGCTGCTAGAAAAAAGGTTGGTAGCGTAGAAAAAAGGTCTTCATTGGTCAAAATTCTGATTCTGTCCCTTATGACTCTGTAACATATTAAGGCGAAATTCAACATTTCTTACGTTTTTTGCAATTTGCAGGTCAGTGTCAGGTTGTATGATGAACAAAATATGATTTGCAAATATGGTTTTACTGAGTTAATCATCATTATGGTCATCAATACAGGTTGTATTGTTTATATTCGTGATTTTAATGGTTATGATTTTGTAAATCATGTCACACCTTAACGAGTAATTTTAAATACATACTATTACAAGTATAGTGGCCATTGAAGTCATGAAGCTCATTAGGTGAAAAAACCTTTTTTGAAGCAAAAACTGGAACTGAGCCGGTCACATTTTGAGGATAAAACATTTGCCTAAATTAGCCGGTAAAGTCGAGTCGGTAACGTACTTGAAGACGAGCGTTGGTCACCAAAGCAGGCCCAAGAAACGCTGGCGTGACCATTTGGACTCGTACAGAAAGATTGGGCGGAAATGGCAAAAAGCTGAGAGAACTGGAAAGACATGGAGGAGGCATTTAGCCAGCAGTGGGACAAACGACTCATTTAAAAAAGAAATGAAGCTTTACTTACAAAAATAATAGGTAATTAAAAATAAATGGGAGTCACTTTTGAGCTAATTCTGTATACAGGATAACTACCGATTTATGAGACCGTTTTAAATAAAAATAGCTTCTAGTTTAAGGATTAATTCTAACAACCTCGTTAAATGAGAGGGCTATAGTGTTGCCACAGCTACGAGTATTCTACCTCCACCCTTGCATCGTTGTCAAATCACTCTGATCTCAATTATCATTAAATATGGCTGCTATTCGGTTGTTGCCACTGACAAGAATAAAAGACTGACAAAAGTGATCTTTATCTTCGTGACGATGATTGTTGTTGGGTTGCTGCTGTCAGAGGTTAAATAATTACGGAAGGACTGAACTTTTTGTCTCATGGAATGGGTTTTTTTGGAAGAAAAGAAAGTCAATAAAAATGTGTGTTTCTACAAAACCCTTTGGGGATTATAGACGTGAAATGATTGTTAGCTGGCACGAGGAGCACGTGGCTAAATAATAACGGCCGCTCGGGTCAATCATCAGGTTAAGCCGCGCCTGCTTGGGTTCGTCCGTGGATGGGTGGCAACGAATTACATATTGATTTTCGTCAGTGCCTCGGAAAGCATGTTAAGCCGTTGGTCCCGGATGTCAATTGTCGATGTTTGTCAGTAGTACAGGTAGCCGAAAGTCTGATAACTAGTCTTCCCAAGGGGTATCGTATTACCCAGTACTTACTGGGTTGTGGAGGTCAGATAGGCAGTCGCTCTATGTAAAACACTGGTATTTAGCTGCATCAGGTTAGAATGGAAGCCGACCCAAACATAGTTGAGAAAAGGCAGCCAAATGATGATGGTTGTCAGCCTGCGTCACCCCATTGCTGGGCCTCTCTCTAGGTAAAAGAAAGAAAGAAAAAATATTTATTTGTCACAGGGACATGACGTGCGTATAAGAAATAAATTAACAATAATCATGGCAAAGCTTTCAGCCAGTAATAAATCTGCAATTGTTTGTGGTGATTTCAATATCAATATTTTAGAAGAAAATTCAAATAGCAATCGGTTATTAAATCTTTTTAAATCATTTGCCTTGAACAATATTTTTATAGAACCTACTAGAGTCACTCCATCTTCTGCTACTTGTATAGATAATGTTTTCTGCGATTGTGATTACTTAGATAAAGCAATATTAAATTGTCTGCCGTCTGACCATAGCGGACAAACTGTAACTTTCAGGTGTAATACACCATTGCAAAATGTTGAGATTAAATTTAGACCTATAACTACTAGCAAATTAAATAGGTATAATACTTCCCTACAGAACAAGTTAAGTGTCATGAGTCATCATTTAGACGAAAATAATATAAATCAATTGTTTTATAATTTCTTTTCAATAGTTCACACTGAATTCAACAAAATATTTGAAAAGAAGACAAAAAGTATTTGCCCTAAATTTATATTTAGTGATTGGGCAACTAGAGGTATCAGGAAAAGTAGGGAAAGACTGTTTGAGCTTTATGACCTTAAGGCCATAAACACTGAAACTGTCAACAAGTATGTTGCTAAGTATTCAAAAATGTTTCGAAATATATGCAAGGTTGCTAACGCCCTGCACATTAGCAACAAGATCAAAACTGCTGAAAATAAAATAAAGACAGTTTGGAAAGTCATATATGATGAGACCAACAGGAAGAAACTACGTAGCACTAGCTACACATTAGATACAGCATGTGGTCCTAAACCTCTAATCAGGAAGTAGCTCAAGAATTTGTAAATTTCTTTACCGATATACCGTTAAAAACTACGGAGGCTCTAAATTCCTCAGCTGAAGTCTCAATTGGTTCATTAGAGGGAAACGTCTCTGGATGCCCGGCTGAATTTAAATTTAAACACGTAAACCCTATGATAGTTATTAAAGCTTTCCGGCAAATAAAAATCAAACTGACCGAAGATCTATGGGGAATGTCTATCAAAGTTTGTACATCCATAGTTGAGACTATAGCACCATACTTGGCGTTTGTAGACCAAGGAGTTTTCCCAGATTTAATGAAATGCAGTAAAGTTATACCTCTTTTCAAATCCGGGGACAGTAAAGTTACTAATAATTATAGACCTGTATCCGTGTTGCCAGTTTTTAGCAAGGTTTTTGAAGAAGTGATGCTGAATCAAATGCTCAATCATTTTAACACCAACAGAATCCTACACGATCAACAGTATGGTTTCACTAGGGGACGTTGTACGACTGACGCTGGTGTAACCTTATTAAAGCACATATTTACTGCGTGGGAAGAGTCCCAAGACGCCATAGGATTTTTTTGTGATCTCTCCAAAGCATTTGATTGCGTAAATCACGAGACATTACTCTTGAAACTTGAGCACTACGGACTAGGTAAACTTGCACTTAGTTTGGTAAAATCTTATTTGAGTGATAGACAACAACATGTTCAAATAAATGGTGTCAATTCACAGGGTTTTAAAGTAAAAATGGGGGTTCCACAAGACTCAATATTGGGTCCTTTTCTCTTTCTAGTATAAGTATATTTCTTTTAAGTTTTTGAAGTTTGTTGCTAGGTTATTTTAATTAATAAATGTAAAACTATAGAATAAAGTAATTGTACGTAAAAAAAGTATATATAAATGTCCTACCCTATTTATTGAAAAACCAACCTCAAAATATGGTTTTATTTGCTGATGACACTTCCCTAATTTTAAAAATAAATAGACGGGCCCAAAATCTAGATGACGTGAATAATGCCCTACGGCCCTTAGGTCCATAATTGGTTCACAGCAAACAATTTAGTATTAAACGAAAAAAAGACTAAATGCATAAGATTTGCTATATATATTGAATAAAGAGAAACTAGAATTCGTAGATAAAACGGTTTTCCTGGGGATTACGCTTGATTCAAGGCTACAATGGAGTTCTCATTTAACATCTCTTGCGGGGCGGCTAAGTTCAGCAGCATATGCTATTAGAAAAATCCGTCAATTTACTGATGTAGATACCGCTAGACTGGTCTATTTTAGTTATTTTCATAGTATAATGTCTTATGGCATTTTGTTATGGGGACGGGCTGCAGACATTCAGTCTATATTTATTCTGCAAAAAAGAGCCACCAGAGCCATATATAATCTTCGTAGGTGCGACTCTTTAAGGGAACTGTTTAAGGACATTAACATCATGACGTTATATTGTCAATACATCTATGAAAACATTATGTACGTAAGAAAAAATCTGCATCTTTTTAGTAAAAGACACACACACAATTACAGTACTAGAAATAGGAACCAATTAGTTCAGCCAGGCTTCAGACTCGCTAAAGTAGACTCATCTTTCATGGGGTACTGTTTGAGATGCTATAATAAAATTCCACAAAGTATTCTTGAACTCAATGAGACGAAATTTAAAACATTAAACGCACACTTTGTAAGCAGTTATTTTATATTATATTACAAGTTGGACGATTATATCGCTGATAAAAATGCTTGGCTCAATGCCGGTCCTGCTCCACAAGGACAGGGACGCACAAATTGATAACATTAAATAGTATTGTTGGAGCTGCTGAAGATTGTACAACTGTCTCTGCATTGTATAGATTCAATCTCTTTAGTATTATATAAAGCCCATATTGTGTGAGTACTATGTACTAGAAAGCTACCATTCACTGGAAACCTACGTCGTGGCGCGTGTGTCGGATCATTTCGTTCCCTTCAAAATGGTTGAGTTGAATGGTGCTGATCTATGCGTCATGTTCGTGAACGGACGCTGTCAGTGTGACTGGTCATCTCTTAGTTGCCACGGCTTATTTGAATTAATTATTTTTGTTTTTGAATTGTCTTTTTTGTTTTTACTGTAGACACTTTCAATATGCACATCTTGCTACATCGTTCTCACATAGTGCACCATCTCAACATGAATAATGTAACCAAGATTTTGTAACAATTGCTGATTTAAAAGAGTGTCCATGGAGTTTCTTGCCAAAGGGCAAGAAACTCGTATCGTAGATCTCTATGGAAAAGAAAGCTTCTCCATAGAGATCTACGATAGGGAATGGGCAACTACAGTACTTTCACAGTTTTTATGCCTTGTGACTGGGACTGTAGCTACATTTAATTGTTATCTTTGTTTCGACAATTCAAAAGTGCCTGTAACTGGCCTACTTGAAATAAATGCTTCGATTTTGATTTAATTCAATACATAACAAATATTATAAATACACAGGACATATAGGTACAAAGAAAAGTAAATATGTCATGTAAATGTGTAATATGTCTTCCAGTTCTTTCGATCCAGGGCTAATGTGGACCACTGGTAGTTGGTTTTGTCCAGTTCGTCCCGCCACCTTCTGGGCTGGTGGCGTCTGCTGCATGCCGAATGAGCTGTGGGTTACGATAGGACCAAGTAGAGTCCCCACACAGTATGCGTCGCGGCGGACCTCGAAGAAGAAGGCAGTACATTAATATGTTATGTTTTATTAATTACTATTTTGCTACCTCTATCCATACTAGAGAAAAAGTGTCCTGAGATACAGACGACAATTTAATCTTAATTTAGAAGGTTAAACCACATAATGTATGTGTGTGTGTTTATATGTATGTGTTCTTGTTACCGACCGGAGTCCATAGGACCTATGGACTCCGAGCTGAAATACAACTTTCTATTCTTCTATTTTACTACAATGGGTCCCAAACAGCAGGAAACGGCCCAGAAGAAGATGGTGAGACACACTCGACACTTTTCTAAAAGATTAGCCAATATCATCAATGTCCATCCATTACATACCGAGTTTCCTCCGTGCCGTTTCGTGTTCCGGGCCGTTGGTCCCGGCTGTCATTTGTTAATCTTTGACAGTCGTTTAAAGGTAAAAGGTTGAAAGTCTGAGAACTAGTGTCACCAGAAACATCTTATTACTCAGTGCTAGTGGGAGTTGTTGTGGGAGGTCAGATAGGCAGTCGCTCCACGTAAAAGTACTGATCAGGTAGGTGCATCCCGTTAGACGGGAAGCCAACCCCAACAAGCAGAGAAAGGCTAGGCAGATGTGATGATGTGTTTATGAATAATTTTTCGACACTCGTTACCTAGAAAAGTGAATGAGATGACGTCCGTTTCATCTTCATTTTAATTTCAAGTGAATTTTTCGCGTAAAACCGTTTGTAAGAAACTCATGAATCGTAGGCCAATGAAATATATGTAGATCCGGGATGTGTTGTGCTACCAATCCCTTAGTGAATATTAATGCTAATACATTTCCTGTTCGTGTCTTTTCCATTATGTAAAGTTATGTGTAGGCAGGCATTCAACGCCCCGGTCACAACCTCATGTAATACAAGTAGCTGCTAGCGTCAAGCGACATGCGTGTGCATCACATGCCTGTTCTAATGCTGGGGCCACCTTATCGGACAAATATTAGTGTCGGTTGTCGCGATAAAAACTTCGTGTTCGGATATCGGTTATGTTTTTGTACACACTCCACATTAGCGTCTAAGCGAATCGCAATTCGCACATGTTTTGTTTGGGCGATTAATCGGGCATTATAAAATGCAGGAAACGGTTGCGTTGAATTATAAGTGTCGCCACGTGAGCGAAGTTTGTCGCGACACATCCCTTTGATGCGATACAATTTACCGACAGCACCACGACAGGCATTTATCTCATACAAATACTTTGCGATACAACGATATTTTTTTTTAGGCGAATTCGCGATACTATAAACTTTCAACGATTCCCGCCAATGTGGCCCTAACATACAAAATCTCTTTAAGACCTAACACATGGGGTGCGATGTCAGAAGTCCTCCACGTGTGCCTGGCGGCTGCTGGTCCCTCTAGATACGTCTGCAGGGAAGAGCAGTTGCTGGGCCGGTGCACCCTGGGCGCGGCGGTATCCTTCCCCGGGGAATGAGGGGAAATGAGAATTTTCTCTTATCCCTCGGGGAGTGTTACTGCCGCGGCTAATTATTCTGACATGGGTGGGGTCCACTCTGGACCAAAGGTGCGTTCCTCTGCGTGACCCTCTGAAAAGCAGAGGGCATAGCAGAGGAGTGAGGGCGGGCTCGGTGTGCACTTACCCTGCCTCCGAGCAGACAGAGAAGGATGCGTCCTCCTCTGTCACCGTCGATATCGTAATCCCACCATCGAAGTGCCGTGGATCACGTCTCGCGACTTCGATAGGGACCGAGGGTCTTGGCTTAACCGCCCGGACCGCGAGGTAGAAAACCTCTATAAAAAGTTACCCCGAATCCCAAGTGGCGGCGCACCGCGAGGGGATGTATGGCTGACGGGTGTTCCCATGGAACAAATCAGTCGCTAGTGCTCACCCTCGCCAGGGTAACTGCAGGCCCCCTGGCGAGTAATAAATAACAAATTCTGCTTATCTGGGTACAGGGGTCTCTGCCTAGATGGACGTTTATTTCCCCCATACTCGTTGGTTCAATATGGATATTTTAAACCAAAAAACCAACACCGCCGGAAACGGCAACGAAGAGGAGAGGAGGGATGCGGGGTCGGAGTCCGACATCGCATCCAGTGATGTAAGCGCGGGAGGCTCAGAGAGCTCCCGGCGCGTGGGGGCCGGGACTGCTTTGGAGAACAGCAAGTTCTTCCGGAAGCGGTCCAGGCGGGATGGCGACCGGGGGTCGTCATCCGGTGAAGAGGAGGCTTCGGCCCGTAAGATCCCCACCAGCAAGCGTGGTGGGATCCGGGGCAAGGGGAGGGGGCTTTCTGCCACCGTGAGGTCCGAGGAGGGGTCGGCAAAGGTTGCCGACGAGGCAGGCGCACCTGGCGGCTCCGAGGTGGAGCGTAAGGCCAGGTTCGTGAAGGAGGTAGAGGCCGCGATAAGGGTAGTGGCCTTGAAGATGAAGACTTCTTCAAAACTCAAGGCCATACCCGCGGCTTCTGCCTCCATCATGGCGGCAGCAGAGGCCAATTTTGCTGGGCCTCCTCCCCCTTCAACAGGGGGAGAAGAACTGGCCAAACTGCGGGAGGAGGTGGCCCGCCTGACGGCCGCCACGGAGCGTCTCCAACAGGAGAACGCGAAGCTCCAAGCAGACCTGGCCAGTCTGCGTGAGCCCAGCACCCACGTGGCGGCTCAAAAGGCGGGCAAGCAGCAGCAGCGCCAAAGCCAGCCGGTGCCGGTAGAGAACCAGGTCTTGAACCTGGTTCGGCAGGAGCTGGCTTCCTTCCAGGCGCGGTTTTCCGTCCTGGAGGGAATTGTTTTGCGCCCCTCCCTGGGTGCGGGCAGGGTGGCTGCGAGCCCGGGCCCGGGTGCGGTGTCGTACGCGGCTGCTGCGGCTGCCGCGCCCGGACCGAGGCAGTCCGGTCGGCCCTCCGGCAAGGCTGTGGTGCCCCCCCTTGAAAAGCCGGCTCCGCCGAAAACGGCGCCGCCAAAAAAGGGGGGCAAAAAGAAGGGCAAGGCGGCTGCACAGGCGGGTACTGTGCCGGTGCCAGCAGCAGCGGCGAGTGGGCCAGCGCCTGCGCCTGCGGCAATTCAGCCGCCGCCGCCGCCGCCCCCCCAGCTCCCTATACCTCCCTCGGCCGAAGGCGGATGGCAGGTGGTCGGGGAGAAACAGAGGGGGCGAAAGGCGGCCAAAAAGGCCAGAAATCAGGAGCGGCAGCGCCAGCACAGGGCGCGAAAGGTCGCGGCTAGGCTCCGCGCCCCGAGGACCGCCGCTGTAGTGATAACACTACAGCCGGATGCGGAGAAGCGGGGCGTGTCCTACCGCGACTTGCTGGCGCAGGCAAAGGAGGCGGTGGACCTAGGTGAGCTCGGGATCACCGGGGGCCTCCGGCTTAGAGTCACCGCAACGGGGGCTCGTATGCTGGAGATCCCTGGCGAAGCCAGTGGCTCGTCCGCTGACGCTCTGGCGGAAAAGCTCAGAGCGTCCCTAAACGCGGACGAGGCCCGAGTGTCCAGGCCCGTTAGATGCGCAGACCTGCGCATCCTGGGTCTGGACGACTCGGTGACCGAGAAGGAGGTGGTGGCCGCCGTCGCCAGGTCTGGAGGGTGCTCTGCGGAGCAGGTCAGGGCAGGCACCCTTCGTCCGGACCCCTCGGGTATGCTGACCGTTATGGTTAGCTGCCCTGTGACGGCGGCGAAGACAATTGTGGAGGGCCGAAGGCTACTGGTGGGCTGGGTTTCAGCGCAGGTTAAACTGCTGGAGCCCAGACCTCTGAGGTGCTATCGCTGCCACGTGGGGCACCACGTGTCAGTACGATGCGCCTCGGAGGTTGATCGCAGCGGCCTCTGCTTCCGCTGCAGTCAGCCCGGTCATGTGTCCGCGACTTGCTGCGGGACGCCGCACTGTGCTGCATGTGCGGCGGCTGGCAAGCCGGCCGATCACCGGGCTGGGAGCAAGGCCTGCGTCCCACCCACCAAGGCCTCCAGAGGCAAGGGAAGGCCCCCCACCGCCACCGCCACCGTCGCCACCGCCTCAGCCGCCGTCATTGTCGCCGCCGCTGCCGCCACCACCGCCGTCGCTGCTCCTTCCGCAGCGGGGCCCTCGCAGGGGGCCCGAGAGGAGACCGTAATGGAGTGTCAATAACGGCCCCATTACGGTTCCTCCAGGCGAACATCAACCACTGCGCCTGCGCTCAGGATCTGTTGCTCCAGAGCATGGCGCAGTGGTCGATTAATGTCGCCGTGGTCGCTGAGCCCTACTTTGTCCCGCCCAGGGACGACTGGGTGGAGGACCTTAGTGGCTCAGTGGCCATAATTTCGTCGGCCGCCGCCGGTACCCCGACCCATGAAAGTGTCAGGAAGGGTCAGGGGTGCGTAGCAGCACGGTTCGGGGAGATCGTTGTAGCGGGTGTCTACTTCTCCCCGAGCCATACTCTCGCCGAGTTCCACAACTCCCTCAGGGAGTTGAGTGTCGTCATCGGAAGCCATTCCCTCCCCGTGCTTGTGCTCGGGGACTTCAATGCCAAGAACTTGGCTTGGGGTTCTCGTTGCACAGACGTGTGGGGCAGGATGGTGGAAGACTGGGCTCTGGAGGCAGGCCTGGTCGTCCTTAATAGGGGTTCTGTCCCAACGTGTGTGCGGATGCGGGGCGAGTCGGTGGTGGACATCTCGTTCGCTAGCCCCGCTCTGTCACCGCGTGTCGTTGACTGGCGCGTAATGGAGGGGGTGGAGACCTATTCCGACCACCGGTATATCCGGTTTGACGTCTCCGCCCAAACCCCAAGCGCGCCGGTCCTACAGACCCCGAGTGGTCCGCGATGGGCGCTGAAGCAGCTGGACCGGGAGCTCCTCCTGGAAGCCTCGATCGTGCAGGCCTGGGTGACATCACCGGTCAGGCCTGCCGACGTGAATAATGAGGCGGGTTGGTTCCAGGAGGCCATGTCCGATATATGTGACGTGGCAATGCCCCGGGTTCGGTCAGAAAGCGCCCGGCGTCAGGTGTACTGGTGGTCGCAGGAGCTGACGTCTCTGCGCGAGGCGTGCGTCGCCGCGCGACACCTGTACGCCAGGCATCGCAGGCTCCGCATCCGCCCTCCGGATGCGGCGGCCATTGAGGCGGAGCTGTATGAGGGATACAGAGCGGCGAAGACCGCCCTCCAAGAGGCTGTCCTGCGGGCCAAGGATGTGGCGCGCGAGGAAATGCTGGAGACTCTCGACAGAGATCCGTGGGGGCGCCCTTATAAGATGGTGCGGGATAAACTCCGCACCAGGGCCCCTCCGCTGACGCAGAGTCTCCGGCCTGAGCTCGTGGAGGACGTGGTGAGCGCTCTGTTCCCTTCGCGAGGGAAACATCCTCCCCCGCCCATGGCTCCGCCACTTGCGGTGCCGGAAGCGGACCACACTGAGGACGATGACGACATTCCAGAGGTGACTGGGGTAGACCTGAGAGTGGCGGTAGGCAGGCTTAAGGCCAAAACTGCCGCCCCAGGACCCGACGGCTTACCTGGCAAAGCCTGGGTCCTGGCCTTGCAGGCTCTCGGGCCCAGACTGGAGGGGCTCCTAAGCGCATGCTTGGAGAGAGGCCAGTTCCCGCTTCGTTGGAAGACGGGGAAGCTGGTCCTCATCCGGAAGCCGGGGCGCCCTGCGGACTCTCCGTCCGCATACCGGCCCATTGTGTTGCTCGACGAGGTGGGCAAACTCTTCGAAAGAGTTATTGCCAACCGCCTCGCCGGGCACCTGGCGGGGATTGGGCCGGATCTTGCGGAACACCAGTTCGGTTTCCGCAGGGGGCGCTCGACGGTGGACGCCATCATGCGCGTGAGAGCCCTCACGACGGGGGATGCGGTGTCCCGGGGTGGGGTGGTCTTGGCGGTGTCTCTCGACATCGCCAACGCCTTCAACTCCATGCCACGGAGCTGCATTAGGGAGGCACTCCGGTATCACCGGGTGCCGACCTACCTTTGTCGTGTGGTCGGGGACTACCTGACGGACAGGTACGTCATCTACCCTGGTTGCAGCGGAGAGTGGAACCGGCGAGAGATGTCGTGCGGTTTTCCACAGGGATCGATTTTGGGGCCGCCCTTGTGGAACATCGGTTACGACTGGGTGCTGCGCGCCGACCTCCCTGACGGCGTCAGCGTAGTTTGCTACGCTGACGACACGCTGGTGCTGGCGCAAGGGAGGTCGCACGAGGCGGCGGCCGAGCTGATGACTCGCGGGGTTGCGATAGTCGCGGAGAGGATCCGGCAATTGGGTCTCGAGGTGGCATTGCACAAGTCCGAGGCCATGTGCTTTCATGGGCCTCGGAATGCGCCACCGTCGGGATCCATGCTCACGGTGGGAGGGGTTCCCATCGGCGTCGAGCCGACGTTGAAGTACCTAGGTCTCGTCCTCGACAGCCGGTGGAACTTCGTGGAGCATTTCCGACGCTTGGCCCCCAAACTGGAACGGGCCGGGGCTGCCTTCAAGCGGCTCTTGCCCAACCTGGGGGGTCCAAACGCCTCCTGCCGGAGGCTCTACGCGGGGGTCGTGCGGTCCATGGCCCTTTACGGGGCCCCGGTGTGGGCGCGTTCTTTGAGGCGGCGAGCCGCCCACTATCTGAACGCGCCCCAAAGGGTGGTAGCCGTAAGGCTAATCCGGGGGTACCGCACGATCTCCGGCGAGGCGGCGAGCCTCCTTGCCGGATTGCCGCCATGGGATCTGGAGGCGATAGTCCTCGCGCGCCTGCACGAGTGGCGCGTGGAGGCACTACGCCGGGGGGAAACTCCGCTGCCGCGGCAAATTGTCGCTCAGCGGACAGACTTCCGGCGTGATCTCATGGCGACATGGAGAGAGCGACTGTCGCAACCCCGTGCAGGGCACGCCACTATAATGGCGGTAAGTCCCCTCTTTGAGGAGTGGCTGGAGAGGCGCCACGGCGCCCTCACCTTCCGCCTGACGCAGGTCCTCACCGGACATGGTTGTTTCGGGAGGTTCCTGCACCTAATCGGGCGGGAGGAAACGCCCGGGTGTCACCACTGCGAGGATCGACCGGAGGACACGGTGGAGCACACTGTGCAGGTCTGCTCCGCTTGGGCGGAGCAACGCCGTGTCCTCGTAGCGGCGATCGGCGGCGGCGACCTCTCGCGTCCGGCCCTGGTTCAATCCATGGTCCGGAGCGAGACGGAATGGGACGCCGTCACCTCCTTCTGCGAAGCAGTCATGCTAGCGAAGGAGGTGGCGGGACGTGAGAGGGAGAGAACCTCACGTCCCAGCCGCCGCGGGAGACGCACCGGGCGTCGGGGGCCACGTGGTGGCTCCCGGCCACCGTAGACGCGAGCCTGTGTCCGTCCGTCTTATGACGACAGGCCGTGTCGACGGCGCGTTCGTGTTCCACGCGCGCCTCAAAGAGAGTCAGCAAACAGGAAGGGGTCCGTAAGGGCCGACGCCTGCCAGGGTTGCGGGACTGTTCGAAAGAGATACCGCGGCCCTGGAACATAAAGGGCAAAGGAAGGAACATGGATGGGTTTTAGTCAGTAGAAGTCTGACACTCCCTTCTGCTCAGCCCAGAGCGGGAGGGGTTATTTGATGATTTCCCATCGGTAAAAAAAAAAAAAAAAGACCAAACACATTGCACACGAATTCGCAAACCAGCCGCTAAATATAATTGAGATTCTGTAGAACAGTTTTGATTTATTTTTACGGTTTTTGCTCCAAGACATCATTATCATTATCAGCAGTCCACTACTGGAAATAGGCCTCCTCAATCGCACGCCACTCATCTCGATTCTTAGCAACTCTCATCCAGTTGCCACCAGCTACCTTGCGAAGATCGTCGCTTCACCAAGCCTGAGGGCGCCCCACCTTACGATCCCGCCGTTCTTTACCGATTCGCGGTCTCCACTCAAGAACACGTCTACTCCAACAGTCATCGGTTCTACGGCATAAATGACCGACCCATTGCCACTTCAGCTTACTTATTCTGTGAGCTATGTCGACAAGTCTGGGTGTCTGTCAGATCACCTCCTTCTGGATGCGATCTCTCAGAGAGACTCCAATCATAGCCCGTTCCATAGCTCGCTGAGTGACCTTAAATTTATGGACCAGCCGTACCGTGAGTGTTCTTGTTTCAGCCCCATAAGTCATAACAGGCAGGACGCATTGGTTTAAGAACATAGTCTTTAAACTCTGTGGAATACGCGACGAGAAGACCCGGCGAAGTTTCCCAAATGCTACCCAGCCCGGCTGAACTCTCCTGTCAGTCTCCCTCTCAAAGTTGTTCTTACCAAACTGCAGAGTTTGCTCGAGGTAAATATATTCTCGAACAACCTCGAGAGGACCGCACTTGACAACAATAGGTCCTGGGGTGACGTGTGCGTTGAACATAACCTGGGCTTTGTCCAATTTCACCCTGAGACCAATGCGTTTTGAAAATCCAATTCAATTGCCGAAAAACAATGGTAGTCATTGTCACAAGCAGTGAAAAGTGCATACAGTTCGAAATTGTGCGCACTTTTTTTGCGGACGTTTTTGAGACGCTGAAAAAGTTTAGCGTCTCAAAACCGCGAAGTTTGGTTTAGTTTAGTTTAGCTGTTTTGTCTTGGGTTTCCGTCGCAACTCGCGTGTTGCTTGATCGCGTAGGTCGTGGCCAGGCGGTAACCCGGTATTCGTTCCGCGTTATGCAAAGCACTATTTTTGCTTACCCCCGACATTTCTGCAACTTGGTCTCAGAGGATCAGACGAGAGTTAGATTTTAAGTTCAGATTTTAAGTTGTACGTACAAAAATGTCTAAGTTTTCTCTAAAACAAGAGATTCGTAAAAGATACGTTAAGCTTATATTCATTGCGGGCCTGTGGACGATGTGTAATGGGCTAACTCGCCGTCCGTCCGTCTTATGATGACAGGCCGTGTCGACGGCGCGTTCGTGTTCCACGCGCGCCAAGATGTCAGCAAACAGGAAGGGGTCCGAAAGGACCGATGCCTGCCAGGGTTGTGGGACTATTTGAAAGCGATACCGCGGCCCTGGAACACAAAAGGCAAAAGAAGACACACAAGACATGGATGGGTATAAAAGTCCAAAAAAAAAATTTGTCACTAAAAGTCTGACACTCCCTCCTGCTCCGCCCAGAGCGGGAGGAGTTATTTGATGATTTCCCAACCCAAAAAAAAAAAGAGCTAAGCCCTAGCACCTACTTAATAGGGATTGATCCTATGAAATTCAGACTAACTGAGAAATTCCTAATAGAAAAGCTCAAAGATACTTTGACCAACACGAGGATGCAAGCATGACCACTGTACTAACAAAGTGAACAGCTTTTAAAGAAATTACAAATCATCATCATCATTTCAGCCGAAAGATGTCCACTGCTGGACATAGGCCTCCCCTAAGTGTCGCCACATTGACCGGTACCGTGCGTCTCGTATCCAGCGGATCCCTGCAACTTTCACCAGGCCATCGGTCCACATAGTGGGAGGCCTTCCAACGCAACGTCTTCCGGTTCGCGGTCGCCACTCCAGAACTTTTCAGCCCCATCGGCCATCCGTTCTGCGAGCAATGCGCCCTGCCCACTGCCACTTAAGTTTGGCAAATCTTCGGGCTACGTCGGTAACCTTGGTTCTCTTGTCTTCGTTTCTGATTCGATCACGCAAGGAAACGCCGAGCATAGCCCAAATCAAATTACAAATATGTCTTCTTTATTTCTTTATCATGTGGTTAGTTCCTAAGATAAGTGGACTGCCTCGTTGGTCTAGTGGTCTCAAGCGCGACTGCGGATCATGAGGTCCTGGGTTCGATTCCAAGGTGGAACATCATAATTGAGTTTTCCATCAGGAATTTCTCTGTATCCATGGAGTCTGAATTTGCGCCCGGTTGATGGCAATAGGCTCGCCCCCTATTATACGGGACTTAAACATACCTAACTGGCGAAATTACTGAGAGATGTTATCATCATCTGCGGCGCCTTTTCCCAACTATGTTGGGGTTGGCTTCCAGTCTAACCGGCTGCAGCTGAATAACAGTATTTTACATGGAGCGGCTGCCTATCTGACCTCCACAACCCAGTTAGTACTGGATAATACGATACCCCTTGGTAAGACTGGTTATCAGACTACCTGTAACGACTGTCAAAGATCTTCAAATGACAGCAGCGACGTGCTTTCCGGGGCACGGAGGAAACTCGGTATATAATGGGTGGTCACCCATCCACGGACCAACCTAGGCAAGCGCGGCTTAACCTGAAGATCGACACGAGCCGCTGTTATTATTTAGCCACGAGCTACTGGCGAGATGTTAGATTATGAAAAAAATACCTAAATGCGGAATTTTTCTTTGCCTTTGCTCCAGTCCCAATTTCTTAGATCAATCTGTAAATTAGCCACATGGCCAGTACGTAACCTACAATCTAGAAGCACACATTAAATCATGATTGGATGTTTTGAAATTTACTTATTTTTATCACCGGAAACCGTATGGCATAACATTCAGCATTTCATATCGACCCATGTGTTGCCGGTGTAATAAATGTTAAAAATAAACATTCCGTTCGCAATCACATTAATAAAAAAGCTTTGAATAAAAAACTGGTGTAATTAATTATAGAACACATTACTATCGCATTGTTTATGGTTATTAATTTATATAACGACATATTTTTAAACAGAGTGTTCGAGTTTAAATCGAACACTAAGCGAAAATGCATAATTGCATTGAACGCAAGTATGCACATTCGCTCGTTCACCAAAATGTGGGCCAGTTCGTGTTCAGATCTCATTAGAGACACCGCGTACTCATAAACCATTACCATCACCATTACCATTACCATTGTCTTGTAACTAAGTGTATAGTGAATTAATATATAGCTATTTCCCTTACAATTCGAGACTTTAACTTATACCATAAACCATAATATCCTATCAATACGAGAAAGGAGTGTTAGGTCACCATAGCGCCAAGCACTACTTTTTACATGGTCCTTCGAGCATTTATTTACCAGTGACTACCAAGTGAAACAGTGGCACGCAAACCAGAAGATCGCTGCAATTTGAAGAACCACGGATTGCTGAGACGGTCGGTTGGGGCATAATAAGGTCAGACCAAACCATTTATTTATACTAACCATTACCGAATATTTCCAAACCAACTTTAAATATGGATTCCGATTCTCTGTTCATCAACCAAACGGAACTCTATGATATCCTGGACAAGTTTTTAACCAACATAAAGAAGGATGGGTCCGAGAGGAAAACCATCGATAATTACAAGCGCAAGGCTAATATGCTGGAAGCATACTGGCGCGATTATCAAGAAAACCACAGGAAAATGATCGAGTTTGAAGATTCGGACCATATTTACTTCAAAAAAGGTTGTTTTGAAACAGCCCAGGAAGTTTATTTGAAAACAAAGGAGATAATTAACAAAACTATGAGACAGTTAGGCGCGGCGCAGCTGAAAGATGAAAGCCCTTATAAAGCCAAGACGGAAGCAGTGCAACCTTTACCAGGTAACCGGGCTAGCCAACAGATAGGCGCAGACCATCGTCGACAGGAAGAAGAGGCGGCGCAGCCACAACCAGGTACGTCGTCGCCGCGCTATGAGGAGTCCTCACAGCGAGAGAGTTTACTATATAAAGATAGAGGCTCCAGCAAGCTGAACGGATTAATAAAGAGGCAGAATATTAATTTCAAAGCGTTCATGAGAACCGTGAGTAATATACAAGTCGATAATTTCGAGAATCAATGGCAATTCGAAAACGCTCTAAAATCGCTGGATAGCCGATGGGGTGAGATCGACAAGCTTCACTGGGAAATTGAAGGTGAAGATGGAGACGACGATATTACGTACCAAATGGAATTCTGCAAACACGAGGAAAAGTACAGTGAGCTGACCAATGACATCAACAAAAAGATGTGGGCAGTGAAGCACCGTGAAAAGTCAGCTCCAAAGATGGACATCCCCGTGTTCAATGGGACTTATAATCAATGGGTTTCGTTCAAAGACTTGTTTAGCGAAGCGGTCGACAAAAACCCGTCGATGTCCAATGCACAAAAAATGCAGTTTTTGAAGAGTAAGGTGACTGGAGAAGCAGAGCGTCTGATTCATCATTTACAGATTAGCTCTGACAATTATCATGTATGTTGGAAGATTTTAAACCATAGGTATGGCAACAAGAAATTAATTTTCACGTCCCATATAAATATACTGCTCGGGCTTCCCAACATACAACAGCAGTCTCTAACCACGATCAAAAAGCTGCATGACATAACTAAGGAGACGTTGCACGCTATACAGAATCTGGGAGTTGATATAACAACTTGGGATCCACTTTTAGTGCATCTCTTAGCGCAAAAGCTTGATGACGATACTTTCACCGAATATATAGAATCGGTCAAGAATCCTAGAGAGCTACCCGATCTACAGGAGTTCCTGGAATTCTTGGAAACGAAATTTACAGCGCTAGAAGCATCTCGGCGCAAGCAGGAACCAGCTAACCAAAAAACCACGCTGCATCAATCAAGCAAGAACTATAACCAAAACCAGAAGAAAAGTTTTCACCGCAATAACCATCAATCAGGCAACAAAGATAATTCAAAGTCTAACATGAACGCGTTACATGTGTCACAATCGATAACCTGCGTATTGTGTAATTCAGAACACAGATTGTGGCGTTGCCCTACTTTTTTGCAAATGAATCATGAGCAAAAGGCAAACAAAATTGAGCAATTAAATTATTGCCAAAACTGTCTATACAGTCATAACAATAAATCATGTCAGTCGAGCAAACGATGTCGCAAATGCCTAGGTACGCACAACACTTTACTTCACGAAGCATTAGCAAAACAAAGTCCAACTGCGTCAGCAGAAGAAATCTCCAACACGAGTGTTGCAACCAAAACACGCACATCTAGGTCATCTCACGTGTCTTGGGATGACATATCTGAAGTACTTTTAGCCACCGCAATTATAAAAGTCAAGGGAGCTGATGGAACACTGCACAAGATGAGAGCTTTAGTTGACCAGGGTTCTCAACTGTCGTTAATCACCGAAAACGCAGCGCAAATATTGGGATTAAAGAGAGATCGTTTTAAAGGTCAAATTTACGGTGTTGGTGAAAAAGAAAACAACGCGAAGGGAATGTTACAGGTAACACTACAGTCTACAAACAGTGAATTTACTTGTGACACGAACATTATTATAATGAACAATTTGATCAAACGACTGCCAAACAACACGTTTACTAAACCAACAACGTGGAACCATATCCAAGGGATACAATTGGCCGATCCGGAGTTCCATATAAGCAGACCCGTAGACATGCTACTAGGTGCAGATGTCTATAGCAAGATAATGTTAGGAGGAATCTTAAGAGGAGACAAAGCCAATCAACCAATCGCTCAACAGACGCAGCTAGGATGGCTACTCTGTGGATCCATGAAACCACATTACCAATGCAACGTAATTCTCAACAACACAGAAGACCTTCTGAAATATTGGGAAAACGAAGACATTAACCAGAAGATAGAGATGTCCAACGATGACCATGAGTGCTTACAATTCTTTATTAAAACCACAAAGAGACTTGAGGACGGAAGGTATGAAGTCCGACTACCGCTTAAACCGGAACACTATGACAAGTTGGGAGAAACCAAAAAACAAGCATTAGCTCAATTCAGGAACTTAGAGAAAAAATTTGAGAGGAACAGCGAATTGAAATCAGATTACAAAAAATTCATGGATGAATATTTTACATTAAACCACATGACACCATGCAACATTAACCAGGCGCCCGAATGCTACTTACCACACCATGCAGTCATTCGGGCTGAATCTACCACTACCAAACTGAGAGTAGTTTTCAACGCCTCGGCAAAGTCATCATCAGGTTACAGTCTAAATGACGTCATGTACAGGGGTCCAAATGTACAAAAGGATCTTCAAGAGCTTATCCTGAAATGGAGACAATTTCAATTTGTATATACTTCTGATATCGAGAAGATGTACAGAATGATCCGAGTGCACCAAGAAGATCAAACTTACCAAAAAGTATTATGGCGAGAGTCAAAAAACCAACCTATAAAGTCGTATCAACTCGTCACACTAACATATGGAACCAAACCAGCGGGCTTCTTAGCGATGATGTGTTTAAAACAACTAGCATCTGATGAACGACAAAAATTTCCTGACGCTGCAAAAGAATTGGAGGAAAGTTTCTATATGGATGATTTTTGCGGAGGGCGTCACTCAATGGAAGCAGCGAACAAACTGAAATCCGATCTCATAAAATTATGCCGATTGGGTGGATTTAATCTTAGAAAATGGACCTCGAACAAACCAGAGCTACTAACCGATTTGGAGAGAGAGCAATGTGACCAGTCAACATACGAGTTCAAGCAGAGCGATTCCACCAAAACATTGGGTCTCGGTTGGAACCCACAGAAAGATAATTTTACCTTCAACTCGAAAATAAAACCCGAATCACCTGCAACTATTACCAAAAGAGCCCTACTTTCAGACATTTCCAAGCTGTTCGATCCATTAGGGTGGTTAACCCCCTTGAGCACTACCATGAAGCTCCTGTTTCAAAATATCTGGTTGTCTAACATAAAATGGGATGACGCCCTACCAGAGGAAATGAACTCAGAATGGACTAAACTGAAACAAGAACTTCCGGACATAAACAACATAGAAGTCAACAGATGGTTAGGAATGGGAAAAAACCAAAGTATAGAATTGTACGGATTCTGCGACGCCTCTAACAAGGCATACGCATGTGTAATCTATTGCAAAGTAGTAACCAAAGAAGGGACAACCATCACATTAGTTGCCGGGAAGGCCAGGTTAGCACCCATAAGCAAAGTCTTATCTATACCGAGACTGGAGTTAATGGGCGCTCATCTGCTAGCTCAGCTAATGCAAAAAGTCAGAAGCTGCTTATCAGATTACCCTACGGAGATCTACTGCTGGACTGATTCAACTGCAGTACTAGGATGGATACAAGGACATCCAGCCCGATGGAAACCATTCGTAGCAAATCGGGTAACAACAATCACCAAAACCATACCATCAAAACATTGGCAATATGTGAAGACGACAGATAATCCAGCGGACTGTGCAAGTCGCGGTTTGACTGTCAGGCAACTCAAAGACCACAAGTTATGGTGGCAAGGGCCGTCATGGCTGCCATCATACACGAACCAAGAAAACCATCATACCAGTTATGAGACGGATTTAGAAGTTAAGCGGTCTATTTCCAAACAAACCAACGCGGTAGTCATTGAACAACCAACAGAATCGCTGACTACCGCAATTATTAAACAATTGATAAACCAATACAGCACCATTACAAAAATCATACGTATTTTTGCGTGGATACTGCGATTGCCCACTTCAAACAAACAAGTTCACCGGCCATACCTCGAATTACACGAGCTCCGTCGCGCTAAACAGCTGATAATTAAAAATGTTCAGCAAGCAGAATTTGCAAATGACCTAGAGTCAATAAACAAATACGGAAGAGTGCACTCCAAAAGCAAGCTTTTGAGTTTGAACCCAACCATAGATGAACACGGAATTATACGTGTGGGTGGTAGATTGAAAAACGCTGACATGAGTCCGGAGATGAAACATCCCATCATCTTACCTCACGATCATCAGCTAACCATATTAATCATCGATCAAGCTCATAAACTCACCTTCCATGGCGGAGCGCGTTTGACATTAGCAAATCTACGACAACAGTACTGGATTATCGGCGGATATATGGCCACAAAGAAGTTTATAAGAAAATGTGTCATATGCAGAAAACAAAATCCCATACGGCAGCACCAGCTCATGGGAGATTTACCCGAACCAAGGGTGAATCCAGAACATGCATTTTATCACTGCGGCGTAGACTACACAGGCTTCGTAGAGGTCAAAGCAAATAAAGGACGGGGAATCAAAACCACAAAAGGATACATTGCAGTTTTTGTATGTATGGTCACGAAAGCGGTACATCTAGAACTCGTGTCAGACCTGACCAGCTCCACCTTTTTGGCAGCTCTAACCAGAATGGCAGCCAGAAAAGGGGCGCCACGACACATGTACAGTGACAACGGCACTAACTTCGTGGGAGCAAACAGGATGATACAGGAACAATTTAACCAGCTTCACCAAGGATTCAGTGAAAGTTTTATGACCGAGATAACAGAGATGGGCATAGAATGGCACTTTAATGTCCCTAGCTGGCCTAATGCCGGCGGTCTATGGGAGCGAGCAGTGCGCAGTCTGAAACATCATCTCAAGAGGGTTATCGGTCAACAAAGACTGACCTTTGAGGAGTACACCACGTTGTTAGCAAGATTAGAAGCGTGCCTCAACTCACGACCTCTATGCGCAATATCCGAGGATCCTGACGATGTTAACTTCCTTACACCAGCTCATTTCTTATCAGGAAGACCAGGAACAACTGTTATAGAAACAGAGCGAGATGCTAGAACCAGATGGCATCTAACCACCAAATTATTCCAAGATCTTTGGAAACGTTGGAAGACTGAATACTTGGTACAACTCTCATCAAGAAGCAAATGGATGAAACCACAAAAAAACATCGAAATTGGAGACCTTGTGGTAATTCATGATGAAAATCTGCCTCCAGGGAAATGGGCTCTTGGACGTGTAGTCGACACACACCCAGGAAATGATGGCCTTACCAGAGCGGTTTCATTAAAAACCAAAAATGGAGTCACGAAACGCCCAACTGTGAAACTCTCCATTTTGCCCGTTAACCAGAATAACGTAACGACACCAAAACCAGATTTAAAGCCAACAACCAAATTGACAGAAAGGAAAAGAAAACCGAGATCAAAAATCGCAACTGTAGCAACTACCTTACTGAGTTTTTTCATGCTGATTTTTCCATCATACGGTTTACACGATGTAAAACCATTTCCAAACAACCAGACGCTTTATTTTGACCCCATATCAAGGGTACAACTAATTAGGGATAAATGGACATTAGTCATGTACTACGACATGGAACCCTATTGGACTGGTATAACCACTTACAATAAAATAACAAATTATCAAGAACAATTATGCGCAACCATTGAAACGCAAAGTCATTGTAATACGATCGTACACCAAGCCCGACACGATTATCAGGAACTCGAATACTATAATGAACTTTTGCTAACACAGCGTTTTCATATCCACGCTAGACAGCGGCGCGCAGGGAAGACGGGTCGGAGCCGACGAGGCCTAATCGACGGTGTCGGGTATCTAGCAAATGACTTGTTCGGTGTGTTGGACTCACGTTTCGCTGACCAGTATGAAAAGGACATTGAAACCATACATCGCAATGAGAAACACCTTTCTAATTTATGGAAAAACCAAACATCCGTAATCGAAGCAGAATTCAACCTGATGAAGAGGATGGAGAGCACTGTAAATAAGCAGCACAAATTAATAACCAAGAAGCTTTTAAATTTGCAAGAAAACGCGAGCACTCTCCAACGCGAAATACAAAATATTTCATACGTCAATGACTTCACATTGTCAGCGATATCTGGAAACAACTTGCTGCAAGGATTAAGACGACTTCAAGACACGTTGCTTGATACTCTAACAGACATCTACCACGGCCAAATTAGCATACATTTACTGCCACCAACGCAACTTAAACATGAGCTCCAAACCATATACGGCCAGATGCCAAGCGAACTCACACTACCAATCGCCAATTTAGACACTGATCTTCAGTATCTTTACAAACTACTGAAAGTCAAAGCCAGAGCGACTCAAAAATTTGTCATAATTGAAGTTACTTTTCCACTAGTATCCAGAGAAAGTTTCAAATTGTACAAGATAATACCTATACCACACCAAACAAATACCATTAAGACCACAATCATACCAGTCTCAGAATACGTAGCCGTCAACCTGAAGAAGGATTCTTTCTTTAGCATGTCGACACAAGAACTAACAGCATGTCTAAACCATGGAAGCACTTACATTTGTCAGCTGCTAAAACCAATAACAGACTTGCAAAATGACGAAAGTTTTTGCGACAAGAACCCGGATACCAATACATGTAAACTAGAAAAAACCAACTGCGCTAACGTATGGCTTGAATTACATTTGACTTCTCAGCATTTATACTTTTGTTGTGACACCTACACAATAAAAATAATATGCGGCGACCGTGTAACAGTTCGTCAGCTGAGCCAAGCCGGGGTCATTAGCATAGATCAAGAATGCGTCATCAAAGGAAAGGACTTCTCATTATATTCAATACGTCATCAGTCCAACCAAATGAACATTACACCTACCATAAACATACCTGAATTCGATCAAATTAATCATTTGATTAACATCAAAATCCCTGAAGAAAGACAGACTGATGACGGAAACCTTACAACATCTATGACCAGTCTAGGGGAGGCGATAGAGAAACTGAAGAAAAGTGACTCCGAAATAGATGATTATATATCGCCGCATGACATCCACCAATATGTAATATGTTACGTGCTGATGGCGATCGCGCTGTGCGTAGCAGCAGTCTGGTTGTGGCAGACCGGGCGATGTCGCCTGTGCCGGAAGGCCGCAGCTGGACACGGTGGCGGAGGATCCCGCCGGCGGCAGACCACTGTGACCCCACCGCCCCCGAGACCTCAACGCCGCAGCGAGAGCTGCTGCCAACAGGAATTGGCAGCGGCTCCGCTGACACCGAAACCAACCAGAAGACACGAAGTGTATAGTGAAGTGCTCAGTGCCAGTGATCTAAAGGACAAAAGTGAAGTCAATTTTCGTATACACAATTATGCCAAACGCTGGCCTAGCGCGAACTATAGTGCGATTAAACGGGACAAAATTACGAACACAGGCAATCAAAATATTGCTTTTACTGTGGAAGATTCAATAGTGTAACTTCTAATAATTTATAATAATTTAAGTAGACCAATAAGTCATAATGTTTTTGCTTATACTTGTTTAATCATTATTTTTATACATACCAGTTCAGAATACTAGAAACAAATGTGTTTAAGTAGTTTAATAATTTTGTGCACACCATATAATGAAAGTCTAGTTTATAGCTATCATCCCGCATTTCTTCTCGCTCTCGGGAATATGTTCGAGTTTAAATCGAACACTAAGCGAAAATGCATAATTGCATTGAACGCAAGTATGCACATTCGCTCGTTCACCAAAATGTGGGCCAGTTCGTGTTCAGATCTCATTAGAGACACCGCGTACTCATAAACCATTACCATCACCATTACCATTACCATTGTCTTGTAACTAAGTGTATAGTGAATTAATATATAGCTATTTCCCTTACAATTCGAGACTTTAACTTATACCATAAACCATAATATCCTATCAATACGAGAAAGGAGTGTTAGGTCACCATAGCGCCAAGCACTACTTTTTACACAGAGAATGTTAATTAATTACTAGTTCCTTTATTTATGAAACTGTTGGCCTAACACGAATTTGCGAAAGTGAATGTAACTTGAATTGGATCGCTTTTTTCTTTATACTCGTTTTGTTAATATATTTTACTTTTGGTTAATATTTTAAGGGTGACGCTAGTCGAGCTTTAGCAAAATGTAATGCTACAGCACACACATCTACAGAAGCTTACCTTGTTAGTTTGTTTGTTAGTAGGTATGCATTGGTCAAATCTTGCAACTGAATTTCAAACCAGTTCCTCCCAACCGATTGAGCTGAAATTTTGCAGAAACCTTTGGTTCTGATGACAATACATTTTTATGACAGACATGACTTGATCATGCAGCCACGATCGCCTCCTCGCCAGAGAACTCCTCAACGGTTATAGAACGGACACGAAACTTTGCACACGCGTTCAATGTTGATAGATAAACTTAATTGTCTAACATTTTTAATAATTAATTAGTAAACTATGTTCTGTCCTAAATAATATTATAGTTCTTAGCACATCGTATTAAAACAGATTCAATGTATACAGTGCATGGTTTAAGGAGTAACTTAAGCTACTTTTATTTTAGAAAAAAAGATTAGAGTTCCGTGTAAAACAAAAAGAAAGCCCATGAAATAGGTAACAAAAGCCGATTCAAAGTCATATTTTTATACCTAATAATTTCACCCCGACGAAGGTCGCGGGGCGCAGATAGTACATAATAAAAGCATAGTTGTATTTTCGATTTTAAAATCTTTCCAATTTACGTCGTACTATTCGATTATGTCGCGCCTACTTTCGAATCTAGACATAAATTTGTAGTTTCCTCGACGATCTCGGAAAGTAGGTTGGTCGTCTTAATACTCGCGAGAACCCGGAATATGGATGGAAATTTATTTTTCACTACATTTTAGAGATTAAACTTCGGTTTAATAACGAGTGCGGAACTTCGTTTTTAAATCGGTAAAAGGTATAACGGATCGTTTGTTTTGCTGATAGTATTTTTGTTGTGTTAGAACTCATGTACTATTATCACTGCCAAAGCTAGCCTTTCAAACATTGACAATATGGCTGTATTATCAAATTCAGCGATCAAAGTAGTGGAACAGTGTATGTGGAAGATTGATAAACTGCAGATAGATAATATGTATGAAATATTAAAAACATGGCATCTACCATAAACAATGATGATTATGATGAGGTATCCTTCGACTCGTAGGGCTTCGCGACGATCCTGGGGAAGTGGTGTGGTCGTTATCATTTGCTATTTTATGCAGATAGCAATTCATCACTTACCTAACGTTCAATTTGAATGATACAAATTTCGATATACTCGTAATGTTTTATTTTGAACGTACACCATCAAACAGTGGAGTAATCGCCATACTACGTTTGTTTGTTTTGTATGAAAGTACGACCGACTAGGTGTACCCTTAACAAAAAGCGACGCGGCCTATTATCTAACGGCTTCATTTCGTCCGACTAATTAGGAAGTAGTTAACATATTACGATCGATATGCTAAAGTAATTAAACAAGAAATTAAATTAGCCGAAAGTGTGCAATTAACATAATTTTGATGTTGATTGTATCGTGTCGTGAATTTTAATCAAGTGAGGCGGTACAGTCAAATCGCGTGAGATGTCGTAGTGTTGTGAAAATTTATCGATATGAAAGCTATAGCGAATGTAATGGTCGGAAATAGTATTAGAAATAGTAGTTTACGTAGGATGTTTGATGGGATTGCAATCTTAGTGGTGTGTCAAGCTAATGACAGGACAAATAACTAGTTGGGAACAATTCAAAATAGTAAGAATATATGTGAACAAAGTTATTGAAAAACCTGTAATAAAGTTTCGTTAAACCGAAAAGCTATTGTAGCATTAGTAAGTAGGGAGTAGGCGATAGCCAGTACCACGTAGGAACACTGCTGGACGTGGTACACAGGTGGAACATTTTTTTTTGTAAATTCTAAATATCGCTTGTCGGCCGCAATTTGCCTGCTGTGAAACGATGACGAGGCCTAGGATAGAGCTCGCTTGCCTAGAAGAAACCGATTCACTGGCACTTTGAAGACATCTAGATTATAATGATCGGGAAACAGAGAAGCCGGCAGTGAATTCCAGAGACTGGCTATTTTAAGAATATGTCCTGGCTTAGGCCCTAGGATATGTTTTATCCCGATAGAACGTGGATTGCCAATATCAATTTCAGGCAAAACCTAGATAAGTGTAAAGCTATTTAGTGTCTTTAATTTTATGTAAAATATTTAGTTTTAATTCCAGATAAAAGATCGAGGCTTGGATGTAAGATGTAGCACCACTCTTGCTCCTACAAAATATAAGGCAGGAAATGCAAAGATTTGCATGCCATGTCACCAAACTTATACTCGGGAAAATCCCGATTGTACTAGGCAACTGGCAGTGGCGTACCGAGGGGCCAACAATACGGCAAGCCCTTTAGGCCAGCAGACTGTTCAGAAACCCTAACATCATGAAGAGTAGTCTATATCTATACTAATATTATAAAGAGGTATTTGTAAGTTTGTATGTAGAGGGTAATCTCTCGATCTACTGAGCCGATTTTGAAAATTCTTTCACTAATAGGAATAACTACATTATCCCCGAGTACCATAGGCTATACTTACAACATGCCCGTGGGATAATTTCCGACCAAAACGCGAGCGAAGCCGCGGGCAACAGCTAATAGGTTATAAAGGCAAGCCAGCTTGGCTTGCCATTTTGTATGAAAGTATCGCAACTACGACTGGGTGTTTTATAGGTATACCTTTTACCTTACCGTTCGGTGATGGCGTGATGTTTGGTTTTTAGAGTCGGGATTGGATTGCTCAACTTGGCAAACCAGCTAGTAGTAACTACTGGTCACGAAGGTCAATCGAAGGTGAACGGTACCATAAAACATGGATCGTTTGCTCTCTTTTATTATCTTTTGCGTAAACAGTACCTACCTATCGAATTATTTTTAAAAGCACGTTATCTTTAGTCTACTGTCTATCTATCATGATCCTTCAAAATTGGTTCGTTTAGGACATATCCACCTGTCTACTCTTTTCACAGTGGAGTTCTTCTTCGAGTATAACGGGATGCTGGTTGCTTACTGACCTATATAACCCAGTTAGGAATCATCAGAATACCGATGTAGCATTTGTTTTAAATGTTACAGCATCATGCTTTTCAAATCATTAAATAACCCCTCCCGCTCTGGGCTGAGCAGGAGGGAGTGTCAAACTTTTACTGACTAAAACCCATCCATGTTCCTTCCTTTGCCCTTTGTGTTCCAGGGCCGCGGTATCTCTTTCGAACAGCCCCGCAACCATGGCAGGCATCGGTCCTTACGGGCCCCTTCCTGTTTGCTGACTCTCTTTGAGGCGCGCGTGGAACACGAACGCGCCGTCGACACGGCCTGTAGTCATAAGACGGACGGAGCGAGCTAGCCCATAGCTCACCGTCCACAGGCCCGCGCCTACGGTGGCCGGGGGCCATCACGTGGCCCCCGACGCCCGGTGCGTCTCCCGCGGCGGCTGAGACGTGAGGCTCTCTCCCTCTCACGTCCCGCCACCTCCTTCGCTAACATGACTGCTTCGCAGAAGGAGGTGACAGCGTCCCATTCCCTCTCGCTCCGGAGCATGGACTGAACCAGGGCCGGACGCGAGAGGTCGCCGCCGCCGATTGCCGCTACGAGGACACGGCGGTGCTCCGCCCAAGCGGAGCAGACCTGCACAGTGTGCTCCACCGTGTCCTCCGGTCGATCCTCGCAGTGGTGACACCCGGGCGTTTCCTGCCGCCCGATTAGGTGCAGGAACCTCCCGAAACAACCATGTCCGGTGAGGACCTGCGTCAGGCGGAACAGCATCATGCTGAGATAGGCCTTTTGGCCTCGTACAGGTACGAGCACCAATATGTATATAGACTCTTTCCTAAATTTAAAAGCAATTTTCGCGAGAAATAACGATTGTAACTTGGAGATAGGATCTTATTCATAAAAAATATCAGTTCCAGAATACTATGTTCGTAACAACATGAATATTTAATCAGAACAGTAGGAGAAAAACACTTTTAGAAGTTGTTAAGTGTTTACATATTGGTGCTCGTGACTGTACAAGACCAATTTTTGTTTAATGTATATGTATGTCGTATTTTTAAGTTTGCTTTCACATAACTTTGTTTTATAATTCATTTTGATCATTTTGTTTTGTCCTGTGCGAGACAAATAAATACATTTTCTTTCTTTCTTTCTTTGGAACTGGAAAATACGATACATCTTGGTATGACTGGTTGTAAGAGTTTCCAGGTTCTGATTACCGTTAAAGATCTGCATTAATGGCAGCCGAGACCAATGGCTTCTTCCTTCCCTTTCAAGCCACACTCATCATGTTATGATGAACTAACCATTTCCTTCCACTCAATTCGTCACGTTCCAGCTCCAGAAATTCCAGGAAGTTAGAGCCAATCGATTTTTCCATCGATACTTGCATCGTTCCCGTCCCGCAGCGTGAGATCACCACTAATGCACGATCTCAGGCGGCATGCGCCCGCGTCGCAACGCGCCTCTATTAATAACGAAAACTTCCGATCGACCAAACGAATACATTTTTAAATCAGTAAAAATAGAATTTCTATATTCAAACCTCCGTACTTAATATTAAAATGCACTAATTTAGTTAGTCAGTGACAAAGTTCGAAAATATGTGTGTGTGATTTTTTTATGACGAATCCTGTGAGTATTCCCTTAATGCAATTTCAGAGATTTTTGTTGAGTGAGTGATGGATATTTTCGCCGAAATTTCTCTGAAATATGGGTGAGTGTTTCGGAATACGGGATCTTCGGTTCTCTTAACTTTCCTGCCAGTGTTAAATCGTCATTGCCTACGGACTGTGATGTGTTGAAGTGAATTAAAAGTGCTTTTTTTCAAGTTTTTCCAGGCTTCGCTAAGGTTGGTAAGTTTGTTTGTTAATTAAAGAATGAGATAAGCAATTCAAAATCATATTATCAGTCTAGTTGAGAGAACGGTTGTGTATCTAAACGTGAACTCCAAGCATTAAATCTCAAAGTAAAAAATAAAAAGATGAAGCTAATTAGTTGCAGATTCCAAAGCCCACATTATACAGGGTGTACACGGACCATTCATGAAGCCGTCAACCAAGCATTCCATACATCAAACTAAGTAACTTTACGCAAAAATTATTGCTGGGGAACGATTTTTTTTTGGGGTTTAAAATCACGTTTTACGGTAGGACTCAATGTAACGCACTCAAAACATTGTGCTGATGGATGGATTGAATAGTATGGAGGTGGAGGTGCTTAAAGTAAAAATCGAACATTTTTTTGTCGTTTATTTACTGTCTAACCTGGTGTCAGTTTCTATGCCGCCCATGGGCCTCTGAGTTAGCGACATGCCGTCGAGAAATATTTTCTTACATTAAAAACATGTATTTAAAAAAACTAGTGAAAAAGTTGGAAGTTTGACCCCAATATCTCCGAAACTAGAAGGTTCCTAGGTATGGTCTAGAACAAAAAAATATCGCAATGACGGGGAGAACAAGTGAGTTTCGGCTTCGATAAGGGTCTTGTTACATTTATGGAGATGAACGGGTAAGATCCTCTATCGAAACTTTTGTAAATCAAAAATATTGACTCTACATTGGTTACGCATATAGCTATTCTCAAAATTTTTTCTTGAACAGGTACAGTCGCCAGCGCATCAAGTTACTACAAACAACATTATAAGGTTTAGGTAAATGATTTGATGTGCTGGCAACTGTACATAAAATCCCACCAAAATTTTAAGGGAAAGCTTGTATGTTTCGATGTTTGTTACTCAATTACGCAAAAACAGCCGAACGAGTTTAGATGTTAGGCACTCAATCTGGATACTTTTTATCCTGATTAATGACATCGCATAGCGACTGTTAACAATTTATGTTAATATTAGCAAATAACCCAATTCTGAAGTCCCAAAGTCGCGGGCAGAAGTTAGTCCTGAAATTCACTTGATTCGGTATTTTCCGATCACTTTTATACCACGTTGCGAAACTCACGTCACAGACGTTAAATGACGGCAGATTCCGAACGTCAAATAACTTTAAAATTCTAGTCAGCTGACGTTTTCTACCTCTAACAGCATCAACCAAATAGCGACTTTATCCAAACGGAATACCGTGTCACTGTGTTTTTGAAAGATTTATCAGTGGCAGCGACTTACCTGCAACCTTATTTCAACGGAGTTTAAGATCACTGTGGTTTGACAGAGATGCAAAAACAGAGTTAAATTATCTATGAAAGGAATGTACGGAATTGATCTAATGCGAAAGTTTGGATGGATGTGTGTTACACAATCACGCCAAAACGGCTGAGCAGATCTGGATGATATTTGGCACAGAGATAGATTATAGTCTGGAATATCACATAGATGACTTTTTTTCTTACACATACATATCTACATTTCTTGTCAATCTATCCAGTCGCAGGTCCGCTGGAAGAGATTTCTATATGAAATAAGCGGTACTTTTGTGTTCTTTTGTCTATATGTAATTACCCGACTGCGCCAGAAGGAGGGTTATGTTTTTGGAGAGTATGTATGTATGTTTCTATAATGGTTTGGCATGCTCTGTGGCCTGAACGGCTCGATGGATTTTAGCTTGAGAGGTGTCGTTAGATTTGTATTTACTGTGAGAGTGACACTAGGTATATCAAAATAAAAAAAAAAACTATAATAAAACAAAAAAAAAACGGTAATTTAAAAAATAAAAACACGTCAGAGTAAAAAAAAACCATAGAACATAGAGACTTAACAGTCGGGACCCATTAACATATATAGACCAGCTTAAATCGTCCCAATAATGGGTCCCGACTGTTTAAGTCGCTATGTTCTATGCTTTTTTTTTTTTTAACGCAGTCCGGTTTTTTAATTTTTTAAATTACCGTTTATTGCTGTATGTGTTTTGTGCATAAATAAAAACATCCACGCGAACGTCGTGGGAAACGGCTAGTCTCTTCATATTTTTCATATTAGTGATGTAATTGATGTGTACGATTTGTTTCACCGTGATCCAGATTTATTCATCTTTTTTACAGCGCCGACAATTTGTCGGAATGTCGTGAAAATTTAAATAAAGCACGATGTAAATTGATGTTGTTCTAGAATAATATATAGATTTAAATCTTTTTAGATCATAAAGTATTTCTTCGTTACTGCGTGGATGCCCTGAAGAGTTAGGCCTATTACACTAGTTATGTCTAAGCCCCATATAAGAGGAGGCGGAGGAGGAGGAGGCAAGCCTATTGCCGTCAGCCGGACACAAATACAGGCTGAGACTGGAAAAATAATAACAACAACAACGCTAACGCTAATATCGCTTTTCTCGTTCCGGTAGTCGAACCCATGACCTTATATGTATGTTCAACAGTAACTGTTGTTTCCACTAGACCAACAACATTTATTTAGTTTATGATTTAAAAAAAAACTCTGAAAAGAAAATGCTATCCTCGTTAAAACTGCGTCTGGCGGTCATTGCCCAGGTTAAGTAAATATTTTAAAGTATTCTGCAATAAAAAAAGATAGGTATTTAAATCACTGCCAACTTCTTGCTTATTTATTTTATTAATGCATTTTACCGTCCCTCGTTATTTCGGTAAAGATTTTACCACACTTTTTCTTTCACGGATGTCGTAAAAGGCGCATAATGTTCTACGGAACCAGTGCACGCAGAAGATACCTGATGGGCTAGCTCGCCGTCCGTCCGTCTTATGACGACAGGCCGTGTCGACGGCACGTTCGTGTTCCACGCGCGCCTCAGAGAGATGTCAGCAAACGGGAAGGGGTCCGAAAGGACCGATGCCTGCCAGGGTTGCGGGAATGTTCGAAAGGGATACCGCAGCCCTGGAATACAAAGGGCAAAAGAAGGAACATGGATGGGTCATGGATAGTGGGTTTAGTCAGTAAAAGTCTGACACTCCTTCCTGCTCAGCCCAGAGCGAGAGGAGTTATTTGATGATTTCCCATCCGAAAAAAAAGAGTCTCAACAAAGTTACGAAGTATTTTCATTCAACGATATGGGTGATGGAATACTCAAAAATATATTGGATTGACTAATCCTATAAAGAGCTTAAGGAGCTCGTGGATAATAACAGCCGGTCGGGGTCGATCTCCAGGTTAAGCCGCGCTTACAAAGGTTGATCCGTGGATGAGTGACCTATTATATACCGAGTTCATTGGTCCCGGCTGGCATTTGTAGATCTTTGATAGTCGTTACAGGTAGTCAGTAGCCCGAAAGTCTGACAACCAGTCTTACCAAGGGGTATCGTGTTATCCAGTACAAACTGGGTTGTGGAGGTCAGATAGGCAGTCGCTCCATGTCATCATCATCATCATCATATCAGCCGAAAGACGTCCACTGCTGGACATAGGCCTCCCCCAAGTGTCGCCACACTGACCGATCCCGTGCGACTTGCATCCAGCGGATCCCCGCAACCTTTACCAGGTCATCGGTCCACCTAGTGGGAGGCCTTCCAATGCAACGTCTTCCGGTTCGCGGTCGCCACTCCAGAACTTTTGGGCCCACTTTTGGGCAATTCTTCGGGCTACGTCGGTAACCTTAGTTCTCTTGCGGATGTCTTCATTTCTGATTCGATCACGCAAGGAAACTCCGAGCATAGCCCTCTCCATTGCCCTTTGGGTGACTTTAAGCCTTCGAATGAGGCCCATTGCATTAAAAACATAAGTGTTACGGAAAGCTTTATGAATTTGAATCAATCAATATTTGTTAACATAGGTACACAAGAAATACACATCTTAAGTTAGTTGAACAGGGCGCTATGTTATGCCAAGCGGCGTACAAAGAAGGGGCACGGTCCATACAAAATTAACCCACGTCCTACATCAAAGAGAAGTATCTCAAAAAAATGATAAAAATGGGTATAAAAAAATGGCACACTTCCAAATTCTCTAGCCTTACAGTCTAACATATAAAAAATGCTATGAAAAGTCGTTCAGGGGCAGTATTATCCACAATGAATGTGGAATTTAATAATTTGATAGATATAATTTGCAGTGCCCTTACAGGGTCATGTGAGTTTGAGATACTTTTCTTAGCTGTAGGACATGGGTGAATTTTGATCCTACTTCTTTGCAATTTTAAATAGTTATAACAGTATTTCTAAAATAATTCGTCATATACGTATATTCATCAATTTGTTTTTTGAAATGTGTAACATTTAATTTTTTTATCGCGTCTGGAATTTTATAGTAAATACGTGGAGCCATCCCCAAAACACTCTTTTTAGCTAATGCAGTTTTACATTTATGATTAGGCAGACAATTTTTGTACTGACTACGAATTGAAATATCTCGTACCTTTGTAATTTTTTATAAAAAGTACTGGCAGGGAATGGATTTTTGCTCTATTATTTGCTAAATACCACACGGAACTAATCTGCAGTTAGCGCTTTACTAACACAATGTTTCAGTAACCTGACATTTCACACATTTTGTTACACTTGTTTAGATAAATGGCATAACCTCTAAGGTGGTCTGTCAGAGACGTCACAAAATTCTATAAGTAAATGAACTTGCACGCTCTTGGGGACTAGTGGAAGTTTGTCTAATTTTGACCTTAACATTATGAGTGCAATGTTCGTATTGGTTTCCCAGTGTTTTGTCAGGTATAGCTGGTACTAAGCAGTTCTGTTCTTCTAAATTGGAGTCATTATTCATGCTTTGTTTTCATATAATGTTAGTATTGCATGCAGGACAGGACAAATCGATTCCGCTTTGTGTCTGCTATCACTTCGATGGCGTGTCACTTGTTGAATTTTATAGTTTTTAAAATTTATAATGTCTTAGTAATTGCTTTGTTATTCTACAGGTATTTAAATAAATAGAGCATTATTTAGCTTTATAATATAGTTTTTGAATTCCATAACACGACCGTCATCTCATTCTCTTGCCCTTACTTCAATTCATTTAGGGGTCGGCGCAGGAAACATCGCTTCTTCTTCAATACTTCTCTATTTACTCGTCATCTCATCAGGCCCCTCCATAACGGGGGCCACGAGGTGGCTCCCGGCCACCGCAGGCGCAGGCCTGTGGACGGTGAGTAATGGGCTAGCTCGCCGTCCGTCCGCCTTATTACGACAGGCCGTGTCTTGCGCGTTCGTGTCCCACGCGCGCCTCAAAGAGATATCAGCAAACAGGAAGGGGTCCGAAAGGACCGATGCCTGCCAGGGTTGCGGGACTGTTCGAAAGAGATACCGCGGCCCTGGAACACAAAGTGCAAAAAAAGGAACATGGATGGGTTTTAGTCAGTACAAATCTGGCACTCCCTTCCACCCAGAGTAGGAGGGATCATTTGATGATTCACCACACGAAAAAAAAGGCACCTCCATAACACCTACACACTTATTTAGAAAATAGATTCTAAATGGCTTTGTAAAAACTCTTATGTGGACGTTTAAAGCGGGGAGAAGAACCAATATATCTTTCACTATACCTTAAGAAGCTCAGTTTCAAAAATGCACAAAATTCGAACACATTTGTTAGCCCGCCTGGCTCACTTCCTCACACAGGGAGGACGCTTGTGTCCCAGAATAGCGGCAGAATGTTTTTTCTTTACATTTAAAGTAGTTTGCCCATTTTAGTACCCACTACACTGTGGCATAACATGACTTTGAAACATGACACAGACTACTATGCCCACTAGAATGTCTCAACAGCGTATCAATCATATACGTTTATAATGGGTTTAGAACGGTTAGCATACCCTTAATATTGTTATGCTCCGTTTATAGCACGCGAAGGTGTTGGTCGGTGACGGAACGGTCTAGTAGGTGGGCCTAGTCTCATACTTTTCAATACACAGAATATATTTTTGCCTGATACGTTCATAGCACGGTCCTATCCTTAAATCGATATCTTCTTTTTCCAATTCCACTTACATAACTGCATATCCAAGTCAAGTATTAATAGCAACAGTTCCAAACTAACCAGGTCAAAGAGTTAATAAAAATGACGTGCCCTCTCAGTCCATAAGATTTGTGGCGAACTGTCACTTCCTGCTTCAAAAAGAAATATTTAACTTTTATGTGCGTGTTGATGTGCATGATTGAAAAATACCGTTTAAAAATATCATAAATCTGTAAAAATACTAAAGTAAATCTGTATTTTCAAGACATTTTTTTTTAAACTCGTAAATGTATTTGTACATACTTTATGATTAGATATGATTTACGATGAAGGATGGAATTTGTGAGGATAACTAGACTTTATTTAATGTTCTGAAGGAAAATAAAACTAGGTACCACCTATTTGTTTTTATTGCTCGACTATATCATAATCAGCCTATAATGTTCCCACTGCTGGGACACACAGCCTCCTCTCTATGAGAGGGAATGGGCTATAATCCACCACGCGGCCCAGTGCGGGTTGGTAGATGTCACATGACTTCGAATATTTGGTTCTAGGACATGCCGGTTTCCTCACGACTATGCCCGACTATACTTACTAGATAAACATAACATGCTGACATTTCGCTACACTACACAAAAGTCCCATGAAATAGGGAGTGAGTCTATTTAATAGCAATACATTTTGGCGCAAATCTAGACCCCATCCCAATTATTCTGTACACACTTTCAATTGCAAAAGGAAAGGATATTCAAGAAAATTCCCAATCCTTTGAATTGTTAAATTGAAAGGTATTGAGATTGTAAGTAAGCAAAGTGAACCCGGCCGGATCACTACTGAAAAAATCCTGGTAGAAAGCCACCATACCTTCCTGGTATTCGCTACCGTGACTACTAAGCAATGCAATCACTGCAACTGGCGAAAGATTTTAATTTTTTTATCCCTTTGTGTGTTCCTTCAGAAATTACAGCCATGACATCTATATGTACTCATATTATAAATAGTAAAGATTTGTATCTTTGTAACGAATAAACTCCTGGACCGGTTTCAAAAATTCTTTCACCATTAGAATGCTACATTATCCCTGAGTAACATAGGCACCCGTGCGAAGCCGGGACGGGCCGCTAGTATTAAGAATTCTCAAGCCTTTTTGGGGAAAGAAGCTTGAGCTTGGCCGTAGCATAGGTGCTATGAGATGCTGAGATACCTATTACTTTTGGTTCAACCACTTTCATACCTCTGGACATACATGCATGCCGGATGATATGATACGTGATATTATACATAGTACATGTAGTTAAAGGTACAGTCACAAGCACCAATATATTTACATTTTACTAAATTTAAAAGCAATTTTCGCGATAAATAACGATTGTAACTTGAAGACAGGATCTTTTTCATAAAAATATGAGTTCCAGAATACTATGTTCGTAACAACATGAAATATTAATCAGAACAGTAGGAGAAAACACTCTTAGAAAATGTTAAGTGTGTACATATTGGTGCTCGTGACTGTACTTAAGTCGAATGATACCACAGTTTATTTATATTTTTACAATCAATCCAAATACTCACTCACTCAGCAGCTAGTTACGGGCTATCACCTTAAATCTTCCAGAAAGTCCACGTTTTATCACAAATCACATTCAAAACATTCCAATTAATCACCTTTTCAGACGTTTTACATTCATTTGTCATCGTTAAAGTCTCTCCTAAGAAAAAACAATTTATGTATAAACTGAAATGGCAGTGACATTCAATTTTGCACTTTACCTGGTGGAAATAAGGTTAATTTTTAGTAAATTAAATGTTGATTGAAGAAAGAACACAAATTATGTGAAAAAGTTCCACTTCTTACAACTGTCAAAATAAATAGGGCGTTTTCTGTGCAAAAGACGAAATTAAAATCAAAATAAGACAAGAAAATTATAAGAAACTTATAATTATATTAATATAATTAATTATATTCTCATATCTATATGTTAATGAGAACTTGAGCAAATTTTGTTATATTGTAAACTGTTATGATGAATGCGTGTGAGTTATAGGTACAGTATCGTACAGCCAGTACGTTATTAAAGAAAAATAATAATTTATCACACTGATATTAAATTAAGTAAGTACACTTTCCGTGTTTTAGCCATTTCAAATATCTATGAAAGTTATACGAGATGTGCGTAGTGATATGAAAATTCGGAATGTTTAATATTGCTGTCAATTTGCTAAGCATTTAATTCCACCGACTCTATTTTGTTAGTCATGCAAATGGTAAAACTTGTATCGGAAGTAGATTATCAATGACAGTTAACACATTTAAAAAAATATATATATATACAATACTTTATGATAAAACCGCCAATCTATCTTCTGTAAGTCCCTACATCACGACAACACGGTAGTTTAATAATAGCTAGGCGTTGAAAACGAAATTATTACTCGTGTTAACAGATTTGACACCTCGCTGACAAAATATACGCGCTGTCAAAGATGACATCCTATTACTGACGGAAACGTTTCAAACTTTTAACTAAATATTGCCCATTCGTGCAATGATTGAAATCGTAAAATGTGCACTTAGGTCAAAACACTGAGAAGAGTGAGCATTGAAATATAATATGATTGACAGTGTGAGTGAGCGAGACGATACTATTCAAATGTCAAGGTTAGACCAGATTTAAGGAAAAGTGTATTTGCGTATTATCGCTGTTTCATAAAGATAATGCATATTTAAGCTAAAATCGGTGTATCGTGCATTTTTTGGGAGTATTTTCTTTATTTTGAACTATATCTAACTAGAAAAATGCACTTCAGTGGATGGTTTTCAAGTTATAAAAACATTTTAATTAAAAGAAGGCTCAATTTTTACTATTGATAATTCGGAAGAGTTTAAAAAAAATATGAAAATATCTCGTTAAAAATGTACTAAATTAAAAAATAAATATATTTGGTACTACTTCTTTAAATATGTAAGTAGCATGTTTTAGCACTTTTGTTGCATATTTCGAACATTTATGTTATCATGCATATTTCAACGATTTTAAGGTGCATATGAACCGGTCTCTAGTGATCAGTTTTTGACGCAGTAAGGTGAAATTTTTCCATCGCATGTGTCTGAGAACTGAGATTCCAGATAAAATTAGAGCTAGGTCAAAGACATTTCAGATTTTCCTGGAGAGATGTCATAAGACTATTAAGATATAAATACACTGATGGCATAGTTGGCGCAGTGGTACGGCAAATGATTACTGTGCTTCGGGTCGCGGGCTATATTCCTGCAATGATATACTTAAGCCAATTTTCAGGCATTCTTAATATAACTAGCGACCCGCCCCGGGTTCGCACGTGTAGTAGAGCATATTATGCCTTCGTGTTTTGTCTATCGTAGGGTCGCATCAGCTATATGCGTCGAATATGTGGATTAGATTTAAATTTAATATAATGTCTACACTACTTCAAGTGTTTTAATGTATTTTATTTAAAAACTACAAATCTTGTATAATAGTATTTTTTTTTTTTTTTTTTTACCGATGGGATATCATCATATAACCCCTCCCGCTCTGGGCTGAGCAGGAGGGAGTGTTAGACTTCTACTGACTAAAACCCATCCATGTTCCTTCCTTTGCCCTTTGTGTTCCAGGGCCGCGGTATCTCTTTCGAACAGTCCCGCAACCCTGGCAGGCGTCGGCCCTTACGGACCCCTTCCTGTTTGCTGACTCTCTTTGAGGCGCGCGTGGAACACGAACGCGCCGTCGACACGGCCTGTCGTCATAAGACGGACGGACGGCGAGCTAGCCCATAGCTCACCGTCCACAGGCCCGCGTCTACGGTGGCCGGGGGCCACCACGTGGCCCCCCGACGCCCGGTGCGTCTCCCGCGGCGGTGTATAATAGTATTAAGAATGTGTACAATTATCAAAAGGGTTACAGGGCGTCAAAAAAAATCATCCACATCGCCCGGGAAAAGTGCCCAGATGGCTGGCAGCATTGTCACGTTGTATGGCAATGCTGATTCTTTGGCCAAAAAATAGGCTAGCCTTCTGGTCACGTGAAGAGTCGACCAACCGCTTGACGATTTCCCGAAATACTAGGTGGGCACTCGGACCCCATGGCCCTAGTGTTTCAACCCCAAACGGTTCAAACACATAACTACCAGTTAAAATGCATTCATTAACTATTAATTAATTTTATTCGGTAGATATTATAAACATAAAAACAAACGTAAATATATTTCAACATTGATAACTTCTGCCTCATTACGTGTAAAACGAACATATTTTTTTCAGAAGTTACACGTGACAGGGCAACATACAATTGTCCGTGTGAAAACTGTGTGCCCACATGTGACTGTTCCTAAATTATCCTAATCTGACAAAATGGTCGTTTTCTCCTATATCATAATCAATCTTATTTATGTTTTCTATTTATATTAGTATTAAGGTCGGTTTCCCTTTCATCGCTTCAAGCGAGTCCCGTCATCGGTGTGAGAAACGCGCTTGAATTTAATCGATATCGATATATTTTGCGATAAATCCTAAGATATTCATTTAAATTATGTGGTGTGAAAGATTATAATAATGAGCATGAAATGCTTAAGGTAACATATATAACTTGATATGGATTAATACTATATCCATCTCAATAGCTATTCGAACGTATTAACGAATAAAAACGGTGGTCACATGCAGTGTCTGAGCGATTGGCTACTGCGTTGCGTGTCACGGGTTCGATCCCCGCACGGAGCAAATATTTGTATGATCTACAGGTAGTTGTTCCGGGTCTGGCTGTTTGGGTATGTTAGTTTAAATATTTGTTAACGCACCCGCGTATAAAAAACAGTGTTTTCTACGTATGTGGAACTACGCTGTTTTCACTGAAGCAGGCAGCCTCGTTGGTCTAGTGGTCGCAAGCGCGGCTGCTGAGTATGAGGTCCTGGGTTGGATTTCCGGGTCGGGCAAGGTGATATTGGGTTTGTCCATCAAAAATTTCTCAGTAGCAGCCACGGAGTTTGGATTTGTGCCCGGCTGATGGCAATAGGCTCGCTTTCTATTACGTGGGACATAAACATAGAAGGCGAAACATGGCTGTACTATTAAGTACACCTCTGCCTAACGCTTCGGGGATTACAGGCGTGGTGTTATATTAAAAAGCTAAAGTTCTAATTTGAATAATATCTATTTTCGAAAACAAATTTTAGGTAGTGACTAAAGTGAAGAATCCGTATTTTACCTTCAGAAATGAATTCTATTCTAAATCAAACAACGCACATTGAGTTCGTCACAAACCTTATTTCACGTAACAGACCATAGACATATCATATCAGCATACAACGTTCAATTCAATGTACAGTCGCGCACGGTATTAACAAAGCCTATAACAGTCGCAAACAAAAGTAGTTCGGTAGCGTACAGTCGTGTGGTGTGACGTTATCTTTGCGGAACGAGTGGGGCCAGAGAAGTAGCGCTATTTAGTCTTTTAGAGCACATTAGTACAATTACTTATAGATTGATTGGTAGAAAATCGTTGGTAGGTCTAAAATCATCATCATTATCATCTTATTAGACTACTAACTATGTCGGGATCGCCTTCCCGTGCAACCGTATGTAGCTCAATACCAGTATTTTACGAGGAGCGACTGCCTATCTGACCACAACCTAAAAATAAATAAACAAAACCGGCTAAGTGTGAGTCGGAGTCTCGCACGAACGGTATCGTACCATTAAATATATTTAAAAAAAACGTTCGTTGTATGGGAGCCCCCTTAAGTATTTATTTTATTCTGTTTTTAGTATTTTTTGTTATAGCGGTAACAGAAATACAGCATCTGTGAAATTTTCAACTGTCTAGCTATGACGGTTCATGAGATACAGCCTGGTGACAGACAGCCAGACAGACGGACGGACAGTGGAGTCTTAGTAATACAAATACGATTATGTTTAGTAATAACATACAAATGCCTATCGTTAACTACTTCCTAGTGTCATATCTTGTGAGTTTTTCAATTCACAAACCATATTCTAGCCGCATTTGTATTTCTCAACTAACAAAAACAGGTAACAATACTCTTAATCTAAACATCTTATTATTTATTGCGCACTTTGCCGCAATCAGCTTAAGACAGCTGCTTTCACTGAAGCGTCTTTGTAGCGGTGTGCAAAACGCCGTAACTTTGATGTGTAAAGCTGAAGAAAATATCTGGCATAATATTATCTGTGATTTAACGAAAGGTGAACTGAAAAAAAAGCTATCAGAAAAGGCCTAGTAACCTTAAACGTCTTTAACGCATTAAACTACATGAGGTCTTCTTATTGCAGTATCAACTTTGCAGACATTAAGCTAGTAGAATACCCTAACTTTTAACTGCGTTACATTTTCTCTTACCTAATCATGTAACTCGTACAGGTTCAGCATACTGTCTGCCATTTCCATTGTCTTCTTCCCTTTATCATGCCCGCCGTGTTCCTAGCCCAACATGACATGTCACACAGCTGTCACATCGCGCTCATCGTGACTGAATAATGTATCACTTTTGTCGGCGATAGTACCCCCGGGACGAGCGCTACCTGTTTATTTAAACGTTGTATAACTGCGCGCGAGTGTACCGCCAATGACAGTAAAGTATGATGGTTTGGTAATTACCCTACTGTGTGGAAAAATGGGTTACGGTGGGTTTGAATTTATGACTTAAACTGGTGGTGTTAAAATTTTGTGACCCCTTAAGTTGCGCGATACTTTTATAATGGTGTTTTAATTATTGGTTGGCTAGTTATAGCGAGTTTTGATGCCACGCACATTTGTTTAGCTATACTAAGGAAATGGGGCATTCTTCTTCATATTTGTATAATTGTGTTGCTAGCACTATAGCAGTGGTAGCCTAGTGGTGTGACCGTTGGACTGGCAAGTCATAGGTCTCAAGTTCTAACCCAAGACCTCTGATTTCTCGTATTATGAAGAAAAACGTCGTGAGGAAATCAGCATGCCTGAGAGATATTTCTCGACGGCATGTTTAGCCAAGTTAGAGGTCCATGGACGGAATAAAAACTCTGACACCAGGTTAGGTACTAACCACACGTTAAAGAAGGATGACACTATTTTAAATTTTATTTACTCATACTTCGTTACCAGCTGCATGTTTGAAGGATGTAAACTTTGCGAGGGTCACACACTTGTGATGCCTTTGGAAGTGTCGCTGTTGATGTGCACTGAGTATCTGAGGATAGAGAGTATCAATGTGGCATATAAGGACGCTTGCTAACTTATATAGGGTCCCAGTAACATGGATAGACAAATTTTAACACAGCGTTCAGTACGTCTAACCATTAATATTCAAGCAAAAAAAAAACTGATTAAAGTGATTTTATTTTGAACTAAAATAATAAATTGCTGGCGGCACTCTAGAATAAACACATCCAGTATGTCACAAATAAAATCACTTTTTTTTTTTTTGCTTGGATATCTTTGGTTAGACGTACTGAACGCTGTGTTAAAATTTGTCCATCTATTTTAATGGGACCATAGATACATCTATACAATAAAATAAAATTGAAGTGTAGTGTTTTTAATTTCAAAATAATAGCTTATTTACTGAATGCATATGAAAGTATTTACGGCACTTATAGCAAAAACATTTTTTATTTTACTTTTGTCTACCTGTCTGTTTGCGCCGGCTTATCTCCGAACTTGCTTGACCGATTTTGACGGGACTGTTACTGGCAAATAGCTGATGTTATAAGGGGTAGCTTAGGCTACTTTTATTTCAGAAAATGGATTAGCGTTCCCCGCAAAAAAATTAAAACTCCGATTCAAACAGGGAAGTAAGTAATATTTTTAAAATAATTTCACGCGGACGAAGGCTGCGGGCAACGCCTAGTAAATTATAATGCTTATGATTAATAATAATGTGAGGAAACGGATATGTCCTAGAACCAAAAAAAACAGCGAAGTACTTGACACGCATAGTGAACACGCACAGTGAAGGGTTTTTTTTAAACATTCCTTCTTACTGTTTTTTTTTTTACAGATTTCTAGTAAAAAGAGTCAGAAAGAGATGTCAGCAAACGGGAGGAGGTCCGAAAGGACCGATGCCTGCCAGGGTTGCGGGACTGTTCGAAAGAGATACCGCGGCCCTGGAACACAAAGGGCAAAAGAAGGAACATGGATGTGTTTTAGTCAATCAAGTCTGACATTCCCTTCTGCTCCTCCCAGAGTGGGAGTGGTCATTTGATGATATCCCATAAGAAAAAAAATAAAACAAGGCTTCCTTACCTGTCGACTACGGGACCCTAAAATTTTTAAGGCAAAAATAAAAATATCGGTTGAATAAGCTAAATCAATATTGGGTTGTTTCTGAAACCATTATTATTTTAACTTTTCTGTTACCAAATTCCATTCACACTTCATTCCGTATGTGTTCATGAAATCATGACTCAAACTCTGTAATGTAATACAATTTCAGAGATTTATTTGATCAAATAAACATGTAAGTATTGAACATTCGGCTACGTAAATAAATATTTACTCAGCGGTAAAATGAGGCATCGCTAACAATAGGTTTTGTTCGGAGATTCCATTCAGCAATATTGTAAGGTTGCGTATTTGGGTATAAGCGGAGCGAGAAAGAAACTTCTCTCATTCTTCTTTCTTTCTTTTTAAGGTTGTTTTTTTTTCCATCAGGAATTTCTGAGTAATGGCAAATGGCAATAGACACACACAACTGGCGACATGTGGGTGTATGTACACTCTGTATTAGGTACACCTCTACCTAACCCTTCTTGTATTACAGGCGTGATGTTAAGTTATGTTATGTGCATGTACGCTTTTTGATAGAGCTATTGGTTAGTTATCTTGTATCTGAACTCTCAATGAAGCAAGCACTAAGTAAATTGATATTGAGCTAGTATCGAGAACCTCAGAAATCAATTAAGTTCTGAGTGAATATCGCAAGCGCAACGGTAGCTTAATTGTTGACAAGATTGAGGACGTATGATTGATCACATAAGCATGTTATGTGTTCAACGAAGTTTGTCGTAAAGCTTTTTATAAATAAACAAAACCCTCCAAGTGCGACTTGGTTTATTATTAAACTACGTATTTTTAAATTTCATGATTCTAGGTCAAAGAGAAGTACTGTATATAGGTTTTGATTTAGTTGTAACATCGCAATATATGCGACATAGACGGTGATATCTTTTGGCCGCGTTAACTTACAAGCTATATTTTTTCACTGCTCTAAGAGGTAGAGTTAAGTAGCCTAAGCACAATTAGCCTTTAATGTTCCACTAAATAAATTACTCAAAGTAATGCGCCTGCCTGGGTTCGAACTCACGACTTACTGTGCGTATTTCGGGGCCGCTACCACTGGGCCACTGCTGCTTTCAGACTTGAGTATTTGATATTAATTTCAGCTTGATACCTCCACGCGTTCGTGATATAAAAGGTCTTACACACGGACACACGGACACACAGACACACGGCAGACGGACAATATAGTGATCCTGTAAGGGCTCCGTTTTTGCCGACTGATGTACAGATCCCTAAAAATGTACTCTAACAGGAAACTTAATAATACTCGCTAAACAAGGGATAGTACACTGTCTTCCTTATTAGTATGCGTGAGTTGAACTTGACTACAGCGGCCGTCTGTATTTCTCCTCAAGTTAATTACCAGTGCAACATGAAACAAATGACGGTCTGAAACCATGGTGGTGGTGATTGGCCATGATGTAGGCCTAGTACAAACGCGCAGGATCTTTTTATCCTTTGGGCGCATTATGTCCAATTCGCAAAATGTCCAGTGGGCTTAAAATGTCCAATTCTCAGAACGTCTAATTCGCAATTTGTCTCAAATTGTCCAAATCGCAAATGGTCCAATTAGCAAATGGTCCAGTTCGCAAATTGACCAATTCAAATTACAGTCGTTAATTTAGCAAGATAAAGAAGTCGCTCGACGCACCGAAAACGCCTGGAAGAGCTATTAGTCGATGAAAAACTTCATGAAAGGACATGTGTGAGTACTATGTACTGTAAAGCAACCATTTACATTTATTTATCTTTCAGTGACTTGAAAGTAGTTTTTACAAGCTTTTATTTAACTGCAATGTTTGTTTTGGTCAAATCTTAATATGAAGCCTCCGCTGTTCGTCCGTCCGTGCGTCCGTCTGTCAGCGGGCTGTATCTCATGATCCGTAATAGGTAGACGGTTGAAATTTTCACGGAATGTATATTTCTATTGCCGTTATACCAAAAAATAATAAAAATAAATAAAAAATTAAACGGCCCTTTAATTTTCAATTTATTTTTATGATTAAATTCCCTCTAAGATGGTACGGGACCCTCCAAGTACGACTCGCACTTGATCGGTTTTTAAGATGTTTGTTTTACTATAAGCTTGTCAAATACTGGTGTCGCATGTTAATTTACTTTTAAAAGATTCTTAACTATATGTCGCATCTGGATTCATAGGACCCTGGCCAGGACGTACTTAGTGACATACATAGTGTCAAACAGTAGTGGGCGCAGAGTGGGATACGATACGTAGTACGGTTGAACTAGAGAAATAGCTCCTATAACTTGTACAAAGTTCATTGTTGCAGAGCCAATTACTATCACTACTGTACTAACTAAATACTCTGAACTTAAAAGGAAACACAGAGCAGTTCCTAGATGTATGTGTCGCGACCACGCCCGCCGAACGTTCACTGTCGATCCCATGGGACTATGGTCATTGGTCCGTACCGGACGCCATACCTCTAGACTCAGCACATCGCCTAACAAAGGCGCTTGTGTTTAATTTTAAGTACATACTCATCAGGATCCGACACAGTCATAGTCATGAGACATCATAGACAAAAGTCATAGTTATTGTACAGTTCGCAAAACATCAAATAAAATGCTATAGGTTAGTAGCGTTTTGATTTTAAACACGTTTAAATCTACGTTACGCTTTTGTCGCGCAATCATATAGAGCTACTGTTGAACACGCTCTAGTAATGCGGAATAACATTTCAAGGCTATGGGAGGTCGTTAAATAAGGTATGGACGCAACCCTTTAATGCCCATGGGGATTCGAGAAATAAGAGGGTTTATGTCTTCACATCTTTTATATTTATAACTGTGACATTTCATTCTTTTCCATAAGATTGGATGTTCATGAATCCTTCGTACTACAGTTTGTATAAAGGGTGTAACAAGACCCTTAACGAAGCCGGAACGCACTTGGATTCCGCGTCATTGCGATTTTTTTTTTGTTCTATACCATACCTGGGAACCATCTAGTCACGGAGGAGAGATTGGGGGTCAAAGTTCCAACTTTTTCATAAGTTTTTTTTAATAAATACATGTTTTTAATGTAAGATTTTTACTTTAAGCACCTCCACGACCCCCGTACTATTCAATCCATCCATCAGCACAATATTTTGAGTGCGTTACATTGAGTCCTACCGTAAAACGTGATTATTCACGCCAAAAAAAAAAGTCGTTTCCCAGCAATAATTTTTGCGCAAAGTTACTTAGTTTGATGTACATAATGTTGGTTGACGGCTTTGTGAAGGGTCTTGTTACACCCTGTATGGGTGGCCAATACAAGATGAAAGGGACACTGACGCGGATAAGTATTCAGTACTTACATCATTCTGAACTTGTGTACATATGTCAGATAGAAGCAATAAGCTCGCCTTCAGTTACGTGGGACTCCAACACAAGCACTGTAAATACCTCTGCCTATCCCTTCTCGGACTAAAAGCGTAATTTTATGTATGTATCTACACTTATTCAATACACCTATTTATAATAATTATGACACAAAATACGTACCCCAAAAAGTACTAGGCTGGCATGAGTTCAAGATGTTATGTATTTTAAGAAAAGGTCTAATATTAATAAATGGCTTGCTAAGAATATTAATATACATAATATACAGACTTATTAATTAAAATAACCTAAAGTAAATAACCTAGCAACAAACTTAAAAAATGGCGTCAAAAAACTCCTGGCAACGCCGCCAGTCTCTTGGGTACATTACCAGTTGACAGCGTTGAGGAGGAGTTTTTTGACGCCATTTTTTAAGTTTGTTGCTAGGTTATTTACTTTAGGTTATTTTATATTAATTAATTATTTAAATACCATCTCCCGCACGCAAAATACGCTTAGACGTGGAGTTGCGGACACCAGCCCGCTATACAATACAATACAATACAATACCATCTTGGACTCATGCTAGCCTAGTACTTTTCATGAGGTCGCCCATAACTTAAGAGAATGTGTCGTGAACAGAATACAATCCTAAATGTATGACAGCCTAGCACTTCACGCTAGCTCCCGTGACGCACATTTTTTTTGATGACTTTACCTTTAAAGTTCTTAATTTGGGACGAAGCACCACTTCAATAGTGATATGGGACGAACTAAGATTTTTTCAGAATGTGGGACAGAACTTTAGGATGAACGAAGAATAAATCATTATTTTAATCAGTACATATAATTAAAACAAAAAAAAACCTTATTCTTTACTTTTTCTTAAATATTTTCCAAGTGATTTTAAACAACAGAAACTTATAATAGTAGTCCGCTGTTAGACTCAAGCGTCTCCAAAGTCCGTGCAATACTTAGTCATATCAGTTTCAGGGAAGCTAACTTAGTTTCACCTAAATATTAACACAATATTACAAAGTTCTCCCTGAGGTCTCGTAGCACCGTAGCACCGTAGCGCCGTAGTTATTTGCTTCGACGTTACGACGCTACGCCGTAGTATCACAATGTTACTTACTAACTTTGTATAATTTTATAAGTGGACAATTTTTTTATGAAATTTTATTCGAAATTGGTGTTAACTTGTGTGTGTGTTAAGTATAAAAGTGAGAAGAACATGGCTAAATAAAAACAGCCGCTCGGATCGATTTTCATGCTGAACCGTTCTTGTCTAGGTTTGTCCGTGGATGGGTGCCCAACCATAACATACCCAGTTGGTCCCGGCTGTCGTTTGTAGATCTTTGACAGTCGCCACAGGTAGTCAGTGGCCCGAAAGTCTGAGAACCAGTCTTACTCAAGGGGTATCGTGTTACCCAGTACTAACTGGGTTGTGGACGTCAGATAGGCAACCGCTCCATGTAAAATACTGATATTCAGCTGCATCCGACTGCAAAAGACTAGGCTGTGTGTCTCTGCCTGTTAACTATGAAAGTGGATGAGTATTATAAAAGAGACACCAAAATAAACCGCCAAGTGCGAGTTGAACTCATGTGGAGTGTGTTCCGTACAATGCTAAAGTCAAATGTTTCGTCTTCTTTCATGAATAAAATCAAAACTGTTTATTTTAAAATAATAACAAAAATATATTTGAGATCCTCATAACGAGCCCTTTCATTTGATATATAACCCAGTAAGGTTTGCTAAACTTTTTCTTTAATTTCCTAATTTGTCCTCCGAAAATGACCCTTATTTAAAAAAAAAATATGTACTTTGCACATCTGTATATGGGTCATAGGATTACACCATCCTACCTAAATTTCACCTGATTTGGTCCAGTAGATTCGGAGCATTCGGAGCAAATTGGCTGTGACAGATGGACGGACAGACAGACAGACGCATGAGTGATCCCATAAGGGTTCCGTTATTTTTTCAGTTTTTGTACGGAACCCTAAAAAAAGCTGGATAGTTTGTGAAAGATATATATATATATATATATGAAGGCTAGAAAGGATCTGAACTCCAAAAGTTGGTTAAAATAGATGTTTCAGGCGGTCAGGTGTTTCTCAATAGCAGCCATGACCGAGTCTGGATTTGTGTCCGCTTGATGGTAATTGGCTCACTCCCTTTTATTAACATAAATTACATAACTGGCCAGATGTGAGTGTACTATTAGGCACACTTCTGCCAAACCGTTTGGGAATTACGGGCGTGATGTTATGAATAAAACACTATAAAAATGGGTCTTTTAATAATATTTCTCTGAAGGGTTTTTGCATGACTGGCTCGGACGTTTTACGCCGAACCTAAGTAAACAGGGATAAGATCGCAATTATTACAAATTCTGTCCTGAGGTCTCGTAGCACCGTAGCGGGTTGCTACGGAGACAGAGTGCTACGCCGTAGCTTGTATTTCTTAACTTAATTTGAATAATTTGGAGGAAATTAATTTTGCGTCATTAGAATATTGGTTGGTGATCATCTTAACTAGAGATCTACCTTACTTACTTTATATTATTGCTGCGTGAAATGATCATAAAAAAGATTACTTTTTTTAGTCGGATTTTGTTACCTTCAAGGGTTTTAATTCATTTGCACGGAACACTAATTCTTATTCTAAAATAAAGGTAGCTTTAGTTACTCCTTATAACATCAGCTATCTGCCAGTAAAACTCTCCTCAAAATCGTTCCTGCCGTTGTGGAGATTAGACGGAACAAACAGACAGACAGACAAAAATTTTAAAATGTGTTTTTTTTGTTATAAGTATCGTATACACTTTCATATGTATTCAGTAAAAAGCTGTTATTTTGACATTATAAACAGACACTTCAAATTTATTTATTTGTACAGATTATAAACGTAGAAGATTGATGATGATGTACTTGACTCGTGCGCTGGGTAGGTATGTTCTACCGTTTGACACGTAACTTAAAAGTAAGTAAAAAAAAAACATTAATATAAGGATGTGTCATAATTGTCATTTACTATTTATTTTTCTTTGTACCTAGTGTCTAAATTAATGGTAAAATATAAATAGTGGAACACCTTTGTAAGGCGACTAAAAAGTCACGGTGTATTTTGTTGAGAGCGCAAAGCTCGGGAAACAGCTAGTTTAATATCAAGCTTGACAAAGGTATTCTACGTATTTATAAGAAGGGGAATCGTACCAATTTCGAGCAGCTGCCTCCAATATCACGTTATAAGGGAGACGCACATATTACGTAATCTTTTAGCGACGAAATACGAAAATACAGTACAAGTATTACACTTTATGACTGTCTTGCTGGTCTAGTGATCGCAAGTGCGACTGCTGAGCACGAGGTCTGGGGATCCATTCCCAGATCGGGCAGTGTTATTGGGTTTTTCTTCCAGAAATTTCTCAGTAGCAGCCACGGAGTCTGGATTTGCCCGGTTGATGGTAATAGGCTCGTCTCCCATTACATGGGACTTAAACATAACGGACAAAATGTGGGTGTACTATTAGGTACACCTCTGCCTTACCCTTTGGGTATTACAGGCGTGACGTTATGTATTATTGTACTTTAACCACAACGGTTAATAAATAAATTGACAATCAGTTTGCTGTTTACAATTAAGTGAAATTCTCTCCGTTTTTTTGGTTCAGTTAAAAAAAATATTGATTTCTAAGAAACTCTCATAAACGGGAGTAATAAATAATAGTCTAATAAATTTTCTCTCCTTAACAAAATCCTGGTGAACTTAATAAGCCAAAAAAGAAGAATTTCCAAGTACAAATTCAAATAAAATAACATAAAGTATATAAAAAATAAGTAGATGATTCTTACAAACACTAAAAGAAACGAAATGACATCAAACGTCTTATAGACCTTGAAGCCCCAGCGAGCTTCCTGAGTGGCCTACTGACCTCTCTCTTGAGCCCTGATAAAATATATCTCCTTTACAATAACTATCATTTGTACTTATGAAACAGAAGAAAGAAAATAGCTACATGTATTTTGAGCTAGTTGTATGCAGATCTTAGTCTGATTACATAATCAAAATGTTATACAATTATAAATAAGAATAACAATAAAAAAGATACGAGTGCAAGTGCGTTGCCATTTCAAAAATAATTCATCGCGTCTCTGAAACCAGGTCAGGTTATTGCCACGAAGTTGTCCGCCCGCCCTGCGCCGCGCATCCTCCCGAAGTGAGGCGCAGTGCGCGCGCCGCCCATCGTCACAACCGCCCAAGTCTTCACCTGCCATCAAAACCTTTGCATCTTTAAAATAAAAATAATTAAAAAATAACGTACGAGGCGTGTACTGGATTGGAAAATTAAAATTCGAATACATCAATCAAAGATGGCGGTCATTCGGTGTATATTGAGAAGTGGTTCGGACGTGTGATACGTACAATATGTTACGTTCGGTGTACAGGACCTGGGTTGTACAACTGTGGTGTGTGTAGTACAGTGTTGTGTGTGGCTAACATTGCTTTATCAGCAGCTGTCGACCCCTGTGAGTATTCTTCGCTTGTTATTATTGAGGGATGTAGCTCATCAATTCAACCCCCGCGGATAACCCTATTTGTTCACAAAACATCTCGAATGACTGCGTCGAAGCCAATTTAAGGGTTAACAAAGTCTTTTTGTCTCCAATTATACGAGAAATTCTATAGCTTTAAATTATCTTTGTGTTAATGCAACGTTTGCCTTTTAATTCCCTTTTCAATCAAATATAAAGCAACCATTTTATTAATTAAATTAAATTATGACTAGTACAATGTTGCTGTAACATTTTGCGGTTACTTTTCATAATTAAAAGCGGAGTACTTGACATACAATTTCATGATAACAATGACATCATTTGTAGTACTAGTAGTTACTTATAGATCTGTATTAAAATGATTGAATGAGAGTAGATATGAATTATGATGATTGTCTATATGACTATAACAAGCTTGCAAATGGTTATTGAATACGAATTTTTCCACGCAAAATAAGACTATATAGAGATAGATTGACAAAAATCACCAAACTTAGCGTATGCGCGTATGGCCTATGATCATCATTAATTTATTATCAGTACATAGTAGATGCCGTCAACCAAGCATTATGTACCTAAAACTAAGTAACTCTACGCAAAAAATATTGCTGCGAAACGACTTTTTTTTTTGCGTGAGAAATCACGTTTTACTATAGGACTAAATGTAACGCAATCAAAACACTGTATTAATGGATGCATTGCATAGTACGGGGGTTGTGGAGCTATTTAAAGTAAAATTATAACATTAAAAGTGTATATTAAAAAAAAAAAACTTTTGAAACAATATAACTAGAAGGTTCTACAACAAAAAAATGATCGCAATGGTGGGGAAAACAAATGCCTTTCGGCTTCGTTAAGAGCATTTTTCCCTCCGTTATACTGGAGATAATCATGTGATTATGTTCAAGCAGATATTGGTGCTTGATATACCTACGGGGAATTTACTTGGGTTTCTTGAAAACCCATCTTTCATAGCACTAATTAACTAAACCAATTGAATACCCACTTTGGTATCATTTCCATCCCACGCAAGTTGGAAAAGCTAAGATTAATAAACGTTTTACTAATGATGATATCATACTGCTCCGTTGGTGTAGTTGTCGGAATAGCGACTGCTCAGCATGAGGTCTTGGGTTCGATTCCCGAGTCGGGAATTTTTACCCGACTGCGCCAGAAGGAGGGTTATGTTTTTCGAGAGTATGTATGTATGTATAATTTCGAATGTTTAATTCGTTAGATTCGTATTTACTGTGAGAGTGACACTGTGTATATCAAAATAAAAAATATTCAATAACAAAACAAAAAAATAAATAAAATAAAAACGGTAATTTAAAAAATTAAAAACAAGACAGCGTAAAAAATAAAAACCATAGGACATAGCGACTTAACAGTCGGGACTTATTAACATATATAGACCGGCTTAAATCGTCCCAATAATGGGTCCCGACTGTTTAAGTTGCTATGTTCTATGCTTTTTTTTTTTTTTTTACGCATCCGGGTTTTTTAATTTTTTATATTATTTTATTTGGTTTTTCCGTAAGAAATTTCTCAGTAGGACCACGGAGTCTGGATTTGTACCCGGTTGATGGCAATAGGCTCGCCCCCTATTACATGGGACTTAAACATAAGTGGCCAAATGTGTGTGTACTACTAGGAAGACCTCTGCCTATCCATTCGTCGATTCCAGGCGTGATGTTATGTTATGATATATCATAATCCCTAAATATTTTTAAAGCGCTATTACTTTTTAACACTGGACTCGGTATCGATTGTTGACGCTTCGTATCAGTGTAAACAACCATGGGTCCACTAGACTATGATAATATGATAACAAGCACGGCGATATTGGTTAGTTGTGAATAGGAATAGAACCATTTGAAGCGTTGATGATGTCCTGTCACCACCAAGCGCGTGCGTTCTGGCATTTGTTACACAAACTTCAGTCACTGAAAATTAAAACGAAAAGTAATTTTTCAAGTCAATAAACGAGACTAATTTAATTTAATACTTTAAAGTACCAGTAACTTCATAAAAAGTTTATTTAATTACGTATAACAACAAAGTGTAAACTTCAGACACATATATACAATTTCTCCCAAAGAAACATTTAAAAAATCATTCTACCTCCAAGTACTAACCAAAAAGTTCCTAAGTTGCTACTTAGAATCTTTAAGTCATAATTAATCAGGAATAGCTCACTCTAGACAACAATCGTGAATATGAGTAAAAAGTCGTGATGAAAAAGCACGCAACGCGCGAACTCTCTATGACATCTGACATTTCGGTGCCCTCGCGCTACACTAGCGCCTCTAGCGGCGAATTCATACGCGATAGCCATCGTTACGAGACATCTCCTCTCCTATCCGCTCAACCGTTTCTATTAAAGCTAAGCGCAGACGAGAAGAGTAAATAATGAAATCCGATTGATGGCTTTACAATACATCTCATCTCTCATCTCTCCGCTTCGGTGGTGTCCGGGCCTTATTGCCACTCGTAATGTCTGTCGTAGTGCCTGAGCAATCAGGGCGTTAAGCAAATTCATTGCCTGCTATGTCAGAAGGATACTTTGCCACGATGTCTAAGAAAATTGTCAGATTAGGTGAAACACCCAAATTCTTCTTTATTTTTCGTGTTGTTAGTTCCTAACCTGGTGTCAGAGTTTTTATGCCGCCCATGGGCCTCTGACTCGGCTTTCCATGCCGTCGATAAATATCTCTCAGGCATGATGGTTTCCTCACGATGTTTTCCTACACCGAAGCAAGTGATAATTATTGAATGCGCACATGAATCCGAAAAATTTGAGGTGTGTGTCTTGGGTGTGAACTCGAGACCTATGACTTGGCAGTCCGACGGTCACACCACTAGGCTATCACTACTATAAAAACCCTAATAACAGTCATGAATAACACTGAATCGTTCTTCCAAGTCCTATAGGCACCAACTAAAATATACTTCCTTCAAACTCGTGCGTGGGATAACCATAACACGAGTATTAGTATCGTGTTTACATTCCTGTACAAATGAAGATGAAAACAAAAGATTTTGGAATGTTTGCTTCTCAGACGCCGATAGGAAATTATGTCTCAACCGAAGCTGGAAATTGTAATAATTGTGTATTTTCGACGATTTTATCATTTGCTTAACCTTTACGTAGGGATCAGCTTCCAGTGTAACCAAATACAGCTGTTCAGCTGTATTTGGTTACACTGTGTTGGTTACACCAGTGTTTTATATGGAGCTGTGCACAACCTTATTCTTCTTCTTAGTGTGCGATGGAAATCTAAACGGTGTCCATAATTGGCCCAGAATTGAGCTACTAGTTTGGAGCTTTTTTTAGCGTCTATCAGTTTCTGTAGTGAACAAACAACAGGACACGCAGGATACAATATTAAGTACCCCATCGTTTGTGGAACAGCACCATATTTACACTCCAGAGAACTGTCAATAATGAATCTCCATCTGAGCAGGTTTTCCTTGCTGCGACCAACCTGTGTCCGGAGCCTGTTTAAAGACTTCCAGGTCAGCCATGGCAACTCATGTTCAACCTTATTACTGGGAAAATACGATACTCTGTGAAAGATCTACGAATTACAACTGAAACCGATGACTAAATGTGACTTTACCAGCACAACATCGAAACACCGGAATCTGGCTTCTGTACCCTCGTCAACAAAGCACCATACCCAACCTTCTTTTGTTTGTGTTCATATAGCAAAGTCACATGGACAATGCCCTTATTGCATTGTACCAATCACCCTAGAAACAAATTAAAATGTGTGATCACCATTTCTTCAAACGAGAACACAACAATGCTGCATTTCTCGAAGCATATCTGCTTCGAGAAATAATAAAGGTACTACACTAGCAGAAGGCGACGCAGTAGACCCGCAAGACATGGCCGGACGAGCTGGACATATAAGCAACGACCAGTGGTCCACATTGGCCCTCGATCAAAGGATTCGGTAGTCATGGGGAGAGGCCTTTGCCCAGCTGTGGGATGACACAGGCTAACAGTAATAGTAACGCTTTCAAACCACCGAAACCGCAAACCGCACTGACACGATTAGTTTCTTTGTTTTTCTATAGAAACAATTATGTAGATGGTGAGATGAGTGTGACCCAAGAAGGGTGCCGAGATGGGAATATTTCTTAGGCACGTTAAATAAACTCATGGGTGCCGAGATGGGAAGGTGCCAAGATAGGAAGGTGCCGAGATGGGACTAAACCACACTATCAGCTTGCCGCAGACTGCTTACCAGCAGTGCCGTCACTGGCTATAACTAGCGGAGCCATAAGATGTATTTTTTCGTTTGACAAATGAATTTCACGAAACTGAAGAAGATGACTGCCATTACCATTGAAATGTGACGTCACGTACCGCATGTCACTTGCATTTATTGCTAACCGCAACGACTCCTTTGAAAGTGTACCTTGAGGCTTGATTTCCACCAAAGTCGAGGCAAGTGGGGCCAGGAAGAGACACGTTGGTTGAAAACCTACATCTTGTCTCTCATTTCTGTGATTCATCAGATCTTGCACGTCTCCTCAACGCTCGTCTTCACTTTGATTATAAATGATAAATGATGTTTATTTAGCAAATAGATTTTTAAAAACACTTTTACACGTCTCTTTTCTTAAACTAGATGGGGCCGGTGTTTCGTACCTGACTACTCTGAGAAGAATCAGCCGAAACAAACTCAGAGGTCATAGTCTCCCTTAAAGTCCAGACATAATCTTGGTTAACTCACATGAGGACTATGCAGATTAGTGTCTGAGATGGTCTCTTGAAGAAAGAACCACACAGATTTGAGTGGACCTGTCCAGTCAGTGCAAGCATTTGTCAGTTATCGCGTAGCTCGACTTATAACTCGGTTAAAAACGGGCTATGGTGATACTACCAGCAATTTTCAATTGTGTTAGATAAAAATACTTTCGCCCTTTGTCCTCTAACTCTATACCTCTGCCTATCCCATCAAGCGAAGCGATACAATCCCTCTGTATTATGCGATAAAAGTCTTCTATTGTTGTACGACGCGAATCAATCAGGTTGGGTCCACGTGACAATGGAGTTAGACTTATAGTTCGAGATTACCTGGTTGTGTTTGCAAAGATAGCTAGGAGGTTATTCAAGCTGTTTTTACTGGATAGTAGATTATTAAGGGAGCTTTGTATTTGGGGAAAGAAATAGTACATTTTGATATAATTGGGGTGCCTTTGTTTGTGTTTATTGCAGTCGAGGCGGAATTCACACCCGAGCCGCAGGCGAGGTTGTTATGACGGTGAGAACTGCAGTAACAAATGCCCACGTGTATGAAACGACGTTTTTCAATACTCTTTCGAAAAATAAAATTATTGAACGAAAAGTATTTTTGCCATGAATTATTATGAAACTATGATTTAATTTGCTTTTTCTTCCGCGCTTTGATTTCGCCAAGTTGATGGAGAAGCAAAGGTATGAAGCCGCTAAACAGCGTATGAATAAAAAAAAAGGAAATGAATTAAAACACAAATAAAATATGTAAAAATAAACACTCCGTCGGAATTATTAGTTTATTACGACCGAAGTTTCGTTCACGATCCGAGGCGATGCCATAAGGCTTATATCCTGGTTTCCTTCGTATGATGAGGCGTCGCTGCTACTCGTGGCTTGCTCTATATGTTTTTTTCCGCAACTTTTGCGGCTGTCGCAACTTTTCTCGTGTTAAAGCGGTCATAAATATTTTTTTAATAAGGGTACACATTTAATAATATGGTCAAGTACCTACACCTGCATGACAAACGTCAATCTCTCTTGCAAATGAAAGTGAAACTGTACGCTAGCTACAGTCATAATTGTGAATTATAATGATTATTGTTGCACATTTATGTTAAGTACGGACAATCGCCCATATTCAACCGCCATAAGAAAATCGTACCAAGTGAACACACAGAATGAACACTACGTGGGCACATAATTGTCATAACTCTCAGTGATATGATATGATATGTCTTGATAATTATGGAAAACTAGCTGTTGTCCGCAACTTCGTTCGCGTGGAAATTTTGATGTGTATGAGAGACTAGCGGCCAGTCCCGGCTTCGCACGGGTGGACATTTTTTTCTAGTAATAAATGTAGCCTATGTTACTCTGAGATAATGTAGTGTTCTAATGCTGAAAGAATTTTTGAAATCGATCCAGGAGTTTTGAGTTTATTCGTTACAAACATACAAATCTTTCCTTTATAATATTGGCGTAGATAAAAAGACCCTATGTGCTATTCCAGGCTATAATACGAAACGACGAAATATTTTTGTATTAATTTAATTTAAATTTAATATTGTGTACAATTTAGTTGTATGATAGTGTGTGGTGTGTATTGTGTCTCTGATTATTTCATTTCCTACTAACATTATTTTTAAGTGTGCTTACTAACTAAATTATGGATCTTTGTGTCTGATGCAAATAAATTATTATTATAATAATCTATCTCTGTGTGTTTCATATCAGTTCAACCGTTCTGGCGTGATTGAGTAACATAGATCCACCCATCCAAAGTTTCGCATTTATAATACTAGATAAAAGATTTTCACTAACCGTTCTTATTTTTACATGAAAACGGAACATTTTTCCGATAAAATACGGAATTTCTAAAGCACCTATTTTCCAACAAAGATACCTAGGTACACAAGTTGCATTGGAATTAGAAGCGTGGGATTTACTTAGCTGGTAGCATAGACAATATACACATGACACACACACACATGACTTAGGACATTATGTGTTGCGTGGAAGGGATACTGATACGATTAGCATATACCGGGAGCGCAGGAAAGAATTTGTGAATTCACTTGCATGTTTGTTGCGGAAAATGTTGCAAAAAAAAAGAATCGAAGAAGAAGAGGTTAGGGCACTAATACATAAAAATATACATAAAACAATTATCTGCAGTCCATACTAAAACTTGTTCCGTGCAGGAATCGAACCCGCGACACGCAGCGCAGCAGTCAATCGCTCAGCCACTGCGCCAACCGTAGCATCGCCGTGCGTAGTTGGGAAAAGGTTAAGTAGAATATATTCAGATACACGACGGCACATCAAGCTACACATAACCAGTATAATCTGACCTCGCTTTGTATGATTTTCCCGTACGATGAGAGATCAGCTTAATTTGGTTTTGCATAGCGTTATTGGCCACCGTGCGTACCAGAAACGAACCCGTTTATCTAAACAAATATATAAAATTGAAGTGTCTGTCTGTAATTTCAAAAAGAATAAGTGTAGCGTGCATAAAATAAAAACCCGATTCAAATAGTAATCTAGTTAACTTTAAGTATGGACGTCAAATATGTTTAACACTAGTGCGGACGTGGAGTCTCTCAGGCTACTATATTCACATGCAACCTTTTCCTAGAAACTGATTCCGAACCGCGTCAAAACTATCTATATCTGAATATAGGTCTCCAATAAGAAAAAAAAACAGGTATTTGTTATCAAATTTCTTTATTATAATTATAGAAATTATAAAAAGTTGACAATCATGGCACTAGAACAAAAAAAACTTCTTTATCCACTAATAATAAAAAACTATAATATAAGAACGTAAAAAAAAAACATAAAAGCTCCTTCTGGCAACAAAAATAAAAAATTCTGACAGCAGTCATACTATAAATGTAAATTATCGGCAGTCAGCGCATAAAGGACGAGAACATTGCAGGCACACAGGCTTGCTGCAACCCACACAAACATAAGTAGTCATAAGTAGTAAACATAAGTAGTAGCCTTGACTGACTGGTGGTGTCTGGACATCTTCAGTAACCATATTTATACCCAAAATTCGATTTTCAGCTCTCTCGGTAATTTTGTGTTTATATTTTTTTTCTGGGGCTCTTTTGTACTAGAACAACTCGCTTTACTACTTTCTGCTATTTTTCATAACGAAAAAAAAAAGAAGAAAACATACACAAAAACTATCAAAATCTTTTATATGGCAACAGTGGACGTGGAGCCTGACAGGCTACAGCCAATATTTCAATGAATATTACGCACTTGCTATGCATCCAGCGACGCAACCTCCTCCATCACTGTGTATTTTGCTGCTAAAAGTGAAGCTACTGAGAATCTCGGGTGCGTGGAACAGGAGGAAGTGTGTGAAACTAAGAACTTGAGAACCGCGCGGAGCCTGTGAGACTCCACGTCCTTACTTAAAGGTAGCATATTTTAATCATACATTTATAAATTAAAATAACCTAAAGTAAATAACCTAGCAACAAACGTAAAAAATGGCGTCAAAAATCTCCTCCTCAACGCTGTCAACTGGTAATGTACCCAAGAGACTGGCGGCGTTGCCGCGTTGTATGGCAACGCTAAGCCTTTGGCGAAGGTAATATTAATAGGAAAGTAGGTAAAATTTTTATAATAATTTCACGCGGATGAAGGTCGCGGGGACAGCTAGTACCTACCTACGAAATAAAAATCACTCTGTTGGAAATTCAAACAGCCCCTAAATATTTTAGCATTCATTTAGTATTAATGGAAACAGCATAAAAGACACGCAGCTCATTTTTAGACACCGAATCATCTCTTGATCGATTATTTATTTAAGGAGCACGTACATAAGTAAATAATCTCCTAAAAACGTTAATCCGCACTCGAAACATCAATCCAACATCCTTGTTCCCTGATCCTAGCTGATTTACGTTCTCGAACTTTGAGCAAACTTACGTAAATGCTCTCCGTACTCCGTAGTTCCATTCATATTAGATCAATGTTTGTAGGACGCGCTCAGAGACGGTGTTGCCCTATTTTATACGAGGGTCGCTGTCGTATTTTGTGTCGCTCATTTTTCGTACTTTCCATTATTGTTGTTTGGTTGTTTCGTTACCTTCTTTTGAAAGCTTGTTTAGTTTTATTGGATTTTTTATATATATTAGGAACTTTTCAGTAGCAGCGATGTGACCATTGGACTGGCAAGTCGTAGGTCTTCAGGATTCACGTGCGAATTGTATAATTATCACTTGCTTTGGTGAAGGAAAACATCGTGTGGAAACCAACATGCCTGAGAGATATTTCACGACGGCATGTAAAGCCAAGTCAGAGGCCTATAGGCGGCATAAAAACTCTGACACCAGCGATAAAGAAGAAGAAGTAACAATATATTCAGGACTTGATGGCCGGATCTCTGTTCCCCGATCATTACAATCTGGATCTCTTCAAGTTAAGAGAGAATCGGTTTCTTCTAGGTAAGCGTGCTCCACCCTAGGCCGCGTCATCGCTTCACATCAGGCGAGTTGCGGCCGAATCTTTAAGGGATTATATATAGGCATGAAGTTATGTTGTATGCTGTTGTGAGTGATCTAATCTTGTGATAACAACCAACATCTTGTGTTGTATATTCATCATTTGTATATACGACAGACAAGCAGTCTCACCAAGGGATATTTATTTATTGGATCTCCAGCAGAAACTACACAATTACATGCAAATATACATAGAACAGGGACAAAAACAAGTGTGCGCTTCCAATTATAGGAGACCACATCATTCACTTATAATCTAGGTACATACAGTAAATTTGATAAGGTAAAAAATCGAAAAAAATCAAAATATATTACACGAAGAACATACAAAGGAAGCAAGTTGAATTACGTAAAAAATGAACTATAATAATAATGGAAGTTAACAATAAGAAAGAAAATAGATAATGATAATCATACAACAATAACAAAATATTACGACTTGGGTACTGTAACATATAAGTCTTTTTAAACCTAGACATTTTGCATGTAATATCTACTTCATTACGCTTCGATACCTCGTTATACCGTTTACAGAGCCATACTGGTTATATTAGTGCCGTGGCGTTCACATAATGATGCAAAAAGACCCTTAATGAAGCCAAAAGCACTTGTTCTCCCCGTCAATGCGATATTTTTTTAAGTTTGGACCATACCTACCTTCAGTTACGGAGATATTGGAGGTCAAAGTTCCAACTGTTATAAAAGTTTTTTTAGAAATACAAGTTTAGAATGTTATAAATTTACATGACCCCTGTACTAGTCAATGCGTTGATCAGCAAGTTGAGCATGTTACATTGATTCCTAACGTAAAACGTGATTTTTCACCAAAAAAAGTCGTTTTCTAACAATAAATTTTGCACAAAGTTACTTAGTTTGATGTACAGAGTGCTTGGTTGACGGCTTCGCGAAGGGTTCTGTTACATCTGTATAGTAGAGATTGCAATTAGATTTCACCATAACTCAATACGATCTAATACTTATAATTTTCCTCATGTGGGAATCGAACCCGCTACTTCTCTTCAGCTGACCTCAAGATCAAGGAGACAGGCAATATGAATTACTAAAGAAATAGTACACTTTGCACTCGAGGTGGGATTGCAACATGCCGAGAGAGTGCAATAAAAAATGCTGAAGCGAATCAAACGACGATGGTATCGAACACACTTGCGCGGGAAAAATAAATAAAACATGAACTTGTTATATTTTACTAGCAACCTGCCCCGGCTTTGCACGGGTGCCACTTACTAACAAGAGGGCCACCTATCGGGTCCAAAACTATATGTTCGGTTGTTCTATTATGTGTATCTGTATGGTTGGTTCCAGCTGGATACCTACCTTTCGAGCTGGAACCAACCATACACATCCACAAAATGTCATTGAAATCGGCGGGTGTTTTCGGAAATAAGCGTTTATGAACATACTGATACGTGATTTTTATATAGGGTGACTGAGGGTAGTGACCGATACTTAAACACGTGGTTGTACTCATGATAACAAACAACGTTCACAAAGAAACATCTTTTTTATACTCATTCACTATCAGAATAACACAACAGCCGTATGAAATTCACGCGCCAGCGTTGTGACCTATGCTGTTAGCCGTGTGACGGTGTTTTGTCTCATTACTATGTTGCAACAGTGGGTAGGCAGATCACCCGCGCCGCATGCGAATTTCATACGCCACTTAAGCTCAACTTCACACTTTACACACCAGTATCGAAATGTAGTACACACGGCTACACATCAAGCTATACATTTCCAGTTTATGCTGATCTCGCATTGTATAAGTTTTCCGTACAGTGCGAGGTCAGCTTATACTGGAAATGTACAGCTTGATGTGTAGCCGTGTGTACCTCCCTCATAGATGGATGGGCGATCTTATCTTATTTTACTTTAAAATGCGAAAGTTTGTGAGGATAGAAGGATGTTTGTTACTCTTTCTTTTAAATCACCAAACGAAGAGAGTTTATAACCAGATAGTTGATAGTTGTTTGTTTGGTTTATAGTTTTAGTTTAATTTATAGTTTTTTTGTTTGCTTTTGTTTTTTTTTGTGTTTTTGTTTGTTTTTTTTTTTAGTTTTAGTTTCTTTTTTTTGTTTTTTTTTTTGTTTTTATTTATTTATAGTTTATAGATTAGGATATTTTTTATCCCGGTAGTATGATCCCGTGGGACAATTACCAAACACCACGTGGGCGAAGCCGCAAACATAAGCTATGTAGTACATCACTACATAAAACAAGGTCGCTTCGATCTTTGAAACTACGCAACGGATTTTGATGCGTTTTTTTTAATAGATAGAATGATTCAAGAGGAAGGTTGACGTGTATAATATTGCACCCGTGCGAAGCCGGGGCGGGGCGCTAGTAGTAATATATGTCTGCTATTCAACAGCCGTGTTTCAGTTCTGTTCCGCTTTGCCCATGTTTTTGATCAATGTACTTAGTAAAGGTATCTTGCCTTTCCTATGTTCCTGTTCCTTATATATAGTGTGGGTATGTGTACACTTGTGGTATATTGCCTCCACTCTGTTTCTTGTATGCGCACAAATTCCAGTGTTTGTGACCGGACGACCTCGGCCACGATTGATTGGGTTTCTATATCAAAGCTCGGCGTTGTTTTCTTGATGATAGTAAAAACAATGTTTTTATCACATAAAGGTTAGATATATGTTGTGTTCTTGTAGACTTCAAATCATTGTCATTTATCCCGTATTTTACCTTTTTAGAATGTTATTATATCAATAGCAATTTTCCATACAAATGAATAAAATTTAAACGTCTGTTTGTAATATCATAATAACAGCTTTTTACTGAATGCATATAAGTGTATATGGTACTTATAACTATCCTTTTTTTTTTATCTGTCTATCTGTCTGTCTGTTTGTTCCGGCTAATTTCCGAAACGGCTGAACCGATATTGACGGGACTTTTATTGGCAGATAACTGAAGTTATAAGGATTCACTAAGGCTACTTTTATTTTAGCAAAAGGAAATGTAAACCCTTGAAATTGTTAACAAAATCCGAATCAAATAGCGAAGTAATATTTTTAAAACAATTTCACGCAGACTAAGGTCGCGGGACATCCAATAAAATGATATAACCGGTTAGGCTGGCAGCTGACTACAATATAGTTGGAAAAAGGTGATGATGTCAACGGAAAAATTGAGTCATCATCATCATCACCATTTCAGCCGAAAGACGTCCACTGCTGGACATAGGCCTCCCCAAGTGTCGCCACACTGACCGGTCCCGTGCGACTCGCATCCAACGGATTCCCGCAACCTTCACCAGGTCATCGGTCCACCTAGTGGGAAGCCTTCCAACGCAACGTCTTCCGGTTCGCGGTCGCCACTCCAGACTTTTCAGCCTCATCGGCCATCCGTTCTGCGAGCAATGTGCCTTGCCCACTGCCACTTCAGTTTGGCAATTCTTCGGGCTACGTCGGTAACCTTGGTTCTCTTGTGGATGTCTTCATTACTGATTCGATCACGCAAGGAAACTCCGAAAATAGCCCTCTCCATTGCCCTTTGGGTGACTTCGAATGCGGCCCATTGTGAGCGACCACATTTCACGAAAAATTGAGTATCAGTGGTGTTTTAAGAGACCAACATCGTTATGAGCAAATTTTTTGCCGATTGCTATTGGAGGCCAATCTGTCATGAAACTTAAAACTTAAGTTTTTATGTTTTTTTTTAAACTTTTCCCCACTCTAGGAATTTCTCCTGTATCGTGGGTGCGTTTACAAACATTTAAACTCACATACACTAACGGTCAGACTCGGAACAACCATCAGTAGGTCATACAAATATTTGTTCCGTGCGGGGACCGATCCCGCCACACGCAGCGCAGCAGTCAATCCCTCAGCCATTGCGCCAACGGTGTCGTCAAGTATATTAAACGAGTAATAGAGATCAAAAGACTACTGAAAAGGGCTGAATATTATGCTTTCCAAATTAAAACCGGTTTCTTTTTTTGTTCGTTTTTCGGCTGACTCATTTCCCTTCCCAGCGTCGTTGTCGGGAATAATGGAAATTCAAGTTAGCTCCTGATCTGAAAGCCAAGTTCATTGCCCCCAAGTGTTTTGGGAATTTTCATAAATTACCAGTGAGTTATGAATCGCCTACTTTTTCTTAATTAACTTTGGACAAGCTGTTAAAGTCGTGGGCGAATTGACTAGTAGCACGTAGGAGTCTACTATCTGTTAGTGGGTATTTATGTTATTTAATGATAACTGCCTCGGTGGTCTAACAGTGACAAGGTCTAGGTACTGCTAAACATTTGATATTAAGATTTACCTTCTGAAATTTCTGAGTACCCGCCCGCAGTCTGGAGTTGTGCCCGGTTGATGTCAATAAGCTCACCCCCTTTTACATGGAAGTTAAACATAACTGGCCAAATGCGCATGATCTTTTATATCATGTACATCTGTGCCTTACCCTTCGGGTAGAATAGGCGTAATGTTATTTATGTGAATGGCAAAGGAGTTTATTCATTGCAACCTACTTGATGGTAAGGGGTCACCGATGCATAGTGACATCCGCCATACATTGCAAATCCAAGGCATAATCTAGGACACCGGTATTCTTTCGATGAGAGCGAGTGAAGAGAATGACATTGATGTCACACGTCTTCAATTTGTGTGTTCTAGGATATGCCGATCTTCTCACATAGTCGTATAGAGCCTAGGTAATTAGGTGGTGGACATATCCCTCGTTCAGGTAATCGTTGAATTATAAGCTATCGAAGTATGTAGTTAGTCTAATATTTTGCCATTATCTAAACTTAGGTAAAGAAACTTTTTTTTAATACTAAATAGGCTTGCGTTCGGCCGCAACTCGCCTGATATGAAGCGATGATGGGGCATAGGGTGAAGAATCCGTGTGTGTGTCTTTGTTATGAAGAAACCGGTTCACTCGAATTTTGAATAGATCTAGATTATAATGATCAGGGAACAGAGAAACCGGCAGTGAATTCCACAGACTGGCGGTTCGCACAATAAATGTGGAAGCAAGGCGCTTTGCTCGGGTTCGTGGGACTTCAACCAGATAATGGTGACGCTTCGCCTTATCTCTGCTCGTCTTATGATAGAATGGCGACGGGGGAACTAGATTTTGTAAATTTAAAGCACTCTCCTCGAAATGTAACTGATGAAACACCGATAGGCTTGCAAACTGAGACGGCAGGATTGGCGCAGTGGTTGAGCGATTGACTGCTGCGTTGCGTGTTGCGGGGTCGATCCCCGCACGGAACAAATATTTGTATGGCCTACAGATAGTTGTTCCGGGTCTGGCTGTTTGTGTGTGTGAGTTTAAATGTTTGTAAACGCACCCATGATACAGGAGAAATTCCTCGTGTCGGGCAACATTTACTTTTAAAGAAAAAAATAAAATAATAATCTTACGGCGATATTGAAGGCTTTGGAGCTAATGAGAGATAATGCAGATATTTTGAGCATTATCACTATTGGGACACACGGCCTCCTCTCTATGAGAGGGAATGGGCTATAATCCACCACGCGGGCCCAGTACGGGTTGGTAGATGTCACATGTCTTTGAATTTTTGATTCTAGGACATGCCGGTTTCCTCACGATGTTTGCCTACACTGTTTTGAGAGCAGTGGTGATGAAAATAAATGACACAAAGTAATGCACCTGCCTGGGTTCGAACCCACGCCTTACTGTTCTTAACTCGGGGCCGTCACAACTGGGCCACCGCTGTTCAGCTAGATATTTTGTAACGTAATAAAATGGTGAATTGTTACAGTGTAAATTGCAGTACTACACAACATAAACAGAAAATAAAAATCAAGCTACTAAGAACCAAAGCAAAACTTCCTCAACTAGGTACATTTGAACATCGCTACTGTACTCGGCCGTCATTAAGAGCTACTTGTGTAAATGCATGCGATGATGACGTCACTAGAACTACCCCCCTCCCCGACCCCGCTATGTTTGCATAAAAAGTGCAATAAAGCGGGCCATTCACTACGACGCTGTAACCGGGTCATGGGGAATATACGGGGGAGGAGAACGTACGTGGACGATAGCGTGGTTACCGCTAAATGAAGTACTGGTAAACAGAACTGTGATTCGTCGACATCTTCACGCCCTTGTGCCTGTATGTCTTCTTTTTAGATACCCAAAGGGTAAAAACGGGAACCTATTACTGAGAGTCCGCTGTCCGTCTGTCTATCTAGATGTCTGTCACCAGGCTGTATCTCATGAATCTTGATAGCTAGACTGTTGAAATGTTCACAGCTGATGTATTTCTGTTGCCGCTATAACAACAAAATACTAAAAACAGAATACAATTTAAGGGGGGCTCCCATACAACAAACGTGTCTTTTTTTTTTTTTTTAGGTCGTGGTACGGAACCCTTCGTGCGCGAGTCGAATCGCACTTGGCCGGTATTATCAATACGACCTCTGATTATGAATCGAGAATCTTGGTTGCTTCAGGGTTATCAAGTTTTCTCCAAATTAGCAAGTTTCGAGCAAAATTGGTTGACCAGGCTTCACCATCATGTTGCGGGTTTCAACGTTGACCAGAGGAAATATTTTACCCTCTTGTTAAATGAAGAGTTTTTAAATATTTGGCAATGTGTCTCCAAAGGAATCTATGTCCCTATGTTTTGAGTTCAACCGCTGAATTGCTTTGATTGTTTTACAAATTATATCTTACTTACTATTATAAATGCGAAAACTTGTGAGGATAGATGGATGTTTGTTAGCATTTCACGCAAAAACTACTGAACAGATTCGGATAAAATTTGGCACATAGGTGGTTAACAGTTAGATAGCACATAAGATACATTATCCCGTCAATTATCAAGCTCCACGCGGGCGAAACCGCGGGCTTCATCTATTGTAAAATAATTGATAGCACATAAGATACGTATTATCCTGTCAATTATCAAACTCCACGCGGGCGAAACCACGGGCTTCACCTATTGTAAAATAATTGTGATTAAGGTTGGCGAAGTGAAACATTTATCCTACACACGATGATTGAGATAGCAACCAAAATAATGGTGTCAGTGAAACATTTAAGTTTCTATTTAATTCCGAACATCTGCAACTAATCGCGATGTTATTTTTTATAAACAAGCAACCGTTCGTTGTTCTTTGCATTGATTGAAAATAAACCTTTTGTTGCACGGTCGTTTGATTCTCATCTATTTGATATTTTCATATTGTTTGTACATATTCAAGCGCCTGCATGATACGTACACAACATTTTTTGAGATCTTATTAGTAACTAGCTGTTTCCCACGATTTCGTTCGCTTGAAAATGTTCATGTGTATGAATGAGAAAAAAAGAATAAGTATAGCCTATGTCCTTCCCCAGGATATTATCTATCTCGTTGCCAAATTTCAATACGATTCAATCAGCCGTCGTGAAAAGGTAACACAAACAGAGTTACTTTCCCATTTGTAATATTAGTATGGATGGTCTGACGCAGCAACACAGTTTACTGTCGCCTATGGCGATTTTTTTACCGTCGACAGAAGCAATACAATCGCCTACTCGTAGTATCCTATTATGTATCGATGCAAACTTGCGAGTTTATCAATTCAGCGCCATTACTAATATAACGCGCGACTGTCGGGCCATATCGGGTCAAACGAGGGCTATGTCAATGTCGAATCGCGATTGTATCGAGTCGTGGCTTTTTGCGATTGAATCACTGCAAAAAGTTGCCGAGGGTGATAATCAAATCATATTGTCCCAGGATAAAGAGATGATCAGGGGGTCTAAAATCGCCGCTTTATCAGAATCATAATACGAATCACGTTAAAAATTTTAAACTCTTAAAATGGACTTTGTGGTCATAAACATAAAGACCATTTTAAGAATTTTAAATTTTTAACGTGATTCATAGTATGATTCTGATAAAGCTTCCATTTTAGGCCCACAGATGAAGGCCAAAGAATGTATGGATTATTTGAAAGACTGAAACTGTGGACGATAGAGAAATAGGAATACAATAAAATTGAGAGAAGCATTCTTACTAATTCTTACAAATATAAATGCAAAAGTTAGTGAGGATGGATGGATGGATGTTACTCTTTCACGCAAAAACTACTGAACGGATTTGGATGAAATTTAGCACACCGATAGTTTATAACCTGGATTAACACATATGATACACACATAGGACTTTTTACCCCGGTAGTATGATCCAGTGGGACAATTATCGAACTCCACGCGGGCGAAGCCGGAGCATAAGCTAGTTATTGATAAAAGCGATGCATATTCGATGAAAATTGTAGCAAACGTAGTGTACATAGGATTATCCCGGACTATCTAAAAACACACAAGTATGCGCCCTGCGCTTCTTATAAAGTTAGGCGCGCGTTCTCGCACATACTCCCGTGTGTTTCTGTGATAGTTGCATCCGTGCTCAACGATGCGATCTTCAATACTGATAATAGAATACACACATAACTAAGTTTGTATGTCACTTTGTGGAGTTATTGATTTCTGATAGATAATAGTATTCAAAGGTGAGAGTTCCTTTGTCGGAGTATCGAAGATGGCTGATTTATATTTTTTTATAATTTTCCGCGTACGCTTACGAAGGTCGCGGGCAACAGAAAGTATACAAATAAATTAAAAGCTACTTGAGGAGAATGTTTTAAAAGACCATAAGAACTACTTTGATAACTTGAATTCATGAAAATAAAAAATATTACCTAGGAAGTAACGATATGAGAAAAGCGAGACTTCCAGTCTCGACATAAGTCTTGACGAACTAGTAGGATCAGTAGATCCCAATGTTGATATAATCACAAAATATGTATTCTTAGGAATCCACCCCTCCTGCTTCCCTCATATTCTATCTTCCCACTCAATGACAAAGAACTCAACACAATTTACCAACACAATAAGAAGAAATTCCCACCACAGCGCACTCCGACCAGTAAATAGCGTTCATCAGTTTACCTAATCGCTACGCTAAAGAACGCTGCAGCTGCGTACTAGATGGGAAAATTCCCATTTACTACGACAAATGGCGTACTATTAATAAAGGGCTTGACTTTTGTCTTTGTAGGATTATCGTGGGGGTTTTCGGGCCTTAAGCTTTGAGACCTTAAGGCATTGAGGTCGGGTACAGGGGTTCATGTTTTGGTAATTTTTAGGTCGTGTTTGTTTTTAATTTTGGTTGATGTGCTGTATAAAAGGGTGTATAATATGTAGTTTCAAACTGGCGGAAGTATCTAAATAGTTGTGGTTAAAACTAAAATATACCTTAACCTTTTTTTACTCCCTTGACCCAAAGGGGGGTAACGTTTTTTTTCACGCGCCTGTATGTCTGTATGTCGGTTCCATTATGACCTGGGGGCCTAAATTGGTCGCTTTATCAGAATCATAATATAAATCACTTAGTCACAAAGTCTTTATGGTTATGACCACAAAGTCCATTTTAGGAGTTTTCAGTAAAAAAAAAACAAAGAAGTATGGTGGATTTTGGGCGCCATGATGAAGAGCTCGTGGCTTTAGGTTAAGCCGTGTTTGCCTAGGTTAGTCCATGGATAGGTGACCACCCATTACATATCGAGATTCCTCCGAGCCTCAGTAAGCACGTTATGCCATGGGGTCCCGGCTGTCATTTGTAGATCTTTGACAGTCGTAAAAGGTAGTCAGTAGAGGGCAAAAATCTAGTATTGAGCTGCTTCCTTTTTGACTGGCAGCCAACGACTCCAACATAGTTGGGAAAACGCCGGCAGATGATTTACTGCAGCAGAAGTCACTTAGCCACTAGCCAGTTTGTTACTGCAAAAGTTACAAACTAACTTACCTGTGTAACTATACTTAAGGCGAATTTTACCAAAATAACTGAACGCGATCATTTGAACTAAGAGCTTTCAGAGTCATCATTGGTCTTGAATGCGGTGTAGATTTGCTGTCACGTGCAGGTTCTTTGGGGAATTTCGCCCTTTTTTTTCGGATTGGAAATCATCAAATAACTCCTCTCGCTCTGGGCGGAGCAGGAGGGAGTGTCAGACTTTTACTGACTAAAACCCATCCATGTTCCTTCATCGCCCTTTGTGTTCTAGGCCGCGGTATCTCTTTCGAACAGTCCCGCAGCCCCGGGAATTTCGCCCCTAGTTCGTCACTATTATTCCGTCTTATGAAACTCACATATTTATTTGTAAACGTATATTCCGATCTTCATCTTTGAAACACACAAAGCTTTTATTTCGTAAAATGCCTGTGAATTTAAATTCAGAAATCTTTCAACAAACAACCACTAACCACCAGCCAAATTAAAAGAAAAACAAAAAGTAAAAACATAGGAAAAAAAAAAAATGATATGCAAATATATTCTCTATATCCGAGTTTAGTAAATTCCGCTACGTTTTAGCAAAATCCCCCAGATTTAACAGAAGTCACGCCGGGATCATGGTCTGAATTGAAAAAGATGGCGCTCGCTGTCTCCTTGCAAGCATTTTAAAAAATATCATGAAATTTCAGCTTGCTTGTTGAATTATACTAGAGAATTAAGCAGACGTTGATATGAATAAATCCTGATAGAATGGAATAGAATATGCTATAGTGTTGACCAAAATTGAAACATAACTGTTTTAAATTATTGTTAATTCTATGGTTACAATTACGGTTTTATCGCTGAGAGCGATATCATACTCAAAGTCAAAGCATTTATTTCAATTAAACTATTACAGGCACTTTTGAATGATAACAACAAAAGGGATGAAGCTACAGTCACAGTCACAAGGCATTATAACTTATGAAAGTACTATAGTTGCCAATTCCAAAGCGTAGATCTCTATGGAGAAGAATGGGCAAAAGACTCCATGGACACTCTTCCAAAATCAAAATATTTTTACAAGAAATATCTTCCAGACATATCATCATCATCATATATCATCTTGTCGTTGTGCCTTCCTCTTGCAGACAAAAGTTCCAACAGTTTGTACAAAAATTACTTTATTTTCTATAACTATCAGGCAGGTTAATAGCAGTGATAGCTTAGTGGTGTGACCGTCGGACTGCCTAGTCATATGTCTCGAGTTCGAACCCAAGGCATGCACCTCTCGCGTCCGGGCTTGGTTCAATCCATGGTCCGGGGCGAGTCAGAATGGGACGCCGTCACCTCCTTCTGCGAAGCAGTCATGCTAGTGAAGGAGGTGGCGGAACATGAGAGGGAGAGAACCTCACATCCCAGCCGCCGCGGGAGATGCACCGGGCGTCGGGCTGCGTGGTGGACCCCGGCCACCGTAGGCGCGGGCTTGTGGACGGTGAGCTATGGGCTGGCTCGCCGTCCGTCCGTCTTATGACAACAGAGAGACAAAGAGATGTCAGCAAACGGGAAGGGGTCCGAAAGGACCGATGCCTGCCAGGGTTGCGGAATTGATCGAAAGAGATACCGCGGCCCTGGAACACAAAGGGCAAAAGAAGGAACATGGATTGGTTTTATCAGTAATTCTGACATTCCCTGCCGCTCTGCCCAGAGTGAGAGGGGTCATTTCATGATTTACAATCCGTAAAAAAAAGGCATGCATCTCTGATTTTTCGGATTCATGTGCATATTGTATAAGTATCAAGTGCTCCAGTGAAGGGAAACATCGTGAGGAAATCAGCATGCCTGAGAAATATTTCTTGACGGCATGTAAAGCTACGTCAGAGGACCATGGGCGGCATAAAAACTCTGACACCAGATTAGGCACTAACCACACGATAAAGAGGACTGTTAGGCATATTTTGTTTTCGTGAAACAAACAATATCTTTTTCAAATAAAAACTAGGTAACAAATAGCTTTCCCAGACCAGAAAATAACTAAAGTTACATGTCAACAAAGCGTTTAAAATTAATCACCACAAATAAGCGTTTGAAACGCGTAAAATTTGAACACACGATTACACCGCTAAACCGCTGATTAGCCAAACAACGATTAAGTTCAGGTTAACACGTGGTTAATTTAGATAAGAGATTATTTATGTTCCTTATTAACTAAATGAGCTGCTTTATAGGCTCCGGTCACGGATAGACCGACATTTTGGATCTTTTGGTATAGTGAACGTGATTATTTTATGTAGTTTCAAGGGCTAATAAGATAACACATCATCATATCAGCACGGAACTACACACTGCGGGGTGGGTATACGCCTCACCTTGCTTCTGCCACACTTCCCGGTCCTGTGCGTCCCTTATCCAGATATTTCCTGCGATTTTGACGACATCGTCGACCCAATAAGCTTTTATAGGGCCCTGGTTTATTTTACCTAACTTTGGCCATTGCTCCATCGGCCATCTCCGCGTCTAGCCAGATGTCCTGCTCAAGTCCACATGACGGGCACCGCCCGGTCCCCGACATCGTAGACTTAAGATAACACAGCAACTGACAAATCTAATCGCTTGGAAGTGGCCTTCACTCTCAAGCAACATGCTTTTTGCGTCATCGACTGCAGAGAAAAAGAAGTTGCTTAGAGCCCACCACCAGTTCCCACGACACGACTTGCGACTTAACTCACACAAAGGACCATCGTTATCTCAAACCGGATGATCCAATTGCAATTTACCTAGTTACAAACCGGCGCATATCAGTACTCTCACAACACTGTGTAAAAGTAAGTAGTTACAAGTTAACTGGCGCCAAGTACAGTCAAAGAACATATTATCTTTGATTGTACAACCGGCCAAATGCGAGCGAACTCAAAGTCAAACCATTTATTTCAATTAAACCATTACAGGCACTTTTGAATGTCAAAAAAAACAAAGATAGCGAAGCTACAGTCACAGTCACAAGGTCTAATAACTAGAGAAAGTACTGTAGTTGCACATTCCAAAGCGTAGTCTGCTTGCGCATTGAGGGTTCCGTCCCATCGTAGTAGGAGAGCCCACTTTAATGTTTAATTTATTTTTATTATTCTTTGTTGTTATAGCGGCGACAGAGATACACATTATGATGTGAAAATTTCAACTGTCTTCCCATTACGGATTATGAGATACCGCCTGCTGACAGACAGACGGACGGACGGACGGACAACGGAGGCTTAGTACTAGGGTCCCGATGGTTACCCTTCGGGCGCGGAACCCTAAAAAATGGTCACAAACATTGTGTTTAATTAATCAATTAACTGATTTTTTTGTACATTTGTGTTAAAACTAAAGAATAAAACAATTAGTAAATATAAATGTCTTTTCTTACATCATATTTAAGTAGTGAAATTATCACTTGTAACTGAAAAATAATAATTACCAAGTTACAAATTAGCGTGTATTTAATTACTTATCTTGATTGCGAAATAATTATCTTGAAAATTACGAGCCCTGATTTTCACTAAATGCGGAAGAACACTTCAATTTACTTACATTTCCGGTATGTCCACGTAAGATCTCTCCCAACACAACATCAAACTGAATATCAAAGACGCTGTCATCGCGGAAAGTTTATCATAAGTTATTCGTCTGCTGTCGACGATGGACGTAAACTTGCATAGTTAACATTAATTGCAGATATAACGCCGCCGCCAAGGTGACGGACAACGTAAGAAACTAATAGATCGCGAATAGATAACATCATTACGCATGTAATCACCGAAGGGCTAGACAGAGGCGAACCTTGTAGTCATTTCGACATTTTATTATTTTTATTATGTTTAATTCCCATGTAATAGCGAGTGAGCTTCTTGTCATTAACCGGGCACAATCCGGGGCTTTTTGACAAATTCTAATTCTTCTCTTCTTTTGATAGCAAATGCATTTAAATAAAGGGTAAATTATTGTTATTATTATTTTAAATCTGTTTATAGCTTGTAAATTATGTATTTATCTCAATAAATAAATAAATTATAAACATATAATTATAATAATATTTTTTTAATTATTTGAAAACAAAGCCCAAATCACAAAAATAAAAACTTTCATTCATTCACAAAATGAAATGCACCATAAAAGACATAACAAACTCGACCCACGTTCTAACTGACATACCTACATCAAACGTTGACCCGCATTTTAACATATTTCCCTCTGAAAGCACTCTGTATCCCGTGAAATTCAGTACCATAACATTTAAAAAGTTCTCAGGCTTCAGTACCAATGTTTTCAATTTGTCGTTGCAAAAGTTTGTTAGAAACATTTCATCATGCAAAAAAAACCAGCCAAGAGCGAATCGGCGTTGAACACGACGACGGGTTAAAGGGTTCCATATCAGCGAACAATACTTAACACTATTTATATTTTTTTTTTAATGGTTTGGAAAAATTACCTGATAAAATAAACACTTATCCTGTTTCCACATACCCCCTATAATTTTTAAATATGTTTTTAACCCACTTCAAAAAAGAAGGAGGTTCTCAATTCGTCGGTATCTTTTATTTTATGTATTTTCCGCGATTACTCGAAGCCGATTTGAAAAAATCTTTTTTTGTTTGAAAGGGTATTTCTCAGGTGGTCCTACGGTCATCAGGTCGGGATCTGATAATGGGATCCTGGAGAAATCCAGGGAACTTCATCTATGTGGATAATGTTCTTATAACTTCTAGTTACAATATAAAATTGATACTTGACAAGGATTTGTGTGAGATACCACATCTCAAAACGGCAAAATAAAAATTTCAAAGTTTCTACCTACTAGGATTCAAAAGATACAGCCCTGTGACAGACGGACAGACGGCGGAGACACTTAATAATAGCGTCGCGTTGGCACCAGGGGTATACGAAACCCTAAAAATACGAGAAACACAATGGAGAATGAAAGGACTAAGTTCACAACTTTTTTTTGTAGGATTGAACGATATCCATGTTGATTGCTCTCTGAACGAATGAGTGAATGGTACCGGTATGATCGAATGAGAGATGAATGGTGGTTGGAATGTTTTGTTCAGGAGTTTATTGTGTTTTTGTTTAGAGCGGGATTCGATTATCGAGATAAATGAGAACAGAGATATTGTTATAAGCAAGTGTTTATTGAAATATGTGCTGTTAGTATTAGCGCTTGTCTTTTGCATAGTTCTTAATTGTTAGTTATTGCTAGGTGCTAATAAGTTTATTTAAAATGTATTTTCGATTACCTACATTAAAATGTTTTTTTCTTCGTCGTGTACTTTATTACGTAATTAATATGAATAATGTGTATTTGATTTCTTCAGAAACGTCAAGTGCGTAGTTGGTACTCGCAACCACGTGCGTGTATCACCAGATGTATGGACGTGGACGAGGCGAAAGGAGTATGTAAGGATCGTAGCAGGTGGCGCTCTGTGGTATCTGCCTACCCCCATGGGAATAAGGTGTTATGTATGTCTGGTGAATGTTCACTCCTGTGTTTAATTGAAAAAGGATTTATGACAAAAACTATTGCTGATTATTTAGATTTTTATTTAGCTCTGCTATTAAATCTTCTTTGTCCAGGTTTTATTAACCATGAGGTAGGATTTTTCTTTGTTTTGTAATAAGTGATAGTGTGACGGTTGACAGCAGAGAATGAAAGAATAAACGTGTTGCACTGGAACAAGGACAGGAAGATATTTATTTATTATACACAAACTCCACAGCTCTTTAAAATGTTATAATATACTAATCTTACAGCTAATTATTGATTTACAATTAAATAACTATACAATACATTGCTAAGAGTACAGCGTGAGTGTGGTAGTGTGCATGAAGAGTTGCAAATGTACGCGTGAGTAGGTACGGTATAGTGGTGTATGGTGATTGTCTGTATATCTTCTGTTCAAATTATATTTATTTAGTTTAGGTGGTTAGGTGTAAGTTGATGACAAGGTTGGGTTTCTTTCAGAAAGACTTCACAGTCATATACCTAACTAGCTGTTGCGCGCGGCTTAGCTCGCGTTTTGGTCGGAAATTATCCCACGGGCACAATGTAAATATAGCCTATGGCCCTTGGGGATAATGTAGCTTCCTTTTATTGAAAGAATTTTCAAAATCGGTTCTGTAGATCCAGAGATTACCCCCTACATACAAACTTACAAATTTTACCTCTTTAAAATATTAGTTTACTCGTAGATAACTAAAACGAGATAATCCACACATAAACATTTAATAGATAGATTTCTCCACGTTCCCGTTAAGTTGCAATTAACATGCAAATCCGCATTATCATTCGTATCACCGCGCTAACGCAGTTAGGGGGTGGGATGATGTCATAGACTTATTATGAGCAGTCATTCACTTTCATTATGTTTAAATGAGGGATTCTACAATCTACATAAAGAAATTATGAGATTAATGGCTGTGTTTACGGAAGTTTCGGATTGCTTCGTTGCTCTCTTGGTGACAAGTGCTTCTTTTGTGTGTGGGGTCGTGGGTTAGCTTCCATGTTCGGCCAGTGTTCTGAGTTTTCTCTAAGAATTATTTCTCAGTAGATGACAATTATGTCAGAGACGGACGAATGGAAGATGCTCATGGACATTGGTCATACATTGTCCGTGATCCTGTTCCATTCGTCCGTCAAGCATTGGTATCGTGTATTTTTCTACATCCTTTTATTTTTACCCGACTACGGTCAAAGCAAAAGGAAGGGTTATATTTTTAACAGTCTATGTCTGTATGTAACATTTTTATGTTCCACCATAGTCCCTAAACTACGGAGCTGGTTTTGATAAATGAGGTGTCAATCGGGTCGTTATTATGGCCCGGTGGCATAAGCTACAATCTATGCGAAAAAAAAAACAATTTATGGCGGATGATACTCCCAAAAAAAGGGGGTCTCAGAAAAACATTTTTTGGTAACCTATCGATTTCATGTCATATGAAAGAGGATACAATTTTGAGTAATGAGCTCCAAACGTTATCTTCTTTATACGAATACCGAAAAACAAATACATAAATATCTTGTTGAGAAGATGCTCTTATCAAATGTCATTGAGAAAATCAAATTACTGCGTTTTCTTTCAAAGCAGAATGAGCAAGGACATTGCGTCCACAATCAAAACGAAGGCAACATTTTTAAAATATTACTCGCTCCCTGAAAAGAAACTAAAGCTTTGAAAACGAATGGTTTTCAAAAACCTCGATAGTTTTATTTACGATTGAACCAAGCAGTTTGTCTGATTGTAAAATAAATTGAGTTTTGAGTTCACAGAGATGCAACCAGTCATTCAGGGCAGTTAAAGTATAGGTATGCTATACACGCAAAAGCTACGTTATACCAGTGTAATTGTGATATGCACTAACTAAAATAAACGTGAGCAATATTTTTCCCCACCCATACCTTTAAAGAAAGAACTGCCTCATCGGTCTATTAAGGTTGAAACGACTGGCAGCTCGCTCATCGGTCTATTAAGGTTGAAACGTCTGGCAGCTCGCTCATCGGTCTATTAAGGTTGAAACGTCTGGCAGCTCGCTCATCGGTCTATTAAGGTTGAAACGTCTGGCAGGTCGCTCATCGGTCTATTAAGGTTGAAACGTCTGGCAGCTCGCTCATCGGTCTATTAAGGTTGAAACGTCTGGCAGCTCGGAATAAAACCGGCCAAGTCCAAGTCGGACTCGCGCATAAAGGGTTCCGTACTATCGAAGTAGCCCTCTTTAATTTATAATTTATTTTTATTATTTGTTGCTATAGCGGTAACTGGTGCAAATTTCAACTGTCTACATGAGATAAAGTCTGTGACAGACAGACGGACGGACGGCAGCGGAGGTATAGTGATAGGGTCCTGTTGATTACCCATCGGGTACGGAACGTGAACAATATCTTTCCGCATATCTATAAAGAAAGAACTGTCTCGTTGGTCTATTAGGGTTGAACCTCATCTAGAAGCACGGAAAAAAATAGAGCGGGAATGCTATCGTGCGTGGCAGCATCGACGCGACGGTGCAATCGGCAGCACGGTGTGTTTCTGGCTCTAGCAAATGACGGTTCTGAGCGACAGAAAAGGATAAAAGCATGTGAAAGTGTGATTCCGTACTGACAGATGAGGTTCAACCCTTAGTCGCAAGCTCGACTGCTGCGCATAAGGTTCGATTCTTAGGTCGGGCAGTGCCAATGGGATTTCCATTTTTTTAATCTGTTTCAGTCACGGAGTCTGAATTCGTGCCCCGTTGACGGCAATAGGCTCGTACCTATTACATGGGGCTTAAACATAAAGAATAGCCTTTGTATTCTTTATGTACAACCTGTCTTTGCACGCAACACAATAAATCCGCTGCAATGTCGTAATTAAAACACATTGACATTTAAAACGTCAAATAGTTTGACAGGTCAAAAATATCTCTGTCCCTTTCTCATTCCTAATGTTAGCAAAAGACAACAACAAACCTATTTTGTGAACAAGAAAAAACCAGCAAAGTCTTCAATATTGTATTTACTTGCTTGTATTGTAATTACGGATCAAGAACACAATTTCCCGCGGGCGTATTTGAGACAAATTGGGAAAAATACGGAGGAAATTGACTTCCACAGTGACATAGGGTAAAAGGTTGCCCTTTGCCTTCTGTAATACGTGACTAAAGGGTCTGTCAAACCGGTACGGAGCAGTTGCGGACTGGCTACGCGGACACCGACAGTACAGTATCTGCCAGTCTGTCGTACCTCGGAAAGCACGTTAAGCCGTTGGTCTCGGCTGTGAGTCGTAGATCTTTGACATCGTCGTTACTAGTCTATGGCCCGAAAGTCTGACAATCAATCTTTCCAAGGGGTATCGTATTACCCAGTACTAACTGGGTTGTGGAGGTCAGATAGGCAGTCGCTCCATGTAAAATACTGGTATTCAGCTGCATCCGGTTAGACTGGAAGCCACCAACCATAGTTGGGAAGAGGCTGGGCAGATGATGAGTCTGGTGTTCGGGGCTGCGCCGGAGTTTATCGATACCGGTTTCACCAACCCTGCCTACGGGGCATTCTTTCGTAGGTACAGCTAGCGAAAATACATGCTAGAACAACGTCAATTTTCCGTGTTATGGTCATCATAAAGTTATTTTATTTATTTATTTATCATTATACTACTGTGCAAGAATTAGCCAATGTTTGATTATGCGCACAATTTAAGCTGGTAATCAATATAGTGAACCTTTTATTTCCCTAACTTCACAGAGACGTTGCAAAGACTGCCTCGTTGGTCCGGTGGTTGCAAGCGCCTCTGCTGATCATGAGGTGTTGGTCGAGGTGGGTCGGACAAAGTGCTATTGTGTTTTTCAAGAATTTCTCAGTAACAGCCATGGAGTCTGGATTTGTGCCCGGTTGATGGCAATAGGTTCGCCCCCTATTATATTGGACTTAATCATATCTGGCGAAATGTGGGTGTACTATTAGGTACACCTCTGCCTAACCTTTCTGGAATTACAGGCGTGATGTTACCTATGTTTATTTTATATAGACGTTTCACATAGCAATAATGAACTGAAATTTTAAAGGCAGTATTGACACTTCATAAACTTATCTTCTTCTTCTTCATAATGTTATTATTCTGTGACAGAGCTTTTGCCCGATAAGACACTTTAATGAAATTGTAATTTACCTACATTTAGAATTTTACTGAATTATAATTAAAAATTGTAAGAGTGTAGATGTACCAAAACATTTATACAGCGTGTAACAGAAAGGGTATAATCATGTGGAATACTGTGGTACGGACCATCAAACTGAACAACTTTCTCTATGGGACCACCATGGAAATCGTAAAAAAATAATCAGGTGTCCTATACAAAATTTTAATACCTACTCGACCCAAATGTATGGGACAGCTGATTATTTTTTTACGATTTCGATGGTGGTCCCATAGAGAAAGTTGTTTCTGTTTGATGGTCCGTATCACAGTATTCCATATGATTATACCCTTTACTTTATACGCTGTATAAAGTAACTACTTTAAATAAATGTATACTACACCTGATATGTAATACCTACATTCTCAGCAAATAAAGCATTCTATTCTATTCTATTCTGGAATTAGAAGAAATATTTGTCATGGAAAAATACTTTTCAAAACTGCTTCGCCATCGTCTAGCTTTTTAAGTCTCATTTGAACACGAACTTTGTTATTAGTGGGGGACATTGACACCCCAGGACAGTAATGACAAGCTCTGAGTAAGTCTGTCTGGATCTGAGGAGTCTGCAGAGCAAATGACAATTGAATTTATTATGTTTTTGTTTGTATAATTATTGAAATAGGTACGTACATTTACATAGGGCGTGAACTCGTGTGGTTTTTGGGACCGGGACCGCGGTCCCGGATTCCATCTATAAATACAATAATTATTTTTGAGTAGTATTTTGGGATCATAAGAAAAGCTGATGCAATATTTTAATCAACAATTACATGAATTAATTACACCTGAAATCCAAAAAAGAGTTAGGCAGAGTCGTACCTAATGATACTCCTACATTTTGCCAGATATGTTTATGTCCCATGAAATAGGGGGCGAGCTTATTGCCATCAACCGCGAAAGAAATCCAGACTCTGTGGCTACTACTGAGAAATTCCTGATGGAAAAACCAATAAAAATTTGCCCGACCTGGGAATCGAACCCAGGACCTCATGCTCAGCAGTCGCTCTTGCGATTACTAGACCATAGAAGCAGTCCTGGATCAAAGAGGTACCTAAGTTATAATTACACGTAGTCATAGACGATCCTGTTTCATGTGTTTTTAGAGCGAGGTTATTACCGTTTATCGGTCACGAAATTAGGAAATTCCTAATAGATAAACACAATAAGACAACAATAACATAATAATATTATGAATATAGATAAATCTAGAAAAGCCTGGTTAACTTATCTGTTTATCAGCCATGGCCTTCAAAAGGCTGGGGTGCGTAGTACTCGCAAGCGCTCCACGTGTACGAACGAGGACGAAACAAAATGAGTATACGCGGTGTTCGGATCTGCTGAGCCCCTCAGGGGATTGGCGCGAGTTTATACCCACCTTAATTAATGATTAATTGTTTTGAACAAAGCTAGCCAGGGAATTTGGAATACTTAAGAGAGTGGTTGCTATCCAATAACGCTTGAGCCCTTCTAGTATAGAAGGTTATTGGATACCGGAGTTCAACAATTTCAAGATAATTATTTTCGTTGATAATTATGCCACGCTGATTCATAACTTGTTGATCTCATATACTTACTTGCACACAAAATAAAAATATACACACAAATTGCAATAATATAGCTGATGATCTCTTTATTTTTTATTGACACAATCATGATAATTTCATTACTAGTTACTAAAATATGATATAAAAAAGACGTTTATAATTTACTATTTAATTGTTTTAATACTAAAAATTCTGTTTGTTTATTAATACAAATAAAACATAATGCTTAAAACGGTGTTTTAAGGGGTCCGTAACCAGGGGGTAAAAAAGGGACTTACTAAGACTCCACTTTCCGTCTGGCTGTCTGTCACCAGGCTGTATTGCATGAACCGTGATAGCTAGACAGTTGAAATTTTCACAGATGATGTATTTCTTTTGCCGCCATAACAAAAAATACTAAAAACAGAATAAAATAAATGTGGGGGGCGTTTTTTTTTTTGTTTTTAGTTAATGGTACGGAACCCTTCGTGCACGAGTCCGACTCACACTTGGTTTCTTTCAGTTGACACTCATCATCAAGTTCATCGTGTTTGGATACACGTGGAAACGGAAAATCGCGTTCTTAGGTACTTGTATCTAGATTTGCTAAAGAGGTGGAGGCCGCTATAAGGGCCGTAGCCATGAAGAAGTTGCCATCTTCGAAGCTGCGGGCCATACTTGCGGCTTCCGCCTCCATCTTGGCAGCAGCGGAGGCCAACTATGCGGGACCTCCGCCAGGCGAAGTTGCCAAACTGCGGGCGGAGGTCGCCCGCTTGACGGCCGCCACGGAGCTTCTCCATGAGGAGAATGGGAAGCTCCGAGCAGACCTGGCCGGTCTGCGTGAGTCTGGCCCCCGCGAGGCACCCCAAAATGGGCGACCAAGCCAGCCCGCGCCGGTGGAGAATCAGGTCCTTAACCTGATCCGGCAGGAGCTGGCTGCCTTCCAGGCGCGGTTCTCCGTCCTGGAGGGCATCGTGTTGCGCCCCCCCCTGGCGGCGAACAAGGCGGCCCCGGGCTCGGGCCCGAGGGTAGCCTCATATGCGGCTGCTGCGGGTGCCACCTCCAGACCGGGGCCGCCCATGCAACCCTCCAGCAGGGTGGTATCGGCCCCCGAAAAGCCGGCTCCGGTAAAACCGGCGCCGGCTAAGGCGGTTGCCCAAAAAAAGAAGAAGGGTAAGGCAGTGCAGCCACCTTGCCCCTCGGAGGTGATCCCCCCGTCCCCTAAGCCTCCCGTGGCCGAAGCCGGGTGGCAGGTGGTCGGAGAAAAGAAGAAGGGGTGGAAGGCGGCCAAAAAGGCCCGCAATGATGAGCGGAGGCGCCAGCACAAGGCGAGAAGCGTCGCGGCTAGGCTCCGCGCCCCAAAGACCGCAGCTGTAGTGATCACACTGCAGCCGGACGCGGAAAAAAGGGGCGTGTCTTACCGCGACGTGCTCGCGAAGGCCAAGGCGTCGGTAAACCTCGGGGAGCTTGGAATCACCGGGGGCCTCCGGCTTAAAGTCACCGCGACAGGGGCTCGAGTGCTGGAGATCCCCGGTGAAACCAGTGGCTCGTCCGCTGACGCTCTAGCTGAAAAGCTCAGAGCGTCCCTGGATGCGGACGAGGCCCGAGTGTCCAGGCCCGTCAGGTGCGCAGACCTGCGCATCCTGGGCCTGGACGACTCAGTCACCGAGGAGGAGGTGGTGGCCGCTGTCACTAGGACCGGTGGGTGTCCTGCCGAGCAGGTGAAGGCAGGCACCTTACGTCCGGACCTATCGGGCTTGCGAACCATAACGGTAAGCTGCCCGGTGACGGCGGCGAAAACTATTCTTGAGGGCCGAAGGCTCCTGGTGGGATGGGTGGCAGCGCAGGTGAAGCTGCTGGAGCCCAGACCTCTGAGGTGCTTCCGCTGCCATGTGGGGCACCACGTGTCAGTGCGATGCACCTCGGAGGTTGACCGCAGTGGGCTCTGCTTCCGCTGCGGTCAGCCCGGTCACAAGGCCGCGGCCTGCTTCGCCACGCCGCACTGCGTCGCATGTGCAGCGACTGGCGGGCCGGCTGAGCACCGGGCAGGGAGCAAGGCCTGCGCTCCACCCGCCAAGGCCAGGGGCAAAGGAAGGCCCTCAGCCACCAACCCCACCGTCGCCACCGCCGCAGCCGCCGCCACTGTTGCTGCCGCTGCCGCCGCCACTGCCGTTGCTGCTCCTTCCGCAGCGGGGCCCTCACAGGGGGCTCGAATGGAGACCGTAATGGAGTGCCAATAATGGCCCCATTACGGCTCCTCCAGGCGAACATCAACCACTGCGCCTGCGCTCAGGATCTGTTGCTCCAGAGCATGGCGCAGTGGTCGATCAATGTCGCCGTGGTCGCTGAGCCCTACTTTGTCCCGCCCAGGGACGACTGGGTGGAGGACCTTAGTGGCTCAGTGGCCATAATTTCGTCGGCCGCCGCCGGTACCCCGACCCATGAAAGTGTCAGGAAGGGTCGGGGGTGCGTAGCAGCACGGTTCGGGGAGATCGTTGTAGCGGGAGTCTACTTCTTCCCGAACCATACTGTCGCCGAGTTCCACAATTCCCTCAGGGAGTTGAGTGTCGTCATCGGAAGCCATTCCCTCCCCGTGCTTGTGCTCGGGGACTTCAATGCCAAGAACTTGGCTTGGGGTTCTCGTTGCACAGACGTGCGGGGAAGGATGGTGGAGGACTGGGCTCTGGAGGCAGGCCTGGTCGTCCTAAATAGGGGTTCTGTTCCCACGTGTGTGCGGATGCGGGGCGAGTCGGTGGTGGACATCTCGTTCGCTAGCCCCGCTCTGTCACCGCGTGTCCTTGACTGGCGCGTCATGGAGGGGGTGGAGACCTATTCCGACCACCGGTATATCCGGTTTGACGTCTCCGCCCAGACCCCAAGCGCGCCGGTCCTACAGGCCCCGAATGGTCCGCGTTGGGCGCTGAAACAGCTGGACCAGGAGCTCCTCCTGGAAGCCTCGATCGTGCAGGCCTGGGTGACATCACCGGACAGGCCTGCCGACGTCAACAATGAGGCGGGTTGGTTCCAGGAGGCCATGTCCGATATATGTGACGTGGCAATGCCCCGGGTTCGGTCAGAAAGCGCCCGGCGTCAGGTGTACTGGTGGTCGCGAGAGCTGACGTCTCTGCGCGAGGCGTGCGTCGATGCGCGGCACCTGTACGCCAGGCATCGCAGGCTCCGCATCCGCCCTCCGGATGCGGTGGCCATCGAGGCGGAGCTGTATGAGGGATACAGAGCGGCGAAGACCGCCCTCCAAGAGGCTGTCCTGCGGGCCAAGGATGTGGCCCGCGAGGAGATGCTGGAGACTCTCGACAGAGATCCGTGGGGGCGCCCTTATAAGATGGTGCGGGATAAACTCCGCACCAGGGCCCCTCCGCTGACGCAGAGTCTCCGGCCTGAGCTCGTGGAGGACGTGGTGAGCGCTCTGTTCCCTTCGCGAGGGGAGCACACTCCCCCGCCTATGGCTCCGCCGCTTGCGGTGCTGGAAGCGGACCACCCACAGGACGATGACGACATTCCGGAAGTGACCGGGGTAGACCTGAGAGTGGCGGTAGGCAGGCTTAAGGCCAAAACTGCCGCCCCGGAACCCGATGGCTTACCTGGCAAAGCCTGGGTCCTGGCCTTGGAGGCTCTCGGGCCCCGACTGGAGGGGCTCCTAAGCGCACGCTTGGAAAGAGGCCAGTTCCCGCTTCGTTGGAAGACGGGGAAGCTGGTCCTCATACGGAAGCCGGGGCGCCCTGCGGACTCTCCGTCCGCATACCGGCCCATCGTGTTGCTCGACGAGGTGGGCAAACTCTTTGAAAGAGTCATTGCCAACCGCCTCGCCGGGCACCTGGCGGAGATGGGGCCGGATCTTGCGGAACACCAGTTTAGTTTCTGCAGGGGGCGCTCGACGGTGGACGCCATCATGCGCGTGAGAGCCCTCACGACGGAGGATGCGGTGTCCCGGGGTGGGGTGGTCTTGGCGGTGTCTCTCGACATCGCCAACGCCTTCAACTCCATGCCCTGGAGCTGCATTAGGGAGGCACTCCGGTATCACCGGGTGCCGACCTACCTTCGTCGTGTGGTCGGGGACTACCTGTCGGACAGGTTTGTCATTTACCCTGGTCACAGCGGAGAATGGAACCGGCGAGAGATGTCGTGCGGTGTTCCACAGGGATCGGTTCTAGGGCCGCCCTTGTGGAACATCGGGTACGACTGGGTGCTGCGCGCCGACCTCCCTGACGGCGTCAGCGTAGTTTGCTACGCAGACGACACGCTGGTGCTGGCACAAGGGAGGTCGCACGAGGCGGCGGCCGAGCTAATGACACGCGGGGTTGCGATGGTCGTGGAGAGGATCCGGCAATTGGGTCTCGAGGTGCCACTGCACAAGTCCGAGGCCATGTGCTTTCATGGGCCTCGGAATGCGCCACCGTCGGGATCCATACTCACGGTAGGAGGGGTTTCCATCGGCGTCGAGCCGACGTTGAAGTACCTGGGTCTCGTCCTCGACAGCCGGTGGAACTTCGTGGAGCACTTCCGACGTTTGGCCCCCAAACTGGAACGGGCCGGGGCTGCCTTCAAGCGGCTCTTGCCCAACCTGGGGGGTCCAAACGCCTCCTGCCGGAGGCTCTACGCGGGGGTCGTGCGGTCCATGGCCCTTTACGGGGCCCCGGTGTGGGCGCGTTCCTTGAGGCGGCGAGCCGCCCACTACCTGAACGCGCCCCAAAAGGTGGTAGCCGTAAGGCTGGTCCGGCGATACCGCACGATCTCCGGCGAGGTGGCGAGCCTCCTTGCCGGATTGCCGCCATGGGATCTGGAGGCGATAGTCCTCGCGCGCCTGCACGAATGGCGCGTGGAGGCACTACGCCGGGGGTTAACTCCGCTGCCGCGGCAAATTGTCGCTCAGCGGACAGACCTCCGGCGCGATCTCATGGCGACCTGGAGAGAGCGACTGTCGCAACCCCGTGCAGGGCACGCCACAATAGTGGCGATAAGTCCCCTCTTTGAGGAGTGGCTGGAGAGGCGCCACGGCGCCCTCACCTTCCGCCTGACGCAGGTCCTCACCGGACACAGTTGTTTCGGGAGGTTCCTGCACCGAATCGGGCGGGAGGAAACGCCCGGGTGCTACCATTGCGAGGATCGACCGGAGGACACGGTGGAGCACACGGTGGAGATCTGCCCCGCGTGGGCGGAGCACCGCCGTGTCCTCGTAGCGGCGATCGGCGGCGGCGATCTCTCGCTTCCGGCCTTGGTTCAATCCATGGTCCGGAGCGAGACGGAATGGGACGCCGTCACCTCCTTCTGCGAAGCAGTCATGCTAGCGAAGGGAAGGAGGTGGTGGAACGTGAGAGGGAGAGAACCTCACGTCCCAGCCGCCGCGGGAGACGCACCGGGCGTCGGGGGCCACGTGGTGGCCCCCGGCCACCGTAGGCGCGGGCCTGTGGACGGTGAGCTATGGGTTAGCTCGCCGTCCGTCCGTCTTATGACGACAGGCCGTGTCGACGGCGCGTTCGTGTTCCACGCGCGCCTCAAGGAGAGTCAGCAAACAGGGAGGGGTCCATAAGGACCGACGCCTGCCAGGGTTGCGGGACTGTTCGAAAGAGATACCGCGGCCCTGGAACATAAAGGGCAAAGGAAGGAACATGGATGGGTTTTAGTCAGTACAAGTCTGACACTCCCTCCTGCTCAGCCCAGAACGGGAGGGGTCATTTGATGATTTCCCATCGATAAAAAAAAAAAAAAGAAAGAAAAGGTACTTGTATCTAAGAACGCGATTTTCCAGCACACAGAGACACAGCTACCTATTTTCTTTAACCGAATTACACACAAAAACAAACAACAAAATGTTAAAATGCTAACATTTTTATATCTCTAACCAGTTTAAAAAGAATTTGATTACTGAACAATGTTTTGCGTTCAACGAAATTGAACGAAAAAACCCCGGTTGAAAATGTTCGGAGCGCTTCGTAAGTGAATGAATGAAAGAGTGATTGATTGAATGATGGCCGTTCGCTCGGCTGAACGAACTTACCGTCGTGTTTTCATCAGGTTTTTTTCTGGTGTTTCGTAAAAAATTTGTCTTTTATAAGATATTATAAGGTTGGGAGAGGAAATGTTGTGTTTATGGGAGAAAAGTTTAGATATTTCTAAATTATTGAGTTTTCGGGTGTGAAGGCGTAGCTTCTTAATAATAACTAGCCTTTTCCAGCGACCTTCGTTCACGTGAAATTATTATAAAAATATGACTTACTATTTGGGTACAGAAACCTAATCTTTTTTCTAAAATAAAACATAAAAACATCAGCTAACTGCCAGTAAAAGTCCCGTCAAAATCGGTTCAGCCGTTTCGGAGATCGGTTTCAACATACAGACAGACAAAAATTGAATATTTTTTTTTGTTATAGGCGCCGTATATGTATATATTTTCATATGTATTCAGTAAAACCCTTGTATTTTTATATTACAAACAGACACTTCTTTTTTTTTCTTTTTTTGTTTTTCCGGATGGGAAATCATCAAATAACCCCACCCGCTCTGGACTGAGCAGGAGGGAGTGTCAGACTTTTACTGACTAAAACCCATCCATGTTCCTTCCTTTGCCCTTTGTGTTCCAGGGCCGCGGTATCTCTTTCGAACAGTCCCGCTACCCTGGCAGGCATCGGTCCTCTCGGACTCCTTTTCGTTTGCTGACATCTCTTTGAGGCGCACGTGGAACACGAACGCGCCGTCGACACGGCTTGTCGTCATAAGACGGACGAACGGCGAGCTAGCCCATAGCTCACCGTCCACAGGCCCGCGCCTACGGTGGCCGGGAGCCACCACGTGGCCCCCGAGGCCCAGGGCGTCTCCCGCGGCGGCTGAGACGTGAGGCTCTCTCACTATTGTATGTCTTATGTATCTGAAATAATTAAAGTACTTAATAGTTGTTCAACTGACTGTTTTACTTCGAACGAACTATTTGTGTAGGTCGTGAAACTCACGCGCTTACAGTTGTAAAGTCTAACCTTTCAGAGAGTTACTAACCCAGACTAAAATCACCAACTACAGTGATTAAGCCATCACACTAATCACCATCCAGTCTTGTTTCTATAATTCAATAACTACCTACCATTCCAGTTAGAAAGCTATTAAAGTTTTTATCTGAGCATTCAAATGTATTGTAAACACATAAACGCAGGTTTTAGATCATGCAATCAAAATGTATTACAGTTTATGACTGGTATAAATCATGCAGTTTTATCGTTTTCCATAAATTAATGTTCTGTTATATTGTTGTTGTTGCCTTATGGATTTTCTGCCTTATGCTAACTGAATGTACTTAAAAAAAAACAACCTTCAAAGCAATGGACTTTGAACTCCTGCAGGATTGCGCACGAAGCAGTGATAGCCTAGTGATGTGACCGCAAGACTGTCAAGTGAATGGTCTCAAGTTCGAACGCAAGACACGCCTCCTCTACTCTGATAACCATCCATATTCAAACTCAAACTTTCCTCACAACATTTGCCTCGTCCCTCCGCATCACATGCCCATACCAAGCCAACCGATTATCACACAACTTTTCACTCACCGGCGCCACGTTGTCTCAAGTGAATAATATATCCAACCAAACCAATTACTAGATAAAATTCAAGACACATATAATTTACAACAGTACCTCCACACCAGCGGGTCGATAATGTTAATAGCCCTGCGTACGTCTAGCGTGACCTTTAAAACGGACTAGACAAACCGTTTAGTTTTTAAATGGTGAGGGTGTTTCTCTGCTTCACCACTTTTTGCTTGAGCGTGATAAGTGGAAGGAGTAGTGAAAAGGTAATTTAATTGCCAGGTTTTATTCTGTTAGGCTCGTACATCATGTGGGCAGAAGTTGGGTTTCGTGTAATGAAAATACACTGAGTACGAATTGCGATTGCGATACACTGTTTCTAAACTAACAAATTACTTGAAATTACAATTTAACACTCACGGGGCACAATGACTCGGGTACAGTTCCAGGACGTCTCAACTCCGCTGCGATCAGACATCGAATGTTGTCCTCGCCTCGAGCTGTAAACATCACGGCTCTGTAGAAGCACGCTGTGGTGTAAGTAGACTTGTAAGTAGGTCGCGTGATGTCACCACGTGTACTTGCGTTTCATTTTATGTGCGTACCAATGACCGGATCCGACCAGTATGACATACTTCTTAGGGGTCTTTCGCTTATATATGAACGTTGACGAGGCGCATTACTACACACCAGGCTGTTCGGCAGAACATTGTCTAACATAACGTCACGCCTTTAAACCCCGAAGGGTTAGACAGAGTTGTACCTAACAGGTACACGCACATGTCACCAGTTATGATTAAATCCTAGCTAATTGTTATAACATAACCGACACAAATCTCCGTGGCTACTATTGGAATATTCCTATAAAAACTTTACCCGACCCGGGAATCGAGCCCCAGCCATCATGCTCATAAGTCGCGCTTATGACGACTCGACCAATAAGAACACCGCATTAACAGTACATCTATTTCTTTGCAAGCATTTTTTAACAGACCTGAGCTACACTTTCGCCGTAACTATTTCAGTGCGCTTGTGTGGCCAGATGATTGTATGGACGTGGACGAAGCAATACAAGACGTAAGGGTCCTCCACAAACTGACAGGGTGCATTCAACTCCTTTATTTTAAATCATATTCAACCGGAATTTTTCTGCGGAACATTTTCATTTTTTTATCGGTTTTTCAGTTACATTCCTTTATTTTAATGTAAAATTCCAATATCTGTACGCAGTCCATTAATGTAAATAATTCGGCGAAAATATAAAAATAACAACAATTTATATTATGTTGAAATACTCTAACGAACGACGCGTGAAATCAGCTGTTTACTTCCTGCCTAGCTACAGAGTTCGTCGAACTCGCCGTCGCCCTTGCCGTTCGCTAAGTGTGTTTTACCACGATAACGAATTATATAACTATACATTGCGTATGAGGAAATAAAACAAATCAAATTTATGGGATTCCCTTAATGTTCCTGAAAGGATTTCTTGTACCGGTCATCTTAGTATGATATAGTAATGAATACACCCCATCAGTCTGCGGATGGACAGCCTTACACACTGTATATTATGTAAAGATAGGTGATGGGTAAATGAGTTTAAAAGTGCCCTTAACGAAACCGAAGAGCGCTTGTTCTCCCCGTCATTGTCATATTTTTTTTTGTTCTTGACTCTAGACCATATTTAAGAACCTTTTAGTTACGGAAAAAAGGCTAAGTTTTTCACAAGTTTTATTTTTACGTGCTGATGAGTAACTTAATTATCTCTTGGATTCTAATCCAACAGATAATCTGTTTGCGGATGGATGGACGAAGATTTTATTGATATGTCAGAAGTGCTGTGAGAGGAATTTATGAAAGTGTTGTTCTTTCTTTTGTTTTCACTTCCAATTTTGCTTTGCTTTATTATCTACGCTAATATTATAAAGAGGAAAGATTTGTATTTTTGCATGTTTGTAATGAATAAACTCAAAAACTACTGCGCCGATTTCAAAAATTCTTTCACCATTAGAAAGCTACTTTCACCCTGAGTAACCTAATCACCCATGTGATGTTGCGGGACTGTTCGAAAGAGATACCGCGGCCCTGGAACACAAAGGGCAAAGGAAGGAACATGGATGGGTTTTAGTCAGTAAAAGTCTGACACTCCCTCCTACTCAGCCCAGAGCGGGAGGGGTTACTTGATGATTTCCCAGCGAAAAAAAAAGCACCCGTGTGACGCTGGGACGGGCCGCTAGTTCTGTATATTTTAATATGTTCTATATATTGTCTCTTCTATTTTATAATTTTAGATACTTTGGTTTGGTTTTAACACAACCGTTATAATTAAATAAATTTAGAAAATGAATTAGGGTTCTGTGCAAGAATTTAAATCCATGATATTGTGAACAATATTCGATTCAAATAGGGAATTAATATTTTTACCTGTGTATAATTTCACGCGGACGAAGGTCGCAGGAATAGCTAGTTTAGCATAAGTCAACAGCTCGATAAGCCTTCCCTTTTTCAAGCTGAACTAACGAACGGAGTAAGAAGTATGTTGTAATCCAGGTCAAGATCTACCCGTGCACACCAATAGAAGTTTAATCGACTAACTATTTACAGCAGTATTCCGTGTCATCGCTACCCTTCCAAGCTTCAGGAAACAATTTAATGTCCTTCCCGGTTATTCGCCGGTAGTGCCGACTACCGCTACCTTATCCTTACCCTTGGGATAATCGATATTACCATGTAATTGGATAACTGAGGTCAGGCCAGTCAACCAGTGCTAAATGCTGATATAATCACGACAAGATGTGGATTTTTATTTTTATTTGGAAAGAACGAGATCAAAAATATCTAACCGAATATTATAAATGATTAGCTGTTGTCCGCGGCTCCGCTCGCGTTTTGGTCGGAAATTATCCCACAGGCACGTTGTTAATATAGCCTATGTCAATCGGGGATAATGTAGCTTCCTATTAGTGAAAGAATTTTCAAAATCGGTTCAGGAGATCCAGAGATTACCCCCTACAACCTCATAAACTCACTAACTTGACCTCTTTATAATATTAATAATATTGGTATAGATAAATATTATAAATGTTATATGATGTTTATCATGGAAATAAGTTTTTACACACAATATAGGGTGCTGTTGGGGCTCCCGCGGTTCTGTAGCGCATCGGGCATGTTCGCTGAAGCTAATACAGACAGTTTTCAAGCAATTATGCGGAAAAGAACAGCATCCCTTATGCAAAGGATTCGGGGGAGTTCCAACAGCATTTTAAAAGTGATAGTGGATAAGCCTGATTGTCCGTTCCTGGGGCACTGGACCCGTATTCACAGCTGCAGGTCTGGTGCAGCGGGAAGCGGACTTAGTTATAGGTATAGGTTTTTAAATTAGTTTATTTTACTTCATTTTATTGTGAAATTTATTTTAATTTTAATTTAATTTATTTTAATTTATATGGAAAATATTACTAACATAGTTGATAAGTGGTACTAACAACAATATGAATCATTTGTGTTCGATTTAAATAAATAAATAAATAAATATTACACGTCATTTTTTAACCGACTTTCTTCAAAAAGGAGGAGGTTCTCAATTCGGTGGTATTTTTATTATTATTATTTTTTGTTACCTCAGAACTCCGTCATTTGTAAACCAATTTGAAAAATTATTTTTTCATCTGAAAGGATATGCTTCCCGATTGATCCCATAGAAATTTCATCAAAATCGGTTTAGGGATTTGGTTGTTTTCCTCACGTTAATTGTCACATCACGCGACGTCGCGTGCTGGCGCTCTGATGTACATCACGCGACGTCGCGTGATACTTGCTAGTTAAATTTGACACACTTCCCGATTTCTGATGCTGAAATTTTGCACGCATGTGTATATCGCGAGACCATGCAATATTATGATGACATGGAGCTGATCTGATGATGGAGCTGGAAGGTGACCATACGAACTCTGTAATAAAACGACGCAACGCCGTCGAGTTTGGACTCGTTTGATTTGTCTTGACAAGTACTGTAGTCCTAAATGGTAACCAGTCTGATGATGGAGCTGGAATGTGGCCATAGGAACTCCATTAAAACGATATAACCCCATCGAGTTTGGGTTCGTATAATTCATCTTGTCGAGTACTTTGTCTCCAGATGGTACCCAGGGTCTGGTGATGGAGCTGGAAGGTGGTCACAGGTAGTCCGTAATAAAATGACACAATCCCATCGAGTTTGGGCTCGTATGATTCGTCTTGACGAGTACTTTGGTCCTAAATGGTATCCAGTGTCTGATGATGAAGCTGGACGGTGGCCATAGGAACACCGTTATAAAACGACAAAACCACATCGAGTTTGGGCTCGTAGGATTCGTCTTGACGAGTACTTTAACTAACTTCTAGTTACAATGTAAAAACTAATTCATGACAAGAATTTGTGTGGTATACTACAACAAAAAAGGGTAAAATAAAAAAACTTTCTGCGAAAACAAAACCGACTTCTAAAAAAACACAAAAAAAATCTAAAATCACTTTACTTTCGGAAGTCGGTGTCTTTGTTTGTATCTTTTTTGCCACCGACTTCCGAAATTAAAGTTATTTTAGATTTTTTTAGTGTTTTTTTAGAAGTCTGTTTTGTTTTCGCAGAAAGTTTTTTTTTAAACGAGATGGGGCCGGTGTTTCGTACCTGACTACTCTGAGAACAAACAGCCGAGTCAGAGGTCATAGTCTCTTTTAAAGTATAGACATAATCTAGGTTAACTCACATGAGGACTATGCAGATTAGTGTATGAGAAAGAACCACACAGAAAAACGGAAGTAACTCGTCTGTCTGTCTGTTACGCGGATCGCGATGACATAATTATGGCACTCAGGTACCTTGACTTGGATTAAGATATAGGATACTTAGCATACTTAGCTTTTAGCTTCGTACAGGACTAATTTCGTAGTTTTTTTTTTAATTTTAGTTTTATTAATACTGTAGCGGACTGAGCCTAATCACCACACTGCTGGTTTACAAGACTTCCTATTTTAAAGGGGACTGTTATACGAAAGTAAACGCCGTGATGGTTGGTGGTAGACTGGTCTTTTTAATGGAAAACAAAATATCAAAAATACAGCATTCGAAATATAAAAGAAACATTGTACAAAATATACCAAAAAGTATAAAAATTACAAAAAGGTGCGTCGTGCACATTCCTTCCCCCCAAAGTTAAGCACTCAGCTTGAGCAGCTTCCTCAAGGGCCTCTTCAGTGTGCCCGCTGCAGTCCTGACTTCCGCCACTCGGATCACCCCATCGCGGCCCGGGTAAGTCGCTGAGATGCGCCCTCTCGGCCAGGAGCCCCTCGGTAGGTTGCCGTCAGCCACCAGGACCAGATCGCCCACAGCCAACTCTGGAACGTCGCCTTGCCTGGGTCTGGGAATGAGATTCGGCAAGTACTCTTTAACCCAGCGCTGCCAGAAGTGGTCCGCCAGTCTGACCGCTTTGCGCCAACCGCTTCTCGACACCAGATCACGGTCCGTCAAGGTTGCTGGAACGGGACGCCCCGATGAAGCTGCAAGGAGGAAATGATTTGGGGTGAGCGCCTCTTCGCTGCCGGGCTCTACCGAAACGTGCGTCAGGGGGCGGGAGTTGATTAGCCCTTCTGCTTCTGCGAGTACGGTTCGGAGAACTTCTTCTGTCGGAGCACGTTCGGTGAGGGTCGCTCGGAGTGCTGTCTTCACACTTCTCACCAGTCGCTCCCATACTCCACCCATAAATGGAGCCGATGGAGGAATGAAGCGCCAACTAATTTTCTCCGTTGCAGCATATTCTATGGCTGCGTCCCCGTAGAGTGCACGGAGTTCTCTTCTTGCCCCGATGAATGCGGTGCCATTGTCAGACCAAATCTCAGAAGGCGTTCCTCTGCGAGCCACGAAGCGCCGAAGACTCATTACAGCAGAATCTGTCGACAAGCTTCCAACAACGTCCAAGTGGATGGCGCGGACGACTAGGCACGTGTACAAAGCGACCCATCTCTTCTCCCGTCTTCGGCCAATAGTCACTTGAACTGGTCCAAAGTAGTCTAGCCCAGTGAATGTAAAGGGGCGCTTGTGGTGAGCTAAACGTGCCTCCGGTAAATTCCCTGTAGGCGGCTGGAATTTCTCAGCTCGGCGAATGCGGCATAGCTGACAACGGAAGGCAACGGAGCGGACGACGTTTCTTAAGCCGAGCAAGTAGAAGCTCTGACGAAGCTCGTTGACCACGGTCTCTGTGTTGGCATGGGCGGCTCGGCGGTGGTGGTGGTCTACTAGTAGCTGGACGGCAGGGTGCTTCCCATCGAGGATGATGGGGTTTTTTGTGGCTTCAGGCACTCCCGAGGCTGCGGCGATACGGCTGGATAGGCGTATGAGGCCGTCTTCATCCACAATCAGTGACAGTCGGAACAGCCGACTGGTGCGAGGTATGGGCAAGGGAGGGAGACTGCTCAAACACATCATCTCAACAGGAAATGAGTCCAGCTGTGCCTGGAGTAAAATGTGCGTCTCGGCCAGGCGCATATCGGCAGCTGTCTCATGCGCTGAATGTGGAGAGCCAAAAGAGCTTGAAGGCTGAAAAGAAAAGGTTAGTATCCGCCCTTGCTCACGCACTAAATTATCTACCTGAAGCCCCCTACGTGATAATGAATGGAGTCTTATAAGAGTTATATATTTATGAGCTTTATAAGTTGCACGTACCAATCTCAGCCAAGAGCTAAACCGCTTGGGATCAGCTGAGACTGGCACATGCCTCTCTACGCTACCGATGAGGTAAACTGCTGTGGTATATGCCGGATTCCTACTCTCTTCATTTACGGTTGGGAAGGAACTAGGCTCACTAGGCCAGTCAGAAGAAAGCAAGAATTCTGGACCAGTGATCCAGCGAGACTCTAGGGATAACGTAGTGCGTTTTAACCGGGTTGCATCGTCAGCGACGTTCAACTCGCTAGGCACCCACCGCCAATCACTGGCACTCGTTAACTCCAGGATCTCGCCGACTCTATGCGAAACAAAAGGTTTGAATGAGCGGGCCTCGCTTCGTAACCAACTCAACACCGTCATTGAATCACACCAAAAAACTTGCCTGACGGGTCTCAAACGATGAGAATTGCAGATTGTTGAAGCGAGGCGCGCGGCGATCAACGCTCCCTGCAGCTCCAACCGCGGAATCGACACCGGCTTTAAAGGAGCTACACGGACCTTGCTGCAAACCAGTGCGAGCTTGACTCCTCCATCCTTAAGTACGAACCGCCAGTAAGCCACCGCAGCAAAGGCAGACTCGCTGGCGTCAGAAAAAACATGAAGCTCGCAATGATTCACTTCATAGTCGGCTAGGCAGTAGCAGCGTGGGATCTGCAATTCGGCAACCCCAAACAAATCCTGAAACCATAGCCTCCACGCTGCACTGTCCTGCTGTGAAAGTTCTTCATCCCACTCGAGACCCTTGCGCCACGCATTTTGAAACATGATGCGACCGGTCACTACTAGAGGCGCAATAATTCCGAGGGGGTCGAAAACTCGCATCACGTGGGCCAAAACCACCCGCTTGGTAAGCTTTTTTGGCAGCCCATCCTTTTTTAATCCAATATTGAAACCGACACAGTCTGTAGTGGGCTGCCAAATAAGGCCAAGCGTCCTCACAGGAGTGGCCAGGTGGCCCAGGTCCACGGGTGAAGTTACCGGCACCTCCAGCAATGTCTCCTTCGGTAACAACGTCAGAGCCGAGGCACTGTTGGAGGCCCAGCCACGCATTTCAAAACCCCCGTTTTTGTGGACAGCGTGAATATCAGCGGCCAGTTTTGCTGCTTCATCCACACTGTCAAGGCTGCAGATGCAATCGTCCATATAATGGTCGCAAATGATTGCACGTGCTGCGTCCGGGTATTGTGTCTGATGCTCGGCCGCATTTTTATTTTTAATGTAAATTGCCGTAAAGGGACTAGAAGCGGCACCGAACATCATCGACGACATCCGGTAAACGCGCAGCGGTTCGCGTGGATTATCGCGCCACAAAAACCTCTGCGCGTCACGGTCTTCAACGCGAATTTTAATTTGCGGAAACATTTCCCGAATGTCCGCGGTCAACCCAATTTTGCCTTCTCTAAATCGAAAAAGAACGCCGAGTAGTGGCACAAGCAGGTCAGGGCCCGGTAACAACAACGAGTTTAGTGAGACGCCCTTGGATTTGGCAGCGGCATCGTGCACAACCCGCAGCTTATTAGGCTTGTTTGGGTTGACCACGCCGAAGTGAGGCAGGTACCAAATACGTGGCCCTGTGGGTGTCTCTGGACACAGCTCGGCGTAGCCCTTCCCAACCATATCGAGAACGTTGGCACGATACCGCTCCGCGTAGGCACCATCCCTACACAACTTCTTCTCCAAGCCTAAAAACCTAGATAAGGCGAGGTTGTAACTATTAGGTACCGATAAAACGTCAGACTTCCAGATCAGACCTACTTCAAAACGACCACTGGGCAGGCGGCGTGCTGTGCGCTCAATAATCTGATCAGCACGTTCGTCATCAGCATTGCGCGCCTCACGTTTCGAAATACCTATAGACTCGAGTTTGTACTGCTCCTTAATAAGCTGCTCTAATTCGGAACGGTCGCTGTGGGCTACAGTCGCGGATTCAAACAGTGTGGCGTGGCTAACAACATCAACCTGAGTAGTTGAACTACAACCGAAACCGAATAATACCCAACCAAGCGCAGTACGAATCGCGACAGGTTGTGACTTAGACCCCTTACGTGTGGCCCTAGATACGGTGAGATGCCAGTTGTCAATGCCAATGATGAGCATTGGCTGAATATTACCGTAACACAACTCATCTGCAAGATCCGCAAGATATGGGTATTTCGTGACGGCGTCCCTGTTGACAAACTGAGACGACACCCCTAGACTGCCAATAGATCTAGCCCTACGAATAAGGTGACTATCTTTCGCGTGACGACCCTTGATGTAGAAGTCGACGTAACGCACCAGTGCGTTCTTATTAAGGCCCCCTATGCAATCTACGTGAACGCGTCCTTCTGGCCCCTTAACACCTATCTTAGCAGCAACCTCCGCATCAATAAAAGTAGCGGTCGACCCGTCGTCCAATAAGGCATAAGTATCGACACTACCAGACGGACCAGACACAGTTACAGCAACAACTTTCAGTAACGGGCGAAGACTCAGCGATTGCGCCGGACTTTCAGCTGAAAAAGAAGTTGACGCGTGGGACAGGATTTCTTTCCCTTCAGCAAGAGAAACTATAGGTACGGAGCTCGACGCGCACGGGGCGGAGCTCAGCGTGGACGGCGCAGTATCGTCGTCCTCTTCTAAACCTACGTGAGCTGCGGCTGCGCGCTCACTAGCACTGTGCAACAACCTATGATGGCGGAATTTACAATCGCCAATGTCACACAAACTTTTTGCTGAACACGAACTTAGCCTATGCCAACCTTCTTTGAGGCACCTGTGACAAATTCTTTTCTTTTTTATAAAATGCCACTTGTCATCTACTGACAAGGAAAGAAATTTGTCACATTGCGTCAATGAATGCTGTTGTTGACATAAAACACAATGAATTTTGCCTGAAACAGTCGTGGATGAACTATTTTTAGATTTTGACCGAGATTTCTCTCCATCAACGACTGCGTGCACCTTATCCCTGAATCGGCTATTGGCAGCGGAAGTCGAACTCGGTGCGCCAGCCGATTCAGGGAGGAGACCGAATCTAGACTGAAGCTCGACTATGTTGGCCAGGAAATCGGCGAACATGTCGAGCATGGGTAGACCACTGGCCGCGTGACTGCTGGCGTAGGCCACCCATTGTGCTCGTAACAGTGCGGGGACTTTAGAAATAACCGATTGAATCAGCTCTGGCGATGTTAGGTAGTGAGGCTGGTCGAGTAGCCGAATCGCTTCCACACAATTACGAACACGACTGGCAAAAATAGCAAGGTCTTTACCTTCACCGGAGACGCGCGGTAAAGTGCGCATTGCAGCTGCCTCCTGAGCCACTATAAGCTCGGGGCGGCCGAAGCGCGTATCAAGCGCGCGCAGCACGACATCAGGCTCACGCGCCGTTGCCAGCAGCATCATGACCGCTTCACGCGCGCATCCCTTCAATGCTTTGTTCAACCTAGCTAGATTTTCCACTGCAGAATGTGAGTCCATCGTATCTAGAAAGGCTCTTTTTAAAGAAAGCCATTCTAGATGCGATTTACCGTCGAAAAACGGCAATGGAAAATCCCTATCACCCCTACGGTGGCATGCGCCTTTATTAACATTATCTATGAGAATGCCTAACGACTTCACAAGGCGGTCTGAATCGCTGGAACAGAGATGCATGTTAGCATTTGTAGCTGTTGTGGCTAGGTCAGCCGGTTTTATAGGCGAAACCGGGGCTGGGGCTAGGCGAGAGGGGGCGACCGAGATAATTGAATGAAACTCGACGGGGTCAGCTAGGCCAACTGGATCAACTTTCAGAGCAGCTTGCGATTTTTGCAGCCAGTCATTGACCGAACGACTGCTTCTCGAACTACGATGACTGGCATCAGCATCTATAGCCGCCAATTCTGCTCGGAGTTCCAACTCCGCTGCCTCGCGCTCTCGCGCGGCGACCCTCTCTGCGGCGACCCTCTCTGCGGCGACCCTCTCTGCGGCGACCCTCTCTGCGGCGACCCTCTCTGCGGCGACCCTCTCTGCGGCCTCCTGCTCTAATTCAGCCATACGGCGAGCATGTAAAGCCTCTGCGGCTAACTTTCTAGCCACCATTGTAGCAGAAGAACGAGATGAAGTTCTACTTACTGGTCTCGACGGAGTCTGGATTGTAGTGACGGGCCTCGGCGGGGTCTGATTGCCGGAGACGGAAGGGGTCTGGACTGCGGCCGCCGCGTCGGCGGGTGAATGGCTGGGCCCTGGTTGCTCCAGCTCCTTCTCCACAGCGTTCCCTTCAGCCCCCATCTTGGCACCCGCACGAGTACGCACCATCACCAATATTTGCTAGACTGGCTGTAGAAGGACCACGATATAGCGGACTGAGCCTAATCACCACACTGCTGGTTTACAAGACTTCCTATTTTAAAGGGGACTGTTATACGAAAGTAAACGCCGTGATGGTTGGTGGTAGACTGGTCTTTTTAATGGAAAACAAAATATCAAAAATACAGCATTCGAAATATAAAAGAAACATTGTACAAAATATACCAAAAAGTATAAAAATTACAAAAAGGTGCGTCGTGCACAAATACTTTTATTATTTTTTTGTACCTACTGTAAATGTAACCATTTTTTTCGTTTAACATTTTGTCCTGTGCGGGCTAATAAATACATTTTCTTTCTTTCTTTCTTTCATACATAGTTTTTAAGGTTCTATACACCGACGCGAAAACGGTTACCACGTATTCCGGCCGCATTCCGAATTACAAAATAATCACTCACAGCGCTCAAATCCATATTTTGCGTTCCGTTTTAGATATCACGATTATGAGAGAGAGCTGTCATCAATTCGGAACGCTCGTGAACGCGTTCACAGTGAACATAACGCCAAACCGAAACCTTTCACAAGACCTATTTTTGAAAATGGACGATATGTTGGTTGACTCTGCTGCACATACAACCCTCTAAATAACCTCATTCTATAACTATTTCATGAAAAAGTCACTCAATGGGGTTAAATGCACTTGGAGGGTTGTACTGATGATTTAAATAATTATAATTCTGTAACTTCATACGTTTTACTGGCGCGATTGTTATTTTCATCAACATACAACTTGACACTCACCTGCAAATCGTAGGAAAATTTAAATTTCGCAGGCTACCCTTGCGCTTCCACCATAACAAAACAACACAACCTGTGAACACAACTGTCATTTTTGACAGCGCTCACGGTGATATTTATTTGGGGCATGGTCGGTGTAATCGCAAGATGGCGCATGTCATGACGTCATCTATGACGATTCAAGGGACATCAATATCGCGCTCACGGTAATTCGGAACGGGTTTATGGACGCTCAGATCGATTACAGTGTAATTCGGAATGCGGCCTAATCAATCTGCTGTTTCCTTCAAAAGTGCAATACCTACACGGTCAAAATGTATCAGCAGATTTTATTTTTAAATAACCATTAAAGATTTCTATGTGGTGGAAGGGCTTCTTTCTACCCCGTACTTTACTTACACGATTTGTATTTTTACTATACAATATGGGCCAAACATGCTTGACAATAAATGAATGTTATTTTATTTTATAGGATACTTACCGATACCCGTGGAATAATTTCCTACACTCGCGTGGGCGAAGGCGTGGGCGACACACATTTCGCCAGTAATCTTGAAGTCCCATGTAATAGAGCGCGAGCCTATCGCCATCAACTGGGCACAAATCCAGACTCCGTCGCTACTATTGCGAAATTTTTGGTCGAAAAACCCAAAAACATTTTGCCCGACCTTGACACAAATGTTAAGTTAGCAATAGTACGAGTACTTGCGTTTCGCCTTTCTAACACGACGGACCATGCTTAAAGCAGGAGTAATTGCAGTGTGGGAAAGAGATGGCACTAGACGACCGGTACAGCTCTGTCTCTTTCCACACTGGAATTACTCCTGCTTCAAGACGTCATGTAACCCCCAGCTTGCTGATAAGACCCTTGACCAGGGTTCTCGTGTAAACTAATAAAACATTTTATTAGCATCCTGCAGCGAAAGTAATATCTTTTACGATACAAGTTTGGTTTTAATTCGGACCCTCTTCATAATGTACGAGGCTGCAGTGTTTAGGCCGGCTCGCGGCTGTCTGTAATTTATTCATGAGGCACATGAACTTTTGGAAAGCAATGGCTTCTTTATTAAGAATTGTTGGGATTTTTTTTCGTGTTTCTGGCTAACTGTGGGCTTATCATGGAGGCGGTGAGTTAATAATCATTATTTGGTTCTAACTAAGACTCTATTCAAAACCACGGTACTCGCCACATTGTTAGACAAAATGCTTTTGAATATTTCGATTTTCGATACGAAATACATTCGAATTTACGTTAGATTTCCTTCGCTCGAGGCCTAGGCCCTCAGAAGTGCCCAAACAAGGTCTAGGTTTCGTTAAGAAAATCTAATTTAAATACCTATGTACACACATCAAAAGTGTCTAGGGATCAACATATATTTTTGCAATAACTTTTCTCCTGATTGATATTAATTAAAATTTTCTTTAAGGATTCATCAAATAAAGTGTTTTCGTTTGTCACAGTAACGATAAACCAAGTCACCTTTGCATTAATAAAGAAATTTGCCATTTTCCTAATAAAGGGATTTTTGACATTTGAACCACTAACACAAAAGTTCGAAAAAAAGACTGAAATAACAGTTTTCTTTAAAATTTTATTGGGTAACTTAAACAATTAATAATCCGTGTTTCTACCGCGAACACTAACAACACAAGAACATCGGTTTGGCATACTCAAAATGAGTTCATCCAAATCACGCTGTGGAATGGCCGCCCATGTTCGTTGCAACAACAAAAAAAGGTCTTCTTGCGACTGGATACCCTCCATATTCGGCAGAGCTCTTCTCTGTAGCATATCCCATGCATGCTCAATCGGATTCAAGTCTGGCGACTGAGCAGGCCAGGGCAGGACATTGATGTTAGCTGCGGCGAGAGTCTGTCTTACAACTCTTGCGGTGTGCGGTCGCGCATTATCATGCATTAACTGAAATAAGGGACCGATTTGCACTTGTAGAGGAACGATGACGTCTGATACAATCGTCTCAGCATAAATTTGAGCGTTGAGGTTGCCTCTGATCCAAATCAACTCAGTTCTTCCGCCGATCCAAATACCCGCCCATACCATGATGGTTCCACCACTATAAGGATGGACTTCCTGGCAGGATTTTAATCGCTGTTGGCGTCCAGGGGTTCTCCAGTGTCGTATACGTCTTGTATCCGGTCTCATACCAAAACGAGACTCATCAGAAAAGCACACGAAACGCCATTGTTCTTCTGCCCAATTTCTGTGTTCAAGAGCCCATTGATATCGTATCCTACGATTGTGCATTGCTATAGGTGGTACCCGTAGCGGTCTTCGGGAATGAAGGTTCACTTCATGCAAGCGGTTTCTGACTGTTTGGTCGCTAATTAAGTTCCCTGAAGAGTGATGAAGCCTCACGGCTAACATCATGGCGGTTATTGTTGGAGCTCTTCGAGTTAAGATTTGAATGTATCGGTCTTGTCTCCGTGTGGTGCAGCGATACCGTCCTCCATGGCGCTCAGCCACGGTACCAGTGCTTCGGTAACGTGTCCAAAGTCGACTGATAACACTCTGACTTGTATTCAGAGCTAAAGCCACAGTACGTTGCCGGGAACCAGCTTCTATCATTCCCACGGCTCTGAGCATTTCTTCCCTGCTTAAATGACGTCGCCGCTCCATAATAACGTTGGTTTTAATCAGTAGTAGGGAAACAGTAGCACTAATAATGTCTTCAATGCGTTGTATGTTTTTATAGGGAAAATATTGACAGCTGATTTTCATCTTTTACTCGAATTTGATTCACAGTTCCTGATTCAAATTATGAAATGCACCAAAAAGGATCCATATAAATTTATAAAATCATAAATTTATTACAAAGCCACATCTCAATCTCAAGAAATCCACATAAAAATGCTTGATCCCTAGACACTTTTGATGTGTGTATGTTCGCAGAATTTACCATTAAACCAAACCGATTATCGTCAGCACGTAGTGAGCAAGACTGGTGATCCATCCTTCTCTGAAAAAAGATTTTTGCCTTGTGGGACCAATACAGATCAGTCTGGTCAGGGGGCCTAAAAAGGCCGTTTTTGCAGAATTTTATTACATACCTTGATTATAAAGGCTGTCGTTTTGCATCCTGGTCAAATTCCAGGAGGTATCTATTCTAATGATTCTCGACCCGAATCGATACTAAAAAGTGTTTTTTTTTTACGGATGTCCTTATGTGTAATGCACCCCCTAGTTTACATATAGTTTAGATATAGCTAGTTTGTATATGTCTATAATTATACTGTGGAATAAACGTTTGCGTTTGTGTGTGTGACGGCGCGTTTACAGGGCTAGGAACAGATGGGCTGCGTTTTAATACGAGTGGTTTAAACTTACCGATTTCGGTAAAAAATAAAAAAAGATTTACCCTTTTTATTATAGATTAGGGTCGAGAATCATTAGTATAGATACCCTTAAATGTCCTTGAATTTGACCAGGAGGCAAAACGACAGCCTGTATAAGGTCTAGATGGAGCGTCGCCCTACAATCAAAACAAAGAAAACGAGTCAACAATTTCAAACATGTGTGCGTGCGGCAGCGTGCTCGCGGGGCACTGAGACAATAGGCGCACCGTGTAAACACTGTGCGACTGTGTCTGTGTGCGAACTTATAAGCCAACACTTGGCTGATATGTTTTGCCACGATTTCACACATTTGATGCTCCATCTAGATCTAGACATTATATAATCAAAGATTACATAGTGTAATAATATGAATCACGCTAAAATTCATTCAAAAAGTGGCAATTCATAATTTTAACCGCGTCTGCAACCATTTTACGAATTGAAATGCGTTTCATATTATCCAATTATGATTCTGCCTTTTTATGCCCCCCCTCCCCCCGTGGTCAGATGACAAAAAATTAAAAATTTATGATCCATAACTTTATAAAATAATGGATCGTCTTAGGGGCCAACCATTGCTAATATTTTAGCAATAATCGGAAACCTTTAACCAAACAAACCATCACCGTCTTTGAACTAAGTCAAGACACCACTAAACGTAACTTAAACCTTAATGAGAGTTTAACACCAAATCGTTAACTGTCGTTACCCATTGTCAACCGTTGATAAGGGTTAGAACAGTCAACTATGGCGCAAATCATACCTAGTGAAAGCTATTAGCACTTGAGGGTTAAAACGTTAAAGCTCCGGTCACAACTTTGGGCGATACGATTTGCGGCATATTTTGAGTCAAAAGATACTCGTTTCCTGTGTTTTCGTGTGAGTACTACTACACCCGTATCTATAAACAAGTAAAAGTGATTAATTGAATAAAAGTATTTTTTTAAGATACGATTTTAAATTGCTTAAAGTTGGAACTCTTAGCTTTGTTTTCTTTGACGGTTCTGACTGCGTTGAAATTCTTGTTTAGTGCATAAAAATGGTTGCATAAATAATTTCTTAAATTCAAGTAATTACCTACTTTAACTTGACTATACATGTATACGAGTGTAAGAATCATCGTAAATAAAAAGCGTTTCCCGTTAAAATCATTTCTACACAGCATGTATCAGAAGACTGCCTCCTTTGTCTTGTGGTCGCAAGCGTGACTGCTGAACATGAGGTCCTGGGTTCGATTCACGGGTCGGACAAAGTGTTATTAGGTGTTCCCTCAGGAATTTCACAGTAGCAGCCACGGCATCTGGATTTGTGTCCGGTTGATGGCCATCGGCTCGCCCCCTATTACATATGACTTAAAACATTACTGGCTGTGGGTGGACTAGTTCCTCTGCCTAACTGTTTGGGTATTACAGGCGTGATGGCATGTTGTCTTTTCTCTGAAGTCGCCATCATGACACGCGCGTGTAACTCGTGTGCTCGTGTTCCAATGTCCCGACCCGACCAGTTCCCCGAAAGGCCCGCGCTTCCAATTTACCAATATTAAATGGATGGTTTAGAAGTTATTAATAGTTTGGTAAATATTTGTGTAAGAGGTGACTGAAGATCAACTGAGGGCCTAGACTAACACGCGATGTTAACTTACCGGAAATTCGAACCGTTTTTGAATCGAAAATACATACAACAATCTTAAAGCATTTTGGTTTAAAGCATTAATTTGAATAGCCTTAAAACTAAATAAATATTATGTGACAAAGGAATGTTGTTATTTTAACTACTTTGTTTTTAAATTGTTGATATAATCTTTTATTCTGGACGCTCTTAATGTGCACGTCTTTCTACATCGTTCTCACATTTATTTAAAATCTCAATATGAATGATGTAACTAAGATCTTGTAACAATATTTGGATTGAAAAGAGTCTCCATGGAGTTTCTTGCCCATTCTTCTCCATAGAGAATTCATTCGCAACCATCGCTATTCGTCCATTCGCTTTGGAATGGGCAACTACAGTACTTTCACAAGTTACAATGCCTTGTGTCTGTGACTGTACTTCGGCTTCTTGGTTATTCGGACATTCAAAAGTGCCAGTTATGGTCTAATTGAAATAAATGCTTTGAGTTTGAGTTTTGAGTTTTTTCCAACGGTTCTTCACGCTGCCCCTGGTCCATGTTACTCGGCGTCGGCGCAACGCGTGTTTTCCTTCATTCTCGCCGGTCAATCATCACGCTATCATAACATAACATCACTCCTGTTTCCCCGGAGGATTAGGCAGAGGTGTACCATATAGTACTCCCACATTTCGCCAGTAATGTTTAAGTGCCATGTACCTAATAGGAGGCGAGCCTATTGCTTTCAACCGGGCACAAATCCAGACGCAGTGGCTCTGCTACTGAGAAATTCCTGATAAAAAACCCAATAGCACTTGGCACGACCCGGGAATCCAACCCAAGACCGCATGCGCAACAGCCGCGCTTACGACCACTGCATTCAGGCAGTTTCCCTTCGTCTCCATTCATAATCATCGCGCGTTCATGCTAAGTTCACTGAAAATGGAGCGTTGTCAATGTCCCAAAAAGGTTGTTTCAGAATCTATTAATACGAGTAGTTTCGTAAATATTAGCGTGTGGTAAGCGGTGACCGAGGATCACCTGGTTTTCGATCCTGTCCTGTTTACATAGAACCCCTTTCTGGTTCAGAGGTTCCGATTAGTTAAACTGAAAACCAATCAAAGTTTGGTGAAAGCAATTTTAAATTGAGATATTGAAGTTATTGGAGCTACGTTGCTTTGTCCCGATTTAAATGGTTTGCTAATAAATAGTAGTGATAGCCTAGTGGTGTGACCGTCGCCGTCGGTCCGTCAGACTGCCAAGTCATAGGTCTCGAGTTCGAACCCAAGGCACGCACCACTGATTTTTCGGATTCATGTGCCTATTGTATAATAAAATTATCATTAGCTTCAAGCCAAGCATGTGAAGCCAAGTTAGAGGCCCATGGGCGACATAAAAACTCTGATACCAGGTTAGGCACTAACCACACGATAAAAGTGCAAGCATTTGTCAGTTATCGTGTAGCTCGACTTATAACTCAAGGAGCTCAACGACACGACGAACAATACCAAAGAAAGGACATTTGGGTAGGTCACTTATAGTACTCAAACTGCCAGACAGTCGTGGAAAAAATAGAATACGAACAAACAAAAAAAAAACCCACATGGTCCTCACATTCACAATAATCAAATAAAATTAATACACAATACTCTTCAAAATAAATGTCATTAAATGTAAACATTAACAATAAAAAATAAAAGTAAAATACTTAACAAAGTAAGTATTCATGTCAAATCATTAAATATAACAATAAGAAAAATATAAAACAAAATAATAATAAAAAATAAAAATAAAATACTAAAAGTATTCATGTCAAATAAATTAAATGTCACAGTGTATATGAGAAAGGAATCAATAATAAACAAGCGAAGTCCGAAATTTCGACATTCACAGAGTAAATTTAATTGGAGCAGCTTAATCCCAAGCCTTTTTATCTTCGAGATTGTGATTAATGTTATAGTAGGCTTTCAGACATAGCTTCCGTTTTATAAGCGATTTGAATTTATTTGACCGCCACTTTATTTGACCACTGAAGCTTGGCATCCAAAGTTATGCCTAAGAACACTGTTATCTTCCGGTTTCAACTCTTCATCCTTGATTAGTACACTAGTTTCCACTTGTCTTACATGGGGTATCGTAAACTTAATACATTTAGTTTCAATCTTCTACACAAATATTTCCTATACATTTATTTTACATTGTTAACAACTCCTTTCATGGTTATCCCCACTAAACGGTAACTTATATCGTGCATACCTATTTGTCGAAATGTGGGTGTACTGTACACATCTGCGGAGGTGCTCCCTCAGAGCATACAGGCGTTATGTTATATTCTAATATTGTGTAAAAAATAAACATCCAAGCGATTGCAGCAATCACGACAGATTTTCTGTCTATTAATGAAGCGTTCCATTGTATATCTCCGAAGATAAGCATCAGATCCTGACTTATACCTTCCATCATCCGCTCAGCAACATGAGATAATAATAATAATAATAATAAATCATTTTATTTCGGACAACTAAGCGATCCATAAATTGTTAGTAACAGGTTTGCACTTAAATACTATTGTTAGTAACTTAACTAAAGGCGAGTTTATAAGAAGACTACCCACAGTAAATAGCCATACTATCTAGCTAGGGCAACAAAAAACTATGGAATAAGTCTTCTTACAAATTGCCTTATTATGGTGGACGAAGTATCAGCCGCCACAGCTTTCAGGATGCTATTGTGACTGCCCCTTATTCTGCTCAAGAGCGAGGCCGTTTTCTTGCGGATGATGGCATGAAACCCATCGGTATGAGTTACCGCGAACATTCCAGAGGCACTGCAAAAACGAGGCAATCGCAACAGCATCCTAAAAACATTATTGTATTGGACGCGCAGGACATCCAGCGATCTTTTCGAGTAGTTGACCCAAAGATTACCGGTGTAAAAACTCTGACAATAAGCTTTAAAAAGCGTTATCTTTACTTGGTCAGTACACCGAGCAAATCTTCGTGCCAACATATTTCCCCTGACCGCCAGTGCCCTACGCTCCCGTTCAATGTCAACATGGTCACTGAGGTCGTCGGTAAGAAAATGCCCAAGATACTTAAACTTTTTCACTCTATGTATTGTTGTACCGTTTATGGCAAGTTCGAATGTATTATCCCGGCACTTACCAGCGACCCCAAAGACCATGTATTCACACTTTTTGGCATTGTAGACCAATCCATGTGCAGCAGCGAAGGTCTCACATACATGAAGCAACTCCACGATCGCTCCCGGCGACGGGCCCAGCAGCACCATGTCATCCGCATAACTGATGTTGTTACAACTAACACCGTTTACCCTGCATCCGACACGCATGCTGCTGAGCTCGACAATGAGGTCATTAACATATAGATTGAAGAGCCGAGGGGACGACAGACCACCCTGCCTCACCCCGCACTCCAACCCATATGACTCCGAGAGCGCATTAGACCATTTAACACGGTTTTCCTGGCTACGGTACCAATACTGCAATACACTGAGCAGTTCCTCCGGTATACCCCTGCTCCTCAACTTGCTCCAAAGCACATCGTAAGACACGAGATCGAAAGCTTTGGAGAGGTCAAGGAAGCAGGCGTACACGCGTCTTACGGTCAGTGTAGTATTTGACAGTATGCTTGACACCTAGAATAGCACTTTCGGTTGATAGGCCAGGGCAAAACCCAAACTGTCCATCGTGCAACTTAACATATTTCGCCAAACAAGAGTCAAGCATACTGTCCAACACTTTGGCCATAATAGTTGCAAGAGAAATTGGGCGGTAATTGCTTATGTCCGAGATGTCTCCTGTCCTATTCTTCACGATGGGTACCACAATGGTCTTTATTAAGTCTGCCGGTAAATACGAGTGGCTGAGGCACATCGTATAGAACAAGGACAGGACCCTCGGCATATGGATGCCTGCATATTTTAAATGCTCAATGCTAAGCCCATCATGCCCAGGGGATTTGCCCCTACTCATACTATTTATCACCGATCTTACTTGCTTCGTGGTGAATCGTAGCAGCGGCTCCTGCCCTCGGACATGAGACACTAAGCCGACTCCCGATACCGAGGGGCCAAGTGGAGATTTCACTTTGAACTGGTCTCTAAATAAGTTTGCGATTTCCACATGCTCAGCGATATTTGTACCTGATAATGATTATCAGGTACAAATATCGTTAGAAAGTACCTATATGAAAAACATTGTAAAATGTCAGGGTTGCCCTCGATTTCCCTGGGATCCCATCATCAGATTCTAACTTTGTGACAACGGGACCACCTCCGTAGTAGAGGCTTTCGAATAAAAAAAAGTATTTTGACAATCGGTCCACAATTAGCGGAGAAATCGGTGAACATACGGGGCACACAGTCAAACATAGAACCTCCTCATTTTGTTTGAAGTCGGTTAAAATATTGTCAAAAGAGTTTTGGTGAAACATTAGTGAACCGTTAACAATTAATTTCATGGTAATAGGCTTATCCCCAATCAAATAGAACTTAACATACCTAACTGTCGAAAAGTTGTACAGTACACATCTGCGTACCCCCTAGAGCATACAAGCGTGATATTATGTTATGATGTTGTATAAACAATAAACATCCAAGCGATTGCAGCAATCACGACAGATTTGCCGTCTATTTTTGAAGAGTTCCATAGTATATCTCCGAAGATCAGCATCAGATCTTCACCAAATTTAAAATGGGACCACCGCGAAACAATATTCTACCAAACAAAAAAAACAATCATCGAAATCGGTTCACAATGGGCGAAGATATCGCTGAACATACACACAAAAAAAAAACAGACGACTTTTAACCTCCCCCTTTTGGAAGTCGGTTAAAAAAAAATGGTTTGCTCTATGAATTAAGTTATTGGTGTGTTTTGTTTTTGTTAAATAACGATTAAATCCTTAGTGAAGTTGAAGGGCGTGTGTTGTTGTCTGATGTAGCTTTGGTATTAAGAAACTGCTGATTTTCAGTCTTATTTTATTAATTGACTTTCTGACGAATTACGCTTATGCGTCTAAGTACTCCTCCACATCGCTGTCATCCAGAAACGTGCCCAAAAGACTAGCAGCATTACCACGTTGAATGGCAATGCTAATTCTTTGGCCAAAGAAAGAGCTAGCGCTCTAGTCACACAAAGTGTCAACCAGTCGGCGAGAAATTTCCTTAAATCTTAATAAAGCATGATTGAGAAAGTCCGGAAAACTAGGAAGGAATGCGAGATCTATTCATTCGGCACCATCGTCATAGTATCCCTGCCATTGTCTCCTTGACTCCTATGCTCGTAATTACACCGGACTCTCTCTCTGCAGGCTCTGAAGGACTATCTGAATAACTCTTTGTAAATTCACTGTTTACTAAAGTATCATTGTAAGTTCTTCTGTACCTACCTTTGACGCAATATTTTAGAGTAGTAGGTGAACATGCATATCTCATATTTGCACTACCTACTCTAACAGATTGAGCCGTGTCCCTGCTGTTATTTGAGTTTACGTATGACAGTATTCAGTTCCTAACTGTACTCAGGGACCCCCCTACATAAGTACTTAGATACAAGTACACTTCTTGATGCCATAAAAAAGTGGTAAATATGAATCAAGTCAGAGGGCCAGTGGCGATATTTTGTCCGACCATGCTATGTACTAGGATAAACGTAAATGCAGACGACGATAAAGACTAATGAGGCAATAATTCACTATCTGTTAACAATGGTATCTCTCAGCTGATTCTAAAATTACTCTATGCACTTGACGATATATAGACGATCACATGCCTTACATAGAGGTGTCCCACCACATAAAAATTTATATTACCAATCTGATGGGAAGAGATATTCGCCACCAATAGATAGACAAATAATAATGAATAGGTAATTCTGCATTATATGATGAGAATGTTGAGATGTATGAATCACGAGAATGGATAAAGTGGCAAGCTTAACGATTAATTGCATCTGCATGTGACTAAAATAATGTTGAATCATCCTCATCATATGCCTAGCCTTTTCCCAACTTTTTTGGGGTCGACTTCCAGTCTAACCGGATGCAGCTGAATACCAGTACTTAACATGGATCGACTGCCTATCTGACCTACACAACCCAGATAGTACTGGGTAATAGGATACCCCTTGATAAGACTGGTTGTCAGACTTTCGGGCCACTGACTACCTGTAAAGACTGTCACAGCCGGGACCAACGGCTTAACGTGCTTTCCGAAGCATGAATTCAAATGCGAGGTATTTGAATACAATTGTTAATAGATGGAGAGGAAGACCAAAGAAACGACGGATGACGATTGTGTGATATGAAAGTAAAGGGAATGATAGCGTGACGGTTGTTAGGTCAGAATGGATGAAGAAACCTTATTGCCCCGGACTTGAGTAGCATGGGACAAGAGTACGAAGATGGTGATGATGTATAGAATGGCTAACACTTGATGGGCAGTGGTCTCGTATCTGCAATAAGTCATCATCTGCCTAGCCTTTTCCCAACTATGTTGGGGTCGGCTTCTTCTAGTCTTATCGAATGCAGCTTAGTGCCAGTATTTTACATGGAGCGACTGCCTAACTGACCCCCACAACCCAGTTAGTACTGAGTGACACGATACCCCTTGGTAAGACTATATAGTTGTCAGACTAAACGACTGTCTTATCGTGCTTTCCAAGGCACGGAGCTAACTTGGTATAGAATGGGTGGTCACCCATCCACGACAGCGCGGCTTAACCTGAAGATCGACCCGAGCGGGTGTTATTATTTAGCCACAAGCTCCTATCTGCAGTAAGTACCGAACATTAAGTCTAATTCTGCACCTTCAGAATTACCTTTTACAATAACGCACAGGTAAGATAAATACGAATACAATTGCACGCGCCTGCGCTACGCCTATGACCTAGTTGCAGTACAAAAATAGTGCGCACACGCTTGACGCCGATCTATAATTGTGATGCTTTACAATTGCGATTGTGCGCGCTAAAGGGCGGCGGGGACGATTAGGGCCAAAATGATTGAGATAGCTGGCTTAGTCGATTGAAATTCAAATCATTTGTTTGATTTTGATTTAAAACTAACTACTTTTGACAACTTGAACACGTAACTCTACAAAAATTTTAACTGTGTGATTCAAATGTCAAACGAATTATTTGATGAAGTTTTCTCTCCGTTACGAAAATACCTAAATAAATAAAATCAAAGCATTTATTTTCAAGTAGGCCAGTTACAGGCACTTTTGAATTGTCGAAACAAAGATAACAATGAAATGTAGCTACAGTCCCAGTCACAAGCCATACAAACAGTACTGTAGTTCCCCATTCCCTAGCGTCGATCTCTATGGAGAAGAACGGGCAAGAAACTCCATGGACACTCTTTTAAATCAGCATATTGTTACAAAACCTTGGTTACATCATTCATGTTGAGGTGGTACACTGTGTGAGAACGATGTAGCAAGATGTGATATACAGTATAACAGTTTATTTATTTTTTCGTATGGGTAATCATCAAATGACCCCTCCCACTCTGGGCGGAGTGGCAGGGAGTGTCAGACTTGTACTGACTAAAACCCATCCATGTTCCTTCTTTTGCCCTTTGTGTTCAAGGGCCGCGGTATCTCTTTCGAACAGTCCCGCAGCTTTGGCAGGCATGTATAACAGTTCTTAGGTTTGTTCGGAGACTCACGACCCAAGATTCAATTTTAAGAATCTGAAGTTGACTGACCGAAATAAATAAATAAATATCGCTGGACATTACACACAGCGCCATCTAGGTGCCACACTAAGCAACGAGACTTGTGTCGTGGACACCAGATAGTTGATACTACTACATAGATACTTTTTGTTTGTAAATACATACTTATTATACATATAAACATCCATGACTCGGAAACAAATGTCCATGTTCATCACACAAACATTTGCTCCTACCGGGATTCGGACCCGGGACCCTAAGAACGTAAGGCAGCCTCACTACCGCTGCGCCATTCGAGTCGTCGAACTGACCAACTTGTTGTTTCTCTAGCCTTTTCAAGAACAAAGACGGAATCATTAACTCGTGCCTAGTGTCCATATTTGAACCGTAGTTGATCCAGTGCAGTTTGCTCTCCGAGTCTTTGGTTTAATCCTAGCCCTCTACCTACCTATGAGTGGCCATAATATGCGCGTTATTGTTTCCGCAACACACGGTGATGCGACAAGCACAAGCGGGAAATGCGTCCACAACCACCAGCTCCCAGCAATACGAGCATTACTGGGAGGAAATGTTACTGGGAGGAAATGTTACTGGGATCCACTTTCATCTTTTGTTTATTATGAGAAGGGTACTTCCACGTTCCACTTTTAGTTCATGTTTAAGGACGAACGTTTTGTGAAGTGGAAACTAATATTGTTTTGTCAAACATTTAAAAACCCTTTGAATTGTTCCTGGATGTAAGCTGTTTCAGAACACTTACTATCGTTTCTTCTGTAATGAAACATTTATTTAAATATACGACAATGTTACCAGTTGTTGGGTACCAAAATACTGTATTATTCGTGGGAAATCATGTGTCGATTCCTCACAGAGTTTATTGAACAATCTTAATTATAAGTTATAATATTACAACCGCCGCATTTACACGAAACTTCCGTATTTATAATACCTTTGCGAATCAGCGCACGAAAACCGATAAAACAGAAGAAGCATGTCAACATTGTCGTGAAATTTACTCTCAATCTTTGTGAAAACCTGACCCCAAAAGGTATATTTTACAAGCTCCACTTTCCGCTACTAAAAGCTTAATGATATACAAAAATATGTAGTGAAACCATTACAGAGAGGAGTTCAAAAGGTTTACCTATAAAACTGGGATAAGTACTCGCTTGGATACTGTAGGAAGATGCTAATGCTACTTCCAACTGCATTTGTTTTTGACTGGAACATTTATTCAGTATAAAATGATTTCCACCATACGGCTTGCATCGCATCGGATCGGAACATTTCCGTTTCTGCCCCTAGTCAAATAGTTTCATTCCTACCGTGTTGACGTGTTCTAATTCCGATCGGACACGACGACCGGCGAACGGAACCGATCGCGCGTCGCAGCATACTTTCGGCTACGATCGTGTATCGCAGAAGACGCCCGCGGTCAAGCTGCTGTGCACGGCTTGGTAATATAGACTTTAAATACACGATGTATTGTGTATATGTGTACACGATTTAATATCGTTTAAAGATTATAAAATCCGTTCCTATCCATTCAGTGGAGATTTCCACTCCTTCCATCCTTAAGTCAATAAGGGTACAGTTGCGAAGGCGATCGCCAGTTTTTGATAACCTATGAGAACTCTTCCGTAGCTGGCTACATTCCCAAATACATACTCTTCTTCTTCTTTATCAGAAATTTATGTCAGAGTTTTTATGGTTATTATGTCAGAGTTTTTATGCCGTCCCTGGGGCTCTGACTTGGCTTTATATGCCGTCGCGAAATATCTCTCAGGCATGCTGGTTTCCCCACGATATTTTTCCTTCACCAAGTGATAATTATACAATACGCGCATGAATCCTCTATCGACTATCACTGCTCAATACATAGTGTAGAATAGTGTCGCTAAGGTATGTCATTGATATCTTTGAAACTGCGGTTTGTCACCTTCAATATGACTTGACCCTCAGAAATTAAGGTCGTCAAATTGTATAAGCTTCCTACCATAACAGACGTGTCAGAATCAACATATCGTAGTTTAAAATTGAAGATCGATTTTGTAAACGTCTTACTAATATAATCTGCGTAAGTGACGTTCTTGTCTGTTTGGTTTAAGGTCTTCTCTCTCCAAATAACCCATTTTTTGCGCGCTTTGGACGTGGAGTTGCATATATAATCAAATTCATTTCAATTAAATATCGTATTTCATTTAAACCTATACATGAGCACTTTAGAAACGTCATAAGTTAGGTGCACGGTTCGGGTAGGTCGTTTCCTATAGAGACCTGGCAAGAAAGAAAATTATTCGTTAAACTTTGAGCATCTTATAAGTAATTTAAATTCTCGCTATACTTTTTTCCCCAGTATACCAGAGAGAGACAGAGGTACACCATTGCCTAACCCTTCGGGAAGCACAGGCGCGACTTTATGTTATTATAGAACAGCGAGCGTACAACAGAATGGAACCCAATTTATTTGGCAGCTTCCTAAACCCTGCTGCAAGTGGTCTTACTGCACTATAACTTCACGGTCGCCAACTAATGGATGCTATTCAGCCGCTGTAATGGAACCCCGACATCTGCCGCTTCCCACGCGAACTGTTTCATGGCCTACTGTGCCACGTGGCGCCGTTTACATTCCTACGACATTATCAGTGATTTTGTAGACCGCGTTAGGTTAATAGGCATTGTTTTCAAGTACTTTTCTGACTCATTGGTCTAGTAGACGGAAATGCTAATGATGAGCATGAGGTCCTGGGGTCGATTCCCAGGTCGGGCAAAGTGTTATTGGGGTTTTTTATCGGGAATTTCTCAGTAGCAGCCACGGAGGCTGGATGTATGCCCGGTTGATGGCAATAGATTCGCCACCTTTACATGAAACTCAAAACCTAACTCGCGAAATGTGGGTGTACACCTCTGCCTAAGCCTGCGGGGAATACAGGCATGATGTTACGTTATTTAAACCAGCGTGGCTCATTACAACAGTTTCAGAGCTCTCACAAAATAGATCTGTGACCTTTTACTGCATTTTCAAAAAATCCAATAAATCAAAAACCATCAAACAAAAGAAACATTCCAAAAATCCATTAACCGAGTTACCCCTAGCTTTGGATTAAAACAATAGCAACGTCAACTCGTGGCCACATCGCGGCGCGTCGCCGTCAGTAGGCCAACGTCACGTCAGCGTCAACTTGCGTTTGACAATGTCGACGTCAGCGTCAGCATTGACGGGTTGAACCAAAAGACGGGCGTTGTGTTCAATTGGCTTTGTTTTCTAGCAACTGGTTGGGTTGGAACTATGCGAATCTGATTTTGGAACTTGTGAATGGATTGTAAAGGTCTGTGGTTGTCTTTGTTGTAGCTTGTATCTCCTTCTGGGTAACGGCTTTGTTATCTCCACAATTGGCAGGCCATCATGTGTTTGTAGAAGACTCACTTTCCATCGGATGTGTTTTCGCGGTTGTCGTCTTCAGTTGGTGTTTTTTTTTAAGATTTAAGGCATAAATCGTTGTCGCAACAATGAAGATCAAATAATTAATTTCAAATTAATAGTTTTTTACTGAATACTTAGAAAAGTATGACAGGTTGAATTTTTCAAGTGAGCGTGGATCGCCAAATCCGAAACTATGAGGAATATCGAAAAATACTCAGAGGAGTCTCGTGCGCGATTTTGAAGAAAATTAAAACTGCATCATTTGATTTTTGAAATATCAATATTCCTGGCCAGGAATCGAACCTGGTGGTTTTGAAAAAAAAAGCCATACTGTATAATTACACCATTCGATAGCGTCGCCAATAGGAATCAAATTCTGAAAAGTTATATCTTTTGACAAAGGAGATCTATAAGATCTTCCACATCAAAATATCACACGTTTACTTAGAAGAAGTTAGATCCATCTTAGGCACATTCATTTTAGCTGCTGACGTCACGAATCAATCTTTCTAAACGTACCTACGGCTAATGGTAATCGTTAAGGAGCCACCAATGTAGGAGATAAATACTTACCCCACACCCCACTTGCGGACACACAGTCGGGGAGAATGGCGAGCGTGTTGGTGAATTTGTTGGGGGGATTAGAGATGGGATTAATTCTGACGCAATCTTATACGAAGATGAAGCTAAGTACGAACTTCACAGTGCAGTGTGGTGACGTTTTAGCTGGGCTTTAGTTTCACTATAGCCAGATCGATCTACAAACAAAAAATCAAGTATATGTCACGTCCATTACTCCCATCCCGTCCATTAACCCGCACTGGGCCCGCTTGTTTGAGTGCCCACTCCCTCCCATAGAGAGGAGGCCTGTATCTCAGCTGCGCTTGGCTTGCTTGTGGCTTAGTTACCTATAGAGGACATGACTCTGATCATTCCAACAAAAAAAATGCTAATTATCGGGGTCTCTTGATTACTGAAGGTTTTAGAGATTAGACTATCACCAAGATATACTAACTAACTAATTCATCTTGTAAAATACTTATTACAAACGCCAAGCGGTGCTATAAAGGGGTTCACTACTTGAAATCGAAGATGTGAGATCGAATAACACTTGCTCGAAAATATTAACTAGATAGTACTTGAAATCGATACCTAAATTATGAGCCCGACAGTTCACTACCTCGATACATCAAAATCTCGAATAACTATAAGCTCGAATCATCGGCAGCACGAAGGCTTATTATCTTGAAACATCATTTCTCAACTTTAAGGATTTAAAACTATTCTGTCCATCGATTACATGGTCGGTTGAGAAATTATGTATCCAGACAATGAGCCTTCGCGCTGCCGATGATTCGAGATTTTGATGCATCGAAGTAGTCAACTGTTGCGAAATCGCTTGTCAAGAAATATTGCATCGATATGTCAAACTTGGTGTATTTATTTTAGTTCTGTGCTTTCCCGCCTGCACAAATAAGTTGGTTGAAGTCTTCATGATATGTGTCTTATTAACGGTAACGTACTTGTTAGTTGTTTTATTCCTTTAGCTTCATTTTATTTGTTTTTTTTTACTGACGCTGTGTCTCCCTGGTTTCGTAATGACAAAGCATTTGTTAAGCATCTTTAAGCAACGTTTCCTAAATAACCTCCCATTATTTATTGACATCTATTGTCTTTCGTTAACGGCGGCCGTATGTCAGCTGCCTACGTCATCAATGACGCAGCACTTTGTTACGGATTCTGAAGCAATGTCCTGGAGATAGTGCGTCGTTAATAATGGATGAGGACATTATTGACGTGAACTGATAATAGTTAAAAAAATACTTACACGTTTCATTTTACAAATACTTACACGTTTTATTTTACGTTTGGAAATATTTCAATTTATAATGAAAATACGTTCAAATGTTCGAATGAAATTCGCGGCTAAACAATAACAGACGCACGCTTCGATTTTCAGGTTAAGCCGTGCTTACCAAGGTCAGTCCGTGGATGCGTGACCATCCAATACATACTCAGTTTCCTCCGTGCCTCGAAAACCACGTTAAGCCGTTGGCCTCGGCTGTCATTTGTAGATCTTTGACAGTCGTTACAGGTAGTCAGTGGGCCGAAAGTCTGACAACCAGTCTTACCAAGGGGTATCGTGTTACAATTAACAGTGTTGTGGAGGTCAGATAGGCAGTCGCTTCATGTAAAATAATGGTATTCAGCTGCATTCGGTTAAACTGAATGCCGATCCTAACACAGTTGAGAAACGACTAAACAAACTATAAGTACGAGTACTTACCTATATTCTGGTCTCAATAACACAAATAAATAATAAGTTAAATAACTGTGTCTATCAACTCGTGTGTATCCGAGGGTACAGTGTACGGCGCGCTCAACCAACTGTGACGAACCAACTTTCACATCGGCAGCTCTGAATACGCCCGTCTGTACTGGGGGTACATTAGAGGGCGTACGTGAAAATTAGGGCACATTGAGAACGACTAATTCTGTGTAACTTGTGAAACGGTTGTACTACACAGTTTCGCTTCGACAGTATTAATTAAACAACTAAGCCGACCTGACCTGCCAGGGTTGCGGGACTGTTGGAAAGAGATACCGCGGCCCTGGAACACAAAGGGCAAAAGGAGGAACATGGATGAGTTTTAGTCAGTACAACTCTGACACTCCCTTCCACTCCGCCCAGAGTGGGAGGGGTCATTTGATAATTACCCATCCGAAAAAATAAAAAAGCCGACCTGAAGCAACAAAAAAACATTATATAGTTTTCATTCGGCTCATACCGATCGGCAAATTTCGTTCAGCATCGACCATAGCTGAATCATCTTCGGTCCGGCTCGCCACAATTCGAGCTAAATCGAGCAGCATTTTCCCGAACAATGTACCGAAGCTCTTACAGAATGTGCTCCTCGCTGTCTTATAGAATTTACCTACTAGCCGCTAGTACTCACGGCGACACATCAAACTATACATATCCAGTATAACCTGACCTCGGTTTGTATGACCTTCCCGTAAAATGATAGATCAGCTTAATTTGGTTTGGTATAGCTTGATTGGTCGTCGTGCGTGTACATTATATATAACTAGGGAATGCCCGCGACTTCGCCCGCATGAAGCTCACTAACTGTCCTACGGGATCGTACTATACGGCTAAAATTCTATACGCTAATTCAAGTTATAAACTATCTACGTACTAAAATTCATACAAATCTGTTCAGTGGTTTTGCGTCAAAGAGTAACAAACATTTATCGATCGTCACAAACTTTCGCATTTTTAATAATAAAAAAGTAAGTGCTACTATACAGGGTGTAACAAGACCCTTCACGAAGCCGTCAACCAAGCATTATGTACATCAAACTAAGTAACTTTACTTAAAAAATATTACGGGAAACGACTTTTTTTTTGGGGTGATAAATCACGTTCTAAGGTAGAACTCAATGTAACGCATTCAAAACATTGTGCTGATGGATGGATTAAATAATACGGAGGTCGCGGATGCGTTTAAAGTAAAAATCTTACATTAAAAACATGAATTTCAAAAAATACTTGTGAAAAAGTTGGAACTTTGACCCCTAATATCTCCGTAAATAGAAAGTTCCCAGCTGTTCCTCAAGAACAAAAAATGATCGCAATGATGGAGACAACAAGTGCCTTTCGGGTTCGTTAAGGGTCTTGTTACACCTTTTATAGTAAGATAAGAAGTAAGACTTGTTTGGCTATACCGAATAAAGACCTTACAAGTCCAAACTAAGAAAGCAGATCAAAATTACCTTATAACTTGAACTTCTTTACCTTTTACAACGAACCTACCCTCCGTGAGAGCTCGGAACTTCTCCGAAGCTCGCTATTGCTATTCTAGCCTCAGCACTGAACATCCGTCAGCAACAGTCAACTTCAATAACTTTGCTAATATCCGTGTTTCCGTTGACATGGCGCATGTGTTCGTGAATATGATTCCGATTGTTTCTATAGAATTGAAAATAGGTCAAGATTTCGTGCGTAAGTGGGATGATGTAAACAGACGACGAAATAATAAGTTTAGTTGCTAACTGATATGATTTCACACAGCGAATTTGAAAATAATTGTGACTTTGATTTCAAAATTTGATAATATGTTCATGATATGTTTCATTATAAATCTATTCGTTACAATTCATAATAAACTGTTAATCCATGGCCGCTATTAAGAGATCCTTGTTAGAAAAACTCAACAACACTTTTTCCGACCTGGGAATAAAACCCAGGACCTCATGCTCAGTCGCACCGCAGACCACTAGATGCTATTTATAATTTCTAACTTAAATCCAGACAATACACAGCCTCAGCAGGGTGCTGGCTGCGTCGTCTTTTTTAGCACAAGTGATAATTTTAATACGAAATTGATTACTATGCTAGGGGTTAACCGTATTTGTGTCCAAATCCAGACGGCTAATCTAAACCCAAAGAATTTAGATAGACCCAGAACTAGATAGTGCATAATCAGCCTATAATGTTCTCACCTGGGCCACATGGCTCTTCTCTATAAGAGGGAGTAGACTGGACCATCACGTGGGCTCAGTGCGGGTTGGTTATCAGTATCACACGTTACGTCTCCGATTTTTTGGTTCAAAATCAAAGCATTTATTTCAAGTAGGCCAGTTACAGGCACTTTTGAACTGTCGAAACAAAGATAACAATGAAATGTAGCTACAGTCCCAGTCACAAGGCATAAAAACTGTGAAAGTACTGTAGTGGCCCATTCCCTAGCGTAGATCTCTATGGAGAAGAACGGGCAAGAAACTCCATGGACACTCTTTTAAATCAGCATATTGTTACAAAACCTTGGTTACATCATTCATATTGAGATGGTACATTATGTGAGAACGATGTAGCAAGATGTGCACGTTAAAAGTGTCCATAGTAAAAACAAAAAAGACAATTAAAAAAAAAAAAAAAAAAGAAAAAAACCGTGGCAACTAAGAGATGACCAGTCACAAGTGACAGCGCCCGTTCACGAACATGACGCATGGATCAGCACCATTCAACTCAACCATTTTGAAGGGAACTAAATGATCCGACACACGCGCCACCATCAGCGAGACATTGAGTGAGCATGACATACTCTCAACCGCCAGGGCACATTCACAGGTTCTAGGACATGCCGGTTTCCGAGGCAGTGAAAAAACATATGAAAGAAAAAGAATTTATTTAAAAAAAATATTTATCTGTTGCAGGGACATGACGTGCATCATACAAAGTGCTAAAAAAAGATGTTATTATTATTTTAAAGTACCTATTAATATATTAAACCGATATTTTCTTTGTTTCAGGGGACCAACATACATCAGGAACATAGAAAATCACCCAAAACCCGCGACATAGTAAAAAAACGGCAGTTTTCATACATTATATAATAATTAGTTAAAATCCTCTCAAATCCTAGTAAATGCAGTGCTAAGTGCTTAGAGGTTGTGTGGTAAAAAACGTCGCATGGAACTACAGTGCGTCGGTTCGATTCTCCGGCTGAGCAAACAGAAGAATAGGTGAGTTTTAATAATAGTTTATCTATACTAATCCATCTAATATTATAAAGAGGCATTTGTTTGTAAGTTTGTATGTAGGAATTAATCTCTGGATTACAGAACCGATTTTGAAAATTCTTTCACTAATAGGAAGCTACATTCGAGTGTATTTACAGTGCCCAAGGGATAATTTCCGAACAAAACGCGAGCGAAGGCGCGGGCAACATAGCTAGTAATAATATTATAAAGAGGTATTTGTTTAAGTTTGTATGTAGGGGGTAATCTCCGGAACTAATGATCCAATTCTACAAAATTCTTTCACTGTTAGAAACCTACATTATTCGTGTGTGCTTTATGATATAAATTATATTAATATCATGCATATTAGCCGAGCTGTCACAATTATTGCGGATGAAGTCGTGGGCGAAGTGCTAATTTAAAATTCGTTGAAAGAACAGTCTAGGTAGATCCAAGATTCTGACTATTAAGTAGTAGTAAAACCTAAAATCAAGCATTGCATCAAAATAGGACATTTTAATGCAAGTGGGCCAAAATTGGGACATTAGCGAAGAAATCGTCGGTGTACATAATATTATGTCATACTCATAATACAGAGTGTAAAAATACCCATCACGTAGCCGTCATCTATGTATTCTAATACATTCCACCTTTCATTCATTCGGCCTTCATTCAAAAATCTGAAAATTCTCAGGCGTTATTTTGTAATCTGCGCAAAATGGCTTGCGTCGTCCATATCGCAATTGGATTGTGTGAGGAATGATATGAAAGAGAAAGGAGTAAACGATGCCGTGACGTCTGTCAGGGGAGAATGGAAGAAGGAAACCTGTTGCACCGACCCCAAGTAGAGTGGGACAAGGACTGGAAGATGATGACCTTCGCATTTTGAAAGACTGGCTATCAATAATTCTACTATATTGGATGTAAAAGTTTTTAACCTTAGAAAGTAGACTAACTTAGTTTGATGAGTGTTTGTGTTTGATGTTTGTGTGATTGTTGTTGGTGTTTGTGTGTTTGTTGTTTTTGTGTTTGATGTATGCTTGGTTGTGGGCTTCGTGAAGGGTCCGCTCACACCTTTTATATTTCATTCCACTAACTCGGTGACAGGTCTACCTTGAATAAAAAGCTACAAAAAACATCTGCAAATGTTAATTAAGTACCTCACACAACAATAACTCAACGCTGACACAATACTTGGAAACTTCTGTGAAGTCGGTGGCAAAAGAGACAATGAAACATACAAAGACACCAGTGGGATACCACTGCTGGTTCGACTGTACCTACATTATCTTTTCAAATCTCGTTAACTGAAACACAATCAGTATTTCAGCTCATACAATGAGCAGCAAACTAGACCGCTTGTTAATAGTTACTGCAAATAGTTCGGTTATCGCCAGTTTATGCACCATTGAGCAGAGACCGACACAGTTAAATGTAATTACAGGGTCGTTTGTAGATGTTAAACTTTCAGTTTATTGGCGGATATCTTGACTTTGTTAAATTGAAAGTGGGTATAATCAAACGGATAAAATTTATAGCATACGTTATAACAGTGATAGCCTAGTGGAGTGAGCGTCGGACTGACAAGTCATAGTTCTCAAATTCGACACGCACCTCTGATTTTTAACTGACTTTCTTCAAAAAGGAAGAGGTTCTCAATTCGGTTGTATTTTTTTATTTTTTTTATTTATGTTTGTTACCTCAGAACTCCGTCATTTGTTAACCGATTTGAAAAATTCTTTTTTCATCTGAAAGAATATGCTTTCCGATTGGTCCCACATAAATTTCATCAAAATCAGTTTAGGAATTTGGTCGTTTTCCTCACGTTAATTGTCACATCACGCGACTTCGCGTGCTGGCGCTCTGATGTACATCACGCGACGTCGCGTGATACTTGCTAGTTAAATTTGACACACTTCCCGATTTCTGATTGAGCTGAAATTTTGCACGCATGTGTATGTCGTGAGACAACGCAATATTATGATGACATGGAGCTGATCTGATGATGGAGCTGGAAGGTGGCCATACCAACTCTAAAATAAAACGACGCAACGCCGTCTAGTTTGCACTCGTTTGATTTGTATTGACAAGTACTGTAGTCCTAAATAGTAACCAGGGTCTGATGATGGAGCTGGAATGTGGCCATAGGAACTCCATTAAAACGACATAACCCCACCGAGTTTGGGTACGAATAATTCATCTTGTCTAGTACTTTGTCTCTAGATGGTACCCAGGGTCTGGTGATGGAGCTGGAAGGTGGTCACAGGTAGTCCGTAATAAAATTACACAACCCAAATATAGGAACACCGTCATAAAACGACACGACAAAACCTCATCGAGTTTGGGCTCGTATGATTCGTCTTGACGAGTACTTTAACTAACTTCTAGTTACAATGTAAAAACTAATTCATGACAAGAATGTGTGTGCTATACTACAACTAAAAAGGGTACAATAAAAAAACTTTCTGCGAAAACAAAACCGACTTCTAAAAAAACACTAAAAAAGTCTAAAATAAGTTTACTTTCGGAAGTCGGTGGCAAAAAAGATACAAAAAAAACACCGACATCCGAAAGTAAACTTATTTTAGACATTTTTAGTGTTTTTTTAGATGTCGGTTTTTCGGATTCATAAGCTTATTTCTAAATTATCACTTGATCTGGTGAAGGAAAACATCGTGAGGAAACCAGAATGCCTGAGAGATATTTCTCGACGGCATGTAAGCCAAGTCAGAGGCCCATGGGCGGCGTAAAAACACTGATACCAGGTTGGGCATTAACCATACGATAAAGAAGAAGATCAAACGGATAAATTTCATAGGATACATTTAACACTGCACCGGATCACCTCACCTGATTTAGTATGTTTATGAGAGTATAATTGCTGCACGTGTCGATGTTCAGGGTTAAGCCGCGCTTGCCATAGTTGGTCCGTGGATGGGTGACCATCCATTACAAAAAATACACAAAATTTATACAAAATACCGATACATACCGAGTTTCCTCCGTGTGCCATTGGCTGTCATTTGTAGATCTTTGACAGTCGTTAAAAGTTGTCAGTGGCACGAAAGTCAGACAATCAGTCTTGGCAAGGGGTTTTGTATTACTCAGTTCCTAGGTACTAACAGAGTAGCGGAGATCAGATAGGCAGGCGCTCCATGTAGAATACTGGTATTCGGCTGCATCTAGTAAGACTGAAGCCGACTCCAACATAGTTGGGAAAACCAGAAGTTGATGACTACTCTGCACACTCACAACCAGCTCAAATCATTCATCGCTCTCCTGCCCTCATCCCAGTTTATGTGGGGTCTTCATCCTCCTTATTTCTTTATTACTCGTAATTTCAGCAGTCACCTCTTTTCTAGCCATATCATCCTTCACACAGTCCATCCATCGTTTCTTTGGTCTTTCTCTACTCTTATAGCCATCCACATTCATACCCAAAACTTTTCATACGACAATTTCTTCATTCCTCCATGCGGAGGAAAAAGCGAAAGCGAAAGTTTTGTGGTAATCGGTTGGCTTCGCATATGCATGCGAAGCCAACCGATTACCACAAAACTTTTTAATGAGTTAAGCCCGACTCGTCACTGTTCTGAGTCCACATGGAAAAACAAAATATCACGATTACTTTCAAACTTCCTCCTAGTGTATTAGTTTCTTATTTTATCCATTCGTGTTACACCACACATCCCCTTTGACATTCTCATCTCATCTAGATGATCTATCTGTGTTCCCATCCAAATACGTTCAGCCATTTATGCGTAATTGAACAGCAAATATCCAAATATTTCCAGGAACTTTCCCACTCATAATATTAGCGGTACGGATAATATGTTAGGAATGGAAGATATTCGTTGTTTTATGAGTATATTTACACCCACAATGTTAGGAATGCGGAACATGTATTATTGTTTGAGCAATAGCGTGAAGAGAGTTATAGATAGGGGAGTGCCTTTCATATTAGATCAACTTATAAACATTACGACAGTCAGATAAATGACCTTTTATCCTTTGAATTCGTTTTTCTGAGGATGAAAGGTATCTTTATATTCAGGTCATTGCCCTACTTGCCTAACAAAACCAATTTAAAGCTATTACCTACTTTAAGTCGAATATCCACAGCTACGCATATAATGTGCGCATGCGCACGTTTTATAATGCACTGTGAGTATTTAGTCGTCTTACCACGGCAGCTCACTTCATGTATCCCGGGGCCTTAGTCCGCTATTGCAATAGTGTCAGAATGGTCTATCATTGATTTAATAAGGCCCCGCGCAGATGAATTACCCTTTGTACGCACGTCAAACGAGTTTCGAACGCGCTTCAATACGCCGTGGGCTAGGGGCCTTATTAAATCAATTATAGACCATTCTGACACTATTGCAATAGCAGACTAAGGCCCCAGGGTGGGTACCTTTGAGCACACGGTGGAGATCTGCCCCGCGTGGGCGGAGCACCGCCGTGTCCTCGTAGCGGCGATCGGCGGCGGCGACCTCTCGCTTCGGGCCTTGGTTCAATCCATGGTCCGGAGCGAGACGGAATGGGACGCCGTCACCTCCTTCTGCGAAGCAGTCATGCTAGCGAAGGAGGTGGCGGAACGTGAGAGGGAGAGAACCTCACGTCCCAGCCGCCGCGGGAAACGCACCGGGCGTCGGGGGCCACGTGGTGGACCCCGGCCACCGTAGGCGCGGGCCTGTGGACGGTGAGCTATGGGCTAGCTCGCCGTCCGTCCGTCTTATGACGACAGGCCGTGTCGACGGCGCGTTCGTCTTCCACGCGCGCCTCAAAGAGAGTCAACAAACAGGAAGGGGTCCGAAAGGACCGATGCCTGCCAGGGTTGCGGGACTGTTCGAAAGAGATACCGTGGCCCTGGAACACAAAGGGCAAAGGAAGGAACATGGATGGGTTTTAGTCAGTAAAAGTCTGACACTCCCTCCTGCTCAGCCCAGAGCGGGAGGGGTTATTTGATGATTTCCCATCGGTAAAAAAAAAAAAAAAAAAAAAAGTACCTTTAAAGATTTAAACAAAAATGTTAGGTATTTAAAATCAAACCAAATAATTTATTTACTTGAACATGGGTAGGTACATGAGGTGATACATACACCAGAAGTTATTTAAGCCATATCCTATCTTAACAGGTGTACAAATATCTATTAAAAATAAAAAACATCGGGATCCTCCGGGAAGGGGGCCTCGGTGATTGGGGTACCCATTAGAAACACGCTGTTGCGATAGATGCAGTGCTGTCAATTGTAAATCTTTGACAGTCGTTAAGCAGTCAGTGGCCCGAAAGTCCGACAACCAGTCTTACCAAGGGATATAGAGATAGGCAGTCGTTCCATGTAAAATACCGGTAGTCAGCTGCGTCCGATAAGACTGGAAGCCGACCACAACATAGTTGATGATGACCTGACAGTATACGTGCGTAGCTTAACCGTGGCCTGGAGCGACACCTTTATTCTTTATTAAGATTGAAGCATTCCAAACTTCTAAGACTACTCAAGTGATCTCCAAGACTTTGAAGCCATTCCACAATTGTTTTTGATCGCTACGGAACAATGGTAGTTAGTTCACGGTTTGTATTTGTACTTGCAACGATGTAAAGAGATCAGAGGATCAAATGATTGAGGCCTGTTTGTGTTAGTAACGGTAAATTAAGAGCTTTAGATGTGACATGTTAATACAGATGCGTTTCGTCTCAGTATACGATACCTAGTAAACTAACTTGACCCTTTTTGTGATATCAAACGCGGGAGGTAGGGTTGACGACAAAAAAAAAAAGTTATGTTGCACTGCACACATAAAACTAAACCAATGGGGGCTATCGCGTGTGAATTCGCCGCTAGAGGCGCTAGTGTAACGCGGGGTCACCGAAATGTCAGATGTCATAGAGTGTTCGCGCGTTGCGTGCTGTTTTGACACGTATTTTTGCAAATATTCACGATTGTGGTTTATAATGAGCCATTGCTGTTTAATTAATTGTCAGTACTTACAGGTAAAATGATTTTTAAATGTTTCATGCTTGCTAATTTTAGGGAGAATAATGTAAATATATGAACCTAAAGTTTTCAATATGTTGTTATACGTAATAAAATAAAGTTTTATGGAGTTATTGGTACTCTAAAGTATAAAATATAATTATTGACAGGACTTTTATCGACAGTGGCGCCATCTGGTGAGCTCAAAAACGATAGCCTCATTGTCTCGATACAATATGTTAACATAACATCACGCCTGGGGATTACCCCAAAGGGTTCGGCAGAGGTGTACCTAACAGAACACCTATTGCCATCAACCGGGCACAAATCCAGACTCCGTGGCGGCTACTGAGAAATTCCTGATGGAAAAACTAAATAACAATTTGCCCGACACGGGAATCGTACCTAGGATGTAATGCTCAGCAGTCGTACTTGCGACTACTAGACCAACGAAGCAGTTTTATCTTCTATCTACTAATATTCGATTATGCTGCTAGGCTGTGCCAAATAACACCGACCAGCAGGGATATTGCGTATCTCTGTTGACAGTTCATAGTGATCATCACTTGGCGAGTTTTGATATACAATGACTGTTCGGGCGTCTCCGGCAATCATCGGCGGCGCCGAGTGGAGCTGCGGCGCGCGGGACGTCAAGCCACCACTTCGCAACCGACCTCCACGGACGGCACGCGCGCGCACCTTAGCTTACCAACGTTCTCAGTACTATTGTAAACCTATTTGGATTATTATAATTAATATTTTAATTACAGTCCATTTGCTTTTATTATATATATAATTCCAAACAATGACAGTTCTGCACGGGTAGCGTCAGTTGAAACCAACAAGAACGGTCATTGTATATCAAAACTCGCCAAGTGATGATCACTATGAACTGTCAACAGAGATACGCAATAGCCCTGCTGAACGAATAACAATATAAATTATGAATAGTCCTACAGCATTATTTTTTAGTCTATAATCAGCAAACTGTAAAAGCAATAAATATTTCATACTGAATAATGGATTGATAGCCTCATCATTCACCCAACAATGTTTCGTATGTCAGCCAAAATGAAAACTTCATCTTAATTTCAGCTGAGTCATGAAAAATTGCATTTTAATGTTTATCGATATCTTTTACTAGAAATAAACGAATCATCTTAATAATAATGAAAAGCATTTATTCTTTCAACCAATCTTTCAAATATTGCATTTATAAAAATCTCAAGTACCTAGCTATTACATTTTCTAGAACAAAAATTGTATAAGAGAGAATTTTCTTCAGTCTTTATTACTAACGTTAACGTGAATCATTACTACCCACCGCTAATGAAAATCTCATAAATATCGGAGCAGCGGTTTTGTAGATATAAACAGATAAAACTACAATAACACATAAAAGCGATCTTTACACTATGCTTAATTAGCCTAGTAGATAGATACCAAGTTAGTTCCTCAAATAATAACACCCGAGTGTGTATAGTTCATCTTTTCAATTTGACAATATTTAAGAACCCAGCTCAGACTGTGATCATGTATTTGGAGACCCAGTTTTATAATACTACCACCTGTGACGCTATAAAAAAATTTGACATTGCAAAAAGGCAACAAAAAACTCAGATCCATATTTTTTTTTCACTATCTTTTCCGGCTAATCAAACAATTAAAAAAACTCACTAGAAAACTGCCTACACCATATTGGTTGAACTCTCTGCAGCATTTACAACAGCTGGAGCCGAATGGCGTTTGAATGAGCAGACCGGAAGGTAAAATTCTAAATCCATTTCTAAAAGCTCACCACGACTTCCATAATCTAAACCACTATGTTTAGCTCACTGTAAAGGCATCTCATCAAAGCATTGGCGTTGGCCTGCGGTTCACGTAATACATTCAATCGAGCCGCTCAATCAAACGTGTAGTGTTTATTTAGAATCGGGATGCATGCTGTTTAACTCGTGTGTAACGGTCTATTACAGTTCAGATCTTAAGAGTTTACCCAATGATATCAGGGTCACGGTCTTCCAGTTTCTGGGACAAGGGCTACATCTGGCCGGGTTTACTGTTTGGTTACAAGCTTCAGGCCTGGACTCCACCAAAGCGGAGACCAGTGGAGATGTGCGCTTCGGAGAGGAGACGCGATGCGTAAAAGATCTGCTGGCTGAATTCACCGAAGCTGTGCAGAGTTGTGCAAAGCGGGGAGGAGAAGAGATGTGCAAAGCGGCACGCCGCTCACTTCTCTTAGTCTCCGCTGGCCTGAACAATAACGAAATATCTCCCCTCTGCTCAATCGTTCCCACTAAAGCTAAGTGTAAATAACGAAATTCTAGTAGTGGTTTCCAACACATCTCCTTTTCTGTCGTTTCGTCTTCGCTACGGTGGAGTCCGGACCTTACGCTCAAGTGACATGCCTGTTGCAACAGCGTGGAGAAAACAAATGAAAGAAGCTGCTTACAACTTACCACAAGTCATCACCCGTCTTGAAAAGCTACGGTACTCACGCGAAGAAACCGCAGCGTGAGTGTCGCTTGACGTAAATTGCGTCGCATATTGCATCTCCCGAGTCAGCGGCCTTGTAGTTGAAATTTTATGAGTTTACTCACTAAATTCAGGGTCGTCCGGACTTTGTGTTAGTGTATAGGCGTCTGACCATGCTCCGAAACAATACGATCTTTCACGATCACACAGTTTTAAAAATGTCATCATCAGACTAAGACACAGACACAGTCCAGTGCTAGCCAAAGGCTACTCCAATCACACTATAATTAACTCGATCTTCGGCTTTTTTCATGGAGCTGCTAACAATCATCCCAGAAAGATCTTCCCTCCATAGCCAGACAGCTTCCTACGAAACGTCCTAAGAAAAGTACAAAATATATTCAAGCAATCATTTTACCACACCAGACAGAATACTGTCCCCGCCTGTAATGTTTCCTTAAATGCTGTGATAAAAGCCTAAAGTGACCATAATCTAATACCTAAATAGAAAAAGCGAGCATCAGCAGTAGCGACCCTAAAACAACAACAAACTTCATTCAACGATCCTATCGCCAAGTACGGTGATTACCAAAAAACCGTCGTCACCCTTTGAGCAACACCAGTCTATAAAAAGGCTAATTACAACCCTTGTAGACTAAACGGCGACACAAAAAACGAAAATTTCAACGAATTTCGTCCAAAAATTACGGCAATTAAGAATATTACCCACAAAACGCGACGTAAAATGGTTTTACGCGTCATTGCGTAAAACCGACTTCAAAGCATTTGTTTGGGCGGTCACCTCTCAATTATATTGTTTTGGAAGCTCCCTGTCCCTCCTGGATCCTCTGTCCCTCTTTAACCCCTCTTTTCGCTCCCTGTCCCTCAAATCGCGACATTACATGCGGCTTTGCCGGCTAATCGGCTAAAACGCCCGGCTAATCTTTTGGCAAATTACTTTATCTAAACGCTGTCAAATACATAGTTATAAGCAAGATTTTTGAGACGTGATTTCTTTCTTGATTCATGAGGTTTTTATTCTTAAAAGTTGTGAATGTCTGTGCCAATGAATGGTGGAAGAAATGAGAAGTTAGGCAATACATCATCATTCCCAACCAATTTACTTGGGGTCTGCGCAGCATGTCTTCTTCTTCCATTCGTCATCTCAGCAGTCGCCTCCTTTCTAGCCATATCGTCCTTCACACCGTCCATCCTTTGTTGTGTGTTTGTTTGGTCTTCCTCTACTCTTATAGGCATCTACATTCATACTCAACATTTTCCTCACGACATTTTCCTCGTCACCCCGAATCGACTGTTGGTTGGATTGGATATCATGAGGGTCTCATGGTTAAGTAATAATATAATATAACAGCCACATGGGCCGCTCTTCAATGCTAGGATGCGTGGATGGGTGACACACCGAAATCAAGTAAAGCTGTTGGTCCTGGCTGACGGAACGCGACAAATGAAGTTGAATATTTGTAATAGCTTCGGGTCGGCTTTGTTGACATAAAATCATTTATTTCAGGCTACAAAGGCCCATCGATATATGGCCCATACCTTATAAACTAACTTAAATAAAGTAAATATAAAATAAAAGTTATCAAAACTTTTATTTTGTATTTACTGTATTTAAGTATATAAATAAGACTTAAAACTATGTTAGTGGCACTTCACTTGACTTCAATACTGAATCCGACCCAAATCGAATATAGGTACTGACCCAGCGTGTATAGCATACCTAACTCTGGTAACTTTGTTTTAACTTGTAATTTGGGGCTGTTGTGTATCGAGACTGTCTCGCTGGTCTACTGGTCATAATCACGACTGCTAAGCATGAGGTCCAGGGTTTCGATTCCCGGGTCGGGCAAAGTTTTGTTGGGTTTTCTATTAGGAATTTCTCAGTAGCAGCCACGGAGACAGGATTTTCCGATTGATGGCAATAGGGTCGCCCCCTATTACAAGGGGTCTTAAACATAACTGGCGAAATGTGGGTGTACTTGTTAGGTACACCTCTGCCTAACATTTCGGGTATTACAAGGTGATCATGGTAAGAGATTTTTTAGTGCAAGTAACACAAAAAATCTCAGTGTTGCCAACGCAAAAATTCGCTTACTATGCGCTGTACACACAGGAGATAAGATAGATTGATGATACTCTAATGATCTAATATCATGTCGTCCTTGTAACGAATAATCTATGTGTCCTTATGTACGTATGTAGATGAAATATGTATTAGAAGTGAAAGCATCTTGTTGACGTCATCATCAATTTACTTGGATCATTTTGTCTGGGCTTTAATCAGTTAATGGTGATGACGGCGTCTGGTCTTATTTTATGACATATTAGCATCACGGCTGTGCCCGAAGGGTTAGGCAAAGGTGTAACTAATAGTACGCCCCACGGAGACGCGCCTGCCTGTGTATTTATGCCCGGTCAACGGGCATAAATACAAACTCCATGGCTTCTTGACGGATAACCCAATAACAAGCCAGTGACATGTTTCGCATTATAGCCGATATATTCGAGATAATGAATGTTTCCAAACATGATGACTTAATTTTTCGCCCCTCAAAACCCAAATATTGCAACTTTCATCGAATCGTTACAACCGTTTTCGAAAACGTGATTAAAAATATACCAGGCCACTCAGAAAGTATTGCGATAAATAGTTTTTATATATGGGAGACTGGCCAGTTAGCATCTTTTTCGAAAATATGATTACTTGTAAGTAAAAATATGTATGTTCCATTTTCAAAATTTCCCTCCACATTTTTTGCGAGCCAATTCAAAGTATCGTGTCTTACTGAAAAATGGATCTGCGCCGGGAACATTTTAGAGCTATGATTTTTTACGATTTCAAGTGTCGCCTGAAACCGGATGAATCGTTCGATAGACTTCAAATGGCATTTATGGATGAAGGCCCCTCCAAGGCAACCGTGTATCGTTGGTATAACGAATTTAGGCGCGGTCGACCAACCTTGGGGGATGAAGAAAGAAGCGGTCGCCCTTTGACGGCTATTACGGAAGAAAACGTGCTAGCAGTGAAAAATTTAATCCAAGATAATAGGCGAATTACATATCAGGAGATTCAGCACATATTAAAGATTGGATCGGGAAGCGTTCACGAGATTCTACACGGGCATCTTCGCGTGAGGAGGATAGTATCGCGCTGGGTGCCGCACTACCTCACCGACGCTCAGAAGCAGGCCCGGGTGGAATGGTGCCGTGATATGCTGAACAAATTTGAAGCAGGCTCGTCTCGGCGTGTTTACGACATCGTAACAGGTGATGAGTCCTGGATTTATCAATACGATCCAGAAACCAAGCGCCAGTCGACAGTTTGGGTGTTTCAAAATGAACCAACGCCTCCCAAAGTGAAGCGATCTCGAAGCGGGGGGAAGATTTTGATCGCCAGCTTTTTTAATTTGACTGGCCACTTGGCCTCAATTCCCTTACGAGATCAAAGAAGCATCAACGCCGAATGGTATACTACCAAATGTTTACCAGAAGTTTTTTCTGTTGTGAGCAACAAGCGACCAAACACAGGGCTCCGCGGACTAGTGCTCCACCACGACAATGCGCCTGCACACACCGCGCTCAAAACGAGGGACTTCCTGGACAGTACACCAGTCAAACTCCTGGGTCACCCTCCTTACAGCCCTGATCTAGCACCGTGTGACTTCTTTTTATTTCCAAAAATAAAAAATCTGCTCAAGGGGATACAATTTTCGTCGCCGGAAGATGCGCTGGCTGCGTTCGAGCAGGCTGTAAACGAGGTGTCTGCGGCGGACTGGAAAAAGTGTTTTGAAAACTGGTTCAGACGCATGAATCTTTGTATACAGGCTGGTGGAGAGTACTTTGAAAAGATTTAATAAAAATATATGTACCTGTAGAACAATTTTTTTTAGTGTCGCAAAACTTTCTGAGTGTCCCACGTATGTGAACTTTGAAATATTGCTCATTTAATAGTATAGGATAGAATATGGCTCGGAGTTTGTTCGTATGTCGTAAGTAAGTACTAAGTATTTGCCATTATCCTAAAATCTTGTTTATCGGCCTCTATGACAATTTTTGTAACTTTGGATTAATGACCTAATAGCCACTGCGGTGGTACAGGCATTCTCTCTGTGGGAGACCAAACTAATAAAACAAAAGAAAACTAATATGTATCTTACCTGAGATTAAAAAATGAAAAAATTCCCTAGTAACAACTACACCATTATTTCAAACCAACATCGTAACATCTGTTAGTAATTCCATTGACCGCCATGATAAATTACCATAGAGTATATTTCAACCAAACCAAGACGCAATGTTACCGTCTATTAAAAGAATATAACAAGACCTTCGATCATACCCAAAAGTATATAATAAAATATGCTATAAACAACCGGCCTATATTTATATTGTTATGCCATTCTGAGGAAATTGAACGATAAACATTATTGAGCTTTAGTCCGGTGTTTTCTTAAACCCCATTGGTCTAGTGGTCTTCAGCACTTCCAAATGAACATATTTTATTTCACATTAGCTGTTGCTCGCGGCATCGCTCGCGTTTTGGTCGGAAATTATTCCAGGGGCACGTTGTAAATATAGCCTATAGCACTCGGGGATAATGTAGCTTCCTATTAATGAAAGAATGTTCATAATCGTTTCAGCAGATCCAGAGACTACCCCCAACATACAAACTTACAAACAAATTTTACCTCTTTACATTATTAAAAGAAATGTAGAAGATAGGCCTACATGGGCACTTATAAAACGTCAAAAAAGGTGCACAGTTCGGGTTGATCGTTTCCTATGGCGAAGAACCGGCAAGAAACTCCATGGTAACTCGTTTAAAATGATTTGTTTTTCCAGTATTATTATGTTTCAGCGTTAGTAAGTATGGGAGGACAGCGTAGGCCCGACAATAAGTCGTTACTTACAGAAACTTACACTACAGTGACTACGGAAAGCAGACCGTTTTAACATAACATAACATAACGCCTGTAATCCCCGAAGCGTTAGGCAGAGGTGTACCTAATAGTACACCCACATTTCGCCAGTTATGTTAAAGTCCTATGTAATAGAGGATGAGCGTATTGCCATCAACCGGGAACAAATACTGACTCCGTGGCTGCTGAGAAATTCCTGATAGAAAAACCTAATAACAATTTGCTTGACCCGAGAATCGAGCCCTGGACTAGTTCCATACATTTTGACCATGGAGATATTGTATTTTTGTAGGAAACAGTAGATTAAAAAAAAAAGTCAACATCATTTCAGCCCGTTGTTGTCCACTGGTGAACATAGGCCTTCCCAATCGATTTTCAACGTGTCCGGTCCAATGCCACCTGCATCCAGCGATTCGCTGCAGCTTTAGCAAGGTCGTCGGTCCATCTGGCAGGTGGCCGTCCCACGCTGCGCTTTCCAATGCGTGGTCTCCACTCCAGTATCTGTTTGCCCCATCGGCCGTCCGATCTTCGCGCTATGTGGCCTGCCCATTGCCACTTCAGCTTGTTTATCCGCTGGGCTATGTCGACGACCTTGGTTCGTCTACGGATGTCCTCATTTCTGATTCTATCACATAGAGAAACGCCGAGCAAGGCAAAAAAATAAATAAATGATTAAAAAATTGTATGTGGCTTCGAATAATGTACTCAATACGTGGTAGCCGGTTTAGCGTCGGTGTCCCATCCACCCAGTATATATGTATATATGTGTATATGTATCCATTCAGTAAACAGCTCAGAGCGATTTACAAAACCCTTTGGCTAATTGAGATTGTAACTAATTGACTTTATATTTACTTATCGATTGAAAATAACCTATAAACAAGACCCTTTCAATATAAAAGCTTTGTGAACGACTGAACGGTGGTTTATTGAAAACATAAAGGGGTATTTCACTCGGTTTTAATTACTCTGTACTCGCGTGGCGAGCGCCATAGAGCCCGTTCCACGACCTCAGGTAATGCGACTGCGGCAACAGACACGGGCGTGTGACACTTGTTTCATAGTTGTACCCTCGTTGTCGTCGTTGTCTCTGGAGACCGGGTAGGGACAGAAAGAAACCGAGGAACACCGAGGCTAAGCAACCGCTACTATACGTACTTTGCGGAAATCCATGACATAAAATAATGTTATGTAAAGTATTTCGTGTTAATTCCGCGAAAAAAAACCAGGCTTGGATGCAGGATAGAGCACCTGCCCACAATAATTAATTTACACATGCAGGAAAAATCAAAATTAAAAATCGGCTTCGTTAAGGGTCTTTTTACACCCATTATACGAGTACACTCTCTGGACGAGCTGGGCAAGACCAGTGGTCCACATTGACCCCGGATCGAAACAACTGGATGTCATGGGGAGAGCCCTATGCCTAGCAGTGGGATGACGCAGGTTAACAGTATCAGTATACACTCTCGCACTCGCTCTGCTTCGGAGAGTCTTGACGAGAGTGGACAGCCACCATAGGCAATTTCTTGCATCTGTTTTCACCGCTGTCGCTTTCGTAACACGATGCCTAAGTGTCCAGCTTGTGGCTAAAGTGTAAAGGATTTTTGTATTTTTCCCTTACTTTTAATTACTGCTTTTAACTACATCGAAATCGCGTGGCGAGGGCGAGCGACATAAAAACTCTTTACTTTATTACTGACATGTTAATTAAATGCTTGTTTAATGAAAATAATTATAATAAAGTAACATGTTTTAGGAATTGGGCGTGGAATTTCGTAAATTAAATTTGCAAATGACGTTCCGACAAAGATGGCGATTCCCGCGTAAAGAGACTTTTGAACTGTCAAGGAAGTTTATGCGAGCTTTTAAGTTGTAGCCGCTGTGTTTGTCTTTTTTCAAAGACTTTACGGATGTTTAATTAAAAGAATTTACGTGTAATTATTAATTCAGTTCTTCATGATTGAAAGTGAGATGTTTCAAGCTTGAAAACTTTTGAGGAATTTCAACATTTGTAAAACAATGACAAATCTTTAAGGTGCAGTCATAAATCTTAAAGATTTAGGTAATAATGTCAGTACTAAAAACATGTCAATCCTAATGTCCGCATTCATGAAACTGATCCTCCTGCCTAACCCTCCATAATAGCGAATTAAATAGGAGCACAATGTCTATCAAACCTCTCCGAACTACTTCTAAAACCCCTAGAACCAGAATGTCCCTGGTTGGTGGTTATTTTATAATAGTTTATCACTGTTCCTTGACTTGTGAGAACTTATAGTACCTTCGAAAACGCATGTTAAGGTCGTATTTGCAGATCCGTATGTTATTAAAAAGTCATTAAGTAGACTTAAGTTAACTTAGAGATTGATGATTTTAATGAATAATATAATTCCGTAAAAACATAGGTGTTATGGTAGGGAATCTTTTTTGTCAACATACAGCCTGACGCTGACCGACAAATTGCAAAAATCGTAAGAAAATTTGAATTTCGCGGGCTATCCTTGCGCTTCCACCTAAAGGCATGTATGTATAACAAGACTACAGTCAGACAGTGCTGCGCTGAGCCAAGCATAAAAAATCCAAAGTAACGGTATTAATCAGCCATTAACTTTAGTTGTCGCATAGTGTTTCATCAATTATTTAGAATCGGCCCAGAATGTCTTCTTCTTCCTACTTCTCTATTACTCGTCATCTCAGCAGTCATCTCCTGTCGCATAGGGTTTGCGAAAACTAATAGCTCTTAGTTTACAAACGTCACACGTATTTACCTAAAATGCTTCAATGTATTTAGTGACGATACGGACGATGTGGTGAACTGGCGACAGTTCAAGCGAGTCAAGATGTATGTAGCGTGAGACAGGAGCGGCGGAGCGCGGAGATTCCGTAACATGTGCGGAGTGTATGGGTGTGGCGCGTGAGAGAATGGCTCAAGCGGGAGTGGGATTTGACGGACTTTGATAATCGCCTTAGTAATGGGGGCTATCGCGTATGAAATCACCGCTAGAGGCGCTAATGTAGCGCGAGGTCACCGAAATGTCAGAAATCATAGGTTGTTCGCGCTTTACGTGCTGTTTTAACGTATTTTTACAAATATTCACGATTGTGGTCTAGATTGAGCCATTCCTGATTAATTATGACTTCAAGATTTTAAGTATCAACTTAGAATCTTAATTTTCAGTACTTGGAGGTACTCGTAAAATGATTTTTAAATGTTTCATGCTTGCTAATTTTAGAGAGAATATTGTAAATATATAAACCTGAAGTTTACACTATGTTGTTATACGTAATAAAATAAACTATTTATGAAGTTATTGGTACTTTAAAGTACAAAATAGAATTATGGACCGGACCTTAATCGATAGTAGCGCCATCTGGTAAGCTCAAAAACGATAGCCATCATTGCGTCTAATATCTACAAGGAGATCAGATCAGTACTTCTTCTGTTGACCTAAGAAACCGGCCTTGCGCTGTCCACATCCAACAGATTCCCGCCAATAAGTCACTAACCCGTTTACAAGCAGTCATTAGCTCATAGAAGTCATAGAACACGTATAAACATTGCATTTAATTGGCATCCCTCAGCTCATTCTGAAGGAGACTTAATCTTATTCTGCAAGAGTTTCTGAATAATGTAATGTGAGAGATAGGCGGCAACGGGAGCGGGTTAAAGGATGCAAGGGCACGTTAACCAGAAAATAATATATACATAATCAGCCTAAGATGTTCCCACTGCTGATGCGCAGGGCTCCAATCTATGAAACGGGGTAAGCCATAATCCACCACACAGGTCCATTTCCGTGCGGGGATCAAATCCACGACACGCAGCGCAGTAGCCAATCGCTCAACCACTGCGCCAGACGTGCCGTCAAAATGATTAATTATGCATAATATGCTGTGCTGAGTAATATTTAAGCTCTACATCATGTATCAGAAAGGTGTGGTCATATTTGAGGGTGTGATTCAGACTATCAAATTGGACTTTCTCCACCATCAAAATACCGTAAAAAAACTGTCCAGTACAATACTTCAATACCTACTCGATCGAAATGTATGGGATAGGTGATATTTTTTTCTAGTAAGTTGTTTAGTTTGATGATGTGATTCAACCCTGAAATATATGACCACACCTGTCTGGTACACGCTGTAAACCATCAAACTAAACTTTTTTCGCGGTTATAATGTTGGTCCCATGGAGAAAGTTTTTTAGTTGGATAAACTATATACCAAACCACCTTAAATATACCTTTCTGATACATGCTGTGTAGAATTTCTCTGTTCATTGAATCATCGTATGAATGTGAACCAAGCCAAACGCAATGAAATCAAAATTCTTTCCGTTTCCATGTTCTCACACAATTTTGTCGAAGCGCGAGATCTATTACTCGCATCCTATGTATTTAGATACCTACACAATGTCGTGTGGAATACATTGAAGCAAGTAAATATGAGTGTAGCGCGTGCCACAAGATATGAGGCGTGAAGTTTTGGAAGTATATGTGAGGCGGACGTGTTGCTATGTGCCGTGGTCCAAAGGAGAGGCGGTAGCGATAGCCATGATCCTTTACAGCTGCAGCGGGCCGCAGTTCAAAGCATTTCCAAGACTGCCAAATTGCTTCTACTGAAAATGAAGTCCTGGGTTCGAACCCAGTCAGGAAATGTGTGATTGTGTTTTATCTACAAGAGTATCTCAATAACAGCCCGGAGTTTGTTGACGGTATGATACCCCAGCGCTTCGGAAAGCAGGTTAAGCCGTTGGTCATGCGCCTGATCTCTGCTCTCGGACTATGAGAATTAGGGAAAGAACAGTGCGAGTCTATTAGTGCATACGCTCTTGCACTATTACATCTCCCGCGTCGATGGTCACTCTCCACCGAAATCGGCGGCCGTTACCGAAAACGTCAGGACGACTATATTTTTTTTACTAAAGACTACATTATTGCCATCGAGGGTATATCCTGGATGAGGCTGGCACAAGAACCCTGGAGCTTGGCACAGGCAAAGAAAAACCTATACCCAGCAGTGGGTGAAGTCGGGCTGTGGATGATGATGATGATGAAAGAGCTCTCGAGTGTATTTTTAAACAGTGGCAGAATCACTTCGTGTAAAAATCTTGGCCCTGTAGAGCAGCACTATTTTGCATTAAATAAAAAATACACAAAATATAACGTTTTGTGTACAAAATGTTGCAAATGTCTATTTTCATCGATAAGTGCATGACAAAGAAGGATTCCGAGTACTCAGAGTACATGTGCTTCATGATATGCGGAACGTTTCAAGAATGTAGAACGGGAGATCTTGCTTGTGTGGGTTGTGTGATGACTGTGCAAGTGACAGCTGGTAGCGGGCTTTAGCGCAGCTCGCTGATTGATAGTATAGCATGTTAATGTCATAAAATAACTTCGTTTCGTAAGATTTGGGGAAGTAGTTTCTAAAGCCAGTTTCCTATCCTGACTTTTCAGGACCTAAAAAGCCTTTCTGGGTGTAGCTGAAAGGTTGAAATTTATAATTGGTCTTCTTCACCTACTAGTTGACTGAAAACATTCCATCAACATGAAAGATTTACATTTAACATTTGTCAACAGAAACGAACCAACCAACCAACCTACGAAGAAATTCTAGTACTTATTAAAAGCAAGGCTTTGCTGACTATAAGGAACATTAATAAGAAACATCTAACGAGCATCATACCCGCTACCGCTTATAACTTACTCAGCCACTGAATCACATCGGAAACGCGTTCCCCGAATTCAGTAAATGAGTCGCAAATGAAACGACGTCCGAGAAACAACGCAAAACATATTTCTGAATGAACTTTATTTTAGTAAACATTCTTTAATGAGCGAACTAAAAACGTTTTTATTGCAAGCTTTGCAATTAGCATTGTGGAGCAGTTGTTAGCCAGAGAAGTGAATCAGTAAGATAATGTACATGTAACAGTGTTGTTTATTTTTTTTTCTTCTTTATTTATTATTAGACTTTTATACAGATGTGCATGCCAGTCTCATCGGACCTTTAACAACACAAAAATTCAAGTATACGCTGCTCCGGAGCTCGGGAAAATATTATGGAACATACAAACGTACGATACATATTTATCTCTAGCTCTCTTAATAGATCCTTTCTTGCAAACTGAAATCTGACACACTCCGTCAATAAATGTATGACATCTTCCAGTGTGCCACACGCCTTTTTTTTTTCGGATTGGAAATCATCATTGAACCCCTCCCGCTCTAGGCTGAGCAGGAGGGAGTGTCAGACTTTTACTGACTAAAACCCATCCATGTTCCTTCCTGTGCCCTTTGTGTTCCAGGGCCGCGGTATCTCTTTCGAACAGTCCCGCAACCCTGGCAGGCATCGGTCCTTTCGGACCCCGTCCTGTTTGCTGACATCTCTTTGAGGCGCGCGTGGAACACGAACGCGCCGTCGACACGGCCTGTCGTCATAAGACGGACGGACGGCGAGCTAGCCCATTACTCACCGTCCACAGGTCCGCCCCTACGGTGGCCGGGAGCCACCACGTGGCCCCCGACGCCCAGGGCGTCTCCCGCGGCGGCTGAGACGTGAGGCTCTCTCCCTCTCTCGTCCCGCCACCTCCTTCGCTAGCATGACTGCTTCGCAGAAGGAGGTGACGGCGTCCCATTCCCTCTCGCTCCGGACCATGGATTGAACCAGGGCCGGACGCGTGCCACACGCCTCACAATTTGTTTTTTTTTGTTATTTTCGGAGTCTGTAATAATGTGCTTATTATCGCCTGGCGCAATGTAACTCTAATTACGATTGTAAAAGACATAGGAAAATCGTAACTGTTGTAACGTTTCCTGTAAACTTAAGAATTTGGAAAACCGTTTTTTCTCTCTTTTCAATAAAGGCCAAGTGCTCCTCCAAACTATGTTGCAGTTGGGCATCCAGTACGCAGCCTCAACTAGTAATAGTTGACGCTGCCATGTCTTGAATTCCAGTAGAAATATCAACTGAAAGGTGGCTACAACTAGCATAGGTACCTACCTACTGTGCCAGCTAAAATGGATAAACGCTTTCCTGGGGCGTTCGGGTGTGCTGCAGACCAACAAATTGAAACCCTTCCACTATGGGACCACCACGTAATCGCAATAGATTAATCAGCTGCCACATACATTTCGGTCGAATAGTTATTGAAGTTTCGTACGTGAGCTGATTTATTATCACGATTTCGATGTTGGTCCCAGGGACAATGTTGTTCAGTTTGATGATCTAAATAACACCCTTAACCTTTTAACCGCCAGGGCGTTAAAACGCACGCGCGTGCACTCCTCGCCAAGCCAAAATTTCACTTACCATTTTGTCACATATTGTGTCTTTTGGCGTACAGGGCGGTGCTTGCTTGTCACGTATATGTGATATAGCGGTCAAAAGGTTAATGAGCATACCTTTCTAATACATCCTGTCTAATGAGACAATCTATATAGGGTGTAAGGGACACCGACGTGAACATGGTTACCACGTATTCAGTATATCATTTTTGAGCCCACAAGCATAGAAATTTTTCATTCAGATAGTGTAGATATTGCACTTTTGTAGAAAACAGCTGTTTTTAGGTTTCCGCAGCCGAATGGCAAAAAACGGAACCCCTATAGATTGGCCAAGTCTGTCTGTCTGTCTGTATGTCCGTGTATGTCACAACCACTTTATTCCGAAACTCAGTTGAAACTTAGTAGGTAGATGTATTATGTGAACCGCTTTACGATTTTTATGCAAATATAAAAATAAAAAAAAGATTAGGGGCGTCTCCCCACACATGGAACTGAAACTAAAAAATATTTTTATTATATTGTTTGGTGCTACGGAACCCTGTGTGCGCGTGAGTACGACTCGCACTTGGTCGTTTCTTTTTAAACCTTTTACAAATTGCTATGTGGCCGTTCCGAATGATGTACTGATTACGGGGAGCCGGTTTAGCGTCGGTGCCACCCCTTATAGCTGTTACTAAGAACTGAAAAATATGTAAAATAATTTCCAGTGAACCTTAGCTATCATACAATTTATGGCGGCAAAATACATCTGGCAAGCTCAAATCATAACGTTATATTTACAATATCTAATCGGCCTATTGTTATAAAAATTATATCAAAACAAACGTTTTCAAAGAAAACGATATTTATTTACATTCATAAACAATAATTAATATAATGAAAACGGTTTTTTCGAGATTAGTAAACATTGTAAGCGTATTTCGTTCATCAAGAAACTCGATCAATAGTAAAAATAAATATATACCGTAGTGAAGGGCATTCGTCCCATTAACTATAACTAATGAATAACTGAACTCTAGTGTTGTCCCGTTAAAAAATAAGTTCCGGAAACCGGGAAATAGGACGAGATGACAAGAGAAATTTTCGTCCGAAAATATCGTATTTTCTTAAGAATTCCCGCGAAACGTGAATTGACGGCAATTAGTAATTTGATGACAGACTTGTCATCACTTTAATCATGCGAACACTGTCAAGTATTTTTATTATTTTAATGCTAATGACAGATGTTTAATCTGAAATATTAAAGTAACTTATTTTTATATGTCACGTTACGAAAACATGTAGCGATCAGTAAATATGTCAGCATTATAATTAATGTAAAGCAAGCAAAAACTTCAATCAACGCTGTGACATTGAAATGTCACTGTAAATATAGCTACAGGGTCACAATCTATTACAAGAAACCAAATCATTACCTAAAAATGTGGCTAGGTATATTAGACAGTAATTGATCACCTTCAAGTTTCCAAATTCATAACTAAAATATGAATCATAAAAATGTAAATTCTCGCTTATTCATAACAATCCCGGCCACATCAAAAATCCCGGGAAATCTAAACAATAACACAATCAACTCATTTATAACGAAACTAAAACAAAAGATCCTGTTCCGCATAAATCCCGGTATCGAGGTTACATAAGTGACAGCACTATGCAACATCTGTTCCCGGGGGCTTTAGATCGCCATGAGTTCAAGTTTCGTGGGATTTTCTTTAATTTAAATAGCTGGCTAATATCCAATCTTCGTAGAACTGTCATCGTTTGAAGCTCATCTGGTTGTATGCAAGTTTCAAGAATCGAGGTGCATGTTGAAATGCAGCTAGTATTATTATACAAAATGCTTTGTTTAACTATGAAACCTTTTGTTAGAGATATTAAAGATGTAGTGGTTTGAGTTAGAAATTGAATAAGATTATAAGTGCATGTGTGTTTGATGTCTGTAAATGCATACACACTATAATTAAACGTGTTAGATTTAATTTGAAAAATGCATAGTACGGAGCGAAGTACTTTAAAATGGTATTGTTAAAAATACCTCCCTTATTTTAAAAATATTTAAAACAAAACGATATAAAAATCAAATTGTCCGGATTAAAACTTTAAAGATGTGTACCTCAGTTATATTACGCCTACTTAAAGTATAAACTTCACTGAATATCGTATATTACGAGTTATAATCGTTTTTACCTAACATTTCCCGGCATGCCAGTCGCAGTACATCAATATATCCCATTGAAGTTTATTAAACAGGAAAGTGTGACAGTAAAATTACTATTTTCATGCTCATTTTGAATCAAAGAGAAGTCAAAAAAGTTAACCTTGATTGAATAAAAAAATCCATGTTGTACAAGATGTTTTTATCTTGTTTGATATTTTTATAGTATTTGAGAATTCTTGAATTTGTGTGGTCTGATAATAAAAACAAACTACGATCATCAATTTGTCTGGTGACTGGTGTGTTGACAATTTCTCCAGAGAACGTCCATTAAGAAAAGGATGTGTAGTGAAAATATGTAATATTTTTGTACTGCGCTGCGGCCAACGGGTGTTACCTACATTCGTACAGAAACCGTGCGATTTTTGTGATTTTCCTGTTCAAAATATGTCAGCTTAAGAGGGCCCTTCCCGGCCCGTCTATCGTCAACGCGAGCATGGTCAAAAAGCTTGTTGTTTCATCCAGAGCCACATGGGCGTTTTCTTGCATTTTCTTTCAACTCCCCGTCTTACCCCGCTCCGACCCCGCACAACTCGTCTCCCGCGCACTTCATACCGCCTAACGCGATGACAATGAACGAAAAATAGTGTTCGAATTTTTTAAAACTTGTTCCAATATAAAGAAATACGTAATTAAAGGAAATACGTGTTTTTGAATAAGTCTTACAAGTGTGTGAAATAAATATTTGTCATTAAGAATCTCCATTACATGTGCAAGATTTCTATCGAGATGTTTTCTTTATTTTTACAGTTTATGAGTACATTATGAACGGCCAAAGTTCAGGTAAAATTTGTGCAAAACCGCAATTTTTGGAGGCTTATACTGAATTTGTTTCTACTTTTTTTATTTTTTGCAACCATAGAAACCCAGATTTAGTGCACAAAATACATATTAGTTGGAAAAAAATCAAAGATAGATGTGTAACAACAGCATAATCACGTACGAGCGTTTGTATGAAAAGTATGTCGGGTTGGCCGCTCTTAAATACAAAGTCTATCACTCGTATCTATAAACAAGTCAATGTGATTACTTGAGTAAAAGTAATAACTTATAATTTATTGAAGTTAGACCTGTCAAAGTTTCTTAGCTTTGATTTCTTTGATGGTTTTTACTCACTTCGTTCAAATTATTGTCTATTGGATAAAAATTGTTGCATAAGTATTACTTACTTCAAGTTGTTACTTTAACTTGAATATGGATACAATAGTGTAAATGTCGCGCACTTGCGATGGCTCTTAGGAATATTATGTAAGTACCGATGTCTAATAAACAGGAGACCAAAAAAAATAAAGCAAGGTAACATCTCAATCACTAATTATAATAAACAAATCAGCGTTACTGTTGCATTACAAATGATACGGCACTCGGCAGGTGCTCTCAATATATTTTTAGTGAACGGCTGAATGTATTCATATTGACTCACGCGTAGATTTAGCGACTGTGGTCGGTTACCACAACATATGGTTGACGGATAAACACGCACAGTTTACTAAATAAAATACAGGAGTTACTCATTTACACCGTAAAATACCTGATGGCCTCTTTTCCGTTTGCATCCATATTACTTCATTCCTCCATTTAGTCATAGTCTTATCCCTACTTTGTTTAGGTCGACTTCCAGTCTAACCGGATGCAGCTGAATACTAGTATTTTACATAACCCAGTTAGTACTGGGTTATACGATATTCTTTGGTACCACTGGTTGTCAGACTTTCGGGCCACCGACTACCTGTAACGACAATCAAAGATCTACAAATGACAGCAGGAACGGCTTAACGTGCTTTCCATGGCACGGAGGAAACTCAGTATGTATTGGATGTTCACCCAACCACGAATCAACATAGGCAAGCGTGGCTTAACCTGAAGATCGAACCGAGAGGTTTTAATTATTTAGTCACGAGCTCCTCACCCTATTCTTCCATTTAGATATCTTTGTAATTTTCATCTTTATATTTTCTACGTCGTTTGAAAAACGTTACAGCTTCAAAATGTGTTTGTGATCAAACTTAAACTCAAAGCATTTATTTCAAATCAGAAAGAAAAAGAAAAAAAAAGAAAAAAAAGAAGTTTTCTTCAGAAAGTTAAAAAAAAAAAAAAAAAAAAGCGAAGCTGTAGTCACAGTCACAAATCAAATCAAATCAAATCAAAGCATTTATTTCAAGTAGGCCAGTTACAGGCACTTTTGAATTGTCGAAACAAAGATAACAATTAAATGTAGCTACAGTCCCAGTCACAAGGCATAAAAACTGTGAAAGTACTGTAGTTGCCCATTCCCTATCGTAGATCTCTATGGAGAAGAACGGGCAAGAAACTCCATGGACACTCTTTTAAATCAGCAAATTGTTACAAAATCTTGGTTACATCATTCATGTTGAGATGGTACACTATGTGAGAACGATGTAGCAAGATGTGCACATTAAAAGTGTCCACAGTAAAAACAAAAAAAAAACAAATAAAAAAATAATTAATTAAAATAAGCCGTGGCAACTAAGAGATGACCAGTCACACTGACAGCGCCCGTTCACGAACATGACGCATAGATCAGCACCATTCAACTCAACCATTTTGAAGGGAACTAAATGATCCGACACACGCGCCACCATCAGCGAGACATTTGAGTGAGCATGACATACTCTCAACCGCCAGGGCACATTCAGGTCAAGAAAGGACGTAGGTTTCCAGTGAACGATAGCTTTTTAACACATAGTTCTCACACAATATCGGCTTTATATAATACTAAAGAGATTGATTCTATACAATGCAAAGATAGTTGTACAATCTTCAGCAGCTCCAACAATACTATTTAGTGTTATCAATTTGTGCGTCCCTGTCCTTGTGGAGCAGGACCGGCATTGAGCCAAGCATTTTTATCAACGATATAATCGTTCAACTTGTAATATGCTTGCTTGCAAAGTGTGCGTTTAATGCATGTTTTAAATTTCGTCTCATTGAGTTCAAGAATACTTTGTGGAATTTTATTATAGCATCTCAAACAGTACCCCATGAAAGATGAGTCTACTTTAGCGAGTCTGAAGCCTGGCTGAACTAATTGGTTTCTATTTCTAGTACTGTAACTGTGTCTGTCACCTCTTTTACTAAAAAGATGCAGATTTTTTCTTACGTACATTATGTTTTCATAGATGTATTGACAATGTACCGTCATGATGTTAATGTCCTTAAACAGTTCCCTTAGAGAGTCACACCTACGAAGATTATATATGGCTCTGATGGCTCTTTTTTGCAGAATAAATATAGACTGAATGTCTGCAGCCCGTCCCCATAACAAAATGCCATAAGACATTATACTATGAAAATAACTAAAATAGACCAGTCTAGCGGTATCTACATCAGTAAATTGACGGATTTTTCTAATGGCATATGCTGCTGAACTTAGCCGCCCCGCAAGAGATGTTAAATGAGAACTCCATTGTAGCCTTGAATCAAGCGTAATCCCCAGGAAAACCGTTTTATCTACATATTCTAGTTTCTCTTTATTCAATATTATATCACAATCACTACTTTTAACATTCGGTAAAGCAAATCTTATGCTTTTAGTCTTTTTTTCGTTTAATACTAAATTGTTTGCTGTGAACCAATTATGGACCTGAATTAGCGCATTATTCACGTCATCTAGATTTTGGACCCGTCTATTTATCTTAAAAATTAGGGAAGTGTCATCAGCAAATAACACCATATTTTGAGGCTGGTTTTTCAATAAATAGGGTAGATCATTTATATATACTAGAAAGAGAAAAGGACCCAATATTGAGCCTTGTGGAACCCCCATTTTTACTTTTAAACCCTGTGAATTGACACCATTTATTTGAACATGTTGTTGTCTATCACTCAAATAAGATTTTACAAAACTAAGTGCAAGTTTACCTAGTCCGTAGTGCTCAAGTTTCAAGAGTAATGTCTCGTGATTTACGCAATCAAATGCTTTGGAGAGATCACAAAAAATTCCTATGGCGTCTTGGGACTCTTCCCACGCAGTAAATATGTGCTTTAATAAGGTTACACCAGCGTCAGTCGTACAACGTCCCCTGGTGAAACCATACTGCTGATCGTGTAGGATTTTGTTGGTGTTAAAATGATTGAGCATTTGATTCAGCATCACTTTTTCAAAAACTTTGCTAAAAACTGGCAACACGGATACAGGCCTATAATTATTAGTATCTTTACTGTCCCCGGATTTGAAAAGAGGTATGACTTTACTGTATTTCATTAAATCTGGGAAAACTCCTTGGTCTACACACAAATTAAAAATTAACGCCAAGTATGGTGCTATAGTCTCAACTATGGATGTACAAACTTTGATAGACATTCCCCAAAGATCTTCGGTCAGTTTGATTTTTATTTGCCGGAAAGCTTTAATAACTATCATAGGGTTTATGTGTTTAAATTTAAATTCAGCCGGGCATCCAGACACGTTTGCCTTTAATAAACCAATTGAGACTTCAGCTGAGGAATTTAGAGCCTCCGTAGTTTTTAACGGTATATCGGTAAAGAAATTTACAAATTCTTGAGCTACTTCCTGATTAGAGGTTTTAGGACCACATGCTGTATCTAATGTATAGCTAGTGTTACGTATTTTCTTCCTGTTGGTCTCATCATTTATGACTTTCCAAACTGTCTTTATTTTATTTTCAGCAGTTTTGATCTTGTTGCTAATGTGCAGGGCTTTAGCAACCTTGCATATATTTCTAAAGATTTTTGAATACTTAGCAACATACTTGTTGAAAGTTTCAGTGTTTATATAAGGCTTAAGGCCATAAAGCTCAAACAGTCTTTCCCTACTTTTCCTGATACCTCTAGTTGCCCAATCACTAAATATAAATTTAGGGCAAATACTTTTTGTCTTCTTTTCAAATGTTTTGTTGAATTCAGTGTGAACTATTGAAAAGAAATTATCATACAATTGATTTATATTATTTTCGTCTATATGATGACTCATGACACTTAATTTGTTCTGTAGGGAAGTATTATACCTATTTAATTTGCTAGTAGTTATAGGTCTAAATTTAATCTCAACTTTTTGCAATGGTGTGTTACACCTGAAAGTTACAGTTTGTCCGCTGTGGTCAGACGGGAGACAATTTAATATGGCTTTATCTAAGTAATCACAATCGCAGAAAACATTATCTATACAAGTAGCAGAAGATGGAGTGACTCTAGTAGGTTCTATAAAAATATTGGTCAAGGCAAATGATTTAAAAAGATTTAATAACCGATTGCTATTTAAATTTTCTTCTAAAATATTGATATTGAAATCACCACAAACAATTGCAGATTTATTACTGGCTGAAAGTTTTGCCAGGACATCTTCCATTATTGATTCAAATAAGGAAAAGTTTTGATAATTTGGGGGTCTGTACACACACATAATTACATGCCTATCCAGCTCAACACAGGACAGTTCGACGCAATGTTCAACCGAGAGACCTACTATGTCATTACGTTGCTTATATTTAACACAATTTTTTATTAATATTAGGGAACCTCCACGCAGCATCGATTTACGGTTAAAGCAGCTACCCACCTTGTAGTTATCATAATTAATAAACATTTGGTAATCCTTTAGCCAATGTTCAGTAAAACAAATAATATCAAACATACTTTTTTCTAAAAATAATTCAATTTCTAATAATTTGGAAGAAATGCCTTGGATATTTTGGTGGAATAATTTTAAGGTGTTCTGCTGAGGCCCTTTTTTACTAAATAATTGAGTGCAAGAAGGTACCTTGCTGTTGGTAGGATTAACAATATTGTTAATGGTACCTTCTGTTGTCTCACTTCCTAGTTTAAATTACTATTAATATCTGGAGTGAGGCCAGAGACTCCAGTGCCATCCCCAGACAACAAGACCCTATCACTACTACACCCTAATTGAGAATTTTCCACGGTGACACATGGATCCTCCTCAGTAAAACGTTTGTAAACATTTATAGCACTAATGCTATACTCATTTAAAGTCACCTGTACATTAGTATTATTACTAATAGTCGCAGTATTAATAATATATCTGAACTTCGACATACTACATATGTCTGAGTGAATATTAAAAGCTAATAGCCTAGCTATTTTGTGTCTACATCTAATAGGTAGAAACACGTTACCCCGGGTCGACTTAAGTTTATCAACTAAAGTGTTGATATCAAGATATATAAGTTTGTCACTATAGTGACCTACTAAGAAATGTACATGTTTATTTAACATGTGTATATAATTGTTTTTTCTAGTACCTAAATTTTCAAAATATGGAAAAGCACACAATATGATTTTATTACAATTCAACTTTAACAACTCTGAAACACATTCAGTGATGTCTTCCTTTTTAATCTTAGAACTATTACCAACACATATAGTTATGGTAGTATTACGATGACAAATACTTTTTGTTACTGATGCTATAACCTGTTTGTAGGTCAACCCTGGCGTACAATAATTTTGGGTACAATAACTCAGGTTATTACTGATTAATTTCCCTAGCCCTCTGCCTATACTATCAGAGAACATAACTGAAAGATTACAATCAAAATTATTAGGTGAGACAAAATTACCAACCTCAGGCAGTAAATTATGATGAACAATGTCAGGTATTGTATCTTGGCTGATAATACATGCCTGAGCACTCACAGCTAGGGACGGGTCCTCCGTTACCTCAGGCTGGAGGGCATCAAGGCCGGATTCCCTCTGACAGGTACACCGAGTGTTGCTGAGAGTCAGCAAGTCCACTTGGTCCACCAGTTCATTTGTAGCAAGAATATGCTCTTTAATTTGATTTTCAGAGCTTTCATATTTATTATATAATGACTTTAGTGACTTGTTCAGAGCCTGTATTTCTGATTGTAAGCGCTGAGTGTCAATTTCATAAATATTTATACTATCTTCCAATTTAATCTGATAGTTATTTAATTTATTAACAAGAGAAACACGTTCTTTCCTTAATTGTATATTTTTGGAATAGTGTTTTTGTTGTTTCTTGAATTTATTACATTTTTTAATGATTTTATTTAATCGTGCATATTTCTTAATTTTATTTTGACTAATTGTATGGCTGTTGGTATTTTTTATTAAGGAGTCCTCTGTAAGGTCTATTGTTATAATAGATTGAGGGTTACAATTTGTATTTATGAGTTCATTATACAAATTGTCAGTTTCTGTTGCCTGAGATTGATCCTTTTCTTTTTCCAAATTTAAAAGCTTAACATTAGCATGGATTAATTCATCCTCTAGGTGACTAATAACAAAAATAAAACAATCGAAAAAAAGTGCCGGTCATAGTGACTAATTCGCGTGTGCACGGAATCCTCGCGGTTGTGCGAACTAGCGAACGGTGAAAGTCCCGTGTACTCGCAATTTTGCGCGCTGTCAGTGCTACCAACTCTCCGACGTCGCAGAAGCGTTCCAGCGGCGAATAAAGCGTACCAAGGTGCATTGTGAGTACAAACACGACATCTATGTTCCTAATAATATTAGAACAGTGTTGTGACGAGAACAACTTTGCTGATACTAATTAATAATACCTGTGATAGTACATATACAGAATATTCACAATGATGGATAACTTGGAAAGGCGAAGGAGTTTCAACAATGTTACCCTTAGGAAAAATAAAACAAATATTTCCAACGATTCAGTAAACTTATCCTACTCATCAGTCACTTCCAATCCATATACAAGAAGCTTACCAGACCTATCCACAACCCACCTAGAAGATGTAGAAGCACTACAGAAAGAGATATACAAACTAAAAAATGAATTAGAAAGCGCACACCAAGAAATTGACAATTTAACAACTGAAAATAACCAACTAAAACAAAAAACGATTGAACAAGAGAGAAAAATAGGACAGTTTAAAGAAGTTTACCATGGATCTCCATCTTGTAAAAACTCTGTTCGAAAAAAAAAACCCAAAAGCAGCTGTAATTATATTCTACTGGATCAAACCATCGCGGCCAGGACCGATGGCAACGATCACGAGGATACTAGTACCTCTCAACCGATAGATGTCGCTACTGGTACATTGCAGCAGCTAACCGCGGAAAAGATAAACAGTTCACAGCCCAACTGTAGCAACGAAGGCAAGGCTGAATCATTAGAAGTTACCAATAAGCATAATATATACATCTTCGGGGATCAACAAGCCCACGGGCTCAATAAAACCTTGACGAACACGAGGTCCAACAAATGGAATGATAACTACAAAGTACGGTCTTTTATCAAGCCAGCAGCTACGAGTGCGCAAATACTTAATAGTTGCAGTGACGACTTCATAAAGATATTAACCCCGGACGATATTATAATTTTAGTTCTAGGGTCTAACGATAAAAGCCCTTATTCATTTATATCTGAATTATGTAATGTATTGTATAAACTACGCAACCATACTGTATTCATCACTAATGTGCAATATAACCCGTACCTAAACGAAGCTACAATCAATTATAATTTAGAACTGATTATACAAAACTATAAGAACTGTAAATACGTAAAAATACACAAGTCGGCGAACAAACACAAACATATCAATAATAGTTACATGAAAAGTTACCAACAGGAATATCTGGAATATTTGTGTTTTGGGTTGAATACGAGAATTGATTATAAGAAATACCAAACAGAGTTCCTCAATCAATATAAGAATAAACAAGCTAGAACAAAGACGGCGAACACGCATGCACAACACTCTGAATCTAACACACAAGTAAAACCCCTAAAAACAACACAAACAAAAATTACAAACTATTTTGAAAGAATAACAAACAACACAAACACAAATAATAGGTTTTTTCGTAGATCATAATAAAACCACAGCAATTACGTTAATTCACCAAAATATTGCCGGAGTACTTAATAAGCAAGAATTAATAGAAGCAGCCCTAACAGACTTACAGCTTGAGTTGGGTTCTATTGACATTATATGTCTCACGGAAACCTTTCTTAAAAGTGGTTCCGAATCTAACCTTAGAATTCACAACTATAAAATGGCATCATTCTTCTCTCGATCAAACCAGCGCCGGGGTGGTTCATGTATCCTAATAAAAAATAACATAAAATACAAAGAAATCCTGAACGTTGTCCCCCCGATTCCCCTCCAATTCGAATACTGTGCCATTGAAATTCTTAAACATAACCTAATAGTAGTATGCATTTACAGAACACCTTCACATAATGCTTCCACGTTTCTGAGTAGTTTGGAAATCCTTACAAATAAACTGTGTGGAAAGGTAAAGAAAAAAGTCATCATATGCGGGGACTGGAATATAGACATCCTAAAAAGAAATAAAATATCCAATGACTTAAATGCCATTCTTAATAATAACAACTTGAAAAACCATATTACACTGCCGACGAGGAAAACCTCTTGTCTGGACTTAATTGTAAGCAATATACACGACGCTAAGCCTGTACTGCACTATTTAGCACTATCAGACCACGAAACAGCACAATCTCTGACAGTTAACCTAAAAACTGATAATAAAGTTAAGGACATTCACAGTTTCTGCTTTAAAACTGTAAGGGAGCTCAATGAAGAAAACATAACCAAATTTAGAGATTGTTTGTCAAGCCTTTCTTTTTCTGAGGTATACGAATGCCACTCAACAAACAACGCGTTCAATTGCCTTCACGATACAATTACTCTTTTTTACAATCTATGCTTCCCTATTATTAAAGTAAAAACTAGTAACAAGCAAGTAAAAAACCGATGCCTAACAAAAAATATAAAACGGTGCTGCATTACAAAACGAACATTATACTTAAAATATAGCCTTTGTAGAGATAACAAAAAACTAAATTAAAAAAAATATGACGACTACTCTCGAATATTAAAAAGATGTATACAAAATGCGCAACAAATTAATAGTTTACAGTACATCAACAATGCAAAAAATGCAAGTAAAGCAGCATGGAATTTAATCAAAACAGATGTTAATAATACGGTAAATTACCCTGACATGGACACAATACAAATCAATACTGAAATTTATGACAACCCTAACCATATTTGTGACCTTTTCAATGACTACTACATATCCCTAACCAATACGACCCACAAGCCACGAGAAAATAATCAGAATACCAATTTTACGATACCTCAGAATCCTAAAAGCATTTTCCTAACACCAATAGATGAAACAGATGTGTATAAAATAATTCATAGTTTAAAAAATACGAACTCGACTGGTTATGACGACATAAATACTAAAGTGCTAAAAATATGTGCATCGAGTTTAGTATCGCCTCTAAGCTACATAATTAATTTATCCCTAAGTGAAGGAGTCTTCCCAATTCGACTGAAAATGTCTATTGTCAAACCTTTATACAAGAAAGGCTTAAAGTCAGATATGAGTAATTATCGACCAATCACTTTAATCCCCATATTATCGAAAATATTTGAGAAAGTTATGTGTAATAAAATAGAAAACTTTTTGACATCGTGTAACATCCTCAAAAAAGAACAGTTTGGATTTAGGAAGGGGAGCTCGACGGCTGCAGCATGTTTCTCCTTAATTAAACAAGTAACCGAAAGTCTAAACCAAAAATCAAAAATAGGCTGTGTCTTTCTGGACATGACAAAAGCCTTTGACTTTGTCTGCCATAAAATATTACTCTCAAAACTTTCTCACTATGGAATCCGCGGGAAGGCCAACGACTGGATCAAAAGCTTTCTTACCGATCGAATGCAATGCGTAGAAATAACAAGAAAGTATCAAAATGAACAAAAAATATTTAGATCAAAATACAGACATAACAACATCGGCACACCTCAAGGAGGAATTTTATCCCCACTTTTTTTTCTAGTATACATCAACGACCTGCCAGAGGCAATTAAGGAGGAGTGTGTACTATTTGCTGATGACACAACATTGATTATTAAAAGCGACGATAACAAAGTCTTGGAAAAACGAATTGCTAAAGCGTTAGAAAAGGCAATCAAATGGCTAGAACAAAACAACTTAAAAATAAACATGACAAAAACAAATATAATAAAATTTCAAGCACTCAACATAAACACTGATAGTCTAGACATCCAGTATAACAATTCCCCAATAAACATTGTTAATGATTGTGTATTCTTAGGTATAACCGTGGATAAAAATTGCAGTTGGAAACCACACATAGAAAATATACTCAAAAAAATAGATCGCTTTGTGTATGTTTTGAAAAGAATAAGACAAACGGTTAATCTAAATACCGCAATGGTTGCTTACCACGCTTATGTAGCATCTGTACTCAGATATGGTCTTATAATTTGGGGAAACTCAGTAGACGTGCAAAGAGTTTTTAAAGGACAAAAAAAATGCATCCGGGCAATGTGTGGAGCCCACTTTTTAGATAGCTGTAAACCATTATTTCAAAAGCTAAAAATACTGTCTTTACCATGTCTTTATATTTTTGAACTGAGCATTTTTGTAAAAAAAAACTATCATTTATTTGAAAAAAACAGTCTCAAAATAAATAGTAGAACACGACACAAAGACAAATTGAAATTACCCCAAATAAAATTAATGCTATTTAAAAGAAATACCTACTGCATGGCAATTATTATATATAACCATTTGCCAAATAACATTCAAGATTTGCCATTGCCGGTGTTCAAAAGAGTATTGCCCAGAATGTTATTAGAAAAAAACTATTACAGTGTGCAAGAATACTTAGAAGATAAGTCGTTAGTGACCAATACACTAAAATAAAAATAGTCTTTAGTCCACCCCATGACAAACTACATAGTCATAATTAATTATAATTATTTCTACAATACAATCTCAATCTATAATAATATATCTTTCACACTTGATTCTGTATAGTTGATAAATTAATAGGTTAATATTTAAAGTTAGTGTCTGTTAAAAAATATTTGTACGCCATATTATGGCAGGATATGCTGGAACCTATATTACAACATCTATTTGTACCATATTCTCACAAATAAACGTTTTTGATTTTGATTTGATTTGATTAATTTTACATAAAGCCTCCTCATATAAATTGCTACAGTTATTGAACCCTGCACAATGCATAATAACTTGAGAAAGTACTGTAGTTGCATATTCCAAAGCGTAGATAGATCTCTATGGAGAAGAATGGGCAAGAAACTTCATGGACACTCTTTTAAATCAAAATATTTTTACAAAATCTTGGTTACATCATTCATGTTGAGATTAAATCTGCAATGGCTCATCTTTTCGCCATCAATCCTGCACGGATCAATGAGTAGCTCAAATCTAGATTTGATTTCATGTAACCATTGAAGTACATGATGTAATACGTCATCATAAGGCATCACCTCTATGTAAGAACTACTTTTGCTCTCGATTCAAACTGACTTGTAATCACACAGATGCTAGTGTATCCATCAGTGCCATTGAACAACATTCCGTGTTCCAATTTTCTTCGTAAAGCAAAGTGACTGGTGACGTCCAAAGCACACAAATCTCTTTCACCATAGTTCGTCTGAAATCAGAAATGAGTCGGTAATCATTTTGATACTCGTATTACGGTTGTAAGGTAATCAGTGGCCCGAAAGTCCGACAACAAGTCTAACCAATGAGGATCGTAATCCCCAGTACTAACTGGGTTGTGGAGGTCAGATATGCAGTCGCTTCATGTAAAATACTGGTATTCAGCTGCATCCGGTTAGACTGGAAGCCGACCCTAACATAGTTGGGAAAAGGCTGGGCAGATGATGATGGGGGCAACCACATTCCCTAAACTGCTATCGACCACACGATGTAAGCTACTGCATACTAGCTCGCCGTCCGTCCGTCTTATGACGACAGGCCGTGTCGACGGCGCGTTCGTGTTCCACGCGCGCCTCAAAGAGAGTCAGCAAACAGGAAGGGGTCCGAAAGGACCGATGCCTGCCAGGGTTGCGGGACTGTTCGAAAGAGATACCGCGGCCCTGGAACACAAAGGGCAAAGGAAGGAACATGGATGGGTTTTAGTCAGTAAAAGTCTGACACTCCCTCCTGCTCAGCCCAGAGCGGGAGGGGTTATTTGATGATTTCCCATCGGTAAAAAAAAAAAAAAAGCTACTGCATACTCACTTAAAAATCTACAGCAAAGAATCTACTTATTGCAAAGTTCCAACAAAAATAATTGAAAAACGTAACGAAGTTTTAAACGAGATTTACTGCCGAATGAAGACCATATTTCACTGGTATTGTCCGGAAATTACCCTTGCATATCCGAGCAGTGAGTTTATTTTAGGTAAACAACGCACAATTGTACTGTTTACAAAAACATTCCATTTCAAAACGATGTCAAAGTCAGAGAATTTGATTCAATTAAACCATTTTCTTGACTGTAGCTGGGAGATTCATTTTCGTTTATTAAAACAGAGTTCACGCACGGGGGGTTCCACCTACATAAATGTACTTCCGACACAGCGTGGACATATAATTTATATAAAGATATTTTTGTATCACTCAGTTTTCTAGAAATGCCGATGATTGTCAGGATAATTTCGTCACGCAAAAGGCTCGTTTAATGAAGCGTTTTCACGATAAAATAATTTGACTGGCTTAGAACTAGCAAACGCGGCTGTTGAGCTTAAACACCTAGGTTTGATTCCCATGTCAGGGAGTGTTCTGTGTAAACATTTTCAATAACAGCTGCGAGTATGGACCGCTCCGTTATTGACAATAGATTCTGCCTCTCTCACATTAGATTGAAACATATGGATCTGACCAAATGTGAGAGAATAGGCATACTTACCTATCCCTTTAGTGAATACAAACAGGGACACAGACATTAATTCAAATTTATTTATTGTTTGTCACAGGTGAAATATAAGTTCTTACGATTATTACTTACAGGCTCGCTGTAACATACCTATAAGGTGTACAATACTCGTATTTAGTGCATAACATTAAAATCACTATTTTTTTTATTAGGGACATAGCACAGTTACATGCTACAAAAAATACAAAAAATCCTTAAACGCTAAAGATCAGAAACATGTAACCCACACCAATATCCACGTCTTAACAAAAGAATAACAGACTATGGTAGATTTCACAGAATATCTGAGCCTTCTGTGACAGCTGTATATAATACATTAGAAGTTAATTTATTCCCATTTAATTCAATTAAAGTTATCCTACTATTTTGATTAAAAAAAATACTAATTATTTTAATTCCATTAAATTATTGATTCAATGCAATTCAGTTCCATAAAATTTACTCTAATATATTTCAAATCGAGATAATTCAATTCAGTTCAGTTTAATTCAATTCAGTTCAATATAATTTAATTCAAAATAATTCAACTCAAATTATTATACTCTCCCTACTGCTTTTCTGACAAAGTATCTATATTCATCACTTTATGTTAATATAAAATATTATTATTAGATAAGAAGGACTGACATGTTGGTGTATTAGTCGCAGTCGCGGAATTTCTCAGTAGCAGCCAGTCTGGATTTGTGTCCGGTTCATGATAATAGGCTCGCCCCTTATTACATGGCACTTAAAAACTGGCGAACTGTGGGTGTACAGTAGGTACTATTAGGTACATCTCTGCCTAACCCTTTGGAGTTGGCGTGAAATGTTTTGTTATAAAATGTATCTGCTCGTGGACAACACCGAGTATTCATCACCAACTTCTCTCGACGTGTTGCGCCGGGCGCAAAGTTTTTCTCCTCATTACAAGAAGGTACTTGTATGAAGTGTGATGTGGCGTCCGTAATACTTTGCGGAGAAGCGCGCTCATCATAAATTCCCGGAATTGCCGAGACTAAGGGCACGGACACATGCTTTTTGATGACAATATTATAGCTAGTTTACGGTGGAAAATGTAAGACAAGGCTGCTTGATTTTAATATGAGGAGAACATTCCAATAGCAGGGTTTCTAACTAAACACACGTCCATGCAATGCCTTTTATTTTGCCAATTCAACAGTATTAATTGTGTTAATTTATGTTGCCGAGCAGATGATTTATTAAAACATTGAACATTGGCTAAGGAAATGCGCAAGGGTAGCCCACGAAATTTAAAATTTCTTACGTCTGTTGCAATTTGCAGGTCATTGTCAGGTTGTATGTTGATGAAAATGTGAATCGTGCCAGTAACACGTATGGAGTTACAGAATTATAATCATTTTAATCATCAATACAACCCTCCAAGTTCATTTAACCCCATTGAGTGACTTTTTATTGAACGGGGTTAAGGGGATTACCTCGCTCAAATCCTGAAAATACCGTGTGTTTAAAGAAGTTTGTAGATGAATCCTTTTGTGCGTTTTCAATATAAAAAATATATGTTAAACTAAAGGTCATCACAAATACATTGTATTGTTTAAAATTTAATAAACTAACCCAAATTTTATCGAAAAATCGTAACAAATAGGTCCTTTTTCAACCTAAATTGAAAATTTTCTCTATAACGGCTCAATAACTCGGCATGAATTTTATACCAAAAAATACTTAATGACGTATTTAACAATGTGTATTGATTTTTTTCTCATATTTCTTTTAATAGTGCTCAATAATATGAACAATAGTGCTCAATAATATGAACAACAGTGCTCAATAATATGAACAACAAACTAAAAGTCGCAGGTCTATTTCTTGATCTAAGTTCAGCCTTCGATACTGTAGAACATAGTATTTTGTTAGATAAATTAGAGCATTATGGCATAAGAGAAAATGTCTTGAAATTATTTAGTTCATATTTATGTAACAGAAAACAGTATGTAGAAATTAAATCAGTTATGGAAGGAGTGGAACAAATTAATAAATCAAAATTATTTAATGTAACCAGAGGTGTTCCTCAAGGCTCAGTGTTGGGTCCTATTTTCTTTATAATATTTGTAAATGATTTGACCGAATACATAAAAAATATTTTACCTGATACTCATTTGGTAATATTTGCTGACGACACTAGTGCTATAGTAGCTGCTGATGATATGGATACCCTAGAGCACAAACTTAACACCCTACTAGCAGCCTGTGAAAAATGGTTTGCGATGAATAATTTGAAATTAAATGTTAATAAGACCAAATGCATGCTATTTAGATCTACAGTTAGAAACAATGCTTCCGTAAATGTGATATCCTTAGGAAAAAAGATTGATATAGTGCAGAATCTAAAATTTTTAGGGGTCCAAATCGATTCTCTTCTCAACTGGAAGTCAGAACTTACTTCAATCACAAGTACAATAAGCAGTGCGTGTTACGCCATCAGATCTCTTAGAGACGTTTTATCAATTGCTCAACTTCGTACAGTTTATTTCGCCTTAGTTGAGTCTAGGCTTAGATACAGTGTTCAATTTTGGGGAAACAGTTATAAATATAACATGGAAGCTGCCTTTGTTTTGCAAAAGCGAGCACTGAGAACTATTCTACGTATAGATCAGACTGAATCATGCAAAGAACATTTTGTTAAACTTAAAATCTTAACAGTACCATGTCTCTATATTTTAGTTCTTCTAACTCATTTACATAAGAACCTAAGCAGGCTAGAGACAAATGTTGAAAAAGAGAAGAGGCTACAGACACGGAGAAAAGATCTTCCGACTATCTTGCAAGCAACGTTGTCAAACACTCGTCACTAGTACAGTCGGTCATTCTTTTTAACAAATTACCTGTAGAATTGAAAAGTATTCAGAGTGTGAACATATTTAAAAATAGACTGAAAACATTATTAACTGGAAAAGCTTATTATAGTATTGACGAATTTTGTAAGGATAAGAATAATTAATCAATTATTTATTTGAATTTAATCTTGACATTTTAATCATTTATAACGACGAGTTTAGTAAAGATAAAAATAATGAATTAATTATTTATTTGAATTTCATAACTTGACATTTAATCATTGGTAATTACAAATTTAATAATCGCAAAAAGCAAATACCCACCTGTTTTTGTTTTGTATGCAATCTTTTGGTTTATTTTGGTGTAAAATGTATAGGTACTACTCATGTTTCGACACAAATGTATGTTTGTTATGAAATAAATAAATTGAAATTGAAAAAAAAAAATTGAATTGAAATATTTTAAAATATATTATAAAAATCGGAAATTTCGCGAAAAGCACTATGTCACTGCCGCACTCGTCCCTCTCTCTCTCGCCGTTTCGTGGTAAGTTAGTACGGGGCAGCATGCTCAAGGTCATTGGGCAATGTAATGCCCTTAAATAAACTTGTACCTCATTCAATAACTATTAAATGAGCTGTATAAAACCTCCAACCTATACAGGTTGGAGGTTTTATACAGTTTACAGTTACAGGATTTTAGTTGGTGGAAAAACAAAAATCCAAAATCAAAAATCTAAAATCCCAAATCCCAGTTAGAATGAAGTAAAATAAATGTATTGTTTACTAAATTGACTAGGCTCGCCCCCTGGGACGACATGGGATTCAAACATAACTGGCAAAATGTTGGAATACTATTAGGTAGGTTCACCTCTGTCTAACCCTTCAGGAATTACAGGCGTGATGTTATGTTATATTGAATACCACATTTAGTTGTCCTTAAATTCTAATCATAACCGCCATTCTTTGACATTCGTTGTACAAAATGGCGCAGTGCGTCAATTCAACAAATATTTTTAATTAATTTACACTGGTCTTAGAAAAAAGGACACGGGCTCGTGTCTAAATAATTTGCACGGGTCAAACTTCAAGGCCGCGGTTGCCAAAGTCAGTCCGTGGATGGCTCCATCTATTTACTGAGTTTCATCCGTGCCTCGGAAAGCACGTGACGCCGCTAGTCCCGGCTGTCATTTGTAGATCTTTGACAGTCGTTACAGGTAGTCAGTGGCCCGAAAGTGTGACAACCAGTCTTACCAAGGGGTATCGTATTAAACTGGGAGGTGGAGGCCAGATAGGCAATCGCACCATGTAAAATACTGGTATTCAGCTGCAACCGGTTAGACTGGAAGCCGACCCAAGCAGATGCTGCACTATTAATTTGATTATTTTCATCTTTTGAGATCATATTTCTTTATTAAACGACTATTAATTTTATTATTGTATAAAAAGGAGCACTACCTACTACTTTGTAGTTAATGTTTTTTTTTTTATTATTAATATATAATCCATAATAATCTAAATTACATATGACTAAGAAAAAAACGTAGTCGGAAAACTCGTTCATATAGACCAACCCTTTTGTTTTTTCTTTTTTTTTCGGATGGGACATCATCAAATAACCCCTTCCGCTCTGGGCTGAGCAGGAGGGAGTGTCAGACTTTTACTGACTAAAACCCATCCATGTTCCTTCCTTTGCCCTTTGTGTTCCAGGGCCACGGTATCTCTTTCGAACCGTCCCGCAACCCTGGCAGGATATAAACTAACCCTTACCTCATGTAATAAGAGGGATTGCCATAATATAACTTTGTCGTGAATAACTGAGACAGGAAAGATTCATCGCGGCCGAAGTGTCCTTATCACATTAACTAGTACCTACTGAGCAAATCATTTTGGCTAAACCATCGTCTTTATGTTATGGTTGGAGTTTTACCAAATACAGGGTGTAAGTGACAGCCCTCCACACACTGATGGGGTGACTTCAGTATATCATACTAAGATGAACGGTACAAGAAATTATTTCACGAATGTTATGGGAATCTAATAAATTTGTTTATTTTTTATTTTCTCATACGCAATGTATCGTTACCGTAGCAAAACGTACGTAGCGAACGGCAAGCGCGACGAAGAGTTCGATGAACTCTGTAGCTAGGCAGGAAGTGAACAGCTGATTTCACGCGTCGTTCGTTAGAGTATTTCAACATCTATTGTTGGATTTTTGATTTTAGACGTATTATTTACATAAATGGAGAGCTGCGCATAGGGAATGTAATTTTACATTGAAATAAAGGAATGGTAACTGAAAAAACAACAAAAAAATGAAAATTTTCCGGAGAAAGATTCCGGCGGAATATGATTTAGAATAAGGAGCTGAATGCACCCTGTTACTTTGTGGAGGACTGTCCCTTACATCCTGTATATGACAAAATGCTTGTACTATTTGTCACATACAACCATTTACCGCAAATGTATGAATGGCTATCTTATCAAGCAACCCTTAAGGTGGAAACGCCAGGGTAGCCCGCGAATTAGCGGCGATCGGCGGCGGCGACCTCTCGCGTCCGGCCTTGGTTCAATCCATGGTCCGGAGCGAAACGGAATGGGACGCCGTCACCTCCTCTGCGAAGTAGTCATGCTAGCGAAGGAGGTGGCGGAACGTGAGAGAACCTCACGTCCCAGCCGCCGCGGGAGACGCACCGGGCGGTCGGGTCGGTACGGTGGTCGGGGGCCACTTGGTGGCCCCCGACCACCGTAGGCGCGGGCCTGTGACAGTGAGCTATGGGCTAGCTCGCCGTCCGTCCGTCTTAAAACGACAGGCCGTGTCGACGGCGCGTTCGTGTTCCACGCGCGCCTAAGAGAGATGAGTGATGACAGCAAACGGGAAGGGGTCCGAAAGGACCGATGCCTGCCAGGGTTGCGGGACTGTTCGAAAGAGATACCGCGGCCCTGGAACACAAAGGGCAAAATAAGGAACATGGATAGGTTTTAGTAAGTAAAAGTCTGACACTCCCTCCTGTTCAGCCTAAAGCGGGAGTTATTTGATGATTTCCCAACCGAAATAAAATATATATATATATATCCCGCGAATTATAACTTTGTTACGTTTTTTGCAAATTGGAGGTCGGTGTCAGGTTTTATGTTGAACAAAACATGATTCGCGGCGCTCCAATATCCGTAACTAAAATGTTCCCAGACCAGGTGTGGTCCAGAACAAAAAAAAAATTGCAATGACGGGTGAACAAGTCCCTTTGGGCTTCGTTAAGGGTCTTTTCACACCCTTTATAGATGAAAATAATGTTCATCGAAATGCTCATAGGTAGGAATAACTTTCGATATTCACAATATTTGAAATTTTAAGAGTCAAAAACATCCTAGAATCATCTGCCGACAATAATCTTAGTTGGACCTACCTTCTAAACTTCCTCTCCTCTCCACAGGTCAAGATGAGCGTCGTAGAGGGTGGAGGGCCGGAGGAGCCAGCCCTCACCGCGCCGGAGACGATCCCCACCACCCCTCCCCCAACTGGACCACCCGATGGCGCAGGACAAGTAATACAGGTACGTAAGGGATACGATAAGAACAGTTGCGCCCATCATGCATATCTACCTGCACCCTCCAGGACTTAAATAAGGCGAAGGACAGCTGTCTAGGCCGCACTGGTCGGACAGAATAAGAAAACGTAAAGACGAGGAAACTCCATCGTGGATAAAACTCCTGTGAAGAACATTGCCTAACCTTTTCCCAACTATGTTGTGGTTGGCTTCCAGTCTAACCAGAAGCAGCACGTAACAAAACATCACGCTTGTACACCCCGAAGAGTTAGGCAGAGGTGTACACCCACATTTCGCCAATTATGTTTAAGTCCCATGTAATACACAAATCTAGACTCCGCGGCTGCTACTGAGAAATTCCTGATGAACAAACTCAATAACACTGCCCAATCTGGGAACTTAACCCAGGACCACATGCTGCAGTCGCGCTTACGGCCACTAGGCCAACGAGGCAGTCACAAATTCAGTATGAACGAGGTTTAATTCAATTTGCGTTCGTGGCCAAACTGCATTATCTCGGTAATCGAATGTGTCTGTGAGCTGTGGCAGGCCGAGTTTAGTTACAACAGGCCTAGCTAGGTAACCTAGTTTTAATTGTTTTGTCAGTGGAGACGGGTTAGCTAAAAGTGTGCATATTGGTGTAGATACATGCATGTGGGAGTATCTACATAACCCTTAGGGGACTACATGTGGTTGCGGTTGGGGACTTTTCGAAAGAAATACCACACACAAAGGGCAAAAGAAGGAACATAGATGGGTTTTAGTCAGTACAAATCTGACACTCCCTCCTGCTCAGCCCAGAGCGGGAGGAGTTATTTGGTGATTTACAATCCGAAAAAAAAAAAAGGGGGCTACAGGTTTGATGTTACGGGATATAATGTCGTACTGAAATTAAAAAGCAGTGGCTCAATGGTAACGGCCCCGACCTACGAGCTGTAGGACGTGAATTCGAAACCGGGCAGGCGCTGCTAGGTGTTATTTATTTCATCACCACTGCACTCAAAACATACGTATACATAAACCCAAGCTTTTTTCCTATGGGCACAGGCAGAAACCACAGAAGTCAATTTAATTCAATTCATTTATTTAATTCAGACCATAGATCCATAAAGTGTTAGTAATTATAATCTTAACCTATTGCTAATAGGTAACAATGTTACAATAAATAAACAATACATTTAATTGGCGACATGGACGTCTGTGCGCTTATGTATACCAGCCCAGTCCCTGATAAATGGCCCAGAATCGCTACGTGGCGGCATAGAAGTCGTCCTGTCTCGCTTCAGCAACCATGCCAAAAGCGCTGCAAAACCGAGGCGGCCCTAACAAAATCCTTAGCGCATTATTATACTGAACGTGCAGAGCATTGTAAGCCACGTATACCTTACTCACAGGCTGCACGAGGAAAACGACTGGCAATAAGCTCTGAACGAAGTCAGTAATACCCCTTTAGTACACCTTGCAAATCTGCGAGCAAGCACATTGCATCGAGCAGCCTCTCACCTCCTCCACGTTCGTACATCTGGCCATACGCACACAAGACGGAGAAAGAAAACATCGTGAGGGAACTATCAAACTGCGTAGTGGATTTCAGCCCGTCCCATCACAGACTGTCCAGCCTGTGTCCCAGCGGTGGTCACATTATTATAGGCTGATTGTGCTTACTAAAGAAGGACGCATACCCGCTGCGGGACTGACCTCTAGAATTGATTTTATTGTCACACAATCCATCATACACAGACACGCGCCTTATTCCCGAAAAATACCAGCTTCTTTCTTGAAATTCTGACAGTCTTCCAGTCTTACCAAGGGGTATCGTCGTACTTAGTTAGGGTCAGATAGGCAGTCGTTCCGTGTAAAATACTGGTATCTAACTGCATCCCTTGCGATTTCAACATACTTGGAAAAAGGCTGCGCAGATGATGACTATTTCATGAAATCATTACATTTGAAGTCAAGTCCAACTTACTTACTCGCAAGACGTGGACTTTGCCTAGCCCTTCGAGGAATGCAAGCGTGATGTTGGTTCTTAATTATGTGTTTCGTTAGCAGGTACCACAAGCCCGCAAGCCTCCCCGCAGAGGTATCAAGTTGCAACAGGAGAGGCCGAAGAGGGCGCTGTTCTGCTTCACCCTCAAGAACCCTGTAAGGAGTAAGATCATCGCCTTCGTGGAGTGGAAGTATCCTTTTAAATTAAACAAATAAACGTAAACTCACGCCTTTTAAGGGTTCAGTACCCAAAGTGTGCCAAGGTTACCTACCAGCAGGCGCATCAGTTTAATTTATTTTATCACCACTGTTCTTAAAACGGTGAAAAAAACATCGTGATGAAACCGGCGTGTCCCAGAACCAAAAATTCGGAGACATGTATCAACCCGCACTGGGCAACCGTGGTGAATCCACGGCCGGCAATCCGTGTTGGCCTTCTCTCTCTCAAGGGAGGAGGACTGCGTCCCTATGTGTGAACATTGGGGAAATTATAGGATGATTAAGCTTTTGCTTATGCTCTCGCAGGATAGACATCCGATCTCTACCCAGCTGAGGCTGCGGTCAAAACGTAATCAAGAATATTATGTAAAAAAACAACCGCGAAAACTTTGTCGATGGTCATAATATTGGGATATAAATAATTCGCATGATCGATTTATTTAAAATCGATATCGGATGGAAGCCACTGGCTAGCTGCCAGACAACACTGACCCGGCAAATATTGGAAATCACCATCTAAAATATAAATACTGCCATTTATATGTCCGTATGAAAAAACGGAGCCCTGTAAGATCACTCGTCTGTCTGTCCATCTGACACAGGCAATTTGCTCTACTTGGAACTCTAAATGCTGAACCCAATTTCATGCTAGAACATTTTCTATGTCAAGGCAACAACTAAGTAGCTGTAGTAGATAATATGTTGGCAACTTGTCGCTAAATTGTCTAGTTGTAGCAGCTTTTACCGCCCGCCTCTGGCGGAGTCAGGAAGTTGTAACAATGAGTGCTTTTGGCTCTTATTCTTTACTAGCTTATCCTGCTAGGAAAGCTTTAGCAAGGCTAAACAAATGAATTATGGGAAAATATTTTGTAAAAAATCACTGCCTCGCTGGGGTGTCTACCCCACCTCTTGATAGCAAGCAGCTTCTAGATTGAATCCCCAGGTCGTAAGAATTACTACAAATAGTGGCCAAGGTTTGGTTAGAGATATCAGGACCGACCAAAAGTGTGTTGGATGGCGATATCGTCAAAGTTTCGGGAGTCACCTGAATGAGCGACGCACGGAACTGGGTGATGTGGCAGAAGAAACGGGGACCGGAGTTGACGAGGCCTAGACCCGCTGGAGATAGGCCTCACGCAAGCAGGTGTTCCTGCTGTGCTGTGTTCCTGTGTTTACCGATTCTAACGGATCCACGACCGCGTAACGTCATTGGTCCCCCAAATAAACACAGAAACAAAACATAAAAGTTAATAACTCTGTCACCAGAACGTAAATCAAAAGATTAACACAAAGATATAAAAGTAATATATCACAGGAATACACATTTTTGTCACTAAAATGCAAAGTTGAGCGGAAATCGTTTGCAATAACTCATGCTACATACCGACGGACAGGCAGTTTGGAACATGCTCACCAGTTTCGAACTATTTAACCGTGTTATTGGGCTTTAAATTTTAAATGTTTTGGGAGTGAGACAAAGCCCAGTGGATGGAGTAGACTCATCGGGTTGCAATCATCACCCCAAAAACTAACCCTAATCCAGCTATTCCTGCGACCTGGACAAGAGGTCCTAGACAACTGCAATCGGTTTCAGAGCGTTTCGTATTGCTTCGACCTTCAAATCCACATTGAGAAGTGGCAAGCACGACAGCTGGTTGGACAGGGAAGAATGGAAGAAAAATACGTGTTGCCCCGACACCAAATAGCATAGGCTAGATGAAGAAAGTTAATTAGGTAATGTGCCCAAAGAGATTATTAGTTCTATAATGGGTGCAAAAGTATCTTTAACGAAGCTGAAAGGCACTTGTTTTCCCCGTCGTGGCGATTTTTTTTTGTTCTAGACAATACTTGGAAACCTTCTAGTTACCTTGATCCCTGTACTATTCAATGCACCCATCAGCGTAATGTTTCGAGTGCGTTACATTGAGTCCTACCGCAAAACGTTATGAACCCCAAAAAAATAGCAGTACCTACAGCTTCATCTAGTATAAACGTTACCTCTTAAAATATTTGTATAGTTGAGACAACCCTCTATTAAGGAAGTATATTTTTGGCAGTTAATTTACAGGCCGATGAGAGATTCGCCTTATTAAATATTTTCCTCCTTATTTTTCCTCTCCACAATACTTACGCATTTCATCCTTTCCGCATCCTTCCTTCGTGTTGTAAGCGCCCTTCATCACTGCTCTAAGTGACACGTAGGTACCCTCAACAAAGCTTGGGAAACGCCACGCAGAATCTTTGTTTGTTTCCTTAATATTATCATTATCAAGCTCACGAAAGGAAGTAGAACTTGTCTGGGTCGCTGGCACTGGATACGTTTTAGAGGACTATAGATTTCTCATGAGAGAAAAGTAATATTTTTCACAGTACTAATTTACTCTGGAGTTTGAACTACCAATCCTAGAGTGTCAAATATGTATGTATATGCGGTAATATTGAAGCCTGTTTCTGAAAAATATGTTTCACCGCTCGGTTATCTATACAAACATACCATTAAACAAAATCGAAGTGTCTGTTTGTCATTTCAAAATAACAGATTACTGCAATGCATGACTGATTTTGATGGGACTTTTACTGGCAGATAACTGATGATAAAAGGAGTAACATAGACTTAGATTAGATTTAGACTTTTATTTTAGAAAAAGGATACGGTTTCGTGCAAAAAAGTAAAACGCATGAAATTGTTAACAATTTCCGATTCAAATATGGTACTAATATTTTTATAAATGTCGCGGACAACAAAAGATCAGCCGAAAAAAAGAAAGCGAAGACATTCCTAAACACAAAATAGACATCACTAAATAAACCCACACAGAACAAAAATACAGCGAATATTTGCTATTATTTTGTACGGAAGTGAGACGTGTACGAGTAATAAACTATTTTTGGTACTATGACTTCCTAGTGCAAAACGCGAATACATAAAGAGAATCTTAAAATACATAAAGAAGATTTTAGAGCGGATTTCACTAACGAAACCAAACGCGGTTAGCATATCAAACCGACGTTCAAGAACGGTCGGTGTAAATATTCCATGGTAATTTATGTCTGACAACCAGACGTAATTTCGGGGTATCGTACTAGTGGCAGTAATGGTATTCAGCTGCATCCGATTAGAATGGAAGCTGACCACAACATAGTTGGGAAAAGGCTAGGCAGATGATGCATAGCCCCGTTTCAATTTCTATACTTTGAAGACAACGACTCAAACACTGACTACACTGTTGCTAAAACTTCAATTTACGCTTAACAGATGTCTAAAATCGATTACAGCTGCTAAATAGCGCCACTAAAACGATTAGTTTCCGTGGAGCATACTCTATTGCCCGCAAAGGCTAAAAGAATCTGGCACACACCCAAATTATGCCGGGAATGTATGAATGAATGACAGAAAATACCGAAACATATTACAAAATAGTGGGAAATAGGGCAGCTTCGCAGTAGGCTGCCAATGTCAAGGGTTCAGGTTCAAATCCCATGTGAGTTACTTCTTATAATAGATTTTTCGTGGTTCGCAACAAGATTTTTGTTGCGAACCACGAAAAGGTTTTAAAGTATTATTTTTATGATAATTTGAACACTGCTCTGCTTTACTGATAGACGCCATTAAAGTAATGCGTTGCAATTATATTTATGGGCAATATGTGACCTCGTCCAACCTGCAATAACAGGATGGTTCGCCGTTCAGAGTTATACATGGTGGAAGGGCATTCGGAATGATGTACCAAAACCGTGTGCGTATGATAAGCTCATCATTCCGAACCACATAGAAATTTTTAATCGGTAATTTAAAAAAATACTGCACTTTCCTAAATCCTACAAAAACGCCATACCTACACCTAGCCACTGAGAAAAAAACATATTTTAGGACTTTACTATTGTACCATGTCTCAATTTAAATAACAAAAATCTTATTCTAGACCGATCCTGATTCACCATATTTGCCAAAATACTCGAATCAGTAGGTGCTCTTGCACAAGATTTTTTCTTACCATTTATCCAAGTTTTCGTCCACCCAAGAAGTCTATTAGAGTCATCATCATCAGGCTACTCCAGTAAACTGTCCCACTGCTGTACAAACACACGTAGTTCCGGTCGATTCTGCAACAAAACATCATCCAGTATTTTACGACAGCATTCAGCTGCTACTAGCCACCTGCGAACCCGTGCTTCTTGGAGTAGCCTCTTGTGTATCGAATGTATCTCAATCAAGAACAGTACTTATGGTGTTTCCAACACTTTACATCCTTCCACGGTACTAAAGGGTTCTGTTCACCTAACTTCCATATTAGCCCCTTACAGCTGATTACCTTTGCGGCATTCTCATTACCCGCATCTATATTTATGCATTGTTTTTGATCCAGATCCTATTATAGCTTATTTGTATAAGTTTAAGCTTGAATATTGTTTAACTTTTGCAACACTTTTGCAAAATCTGCAAATAGAAAATAGGTAATTGTGGCTTTGTTGCAACACTGCTGAATTTATTTCTAAATCGATGAAAATAAATCAATCTATATTAAGATGAAACTTGGCACAGATCATATCTATCCTAATATTGAACTGGTTTCCAAAGAAACAATGGTATTGATATCATTTTCAAGTGAATCAAGTGTGCCTTCTGTTTTGGCTAAGAATATGCTTCTTATCCTGTATAACTAGTCATCGAAAGTAAATTGGTATGGATTAAAAGCTTGAGATACACCGATTATTTTGCCTAGGTTAATTGAAAAATGATGATTACCTAACTTTATAAATAAACTGCTTCGTTGTTCTAGTGGTAGCAAGCGCGACTGCTGAGCGTGAGATCATGGGTTCGATGCCTAGGTCGGGCAAAGCTTTTTTGGGTTTTCCATCAAAAATTTCTCAGTAGCAGAGTCTAGATTTGTGCCCGGTTGATGGCAATAGGTTTCTCCCCCTATAACATGGAACTTAAACATAACTGGCGAAATGTGGGTGTACTATAGGTACACTTCTGCCAGAACCTTCTGGGATTACAGGCGTGATGTTATATTTGTAAATAAGCTTAACAATCACTGTGTTTATATAAGGTTGAATCAGGTTTTTTTAAGGATTTGTTGTCATTTGCTTTAGAATCCCAAATAGCTTAGGACACCGGCAAGTGCCCTGCAGAACACCTACTGAGAAATACTGTGACTTAGTTCTATAACGGTAACTAGCATAGCATGTCCTTTGACCAAAAAAAATCCCGTTTCTATCCTGCACTTGTACTTTGACGACAGTTGTACGACGGTAATAGGAATTATAGCCAATGTACGTGTTAATAAATTAATATTAATACATAGATCGCCCAGCATCAAGAATAAACAGGTTTCTAAGACAAAATTGATGTCTTAAGATTTTGATCTTTTAAAATATATTTCTTAACTCGAGCCCCAGACCTTTCGAGTACATGATCCTGACGACTATCTTTGCCAACTGCATCGCCCTCGCTGTCTACACACCGTACCCTGCCAGTGATTCTAACTATACCAACTGGGTTCTTGTAAGTATCTACTGTCTACGCTTTATGATTAACTACTTATTTATTTTTTGTTTATTCGAGCTACGCCAAATTGTGCCGAAGCGACCAGGACACAACTGATTTTTCCATTCCAATATTCTATAGTTTTATGGCTATCAATACTTTTTGGTTAAGACCTTCTAGTTTACCCTTTTATTCTTTTTCATCTACTGTTTCATGGCAAGCATTATTTCCCTTAATTTTACTCAGTTTCTATGACTTCAAAGTTTAAATTCTTTTGTTTGTTTTGCAGGAAAAGATAGAGTATGTGTTCTTAGTAATATTTACTTGTGAGTGCGCTATGAAGATCGTAGCTTACGGGTTCATCATGCATCCTGGCTCCTATCTCCGAAACGGCTGGAATCTGCTCGATTTCACGATCGTCGTTATTGGGTAAGCGCATTCCGATATTAATAATAATGTAATCTATTGTTTCATGATTGTTGCATTTAGGTTTATCAGAGTTGTTCATGTTCTTGAGAAATATTTATAACTATATTGTTACTACTATCGAGCCGGCTGTAAGGCTAGCTATGCACATGTTTGAGTAGGCAAGAATCCTCACAGCCGGACGGTTAAATTGCATAATTGGGAAAAAGACGCTCGTTTAGTTTGAATTGTGCCGAACCGACTCAACCATGATTCAGCGCCGACGCGACGGCAGGTGATGAATTCTTCACCAATTTATTCGAGTGACGGTAGACACCGACAAAAGTTTGCCGATCAGCACGTGCCGAATTCGAATGCAATGAAGAATTCTACCTGCGAAGACCGGCTGATATATATGCATATCACACGAATTCTGAAGGCAGAATTTGCCATTGCCGCTGTAAGGTTGCGTTCACACGAATCAAGAAACGTTGTCAGTTGAAAACTTAACTCTTAACAGCGTTTGTGATACAATAAAGTAAACTATTTTCCCATAATCTAAAATCATTCGAATTTTCGTTAGGTTTATGTGCGACCTTCTTACTAGGCTCACAGGACAGTGACTTGTAAACGGTAACTAGCAGTCCATTTCACCCAATTATTTTCCAATATTTCCAGAATGGTCAGCACAGTGTTATCAAGTATATTCAAGGACGCATTCGACGTGAAGGCTCTGAGGGCGTTCAGGGTGCTTCGCCCTCTGCGACTGGTCTCCGGCGTGCCTAGTGAGTCGTTACTAACTGATCCTTTCATAAGATAACCCTTGAACATATTCTGTTTAATATCGTGCAGGGAGGGGGTTCCTTTGACAAATATTTCGGAAGTTACAGACGAGTGGAAATGGTTATATAAAAATAGATGTAGCTTTTGTTTCAATGTGTTAGGACGCATTTTCATCAGACGTTAAAGCGTCCGCAACGCATAACCTTATTTCTAACGCATAATAAGGTTATGCGTTAGAAACGCATAACCTTATTACGAGAAATAAATTTAAATCACTACTGTCTTAGGTCTATTCCACAGGTCTATTCCTAGGTCAGACAATGTCTTACTGGGTATTTCTATCAGGAACTTCTCAGCATGGAGTCTGGATTTGGATAAACCCTATCTTTTAAGATACAGGCTAGTCCTAGTTTCAAATAGAGTCTACTATTGCATCATAATGTAAATATTACTTTCAAACAATGTATACAGTGCAAAGTGCTATGTTTTTGTGAAATAAATACTTTTTAGTTATTATTATTATTATTTGTGGCCAATTGATGAGGATCGGCTCATCATAGGAACATCTCTGGTTAACTTTTCAATGATTCTTTATCAATTGGTCAAACACAATTTATTTTTGTTGGTTTTTGAATTTACACTCTCAAAGACTAAAGTTTAACTTCAGGTTCCATATCTTCGGCATTCCATAACCCGATCTACTGTAGCCTCTTCTAACCTGATCTTCTACTCCAGGTCTTCAGATCGTGTTGAACTCGATCCTGAAGGCGATGGTGCCTCTTCTCCACATCGCGCTGCTGGTCATCTTCGTCATCATCATCTATGCCATCATTGGGCTGGAGCTGTTCTCCGGGAAGATGCATAAGAGCTGCTTCAACAAATATACAGGTTTGGAGTTTATTCACTTTTACATCTTTATTTATTTGTTTAATGCACAACGTACACAATTATAGTTACAGGCTAGGCTTAAAACTAGTGAGTACGTAACGTGACCCTGTTAGGGCGCAGCAAGATAACTTATTTTTTATTAAATAAAATAGTGTTCATAATCATTTACCTGTCAGTAATAAGTTCAGTCAGGGAAAAAGAGATAAACTTTTAGGTTTTTTATGTAAGAGGTAATCTCAGAAACTGTACTCCTGATTACAACATTTTTTACATTCAAAATCAATCAAAGCATTTATTTCAAGTCAGCCAGTTACAGGCACTTTTGAATGGTCGAAACAAAGACAACAATTAAATGTAGCAGTCCCAGTCACAAGGCATAAAAACTGTGAAAGTACTATGTAGTTGCCCATTCCAAAGCGTAGATCTCTATGGAGAAGAACGGGCAAGAAACTCCATGGACACTCTTTTAAATCAGAAAATTTTACAAAACCTTGTTATGTAAACAAGGTTTTGTAAAATTTTTCATTCATGTTGAGATGGAACATTATGTGAAAACGATGTAACATGTTGCACGTTAAAAGTGTCCAAAATAAAAACAGAAAAAAAAACAATTCAAAAATATAAGTAATAATAAATTGAAAATAAGCCGTGGCAACTAAGAGATGACCAGTCATAGCTGACAGCGCCTGTTCACGAACATGACGCATGTATCAGCACCATCCAACTCAACCATTTTAAGGGAACTAAATGATCAGACACACGCGGGACCATCAGCGAGACATGACGTGAGCATGGCATACTCTCAACCGCCAGGACACATTCAAGTCAAAAAAACGACGTAGGTTTGTTTTAAATGATAGCTACTAGAAAGCTATCATTCACTGGAAACATAGTACTCAACAATATGGACTATGCGAGTATCTATACTAATATTATAAAGAGGTAAAATATGTTTGCAAGTTTGTATGTAGGGGGTAATCTCTGGATCTACTGAACCGATTTTGAAAATTCCTTCAATAATAGGAAGCTACATTATCCCCGAGTACCATAGCCATGGTTTTATTCAGTTCAAGAATACTTACCTTGTGGAATTTTAGTATAGCATCTCAAACAGTACCCCATGAAAGATGAGTCTACTTTAGCGAGTCTGAAACCTGGCTAAACTAACTGATCCCTATTTTTAGAACTGTAATTAAGTCTGTCATCTCTTATATTTTATAGATGCAGATTTTTTTCTTACGTACATAATTGTTTTCGTAGATGTATTGACAATGTACCGTCATGATATTAATTTCCTTAAACAGTTCCCTTAGAGAATCGCGCCTACGAAGAGTATACGTGACTCTGATGGCTCTTTTTTGCAGAATAAATATAGACTCAATGTCTGCAGCCCGTCCCCATAACAAAATGCTATAAGACATTATACTATGAAAATAACTAGATTAGACCAGTCTAGCGGTATTTACATCAGTAAATTGACGGATTTATCTAATAGCATATGCTGCTGAACTTCGCCGCCAAGAGATGTTAAATGTGAACCCCATTGTAGCCTTGAATCAAGTGTAATCCCCAGGAAAACCGTTTTACTACGTTACTGCGTACTTACATTCACTGAAAGAAAGCTACACAATTGCTGAGTGCCACAATATATACAAGGTGTAAAGGGACCCTTCACGAAGCCATCAATCAAGCATTATGTACATCAAACTAAGTACCCCTACGCAAAAATGAATGCGGGAAAACGATTTTTTTTGGGGTGAAATATCACTTTTTACGGTAAAACTCAATGTAACACACAACACAACACTCAATGTAAACAGTGTGCTAAAGGATGCATTGAACACGTAGTAAACTTTAAAAAAATATATCATTTGTCATTTTCAAGAAAGTCTCATCCAATACACTAGGAGTACTTCATAAATAATAAAAAAATACTAGTGGATGCATTTATGAATCTGGGAGTACTGTTCGATAAAAAACTAACCTTTGTCCCCCACATCGAGAACATTTCTAAGAAATCGTCGAAAGTACTAGGATTTGTGATATGAAACATTACACCAGGGGCTTTAAGTGAATATAACATTAATTGGAAGCAAGGCTATTTAAATATGGAATGACTGTCCTCAGATGAGATCATGGACACCCCTCATCCCTGCGACCTGGACAACGGCTTCAATTGCTCCATGATTGGCGAGAATATGGAGTGCCGGGAAGGATGGATAGGTCCTAACTTCGGTATCACCAACTTCGATAACTTCGGCCTGTCTATGCTGACCGTCTTCCAATGTATCACGCTTGAGGGATGGACTGATGTTATGTATAATGTAAGTTTGGATTCTATTTTCTAGTCCTTGATAACTGGATTCAGCTATCCAGTGATCGTCCGAAAGATATCGCTATCAGCGATAAGACCGTCATTGTAACCATTGAATTAGTCATATTTTAAAACAGTTGTTTCAATTTTGGTGTACGAGATGCAGTTGAATACCAGTATTTTACATGGAGCGACTGTCTATGTGACCTCCTCCCCTTGGTAAGACTGGTTGTCAGACTTTCGGTCCACTAACTACCTGTAACAACTGTCAAAGATCTAAAAATGGCAGCCGGGACCAACGGCTTAACGTGCTTGCTGAGGTACGGAAGAAACTTGGTGTGTAATCAGTGGTCACCCATCCACGGACCAACCTAGGCAAGCGCGGCTTAACCTGAAAATCGACCTGAGCGGCTGTTATTAATTAGCCACAAGCTCCTCTAGTACCTTACCTGACCAATTATATTTATTACAAAATTCGTAAATGGGATTGAACTTGTTCAGTTCTCTTTTAACATTTTTTATTTTCAGATTCAAGATGCGATGGGCAACAGTTGGGAGTGGATCTACTTCGTCTCGATGGTTATCTTGGGCGCTTTCTTTGTCATGAACCTTATTCTCGGTGTCTTGTCAGGGTGAGTATTAATCTTCTAATTCTCTATGTGCCTCTGCAACTAGCGAAATTCAGCCACATATTATAAGGTTTCTCTCATGCTACCCTTTTTCTCATAGACCATCTCGTTTGTGACAAGCTTCCTCTGTCTACGCGAGTCCCAATAGCCTATAGCCTTATTAGTCCAGAATTATAACCATCTCGTGATATCCAGGATTCGCTCTTAGGCGGGTCTTTGCAACCACATAATAATATAGCGATGGTAAATACAAAAATGTACAGTTGCCAGCACATCAGTTCACCACAAACTGTCAAATTTCACCCAATGATTTTTAACCATAAAATGTTGATGGTTAAGTTCAAAATCGAAATGAGAAAATTTGACAGCTTGTGGTATCTTAATGAGCTGGCGATTGTACGAGATTAATATATGTTATAGGATTTTTGTAAAGCAGCGCGGTCCGCCCCTATACATCAACTAACACTCATAAAAGTACAAACTAAACCAAACATTCCAATTACAGCGAGTTCTCTAAAGAAAGAGAAAAGGCGAAGAACAGGGGCGACTTCCAGAAGCTTCGAGAGAAGCAGCAACTTGAGGAAGATCTGAAGGGCTACCTCGACTGGATCACCCAGGCTGAGTACTTAGAGCCGCTAGCTGAACCGCACGAACATCATCCACCGGTGGATCAGACCAGGGACTATGGCATAGGTGAGATGTTAGACGAAAATGTACTTTAAAAGCACGTTTTTTCTTTTAGTGGTAAAGCAAAATTAAAGCATTTTTTATTTTAACTGAGTTGGTAATATTGTCATTGGGTGAAGGTCTATAAAGTACGATTTACACCGCCGGGACATGGTCGTGGCGTTTCGGAACATATTTTACAAAATAAATTGAAGCCATTTTCTTGGAATTTACACCAGCTATCGCGCCATGCGCAGATCGGGTTCCCAGTTCCCAATCCATGCAAATATAGCATTTAACTACTTTGAAAATTGCATCAATTTCCTTTTAAATATTGAAAAATGCGCTACGACATAGATTATGATTCTTACAACAATTTATTTTCTAAGTGAAAACAAACAAGAATTGAAGCTTCACTAGTGTTGTTTAATTAACAAATTATGAGTACAACTCGATTCGATGGGAGATAATTTAATATCTGTAGCCGTGTAAACTCATCATCATTCTCCTGCCCTTACCCTAATTCATTCGTGGTCGGCGCAGCATTTCTTCTTCTTCCATATTTCTCTATTACTCGTCATCTCAGCAGACACCTCCTTTTGTGCCATAGCATACTTCACACAGTCCATCAATAACCATAAAAAATCTTTTAGAATACATTTCAGGTCAGACGCAGAATGAACATGATTCTACAGACCATCTGGGAATAGAGAACAATGAACAGCAGAAGGTTTCCATTTGCAAAACATGGAAGAAGGATTTTGATAAAGTAAGTCTTGAAGATTGCATGTGTTTTGGCAATAACAGTACAGAATTAGAAATGAAAGAAAACTGGAAGAGCAATTGCTCGAGATTAAAAACAACCTCAACTACTCTATCAGAGAGTGATTCTTTCAACTTTGTTTTGAAGCCTTGTCCATTAAGGTCCATGTCGTAAACGAAAACAACAGTCGCGAGAGTGCGGGACAGTGTTTTCGCACACCAGTTTAGACTCATCTTCAATTCACTGAGGCAGTTCTTTTATTTTATGACAATATTATACACATTAATAAATTAAAATAACTAAAGTAACTAACTTAACAATCAACTAATAAATTACGTCTATAAACTCCTGCTCAACGCTGTCAACTGGTAATGTCCCCAAGAGACTAGAGGCGCTGCCACGTTGTATGGCAACGCTAAGCGTCTGGCCAAGGTAAAAGCCAGCCCTTGGGTCACGAGAAGCGTCAATTAAGCGTTTTGAAATTTACTTGAAAACGCTGTGAGCACTCGGACCCCAGCGTCCTAAAGTTTCTTCCGAATCGGCTCGAAAATATAGTTATCAATAACCAATTTAAGTAAATGACCCATGCCCACTAAAATACCATAGAAAACAAAAATAGTATTGATAAAAAAATGATTAGTTAAACAAAAATAAAGAACTTTGGAATCAGTTAATTACGATACAAACGATTACAAAGATTACATAAATAGTTCTTAATATTTCATTAATAAAACAGAAAAACTTGTAATAATAGCGTTGTTGGACTCAGCGGTCAATATGCCGATAACCGTATCAGCCAATGGCTTAATAGCCAAAATTCTCGAGAATAGAATACCTCAGAAGGCTCTCGTTAGGTAGCTGGATCAAGGGCTTGATTCAGAAAGCGGTACTCCTGGCCACGGCTCGTATTGTTAGGAGGTTCCTCTTTCTGGAGCCCTGACCCTGTAGCTTGGACCCTGTTCCCGATACCGGAGGGCAATTTTTTTCGAAAAAATGGAATTAATACGTATGTATAGAAATAAATAAAGGAAATAAAATGTTATTGCAGGTAAACCGTCGAATGAAGAGAGCGTGCAGGAAAGCAGTGAAGTCACAAACATTCTACTGGCTGATCATAGTGCTCGTGTTCCTGAACACAGTCGTACTGGCCAGTGAGCATTACCAGTAAGTATTCAATCAAAAGTAGTATCGGTCACAGTTGGCAGTGGGGTCGAACCCTGGAACGGCACTTTACTCTGTGGTGTAATTTTGTCTTGTTACTTTAATGGTCAAATGTAGAGTCCGGATTATATGCAAATGCATTTTTGCATTATAATAATAATATGCATTTGCATATTATGGCTATTTTTTCAAGGTGTTGCATATTTGGGCATATTTTCTTTAGCTTTGCTGAATCTCACTAGAAAAAATCAAAATAGGCCTGAGGAACTGCAAATAAAGAACCTAAATTAAATTGAACGTCCGTACGACGCAACAGTCTAGTGGGCATAGTCTCATATACTTTTCAATACAAAAACAGGGGTTAGCCGCGAATGCTGACCGTTCTAAATCCGTTATAACTGCGTATGAAGATCGTTCTAAACCCGTTCTAAAAGGGTATGATAAGCTATTGATACGTTCTAGTGGGCACAATAGCCCGTGTCATATTTTTTTGCATGCCAGATACGTTCATAACACGGCCATTGTATTGAACTGTGTAGTGGGCAGACTACTATATGTCTAGCACTACAAAGAATACAAACGTAGTGAATGAAACATCAAAATATACACCAATATATGATTTAATATACGATTTAGGCGCAGAAGGACTAATTCTCAAAATGGCAACCGAGTCGCAAAAGGACTTATTCTCAAAATGGCAAATTCTCTAAAAGTCTAATTCTCTGAATGGTATGGCCACATTTTTAAATTTATTCTATAATTTCCAGGCAGCCCGAGTGGCTGGACCTCTTCCAGGAGTACGGCAACGCCTTCTTTGTCGCCCTCTTCACCTTAGAGATGTTAGTCAAGATGTACAGCTTGGGTTTGCAAGTAAGTGATCTGTGTTCCGGGCTCCATGTTACTGTAACTTTTTGTCTTCTCACGATTCTTTGTACAAAATCCATGACACTAGAAACAAACTAACGATGGAAGTAACTTTTGTGATGTTTCACCTACTTTAACTCATAACTGCCTCGTGCGCAACTGCTGACCAGGTCCTGGGTTTGATTCCCGGGTCGGCCAAAGTGTTATTGGGTTTTACCACCAGAGATTTCTTTTGGTTGATGGCAATAGGCTCGCACCCTATTACATGGGACTTAAACATAACTGGGGAAATGTGGGTGTACTGATCAGTTACACCCCTGCAGAACCCTTCGGGGATTACAAGGCATGATGTCAATATGTTTTGTAAACTCATAACACACGTAATTAGCACTGTACCGTGTCAGCATCACCACATCTTATTTTTACTAGCCAGATCTCAATCAAAGGCGATGCCACTTATTGTGTGCATTGCAGTATGGAGTTTGATACAAACCATGGAAAACTGCTCATATTGAGGCATTGCTAATTCAATGTTGATTCGGTGCAGTACTTATAGGTGTGCGTTGAGCTTTGTGCATAGAGTCATCATCATCATGTCATTGTCCCATGTTTCTTGGGGTGCCAAAACATGATTTTTTCTTCCATTCTCCTCTGTCAACCATCACGCTTTCATTTACTCCTTTTTCTTTCTTATCATTCCTCACACAATCCATGCATCGTTTCCTTGATCTTCCTCTCCCTCTCCATCCATCAACATTTATATTCATCATTTAGTGTGTCTTATAAAATTCTGGTTCTATGGACTTTTATAAAAATCGTGGGAGATCGTTCATGTTTAGGTAGTCTTCAAAAAGTTACGAGAGAGACTAAATCTTGACAGGACATTTCAGAGTCTATGACCGATAGTTTGTTTCTAGAAATATCACAATTTTTCATACAGGGCTAATTTAACTTGTGAAACCTCACATAATATGATACGTGTATCGATAACACAATAAAAAACAAAAATAAGTCATCGTGCGCCTATTTTTTCGCCATCAGTTAGACTATAAGCCAATCCTACCATAGGGGTTATAGTCTAACCGAATGCAGCTAAATACCAGTACTTTACTAGTTGTCAGACTTCCGGGGTTCTGTCAATCTTTGCAGCTAAGTAATGACTGTCAACGATCTATCTACAAATCATGGCATCATGGTCTAACCGCTTAACGTGCTTTCCGAAGCACGGAGGGTACTACTATGGATGCTCACCCATCCACAGTCAGATCTTGGCATAGCTTGAATAGACCTGTGCGATACATGCTTCCTTACAAACACGTCTATTGTCGATGCATTTTAGAAATTAATGTTCATATAGTGACGTTCGTAAATCAGGTTTGCACCATTCGATCTACACTATTAAGCTGGCTAAGCGTAAAGTGCACATTGATATATCCTACATCGAATTATGGCTGATTTTACCATGACTTTTAATAATGAGCTGGACTCTGTGGCTGTGGCACTGTCAGCAACGTGTGAAATAGAGGACTGCAAAAATTTGTTGCAAAACTCCGAAACTACATTAAAGGTCATTACGCAAAATATACGCAGTATTCACCGAAACTTTCCGAACTTTCAAACGTTGCTCACTAGATCTAATATCGAATGGGATATTGTTGCTTTGACTGAGTGTTGGCTGACACGTAACCCCATTATTCCTTTCATAGACGGGTACAAGTCCTTTTCCACTGCCAACAATCAAACTCAAAATGAAGGTGTGGTGATTTACTGTAAGAACTATTATTCCCCTACGATCGAGGAATCACAATTCTCAGATGCGAACACTCTCATATTAAAGATCAATTCAGACACTGTCCTTATTGCCATTTACCGCCCACCGGGAAATAGTAATATTGACAACTTCTTGGTTTCGCTAAATGACTGTCTTTGTAAATATTCTTCGTTCAAGAATGTTATCTTAGTGGGTGATATTAATATTGATATTTCACCTGGGACCCAAGACCAAAGATCATTCGCCTATCTTGATATGATTTCGTTTCACGGGATGCTTCCTGCCCACACAATACCTACTCACAGTCGTACATGCTTAGACCATGTATTATTAAAAACAAAACTGACTGCTCATTGCTACGTTGCGCAGACATCTATTACTGATCATGACTCCGTTATACTTTTCATGAATACTAAACCCAAGCGATTTATTAAAAAAACCTACGATCGAATCGACTCTGAAGGATTGAACGAAAGCATGAGGAGTATTGAGTTCAGTCCTATTTATGACATGACTGATGTTAACTTAGCGGCAGAATTTTTCACAGGATCGATCTCTAAAGCTATTGACAATAACACAGTTACCGTAGCAAGCACTGGACGCAAAAGAATTCTAAAGCCCTGGATAACAAAGGGACTTTTAAGATGTATGCGAAACCGCGACAAACTGTATATAAAATTTAAAAAAAATCCTGGGAATGATATAATCCAAAACACTTATCGGAGGTATCGGAATTTTTGTAATAATATTTTGAAGAAGGCTAAGATTAATTACGAAAAGGATATGATAAGGAAAGCCGGAAATAATAATAAGAAGTTGTGGGAAACCATTAAAAATATCACATACACCTCAAAGAAAAGTGAGAAGTCGACACATTTAATTTGCCCCAAAAATCCGTCCAATTCTGTCAATACTATTAACTCATTTTTCGCGGGTATTGGTAAATCACTGGCAGAAAAAATAACTTCCAATAACACAAATTCATCGTACACCTACACCGCTAGTTCATCTCAATCTAGTAGTTACTGCGAAAAATCAATAGTACTGTTACCTACAGATGAATTCGAAATAAAATCATTAATATCTAACCTCAAAAATGATTGTGCAGTAGGAGTAGATAGAATCTCAGGAAACTTCCTAAAAGAATTTACTGACATTATTGTCCCTCCTCTAACATTCATTTGTAATTTATCATTTGCTACAGGAGTATTCCCATCTGCTTTTAAAAAATCACAAATAGTTCCCGTTTTCAAAAGTGGGGACAGGTGCTGTGTTAACAATTATAGACCTATTTCTATACTTCCAACACTATCTAAGATATTGGAACGCTTAATGAATACCAGACTAGTTAAGTTCTTGGAGACAAATCGGCTTTTATCGTCATCTCAATTTGGATTTCGCGCTAATAAATCAACTTCAGATGCTGTTCATCAATTGACGGATTTTACTATCTCTAAGCTAGATTCTAAGAAAAAGACTCTGGCCATCTACCTGGACTTAGCCAAAGCATTTGACACAGTGTCTGTTCCCATTTTGATAAGCAAACTGGAGCACTTGGGTGTTAGGGGTGTAACACTGGATTTGTTTGCGAGTTATCTAAAGGGCAGAACACAGGTAGTTAAAGTGAATGGATGGGTAAGTGATGAACTACCCATTGAATATGGCGTTCCACAAGGCAGTATTCTCGGCCCAACCTTGTTCTTAGTGTACATAAATAACCTATGCAAGACAGACCTGACAAATGGGAGAGTAATTACATTCGCCGATGATACTGCATTGCTTTTCTATGGTGACACTTGGGAAGAAGTTTATACGCACGCCCAAAATGGATTCAATAAAGTTTCTAAATGGCTAAATGACAACATCCTCACACTAAATGTAGAGAAAACAAAGTACATGACCTACACAATCAGGAAACAAGTCGAACCAAACCTCGCAATCATCTCACACAATTGTAACCATCCATTCAACAGCTCATGTAAATGTCCACATTTGTCAAAAACGAACACTATCAAATATCTGGGTGTTGTAATTGACGACCGACTGAATTTCCAACAGCACATTGAGGCCTTGGTTCCCAGGATACGTAAGCTTATTTATATATTTAAATCTCTTCGACACATTGCTGACATCTCTGTGATCAAATCTGTTTATCTCGCATTGTGTCAATCTTTGCTGTCCTATTGTATAACTTCCTGGGGTGGGGCCGCTAAAACGCACCTGTTAAAGTTGGAGAGAGCCCAAAGAGCCATATTGAAAGTGGGTTCTTTTCTTCCCATGCGCTATCCTACAGTGGACTTATATACTCGCTGTAAGGTACTGACAGTTCGACAACTTTTTATTTTAGTTACTGTTACCAAAAAGCATGCTGAAGTTCCTTACGACCCAAAAACATTTTTAGGGAAAAGGAGAAAAAGCACTGTCTGTGCGACAACGCGATTTAGGACTAGTCTGGCACATAATTTTTATGGTTTTTTGGGTTCGTATTTATATAATAATTTGAACAAAACCTTGGTCATCTATCCCCTTTCCAGGGTAGAGTGCAAAAAGAAAGTGTTCTCATGGCTTCAAGGCATTGACTACAATGCAACAGAACGTTTGTTGAAACCCTTGAACTAATGCATGGAACGATATACTTACACATACACAAGTTATTCTTCACACTATTTGATTATAGTGTGACGAATAATTTCACTCCCACTGACACACACACACAAACACCTACACACATGCTCCACCAAGTCAAATATAACCTATTTAATTTTATATTTTTTTACCATAAAAATGTTTTAATTGATTTTCTAAAATTGTTAATTTATTTGCTAATTTAATTTAATTAATTTTATTATGTTACAATCATCGTGTGTATAAATTGAACGCAGTTAATGATGTCATAAGATAAATGTCCGACGGAGGGTTAGCCTGGTGATCTGTAATACAGGTTTTACCTAAAACAGACACCAGTCTCTATGCAGTGAAATCTGACTCTGTAGGTACTGTTACTGATGATTAGAGAAAATAAATAAAAAATTATTATTATTATACTCTGTGAAGTTTCACCAACAAATCTTTAGCCCAACATCATAATTATCAATGTATGTTAACCAGTCTAACATCACCCATCACTATCACAACTAACCTGTGCTTAACACCTCTGCTTTGGTTGCTGTTCTTCTTCCAGTAGACTTCTTATTTATCTTCTTCGTCTCGGTTAAGTTCCCTCCGGTCCTTTTCCAGGGTTACTTCGTGTCGCTGTTCAACCGTTTCGACTGCTTCGTGGTGATTGGGTCTATCAGCGAGATGGTGCTCACGAAAACGGAGGTGATGCCTCCTCTTGGGATCTCTGTATTGCGTTGCGTTAGGCTGCTCAGAGTCTTCAAGGTTACAAAGTAAGAATGCCTCAGTTAAAGTAATTATTGCAAAAATCTTATAAAAAGAGATGAATTTATGTTCCACCTTAGTCATCCATGATTTTGGAGACTGTCTTGTTGGTCTAGTGGTCGCAAGCCCTACTGGTGAGGAAGAGCTGCTGGGTTCGATTCCCAGGACAGGCAAATGTTATTGGGTGTTTCCATGAAGAATTTCTTAGTTGGAGCTCGGAGCATGGACCTTCTGAGCGGTTGATGGCAATAGACTCGCCCCTTATTACAAGGGACTTAAACATGACGCAGTGTGCTGCCTAACCCTAAGGGGAATTCAGTCGTGATGTCTGTTTATGACTTTTGTTCCTCGAAGTGACGATTATTTTGGTAGGTCTGTGTCCAGTAATTGATGCAGAAGTCATATTCTTATTTTAAATCCTCTTTGTGACTTCTTAAAGGACGTCAGGAAATACTAACCCAAGCTCTTTCAAACTCTGGTAGGGCAGTTTACCGTTGAATTCAAGCTAGCCATCCAACTTGGTCAACAGGTAACATCTGCGAAAATACTGTTTAGGAAAACTATAAAATACCTCCTCTTTCCAGATACTGGCGCTCACTCTCCAACCTAGTAGCATCACTCCTCAACTCGATCCAGTCGATAGCTTCCCTCCTGTTACTGTTGTTCCTTTTCATCATGATCTTCGCGCTGCTGGGGATGCAGGTCTTCGGAGGGAAGTTCAACTACGATCCAGTGGAGGAGAAGGATCGGCACAACTTTGATTGCTTCTGGCAAGCGTTGTTGACGGTATTTCAGGTATGGATGTTTTCTTTGCGGATTATTTTTGTCATAAACCCATGATACCTGAACATATGATGGTATAAGAAAAGAAAAAAAACATTGCAGGCATCCCTATAGCAACACAATCCAAAACGAAAGCTATTTCAATCATCAACATTGTTGCTAAAGCTGCTTGGCCACGAACTATAATTGCTTAGACATGTCCAGATGTGTGAAGTGACAAGAATGGATAAAGTAAGAAATGACTATATTAAGGTTAGAGGAAGTTTGAAAGTTGCGCCAGTTACAGAAAAGTTGAAAGGGTGTTGGTCTGTTTTGGTATGAACAAGTGATGAAGAGGGATTATTGCATGTGACTAAAAGAGTGATGAATATAAATATTGATAGATGGAGAGGGAGAGGAAGACCAAAAAGCGATGGATGAATTGTGTGAGGAATATTGTGAAATAAAACGGAGTCACTGATAGCGTGACGGTTGACAGGGAAGAATGGAAGAAAATAACTTATTGCGGCGACCCCAAGTCACATGGGACAAGGGCAGGAAGATGCTTAGACGTGCGAAGGAAACATGCGTGTCTCTTGACACAAGTCCCATCGCTTCATGTCAAGAGCGGGGCGTATAGATTCATACGTCGGATCAAAAAGCTAAATCCTTATAATTTCTTCCAGATCTTAACAGGTGAAGACTGGAACGCGGTGATGTACGAGGGCATCAAGGCTTATGGTGGTGTTGGAACTCCTGGGATCCTAGCGTGTATCTACTTCATCATTCTCTTCATTTGCGGCAACTGTATCCTTTTTGATAAATATAAGACTGACATGTACAGGGCCGACTAAGATTTAAATCAAGCTGAAATACGGAAATTAACCCTATTTGTTTAAAGGTGATGTGCACATTCCTGTAGTGACTGTGGTCAAGTCAGTCATACGAATGTAAATTTGAACTTTATACTTATAATAAGATTCGAAATAGTCTAAATAAATATAGTAATAGTCTAATTAAACTAAATTCAGTCGAAGTTCACTCGGTAGATCGCAGCCTTAGTTTATGCTATGAATCTAGACAATATTTAAAAATAATGATTCCTGAACTCACCATCGTACAGACATCCTTTTGAACGTGTTCTTGGCCATCGCTGTCGACAACTTAGCCGACGCCGAATCGCTGACAAACATAGAAAAAGACGAAGCAGTAAGTTTTATTACAAATTCAAGTATAATACTTAAAACTTAACATCTCAATTCCAATGAGAATAATCCACAGGCTCCTGAAGAGAAAGAAGGTGGTAGTGTGGCAGCTGCTGAAGGCGTACATATAGATACTGATGATGAATACATTCACGACGATGATGTGTATACTTCGGATAAGTGAGTATTTTATTCAAACATAAATCAAAAGTTAGAAATCAAAAAGTAGTAACTCAATTAAAAACGTCAAAAATTTTATAATACAGTCCTTCCTGCTTTAACTGGGAAGAAGATGTGGCGGCAATTTATATGACGTTTTATGTTCAGTAGCTGCAGATGTCCTATTAAACATGTCTTCAAATCTGACGAACCATTAGGCATGTGTGTTGCTGGGGACTACACCTGCAGGTACTGAATATAAAACGTCAAATTATATGGTCAGTTTTAAATCAAATAATGTTTTATAGCTCTGAAAGAGACTATGAAGAGACAGGATCAGAAGGAGACCCAGAACAAGAAGACGAAGACAGAGAACTAGATGAAATAATAGACGAAGAAAATGAAGCTATCGCAAGAGCAGAAGAGGAACAGGAAAGAGAAGACCAGGAGATGATGGAGGGCCATCAGAGGAACCATATAGGTATAATTTTATTAGGTGTTGAATCAAATGTAACAGCGGCTATGATACTTAGCAAATATTTGGATAAACAATCTTGGTTTGTGGCTAATACTATGCAAGTTTTTACTCAGAGGGAAACGTTCTATTCAGTTTAAAGGAAATATTTTTCTTCATCTTTTTTTATACAGAAGTGAAATTTCACTATGCATTGAAAATCTATCGAATTTTGATGTGGAGCCACCAAATATGAAAATATTTCCTCTGTATTTTAATATGAAATATTGTAATTAACATTCAAATACCAGAGAAAGTACACCAGTAGTAGTAGTAGTGCATACAAGTGTATATTCTATTAATGATGCCACTGCACCAGCTGCCAACAATGGTGAAATAAACATAACATAAGCTAACCAACCAAAAACAGTGAACACAGAGTTGGAAGAAGAGCCTCGGTTGAAACGTAAGCCAACGACCTCGTCGGCGCGCCCGCGTCGACTCTCCGAGGTCGATATATGCGACACTAAGAAACCTATCCCTGATGCCACCTCCTTCTTCATATTTTCTAAGACCAACAGGTTAGGGGGGGAACAAGATTAACAGAAACTTATTAGATGTTATTTTTTTACGTATTTTGTTTTTTTATTTGTCTTTGATGGTAAGATGAGAAATTCGTGCTTGTGACGCTAAAAGGGCTTTTTATTTTATGATTCAGTATTTTTATTATTATTTCTTTGTCATCGAAATGTGTGAATATATCATGGATTTTTTTGGTTATTGATGATGGGTAGGAAATTAGATCATGTATTCATAATGTTTCGTTAATATTTTGCTGAAAACGACTTTTATTTTGTATGTCACACGTTGTAAGCACGATTTTTTTCTAATTATTTTTATAGCAGCAATAATATTGACATCAAAGCAGTATTAAACATCAACACTATCAAAGACAAACCCGTTTTCTACTTTATGCCTTACGTCTTTCCCTTCTTTCAATTAATTAATAATTCAAAAATAATTTATTATTTACTTTTTCTACACATTTAGCTAATTTCCACACTTGCGTTTGCGTTTACTTAAGCATTACAATAATTCCTTGATTATTTAGTTGAGGCATTCTAGGTACAGGGATTTCGGCATGGTCAATAGCAATAGTGAGACTATTGGTAATTTTAGGATTAAAATTACTTTAGTGCTAGACGATAGTGTAGAAAATTCTGTAATTTTCCTTCATAAAGATGGCGGTCAATCTGAAGAAGAGGGAACACTGGTAACAGCCAGACCACGGCGTGTGTCAGAACTGAATATGCCAAATCAGACGCCGCCTATACCGAACGCTAGTAGTTTCTTCGTATTCTCACCGACGAACAGGTGAATGGTGATAACTTCATCACCTGGTGGTACCCATGTCTCATTGTGTCGATTGGCGTTGTGTTGTCCTTGCAGTGATTGGCATTACATTTCATCGACTGTGACTGTCCCTGTGTCTGTTGGAAACTGTATTTCCTTGTAGTGTGTCCATTAACCTGTTCCAGAGGATTCTTCCTTCAATCTACTGGTTTCTTTATTTAAAATCGTAGTTTTCTCCTTTAGCATTAGACCAAACACATTCTTCAGTTCACCTTGTTTCGATTTCATTTCCAATTTCACCAAAAACGATGACCGAACTTTCTGGTGGAAAGAACTTCTTTTCAATTTACATTTTACGAAATTACAAATCCCAAATTCTTAGTTTTTACCTCAGTACCGTTTCCAACATCATATTCTTCATTCATATGTCCCCGTGATGCACGCACATTATAACCTCCATTAAGTTTGGAATAATAAAAATTAGATGACATTCTGTTCCAGCAATGAGTATAGTGGGTACCGAAATCTGTGTTTCCCATTAGAAGTTAGGTTTGTTTGTTTAGTATGATAGGTTTCAAAGCATGACCTGAAATCCCTTAGATTCTTCATTGATTTTGAAAAATCGGAAATCTTATTTTGGCTTCTAGCGTTTACGACTGTACAGATTGCATGCAGTGTGTGTTCATGCATGATTGTCAAAGCCGTGAAAACTATACGCCAAAATTGACGATTCTGAAAAATATTTTATTCTGTTAAATTGTTGCATGCATGCATGGTGTGTACCGTATTATATTTATTTGCCAGATTTTAATGCATGTGCTTATATCACTGATTTTCGTAACATGTGTCTAGAATTTATGTATTTATGTGTTATATTTTATAATTGAAACACACCTCAAAATTCAATTTCAAATCTTGATTTATATCTATTCAAATTACTTGTCATTGAATTAAATCAATATATTGGTATCAAGCTGGTATGACGAACTACATAATTATTACCAGCAACTGCTTCTTTAAACTTCTTTTTTTTTTCAGACTGTTCTAATTCCTTGTTACCTTATTCTCAATATTTTCTGGTGTGTTTCTTTGATTGACAACATTACCTCCCTCGTCGAAATCCTCACACATTTCTTTAACACTAGGTTCCGGGTGTTCTGCTACAAGATGTCGTCATCATCCACCTTCGGGAACATCATCCTCGTCTGCATCATGTTCTCGTCCGCCATGTTGGCTGCTGAAGATCCGCTGGATGCTACTCAAAGCGGGTTTAGAAATTGGGTTAGTATCCCACATTATTATTGTTTTATTAGTTATTATTTCGAAATATTTGATTGAAACATGATTCCAGTCTATGTATTATCAAGCCCTTGCAGTTCTCACAAATAGTGTTTGAGAACTCTTGAAATATAATTGACGTATGACTAAAACTTCAGGCTTTTTCCATGCGACAAAAGTCGAAAAAAAGACCTATTTCAAATTATAGTTAGGGAAATAGAAATACTCGGCGTACTTCCAGGCTATTTCGGATACGAGAGGGTTCAACACTAAGACTATTCGAAATAAAATGAGCGACAAAAACTTAAAAAAAAAAACCTTAAAATAGTCGCTCGAAACATCCACTAACTTCACTTTCGGAAGAGAGTGTACTACAAGCTCCCCGGTATTGCTCAGACTATAACGAGTTACATTCTTTTGTCTTCAGTTGCTAAGTCAATTCGACGTGTTCTTCACGGGCATCTTCACGCTGGAGCTGTTCCTGAAACTGATCACTTACGGGCTGATCCTCCACCAGGGTGCCTTCCTGCGGTCCGCCTTCAACGTGCTTGACATGCTCGTCGTTTGCGTCTCGCTAGTCTCTATGAGTTTTAAGTACGTCATGTTCATGTTCTTCTTCTAACATTGATTTCACAGGATGTTTGAGTGTCAAGCTCCAGTTGTGATGTTGGTGGTCTCGACTAAATAAAACTGTTTTTCGATATGAAGACTATAATTTAGCCTGGGTGATTACAAATAAAAATTGCCGGTGTATGCGCACGGTAAGTGTGACGGCGAGCGAGGGCCATAACTGGAGTTTGACACTCAAACAGTGGATCCGGCTCGAAGGATCACGACTGGAGCTTGACACTCAAATACAGGATGCGATATGAATTGACCATCGTCATCGATGATCGGATTTCACCAAAGTGGATCCAACACTGGCACATAAATAAGATTCAAATATATCATAACACAGTAAGTAATATTATTGCACCCGAACCATGGTTCTTTAATTTTATAATAGCCTCTTTTTAGAGTTCTGTAACGAAAAACAGAACATTTTTTTTTATGTTTGTTTGTCACACGCGATTTTCTCCATTATATTAATTATTGAAATATTAACACTTTATTTGATGGTTATTTCAGGTCGGGTAGTATATCTGTGGTGAAAATATTGCGAGTGTTTAGGGTGCTGAGGCCTTTGAGGGCCATCAACAGGGCCAAGGGCCTTAAGGTCAGTAACAATTTCTTGGACTTACCAACAACTTAATATCAAATAACAATAGCATGATTAGTGTAAAATTTAAGAATATCTGAGTCGATATTTAAATGTAATTATAACTTAAACTTACTTGTTTGACAAATATTATACTTTAGAAATGTTTATTTAAGGTCTGTGTTTTTATCTTTGCTTACATGGATGATGATTGGTTTTGATTGTGATAAAAGTTTTATATTGTTTCACTATGATCAAATATTATTATCTGACATGAAAGTACATATATTTTTCCGTGATTATAGCACGTTGTACAGTGCGTGATCGTAGCCATCAAAACGATCGGCAACATATTGTTGGTAACATCGTTACTGCAATTTATGTTCGCCGTCATGGGAGTCCAAATGTTCAAGGTAGGGGGCAAATACTATATTCTGAAGAATTCCACACCATACTCCGTTTTATGAAGCGTCTTGTGTGGCCACGAGTGAAAACACATTCATAATAAATACATCACCGATACCTTTATATTACAATAGCTTTTCAATACACCTTTGGGTATAAATATTTTTTTTTTTAATTTTACACTCTTTCTCTTCTTCTCTTTTATCTTACTCATTTCTCATGATTATTTTACTTTTTATCTTATGGCTCTGACGCCAAAGATTTTTGAATATCATATCTATGAACTTTTACAATGTGTGATTTACCTCTATATTTTTTTGTCTCTATAAGAGAAAAATCTTAGGTCTGTAAAAGCAGACCTAAGGTTTATTTATTACACAGGTGGCAGGTGTATACTATTTTAAGCTTCAACTAACTCTTGTGCTAATTATTTGATGTTTCTGCTGAGCTTCCATACGATATATATTTGGAAAGCTTTGCCTTTTACCCTTTTTTATTTTAGTAGTACATTGTTGTTATATGCTTCGATTTTATTCCTGTGTTCATCATTATTGGAGAAAAATTGGCATAACGGTGAAGAAAGGACTTCAAAGAACAAAAATTACGAAATTAGCATGCTAATCCCATCAGTAGAAGATATATTAGTATTTATATTTTTAATGTCGTCAATTAGTTGAAGCATGAGATCATTAATACAACCCAAAGGTGTAGTATATGTGAGACCAATCATTTAGATGACTAATTTTACCTTTATGTTAGAAGTAACCTACCCCCCTACCTTGGCGTTTACTTGAAAAAGTGGAGTCTTCTAACCTTACCAACTGATGTGGTCCCAACGGCCCTTGTAAGATATCCCATGTGATTAAAAATTGGTTTGCTTGTCTCCCTATGTTTCCGTGGCTGCGTGGTGGACGTTGTGGAATCCTCCCCCCTTGGTAACGTATGCCCCGACAACTAACTCACTGAATCCGTTAACAGTATGTGGTGAAGTGTGTGATAGTAGCGATTAAGACCATAGGAAATATAATGCTAGTTACTTATTTATTACAATTTATGTTTGCTGTGGTTGGTGTACAGTTGTTTAAGGTGAGCGCAGGAACGTTCGTTCGTAGTTGAACTAAGATCTCCGAACTTGAGTAAACTCCTCTAAAACTTCAAGTTAGTGAAAAATACAGAAGAGAAGCAAGCATTTAATAACATTACATTACATAATAAACATAACATCCTTCAACGTCTTTCTTGTAATCACTGTGCAAGAGTCTATAAAGGCATTGATGATAAGACAACGGAATTTGTAACCAGGTTCGAAGATCTTTAAAAGCATGAAACTCTGTCCTAATTTTGTTAATTGTAACCTATATCGCATGTCGTGAAAGCATAATCGTCAAAGCTTGTAGTTCCAGAATAGTATCATTATTAGATCGTGTTGTCTTCATTTAAACAATAACATTAACATAAATGTTCTGGCAAAGTGTATAATATGCTTCTTTTGTAGGCTCTTATCATGAGAAATGGGTTCATTCAAATATTTTAATGGGGCATTTGTAGTGTAACCTATTCTTTCAAAATTGGCTGCAACACATTTAAATGTCGTGGCATGAAACTAATACAATGTTAATTTGTAATTGTTATTGATTTAATCGCTGAGATTTTGTTTCAGGGCAAATTTTTTAGGTGTAATGATATTTCTAAAATGACAAAGGATGAATGTCAGTAAGTATCTTAGCCTACTAGAATGATAAAATTCTTAATAATAATATCATTGTAATATGTGTGAAGAGTAAAATAAATGTAAAAGAGTTTGATCAAGGGTACTATCAAATCAAAACATTTTTCAGGGGAACGTATTTAGTATTTGAGAATCGCAACTATTTGGTGAAGGACAGAGAATGGACGCGATATGACTTCCATTTTGATAATGTAATGAAAGGGATGCTTACCCTCTTCACTGTTTCTACTTTTGAAGGATGGCCAGGGTAAGTGTACCCCGATGATATAATGGTTTATTTCTATAGACTTCGGGAGCATTATTTTGTAACCTCAAAATCAATACGAAAAGAATGTATACCAATGCAATTAAATAACAAAATTGTGCGTACTTAATAATACATGATTACTTATTAATAAGTTTGTTTATTTATAAGTTTAATTTATTTCTTCTTAAATATGTAACATGTTGAGCATATCAAAAATAAAGTTAGACGTATGCACAAAAGATAAAGTTAATTTATTATTTTTCAGGTTGTTGTACGTCTCTATAGATTCGAATGCTGAAGATCGGGGTCCCATAACTAACTTCCGTCCAATTGTTGCAGCCTACTATATTATTTATATTATTATAATTGCCTTCTTTATGGTAAGTATACATTGTTATTTCAATGTTATTTTAAAATATTACCTATTAGAATTTAGATGAATTATGTTATTTTTTTATAATATTTTAGGTAAATATATTCGTCGGTTTCGTCATAGTTACCTTCCAAAACGAGGGAGAACAAGAGTATAAAAACTGTGAGTTAGATAAGAATCAGAGGAACTGCATAGAGTTTGCACTGAAAGCTAAACCTATTAGAAGGTAAGACATAATTGGAACATATAAATACATATCAATCAACGAAATAGTAACACAGATCTATCAGAACAACGAAATACTGTACTCTAATATAAATTATACAGCGTGACATTTTAATGGTTGTTTTCCCGCAGCGAAATGGTTTTGCCTTGGTAATACAATCGTTTAATAAACAATTAAAATATAAGAAACAAAAAATGGCAGATTAACCATTGTGAAAAACAAAACTTGAAAGCGATCACGAACCAATAGTTATACCTCCTGATTGCGCTGAGCGCCGCAGCCGACCGGCCGCGCGGCCGTTGACCCGCGTGCTTTTCAATCAGCTGATAAGTTTATAACTTATTCTTGATAATAATAAGCTTTACCCAACAAAAGTACGAGTGGGTTGGTACATTTCCCGGTAACGGAGTAATTGTTCGAAGTGCAAGCCACTGCGTTGTATAAACAATCGAGCACGTTTTAATTGATTGTCTTTCAATTTTAGTAAGGTATCTCTGTCACTTCTTACGATATTAAAAGCGTCCACTATCGCAGTTATTAACTCGTCGCGAGTTTCGTGTTCCTCACGATACACTAGGCGCTTGAGCTCCGACCAGCGACCACAAGTAAAAGTCCAATAAGTCCTGAATATTGATTTGTAACATTTCAGGTAGGTCCACTTGTCATGTCACGGAATGCGGCCCAATGAGGTGGCCATTAATTACCGGGCCCACACATTAACACTAAAACGCACTTGATGCGCACACTCGCGAATAACATGTGGGTTATTCAAAGCCCAAAAATGTTCGTTACGCTGGTTGAAGAGTCCAACTCGCGTAAAAATGGCTTCATTCGACCACAAAATGTTCGTATTTTGATTGTCGATCAACCACTGACAAAAAACAATTCTGTTCGGTCCGTTGTTTTCCTAAGAGCATGAACTCTGCAAAAATGGTAAGGATGCAGTCCTTCAGAGTTGAGCAGTTTCAAGACGTAGTATTGGCTTACGCCAAACCTAGCCGCAGCCTTTCGCGTACTTCGACGAGGACCCCGTTCGAAGTACTCGATGATCTCATCGTCGAGCTCTGGCGAAATAATGGCCGATCGACCTCTGCCCTGTGCATGTGCTGGTGTCTGGAAATGCCCATGATCGAGTAGCCGCTGTGTCGCCGCTACGATCGTCCGGGCTGATGGGTCTTGGGGGTTCATAACCCCATGAAGACGGAGCGACTCCAAGTGTTGCGGCTCCGCGTAAAGTCGACGGGCAGCATGGGAGTCATAATCAGCTCTAGCATACAGTTGCACCATAGCGACGTTCTCCAAATTGCAATAACTGTAATGGCGATCCATTGCACTGATAAGATAACGCGTGCTGCGCGTACGACAATCGCGGGAAAACTAAGTGCGCCGCCGCATTAGATAATACAATAGGAAGCCGGCGCGCGGCGTCGTTTGTAATTGTTGCGCGCAGGCTAGTTTATGTCGTATATATACACGCGAGAGCTTATTTTGCTTTGAACATTTATAAATCGATCTTTCCTTTGTCGGCTTCGCGGCTGTGTTTTGTATTGTTGCGTGAAAACTAGTTTATGCCGTATCACCACGAACGAGAGCTTATTTTACTTTGAACATTTATGCATCGTGTCTTTCGGCGGCGGGCGGCGCGTGCTTTTCGAGTAGTACCTACAAGTTAAGTCTAGTGTTACTATTGATTCTCATGTTTTCGAGTTGATTAATATTTTTTAAATTATTTTAAAACAAAAACATATTTATTTTTTTACTTTTACTCTATGCTTCGAAATTACTCCTTATGGCAAGTTGTTCTGCCGCGGGAAGACAATCATTAAAATTTCTCGGTGTATATTGTAAAACTAGTCTTATTAAAAACCATCATATTTGACTTCCAGATACATCCCAAAACACAGGATCCAATACAAAGTATGGTGGTTTGTGACATCACAGCCATTCGAGTACGCCATCTTCGTGCTGATCATGATAAACACCATCACTCTCGCCATGAAGTACCACAACCAACCTCATGAATATAGCAAGGCGTTGGATTTGTTAAATATGCTGTTTACTGCTGTCTTCGCTTTGGAGTTTATTTTTAAACTTGCTGCTTTTAGATTTAAGGTGGGTTTTGAGGCATTTATTCGGTTTAGCATTTAGTGGTAGGTAGACCACTGTACAAATTAATGTCTTCCATGTGAATCCGGGCAATATCCAATCTATCCATTAAATATTGTACGATGTTCAAGAGTTGAGTCAATATTGCATAGCACTGGATGCGGAACTGCTGTTGCACGCAGTTTAGTTTCTTTAATGAAATCCGCCTGAATGTTGTTAATGAGCTATAAATAGGTTACAGCGATTTAAACATCGTCCTTTTACAATACCAAAGTTTTAGTGAGAACATTTTGCTCGAATATTGCAGCTAGTTTATCTCTAGTATCAATTCTATCCAGAACTACTTCGGTGACGCCTGGAACACCTTCGACTTCATCATTGTGCTCGGCAGCATCATCGACATCGTCGTCTCCCAAGTAAACGAACTCAAGAACCAGGTAACGGCACGGTGCACTCTTAGATATACACTTCTAGACACTTTCACTAATGGTATCTTGTTTTGGAATGACCAACGTTTTGGTTTATTATATTTTCTCTCTCTAGCAGAACACGATGGTAATATACGTTTAATTTTAGAATATTCAATGTAAAATAATTTGAAATAGAGATGATGCAGGGAAAATGAGAAGTTAAATCACGATAGCAAACTTTTGATTAACTAGTATAAGTTAAAGAAAATCAAATAAAAAGCCTTAGCGGAGTTTTAATAAAGTCAAATAGATTAAAGTCTCAATAAAATTATTTACTGTAAATACACTGTAGTTAATTTGATCATTCCAAAACCCAGGTAGCATAGTTACTGTCCCGAGCATGGACAATATGATCGATGTTGTAATAACAGCAGATGCTAATGCTCTCACTTACATTGAACCTGCTGGATCCGCCACTGAAGACGATCGTGTTGATTTCAGGGAAGTGGCATGCGGACACACGTTGTTAAGGTAAGCTGTGCTTTCACGCTTATTGTTTTAACTTAGATACTGTAAACGTCATTTGGTCACATGATAAGTTACAATAAAAAAATGACCGAAGACAAAAAAAAACACTAAAGCAACTCAAATTGTAGAAACAAATTAATTACTTTAAAACGGCGAAATGACGTTTACATTTGAATTAGAGTTGTAAAGAAATAGTAATAACTACTGTTAAAATAACGAAAATGTAACACTTAATAAAAATAAATAGCACATTGAATTAAAATCGCACTGATTTAGACTTGGATATCAACAAGAAAACACTAACAGCTTTACATATTGTATGATCAACTGACATTCAAAATGACGCTTTAGATGTGTGCAATGGAAAACTTTGGGACAGTAACGCTATAGAAATAATCTGAATAAAATACGCCTAGTGAAGACCACGAGGCCAGACACGGCACAACAGCCAAGGCACTGAAGCGCACACAAAAAGCAGTCAGCAATCAAGTAGAATCTGTATTAATATGCTTATAATACAACAGCAAACAACCAGCTAAACTCTTGCGCTAAATCCACTTAGAACTTATGCCAATGCAACACGTTACACGCAAAATACACGCAATCATGTATCCATCACAACCAGAAACTAAAACATATTACAGTTTCAGTTATCGCTACAAATGAAACAGATAGGAAACCTTTCCTTGGAATAGTGATCAGACGGCGGCTTCAAACCCATGAAATCAATAATCCAAAATAATATTTTCTCCGAACTTGAAAAGCAGTGGTAAAAATCTGCAATATTCGCCCAGTAGATAACCAGGTTTGACCAAATATTAACAGAGTTAGGAATTTCTTTTAGAATTAGTATGTTTATGACGATTCACAAAAAAAGACTCAAATTGAAAAAATCACACGGATTATCCGCCCAGTAGGCAACCATGATCTGGTCAAAGTACAGAGTTAGGAAGAGGAATTATTTTTGTGGTAATAAAAAAAACAACCAATGATTTTATTTTTATATAAACTACATTTTATTTTACTTTAATCCTAGTTTTGTTTTTTTAATACAGGTTTTTTCCCACGTCTAAGCATAATCCCTAACTAACACTAAAACTACATAATTGCAGGAAAGTTCCATACCTTCCATAAACTTCTTCCGCCTCTTCCGAGTGATGAGGCTGGTTAAGTTGCTGTCCAGAGGTGAAGGCATCCGGACACTGCTCTGGACCTTCATCAAATCCTTCCAAGCGCTGCCGTATGTCGCTCTGCTGATCCTTATGCTGTTTTTCATTTATGCTGTTGTTGGGATGCAGGTACGGTTTCAAAACTTAAGATCCATCAAGTCCAGAACAATTTATTTTGATTAGAAAAAAATACATTATACTTTACTCTTTGTCTACCTAGATAATATATTGATGTTAATGTTCATCTTCATCTTATGATTGTAGGTGTTCGGAAAAATAGCGATAGATGATGACTCACCGATCACAAGGAACAATCACTTCCAGACTTTTCCACAAGCGTTGCTTGTATTGTTTCGGTCTGCTACTGGTATGTCATATTTGAATTAATTTTCTGGTCGCTACGAAATCTTTATCAATAAATTCTCAAACTTATGGCCCGTATTTAATAGGTTTTAAAAAAAATGTTATTTTCTAGGTGAGGCATGGCAAGACATTATGATGGGTGTCTCCCCAGAGCCAGATGTGAAGTGTGACAGGAACTACCATGAGGAAGGTGATGTGGAGATAGAAGACAGTGGTGGCACATGTGGCAGTGTGCTCGCCTTTCCATATTTTATTAGTTTCTACGTACTCTGTTCCTTTTTGGTAAGTTTGCTAACGATCTTTTATTCCTTAACCCATGTTACTTGGGATCAAAGCAACACATTTTCTTCTTCCACTTACCCCGTCATTGTCTCCTTGGTAGTTTAACTCTGTGTACAATATGGATTTTTTTCCAGATCATCAATTTGTTTGTGGCTGTCATTATGGATAATTTCGACTATTTAACTAGAGACTGGTCAATATTGGGACCACACCACTTAGATGAATTTATAAGGTACGGGAATGTTTCTAACAACATTTACTTAAAGTTTATCATCAAATCATATGGTTAAACTGACTCAATATTTTCAGATTATGGAGTGAATATGACCCTGATGCAAAGGGTAGAATAAAACATTTAGATGTAGTTACTTTATTAAGAAAAATAAGCCCACCTTTAGGTAAGTGTATTCCTTCCCTAAGTTCTTTTTTTTACGTGGATGACTTATTGATGTTTTTCTTTGAAACTGATCTTTTTGCGGTTTTCACATGAAGTTTATTTTGTCCAGGTTTCGGTAAGTTATGTCCGCACCGCGTGGCGTGCAAGCGCCTAGTTTCCATGAACATGCCGCTCAACTCCGACGGTACTGTTCTCTTCAACGCCACGCTTTTTGCCGTCGTCAGAACCTCGCTTAAGATTAAAACTGAAGGTAAGAACGTTGCAACATGATACTGCTTTAAAACGTGTTTAGGGATAATCTTTCTGTCTTCTACAGGACTGTTATAGACAATAAAGTAATAAACATCAAAAGTCTTACAAATACTCTGCTAACTAACTAATTGTCATCCCATAGGCAACATAGACGACTGTAACACACAACTAAGAGCGGTCATCAAAAAGATCTGGAAAAGAACATCTCCAAAACTATTAGATCAGGTAGTTCCACCACCGGGAGATCCGAATGAAATCACCGTCGGCAAGTTTTACGCCACCTTCCTCATCCAGGATTACTTCAGAAGGTCAGTCAATGATAATATAATTAGATGGAGATGACATAGCAAGTTTCTGTAGTGCTGTTCTGTATAAATCTCACGATTAAGACTAAGATGAACTGAGATTTTTGCAGAATAGACCCGCTGATATTTTTAGACAATTTGAATTGTATGGTACATGATGTTTTAACAAAAAAGAGTAAAAGTTTAATATATATAGTATTATTTAAAAGCAGAATGGCTGTGCGATATAATCATGCACCATAGAATAATTATTTTAATTTAGTTTTTTAATAAGAAATCGGTGAAATTCTAAATCGGTTCTATATCAGAATATACGACAAGAACGCTTTTGAAGCGATCAACGTCAACATTAAGAGTTAACCTGAAGAGCGCATCATTATTACGAATAGAATATTTGTATCTACATAGTATTTGAATACTACCACATCCTGTTGATTATAGAGCCGATTTAACCGATGAAAATTAGAATATATTCAAAATTATCTCACAAAATTATTTGATTATTTCCGTTTTAAGTCCTTCGTAACTCCCAAATCTGGTTTACAATTGGCGTTTAGAGTTTTAGGAAAATATATACTAGAAATCGAGAACACACTCTGACAAAATTCGGATGTTAATTGAAAAAATAATAAAAAATCTTTAACCACGTTTGTATTTATCACAATTATTAATTATTTAATTTGAATTTATTTCGTGTTTTATTTTTTTCCGTTCCATTTAAATTCGGTTAACACTGACAAATACATTTTTGTTTCATAGGAATCACGCGTGAGTAACAACAGATACGTATGTGTAGGAAAGAATGTTCCCTTTTTTAGTGTTTTTTATCATACAAATGCTGACATGACCCTTTGCGACATAGAGCTAATAAACTATTTAGGTCAAAGCGTAAACCCCTGAAGAAACGTTGGAATTTGATTCAAATATATCGTTTTACCCTGCATGTCCCTATGACGCTCCTACAACGTACCATAATCTTTGGTTTAGCTTAATACAAGCTGTTTTGTATCCATATTTACGAATTGATGCTATCCAAAAGCATGCAGATGTCTATACAACCCAACTACCATGTTTTTATTTTGTCCAATATTTTACGTTCCCCGATGTTATATGTTGTGTTTTTGTGATATTTATGTTATAAATATAATTTTAGTATTAATTCATGAAATTGAAAAATGATTATTCTTTGAAAGATATTTCATCTTCACGTTTAGAATTTCCTATCATAGGCTATTGCTATATGAATTTTCGCTCTTTTGGGATTATTTAGACTACAGATTTTTAAGAACATATTCGTAGTAGATAACATCATTGTCAACTTTTTTATAATAGAACTTTTTCAATTCTTAGAAAAATCTTTTCGATATCACGTCAACGCTTAGCATAGTTGCACACTGCAAAGGAATAAATTATGTAAGTACTTCAGAATCTTCCTCAATGCTACAAATGATTCTAAATCCAATAATGTAAATCATAAGGTTCAAAAAGCGAAAGGAGCAGGAAATGAGGCAGACTGACGAGCAAACCCACCAGATGACCCTGCAGGCTGGGTTGAGGACACTACATGAAGCGGGTCCTGAACTGAAGAGAGCAATATCCGGGAATTTGGATGATATTTCTGCTGAATGTGATGTGCCTATGCATAGGGTACGTATTACCATCTGAACAAAATATTTGATTGAGAGATATACCCAGCTATATGTTCAATCAAATATTTGATTGAGAGATATACCTGATGATATTGTTGAAGACACAAAATTAAATTGAATAAAAAACAAATCAATAACTCAGTAATTTCTTCTATTACAGAGAAACCACTCCTTATTTGGAGGTGTCTGGTCAAGCATACGAAGGCACGGACCAAATAGACACTTCCACAGACATCGGAAACATGGAGAACCACCAACAGGTAAAGATTAAATTTCATGACTCCATACTTAACAACATCATATTAATATCAGATTTAATTCATTACTAATATTCCACTGATCATTTTTCACACAATATTTTGCTTGAGAATTATTGTGGTCGACACTATCTATGTAGAGAGTTGATTGAGTCTTGACGCTAGCACTAAATTCCGAACCAAACTCAGATGGTAATGTCTCTTAAGTCCAGGGTTTTAGTGCTCAGGTCTACATTGGGCATACACAGACTGGTATAGCACTTCTAGGGGTACTAGACGAAGATGTGTAACTCCCATGGCCTCTCAAACTGTACATAGACAGTGATATGGCTACTTTCAAAGAGAATGAGAGTGGAATCAAAATGAATGAGTTTACCAGTGAACTGTCTTCTCTATGCAGATGAACAAATAAAACATTCATCGTCAGCGGAAGAACTACTAACGAATCATGGTAAATATGCTGAACCAGGCATTGAAGATGAATGGAATGAAATTTTATGTGGGGTATATGAATGTGATGGTTGTTAGAAGGGGGAAAGGGGTGTGCATGTGAAGTGCGAACTGGGCTTGGGTTCAATTCCCAAGTTGGATGAAGAGATTTTGAAATTTCTGATATTGTCTGAGAGCGAAAAATCAAGTAACCGCCAATGTGGTATCACCAATCAAAGACAGTGTGGAAAGAAATCATGCGCTCCAAAAGGTACACCCCAAAGAATATCACCATCATTACATCGGCTCAATGTCCACTGCTGAAAAAATAACTAAAATAACTAACAAAATGCTAACCCTTTCGTTGATGTCCTTAAAGTCATGTATGCAAATGTGTATGTAAGATCATTGCACGTGGTGTTCTGTAGTTGCTACCTAGCCCCAAGAGAAATAGGTTTGAGGATATTTGAAACATTTTAGATGGCGGTGGCGGCATCGGGACCCCTGATGGCGTAGGAAATCATTTGAGTTCAATGATGCAAAGGGAATACGGAGTGGGACCACTACCTCTAACACCTAATCTGTAAGTTGCTTAAAGTTTATAACTGTGTTCCACTGATGACGGCAACAGCATAGCTACAGAAAAACAATATCAACTATTATAAAAAGAACTCTTATTATAAAAAGAACTGAGTTTAAACAAGACATGTATATTTTCAGAGCAAATGGACAGCCAAAGGAACAAATTCCACTTAGACCTCTAATATTAAATGGAGAATCTGAGAAAATATACCAAGTGCTCGAGTAAGTAGAACTTTATTACATAACAACTAATGAATTCATAATATTACGTCAATCATTTCAATAAATCCGTTTAATATTCTAATACATATCAGAGTCTACATAAGAAATGCTTATATTACAGAAGAACCACAAATGACCTAAAGAACACTATTTACCAAGGTAGTCAAACGTGTGGTTTTGTAGTTGATTTTCTAAAGTTAAAGTTTGCATCACCCGCACTCCTGCTCAAATAACCTTTCTAACGCTTCCATCTTCTTTCACCGCTTCTGTGTGGATAACGGTACGTACTAACAGCAATCAAAAGTCCAACTACCCGGAGATGCTCGGACAGATTGGTCTCGCTTACGGCTGCATTAACTATCTGACGACGCCGAGCGAGAGCTTGACAGCATCGAAGCCAACACCGTCACCGGTATCGAGGCAGAAAGTTCACCCAGAGGACTCGACGTCTTCAAGGGAGAAACTATCGATACCGAGGAAGGCGTCAATGGAGGATAAGACGCCGTCCCCAAATACGTTCGAACAAATACAGCCGAAGATATCGCCGCTGTTAGCGAGCGAGTGTACGCCGACGACGGAGTCGCGAACGATGACGTTGTACGGGTACAACGCGGCAGCGAAGCTGCCGTTCGCGTTCTCGCACGCGAAGGAGCGCGTGTGCCGCGGCGGGGAGCGGCGCAGCCTGCGAACTATCAAGCCGGTGCTGTGCGGAGCAGGTCGGATGGTGCGCAGCGCCTCGTCGGGGGCGGCCTCGCATGCGCCGCCCACTCGGCTTGTAGATCGCCCGCACTCGCCAGGTCCGCACGCCACAGGAAGCTTCCTTCCGATAATTTTGTTCCTCCCCTCAAGAAAACTACTTTGATATCTGATTTTTAATCATAGTTTAAATTTATGATTTTTTCGTTTAAATATTTTATTAGACTCTAGTCTGATAGTAAATTATTATATGTTTAGCAGTATTAATGAAATTCCAGTAGTAAAACTCTCAAAACTTCTTTTACATGAAGGAAGCTTTCTACAATGTAGAATAATGAACGCTCATCAATAAAACTTCAAAGCTTACAGGAGTACATTGCAGGCAAACGGAAACCTAACGGTATAAACTAAGACTTTAACACACTCACACTTTGCTTCAGCAAATTTCATGTTTTGCAACTTTACACAAATAATATAACAATACACAAATATTGCACTTAAAATAATACTAATGAGGTAAAATGATAACTTAATTTCTGATTAATAGTTTTACTGTCACAGGTTATAAGGTATCATCATCGTAACTAGCATGTAAACTAACATTGAAGGGCTAAAATAGTGCATTCTTAGAATGATTGAGGATTTAGAAAAGCTTTTAGAGGATTTTGAGAAAACGTTTTTGTTTTGTATGGTTTGCACGAAACTTTTAATAATAATCATAAAAATCCACGAGGACGCTATTGATTTAGAATTAATGTATAGAGAAATTATTGAGATTCATCGCTTTAAGAATCATTACAGGCTAGCTTTTAAGCTTTTGAGAAATTAGAAAATTAATAGTTTAGAACATAGATTTTCAAAAAACAATTAAATTGAGGTATGATTTATTTGTAAAAATTTAACTTTTCACTGAAATTAGAAGAGTTGCAAATTAAAATGATTCTTAACGGTACTTAAATGACAAATCATATCGTCTATTTAACCGCGATGTTACACCTAACATTGCAGGAGGAGATAGCTTTGGGCGTGGGGTGGTGTCGCTTCCCGGCAGCCCAAGGGGAAACAACTCCTCGGCGCCTGTCGTGGTGGGATCCGCAGAGAGTCTGGTTACAAGAGTAAGTACAATTATACTTAATAAGCATGAAGCTGATGATATCCTTTAGCTAAGTCAACATAAAAATCAAATCAAAATCTTTCTATCCGACGAACAATGCATTTGGAAATTGTTTTTCAGGTGCTAACTGAGCAGGGCCTTGGTGATTACTGTGACCCTGAGTTCGTGCGGAACACCTCTCGGGAGATGCAAGAGGCATTAGAAATGACGCAGGAGCAAATGGATAGGTAAAATTTTGACGGCATGGTAAAAAAAATTCAACACGATTACTTCTTAGTGTGTATTTTATTCACCTCTGATAATCTCTCATTACAGAGCTGCACATCAGCTGATGGTTAACGAGAAGAACATTAAACAAGCTCATAACCAACAACCCCAAGTTGTAAGTATCAGCATTTCTCACACAGAATGCTTTACTAACAGTGCCCACTAATTCACTTTTCAGCTGACGACTTGCTATCATATTTTATAACGAATGTATAGGGTAACATTTGGGTTATAGGGCGACATCCTTGCCCGTCAGTACCACCCGTTCCACCAGCCAGCGACGATGCCGCCGCCGGTGTTAAAGCGGTTATAGCACCCGCCTACAGCGAGCCCGCGCGTGACAGCGTGGACGCACAGAGCGTGCGCGACGCCAAACGTCACACGCATCATAGAAAAAAAAGAAAACGCAAGCCAGTACTGGTTTAGCACAATTTTACTGTTTAAATATTGGTTCATTTATATAGTTTGAAAATTTCATTCTATCGTGAAATAATTCAGTCTATCTATGTATGATACGATTGACTTATTTGACGTTTTACGATATCTATGCTCAAATTCTTCGTTTGTTTTTCAATTTTTCAAACAGGCGGAACAAAATTAGGGTACGTGAGTACTTTTTTAAATTCTATACTGTGGTTAACACAGGTAAAGTGAGATTGTAGTTGTTTAGGTATAGCGTAATTTTAGGGCCAAAGACACTTATGGAAAATATTTGTACCTACTCCAAAAGTGTTGGGTACCCTTTATGTCGATAATTAAGAGCAATGGCCCGTTCAAATTCTTATATTAAAAATGCAATTTTTTGAACTATGAGAGAGAAAAAGCTCTCATTAACTAAAATAGATAGAAATTGTAATTCAAAATATATAATTTTATCTGTTTTAGGTATTTAAAATTTATATTTTGCTGATAGTGTATTGTATTGTGCAAGTTTTAATAAAATTTGTTTAAAAATTTAAAATAAAAAATACTTAAATATTGTCGTTTTCATAAAACTTGCATGAGGCAAAATCTTTTTTATATAAAAGAAGATTAAAAATTATATTTCATAAATGCGAACGATTCTTCCTCTAGTTTAAATATTTGTTAAAGTAATGAAGCTTTCGAAACTCTTGAACGCTAGAAACTGTTGTGGAATATGAAATTTGGAGTAATTTTAAAAAACAAATTCGCTATAATTGTTACGATTCAGTATTAAGTGGGAAGGTAATTGACTTGTTTAGCGATATTCGAAGAACCTAAATTCTGTACATGTTATTTTGTTTGTTAATTTTTAGCATCAGATCCAAGACAATACCGTATTCGAAGACTTTGACTTACTAATTACGAAACTAGCCCTCAGCGAGGGGAGCCAATTTTCTGTAGGTAGTTTACACCCAAAAGTTGAATTTATAAAAATATATGGCCTTCGATTTGTAACAGGGCCAAAAACACGTGTGATTTTTATAAATTCAACTTTATTGAATAGCTTCGACCACTTTTAGAATAGACACTAATCAATTGTAGCGTAAACTCGAAGCTCCTTCGACGCCTACGATGACACTAAAGATGAGAGTCTGATTTTCATCTTTTCACTAACTTTTACAATATAAAAGTAAGCACTCTTTTGAATTTTTAATAGATTTTATAGGTGGATCGATTTATATACGATTTTTCCATCCATGTCCTTCTCGGGTTGTTAGTTTTAGTCGATTTTATTTTTATCTACTAAACTCCGACGTATGAGCTTAGTATGGGAACATAGTTTGTCCTTTGCTACATTAGATGAAGAGATAAATAATTTTGGGCAATAATTTTCATACCTAACATACTCGTTTTTTTTAAAGCTGCGTGTACACACGGCGACACATCAAGCTATACATTTCCAGTATAACTTGCCCTCGCTTTGTATAGATTTCCAGTACAATAGGAGATCCGCGTAAACTGGTTTTGTATAGCTTGATTAGTCGTCGCGCGTACTTGTGATAATGTCGCGGAGTGTTTATTTAAAAGTATATCATCCAAACTTCGTTACAGTTCTACTGAAAAGTACTAATTATTTTTCAAAATTGCGAAAATATTCGAAACTGCGAAAAAATCACGAGATGATATTATATCATCCCATTTTTTAAAGAAAATGATTTTCAGGTAGCAATTGGAGGTCCAATCATCCTTCACCTACTTTAAATTCTATGATGAACATAATGATAATGTTAAGTAACAAAACACATCAAAGGTCAATAGAACTGTAACTACTTAATCATGATAATATCATTATCAATTTCATATAAAAGACAGATAAAGAGTAATTTTGCGAAGAGGCATTTACTAATATCGATTGTCTCGACTTCTTGATTAGTTAGGCAGCGGAGTTAAGTAATCATTAACTATTTAGTTTTTAAATCTAGTTAAATTGAAAGAAATTTGCAATATCTTGAACTGTTTTTATACCTGTAACTTTACACAGTATATTTTACAAAAACATGCCTAGGAGGAATTTTTCCGTCTCGGTACAGGTACGGAACGCGGTCAACTGTCCGGCTAACCATATCAACGCATCGCAGTGCGGATAAAAACTACTTTCTCGTATATTATATTTGATTGCGGTGTGCCGGACGGCTGACCGCATTCCGGCTAACTGCATAGTGCGTAGGTACCCTTAAAATCTAGATTAGTCATACGTTTTAATACATACTTACGAGTAATTTTTTTTTTTTTCAATTTGCCTTACCCGCCAGATTAAAAAAAAAACTCAATTGTGATGTTACCTACCAAAAAAATAAACATATTGAGGTGTTGCAAGTTTCAGAAATCTTAGCTCTTTAAGATAAATTCCCTAGTAAGTGCCCTTTTAAACTCTATGAAGCGACGTAGTGTAGATATTATCGTCAGCATCTCCACGTACCGACAAAACACTCCACATTCCTCTAGAATTAAGGTCAATCTTATCGACAATTTTGTATTCTGTTGAAACCTCTTCGCTGCATAAAGAATTTGAATCTTTTACACTCGCGTATTTTACAAATGACAAATGCTGCAACATCAGCACTACTATTTTCTATCTCAATATTGTGAAGGTTTTTATCGGTTCTTCCACAGAGTTCTTAAATGGAGACACAGATTTGTCTAAAGTGGTATATCTACAAACGGTGTTTAAAGTTAAGTATCTAAAATGATAAACATCTACTTACATTTTGTGGCTTAAACGCCTTCATAACATCGTGTCCTGCGTGTCTTGTTGTTTGTGCATTACAGGAACTGATGGAGGCTACTGAAGGCGCCAAACTCGTGGCTCATTTCTGGGCCGATACCCATCGACACGCTAAGAAGTCTCCTAACTTTAAGCACCGTTTATGAATAAACCTCATGTATGTTACAGCCATTGTGTTAGTCTTTGATATTCTTCTTGTCTTTGCAATTTTGGGATTCGGCAACAGCAGTAATGTTGCAGGAACGTAAGCAATTTTTATTGTCCTGTCGGTGTATGTTGTGTTGCAGCATTATGTCGTTCAATCAATACGCGTCTTGACAACTTATCTACTTCTCGTTTAGGCTACAACAGCAAAGATTAGGTGAGATCAATAACGCACAAATGTTTTTATGATATGATATTCTATGATGTTCGTGAAATATTCTAAATGTATATAATTATTGTATGAATGTAACTATTATCTTTATTTTTAGCGACATATAATTATTATTAGTGTGGCAACATTTTGTCGGTGTCAGAAAGAAATTGTGCAATATTACCAAAAAGGCGGCCACCTATCTGTTAAGATAGTAACAGTAGATAATAATTACAATATGCAATATTGCCAAACAGTGCTTTATTGTCTAAAGTTCTAACTAAAGAAACATCTCAAAATTGATTGCAAAGCAAATGTTACAGCTTAAGGTGAAAACGACAGGGTAGCGAAATTGAATATTCCTACATTTTTTGCAATTTGGAAATCAGTGTCAGGTTGTATGGTGATTCAAGTATGACTCGCGACTGTAACTAATATAGCTTTACTGAGTTAAAATCCCATCGAATGCGTTTTTCATGAAATTGTCATTCAAGGGATTAAACGATTAGAGGGTTATACTTAGGCTGTCACTAGGCGTAGATATCCCGTAGGATATCTTCCGTAATTATTCATTATTGAGCTCCCGTTAACCGTGAAAGCTTAAAACAGTGTTAGAGGGTTATATTGATTATTATCTGTAAATACATACGTATTACGGCCGCGAATCATATTTTGTTCAACATAAACCCTGACGCTGACCGGGAAATTGACAAAAAAAACTAAGAAAATTTGAATTTCGCGGGCTACCCTGGCGCTTCCACCATAATCAACAAACGATACAAATAATGCACAAAAAATGGATACGCTTAATAATTTTACCTATAGATACCTAGGTATAATATATGTAAATGCTCTTCTTCTCTTTGTTGTTCAAGTAGCCTATCAAGTACCTACACACACAAGGTACACAGGAAATAACAAGACCCTTAACGAAGCTGAAAGGCACTTGTTCGTCCCGTCATTGCGTTTTTTTTTTTGTTCTACACCATTCCTGGGAACCTTCTAGTTACGGAGATATTGGGGGTCAAAGTTCCAACTTTTTCACAAGTTTTTTTTTATATACATCTACATGTTTTTAATGCAAGACTTTTACTTTCAACACCTCCACTACCCCCTGTGCTATCCAATCCATCCATCAGCACAATGTTTTGAGTGCGTTGTTATATTGAGTCCTACAGTAAATCGTGATTTTTTACCCCAAAAAAAAGTCGTTTCCCAGCAATATTTTTTGCGTAAAGTTACCTTGTTTTATATACATAATGCTTGGTTGACGGCTCCGTGAAGGGTCCTGTTACACCCTGTATATCAAGTATCTATGCTTCCCCTAAAGTTTTAGGTGCCAACTTGTTTTAGTCTTTAACGTTATAATATATCTTGTTATAAACTTTTAAAGTTGCCTTTATCTTTTCTGCCATTTTTATATACTCGTTTGGAATTCCTATTCTATTGTCTTTTTTGTTTAGTGTATGTAAGAATTTATTAAAGATGTTTTAAAGATTTTTATTGAGAATTATGAGTAGAGCCCCATGGAATATATAATTATTATAAATGTATATATTTAAATCGCTACTGTTAATTTTAGCAGTTTTAATTACTGATTGCAGAAATGGGAGAAGGTACACCAAAGTTTACTATATTCTAAATCTCCAAAATGAGAGAAGATAATTATCGAACATTTTAAAATATTAATTCGTTAGGAACTTCATCTGTAAATAATGTACAAAATTAAAGAATCTGTACTCGAAGAAGCGTGATTTTAAATACGTTTTTTATATTTCTAGCGTAATAACCGCTAGCAATAATGAGAATTTCGATTGTAAATAGTTATGTAAATAAAAAATTGTAAAAGATATATATTCCGTCAATCATATTAAAAATTGAGACATTATTAATTACCTATATTTATTGTTTAAAAAGAACATTGTAAATTGTTTTCATATAAATAAAAAATGTCGGAAACGCATCGGAAGTTTTTTTTTTGACCCACACAGTTATTTACCACCACAGAAGATGGTAACATGTTACACAGCTAACAAATACAGCACATCCATCAGTCTGGGTTTCATCACAAACTCTACTTCAACATCACGCCTGTAGGTAATCCCCTAAGGGTTGGACAGAGGTGTAGCTAATAGTACCGCGCTTGCGACCACTCGATTGATGAGGCAGCCCGAATGAACGAATTAATCTCCTGATATTTTTATCCCACGCATTCGATTGCGTAGAACAGCAGTTTTACCAATTAAAACCAGGCTGGTATTCCTGATCTTTACAAATTGTCAATACTAAGAAAATATAACGTACTTTGAGCAATTTTCATGATCCGAAATCCCAAGATACTCCACCCTTTGACTGAATTTGTTGGGAGTACCACAGGGTAACATCATTGGTCCAATTCTGTTGGCTTGTTCGACACTCTTTCTTTGAATTTATTGAAACAGAACGCAGCTAATAAATGCTTTCTGGAATTTGAAAGACTTAAGGTGGATGCGCAAGGGTAGCCCGCGAAATTTAAATTTTCTTACGTTTATTGCAATTTGCAGGTCAGTGTCAGATTGTACGTTGATGAAAATATGAATCGCGCCAGTAACACGTATGGAGTTACAGAATTATAATCATTCACATCATTAATACAGCTCTCCAAGTTCATATAATCACATTCAATAGCTATTTCATGCAAAAGTCACTTTTTGAGATTATATGAACTTGGAGGGTTGTATTGATGATTTGAATGATTATAATTCTGTAACTCCATACGTGTTATTGGCGCGATTGATATTTTCATCAACGTACAATCTGACACTGACCTGCAAATTGCAATAAACGTAAGAAAATTTAAATTTCGCGGGCTACCCTTGCGCATCCACCTTAAGTAAAAAAGTTCTTCAAAAATTATGTGAATGTACAATTTACAGAATAAGTTTTAGAACAAGGATAACTAACACTAGAAGACAATGTAACTCTACATTGTTACTAATTAATTATTAACTTAAACTATTTTTTTTAAGCAACAAGTTGTACATGGATACAACTTTGTATTGCAAATTTAGAAAAATCAAGTTTTTTTTTATTTGTAGTAAGATTGATACTTGATTACCCAACTATGGCAAAGCTTAAGAAAATGTTGATTTTTGATGAAAAGGTAGTATGAGTGATAAATACAAACAAATACATTAAAGACAAGATTTACAATTTATTTTTCAATCAAAGTCCCCCTAACTCTCTTCTCCGTAGTTTGTGCAGGGGTGTCCGCTTGTCTCTTATTCATTCCTTTCCTCTCTAACTGCTTCTCAATAATCCTTGCATTATTTGCATAACTGTCTGCCACCTCCCTTGCCTCAATCTCATCTTCTTCCTCATCAATCGTAGACACTGTAACAGAGCTGAACTTACCCATGTTCTTTGTGTGTTTTGTTACCATAATCTTCTTTGGTTGCGTTAAGGCCACCTGTTTATAGATGTCTGTGACTCCGCCTTCACCCGCTGTCTGGACTAAAGCTCCTTTCATGATAAAAGCTATGTTGTTGTCCTGGTCATGTTTATAATAGATTGGTATAGCACATTTCTTGCACTTTAGTCTGTACTGTCGCTCGATACCTTTCTCCCGTTTCAAGTACACTGTCTCGTCGGGGTCTGAAGTGATTTTGTGAGCGTGTTTGGAACCGTCGATGACTCGTGCGCCGTCGGTCGGTCGGAGTGGCAAACGATCTATTGTGCAGTCCAGGATAAGAGACATCTGGCCGCACAGGCAGTAGTAGATGTGTAACGGTTTCGTCTCATTGTATTCTTCTTGGTCTTTTGTGTCTGAGCAGACGATACTTCTTGAAACTACTTTTGGCATGGTCTGTTTGAAAGATCCTCAGAACACGTATTGATTTGGCCTTCTTTTGTTAGTTTATTATGTCAACAGTAAATGCCACTGTAAATATAATTTTACACCCAGTTTAGTGTTTTAATGTTTCATTCTATTAATAAGTACCTCGAAAATATCAGTAAATAAATCGCTCAATATTCTATCAAGATGTCAATGACACTGACATTTTTCCGTAGAATGTCGCAATTGTCGCATAGACTATTTATTTTGACTTTCATTTTTTTGAAAAGGTAATAGGCTTTTGGCTAGGTTATCACTGTGTGTCACCGGCACTTCAGCATTCGCCTGTAACGTTACAGTTCAAAGAGCGCAACGTGTTATGATACAATTTGTAACTATCACTTGTTTCCGGACAAACTGTTACTGTTTTTTGTGGCTTGAGGAGCTCGTAGCTACATATTGAATAACAGCCGCTCGGGTTCATCTTCAGGTTAAGCCACGCCTACCTAGTTAGTCCGTGAATGGACCACCCATTACGTAACGAGTTTCTTCCATGCCTCAGAAAGCACGATGCGCCGTTGGTCCCAGTTGAAAATCGAAAAAAGTGGTGCGCGCGAAAGACTGACAACCAGTCTCACCAAGGTGTATCGTATTAGGTACCTAGTTCTAACTGTGTTGTGGAATACTGGAATGATGATGAATAATTTCTGAACCAAAATCGTATCTTGGATTGTTTCATTACAGGCAAGCTCTTAATTCTCTTCGCAAAACCTTGAGCGCCTATTTGTAAGGTAATGGTCAAAATCGAATCAAATCAACATTAGATTATTTTTCTATTTATGTTTCTACCAATAAAACGAAACTCGAAAAGAAGTAAAAGATGCAAATTATTCAAAATGATTACACTGTTTTAGGTTTTCCAAAAATCAATACAATCTGTAATGTCCTTTACCGCTTTACGGTGTATGAATACGTTGGTTAAGTTGGTAAAACGTTCTGTCAACTTCACACGCTACTGCGATTGTCTTTTATTCCACAGAATTGTGTTTCATTGCACATGTTCATCGATTTCTGTTGAATTTAGGGAAAGTATTACGAATTGAACGGCAAAATGGGTGCTATATCTAGCAGATACCGTGTTTACAACTCAGGGCTGACAAACATCGACGTAAAACCTGAAGAAAGTGACATCAAACGAGATAATCCCGGAACGTTAGATGAGATTCATAAAAAGACCAAAGGTATTTTTTTCACATGTTTTAACTGTTTTAGCGATTATCTGATGTGATTAAAATGTTAATTGGGTTCGTAAAAACATAATGAGGGAACGCGTTCAGTCAGAAATCGGCGGCAACATTGGTTTTGTACCGACATAAAAGTTGGGTTATCTTGTGATGTAATAATAGATAATTTACTAGAATACTAGCGATGTATGCGTCTAGAAACCTTCTTAATTGTGTACCGTGCACTAAAATGTTTTTAAATTGAGTGTATTCATATAGACTGCCACTAAACTATTTTCTAGCACCTGCTTGACATAAGTGTTTCTCTACTATATTTGTATTCTGTTATCATTTTATCAATGTTATCTACCTCTGTCGCTCAACCGTCCCGATTTCGAATTTATTATACACTGCGAGGTCGTAAATGAGACCAAGAATACAGATTGGAATGCAGTAATTATCCTCAAGTTGTAATTAAATTTCTTGTGAAATATTTAGTAATTAATTAAAATGAATTCACTCGAGCAACATAGTAGCATGCGTGTTGATGAATATTACTTTAGCAACAATGCAATATTATGACTAACCTTTGGTATGTTGGAACATGGATCTACGGACTAAAGTAAAGATAACTAAAAAAAAGTAACCAGTGGTTCAAATTCTACCAGTATAACAGGATTCCTTGGATCCATGTTCCCGGTTCATACCAAAGGTTAAGATGTCAAGGTTGAATAATAGTGGCCTGCTTATTTAAATATTAAATATTACCTTATTTATTTAAATTAAAATGCTGCTCCACCCCAAATCAATTAGTATAAGGATTATAATATGATAACGATGACCTTTCTTCAAAACAATAATATACACTATTTACATGTATTTACCATGAGATTAAAGCTGATAAAAATATTTCTAAATCAAAAGTCAACCAAAGGACAATCAAATTAGGCTGATAATTAGGTGTTATTGAACGTCAAAGTTCACAAGAGACAGTCCATCTAAAAGCCCTCCCTATGCCACTGTACATGATTGTATCAAAGTTTATATCAAAGTACAATAATATTAAATGGCAGTAAATCTTTATTGTGATGCATACCCTGATCTACATCCTTGAACTGTAAACAAGTTGATATTTACATCAATCTGTGGTGTAAACAAGCAGCTTGAAGTATTGTTATGGAGAATATTTTCTATTAAGAATCCTATTGTAAATTATCATGGTATTTAATTGTGCTAGTAAAAGTCACTTTATCCTTTTTGTCCATAGTTGTGTGTGTAGTTGCACATAAACGCCTGATTTAGATAGCTGGTTTAAAATACCATCCAAATTGCACTGAGTTAGTTTTCCTATGAAACCTCCTTACCTTCTAGATAGGCAGCAAAAAGCTAAATATTAATTTTGTGTTCCAGATGTGATGCCAGTCAACTTCGAAGGAGGCAAGCTGATGGTGAATAGGGGGCTCTCCAACCATTTCCAGGTATTTTATTCTTTTATTTGAAGATCCAATTGTAATTCTTTTATTTGTGACCTAAGATGAATTTTTTGTTCACAACAAAAAGATCATTGTTCTGTTTAAAATCTCTCTTTGATCTTATCTACAAATTCATGGACATCTGTAAAGATTACATCAGTAGAAACATTCTAAGGACTTGTGACTTTTAATATTGTAATCATAGTCATTCTCCTGTGCTTATTTCAATTTATTTGGGATTAGTGCAGCATGTCTTCTACAATACTTATCTATCAATATTCATTCTATTTCTAGTCGTACCATCTTATACACAGTCCATCTACATTTACTTTCATCCCTAATCTTATAGCAATCCATATTCATACTCAAAACATACCCCCTCACTCTTAATCATAGCAACAGAAACACCCACAGTTCAGATATTTACACCAAACTTCTTGTCTAGATGTCCCACACACTGACAATGAGCTCAGCCCAGAATGGCTACAAGCTCGGAGCGACATACATCGGCACCAAGCAGATCTCCCCTACCGAGGCGTTCCCCGTCATCTTGGGAGATGTGGACCCCTCAGGGAACATCAACTTTAGTTTAATTCATCAACTTACTCCGGAGATCAGGCTGAAGGGAGCTGCTCAGGTAGAGTGGATATTTTTTTCTTAAAATTACATAACATTTCGATGGTTACGTAGTAGTGAATACACACCCACGTTTTTCTAGTTAACTTTAAGTCCCATGTAATAGGGGGCAAGTATGACTCTGGGCTACTTCTGCAAAATTTGTCATGGAATAACCCTGCTCGTCCTGGGAATCCAAGCCCTCATGCTGAAGCACTAGACCAATGAGGTTTCAAGGAAATTTATACATATAAGCTAAAACACTTGTTCCTCTTTAAGCAATTCAATGCAAATGGTATACACTTATTGTGAACTAATAAAATGGTCTTGTATTGTGTGGTCCTTACCACTTTAGAACCTTTTGTAAACTCGATTGCGAATTATATTCTGGTGTCCTTTAGAGAACTTGTTGAATTTACATTTATCATCATTCAAAGTGGAGTTGGTTCTACCTTCTACTTTTTAAGCCCCAAGAAACAAAAAAGGGTTATTATACCTTTTAGACATGTATCTGTCCGGTCTGTGAGTCTGTTTGTAGCTCCCAAGTGGATGAACTGTTTGTTTTATTTATTTGAAAAATTACTTGATTGAGAGTGTTATTAGCTGATTCAAGAAAACTCTGTTCAGTTGTTTTAAAATACTCAGCTATTTTGTCTCTGCACATTGATAAAAGAAACTTATATTATTTACATATTTTCATTTCAGGTGCAAGAATGCAAGCTGACAGCCACGCAGGGTACCCTGGAGTACAAGGGCTCTGACTACACGCTCGCCATGGCTGTGGGCAAGCCGGACTTCAACGAGAAGTCGGCCGTCTTTGTTGGACATTACTTACAGGTAAAAACATTAGTTACCCAATTATTTCTTAACTTGCACCCTGCCTCGGGTAAGCCGGATTTTAACGCCTTGGCGTAATCGGCGGATCGACATCGAGATTTCGTTACTATTGTGTCACTTTTAATAAAAAGGTGTGATACTAAATTATGCTGGAAACCGCACGAATAGTGACTTATTTAATTTATGTTTCCCTTTTCTACTCTCGTTGGAAACAGTTGTGCACCATTTTTGCTACACCCATGGTAGGAAATAGAGATGTTACGGTGGTTATATCGGAACCGAATTCAGAAGTGGAGTTTTTAAATTTGGTATGTCGGACCCGGAACCGAAATCAGCAAACGAGAGATGTGTTAAGGGGCAGGTCTAATAAAATAATAAGGTTCTTAACTTGTTTGTACGCGCTAATCGCAGCCGCCGCCGCCTCAACCTCTGAAATGACTTCCAATTAAAATGTATCAGAATCAAAGGTGCAAAATCAATCGAACCTCCGTAACATCTCTAGTAGGAAAGTAACCGAGTTATTTTTTACCTTTGAGTTTGCCGCACCTCATGTAGATACCTATCTATTAAATATTCATTCTGTACATAAGTACAGAATGAATATTTAATAGATACAGTACTGTAATCAATAGCTATGATCGCGATTGGCCTTGACTTGACTATACATTACGGTTATTGATTAGTATTACTCATGGGTTTTAAGGCTAATCAAAGTGTCGATGATTAGGTTAATAACCCAAACGTATTTTTTAATTTGTAAAGGCCTTAAATTTCCTTTAGTTCCACCTTCAAAATCTGAGTGAAGGTTTATTTTTAACTGACTTAAAAAGCAGTAGACTGATAATTGCTGATTAGTGATGATGCAATGGAAATCGCGGACTCATTCCAGATAGATGAGTCGACGAGGTGGCTGGGACAGCTTGGATGCAGTGGGACACACGGTTTTGGGGCGCAGCTTGGGAGTGGCCTATATCGAGCAGTGATCAACGCTTGTCCTAACTCTGTGTGAGAGATCTCTATATTACATGCTGATGTTTTGTTTTGCAGTCGGTGACAAAGCGATTGGCACTGGGCACGGAGCTCGTGTACCAGTCCGGAGCGCGGGTCATGGGCGGAGAGATCGCCATCACCTCGGCAGCCGCTAGATACACCATGGACGGTGAGATCGAGACTTGCAAAAATCTGTTTCTCTATCTGATGATATGCAAATACTTTTTGGATAACTTTACTCTTCTGTCAAATAAAAGAGATGCAACATTGCAGAGATCTTTGTCCCAATTTTGGAACCGCCATCTTAGAGACGTTGAAGACAAAGTAAATAATGAAATGTCACATCTAGTTTGTTTAGTTACTAACTACTGTTTTGTTGTAATTTGTAGTGAGTTTCATTATAATTTTCCAGACTCTGAAGTATCTGCAACCTTGAGCACAGCTAACTTCCACTTGTGTTACTTCAGGCAGTGCAGTGAACAATTACAGGTCAATGCTATTCTTCTATATATCTATACTAATATTATAAATCTATACTAGTGTATTTACAACGTGCCCGTGCGATAATTTTCGACCAAACCGCGAGCGAAGTCGTGGGCAAATGTGTTTCCAAGATTATCCCAGGCGCTGCTGGCCTTTCTCGGGGAGTTAGGGTGGATCGAATAGATTTCTCACCCGCACGCAAAATACGCGCTTAGACGTGGAGTTGCGGACACCAGCCCGCTATACAATACAATATCCCAGGCTCACCATCCCATAAACTTAAAATTGGATATAGACAAGTAAAAACTTTTAACTTTAATTTGCAGGTTGTAGCGGAAATGGACACCTCATTCCGAGGGATGGAGTCTGTAGGCACTATTGGTTACCAAGTCAACATACCCAAAGCTGATCTAATCTTTAGAGGTCAGTTATTGTCTTTTGAATTCATATTTTCTGTATCTTGCTAAGAAGTCACATTTGTGATCACAAATGTGACTTCTTAGCATGTCGATGGCTATAATGAGTAGGCCTAGAATTTGGTTGAGTTTGGCACTATCATTCAAACAATTCCTGTAATATGTAGACATCTGGGCACAAATATTTCTTTTTTAAGAGGCTCAGTAGCAGCTCATATCTGGTTGATGGCTATAAGCGCGTCCTAACATCGACTCTCTAGTTAGATAGATTGTCTGGTTTATGTCAAACTCAAATGATTGTTTTTAATGAGCTGATCTCATGTCAATGACGATGATGCAACAAAGATTTTTTGTCGTGTTCTCTGTTGCTTTTCTTTAATCATTCTCATCTTAATTTTTCCAGGAATGGTAGATTCAAATTGGAACATCGGAGCGGTCCTCGAGAAGAAACTCCAGCCTCTACCGTTCACATTCGCACTCTCCGGCATGGCGAACCAGGCTAAACAACAGTTCAAATTCGGCTGCGGTCTCATCATCGGTTAATCATCTCATCACCGAGGGATTGTGACGATGACTGAGTGATATCTCAAGCTAGTGATCAGTGTACACCCATATTTATATGTGATTAGTGAATTTGAAGCGTTTTGAAGTGAATAAGTTCTGCAGTGGTTTCATGCTAAGTTAACTCATCACGTGTGAATGTTAGAATTACGGAATGAAAATAGATTGAATGGAATGTATACAGGATGTAGCATAAATAGTAGTTAAGTGTTTTAGCCACATCCTGTATATTGTATGTTTTTAAATAATAATATTTGTGCGTAGATTTCATTTAGAGATTTTATAGTCTTGGTGTATTAAAATTGCTGGACAGTTATTTCTGTAATATATTTAATTGGTGTTTACTAATATATTTTAGGAACAAAATATCTAATATAGCCCTAACATAGGTCATGTTTTCTTCCATGTAAGTTATAAAACAACAATAAAAGCCTAATATTGTATTCTATGAATATGCTTTTCTTGTTAGCTGTCACAGAAATGTACTGCCTGTATCTGTACAAGAATCTTTTGGCTTGTGGCTGAAACTATCGCTGCCATCTAGTTTTTTCGCATATATTTATCAGCAGCAGTGCTCTGCTAGTCATTTTAGCGCTGAAAGATACTTGTATAGTACCACCACTTAAGAATGCAGTTCAATGTGGCGCTGCTTGTCATGAAAATTTGCATCGATATGTCAAACTTGGTATAACTATTTTAATTCTGTGTTTTCCCGCCTGTACAGATAAGTTGGTTGAAGTGTAGCACTTTGCATAAAAATCCATACAGTTGCGTAATTTAAAAAAAACTGGGCATTTTGTTTCATTTGACAGTCCTGTAAAAAAGTCGAAAAGACCGAATGCGACCGTGACGAATGAAAATATCGTCAGCTTCCAGTCTATCTAGACGCAGCTGAATAGCAGTGCTTTATATAATACTAGCGACCTACCCCGGCTTCGTACGGGTGCAATGTTTTATATATAAACCTTCCTCTTGAATAGTTTTAAAGATCTAAACATACATAGGGACAGACAGCGGGAAAAGACTTTGTTTTATACTTTGTAGTGATATTACTAGCGGTGTGAAAATATACTTTACGACCTATTCTCATACCTACCAAATATATATTTAAAAAATCATCAAAATCGGTCGAGCCGTTTCGGGGGAGTGCGACCGCCAATACCGTGACACGAGATTTTTATACATAAGATAAAGTACATCAGACCAGTCACCATATTATGTTGACTTCTAACCTCCTCAACCTAGTTTTTGGCCTTCTGGCTACCTATTACGACTGTCAAAGATCTACGTATGTTGAGTCATCTTAGGGCCAACCTCGGCAAGCGCGGCTTAACCTGAAGACCCATCCGTGTGGCTGTTTTTGCTTAGCCATAATCGACCACTGTATGGAGTTATATTACACTTATACATATTAAATCTTTATCGTGTGGTTAGTGCATAATCTGGTGTCAATTTTTATGCCGCCCATGGGCCTCTGGCTTGGCTTTACATGCCGTCGGGTAATATCTCTCAGGCATGCTGGTTTCCTCACGATGTTTTCCTTCACCGAAGCAAGTGATGATTATACAATACGCACATGAAGCCGAAAAATCAGAGGTGCGTGTCTTGGGTTCAAACTCGAGACCTATGACTTGACAGTCCGACGGTCACACCACTAGACTATCAATGCTGAATATTAAGTATTTATTATAATATAAATGTGCTTTTGCACCTATCTGTATTTAGAATATGTTGCTTTGAACACTAGCTTGATTTTGTCAATGTAATTATAATTTTAGCCTAATATTGACTTGATTGGTGTTACAAATCTATATTTTGGGGTTCCATGTTCAAGAAAATATTGTGCTCAGAATTTGGGGACGAATTTTGGACATACTATTTCTTATACCTATACATTTTCTTTTTACATTTTATCATTTGCTTTTTAAACTGTGCTAGTTCCGATACAACGAAACAAAATAAATGCTTGGTTTGCAATGGAATTCAAAAGGTCTCGAAATATTTGTACTTAGAACTGTACTTTTGCTCATGTCTCTGCAAATACAAGCTTATGATATTTTTAACCAAATTGTTTTTTCACACACAACATGAAAATCCAAAATAAAAATTAAATGAATATGATAGAATATTCCTAAATAAATAAATCACAAGATATGTGTGAATGATATGAGCCCGAACACCGTGTAGGTATATGTATTGATAATTTTTCTTTGTATGTTTTACGTATACTTATTTTTAATTGTTATTTTAATGCTATACTGTTTGCTGACCACCAGAAACGCATTTATGACATATGAAATCACTCTAAGGTGTCTGAAAACATCTTATATACCTGGATTTGAGGCAGGTTCTATCATTTTAAATGATTCAGTGATTTTGCCAATTATATTTATTTGACTCGACCTATTAAATGTATCGTGAAGCGCACGTCAGTAAAATTGTAACTCTTGAACTACGAAAGCCGACTTTATTGCTTTAAAATTAAGGTGCTGCCAATGTCAAATTGTTAACAAAGTCGTGCTGTTGACTATACTTATTTCATACGAGTTTGTATACAATTCTGTCACTCATGTTTATTTTTTTAATTTTGATAAGAATACTTTTTAAGCATTTTAATTAGATATCTTAGAGTGAAAAGCTAATACTGGTACCCCCAAACTTTTCGTCCCCTTTTCAGAAGCTTCATGTCGTTATTCGCTGCCATCGCTACGGCGTTCTTCTAGAAGGCGCATATGTGCGACAAATACGTCCCTAATTGTATTTATTATAAAATAGTCTTATATTTTTAAACTCTTTCATGCTAACACTGACCAAATATTCTACTTAATGATGATCTGAGTGATCTAAAATATCTCGAGACGCTTTTGCTGCAGATGTGCGCCTTCTCTTATGTATGAGTGTAGATAGGTTATGGCATACTGTACAATGTACATAGCGCCTGTTGTTAAAATGTTTATTTTTAATATAGTTACTTATGTTAATAAATCAATTTGCTGTTTTATTTCGACGACGACATTTCCTTATTCAATCGAAACACTGGTTGCATGAAAGCACGACGCTTTTGCAACGCAGTACATGTATAAAGCCATTTGGGTACTTTTGCACCAAGCGGAAGGTTACTCGCGCATGATGGGGCATCCTTTTGGCAGCTATTTACACCAAGAGCAAAATTGCGCTTTAGACGTGCGGCGCGCCGCGGAGGCTCAGCGGAATGCTCAAGGCTATGCGCTGAAACTGTACAGTTCCACAGCTCATCATACAGAGTGACTTATACACGTGATAGTACTCATGATAACAAATAACTTTCCCAAAGAAACATTTTTTAATACTCATTCACTTTAATCCAATAGTCAATTACACAACAGCCGTCTGAAATTCGCGTGCGCGCGCCTTTTACCTATCAGCTGTTATAGCCGTTTCTATCAGTTACTATAGTACCGTGACGGTACCATAGTAATGAGAAATGATCAGATGGTGATGATGATTTTAAACCTTTTAGGTCCAATTGCAAATGTATATGTTTTCAATGTTACCATAACCCGTGTGCGTTATCCCAGTGAAAACTTGTAGATTTTTTTATTTGTGTGTAATATATTTTTAGTACGTCGTATCCTATAAATGGACATGATATTTATAATTTCAAATTAGGATGTCCAACGATTTTTGGGAGATTCGACCGCTCGGTCGCCTAGTTTTTGAGATATTTGAAAACAAATTAATAAATTGGTAATTTAAGATTAAGAATAACAAAGATGAAAGAAAGAGCAAGGGGTTAATTAAGTCATCCATGGATCCGAAGACAAACATCACGGTGGGTGTCATCCAAGGGGGAGATGAAAATACATTATTTTTAAGTAAGAAAGTTTTTTTTTTTTTTCGTCTCCCATTTCACCCATGAGGCTGGCTACTGCTTAACAGGTATAATCCTGTGGATGCCTTGAAGTTAAGGCCTCCAGCCAGGGGCACTTAGGAAGTCTAGTGATGCCAAGGAGTTTTATACAAGAGGAAGCGAATTTTATTTTATCCTCTCTGGTGTCCCACACTGCTGATCAAACCTTTCTCCTTCCGAACCTCTCTACCCTGTGGGATCTCTGGCCATGGTTACCCGCAAACAAGATCAAACCGTCACACCATCTTCGTCGCACTCTACCTCGACGGTGATTTCTTCCTCAGGCGTACAGTAAGTGACGATCTGCCCACACCTCTCCGGGTGCATTCGTGCTATTCGGGTGTGTCAACACTTATAGATAACTTAGCGACCTGCTTAGCACGGCATCACATATCTCGGGTCAAAAACTATCCTATCCTTCAAGAGAGAAGAAGGTCGCAGCTAGACTTAAAGCCTTAAAGCTAGGCCACCCGCAGCTATAAGCTACAATTTCGTCAATGGTGTCCTGACTTGTCCGCTTTGTGCTCGGAGATTTTCGGCCCTAGTTGGATATGCTAGCCACTTGGAGAGCACACCAAAGCTCTCGACAGCCTCCCTAGAAAGCCATCGAATGCAGTCGCTGTGGCCGAAATCGGCTAGATAGCATCATCATCATCATCATCATCTTACAAGCTCGAACTAACCATACACAATCACAAAATTACATTGAAATCGGTTAGTAGTTTCGGAGATTAGTGTGGTGCACCAACATAGTGACACGCGATATTTATACAGTTTCCAAAGACCAGCCAAATTCTCAGATATAATGCAGTACACCATTCTGAGTCCCCCCACATAGAATTTTTTCTTCGGTTATTAAAAAAAAAAATCAGCTGTTTCCTACAAAAGTGCAATACCTACACGGTCAAAATGTATGGAACAGCTGCTTTTTTTTTTAATAACCGATGAAAAATTTCTATGTGGGGGGGCTCAGAATGTCGTACTGCATCATATCTGAGAATTTGGCTGGTCTTTGGAAACTAACCCGGTATATGAGGATTAGAAACAAAGGAGTAAGTAATGAAAGGCACATATAGTTTAAAAATAACGTAAGTTTATTACATGTAATGAAATAAAAATATAATATTATAAACTTTTATTCTGTTACATGTATAAATGATTCCGTGCCACGGGCGGATTGCCCGTCATATTTTGGTAATATATTCAACCTCGATTATAATTATATCCATAAACCAAACAATTGTGACGTGAACGGCGCCATCATGTCAAAGATTAAAAAAAATAAAATTTAATTTTTATTGAACTTGATATCACGTCACCATTGTTATTTCGAACGAAGGTTTCTAAATGCGCCATCTTTTATGTCAAAATTTGGGGCAATTTTTTTTTTTTTTTTCTTTTTTATTTCGCCACCTAGCTAGATTTAGAAATGAATGTTTGGACATTTAAAAACCTTCGTTATCCTCTTCATAAGTATTATAAGCTACACATCGACACCACAGCGATTTTAAACTAACTGTATGATTCATACCGATGAAAGCTGGGTGGACAAAATAAAAATTCCAAAAAAATCCAGTCAACCCAACTTTTTGAGAAGTACAACTAAGAAAATTTTAACTTGTTATTTCCTTATTACCAAAAATATAATATATTATTATGGCTGAGTTTTCAAAGATACGATAAATGTCTATCATTAATAATAATTTTTCGTGTTGTTTTAAACTCTATATTATTATAGCCTAGGGACTTATAATTAAGACGATTGCAACACTTACAGTTCGCAATGTGTCAAACATTACGGCGCTTGTACACAATGGCCCATTACACTGGCGCATTACGATTTACACAGACAGATAACTAACTAAATTTTTATGAAAGTCTTGTATACAGACAGAATAAAGGTGCTCTTCGAAGTCAACTACAAACAAACCTCAGCGATAAGGACGGGCATTTTGTGGGACTACCTGTTGTAAAATTTGAATATGACTTGATTTTGAGCGTCAACGCTGCCCAATCGCCATATCAGACCGGAAACGGTGACAAGCGGCGATGTTTAATCAACGGAAGCGCTTTCGAGCAGTATGGCTCATATAGCGAGTGGACATAGTCGGACCAAAGGCCGCCATCTTGAATTTTACGTTTTTAATGGCGGCCATCACAGCGCCCTCTTGACAATGACATTCAAGCGCCATGAATGTAACATGCTGCACTTTACTTCAACCAACTTATTTGTGCAGGCAATAGAACACAGAACTAAAATAAATGTACCAAGTTTGACATATCGATACAAGCAGCGCCGCCTTGAACTGCACACAAAAACTACCGCATCGCATTCTGTCATTGTGATTGGGTGACATTACAGCTGCGGTTTGCAGATGCGATCGCTTTCAAAAAGGACCTAAAATAGACGTTACATAAGATTCACAAGCCATTATGTACGAGAACCTTTAGAGATCTGTATTTTGATTTTATCTTTTGAAATGTTCTTTTTGATTCGCGCGCAAGAAACTCTCTGATATGTATGCTAAATATCAAATGAATTTGCGGCAGCAAAATAATGTCACGTTATAAAATTGATTATTTATTTTAATCGGTACGGTCAGCCCCATAAAACAGACATTCATGCGATACAAAACTTTAAGTCTTATTATTATTTTCAGTAATATACATTTCGTTAGTCGACTGACTCGATACCAAATGGGAAGCGCAAGAGCAAATAATATAAGATAATGTTATACATTACACAATTCGGCTTCATTTTAAACAAAAAGAACATCACAAAATAAGCTAGAACACCAACATTTTATGATTTAAAAAGCCACTTACACTGGGGGTAACAGGACCCTTCACGAAGCCGTCAACCAAGCACTAGGTACATCCAACTAAGTAACTTTACAAAAAATATTGCTGGGAAACGAAATTTATTTTTGGCGTGAAAACTCATGTTTTACGGTGGTAATCATAACGTACTCAAAACATTGTGCTGATGGATGGATTGAATAATACGGGGATCGTGGAGGTGCCTATCCAAAAATCATACATTCAAAACATTAAAAAAATGTGAAAAAGTTCGAACTTTGACCCCCAATATCTCCGTAACTAGAAGGTTCCCAGGTATGGTCTAGAACAAAAAAATTATCGCAATGACGGGGAGAACAAGTGGCTTTCGGCTTCGTTAAGGGTCTTGTTACACCCTTCATAGGTAGGTACAAGTTATTTGAAAAACTACTTAACAATATCACCATAAACCCATTATAATCAATTGTCAATTTTCAGGCTTATCAGAACTTGAACCCCTAAAATATTGCATTAAGTTCAACAGAAAGTTCAGAAAAGAGTAAAGCTATATTTATTTTAACGTGTTTTCTAGACTCCCATAGAACTTGTACGGAGTTAACATAAGCTCATCAAGCAAAGTGCCATTTAAAAAACCGTATTCATAAATAACAACACTGTATCGTAGAAATATAACCTAAAAATACAGACATAAGTATTGTTTTCAAGGTGTTAGCGTATGTTTTTTAGTTGTTGCATTTCGCGAGTACACGCCATTGAAACCTTGTCTAACTGTATTGTATAACAGGCTGCTATCCGCAACTCCACGTCCAAAGCGGGTATTTTGCGAATTTAAACCTTATATCAATGACATAATAGTCATGTGATGCGCAATTGTGATTTGCAACGACTATACAGTCCTTTCAAAATTATTTGACCTCTTAGTCAGAAGTAACCCAAAAGCAAACTTATTTCAAGAGAAATAAAGGTCACTCTCATTTCGACAGTGGTATAAAATAACTATAAAAGCACTGTAGTACATTTTTCAAATAACTAGTACTTAGTGCGGCCGACTGTACGAACGAAATGCTATTTATTTGGTGAAAGCAAAGACTGCCTAAACAAAGTGCTTGTAAACACCGCCACGACATGTACAAGGATTTTATGGCGCGTGGCAAAAACAGGAACTAATGCCGCTATATTGTCTTCAAAACCAATTTTTCAAATGTTTACCAACAACGCCAAATGATTCTTGTAGCACTACATTATTAGTATAACGTCGCTTTGTGATCAGATTATAAAAAGAAAAATATTTCAAATGTGAAATCGGTTGGAAAACCACAGTTGCAATGAGAACCTATTTTGAAGTCGGCTAAAAATACAGTTGAAACAAGAACCTCCTTAGAAAAGTCGGTTAGATAGACTATTTCGCGGAACCACTGACCAATGATGGTGACCAAGCGACCCCATATTACAAAATCAAATAAAGTTCACTAAAAGTAAGGTTTCAAAACATCATTTCTTTTTATATCATCTTCCTATAAAGTTGCATTGTCAGTAGAATGTTACGAGTACTATAATGTATGAGTATTTATTAAGTTACTTTGTCACACCGCTTTGTCTTCATCGTTCTCCAAATGGCCCAAGGTTTTATCGCGAAATAGTCTTCACAAATCATCTCACTTTGCAAACTGTAAAACAGTGATATTTTTAACAATATTGTCATAGAATGCCCCGTTTTCTAGCAGCAGCAACAATATTACATTACCACAAAAAAAAAACATTTGACTTACAATTTACCAAGCACATAATTGTTAAACGACAATGACTTGAGTGTTGGCAATATTAGCTAAATATTAAAATATCGAATAAAATCAAAATCCGATTTAAAAAAAGCATACCTAACCGGCGGTGTTCAAAGCGTAAAAAATTATGATTGTGCTAAGAAAATAAAAATAGCAACAAACAACTCAAAAATCATCAAACAGCAATTAGACTAAGTACAGCTTTTCTTTTATTTAAATATATATATTTTCTCAACCTCTTTTGACGAATTGACTTTAAAATTTTCCATCCACACAAACGAAAGGAAGAAATGAAAATCACAGTTCTGTTACTATTCGCGCCAATTATTTTAACAGGTAACATTGGCGAGAGCATAGACAATCTATATTAGTGTTGCCAGCAACGAAAAATATGGGTTGGGTCGAAATTAATCGACTGTGATTATAAATTCATACAAAATGTTTCAAACTTTTGAGGTAGACAGACCATACTCATAGAATATAATTACTTTACTATTTGAGACTGGTAATCTTAATTCTTATTTAAATATTGGATTTTAGAGAGACGAAAGAACTATGAGCAACATTATTGAAAGAAAAAGAAAGAAGTACTTAATAAAAAAAGATATCTAACTTCGATTTAACGTGTCTTTATTTATATTACAGCTGCTCATTAGTATAAAATTATACAAAAAAAAAATACATTTAAAATGGCCGACAATTCCGCCCAACCCAACCGCCATAAAAGAGGGAGATCGACATTTCACAATGACACATCGTTTCGAATACAACTAAAATCATATTAATAAAAAAATTAAATACCTATGAGATATAAGTGATGACTTTAGTCCGACGACTCGGGCTCATATTAAGTTGGATTTAAACTATGGGACAGATAGGATATTTACAAAATGCTATCTCGCTCACTCACACCGTGTGTGTTGCCAGTCGATAAAACTCTCCCAACTAAAGAGGTTATGGTGCACGCGCTGAGGTAGACCACGAAATTAAAATTTTCTGACGTTATTTTTGCAATTTGGAGGTAAGTCAGGTTGTATGCTGATGATTGATTGATTTGCGACCATGAAAGAATATTTATAAAATTCTAATAATTTAAATCATCAATAAATCTCACTTTGATCATACTGACTCAAAGGATGACTATTTCGTTAAATCAAGACAATTGAGGCCATCGGTTAGACTATTCTATTCACGATTCTAATCTACTTCTTAGCGTGCCGATGACAATTTAAATCGAGTAAGCCCAAAACTTGGCTTAAACATAACTAGCGTACACAATGTGGGTGTACCATTTGCACCATTAATGGTGAAAACGAAACTAATTAGTCTCCTCTGCACCATTGATGGTGTAGGACAATGGTGCATACGGTACAACGGGCATTTAGGTACACCTCTGCCTAGCCCTTAGCGGATTCCAGGCGTCAATGATCAACATACAACCCGAAAAGACCTAAAAGCTATAAAATACGTTGGAAAATTTTAATTTTCAGACTACCTTCGCACTTTCGTCTTACGTTAGTCTATCATACATATTATTATTACTTTTTCGAAAGTTATTTTTAATTTAAGAGTATAGCGTACGTCGTTAAAATCTAGTATTTAAATGTTCGTTACTTATAGGTGCGTATTGCCACACTAGTAATGTTGCAAGTAATTTTATACTTTTTACCCGATTACGGCAAAGACAAAAGGGAGTTTTATGGTGATTCGGTAGTGCTGTAATTATTATTACTTAATTGCCCGTTTTCACTAAAAATAAGTGATCCCCAAATTAATGGCTAAATATATATTCCTACAATGTTCACATTTCAACTAAATGAAAAGTTGAAATTCAATAGTGCGTTTTTATTAAATATTTATTCAGGTGTTACTTGTTTTAGACAAATCAAGGTAATTTGTTTAATGAACTATAATGGCTGTTAAATTTTGTACATACTTTATGTCTACATTATTTACTATTATAGTAAAAGAATCATGTAAGTGTGACTCGTTCGAATTGGTAATTTTTGCCTAGAATTAGTCAATGTATTGTTTTTTTTAAAGCCCTAAAATAACTTGCAACATCAAAAATGCAAAAATTACGCAACAACATTCCTACTTAAAGAACTGACTGACCAAGACAATGTACCCATATTCTTTCACCAACACTAAGCAACATCTAAATAAATACCTTAATAAGCGTTACGCGCGCACTGTTGCATTTCATCGTTGCAGTTATAAATAACACCACGTAAGTCATTAAAGGCGGTTTTTGCAGTTTGATGCAGTTTGCTATAGAATCGGAAGACGCGTTGTCTCAGCCAATCAGAAACAAGCAACGTCTCTATATAGGGTGACAGGTAATTAGTGACCGATACCTATACACGTGATTGTACTCATGATAACAAACAGCTTTCCCAAAGAAACATTTTTTTTAATACTTATTCATTTTTATCACAATAACACAACCATATGATATTCACGCGCGCGCGCTTGTGACCTATCAGCTGTTAGCTACGTGACGCCGTTCTTCTCATTACTATCGTATCGTGCAGTACACAGTGGGTAGGCAGAGCATCCGCGCGGCGAATTTCATATGGCTGTGTTATTGTGATAAAAATGAATGCGTATAAAAAAGAATGTTTCTTTGGGAAAGTTGTTTGTTATCATGAGTACAATCACGTGTTTAAGTATCGGTCACTAATTACCAGTCCCCCTATATACTTTGAAGTAAACACAATTTTTAAAATGGTATTGTTCCAATATATGGTATAAAAATGCAGTTTTTTCAATCTCCAGTAAAGTTGCTATTATATTGACTTCAACGACGATTTGCATGACTTAGCTCGGCGAAAAATAAGTTTCAACAGTGCCATAATATTTAGGTATATATATATATTCAAGCTGTGCTTGGTGTAACTGAAAACGTGTTCTTTTAAGATACAATAGCTTACAATAGTTATCATCAATGAATGGCATTCAAATTGAAACCTTGATCAGTCAGTCCTCTACAATGTAGACGCAACTAGGGCTAATATAAACCGTATTGGAATAAACTGACCATACTTATTGACGGAGAATCGGCTTGATCCGATCACACATCACTACAATTTGGCACGATGTCTTGTCAGTACGTCGTGCAACGAGGTGACGCCAGTCACCAGGCACTTGTCGCATTTAATTCGGCGCGATGTCGAGTCGCGTTGTCCGAACCGAAACAAGAAGAATTACGTAATTTTCGCTTTTATTGCATTGACATACAGTGCTTTCTGTTCGGTTCAAGCTGATTCCACGTCGACAAGTGCGGTCACTCCCTAAAACAGATATCAATAACTTCTAAAGCGATAAACATCTATTTAAACTTGCAATCTCTCCATATTACCCCTAGTTACGCCCACCCATCATTTCCCAACCCTAACATCCTACATTACAATGAATTCGTGAACACTTCTTTCTCTAACTTTCCCGCTAATCTTAAGCATAGACACATTTAAGAGAAGCCAAACATTCCTAGAACCGTAACGTTTTCCAACACACCGAACGACTAAAAAAGTTAATTTTACCGTTTTTATTTATAATTTACGATTCGACATCATGCATAATATAATTTTTTATTTAATTTTAAATATATAATTTAAAGCGTATTCTGTTCGCCGCCTCGGGAGTATCTGAGCATTCTATTTTTTTAAACTTCTAAATTGGCAAAAGTTCGTGGTCCATTGAAATAGATAATTTTACTTCTTTTTTTTTTTGTTTAAACGGTGGCAGCGAACCTCTGTATGAGTACAGATAACTGGCTGGTTGGTATTTAGTCTTGTCTGTGGTCTAATGTAGACTTTATCAATTGTTCGAAAATCAAACTTGCTGGCCCAAAATGCCGTCACGATTATTGCACCAATAGCAACAAAGTTTGGACAGCTATGTCGAAGCCTATTGGTTGACGTATTCTTGGGCTAATTCATGTCACAGCAAATATAATACACGCGATAATTCGGCAGTCCTAATTAAATCGGATCAGTACATTTATTAAGACTACAAACTTTAATGCAGATAATCTGATATAATATTACATGTGTATAATTCAACATTTATAGTCGTGTCTTCAATAGTACGAGTTAAAACACTAATTAAGTATTTACATATTTCATAGCCGGAGTAAATACAGGCAAAAAAAAAAATTGTGAGAGCAGATTTACTTTGCATTGGGATTGGTCATACTTTGGCGATATATGCACCTACGTCTACATTGAGTGATAAATATACACCCGCTTCAACGCAGCTTTAAGAATTTCCTACAACGCTAGAACTCAGTGGAGAAGAGTCCCCTGTTAATAATAATCGTATTGCCAGTTTGATTAGGCACCAGTATGACCAAATATTGCGCACGAGTATTTCCAATAATAGTGCAAGATAACTTTAATGTGTTACCAGAATAAGCTCTGTAGATCAATCTCATTTCGAATAGTGAACGACGCAAGGAAACGCGGCAAATGGGTTTCTGATTTCAAACAACCAGAATAAAGCGTACAGTCGCTCGAAAATGTAGTCTACAGTGAGACCATAATGCTACAATACATCCAGACGCGAATATTAATTATCATTGTAATGGCAACATCTGTCAAAGAACTGTCAAAACCACAGTGTTGCCATAAAAAGAGAAGACATTAGACCACAAACAAAACTCTTTTTAAACACACAAGGCAGTGACGAGTGAGCAAGTATTACTTATCTGTGGTAACTTATGTTATAACTCCATGTCTTGCGCTTCGTCATCACTGAATTCGCTCATAGAAGACTCTGTATCGCTATTATTGTTGGCATTGCCGTTGGACGCCTTTGAGCCCGACGACGCCGGGGCTGCGCCCCCCATGCCGGTGATCGCGTCCTTTTCTAGAAGGGCTTCCTCGGTCGCGAATCTTCGGACGTAATCTGGAAAGAGGATTTAGATACATCAAGTAGATGAATACTATACAGCGTGTAACAGAAAGGGTATAATCATATGGAATACTGTGGTACGGACCATCAAACTGAACAACTTTCTCTATGGGACCACCATCGAAATCGTAAAAAAATAATCAGCTGTCCTATACAAAATTTCAATACCTACTCGACCCAAATGTATGGGACAGCTGATTATTTTTTTACGATTTCGATGGTGGTGCCATAGAGAAAGTTGTTCAGTTTGATGGTCCGTACCACAGTATTCCATATGATTATACCCTTTCTGTTACACGCTGTATTTGTAGTCAAGACTTTTCCGTTATTTCGTCTGGCTACACTTGCCGGTCCCTAGATGGGTGACCATTGCATTATAGAGACCCCTGTGTGCATCGGAAAGCATGTTAACCCCGGCAAGTTTCGGTTGTCATTTGTAAATCTTTGACAGTCGTTACGGGTAGGCAGAAGGACGACAATCTGAAAACCACATTTACCAATGGCCAGTAGCCAGTAATTGGATAGAGTGTAACGGAACGTTACAAGAATTATCATGTTTTGTTTATGGTTTGCTTGATTTAATAGATTATAAATTAATGCTTGGTTCTTTGTACGACGTGGAACGCGCGAGGTACGAGCGGTGCGGGGCGAGTGTTCGCATAGAACGAATGATGTGAACGCGATTGCGCCCACGCAGCTGACGCGAACCCGCGCCAGTCGCTTCTAGGCTGATGTGAGAGTGCACGTATCACTTTGAGTCATGTCGAGCGCCTTAGCAGACACGATCGTTATTTTTAAACAGAGATTTTCATTTAAATTTTACAACCGAGTTCGTAGGTGCCAAATTAACGTGATAATCCCGATTTAGGGTAAGTTTTGAATAGCACACAAATTACGCACATCGTAGTATTTAGTATTTTCTTGCTAATCATTATTCTGTGTATTACTGTACATATTATATATTTCTTGTAGTAACTCATTTTCTGTTGCTTATTCCATATTGTTAAATAAGTACCAATCATTTAGGAATAGCCCCATAGATTGCTAATGATGCTGTATCATGCTACTTAATTTTCTTCTACCTTCCAGTTCGATATTAATTTCAAAATTTAAATTCCTTTCAATTCGATTTAACCGTTTCGTAATTATTGTTTTTGTTACTGATTTCTTTTTGCTCAAGCTTGCTTAATATTTGTAAACTCCGTTCTGGTCAGTACCGCCACGTCAATACTACTACAACTAAATAGGTACTTTCTTTTGTTGTCGTCGGCGGCACCCCAGCACGGAAGTTATTAGACCAAGTTCTAATTAGCTGGAATGGTGGTTTCCAGGATTAATTTACACGCTACCACATTAAGCCATCAACGGCATCAGCTTCGCGTCCGGCTTCCTGCGGTTTGGGGCTAATTTCGACGCTTTGCCACTGGTGTGCTGAGCAAGGCGGACGGCCGTGCCGCTTAACTACCTGCGACGTCACCGTACAGCATAGAACGAGCTTCGGCCAACTTTCATCTCCGGCCAGCGCAACGACGGGAAATCGCCTGCAACTACAGGGGAGTACCTATCCCTGCAGAAGTGACAACAGACGTCCGTACACCCACGACCTACAAATTTTTGTGTGCCTCCGGCTCAGCCAGTTTGGGTTCTGAATTATATACTTTATAAAGGTACACACCCGTTTATTATTCAGTCGCCATGTTAGGTGGGATTTAAACGGGTGGAGGCTACAAAAGGAGATCTCCAAATAAAACATTGGCATTCAGCTGCCACCGGTTATACTGAAAGCCGACCCCAAAATAGTTGGAAAGAAGGCAATGACTTTACCCCACCAATGTAAAAGGACATGTACCAGTTAAAAATGTCTATTTGAGTAAGCCATTTTGGATTACCTAACTCCCAACTTTAACCCAATCAGCTGTCCAACTGTAGTAAAAGTGACTCGTCATAAACACGTATTTATCAAGCGCTCATTGACGGCGCGTCAAAACATGGCGTCGGGCCAATAGTTGTAGGAAATATATCAGTTGACGTAGTATGTGTCAGTGCCAACTGCCATTTCACTGAACTGTTGATCTTGCGAGGTTTGGACTGTTTTTTGACGGCACACCTGCGGTTACTGGGCAACTCCATCTTAAATACCAGAGCTAATTGCTATTTATAGCTTTCATAAGATGAAATATCTGATATGTCAGTAATTACACGCACTTACAGCGAATGCGATCGCGAGTCGAAATTGGCAATTGCAGATCTTACGTTTACGGGGGATCTCGACTTGTGTGGCTGGGGGGGCACTCCCTCCTGCTCAGCCCAGAGCGGGAGGGGTTATTTGATGATTTCCCATCTCCCATCCCATCCCACCCAAAAAAAGTCTTGCGAGATCTCGAATCAACCAAGATCAAGACCAATACGAGATTTCGAGGGCAGAGCCATAGAGAATACATTCCCTGCCTACTACCACATATATTGTCACAAAGTGGCATTTCATTTTTGTCTGTGTAACCTATTCTTCAAAACTTGGCAAAGGATATGTTTTAAATGTCCAGTTGATGCTTATGCCAGTTACCAAACCGTTCGAAGCAAGGATGAGTTACTAGTGAAATGATACACCTTTTCCAGTACCAACAATTGTATATATAAAAACTTGTGCAAATACTTATAGAATGCTAACTTGGTAATAATAGAATAGAAAATATATATATACATAAAAATAAAAAAAAATATCTAATAAATGTAATTACCAAGATTACTTCCATATGAAAAGCTTTTTGTTCATTCTCTAAAAATAGAGTACCTTTTTTTTCTTATTTGGCGGGGACTGATTCGAAAACTTGACCAAAGAGTTTTTATGAACTCTTTGGTCACATCAAATACCATCAATATTTTATGTTTATTTTTAATAAATCATCACAACAGATCTCATTCATATTTGAAAATCATGACACTAGTGGTTCTAATGGATACGATTGAATGGCGATTGATCTCAGTGACGTAAACTAAGGGCAGCCAGACTAACATTGGCATGCTGCATACTAATGATGAAGAATGAACTGTATTACAGTGATCTAATGGTAGATTTTCGATTTGCAGAGAAACAAAAATGGTCAGTAATAAATATGCAAGCCCACTAATGTGAACACCGAATAATATCTAAATGCTTCAGACATGTTTATTACTTGCGCGTGTCTTTCGTAGGGAACTATTTTAGGCATAAAGTAGATATTTTGGTGGATGGCAAAATTAAGAACAAAATGTACTGAAATTGATGAATGAAGCTTTACTGTATGACTGCCTCGTTGGTCTAGTGGTCGCATCGCGACTGCTGAGCATGAGGTCCGGGTTCGATTCTCAGGTCGGGTATAGTGTTATTGGGTTTTTCCATCAGGAATTTCTCAGTAGCAGTCACGTAGCCTAGAATTACACCCGGTTGATGGCAATAGGATCGCCCCCTATTACATGGGATTTAAACATAACCGGCGAAAAGTGGGTGTACTATTAGGTACACCTCTGCCTAACGCTTCGGGGATTACAAGCGTGAATTTATATATATATATATACAGAGTGTAACAGAAAGGGTATAATCATATGGAATACCGTGGTACGGACCATCAAACTGAACAACTTTCTCTATGGGACCACCATCGAAATCGTAAAAAAATTAACAGCTGTCCTATACAAAATTTCAATACCTACTCGACCCAAATGTATGGGACAGCTGATTATTTTTTTACGATTTCGATGGTGGTCCCATAGAGAAAGTTGTTCAGTTTGATGGTCCGTACCACAGTATTCCATATGATTATACCCTTTCTGTTACACGCTGTATATGAGCTGGAAGTGAGTAGTACATGCGATAAAAGTGAAGAGTACTAGTAGGAACAAGAGTACAATAACACTCGTTTGTCTCTTTACTCCGGCAGATTTGAATCTCAACTGTGTGACTGATGAACTGAATTCAAGTTATTCTCAGAATCAGGAATCAGAATTAAATAAATCTGAAGAAAATCTTCCTTACCTACTTTGTAATCATCATCTTACTTTGTACTCTACTTATTCTATCCAAATTTATAGTCTTAGCAAAACATTCTCCTAACATCGCGCCTTGTTATCTCCGAAGAGTTAGGCAGAGGTGTACTTTATAGAACTCCCTCATTTCGCCAGTTGTGTTCAAGTCCCATGTAATAGATGGCGAGCCTGTTTCCATCAACCGTGTTTACTCCGTGGCTGCCTCTAAGAAATTCCTGAGGGAACATTGGCTTCAAAGTAAGAGGAAACATGCATCTTCTGGGCTCCTTTGTTGGATAGCAGGCCTCGGTCATGGCTTTCTATATATGCATAACATCACGCCTGTAATTCCCGAACGGCTAGGCAAAAGTGTACCTCACAGTTCACCGTTTGAGTCCCTTGTAATAGGGGGCAAGCCTATTACCATCAACCGGGCATAGATCCAGACTCCGTGGCTTCTACTGAGAATTTTCTGAAGTAAACACCCAATAACACTGCCCCGCCCTGGCAATGGAACCCATGGCTTTCTATCAGGCATTGAAATCAGGAAACAAAAAAAACTGGCCCATCTCCAGTGTACTGTCGATAAAAGTGATCTTACATGCAAGAATGAATGCTGATAAATAATATCTGTTACCTGAAACTTTCTTCTTGTACTCTTCAGGTTTGTGCAGGTACATGGCGGCGGCGTCGCCGTTCAGGGGGTCGATGGGGTTGGGGTAGGTCAGCAGCTGCGGCAGGAACGACTCGAATATGTTCGACAGGTCTGGAACACAAATAAACATGTCATTAGTATCACTGAGCTTATTAGTAAATAATTATCAAAATCAAACGCATTTATTCAATTATGGCTGATAATAAGCACTTTTTGAACGTCAAAATTTACGCCAGCTCCTAGTCTACCCATCCAAATAAATAATATTGAAGTGTTTGTTTGTAATTTTAAAATAACAGCTATTTACTGAATGCATATGAAAGTATATACAGTATTTTTAACATTTTGTTTTTTGTTTTTGTCCGTCTGTCTTTTTGTTCCGGCTAATCTCCGAAACGGCTGGACCCATTTGACAGAACTTTTACTGGCAGATAGCTGATGTTATAAGAAGTAACTTGGGTTACTTTTATTTTGGAAAAAGTATTAGGGTTCCGTGCAAAAAAAATAAGAACCTTTGAAATTGGTAATAAAATTCGATTTAAAAAGCGAAGTCATATTTTTATAATAATTTCAGTATTAAATAAAATAAACAGGTAAGATGGCTACTCATCGTTGCTGCACTCTTAAATGTCCAGGGTCATAGACTTCCTGTGTCCGATAAAATCTAAAACAATAGTTTGACCGCAACATTGCGGCATAGTTTTATGCGTTCTTTGATTAACTTGATATTGAAACGTTACTTTTCAATCAGAATATATGCTGAGAAGTGTAGTTATAAATAGTTACTTTAACGACAGTTTTATATCTCGTCTAGTTTATAGTGACACTTTTTTAACTGGGAAGTTATTTAAGTTACATATTTACTACATAGCATCAGGGCATAAGTAATGTTAACAGAACTAATTACTGCGAGTGGAAATATCGATCTGCAATTGAACACCTCAAAGACAAAAATATCTACCAACGGCAACGGCACGAAAAACCCCATAGTAATCAACCAAAACACCATTGAATACGTAGAGAGCTATATTTACCTCGGAAAACAGCTATCTTTTAAAAACACAAGACACGCAGATGAACTAGACAGACGAATTAACATGACCTGGAAAAAATACTGGAGTTGCAAAGAAATATTTAAATCAAAACTTTCATTCAGTCTAAAGAAAAAAGTAATGGACTCAAGTTTACTACCTTGTCTGACGTACGGCGCTCTAACCTGGATTTTTAATAAAAACAATATGTCCAAAATACGTTCGTGCCAGCGAGCTATGGAGAGAAGCATCCTTGGCATCAAGCTAATGGACAAACAAAATAGTAACAAAATCAGACTCATAACAAAAGTGATAGACGCAGTAACGCACGCTCGGCGATTGAAGTGGAAATGGGCCGGACACATTGCCCGCTATCCACAAGAAAGATGATCCAAACGAATAACAAAGTGGAGAGGCCCTGAAAGTAAGAGAGCAAAAGGCAGACCACAAGCTCGCTGGATCGACGACATACTAAAAATACCAGGAAGTGACTGGTTAAAAGCGGCGAACACCAGAAACCAATGGAGGAGGCCTATACCCGTAAGGGGCCATGACAGAAATTTGTCGTTTTTTGAAAATTAATTTTGTCTACAAGCTTTTTTTTTTTTTTTTTTGTCTTGGAATTAAAAAGACTTATTATTATTATTAACAGGGCATAACGTTCCTCAATAAACCATTGAAAAGGCTGAATCCGCCGACCAGACAGTTGTTGTGTTTAGTAGACTGCCGACAGTTGTTATCGGATTTTTCTACATGTTCTTAACTCGCGGAGAACTTTGATTGCGCGATGTAGGAATCCGATTGATTTTAGTTCCTAATTTCCTTCTTAGATGGCGCTGTAGTATATTTTGTACTAAGCCGCAATAAATCAATCAACTCACCATACAGTGCAGTCCAGGCCTGGTTGATAACGTCTAGGCACACGGTGCCGGAGACTTCGTCGATGTTAGGGTGGTAGACTTTGTTCATGAAGCCGATGGAGGGGGACTTGAAGGGGTAGTGGTCTGGGAGGTGCACGCGGACGCGCCATACGCCACCCTCATATGGAGCTGGAATTTGAGAAGAAGTTAGTTTTTATGTTGAATCAATCAGTTTGAAAATGTGTATATTACAAGGTGTAGACGGACCCTCCACGAAGTCGTCAGCCAAGCATTCTGTACATCAAACTAAGTAACTCTACGCAAAAATGATTCCTAGGAAACGATTTTTTTTACGGTCTACGGCAGGACTCAATGTAACGCACTCAAAACATTGTGCTGATGCATTGAATAGTGCGGGGGTCGTGGAGGTATTTAAATTTATAACACCAAAAAATTTTATATTAAAAAAAAATGAAAAAGTTGAAACGATGACCCCCAATATATCCGTAATTAGTAGACGGGCCAGTCAAGGCTTAGAACAAAAAAAAAATCGGAATTTCGGGGAGAACAAGTTAGTTAGTGACTTTCGGCTTCGTTAAGAGTATTTTTACACCCATTATTAAACAATCGGTTTTGAAAAAGTGTATATTGAATCAATCGGATTGGTTATAAAACAGGGAATTTGTTGAACAAACCAGCTTGAGCGGCAGTAGTCGATTGACTATTCTAGGCAGGTGTTACACATACATTTTTGTAGATTTTTGAATCAATCAGACTACTTATTGAATAATTCAAATGTGTTTTGGTTATTTTAATCAGCAACAAATGATACAGCAACCAATACTTAGCATATTATAACAATCTTACCAGAATCAATCAGTACACTCATGAATCAAACAATAATTAGACACTTTTGAATCAAATTCGATTGAAATAAATAAATGTCAATACTCACTTCCAGGAGGGCCGAAGAATTTCACGCAGAACTCATTGAGTCCTCCCAATATCGTCACCTCATGCTTACTTTCGATACTGATGGCTGAATGTTAAGGAAATATGGCAGCAATCACATAAAAGTACACAATATTTTATAAATAAACGTCTAGAATTCCTCTAGAAGGGAATTCTCGTTTATAAATCCCAATACCACTGAGTAATCTGGGGTTGAACCCAGAACCATCTGTCAGGATCAAGAATCGCGCAATGCGGCAGAATAAGTTGAATAAAAATAATAGAATTTAGAAAGTAATTTCTTCTTTTATCAATTTTATTTTATCTGTCATTATTAACAGTTGAAATAAGACTGAAATTCGTTAAAAGACAAGTTATTAAATTAGTAGTCAGTACATTTTGGGTTTTTCTGAGACCACAAAAAAAAATTGCTTGACTCATAAGGCCTATTTTTAGATGAGTCCCCATGTAAGGTTCATTATCACACTGACCTTTGTACTTATAAAAGGACAATATACTTATAATGACACCCCAGAGGGTAGAAAGGTTACAAGTATTAATGCAACCCCTCAAAGTGGGGTAGTATCAATTATTTATAGCATTGTTCTAGTAAATGATATTGGCATTACTTAAGTGTGTTTTACTGAATAAACACCCAATGGTAACTGACTGATATGATTAGCATGGAATGTCATTTTTTAAACTTAGATTACACTGGTAGTTATTGAATGTATCCACAATCATTAAGGAAGTGAATAATCGAATGAGTATGTACCTACATAAATTTACTGTGAGATGAACTCGAAAATATCAAAAATTCAAGTAGGTATCAAAGGCACTTTTAAAATGTTATATGAAATAGCAGATACAAAGCATAAAGCATTTTTTGCGCATGTTGCTATCTGCGACAACCTGTGTGCTAGCTGTCCAAACCAACCAGTACGATCAACCTCAATATGGTAGTAAATTTTGCAAAAAAAAAACACCAGTAGTTAAGTGCAATAAAAGTTCCATTATCTCACACCATTTTGGCACTACTTTAAGATTAGGTAGAAGCTACAATACGCTAATAGTTTCTATACTTACATCCTTCTTTTGCCCACGTTCCTTCCTACGCATGCCATTAATTAATGCATAATTTAAAGGGATACAGTACCGTTTCAATAAACTCGCATACTAGGTCGCGATACTAAGGAGTAAGCTAACGTAATCTTATCGTCCTTATCGCTACTTCCGTTTTGTGTTAATATCTGTGTGAATACTTTTAAAATACAGACCTACTTTTAAAGCACATATCCGGGTAATATTTTTAAGTAATCGTTTTTTTTTTCACAGTACCTATGAGACGTGGTCCACATTAGCCCTGGATATAAAGAACTGCGTCAAAGAACCCAATGCTTAGATAGGATCTTTCCCCAGCAGTAAGATAATACAACCTTACAAAGAAGACGCGGGGAAAGCGGACGGGACAGTACTAAATATGTGGTGAAGAAAGACACCTTCGAGACACCTCAGGTCTTCTACAGTAAATAGGTTTTGGGTTTGACGAGCACCCACGAACAGTCATTATGATTAATGTTAAATGATGTTTATTATGCAAATAGGTTCTTACAAACACTTTTACACGTCATTTTTTTAAACTAGTTGGGGCCGGTGTTTCGTACCTGACTACTCTGAGAAGAAACAGCCGACTCAGAGATCAAGGTTTCTTAAAGTCCAGAAATAATCTTGGTCAACTCACATGAGGACTATGCAGATTAGTGTCTTAGATGGTCTGAAGAAAGAACCACACAGATTTGAGTGGACCTGTCCAGTCAGTGCAAGCATTTGTAAGATATCGTGTAGCTCGACTCAAGGAGCTCATTATTTATGATTCGCACCTGGCAAAAATCAAAACAGGGGAATAAGATTGGTACATGATTTTTTATCGATACATAGATGGCTGATGAAGATTTTGACAACCGAGCCGGTTAGTAACACAAAACATAAAATAGCATCACGCCTGTAATTCCTGAAGGGTTAGGTAGAGGTGTGTCTATAGTACACCTACATTTCGCCAGGGGGCGAAGGACAATCCATTTGTCATTAACGGGGCCCAAATCCTGACCCGGGACTGTAACTGAGAAGTTCCGAATCAGAAGCAGCCAGTAAATTATTAAATCGTTATCCATGGAAAATTATACACTTATAGGCGTCTATACGTACGACACACAATCACATAATAACAAAATAGATGTGGTTGTGGCTATTCCGATAATGTACTATCTCTACGTATTTTTACCAAATATTATGATATACAGATAACGCCAAGTATACGTAGCGATAGCAGACTTGGTTAACGCTTGGTCATACTATGTTTATTAGTGAAAAATAGCTACAATCTCAGCTGATTAGATAAGAAAGAAACAATACAAGCTTCTTAAGATGGACACTGCGAACGGGACTTTCTTTGGAGGACAGTTTTCTTTTGGTGTCATGGCGGAAAGTATGAATGTCAACAATATGCCTAGCCATTTCCCAATTATCGTGGCATGGAACTCCAGTCTAGCCAGATAATTAATTAAATTAATAGATCGATCTTCAGGCTAAGCCGCGCTGGGCTAGGTTGGTCCGTAGATGGGTGACCATCCATTTTATACCGAGTTTCCTCCGTGCTTCGGAAAGCACGTTAAGCAGTTGGTCCCGGCTGTCATTTGTAGATCTTTGACAGTTGTTACAGGTAGTCAGTGGCTTGAAAGTCTGACAACCAGTCTCACCAAGGGGTATCGTATTACCTAGTACTTACTGGGTTGTGGAGGTCAGGCAGTCGCTCCATCTAAAATACTGGTACTCAGCTTCATCCGGTTAGACTAGAAGCCGACCCAAATATAGTTAGTGAAAGGCGCCGCAGATGATGACTTGGAGCGACTGTTTATCAGACCTCCACAAACCAATTATGGGGTAACACGAAACCCTTGAGACTGGTTGTGACTTTCCGGCTTCGAAATATCTGTAACGACTGACAAAGGTCAACAAATGAGTACTATGCTAGCCAACTAAGAATAGGATCGCGCTTGCTGTCAACTTCACACGATAGCTGTCAAATTAGTACTGCAAAACAAAAAAAAAACGGTAAAAGGAAAATGTTAAGTATATTTTTTTATTCAAAGATTTCATTATTATATATATTCACTAGTAAACAATGTTATTTCTTGAATTCCATAAATAGATAATTTTTGATAAATTCATATTAAATGGAAACAGTATTCATAAAAAAATTAACCAATAATAATTTAACTTCACAAATGCTACTGGTCACCCTAATAATGAAGTTCGCGAGTATTGCGGAACAATATGGCGTCTTGACAGTACTATTCTACTATTCTTAATTGGCTCGCATAGTACTGAGTCTATCGGCTTACGGTGCTTTTGAGGGCCGACTGTTCAGGAATAATTTAACATGGCCAACAAATGCACATAAAAGTACTGCTAGGAAAGTTTCTGAATCATTTTGAAAATTAAAATTATACCACGAAAACTCAGCCATTGAAAATATTATGAAAATAAAATGAGTAATACTTTAAAACTTTGCAATAATTAGTTCCCGATATGTCATACTGAATTTAAAACCAGCTCACGTGCCTATAGTCATTGTTTCCTGAAACAATGATTCAGCGATCTATCAGCACGGGAAGGAACATCACTGTTCCCAAATTCAGTTTAGAAATTAGTCATCACGTCGGGGTCACTAGTATCGGGGTATGAAGAACACGCTGTAAAGGGAGACCAGACCGACCAGACGGGTATTATGTCTAGAAGGCGACTGCCCGACAGTTGTTGTCGGGATTTTCTATACAGTTTTGCATCCTGGTCAAATTCAAGGAGGTATCTATACTAATGATTCTCGACCCGATTCTATAATAAAAAGGTTTTTTTTTTCATTTTTTTATGGATATCGGTAAGTGTAAATCCCTGTATTAAAACGCAGTCCGTCTGTTCCTAGCTCAATAAACGCGCCGTCACACACACAAACGAAACCTTTATTCCACAGTATAATTATGGACAGTATGGAAACTAGGGGGTGGTTAACGCTTACCGATTTCCGTAAAAAAATAAAAAGCCTACCCTTTTTACTATCGATTCGGGTCGAGAATCATTAGTATAGATACCTCCTTGAATTTGACCAGGATGCAAAACGACAGCCTGTATAGTCTTAAGGAAGCACAAGGGTTGCCCGCGAAATTTAAATTTTCTTAAGTTTATTGCAATTTGCAGGTCAGTGTCTGGTTGTATGTTGATGAAAATATGAATCGCGCCAGTAACACGTATGAAGTTACAGAATTATAATCACTCAAATCATCAACACAACCCTCCAAGTTCATTTAACCGCATTGAGTGACTTTTCCATGAAATAGTTATTGAAGGATAACTTTGAACTGCGCGATTTAGAATTTTGATGTTAGTTCTAATTTCGTCTCGTCCTTCATACATACTACGCAAGTTAAAATAAGCAAGAAGGTTGAAAATCAGCCTGTTGCTACCTCGGGAAGTCGCGACTGATTGGCGACGCTACGTGCAAACGATTAATTATGTAAGAGTAGGTGCAGACGGATATCAATCGATATTGTCTGCTCTTTGTCTAAACCAGGAGTGACCGACTCAGAGTGCTCGGTCATGGACCTTTGTTTTGAGTACAGGATGCAGTTGCTTAGGTTCATAACAGGACATTTTTGGGTTCATCACAGGACATTTTAGGTTCGTTGTGAATTTTTGGCAATTTTTAGGGTTACGTACCTCTATCGGCAAAACGGAACCCTTATAGGATCACTTTGTTGTCCGTCTGTCTGTCAAGACCCTTTTTCTCAGGAATGCGGCGGGTTGTAAGCGGTATCAAGCTGAAATTAATACGAAATACTCAGGTCTGCTACCCCTTGGAGCAATGAAAAAATCAAACTTGTAAGTCAACGCGATCAAAAGATATGACTGTTTATGTCGCATATTATGTGATTTCACAAGGGAATCAAAACCTATAGGGTACTTCCCTTTGACCTAGAATCATCAAATTTGGCAAAAAGTAAGGCCTTACAGCAAAAATAAAGAAAAAATCCAAAAAAAACAAAAAAGTTAAAAATTAAAGGGTGTCCCTATACCCTTTACATACATAGTTGACGCCAATTATTTTTTTTTTTTTGTAGATAATGGTTCGGAACCCTTCGTACACGACTCCGACTCGCACTTGGGTGGTTTTTAAATGAGGTAAATGGTGGTTTTTAATTCTCTTGGTAAAACTTGAAGGGGGAGGTCTTTGCCCAGCTGTGGAACAGTATGGGCAAAATAAAAACAGGTGAAAATTGACAACGACAGGGCGTTTTATAAGGTAGTGTTATATAACGGCAAACAAATAATGGGAGAGACAGACATACAGTACCACGGTCCACGTGCTCATTAATATGATACATCATGAAAACGTTGAGCTTTGCAGAGCGTTGCCTCTGACACTCATAACAGTCACTTCCGAAACCTCAGCGACTACTGAAAGTTGGCATAAGCAGATAGAACTGACATGCCCCGGTCAGAGTTTCCTCAGATTCATCCCATTCCGACTAAGTTCTATGTATGCGCTAACATAAAGAGTTCGGGCTCCAAAGTAAACTCGCACGGTCAAAAGTTTAATTCCGCTGGGTCCGGACCCAAAAGGATTAAGCTTACACTTAAAAGCTTCTAAAAAGTCTAAGTTTCAAAAACAGGGGATTTACAGAATTCATGCAAAAGATCCGTTGTTGAGGAGCTAGTGGCTTAATAATAAAAGCCACACGGACCGATCTTCAAGGTCAGGCAGTGCTTGCTGAGGTTCGTCCGTCGACCATAGTTCATTACCATATCGAATTGCTTCGGAAGGCGTTGGTCCCGTATGTCATTTGTAGATCTTTGATAGAGGTTACAGTTAGTCGTAGTCCGAAACTCTCACAGCCAGTCTTACCAAGAGGTATCGTATTACCTAGTACTAACTGGGTTGTGGAGATCAGTTATGCAGTCGCACCATGTAAATTGCTGATATTCACCTGCTTCCTGTTAGACTGGAAGCCCACCCCAACATAGGAGGGGAAGGCAAGCAGATGGTGCAAAACGTCCGTTGTTACTATGCGAGATTAACAAGATCGAAACAAAGGAGTCGGACTGTTTCTATGCATTACTTTGCATAAATATTTCAGCCTATGCTTGCGACAGAATGACTCACTAGACGCATAAACTCGTAATGAGAATTATTTACTACTAATGGTCAGTCACAATGTCAATAGTCTGACGTCATCGCCAATTAGTTTATCAAAAGTTGCAATAGGTCAGCTTTAAGTTCATTTAGATTTATACAATGTCTTTTGGCTTTGATCATTTTGGTTCAAATTTGGCTGAGGATCAGGCCTTTTTGAACGTCGAAAATACCGCCCATCGACTTCCTACTGTTTCAACTGGGAAGAAGTGGCGCAACAGACGCCCCAACAACAGCTCAGTCAAGAAAATAAATAGTAAAATCGGCGTCACTTATGAGTCTTCTAATTTCTGAGTTATTTGGACTGGAAGAACAGCGAATGGTAATCTTTATATATAACACAGTTTTAACCCGGTTAGTTCCACTTTAAATCTCTAATACATTCACTGACAGATCATGCACAGCTTAAACCACTGGGAATAGAAGCTTGAAATTTTGAAACAGGAGTTCCGATATAACGAAGAAGAGCCCTAAGCAAGGATGCTTGAAAATTCATCCCCTCAAGTGGTTAATAGGGGATGAAGTTTATATATATCACATAATCATTTTTGCCGATTAGAAACCCCTTTGAAAGCAAGGCTTATAAAATTACAAAAAAATCCGATGCCTCAAACAAGTCATTAGTAGCCCCAGTTTTCTGGATTTCTGTAATATGTAAAGACAATGGCCCCGAAAGTCAGTATATTACGTTTACCTCCTCAGAATTGACCATCGCCGAGGGGTCAATCGAGGTGTATGAACTTAAGGTCAGATATGATAAAAGGTTATAAATAAAAATAAAAAACACGGCTCAAATTGATTGCCAAACGAGTATATGATTTAAATTTCTTGTAGGGGATAACGTCTAGCCAAATTCTTAGTGAGAGGGGGAAAGATTGACATCCAATTTCGCCGAGACACGCTTTCAAGAAATAGACGTCAATGACCGGGACTCGAGAGTTCAGCATTAAAAAACCAAAGGAGATAAAATGAAGAAGAAAAAGAACCACAGAATCGATCGTTACGAAGTTGACAAATAAGTATCCCGGGGATTTGGCGAAGGACAAACGCTTCTTTTTTGTATTAATATCCCTAAAGATCCCTGCCAGATGAACAAAAGAGCCTAAGGTCACCTTCTGAGGTAACTTTCCCGTTACAAATGCAGCATTACCGATTCGCTAAAGAAAAGTTCTGTTACTGACAACCAAATCGAAATGTGATGAGCGTTGCGTTGAACTTAGCGAGTTGTGGTGCAAGCGGACTTTAATGTTTATCATAACTTACACGAGTTTTAGTGGATTACTAATGAATATTTTTATCAAAAAACGTGAGTTATAGTAATAATAAGTAAACGCGTTGCACTTCATTATGAAATATACAGTAAAACAATCGTGACCAAATAGTTTTACCGCGAAACGTAACCATTAGTATTTGTGTGGAAATATTTCTTCCACCGATGACCTTATTCAAAATCACTAGGCAACACTTACTTAGTAAAAATTACTGAGTAGACAGCGCAGTGCTTAAATCTTAGGGTTTAGAACATCTCCAAATCCGTGAAATTGTGCAAGAGTTCCTTTAGAGCAGGTGAGCACTAAGAAAGGATTTTTAAACCATAAAGGAGTAATTTATAAAATGTGATTAAAATAATGATGATTATAAATGTTGATGGATTTAGAGGGAGAGGAAGACCAAGGAAACGATGGATGGATTGTGTGAGGAATGATAAGAAAGAAAAAGGAGTAAATGATAGCGTAGCGGTTGAGAATGAAAGATAAAAACGTGTTGCGCCGACCCCAAATAACATGGGCCAAGGGCAGTAAGATTGATGATGATGAAAGGGGTCATTTATATCAAATCTTGTTGATTTTAAAGTTGAAATTCCAACAGGGCAGTTACAGTGCGTCGCTTTTTTTGGAAACTTGCATGAGCCTATTACCTGCCTCCGTATTTTGGCCCTGCATTTGTAAGATGCTATTAGTATTGATTCGGTACTAGATGATTCTTTCATGCATGATTGAGCAGTGATTGGTTGAACGCGGAGCGAATGCTCGACCTTCGAATCCTCCAGAGATTTACGATTTTATCAGTAGGCTATTGAAATGATATATTGCGTAATTGAAATGATAGTAGCACCGTTGGTCCTGGCTGTCATTCGCAGATAGTCCTGAGAAACCCGGAAGTCTAGCAACCAGACTTTAAGCCAAGGGCTATTGTGTTACCCAGTAATGGGTTCTGGAGGTCGGGGGGGATAGTTCAGTCTACATAGAGCGAATTCTGATATTCATCTGTATTCAGTTAGACCCAAAATCGTTGAGACTTGTTAATTGGTGCAGATTTTTGAGAATACCAAATGAAAAATGGTGAAAGAATACGAATTTAATTCCCTAATGAGCACAAAATAAATCACAAACAGCTTAAAAACGAATGCAATTAATGAATTAGTCATTCTACACTAATCGTAGCTATAAATTAGCTCTGAATTCAGTTTTTCGCTCTGTTTAATTCAATGCACATTCAGAGAACGTGAATGTTTGAATCGAGTGCAGCGATAATATGATTTCAGAATCGGATTTCAGAAAGAGACGGCACGATCGTTTATAGGTATTTAGCTTGACAGTCGCCACGGGTAGTCCAGAAGCCTGAGCTTCTGACAACCAGTCGTACGAAGGGGTATCGTGTTATCTTGCAGTGGTGGAGGTCAAATAGACAGTTGGTCCACTTAGAATACTCGTATTCAGCAGCATCCAGTTTGACTGGAAGCTTTGAAGTTGGGAAAAGGCTGGTGTGACTTGGGTTTTAAAAAGACACTGTCAAACACAAATTGCTGATGTAGGTCACACGGCGACGGCAAGGTAAATGGAACTGGGCTGGCCGCATCTACCCTACCGGTCACAAAAAGCAGCAAACGGCAATGCGGCAAGCCACAGGCGAAGGTGGCGGGACGAACTCGACTCTTATCTCAAAGATTGCCAACGAACAGCACTGGATAGGGATAAGTGGGAGGAGGGAAGGGACTCCTTTGCCCTGCAGTGGGACACAGATGGCTACTATCAATAACTGTCGTTACAGCCAATGGCCTGATGACTAAGAGCCTCGACGATATTTTTCGAGGTTCTCACTGGGCGGTTGGATCAAGGGCCTGAATCAAAAGGCAGTACTCCTCGATACGGCTCGCACTGTAAAGAGGTTCCTGGCTGTGGAGCCCTTACCACCGGTAGCTTGGACCCGACACCGGCGGAACCATGTTTTTTTTTATATTTTTAAATGCTTTTTTAAGAAATGTGTAATTTGTTTTTAAATGAGTATGAAGACGAATAAACGAAATAATAATTGTCATGCGTATGAGTGAAAGAGAAGTCGATCAATGTATAAACTTGAAGTTCTTTGCAAACCTAGATGCCAAATAAAGACCAAATATTGAATGTCTGCTGAATAGAGTAAATCAATATGAGTGTCAGTGCCAGGTGCGAAAGGAACCGCTAATGGCCGAAAGTTCGTTTTATGAGTCTAGAAATTTTCGTAATTACGTTATTTTTGACAAGGCCGAATGTTCGGGGGTGTGCACTTTCCAATTTTTTTATAGTTAAGAGAAAATCAAATGTACTTTTTATGTGAACAAAGTTCGAATCTGGGAATAAGATAGAATTTAGAAATTGTCTGTCAAAGTTTTCTTTTACGCAACTCATTTATTAATGAAATCATCCCATCATATTAACACGGGATGGGTTGGTGTTACGCGAATGGATAAAGTAAGAACTAAGTACATAAGAGGAAGTCTGAAAGTGGCGCCGGTGACTGAAATGTGTGTGGTAATCGGTTGCCGTGGTATGGGCATGTGATGCGGAGGAATGAGGACAATGTGAAAGTTTTGAGTATGAATGTGGACGGGTATAAGAGTGGAGGAATACCAAAGAAACGATGGATGGACGGTGTGAAGGATGGTGGCACGAAAGGAGGTGTCTGATGAGATGACGAGTAATACAAAAGTATGGAAGAAGACATGCTGCACCGACCTCAAATGAATTTGTGTAAGAGCAAGACAATAATGATTAAAAACAACCAAAACAGTCTTTGGGAAAAATGCTCCTTTTTCCTCCAGAAAACGAATACTAAAATGACACAGGGACAATAATTGCAACGAATCGCTTTAGATTATTACGTTACGTTTTTGATATGTGACGCACGTGGTCATGTATGTATGTACTCGTTTAAAACACATGCTTTACATACGTCACATTATTACCGATAGTTCTGCTTGCGACTGACTAAACGACGCTTATTGAGAAAATATTATATCATCCATCTGCCTAGCCCTTCCAAACAATGTTGGGGTCGGCTTCCAGTCTAAACGGGTGCAGCTGAATACCTAAGCTTTACATGGAGCGCCTGCCTATCTGATCTCCAGAACTTAGTTACTCGATAACGCGATAAACCTTGGTCAGGCTGGTTTACAGACTTTCGGCTATCAGACCTTTTACGCCTGTCGCCTTGGAATTATAGCCGATACCAAAGGTTTGCGTGCTTTCCGAGACACGTAGAGGTCTAGATATGTATGAAGAAGGTTGTCTATCCACAAAGCGTCCTCGGCAAACGTCGCTTAACCTTCGATCGACCCGTAAAGTTATTACTTAGCCACCAGCCCCTCTACTAAAATATCTTTGTTTTTACTTAAGAGAAAATACATATAGTATGAATGATTCAAGAATTTTAAGACAATATAAAGCATTTTACTGCCTCGTTGCGCGATTGCTGAGCATGAAGTCTGGGGTTCGATTCCCAGGTCGGGCAAAGCGTTATTGGGTTTGGTCCATCAGGAATTTGTCAGTGGCAGCCACGGAGCCCGGATTTGTGCCCGGTTGATGGTTAAAGGTTCGCCACCTTACGAAATGTGGGTGTGCTATTAGGTACACCTCTGCCTAACGCTTCGGGGATTACAGGCGTTATGTTATGTTATTTACTATACCAAGACGCGGCCCGTTTTTTTTTTCCGTTTGGTTATCATCAAATAACCCTTCCCGCTCTGGGTTGAGTGTCAGACTTTTACTGACTAAAAGTCATCCATGTTCCTTCCTTTGCCCTTTGTGTTCCAGGGCCGCGGTATCTCTTTCGAACAGCCCCGCAACCCTGGCAGCAAGATGCGGCCCCTAACCAGACGGTGGAAGAACACAAAATAACTACCTATCTGCAATTTCCTTAATTAAGATAGAAATTTTCTATATATTTTTTCTTACTGGCTATAGGAAAGCAAATGCTACCTTTCCATTCCATTCCTCTTATTTTACCGTTAATTAATTTCGGTCCGAGTTCGCAGACGGTTAAATCAATTCTCTTGGACACACTTAGTAATCTTTTTTCGTCGGTTTTCGTTCTTTTCTTACAAGATAAACGGTGAAAGTGTACGGAGTGCTAATCAAGAAAAATGCTTTTAATTAGTGGACACATCCCCGAGTTCTAAGAAGCTGCAGACTGAGCCTAATTCATTTATGTTTTGCGGACAGCTAACATTGCTCTACGCTAGGAGATGATGAAATAGGATATTACATAAAATATTTACCGTAATTAAGATGAATTAAAAAACTGAGTTTAGGGAAAATAACGTGGGAGGTTGAAGTGGGAATAAGCGGACCACGTAGCGCAATGCACGCCGGGTGCATTTGCGCGAGAGTGGACAAAGATCGTCACTCACTGGACGCTTGAGGGAGTACATCGCCGTCGAGGTCGACCGCGGCGAAGGTGGTGTGATGGTCGGATCATGTTTGCAGGGCACCATGGCCAGAAACTGGACGAGAAAGAGAGGTTTGGAAGGAGAAAGCAGAGGCCTTTGCCGAACAGTGTGAAACGACATAATATACACGGAATTCATTCCTGAAAAAGTTTCACATTTAACTGAACGTTTTTGACTAATCCTTGAGAAGTATCTATCAATGTTGAACTTGCAATTGTTACAAACAAACGCATTCACATTCTAAACCATTAATGATTAAATTATTAAAGTAAAAAAAAATATTATAACAATTTAAAAAAACAAAGTTAGTATTTTTTTTACTTTCTTGCACTTGGCTTTTCGCTCGGTGATCTACAAATTGCGACAGGAATAGTTAAAAGCTTTCCTCGGTGGAAAGTTACTCTGTGACGCGACGTTCGTGCTTATTTGGAAACACGAACATTGTCGAAGCACATCTTTTTTCTGGTTTAACTGTACTTTACTTTTAGGGTTCCATGTGGCTCAACGGTAGAGGTACTGATTTTGCCTACGCCTATCTCTTTGACCTTATGAGGCAGCTAGCTAATATTCGCGTAAATTACAGCTTTTTTCATGTCAATTAAAAGCAAAATTAAAGGAGTCTCCAACTCCCCATTCAAAATAAAAATCTAAAATTTAGTGTTTTTCCTGCTCTCGTATGTTATTTTTTAAACGAATCCCAAAGTGCGCGAGTTTTACTTTCACACCTGGCCATTTTTGTTTTGCACAAAAAGACGCAACATTTTTATATTTCGCTGTGCGGCATGACGTTAGAAAGTCTTAGTTTTTTTTTCTTTTGCATATTTTAAGTCTATTGTGTAATTGTATTGTTAAAGCAGAAGCAAGGAAATACTGACATGCTCAACAAATAAATGTAAATAAATAAATACTCATTAAATAGTTTCTCCAGAAGAGGAGGACTATACTCCACAGTCCTGGGTTGAAATGATGATGAATATTACAAAAGTTTTGATTAACTTTTACAAATCATGTGACCAGTTAATTACTTATTATCTTATTTATTTTGTCAATCAACATTGTAGACACTACCTACTTTATTGATAGGTAGATTTCTCTTAAAACATTAATACATTTTATATTACTAAGTAAGTCATTGAACCAACTCATTTACGTTTTTTTTTTATTACTTCTAATAAAATTGTCTCATCAACAGTATATTAGGGAGAAATTCATCGTATAATTCGACTTTACTAGATATATATATGTTTTACAAAAATAATGTCTTCAGTAGGTAGGTCTTAGACAAACTGAATATGAAAAAACTCAAAAGCTATAAAATATGTTTAGGGAGAAAACTATAAACAAGCATAATGTGAGGGTTTATTTTGTCTAATAAAAATTATATTAACTATGCTATCTATTTCATACGGATGGGCCTTTGTTCAGCAATGGGATGGTACTGGCTACAAATATTTTTTTTTAGAAAAAAGTGTGAACAAAAATGCGTAAATAAGATAAATTATGTAAATTGTGATGAACCAATTGCCAATGTCAGTAAGTAAAGATAGTGTTAATTGTCAGATTCAGACTAATCAAAATTATAACGAGGAATTATTTTGCTACCTTGACTGAGGACAATGAACCAATGCGGGTTTTTTATATGAATTAAATAAAATGTGTGCTAAACCAGAGTTGTTTTAACAACTAACTTAACTTTTCTATTTTTAATTAAATATATTTTTAATGACTGGCATTTGATTACAGTTAATTATTTAAACTTTTATAAATATGTACTTTTTTATGTAAAGTGGTGAATAAAGTAATATGTTGGGTAAGAAATAATAGCAATAATAAAAAAAACTTGTGTGATAAACACTTCAGTAAAAACAATAAACAATGAGACAAATTGTTTTGTCAAAAAATGTTTTTGCGAAACATCATTATTGTAAATATTCAAAGTTGTTTATGTCCTATGAAAGGGAGATATATTTAGAACAAGTGCAAAACATATGAGAATGTTCCAAAACAAAGTAGTTAAATGAATCATGTGCTATAATACAACATCAATGAAAACTTTAAGGAATTATGCTAATGCAAATAAAACCTGTTTGCTGACACTGACCCAAACATACAGTAACAAAGAAATAGCTAACAACAGGGAACTATGTACATGCAATAACGATTAATTACGCATAATAGACTCTATAGGTAATCCGTTGTGTGCATAAGGCCATAAACAGAGAAAAAAAAAAATGCGCAATCGAGACCATGGCCTACATAGGGAATTACGAAATATCACCAGCTAGAAACATACGGAAGAACACTGCTAACGTAACGCACCTATTAGTTTATCAATGCGTTATATATAGATACGTTGGCCCACGGAGACGTGAAAAGAATGCTTACCTAGACAAATAGGCAAAGGTCTACATCAATAGGAACCTTCAAATAAAGTGTTATTAATAACTTTTAACGGGTGTACAACAAAGAAATGTTAATAAAAACACACCCCATATTGATTTTATATAAGGTCGTGACAATCAGCTGATGGCCCTACAGCTACTTATTTACATGGTGGCCCTCGAACGCAATAGGTTCTTTGTAATGACTATAACAAAGAAAGGATACAGTTTGATGACATCGGTGTCCATGCGTCGTTTCCCAGCGCTCGGTGACGACATCTTCGTGATCTATTGCTAATAAATCACAATATCGAACACGAACACTAGAACTAACTCACACTAGACGCAGCGAAACCAATTTTTCGTCCACCAGCAGCAGTCAGAAAAATAACATTGTAGAAAAACAATGGACACAAACCATAGACTAAAATTTCGAAGATGATGTGTAATGAAAACGATGTTGCCACTTGGCAAAATCAATAAAACTGCGGAAAATCTCCGATTTTAGCCCTATGTATACGGTTCTTTACAATAGACAATGGCAATTCCAGAAGATTATGCGTCAAAAATTAAAAAGCAAGGAAATTTGTCTATGCGTCATCATCAGCGAAACTTCGCGTGTGAATCGAGAAAGATTATTTATAATTCAGTTTTAATAATAGATTTCTTTTACATATACATCCCAAACTTAGTTAGGACGACGCGTTTGTGGACTGCGACGCTCCGTCGGCGCGCCACGAATGCGGAAACATGTGTTTTGATGTGAACATCAAATCATGATACATGACAACAAATTATAATTTATCGGAGTTTACGTGTGTATTCATTGTGTGTTGGAGTGATAAAGGGTTGTTGTGAGATCTTTTGGTAGTGGTGATTACCGTAGCGGATCCGTGTGGGGCTGGTGATAAGTGATAAAGTGCGGTCATTTCCGGTGTGTTGTTCGTGATGTGGGCGCCCCGGTGAAGTGTCCTGCTGAATCGTTCTGACATCCTGGTAGAGCCATGGCGAACACAGGGATCGGGGTCTCTTTTGACCCTAATGATATGACCAGGTTAGTAACAAGATCACTATAGTAACCCTAACCACAATACCTAAGAATGTCCTGTTTCCCTTCATGATTGTCCTAATATGGAAACAAAATACAAAGCAAGTACTTACTAGCAATTTTCTATAAACTTTGAACCTATAACACATTAGTATTTAGTTCAAAATCTTCCATTTGATGTCTACAATAAACTTGCTCAGAATTATTATTTCAACTCAATCTCTATTATGTAGTCTCTTTCTATAATTAAATAATAATTTGAACAAATAAAGAGAATGAACAATTAGAAAAACTGTCTCTAAACCACAAAGATGACACATGAACGAAACAAACATCAACACAGTTTATTTATTATTTGGTTTTCCCTATAAATTAATATAAAGTCATATTTCTCTATTTGAAATAGTGTCAAACACATTGTCAGTTTAAACATGTAGTTTGGACCTAATACACCTACCTCACACTTATTTAAAGTTTACGCAACATGCCTTCTTCTTTAAATGATCTCTATTGCCTGATGTCTGAGTATTCTCATACATGGTAAGCATTTTTAATTCTATTTACTGCTTGTGATATTTTGTTTTCAATGTCGGTGGCTTTTTGTAATTATCAATCAATATTTCCATTTAGAAATCCAAATAGTGAGTAAAACTAAGAATCGGTTTTAATAATTTGTCTTCTTCAATCTTCGGTTGAGCCTATTCAAATATTTTATTTCAGCTATAAATCCATATAATGTTATTAGTCGTATAACTTAGCCTAATGTTAGTATTCAATTAAATTAATAATAATAAAATTAACCATTGAGCTATTTGTTCAATGGTTCTATGTTTACGTCTGATGATTATTTATTTGATGTAAAAATAAAACTAACAAAAATGTCTTTTCATGCTTAAACATTGTCCTCTCCAAACTGAATACTCTGTCCTTCCTAGCAACTAAAATGCATGTTAACAACATTAAGTAAAGTAATATCAGTTAATCTGCCATTGATAACAACTCTATAAATATCCCGCTTCATTATACTACTCATGTTTTTTTAACTCAATTGAAGTTTCAAGTGCTGATCTCAATATTAAAATAGCCGATGGTGTATGCTGTATGGGCTCAAGCACTGATATGTATTATTATCAGCCATTTGTGTCCCACTGCAAGGCAAAGGCCTCTCTTCCCTCCTTCTACATCATCATCCACAGCTTGACTTTACCCAATACTGGGTATAGGCCTCTCTTTGCTTTTGCTAAGCTCCACGTTCTTGTGCCAGCCTCATCTGGGATAAACTCGTGATGGCAACACAACTGTCCTTCTACTTATCCCTATCCGTTGCTGTTTATCGTCAACCTTTAACATAAGGGTCTAGTTTGTCTCACCACCTCCTGTGTTGCTGCTGTTTAACACACTGAGTGTTAATAGCAACAAATATTATACTCTTACTCAAATTCAAAAGTTATTTTCCCATTGAATAATTATGCTACTTTAAAATAAATGGATTATAATTACGATCTGTTAAAAAATGATTTGATTTAACATAATTAAAAAAATAGTCTCTGTAAAAAACTGCTACTGTATTGATAAAAAGAGAACACTACTACTCTCCTCTATACTGTTCTACTTACTGTACTGTAAGGAGAAAATCACGTTTATTTGTGTATTAATCGCTAATTCCTTTACTAGACTTTTTATACAGAGACTTTTAGAAAGCAATTTTAATGCACAGGTCCACTTAAAATTTGCAATTTCAAAAGTTTTCTGTAAAAAGATAAACAAATATGGTTATTTATGAGTAAATTGGAATTCCACTACGATATTTATTATAATATATAACTTGAATTTATTAGAAACTAGCGACCCGCCCTGGCTTCGCACGGGTGCAATGTTATGTTATACATATAAACCATGCTCTTCAATCACTCCATCTATTTATAAAAAACCCATCAAAATCCATTACGTAGTTTTAAAGCTAAGTATACATAGGGACAGACTGCGGGAAGCGACTTCGTTTAATACTACTTAGTGATTAGTTGAAAACACAATTTAATGTCCAAGCAAGCATTTTTCTTTATAGTAATTTAAGAATTTCACTTAATACTGCAAACTAAATAGTAAAAGCTGCAGTTAGATAGTATGTCAAAACATTTTGACAAACACAGAAAACTATATTTATAAAGAATCTATTAACTAATAATTAACCTACCATCTTTCAATAAGCTTTAAAGTACCTAAATCATAAATATATTTTATGACTGTCCCCAATTTAAGAAAACAGGTTGTTTATCTCAAAATATAAATAAGACAAAAATATATAAATATGTGATCAACAAAACATAGGTTGTTTGATTTTTGTAATAATTATTTAATGAACTCTAACTTCACCCTGTTGAGGTCGAAAATTATCCCACAGTAACACATACCTACCCATTAATTAAGGAAGGACATGGTCATAACCCACATCATGGTCGAAATGTGTGTTAAATTTCAGCTTTTAGGGGTATGGGGATTGGTTGGAGAGGGCAAATATGTAAACAGGATTGGAAAGCCATGGGGGAGGCTATCAGCCTAGAGCAGGCTGATATAAAACGAAGCGGTAAGGGAAACAGGATGTAAATTTAGTCAGCCCCGATCGGCAAAGCAGGATCTCTCTATGGTTGATTTTGGGTAGTTTTACATATCCATAACTCACAGATAACCCAGATTTCGCGATGCAACATTTTTAGTTCTTAATTTGTATAAAAGATGTTGAGTATGAATGTAGATGGCTATAAGAGTAGAGGAAGACCAAAGAAACGATGGATGGACTGTGTGAAGGATGATATGGCTAGAAAGGAAGTGACTGCTGAGATGACGAGTAATAGAGAAGTATGGAAGAAGAAGACATGCTGCGCCAACCCCAAGTAATTTGGGATAAGGGCAGGAGAATGATGAATTTGCATTAAAGATGCTGCTAGTGTTCTTTTGTCAATCTCATATTCGCTACACGCCGCCGTTACATTGTGTAAAAATAACAGACAGACAGGATGACTTTCGCATTTATTATATGTATAAGTAGGGACATAAATGGATTTTAGGTAAAGGGGCGACAATAGAAATTAATCTTTGAGTATTTTCCTCAAGTCTATAATTTCAAGCCTTTTTTGTTTGATATTCTCTGAACAGGGAAAACCTATTTAGTATACCAGCCAAATAGAAGTTGTTTAAATTTAAATTTATGCTAGGTATGAACCCAAAACATGGAAATTATTACAAAATAAATAATATGCTCCGTGTCGGACGTAAAGAATAGCACCATCCCATATCTTCCCGTGGGTGTCGTAAGAGGCGACTAAGGGACTTACCAGAGAATGGGCAGCAGGTTTTCTGTGTTTTTGTAACAACCGTACTGCGATCGCCAACACGACTGCCAAGCGTGGCGATTATGGCAAAACCCCCCTTATGATGAGCGTAACACAAAGGTGACCCCTAGTGGCAGCCCGTCTATCCTCGACTATGGTAGCGGTCGAGGTGACGGCGTGGCAAGGGGTGCGAAGAATCTCCGGAAGGGATCCGTCGGCTTATACCGACGACTTGACCTGGCAATATACAACACGCGGACACCCCGGACCGACGAGAAGATGGTGCAACTAAAAATGAGATTGACTTCATCATGTCAACCAAGAAGCAAATGTTCAATGATGTCTCTGTGATCAATTCGGTGAAAACCGGGAGCAATCACCGCATGGTAAGAGGCACATTGAACATCAATATCAAGCTTGAAAAGTCACTGATGAAGTCTACGCTCCGTCCAGCACAGATCCAGATCCAAAATCCCGAGAGCTTTCAGCTTGAACTCAGAATCGTTTCGAGTGCCTAGCAAGCTCAGTGGACGAATACAACGATGGGTTCGTGGAAACTGTCCATACGACTGGGTCTAAGTTCTTCAAGACACGTCGTGCAGATAAGAACAAAAAGCTCTCTGATCATACTCTTAAGCTCATGAAGGAGCGGCGTGAGATGATCCTGCAGTCTTCAGATGAGGCGTGGAAAAGCTCAATAGACGGATCTCTAAATCCTTGAAGAGCGACCTCCGCCGCTTTAATACCGAGCGTATTAAAGACACAATTGAGCAGAATAAAGGCTCCAAGGTATTTGCGAGAGATCTGGCTTTTGGGCAGAGCCAGCTCACGAAACTGAAGACCGACGATGGCAGGATCGTATCCGCCAAACCGGAGCTTCTGAGCTAGACTGACCCGACATTATACCGAAGACATCCCGGACGTCAGCCTGTACGAGATTAGGATGGCTCTGAAACAGCTTGAAAACAACAAGGCACCGGGTGATAATGGAATTACGGCCGAACTCCTGAAGGCGGGTGGAAAAACGGTACTTAAGGTCCTTCGGAAGCTGTTTGATTCCGTCATACTCGAGGGGGAAACGCCACAGGCATGGTGCAGGGGTGTGGTGATATGGTGCTGAAGAACTATAGGCCCATCTCAAGTCTAATCCATGTCTACAAGTTGTTTTGAAGAGTCATCACGAATCGTCTCGCGCGCAGGTTTGACGATTTTCAGCCTTCAAAAGGCTTCAGCACCGTAGGTCACATACATACGCTGCGGCAGATTATACAAAAAACCGAAGAGTATAATCTGCCTCTCTGTTTAGCGTTTGTGGACTACGAGAAAGCCTTCGATTCGATCGAGACTTGGGCTGTACTATAGTCTCTCCAACGGTGCCAAATCGACTATCGGTACATCGAGGTGTTGAAGTGTTTGTACAAAAACGCCACCATGTCAGTCTGACTTCAGGACCAGACCTCGGAAACTGTTCATATCTCCGAAACTGTTCACCGCTGCACTGGAGGATGTGTTCAAGGTTCTGGACTGGAGAGGGCTAGGCATCAACGTTAATGGCGAGTACATCACTCACCTTCGGTTTGCCGATGATATAGTGGTCATGGCTGAGACCATGGAGGACCTCGGTACAATGCTCGATGACCTCACTAGAGCCTCCGAAAGAGTGGGTCTTAAAATGAACATGGACAAAACCAAGATTATGTTGAATGCCCATGTAACACCTACTCCTATCAAGATCGGAGACTCTATGTATACTCGAAGTTGTAGACGATTGTCTACCTGGGACAAACGGTCCAGCTTGGTAGGTCTAACTTCGAGAAAGAGGTCAACTGTCGAATCCGACTCGGCTGGGCAGCGTTCGGGAAGCTGCGCGGTATCTTCTCGTCCAACTTACCGCAGTGTCTCAAGACGAAAGTATGACCAGTGTGTGTTGCCAGTGATTACATACGGGACCGAAACGTGGTCGCTCACAATGGGCCTCATTCGAAGGCTTAAAGTCACCCAAAGGGCAATGGAGAGGGCTATGCTCGGAGTTTCCTTGCGTGATCAAATCAGAAATGAAGACATCCGCAAGAGAACCAAGGTTACCGACGTAGCCCGAAGAATTGCCAAACTGAAGGGGCAGTGGGCAGGGCACGTTGCTCGCAGAACGGATGGCCGATGGGGCCGCAAAGTTCTGGAGTGGCGACCGCGAACCGGAAGACGTTGCGTTAGAAGGCCTCCCACTAGGTGCACCGATGACCTGGTGAAGGTTGTGGGGATCCGCTGGATGCGAGTCGCACGGGACCGGTCAGTGTGATCAGTGGAAGGCCTATGTCTAGCAGTGGACGTCTTTCGGCTGAAATGATGAAATAATATGTTATGTCAAACATTAAACAATAATTCCATATTTAGAATGAAGTATTAAATGTTACGTAAACATATTAGATTATTAGCATACATTTTACAAAATAGAGGACTTCAAAAAGATATTTATAACTTCAGTACATTGTGTGTCACATACGTATTTCACAATTCTTACATAACAGTGCCCCTATATTGCTCCTAAGGGTTAGCCATAGGTATCAGTAGCGAAGGGTAAATTTTTGTAAGAGGTAAGCTGGTACATATCTTTATGTGATTTTATTACTTGTCTTTAAAATACTGACTGTGCCATTTTTCAATGGAAAGCCGGTAGGAATCGAGTTGTATTGAACCTTCGCCACTGATAGGTATACCCTACAGCACTCCCACATTTTACAGTCCATTGTAATGGGAGCGAGCTTATACCAGGCACAAATTAAGACAGGATGCTACAGAGAAATCCCTTTTTGGACACTCCTATAACACTTTACCCAACCTAGGAATCAAACCCTCAGAATTAGCTCTTATCGCCACTAGACCCTGACTCAGTCAACTTGAAAAAAGTGAATCATATTTTGCAATTCCAAATAATTATTGAAACCACGAATAACAAAGAATCCGAAATTCACGACTCAAGAGATCACTATTAGTACTTTACCTTGAAATTTTTCACAACTCACGAAGCGTAATTAACACAAAAACATCTTGTATTGAGACAACAAAAACATTTTGTTGGTAATTAGTAGCTAACTGGAATGACCTTCAACTGATCTGTAAGTGAAACCGTTCATTTCTGGGCTAGTTTATTCTACTTCCTTAGTGTGGGAAGAGTTTTAAGATATTATCTAGCAATATTTTCATTCATGAAAAACTATTTGTTTTTTTTTATATGACCACTCGCAGCGCAACAACTCTCTGAGGTTGAAGCTGCTTAACCGAGCAATAAAAACTATTTGAGACACAAGAGACATAACTGCAATACATTACATAATTAGTTGCCATTACCTGCATTTGGTTAGACTGGAAGCTGACTCTTAACGTAGTTAGGAGAAGACAAATGATTCTACTTCTTTTGGTGCCTCTTTAATCACTAAAACTTAGCTATCAACTCGAAATATTTCTCCAATGTGTCAATTAAAAAGCAGAGTTAGATGTATTGGTACTAAAGTGGACCCAAGATAGAGCCTTTGGGCATTCAATTTTCGTTTATTTCTTTACCTATCCAGTAGGTGGCAATTTCCCTTTTAATATGACTGATATATCTCTATGAGTTTTAAACCAAAATATAAGGAGATTGTATCAGTTCAGTCAACTATCTGCTTGAAGATAATGGGATTGCATGCAGCTTCATAAAATCAAATTCTTGGTGAACCATATCATTGTTATACAACCCACTCACCTACATTTTCCATGAGAGTAGACAGCCTTTTTAAACGTTTTGTTTGATGATCTATTGGCTATTTCTGGGAGTAATAAATAAAGCCAGTTACTAAAGTTATTTTCAATAGTTGCAATGTTATATCATCATTCGAATATTTATAGATTCTGACGATAATTTCTTTTCTATCAACAGCTGGTACTTCAGAGAGTTATCTCGCGCTGAAGCGACGAGGTTACTCCTCAACGAGACGGAGAGCGGTGTGTTCCTCGTCAGGGACTCAAAGACGATTACTGGAGACTATGTGCTTTGTGTCAGGTTGGTATTTTACTTCTTTATTGACAGAGTTTCAAAGGACAAACATTTTTTTTATTGCATTTTAATTTTGATGATTTTTATTGGTGCCGTTTCCCATATTTGTTTAGTTATTTCAATGAGTTAGATTTAAACCTGTGGCATGCTATACACATGTTTGGTTAGATCTGTTTCGGCATAATTAGGCAAAGCAAAGGCGCCCATCGAATTTGTAATTGGTATAAAAAGACCCTTAACGAAGCCGAAGGGCGCGTATTCTCCCCGTCATTGCGATCATATTTTTGTTCTGGACCATATCTGGGAACCAGATATTGAAGTTGAAAGTTCTAACTTTTCTACACTTTTTTTTAAATACTCGTTTTGGTTATAAGTTTTATAATTTGACTTAAAATACCTCCATGACCCCTTTTTTTTATCGATGAGAAATCATCAAATAACCCCTCCCGCTCTGGGCTGAGCAGGAGGGAGTGTCAGACTTTTACTGACACCTCCATGACCCCTGTATTGTTCAATGCAGCCATAAGCACAATGTTTTGAGTGCGCTACGTTGAGTCTTACCGTAACCCTAGATTTTTCACCCCAAAAAGTCGTTTCCCAGCAATAATTTTTGCGTAAGGTTTCTTAGTTTGATGTTCAGAATGCTTGGCTTCGCGAAGGATCCGTTTACATCTTGCATTTTGTCACCGGCTGTTCCGAATATGACCAGACCAAATACCTGTGGAACATTCCTAACGCTCAGTTAAGCGCCGCAAAAACAGTAGCTGCCCCAGTACATCAATCTTCTGCTTTATCGTGTGGTTAGTATCTAACCTGGTGTCAGAGTTTTTATGCCGCCCATGGGCCTCTGACTTGGCTTTACATGCCGTCGAGAAATATCTCTCAGGCATGCTGGATTCCTCACGATGTTTTCCGCCACCGAAACAAGTGATAATTATACAACACGTACATGGATCCGAAAAATCATAGGTGCATGTCTTAGGTTCGAACTTGAGACCTATACTTGACAGTCCGACGTTCACACCGCTAGGCTATTACTGCTTCTGCTTCTTATCTTAGTACACCATTGAAGAGTATAAACTGAATTTACTTAGTATTAGTAGTAGTTAAAGTTAGTGACATGTTCAAATTCTCCGCGCGGCCCTCTAAATAAATAAGCGCGCGTTTATACGATTGCTTCTTCGCGAATCAAATATTTTGGACAACTTTGTATCTTATTCAAAACCTCCTTTTTCACTTTTCAGAGAAGACGACAGAGTCTCCCACTACATAATCAATCGTGTTGTCTCAGCCGACGGCGCGATCAGATTTCGGATTGGGGACCAACTCTTCGCGGACATGCCAGCTCTCCTGGCGTTCTACCGGCTTCATTACCTGGACACAACGCCGCTTGTGCGGCCTCTGCCACAAGCGTTGGCGAAAGTAGCAGCACCGCCACCTCAGCAGCCACACCAGGTCTTGGAGTTGGTGATTGCGAAGTTTGACTTCTCTGGCAATGTAAGTAATAACTACGGTTTGGATTCACAGCTGATAGGTCTCAAACATACTGCCTTGGTCTTATGAAGCTTTATCCTGTTAAAAATCGACCACGAGCCACAATTTAATCAATTATCTATTCTTCGTGACTCTCTTGCGCGTTCTTGCAGGAAGAGGGTTTTACATTTCCTTCTCTGTGCGAGAAGGTGGAGTGTCATAAGTACCGTAATCCACTACGCGTGTCTTGTACGGGTTGGTGGACATCACACTTTGTATCATCATCATTCTCCTCCTTATCTAATTTATTAAGGGTCGGCGCGGCATGTCTTCTTCTTCCATACCGTTCTATTACTCGTCATCTCAGCAGTCACCTCTTTTCTAGCCATATCATCCTTCACACAGTCCATCCATCGTTTCTTTGATCTTCCTCTACTCTACACTTTGGACCATGTCTAGTTAATAATATAAATTCCATAATAAAATGGAAGAGTTTTGTCTAAATCAAAATCAAAATATTTTTATTTCACATAGGCCTAGATGGGCACTTATAAAACGTCGACAAAAAGGTGCACGGTTCGGGTTGGTCGTTTCCTATGGAGAAGAACCGGCAAGAAACTCCATGGTTACTCTTTTCAAATCATTTGTTGTTACAATATTATCATGTTACAGCATTAGTACTTAAGTATGGGGGAACAGCATAGGCCCGACAATAGGTCGTTGCTTACTACACAAAAAAATTAAAACAAGATGAAAAGTTAAAAAAGTTAACGAGCATCTGGGAATCTACAAAGCCTATAATGTTCAAACATTCACAAACAATCGGTAAAAAAGAATCTATACAAAGGTAAGAAAATATTGTAAAATAGTAAATTAAACAAGTGACACAAATATTGTCATCAGTGCTGTAACTATTCTGAGCAAAAGATGTATAAATGATTTGAAAACTATCGTAAAGAATCTGGTTAGATAGATGAGAAAAAATGAGCTTGAGAATAGTTAGAGACATCCACATATTTGTGCCGTTTATGAGCTACCAGGGAAGCCGCATGCGCAGAAGGAATTAAAGCCAAACTTCTTTGTCTTCGACGAAGTCCTTGATTTTGTAATATGCTTTTTTAATAAGGACACGTTTGATGTAATTTTTGAACTTTCCATCGGTCAGTTCTATAACTGACTTTCGCAACTTGTTATAAAAGCGTATACTGTTTATAAGAAAAGACTTTCTAGTCTAGATATTTTCTTTCACCGTTTTTTATTAAAATTCACAGCACCCGGTTTTGAATCCGCGACTTACGAGTAGAAAATCTTGTGCTTTACTAAAGGTAAAGAACAAGACTTTCGACTTGCTTGCCTTCCCCTGCCTCAAAATATTTGACGAACACATTATCTCGTATAGAAAACACATTGTAACAAAAATAATGGTGCTTGTGACACGCCATGTAGACGTATTTGGAACCGAACAATAGAACCATGAACATTTTATGACAGGTGTTATTTAAATCGATCAATAAGCTGTATTTGTAAACGTAGATTAAAATCGCGTGCGAGATTTTACATTTAAATAGTTTGCTAGCTTATGCCCGCGGCCTCGCCCGCGTGGTGTTCGGTAATTGTCCCAGGGGATCATAGTACCAGGATAAAAAGTATGCTGTGTTAATCCAGGTTATAAACTATGTGCCAAATTTCATCCAAATCCGGTCAGCAGTTTTCGCGTGAAAGAGTAATAAGCATCCATCCATCCTCACAAACCTTCGCATTTATAATATTAGTAGGATAGTGCGACCGGTCCGATGCATTTGCTTTCGGCCGAAAACGAAATTCGGCCTGATTTGGATTTTCTGCTGTAAATATTTCTGTCTTACATTCTTACACCGAAATTAAGCAGGACTTTAATAGGCTTTTAATTTAGTCACCAGCTATTATAATATAGTTTAGTATAATGGACTCCCTATTATCCATTATACTAAACTTTTCCTATTTAAATATAATTTGCATTTTTTTATTGCATTCATGGCAAAATGCAGGTATACTAGACACCTCTGTCTACCCCTTCGCTGAGCACGGTGATAAGCGTGATGTAAGTCTTAAAATCCAGAACTTTTAGCCCCAGATTTTCATCACACATATGACTAACACATTCCAAAATAAAAAATATGCCTATAAACAAGGAAGAAAGATGTCTCATCGTAAAACGGTAAAAACCAGGTCTCCATGTGAATGTCTTTCTAATATTAGCATTCATAGTAACGCTGTCGGTGACGCTATGACTAACTGCCGCAATCATATCGAGTTACGTTCTATTATAAGGTTATGGGCAGTAGGAGCATTTTGTTAAACTGGAATGAACAAGTCAATGGTAAACTTACATACAAAATTACTACTAACTTTTGCCCGCGGCATCGCTCGCGTTAATTTCGAAGTTGACAATCAATTCGGGTTGTACTCTGCTTGTAATAATATAATGAGGGCTATAGTTTTTCAGCTCACCAGATGGCGCCACTGTCGTGTAAGGTCATGTCAATAATTATATTTTATACTTTAAAGTAGTAAGTAAGTAGTTTAAGTACATAAAAAGCATAAACTTTTATGTAGTTATTGGTACTTTAAAGTATAAAAAAGAATTATTGACATGACCTTACACGACAGTGGCAATGAATAAATTGTGTATTCAATAAATAAATGTATCTGAAGTTTACACTATGTTGTTATACGTAATAAACTAATTTATTACGTATTACAACACTGTAAACTTCAGATACATTTATTTACAATATTCTCCCTAAAATTAGCAAGCATGAAAAAAATAAGATCCTGATTTGCTACTTTAAATCTTCAAGTCATAATTAACCAGGAATGGCTTAATCTAGACCACAATCGTGAATATTAGTAAAAAAATGTGCTAAAAAAGCACGCAACGCGCGTTCTCTCTATGACATCTGACATTTCGGTTTCCTCGCGCTACACTAGCGCCTCCAGCGACGAATTCTTACGCGATAGCCCCCATTCAATCATGATTCGAAAGACACGTGGCGCCATCTATTATCATAAGAACGTTATTGTTGTTTTACTCGGGAACAGTACTTTTTTTCGGGATGAAACGTACCCCATGTCCGTTTCTGTACACCTAATAACGTATATGCAAAATTTTAGGATGATCGGTTCTGTGAACTTCTGTGGTCTAGGCGTGAAAAATATAAACAAACAAACTTATTTTCGGATTTATAATATTAGTAAGTAAAGGAAGTAGACAATGGTTTATAGTGCCATCCACCTTAGCTATGTTTTATGTCCTTCGCATTATAGGGTGTGACAAATCCAGACTCTTGAATGTAGAATTTCGAGTTTGCAAACTGCCTTTTTCTCAGTTTTAATTTCTCTCATTACTATTTTCTTTTTTGCTTACGTTAAAATAGAGCACGTTAAGCCATTGGTCCCGGCAGTTATTTGTAGATCTTTGACAGTCGTTACAGGTAGTCACTGGCTTGAAAGTCTGACAACCAGTCTTACTAAGAGGTATCGTACGTATTACCACAGTATGTATTAACCTGTACTAACTGATAAATGATAAATGATGTTTATTTTGCAAATAGGTTTTTTAAAAACACTTTTACACGTCTCTTTTTTTTTAAACTAGATGGGGTCGGTGTTTCGTACCTGACTACTCTGAGAAGAAACAGCCGAAACAAACTCAGAGGTCATAGTCTCTTTTAAAGTCCAGACATAATCTTGGTTAACTCACATGAGGACTATGCAGATTAGTGTCTGGGATTGGTCTCTTGAAGAAAGAACCACACAGATTTGAGTGGACCCGTCCAGTCAGTGCAAGCATTTGTCAGTTATCGTGTAGCTCGACTTATAACTCAAGGAGCTCAACGACACGACGAACAATACCAAAGAAAGGACATTTGGGTAGGTCGCTTATAGTACTCAAACTGCCAGACAATTGTGGAAAAAATAAAAAAGGAACAAACAAAAAAAAATCCCACATGGTCCTCACATTCACAATAATCAAATAAAATTAATACACAATACTCTACAAAATAAATGTCATTAAATGTGAACATTAACAATAAAAAATAAAAGTAAAATACTTAACAAAGTAAGTATTCATGTCAAATCATTAAATATAACAATAAGAAAAATATAAAACAAAATAATAAAAAAATAATAATAAAATACTAAAAGTATTCATGACTGGGTTGTGAAAGTCAGTTAGGTGAGATAGGCATGTAAAATACTGGTATTCAGCTGCATCCGGTTAGACTGGGAGCCGACCCCAACATAGTTGGGAAAAGGCTAGGCAGATGAAGAGCTAAAATTAAATTAGAATGGTAAATATTAACGATTAACTGAATTAAAAACCACACATTAGAAACATACATTGTGTGTTTGATTATAATCAAACACACAATGTATGTTTCTAATGTGTTTTGTCCAGGGGGTGAATGTGAACCCTGTGGGGAGTTGTAAACGTTACACGTTTTTGGACTGAACTCTCAATCAATCAATCAATCATTTATTTTGTTAAACATAGGTATGGTTACAGGTTACAGATAGTATACATATTGTCTAAAAATGTGTTCACTGTTTTGCCAATATATGGCGTACAAAATGGAGGACAAAATTAACATAAACAAGCAATTACAATTAAGGTGTCAATAGATAACATTAAGAAAAATTAAAAAAAAAACAATTTAAAATACAAATGTCAGTTAGGTAAACAAGTCATTATAATTTTAGATAAATAGACAATCATACTTATTCAATAAATCATCTTTGATTATATAATCAAAGTAACCATATAATCAAATTAACTCTGGACTCCTTGTTTAGAAGTCATGCTGGCAACCACTACACCAACACATTCTAAAATGTAATTCTAGTCCCGAAATATCCAGCGCGTTGTAAGAATTTATGCTTCTGCACTTTTATTTTCACTTGCCTATGTACAGTCACGAGCACCAATATCTAAACACTTTACAATACGCGCCACGAAAGATGAGACTTGACACAACACGTAGTTTGACTTGCGCAGTAGATGATTTTAAGGACTCTTTAGCGGTATGAGGTCTACTGCGCTTGCGCTTGTGTAAAATACGCGTCACAACACTTGTGTTGTGACGCGTATTTTACATCTTATAAAAGTGTTTTTCTCCTACTGTTCTGATTAAAATGTCATGTTGTTACGAACATAGTACCTATTGTGGAACTCATATTTTTATGTAAACGATCTTATCTCCAATTTACAATCGTTATCAATCAAATCATTTATTACCAGATCATGAAATCCAATTTGTCAGTAATACATACACATCTTAAACAAGGTTAGTAAATAATTATATTTGGAAAATTTTGGTAATAAAACCAAACATGTCAAAATTATTAGAAGCGTTTTACCTACCAATAAAACGCATATTAATTTACTTACCTTATTCGAAGCTTATTTAATTGAGAGATAGGCCCTACGTTTCCCGCCCTTCACATTTCTATATATCTATCTCTTTATAACACGTCACTTCCGCTTGGCAGTGGTAGGGAGGCTTGTTAAGCGAGACTCGCCAATTTGATTTCATTGAGTCTAATTACCAGGCAGAGCTTGTTCATAAGCTTCGAATAAGGTAAGTAAATTAATATGCGTTTTATTGGTAGGTAAAACGCTTCTATTAATTTGACTTGACCGTTATTCGAAGCTTATTTAATTGAGACGTGTTTGTTATCGCCTGGTGGAAGTGACGAAGACGCCAATGTGAGATAGAATGACTTACAAAAATGGAATGTAGGTATGATGTGTAAAACAGTAAGTATCTAAAAACGCATACACATAGATTTGATACTAAAATGTAGACTTTTGATCAAATATGATGGAAGTAGGCATTCAATAAAAAAAAAGGCGTAATTATTAAAATTAGAAAATATTATTTGATCCAAACAAAAACACCTCCTAAGTAATAATAATAATAAAATCAGGTACTTAATTACATAATTTCTAATCAACTGGATTAAATAAAGCAGTTACAGAGAGACGGTTTACAGTGGGCCTAACCTCACGTTTATAAAATTTGCAAAAGGTATTTTGCGATCGCCAGTTACCCCTAGCAAGAATCTCCTCAAGGGGATAATTGTCGACCCAATTTTTTGAGGCCACAGCTGACCTAAAACTCCCAGGAGATGCCTTTATACCGGCTTCTACTAATAGGGACTTGATCCAGCCTGCAATTAGGGTTTTCGATGCAGGTTTAGGTTCACCTCTAATGTTAACAAACAAATTACTACAATTTGCAGTATTTCTACGATTCTCAAGAATAGAGATCGTATGCTTAGCCCAGTAGACCGGGTCCAAGTTTTTGTTATCTTCATTAGAAATTAACCTCCAACCTGATTGTCTATAATCTACAGAATCAGTTTTCGATCCGAAAACCGGCCAAAACACTAATACATCATTTTGATTAGAATAATTATTAGAATCAACTCTGAGCAAAGTTAAATCATGGATTCTTCTCCCAGAGCATAGGAGAAGTAAAGCAGCTGTATGTCTCTGCACTTGAAAAATATTATTTTCATCAATGCGCTTACTCTCTAGGAAACCAGCGAGGACGTTTATGTTCCAAACCGGAGGCTTGACATGGGTGACAGGTTTATGTAACGCTATAGATTTTAGAACATGTTTTACTAGGACATTTGAGCTTAGCTGACCGGATGATTCTGGGTTGCAAAGAGTTGCGACTACAGATTTATGTAACAAAATAGAATTGTACGATAAATGATTAATTAAATGGAGATCAGATAAAAATCTAGCCAAATCGCTTGCTATTGGAGTTGAGGGGTTAACCTGGTGCGTCTCGCACCAAACTAGCCATCTCTTCCAAGCAACGCTATAAACTTTACGTGTTGAGGGACGCCATGAGTTCTCAAGAAGTTCTAATTGACTACTATTCCAGGTTGTTAGCATCCCAGACCACCCCCACATTTCCACACTTCCAGAGTCATGTCGAGGACGTTCGGTGGTGGCAGTCCTGTTGTCGTGTCGATCAGGACTTTGTCTAGGTGATATAGCGTAAATGGGGCTGCTAGGGCACGTAATTTGATGTCGGGTCGCCAAAAAACTCGCTCCCATCGTGGAACTACTAGTAGGTACGTTCCCTGTGCTTGATTGAGATAACCTAGGACCTTGGGAATCAGAAAGGGTGGAGGGAACACCCACGCTAGGTTGTAATTCCACATCTGAGAGAACGCGTCGTAAAACAGGGCTTGGTCGTCGTTTTGGTCTAAGGACACGTAATTCGTCACTACATGTGCTCGGTTGGAAGCAAATAGGTCGATCAGTGGAACTCCCCATTTGGAGAATATTTTGTTCGTGCATTCTGCAGACAGATGCCACTCTGGTGTTACGCGAAACCTCGACAAGTGATCCGCGTGGCCGTTGTATATACCTGGTATATAAAAGACGTTCATGTGGATTTGATTGTCCTCCGTTATTTGGAAAACTTTGTAGGTTAAGTTCAGGAGAGGAGCCGACTTGGTGCCGCCCTCGTGACGGAGATATGCGACTACAGACTTGTTGTCGCTCTGAATCAAGACTGTCTTGTGTCTCAGGAGCCGACAATGACCTTCCAAAACTCTTAGGATTGCTAACATTTCCTTTTGGTTGCAATGAAGATCTTTTTCGGCTTCTGACCACAGACCCGAGAGAGAAAGATTGTCTAGGCGAGCTCCCCAAGCGATGTCCGACGCATCTGTTGTGAGGAAATGAGAAGGAGGCGGCATGTGTATGGCCGACGGAAGATGACAATTCTGGCGCCACCATATCAGATTGTCTATGGCAGCACGAGGTAAGGTGTGTAGTGAACTGTGATCCGACTTCAAGATTTGGTTCAGTAGGTTCAGAAGCGCTCGAAAGTTGAGTCTTCCTTTCGGAACTGCAAGGCTGGCAAAATTGAGTAGACCAACTAGGCTCTGGAGCTCTTTGAGCGTTGTGCGTTGCTTCCACAACAAATGACAGATTTTGTCTACAAGTCCAGGAATTTTTTCTCCGGGAAGGCTCTTGCAATTCGTCCATGGATCCCAATGAATTCCTAGAAACACTAGGCTTTTCGACGGTGTGACTAGCGACTTTTTGTAATTGATCAGTCAACCTAACGTTTCCAGAGTGTCGAGCACATCTTTCACATGACTCCGAAGCTTGTCTTCGTCCTGGTGAGCGATCAAGAAATCGTCGAGAAAAACTATTACCCTGACACCCCGTTGCCTGAGTATCTGGGCTATCCAATTTGTAAGCGCAGCAAAGGTCTTGGGTGCTGTGCTCAGGCCAAAAGGTAAGCAGGTCATTTCCAGCAATTCGTTGCGATAAATTAGGCGCAGAAACCTTCTGTGGCTGCGAGCTACAGGTAAATGAAAATACGCCTGCGAGAGATCGATTTTGCATAGCCAATCCTGGGGTTGTAGAAAATCGGGGATGCGATACGCATTTATTAGCTTGAATCGATCTGTTATGATGTAAGAATTCAGTGCTTTCAAGTTGAATATTGGTCGAGACGAGCCGTCGCTTTTGGGAACAAGAAACATCGAAGACAGGAAGCTTGGCGAAAGTACAGCTCGCTCTAGAACTCCCTGTTCTATCATTTTGTTTATGACAGATGTCATTACGGCAGATTCTGGAACATTCAGTTTGGTTCCGACAACGCTTGGGTGAACAAGCGGTGGCTTCTGGCAAAAAGGTATGCGATACCCTGTTATTACTTTTAGAATGTAATTTGGTGCATTCATTTGTTCCCATTGGTCTCGAAACTGTAGGAGACGGCCCGCTCTGAACGAGTCAATACTTGCGTCGTTTGTTGTTATTATTCTGCTGGGGAGGCGATGACGCACGTCTTCGCCCGTACCTTGACTGATTATTTTGCCGAGCATTCGATCGGCCTCGAAAGCTATTGCGATTATTCGGTGCGACCGAATTATATTGAGCAGCATGACCGTGAGCGTTACAGCCACCTTGCGGAGGTGGGTTACCGCTGCTGCAACCACCTTGCGAAGGTGGGTTACTGCTAGCACATTGCGAATGCGCATTAGTATGTTGGCCAGCCCGAGCTGTATGAGCAAATCCCTGCGAGGGCTTATTGTAAGGCCTTGGCCCCTGCGAGGGGCCACGGAACTTTTTTGCATCCACCTGCGAGGCAGAAGACGTATTAGCCTTTTGTAATGGCCAAAAACATTTTCTTACGCCGCCAGCTTTTTCTACAGCAGCAGTAAACTTCTCTGCGTTGAACAGGTTTGTACATGTCGGTGGAATTTTCGTTAAACTGGCCTTCATCAAGGGGTCCTTTGCCTGTTTAATGACACAGTCTCTCCGCATTTGGAGAATCTCAGCACGATGTCCACAAACGATCTGTAATAAGTCTGAAGAACACTTACTAAAGTCCCCTGTGGAAAAAAGGTCATTTACTTTCTGAAGCAGAGTGTCAGAATTTAGTGACTCACTATTCCTTGCCCATAGTAACAGGTCTTGAAGAGTTCCTTGCAAAACCTCCTTTTGTTTGAGCACACACATGGTCAAGGCTGCGAAAGCCTTATCAGCATACACGAGGTGACGAGGAGACTCATATACTTTAACTTCCTCGTTTATTTCAATGTCTGTATAACCCGGCGAGTGATTGTACAATTTTTGGGTCTCAGAATACCTAATGTCGTTCCAGTCACTTTTATCCAAGTGTTGCAAATCACATAGCAACTTCAGATAATTCTCGGAAGTCTTAGGCATTGTAGGCTCCTTCAGCTTAGTTTCAAAAGTTAAGGTAAATTCTTGATCACCACGTGTGCTACCATTATCAGGTTCAACGTCAAGCATTTGGTCGTAAAGATTTTCACTAACGGCGGACATAAGTGAGATGGCATCATAATCCAAATTGGTACTCACGTGTTGACCGGTGTCCTTACAAACCATTTGCCGTCGAAGGTTACGTACTTCTTTAGCTAATTTCCGAACCTTTCGTTTGGAACGACGCTTGAGTTTGCCCCCCTTTTTCTTGTTGCGGCGACTTCTCTTTGGGTTGCCTCCTCTAGACGAGGAGCTACTACTGGAACTCGAGCTACTAGAACTCGAACTACTAGAACTATTCGACCGAGCTCGCCGCTTCTGAGGCGAAGAAGGTCCTGGGAGAACATCACTAATCGCCTTATCGGCGTTATCACGCGAATTTTCCATACTCAATATCGAAAGATTAAACTTTGTTCACTTTTTAATTCGAATAAAAAACCGTTAGGATTATTTTCACTTGAGCACTTTTAAAATAATAAAATTACAAGGCAGCTAAATGTCGGCACGACACGACCGATCACGGCGGGAAACAAGACGCCAATGAAATCAAATTGGCGAGTCTCGCTTAACAAGCCTCCCTACCACTGCCAAGCGGAAGTGACGTGTTATAAAGAGATAGATATATAGAAATGTGAAGGGCGGGAAACGTAGGGCCTATCTCTCAATTAAATAAGCTTCGAATAACGGTCAAGTCAAATTAATAATAATATTAATGTGCTTTTTTTATTTATGTTTTTTGAAAAAAATATGTAAAAATATAAAAAATATGTATAAAAATGAATAAACGAGAATAATGTCAAAATCATTCAAATAATGTCAAAATCACCACCAATCAAGTCAAAACGTTATTTCTCGCCGGAATTGCTTTTAAATTTATGAAAGTGTAAACGTATTGGTGCTCGTGACTATGCAGACGCCAGCAGATCAAGCTACCGGAAACTGTCAAACTTTCCCAATCGACCTTGAACCTTATGCTTTAACGATAAAGATGAAATCTATTAAAGAAATTTGACAGATTGTAGTAGCTTGTGCTGGCGTATGAACTAAGATAAAAATAATTCGGAACTAACATGAGTTCATAGCAGATGTGCTCTGTTTATATTATGCTTCGCTAATATGCCAGTGATAGTTACGAGATTATGACTGACGCACTGCGAGTCGTGGGTTCGAAGCCCGGGTCGCGAAAGAATTTGTTTGGCCTAAACATAGACCAAGGTCTGTGGTGTACTAATATTATGTTTGCGAATGCCACAAGTATGTATGATTTGGATTTCATTATTGTGAAATGTTTTCTATATTCTGAACTGTTCAATGTTTATATTACTATTGGGTTTTGGTTTTATAACATAACTTGCTTTTACCCGCAGCTTCGCTCGCGTTAGTTAAGAATTTGACAATCAATTCGGGTTGTTCTCTGCTTGTCATAATATAATTCAAACATGATTCAAAAGACCACGTGTCTTTTGAATCATGTTTGAATTATTTACAATATTCTCCCTGAAATTAGCAAGCACGAAACATTTAAAAATCATTTACTTTCAAGTAGGTACTGAAAATTAACATTCTAAGTTGCTAATTAAAATCTTCAAGTCATAATTAATCAGGAATGCCTCAATCTAGACCGCAATCGTGAATATTTATAATATAAATATATCGTAAAAATACGTGATAAAACAGCACCCAAAGCGCGAACAATCTATGACATCTGACATTTCGGTGCCCCCGCACTACACTAGCGCCTCTAGCGGCGAATTCATACGCGATAGTCCCCATTCAATCATGATTCGAAAGACACGTGGCACCATCTATTATCATAAGAACGTTATTGTTGTTTTCCTCGGGAACAGTACTTACGGGATTAAAGGTACCCCATGTCCGTTTGTGTACATCTGACGACGTCTGTGCATTTATTTTATTCAGTGGTTTAGGCGTGAAAAGGTAACAAACAAACGAACTTACTTTTGCATTTATAACATTAGTTAGGACATCACGCCTGTATTATCTGAGGGGGCAGGCAGAGGTGTAAATCACACTCCTGACCTTATCCTAATTTATTCGTGGTCGCGCAGCATGTCTTCTTCCATACTCCTCTATTACTCGTCATCTCAGCTGTCACCTCCTTTTTAGCCATATCATCCTTCACACACTCCATCCATCGTTTCTTATGTCTTCCTCTACTCTTATACCCATCCACATTCATACTCAACATTTTCCTCACTAAATTTTCCTCATTCCTCCGCATCACATATCTATACCACGATAACCGATTACCACACAACTGTTCAGTCACCGGCGCCACTTTCAGTCTTCCTCTTATGTAGTCATTCCCTATTTGAAGTACCTCCACTCGAGTGCATAGTAATGAATGGTTATTTCAAATCATTTGATCAGATCCATCAATCTGCCTATGGTTTTACCAACTATATTGGCTTCCAGTGTATCCGGATGTTGCTGTATTTAACATGAAGCGACTACTTAACTGATCTGTCTGTGTTACTGGGTAAAATAAATTAAAGGAAAGAAAATAGGTTTATTTGGCACGTGCCACAACTGCACACAATATAAAACAAAAAACGTAAATTTAACCAAGAACGATTATGTCGCGTGTTTCACGGTTGCGCCAAACAGGCACATGTAACACAAATGTTCATAAAATATGTGTGATTTATATAAAAGTTTTGTAATTTAATTCCAGGACGCAGACGACCTCCCATTCCGCCGCGGGGAACGCCTGATGGTGATCAACCGCGACGAGGAACAGTGGTGGACTGCGCGCAACAGTCTCGGACGCACCGGCTCCATCCCCGTGCCCTATGTGCAGAGGGTAAGATCTTTTTCTTATCATGTCGATGACAAGCCTTTCGCCCACAGCTATTACAAAACAAACTCAAAACGGCCGCGAAACAGTCGCCATGCTTCTGTACCTTTGCCCGCGTAACCACGATTCTGTAACGGCACTACCGCGATGCAGGTTGTCATAATCCTAAAATTACCCGTACAGTACACGAACTCGAAGATGCACGAATATTTCCGAGGCGCATAACTTAAATTGTAGTACTGATCTCCCAGGAAAAGTATGCGCTTCGTCAATCAAAGAAAACTTCATAAAAACACCCACAATTATCAGTAATTCAGGACACTTAAAACTTTGCGTCTGCGTGCACGCGTCACAGAGTATTCTAAAACGAAAACACGAAAGACCAGACAGACAAATTACCGAAGAGCATACCAATTCTGGTTTAACCGTACCGCATCATTGTATCCGGGGGGGCGTGAATATGATTTATCGACATAGAAAGAGACGTACACAGATTCGAGTGACAGATATAACGCTCTATAAAGCCGAGATTTTTCTTTAAATATTAATATTGTATGTAGAATTTTGGTGTCGACCTAGGTCTAGCTGATTCACTTCTGAAAATATTGTTTTTCAAATGGATTTTGTTGCTCAAAATTACTATGACTAATAAAAATGTTTATAAGAATGGCGACGTCTTGAAAGTTCTACCATTAATTATAAGCCATAATCATTATTTCTAAATTTACGGCTAATAATGACAAAAGGATTGGGTCTGATCATCCGTCAGGCTGTTACCAAGCTCCCACTTCCGGCCGCTACCCCACTACTGCCCGATACGGGGGCTTTTGACTGCTGGGTTCACCCCCCTGGCCCGTTTCACCCCTCCTCAGTTAACCTGGACCCCTCGAACTACTTCGAGGGCTCCATGTTAGTACCTGGCTTAATATGGACGGCCAGTATGGGTTAGCTAAGTCCCAGGAACCCTGACCGTGTGACCATCCGCCGCACCCGACCTCCGTGTCGCCGGATTACAGGAGGCGCCACGCTCCCAGTCGAAGGGGTAGATGAAATTCTAGACTAGTATCTGCCGGAATGTCGGGGTTTCGAATCTAGGTTTTCGGCGATGTTTTTTATTTCACTTTGCCTTCTTTAATGTATTTTCTAATTATAAGGCCTTTTTTTATTGAGTGGCGAAACTTTCGTATAGATATCGGTATCTGATACAATTAAAGAAGAAAAAAACGATTTCTTAATATCATTTTATGACACACAGGTGATGACGAGGTTAATGTCACATCGCGCATATAGCATGAAATTGTGTTTATTGCAACCAGATGCCAAGACGGATGTCATTTCCGAAGATTTGCTTGTTCATTTAAGAGAAATAGTGCTTTCTTGGCATGTTTTATGGCATTATTTCCTTCTATTTATCGTCTTATACAGACGGATGCAAGTGACGAAACTGCCACCCTGTATTGTGTTCTCATCTCAAACAATTTATTACAATTAAATAATATAGAGGCACTTTTGTCGAGTCTCAAGTTCAAGCTAATTCCCGCCGCAGCCCGCGTTCGAAAACGTAGATCGCCCAGTAGAAGAACGGGCAAGAAACTCCATGGATACTATTTTATAACCGTTACTTTATTCTTTTGTATTCCATTTCTAATCATCTACCCATCTTACCAACAGATCCTGGACCCGTCCGGCGTGCCGTACCCACCGACAGAGGCTCTCAATCATCTCGCCGACCCGCCGAGCCCGCCCAGCAACAAGCACCCGCAGCAGCGGACTAATATGCAGGTTGTAGGCATTTCCTTCTACACTGGCTAGTGTGCAATGCGACTCCCACAGTACTATAAAGGTCAACAAACCGGAACTGCTGTATGCAGATGCATGGGATCAGCCCCGTATTAAGATTCGATTTTTCTTCTTATAACTCGATGTTGCCGCTTCCGTGTTATTGAGTAGTGAATTTGTTATGAATTTATAGTTATTGCATTCATGCTCACTGAAAAACCGAGTTCCTGAAGGATTCATAAAAATTACTTAGAGAGATTTAATAGATCTCGATTCGCTTATTCCGAATATATTATAACTCAAAATCAAGTTATTGTATTCTTCGTTAGCGCTGCAGCGAGCTTTTCGGGACTCTTTCTATGACCTCCATACTGCAACATACACGGTACACCTATAAGCACCTCAACGGAATCGCCTCGGATCGAGAGCCATCTAGTTATTATTATATGGGGAGATGCCAATACAAGGCAGTGCTTATAAACGTTGCAGTATAGTATTGATTTTCTCGCTAGGGTCGGCTTCCAGTTTAACTGGAATCAGCTAAATACCAGTATTTTATACAAGCTGTTGCCCGCCGCTTCGCTCGCGTTTTGGTCGGAAATTATCCCACGGGCACGTTGTAAATATAGAATATGGCACTTGGGGATAATGTAGCTTCCTATTAGTGAAAGAATTTTCAAAATCGGTTAAGTAGATCTAGAGATTACCACCTACAACCTCACAAACTTTACCTCTTTATAATATTAGTAATGTATAGATGGAGTGACTGCCTACCTGATCTCAACTCAGTTACTAGACAGATACCCCATACCTTGGTACTCCCCGTACAGACATGTAATTCATTGTTGTTATTTTCTCGTAAATTACAGCGCACTCTCCCAGCGTTAGCCCGGGTGAAACAGCCGCGAGTACCCAACGCGTACGACAAGACAGCACTCAAGCTTGAAGAAGGAGATATTATCAAAGTAAGTTATGTTATACAAGCTTTTTTTAAGCTTTTTTTTTAACAAACTGACATACAAACAGCAAGTTAAATACACACATCAAAAGTGTCTAGGGATCAACATATATTTTTGCAATAACTTTTCTCCTGATTGATATTAATTAAAATTTTCTTTAAGGATTCATCAAATAAAGTGTTTTCGTTTGTCACAGTAACGATAAACCAAGTCACCTTTGCATTAATAAAGAAATTTGCCATTTTCCTAATAAAGGGATTTTTGACATTTGAACCACTAACACAAAAGTTCGAAAAAAAGACTGAAATAACAGTTTTCTTTAAAATTTTATTGGGTAACTTAAACAATTAATAATCCGTGTTTCTACCGCGAACACTAACAACACAAGAACATCGGTTTGGCATACTCAAAATGAGTTCATCCAAATCACGCTGTGGAATGGCCGCCCATGTTCGTTGCAACAACAAAAAAAGGTCTTCTTGCGACTGGATACCCTCCATATTCGGCAGAGCTCTTCTCTGTAGCATATCCCATGCATGCTCAATCGGATTCAAGTCTGGCGACTGAGCAGGCCAGGGCAGGACATTGATGTTAGCTGCGGCGAGAGTCTGTCTTACAACTCTTGCGGTGTGCGGTCGTGCATTATCATGCATTAACTGAAATAAGGGACCGATTTGCACTTGTAGAGGAACGATGACGTCTGATACAATCGTCTCAGCATAAATTTGAGCGTTGAGGTTGCCTCTGATCCAAATCAACTCAGTTCTTCCGCCGATCCAAATACCCGCCCATACCATGATGGTTCCACCACTATAAGGATGGACTTCCTGGCAGGATTTTAATCGCTGTTGGCGTCCAGGGGTTCTCCAGTGTCGTATACGTCTTGTATCCGGTCTCATACCAAAACGAGACTCATCAGAAAAGCACACGAAACGCCATTGTTCTTCTGCCCAATTTCTGTGTTCAAGAGCCCATTGATATCGTATCCTACGATTGTGCATTGCTATAGGTGGTACCCGTAGCGGTCTTCGGGAATGAAGGTTCACTTCATGCAAGCGGTTTCTGACTGTTTGGTCGCTAATTAAGTTCCCTGAAGAGTGATGAAGCCTCACGGCTAACATCATGGCGGTTATTGTTGGAGCTCTTCGAGTTAAGATTTGAATGTATCGGTCTTGTCTCCGTGTGGTGCAGCGATACCGTCCTCCATGGCGCTCAGCCACGGTACCAGTGCTTCGGTAACGTGTCCAAAGTCGACTGATAACACTCTGACTTGTATTCAGAGCTAAAGCCACAGTACGTTGCCGGGAACCAGCTTCTATCATTCCCACGGCTCTGAGCATTTCTTCCCTGCTTAAATGACGTCGCCGCTCCATAATAACGTTGGTTTTAATCAGTAGTAGGGAAACAGTAGCACTAATAATGTCTTCAATGCGTTGTATGTTTTTAAAGGGAAAATATTGACAGCTGATTTTCATCTTTTACTCGAATTTGATTCACAGTTCCTGATTCAAATTATGAAATGCACCAAAAAGGATCCATATAAATTTATAAAATCATAAATTTATTACAAAGCCACATCTCAATCTCAAGAAATCCACATAAAAATGCTTGATCCCTAGACACTTTTGATGTGTGTACTTGCTGTTTGTATGTCAGTTTGTTTGTTTAGGTCAAATCTTGCAACTGAATTTTAAAACATTATCCCCAAATACACGTTTATTTTGGATGACAATGCATGGTTAGCTAAGTGAAGTCAATCTAAATCCAAGATGGCGGACTATTTTCTATGCATTACCATGCTATGGGTACCAATTATAATGGTTTGCTCAGAAGAATACGAAAAAAAAAGTCACACCTGTATTTAGAAGATTGTTTTTAAAAATGTTTTTATTTTATTAAAATTCAGTGTCAGTCTTTTTCGTAGCACATTTAATGTCATAAAGTTATATGAACTGGGTTAAATCTAGCGATAAAGATTGACTTTTGGTCGAGTCATTATTACATGATTACTTAGCCTATTGTTTTCCATATTGTTTAACTGATCCAATCCCATATTATTTCTGTCTTCTGACACTGCCATAATGTCACGTAATTATCTCAACTTATGGATAACCCATCTGATATTTGATAGCAGATTCAGTGAACTGTTTAGACTATTTGAATCTGGTACTAGTTCTCTTTTATTCAATCATAGTATAATAATAGTTTACGTTTCAAATGTTTACCTACTATAATTGTTTAGAATCAAGTCAACTAAAGTAGCTATCAGTAGCGAAGGGTCAATTTTGGTAAGAGATAAGCCGGAGTACATACCTTTAATGTGATTATATTATTTGTCTATAGAATAGTGACTGTGCCATTTTTCAAAGGGAAGCTAGCCGGTAGGAATCGAGTTGTATTGAACCTTCGCCACTGGTAGCTATTCAGTAAAATTTAAAATATGCTAACTAATACTAATTAAATCATTTTTCCAGGTGACAAAAATCAACATAAACGGCCAATGGGAAGGGGAGCTACACGGTAAAATAGGTCATTTTCCATTCACTTGCGTCGAGTTCCTCGACGAGAATCAGACCAGTTAAAATTGTGTCGTCATATGGCCATAGACTGAATGTCTATGGTATAGGCTCTATGGACTGTGCCCACCGATATTGGGCTATTGTTTGCACGGTAGTTATGGTGAAGTGAAATTGATGGTGAATTTTTTGGGTCCCCTATTTGAAATGTATCATTGCGTCTTTTTGCTTCAGACGAACCTACTCTGTTTTTACCCGACTGCCCCAGAAAGAGGGTTATGTTATAAATATTTGGGTGTGCAATGATATGCAAATAATTATATAAATTGTAATGTGTGTAAAGAAAAACGATGAGTTTTCTTTACACACATTACAATTTATAGTTCCTTTCATAAATGGTTTTAACATTTGAAGGCCTTTTGAAAGGATTATGTAAAGCAAAAACACACAGTACATGACTAGTATTGAAACATTTAAATATGGGATTTGAAAATTACCAAAATGCTATGAATAACTGAAGTATACCTATAATTTGTGATGTGAACTCTTTAATTGTTACACATTTTGTAAAACTGATTTAGTTAATAAATATAAAATTGTAAAACACACAGGACGCACACAAACATGTATTGTTAAACATAATTATTTACTTACATATTATCCAAAAATATATGTATAAAAAAAATTGTAATTATAATTTTTTGTAATCGAAATCTACTAAAAAAATATTATAAAAAAAATCGATATTGAGATTATTAGAAACTCATTTTGATGTGTATTTATTTCTTTTTTCGTGCATTTTACTGCATTTTCTAATGTTTATATAAATTCGTGTAAAACTCGTACTTGTCTCATCATTTTAAATGTATGACATTTTTTATAATATTTCATGGCTAAATCTAATTTCATTACTATTCCTTATGCGGTCACGATGATTGATTCAGCTATGTAACTAGGTGTTTTCATAACCATTAACTCTTCATTAATTATTAAAAAGCTCGTGGGTAAATAATAACAGCCGCTCGGGTCGATCTTAAGGTTAAGCCGCGCTTACCTAGGTTGGTCCGTGGATGGGTGACCGCCCATTACATACAGAGTTTCCTCCGTGCCTCGGAAAGCACGTTAAGCAGTTGGTCCCGGCTGTCATCTGTAGATCTTTGACAGTCGTTACAGTAGGTAGTCAGTGGCCCAAAAAGTCTGACAACCAGTCTTACCAAGGGGTACCGTATTACCCAGTACTAACTGGGTTGTGGAGGTCAGATAGGCAGTCGCTCCATGTAAAATAATGGTATTGAGCTGCATCCGGTTAGACTGGAAGTCGACCCTAATAAAGTTGGGAAAAAGCAGGGCAGATGATGAACTTTTGGAACTCAAATCAATCAGCTTGCAGCATAAGGAATATTAATGGAAAAAGAAAAATCATGTCCAACGCTTGTTTGGCTCGAAGGACCATTTTTGAATGTCTAGCTACTAATCTTAATGCTTGATGTTGAAACTAACATTAGATCAAATTGTAACAAAATAGATAGGTATAAAATTTGTAGATCTTTGACAGTCGTTCCAGATAGTCGAGTGGCCCGAAAGTCTGACAACCAGTCTTACCAATAGGTATCGTATTACCAAGTACTAACTGGGTTGTGGAGGTCAGATAGGCAGTAGCTCCATGTAAAATACTGGTATACTGCCGATCAAACAGTTGAAAAGGCACACATAGACAAGTACAGCGAGTGCAAGCGCTCCCGCGACCGGCATTTACTTGAGAACAATTGGTGCCCCAGTGGTAGTGGGATTTACGTCCGAATTCAAACCCAGGCGTTACTTCATGTAATTTATTTCATCACCTCTGCTCTCAAAACGGTGAAGAAAACGTCTTGGGGAAACAGGCATGTCCTAGAACCAAAAATTCGAAGACATGTGACATCTAGCAACCCGCACTGGACTCGCGAGGTGGATTATAGCCCTCTCCCTCGCATAGAGAGGAGGCCGTGTGTCCCAGCAGTGGGAACATTATAGGCTGATTATGTTGTTCTGTACCTATCTATCTTGTGGTTTAGACGTGGTCTAACATTTATTAATAATAGAAATTGTTGGATTGCGGCCATTGTCTTTTTATAAGGACTGGGAAATGTTCTTCTAAGAGTCAATTTCCACCAAGCAGAAATATCAGGACTAACAGTATTGAACGCAAACATTAAGCGTCTTCTCCCGCGTGATCGAGGATGCGCGTGCGCTCAATTTTATACTGGTACAGTCCTTTATTCAGTGAGACCAAAAAAGTGCGCGAGGATATTTCACTTGGTGGAAACCGACCCTTAAAAGGACATGGAACTGATAGAGGAATTGACACCTTTTCTTGTAATTAACATTTGTGATTGCTATATCAAAGAAGATTAGATTTATTAATCGTTGTGATTCATAAATTCGTTTGAAAGATAGTTTCATAACGATTTGAGACTAATAATCATTAAAAACTTTTTTTAAGGCTAAATATATGTCATACAAAACGAGTGTATTTATTTAATTTTCTGAGGCAATAGACATTATAGACACTAATTATTTCACGAGACCAACTTTTCGAGCCCGAAAGTAGCTCCTCTCGTTTACTCCGAAACGAAGCTAACTTTCGGGACAAGATTAGACCAAGGAGATGATTAAAAATCACGTAGATTTAAGTGTAATGTGGTTAAAAAGCACCGGACATTGTATACTCGTTAGTGAACGCAATTATATTGTAGTAAGCAGTTACCTAAGCGGTTTTTGGACCAAACTGTGTGCAGAAGTAGATAAGTATTTATAATGTGGCTTTCGTCATTGCTTTGTGTAACGGATGAATCTGGCCAGCAAGAATAGAATAAAATCATCCTTTCAACAACAGCATCCATTTATTTTCAAGCTACTTTGGCCCATAGACATAAGGTCCCATTAAAATAGATGGACAAATTTTAACACGATTTTCAGTACGTCTAACCAATGATATCCAAGCAAAAGAAACAGATTAAAGTGATTTTATTTTGACCTAAAATAATAAATTGCCGGCGGCATTCTAGGCTAAACTTATCCATTAGGTCAAAATAAAATCACTTAATCAGTGTTTTTTTGGTTTGATATCTTTGGTTAGACGTACTGAACGCTGTTAAAATTTGTCCATCTATTTTAATGAGACCTTAGATAAATGAATATGAGGCACAAACAAACACAAGTTTGGTCCAAACATCGCCAAAAACATGTTTTCCTTATGGAATTGATATTTATATTGTATACATCGAACGTTGTTTGACTGTTAGCTTTGTAACGTTTTTACTATATTATTGTACATTTTTGACATGATAGTTGATATTTTGACAGGCTTATGCTCTCTTGGTTATACACTCAGCAATGCAGGGTGGAAGGCACACCGGCGGCGCACAAACGGTGACCACGTATTCGGTAGTCGGAATCTCACATACAAATATTTCATCAGCTGTTTCCTACAAAATACAATACCTACACGGTCAAAATGTATGGAACAGCCCGCGTAGCATGGCAGTACTATCTCTATTCTACCAAGAATCGACAAAGCTCTTTCTATACAACTTGGACATGTCATTTCTAACATCGCCATGCTTGCGACGATAGAAATCTTTCCACAATCTCATTTTTATCGATTCTTCGTCGAGAAAAGGCTACGGTGGTCATGCTACGCGGACAGGTTTTTTTTTAATTATCTATAAAATATTTCTATGTCCTCTGGTTCAGAATGATGTACCGTATACGTGGTAACCACTAACCGTTTTAGAGTCAGTGTCCCTTTTATCTAGTATATTTCCCCTACCCCCTTAGTTTTTGTCTGCTAAAAGAGTGACCAGACTTATAAAGGCAGAATCGGCTCCAGTTTTCAGTAAATTATGTCCATTCAATCAAAGCTAAAAAGACGTCGGTTCGGACGATGGGACTCGATACCGCGTCGGACTTTTCGCTTTAATTGCATGGTCTTGGTCGGCTGAAGCCGATTCCACGTCGATTAGTTTGATCACTCCCTGAGCCGGCAAGAGATTAATCGTAAAAGCTGTTTGAAGCGGAAATTGCATTGTGGGTACTGGTTACATCTTGTGGATTTCTGAAGGTCTAATGATAGTTTTCATGAATAAACGAACAGAAACAGCTGAGACCTATAAAATTAAAAGCGGCTAAATGCGATATTATTTTCAATCTGTACTCAGACTATTATTAAATTCAGATTCTTTATAAATCTGGTTTAAAATATAGAACATCGTCGCTACCTTGACAGAAAGTTCAGTTTTTATAGCTTCTTGAATATTTATCAGATTTGGATTTAGCTGCCCTTAATTTTAAAGGTCTCAACTGAGGTTATCAAAGACTTGGCAAAATTAAAGAAAGAAATTAAGGGACAGACAGTATTCTGGATAGTCTTTTTGTAAAAAAAAATATATATATTTCGATTTTAAATTAGAACTCAGCTGGATAAGACATGTTAGCCTAACTAAAGGACACATCTGGTGGCCTACCATGACGTCTTAAAGCAGGAGTAGTTCCAGTGTGGGAAAGAGATGGCGCTAGACGACCTGTGTAGCTCTGTCTCTTTCGCACACAGCAATTATTACTGCTTTAAGACGTCATAGTAACCCCCCTGCTCACTGCTGGCTCCATCGCCAAACTATTTGTGTTCCTAAAACTATCATTACACCTCAGTATGAAAAATGGAATTGTGACATAGGTCGTTTTTTAACACTTTCACTGCTAAGTTCCTAAAATGCATACAAATTGGCATGCCATAAAAAGTGTTTCGCAATTCTATAACAATCCGTGAGTCGAGTCCGTCGGCGCGATGGTTACGTAACTGTACCCCTATGCCCCAGCACCCGAATCCAGAGTTCAATAAGCCACGCCCACGCCAGTCAGCCGGGTAGTAGGGTTGTCGAATGCCGAACTTTTTATTGAACAAAAATAAACTCCGCTGTTCTTTTTTTATACGTTTTTATTTGATTTCCTAGGTATTTAAACATCATAACACTTACGCCAAGAGAACCTTACATGATATGTCTACATGTTTTTAAATAAACCACTAGATAATATAGCGAGCTCGATCATTGAAAAAATCGGCCAAAATATATATTTTAGAAAATAAGCTCACTTGAAATAAACTCGAGTCACAGGTAAGTAGATAAAGTGCTATATTGTGAAATGAAAGGTTTTTTTTTCGTACGAATCTTGCAATCTTGTTCTTCCAATTTCATTTTAATTTGTACCATTAGCTTGTATTTTAAGGTTTATAATGTAATGATGATGTCATGTTTTTTATGTAAATATAATTTTCCACCGATATTTCTTGTGACTTGAGTTATTTTTTGAAGTACCACCTTATTTCTGATAGAGCGCGCTTTTGTTCCAAAATGGTTGTTATTAATACCGCTGTAGAAGTATTTTTCATTTGCTAGTTGTTGACTTGGCAAAAGACATGTATCCTTGAAGCATTACACTGTTTAAATACTAAATTGTTTAATAACTTGCATAACGAAAATCAACCTCAGTGCTACGACTTAAAGGCGCTGTCAATATCAAACGGGCTGCAAAATCAAATGTTTATTTCGCCGATATGTTGATATGTTTAGCACGCATAACGAAAGTAGGTAACGGATTAAGGTAAATATGGCCACATATAAAACCTGGAGGTTTGCCAATGCGTGTGTCTTTAGGGACATAAACAGGCCACTAGACAGTATGCAATCTTGATTAAAAAAAAGATGTTTTTGGTCCTCAGAGCGTCAGCCAACGGTAGTTAACCTCTCAGAAATGAGGTGAAACTCTTCCAAAATATACCATAGTCAATATTTTTATAATCGCGCAGGTGCAAGAAGTATTTAGTTTAGTATTACGGGAGTCGGCTTGCCAAGTTTATTGACATTGTATTATTTGTTTATTTATTTTTCTAATGCAACCTTCAATAATGAAAATTGCAATCATGAATTGACGAAGCTTTATGGTTCCTTTGCGCGATAGTATAGCTCCATCTCTCTTTTCGCTGGAACAAAGATGGCGCTAATACCTTGCAGTACGGCCACATGTGGAAATACAGCTAATACGATTGTGTTCTTAACTTTATTTGGCTTAAAGAATTCAACGTTTTTACTCACAGCAGTATTTATGTTTCGTACTTTCTGTTTTAAAATCATATCAAATTCTTCCATATTAACCGATTTCAGAAGAAAGAGGTTCCCAACAATGTCACTCAACTTGGCCAGCAGAAATAAAGTATTGAACTTTTAAAAGAATGCTCGTCATCATTTATTTAATTCGGGAATAGTAATGATACCAAAATGTTATCGTCATTGTATAGAACCATTCTATTTTGAGATTATGTGTCATATTATAATGCATTGTACACTCTTTACGTCATATAAAAAAATAAAAAATACATCTAATTTTTTATTTAGTTATGTGTAACGGTTCGAAATAAAAATTAGGAAAGATAAGCTGTGTTTTCATTTAATTACTAGCTTATACCTGCAACTCCGTCCGAGTGTTTTTTTTTCACATACCTGGCAAGTCTAGCTTTTATCAGTGCATGATTTCAGCCCCCCTAGCATGCCAATACTATCTCTAGTCTACCAAGATTCAACAAAGCTCTTTCTATTTTCTATACAACTTGACATGTCTTGTCATTCATTTCATACATTTCTAACATCGCCATGCTTGCGACGATAGAAATCTTTCCACAATCTGTCATAAAATGACAATTCAATTCGACTCTTCGTCGACAAAACCCGTTTCTACGGTGGTCATGCTACGCGGGCTGGAATGAAATCGTACGAATAGTTTCGGATACTACCTCGAAACTAAAACGCATGCCCACTTTGGCGCCATTTTTATGGCCCTGCAAAAAACTAAAGCGTATCATCACGCACAGAGCATCAGTAATAACATCACGGACATTGCATCATATATATCATCACGCATCAAAGGTTTAAGCAGAGGGGTACCAAGTGTGCATTTACATTTCTACATCTAGTGTTTATGAAGGTGGGCCAAAATTTTGTCAACCGTGTCAACCGGCGGACCATCTAGTAAATAAAATTTACCTATAGTAACAGTAGGTACCTACCTAGCTTTTAACAACTAACAGAACTTTAGATTAGTTGATAAACAGGAGTAACAACAGCCGTAGGGATCGAATAATCTTTGCTGTAAAATACTGGAATTCAGGTGCATCCGTCCCGTGCGTCTCGCATTCAGCGGATCCCATAGCTGCCCATTGTCACTTAAGTTTGGCAATTCTTCGGGCTACGTCGGTAACCTTGGTTCTCTTGCGGATGCCTTCATTTCTGATTCGATCACGCAAGGAAACTCCATTGCCCTTAGGGTGGCTAAGTTTTCTGATGAGGCGCATTTTATGCGACCAGGTTTAGGTCCCTTATGTAATTAATTACTGGCGACACAAACTGGTCATAAACTTTCGTCTTGAGACCGAATCGAATCGAAGCGTTTGTGAATAGCTAGGCTGTTTTCAAAAGACTCGTCAGCCGACCACTGTTGGCTCTAATGGGCCTAGAGTAGACCGGCCTCTGGGTATTATGGAACTAATAAGTACCTACTTGTTCTCCCTATTTTCATCTAGACAGATATCCTAATAGAATAAGATCCCAGAGTTCACCAGACGTCACGTATTTTCTGACGAAGGAAATGTGGACGATTGAGTAGTGTTAGTATGTACTAAGAACGTATGCCTACCTGCTAGCTTGCTTAGACGGCCAATTTTCAGGTATCAGGTAATCAAAGTACCTACATAAAAACATTGCTTACCTCACGTAAATTCTCAAAGCTGATTTTTACGTATAGTTTAGGCAATATCCTTAAAAATAAGTTGCCAATACTCCCAGACACTTTTCGCCGGCCGTATTGCTTTGCAGACGCTTTAAAGCTCCCAAAATAATTACTTAACTTCACGTAAGTTCTGATGCTCCATTTTTATATATGTCCACCAGACAACTATTTTAAAACCTTTTACAAGAAGACAGACCGATCCAAGGGGCCAATCATCCCTTAAACTCAATTTTAATGCCTCTGTGGGTAGGAGCGCGAGGGTATTATCCACGCGCATGAGACTCAGTGAGACAGATTGCGACGGCAAGGCCCCCTTCGGGCCAATAGCTAAATTCACTCACAAGCAGTGTGAAAAAGAAAGAGAAATTTTCTAAAAGGCGGGGTAAAAAGCGGTAGCGGGTATCTGGCAATACACCGCTTTTTACCCCGCCTATTGGAAAGTTTTGGACAATGGTTCCGCTTTCCGCTTTAGACCTACGCGGTTACGTCTTTTTAGAATCTGCTCGAACGGAGATGCATAATTTTTATATGATTTTTTATAAGTGATATATTTGATATATTATTATACCATGCTCGACTATGACGCGCGCTCGCTCCGCCCGCATATTAAATAACACTCGTTGACTTCTGTCCCCGAAGTGCCGGGCCTCCGCCAGCCTCCTTCATCGGCATACGGCCCGGTGCCCATGCCGTCCATATAAATGATACTGCCGCGGGACGGTCGTCGTGGGCGTCCGCTTATTGACCTACGTTATTTACGTTTTTACTCTATGCCGAAATAGTCTGTGATGTGGTTCAAAACAGTCACTGAGCATCTTATATTGAAAATAGTCATTATCATGTGTCATGGTGTAACATGTCATCTTTTCCTATACAATAATTCTCCAATTAATATCTCCGAAACTATTCATTTCCGACGGTTGAAACTTCAAGAATCGTTTTCTTATATTAGTAGGAACCTACAATAAAAATTACAACGGTTAAAGTAACTATTTAAGTATCAAGCCAAAAAATTGAAGTTTTTTCAAATTTATCAAAACAGCTTGCAGGATAAAATTCTAGAATTATTGTAGTCAAATGAGCATTTTTTTTACAAGTTAATTTTTAATTATTTACCTAATTTTTAAATTTTTAGCTGTTTTTTTTTTATTAATAATTAATTGATATGAGTAAACTGAAAGAGAGTGAGAGAGAGAGAGAAGTAAATATATCTTACTAATACATGTCTCACTCAGTCTCATGCGCGTGGATAATGCCCTCGCGCTTCTACCCACAGAGGCATTAAAACTGAATTTATTGGCCCCTTGGATCGGTCTGTTTTCTTGTAAAAGGTTTTAATATAGTTGTCTGTTAGACATATATATAAAAATGGAGCATCAGAATTTACGTGAAGTTAAGTAATTATATTAGTCTGCAAAGCAATACGGCCGGTCAAAAGTGTCTGGGAGTATTGGCGACTTATTTTTAAGGATATTGCCTAAACTATACGTAAAAATCAGCTTTGGGAAATTACGTGAGGTAAGTAATGTTTTTATGTAGGTACTTTGATTACCTTATACCTGAAAATTGGCCGTCTAAGCAAGCTAGCAGGTAGGCATGCTTTCTTAGTACATACAGGGGCGTATTTTGAAATTTGGCGCCCCAGGCCAATACGTTTCGCCGCCCCAGAAGTCAAGGAAAAAACGATTAAAAAAATATATAATTATTTTTCGAAAACTGGTTCTTATCGCACTACGATTAGGTTCAACATGCAATGTATTTCACACGCGTGGATTTTTAATATTTTTCCGCACACGTGCGAAAGTAAAAATTTCCACAGATACATATACTAAGTATATACTAAGTACCTACATAAACTAAGTCCAAATGGGTTCAATGTCTAAAGCTGGCGGTGATTTTTTTTTAAATCTCGGCCTTTTTTAATACAGTGTGTAACAGGACCCTTAACGAAGCCGTCAACCAAGCATTATGTAGATCAAACTAAGTAACTTTACGCAAAAATTATTGCTGGGAAACGACTTTTTTTATTAAGTGAAAATTCACGTTTTACGGTATTACGCAATGTAACGCACTCAAAACATTGTGGTGATGGATGGATTGAATAGTATGAGGGTCGTGGAGGTCTTTACAGTAAAAATCTTACGTTAAAAAGGCGTACTTAAAAAAACAAAAAAACTTGTGAAAAACTTGGAACTTTGACCCCCAATATCTCCGTAACTAGGAAGTTCCCAGGTATGGTCTAGAACAAAAAAATGATCGCAATGATGGGGAGAACAAGTACCTTTCGGCTTCGTTAAGGGTCTTGTTACACCCTTTATAGCTCCCCAAAATTCTGGTGGTACTACTTTTGCTGTAACGTCACTCTTCGTAGATCCACTCGAACTGGACGCTTCGTCATAATCAAAAATTTTGCACCCAGTTCGAATTTGATAGGTTTTCTTTTTGACTATGAATACAGAAATTGTGTCAATTTATAAAGAAAAACCGAAAAGAACCCAGAGTGGCAAAGCGAGCTCGAAAATATTTGGCCATTCATACAGGAGTTATGTAAGTACTAAAACGACTAATGCAGAAAACTCTTGGGAATTATGAGAATGCAAGAACCACAACCAGCGAAGCGAGCTTGAAAATTTTCCCACCTTCCTCGGATAAATTAGATTCTTTACGTTCATTACTTACAGGCAGGGTTGGGCAGTATTTGAAGTACTTTTAATTGAAATACAAATACGTATTTGGTATTTGTATTTCAATTACTTCTTAAAAATGTAATTTGTAATTGGTATTTCAAATACCTGACGATGAGGTATTTTGTAGTTAGTATTTCAAATACTTATGGCTTCAAAATACATTTGAACATAAATACATTTAGCAATCTTAATAATGGGTGCGTTCTGCAGAAAATAGCGCTCGATAGCATTCGTAAGCAAAATGGCGACTGCTAAATATTTCAACTTTTAAAGTTGATCTTGTCAATTGTCATTTTCATAATTCATTCTTAAACGGTTATTTAAGTCGGTTTTTTCACGAAACTTCTTACTTAAGTTTATCAGTAGGTAAAGGTATGAATAAGAGGCATAAAAACTCTGACAATAGGCACTAACCTCACGGTAAAGAAGAAGAAGAAGGAAAGAAATACGAATGACACGATGAATTATTCTATTTACGTAACCGTATTTACGTATGTAACTGTATTTTGTAATTTGTATTTTAATTAAAAATAGTTTAAATACTGTATTTTGTATTTCAAATACACGACTTAAAAATAATTTGTATTTCGTGTTTTAAATACATACGATAGTATTTTGTAATTTGTATTTTAATTAAAGCAAAGCATGTATTTATACCCGGTGATGCCACTTGCCACATCCGCGGTGAGGATGACATACTGCGCACCTTCGGCCCGCCACCGGGTACTAGTGCAAATAGTGCACTTTAAAGAAGCCGTCTTGTTTGTTTTTGTTTATTTGTTTGTTCTTTTTGTTTCTCCAATTACTTGCAGTTTTATTCAAGTTCAGGTAATTAATTATGTATATGCAGTCATGCGGACTTTAGAAGTAAGTTTATTAAAATTAAGTGACAACCTGTCCAACGTAATATTAACTCTGTTTTCACATTTTATGCTATGTTTTGTATTGGCAGATGCGTGTCTCGCGGCGCACCTCAGTAAGTTACGAGTAAACCAGTTTTATAACACTACACATATTTACATACACCTACTCTTCACTAAACAACTACTATTAGTTACATACCATAGTTTAAAACCCATGTTACATTTAATATTATACACTATTTACTTAATTACAATTCGATTTAGGCTACTACTACATCAAATTACGATTGAATGTGCACTGACGATAATATTTATATTGGTAATGGCGGAATTTATTTTAAACTATTATAATGGCGACTAAAGGAGAAAAGTTTTTTAAAGTTGGGTTTCTTAGTGCTGGGTCACTAGGTACAGGTCATGATGAACTGATTGGTGCACTCGACAGGCATTGCTTTGATATTATGGCTATTAACGAAACCTGGCTCCGACCAGGCGAGGAGGGGCGCGCTCCGGTAGTGCCAGGCTATCGTCTGCGCCACACGCCGCGACCAGCGAGTGTTCGCGCTGGCCGTGGTGGGGGTGTCGGGTTTTATGTGCGGCGGGGACTGAGCGCACGTACTTGGGCTAGCGCGGTCGATCCCAGGTTCGAATCGGTCGAACAATTGTGGTTAACAGTCTCACTGAACGGCAAAAAAATTGCTATAGGAACAGCGTACCGTCCGCCATGGTTAGATCTTGTCCTCTTCCTCGATGCCATAACGGATTCTATTAGTTCTTTGGGAATTTGCGATCACTACATTCTACTTGGCGACTTCAATGTTAATATGCAAGATACAACCGGGATAAAAACGAAAAATATCAATGAATTTCTTAACTGTCTTAATCTTACAAAGCTGGTCACAAGCCCTACTCACTACACAGCATCCAGTGAAACTCTTATCGATCTCCTATGTACTGATTTGAGAGCAAGATACACAGCGGTAGAATCTTTCGGTTCACTCAACGGCCATTCCATTGTAGTATGTGAATTTAATATTAAGCGTGATAAATTCAAACCATACTTGGTAAAATCTCGGCCTCTTCGAAAGGTATGCACGGAAACATTTAACATGGACTTAACGTCATTAAACATTGGTATTATTTCAACGCTCGACACCGTCAATGATATGGTACATGCTTTTAACACGCTTATAACTACTTTGTTTGATGTTCATGCTCCTATCAAATCATATACAGTAAAGGAAAAATCGTATCCTTGGATTACAGACACAATTAAAGTTATGATGCGTTTACGTGACGAAGCACTAAATAGTTATAGGAAAACGAAATTGGATTCCAAAAGGAAATATTACAAAGAGTTAAAGCACCTAGTGATTAGTTCTCTGTGTAATGAAAAGACTGCGTATTTCACACATAACATTAATACAAAAATAAAAAACCCCAAATTGCTCTGGAAAAATCTAAAATCCACCTTATTACCTTTTAAGTCTAGACAAGACCTTCCGTCGCATTTTATAGATCCTGACCTAATTAATAGAAACTTTTTGATTGTTCCTGGTAACCCCGTGGCAAGCGTATCGCTTATGAATTACTATGACAATCATAGCCACAGTCAAGCAATGTTTACAATCGCTCCAGTGGATCAAAACAGTGTCTCACGCACTATCGCTAGTTTCAAAAGTAACGCCGAAGGCTACGACAACATTAACCTGGACATGATAAACATGACTTTGCCGCACACGTTAACAGTTTTAACTGACATAATAAACCGCTCCATTGTGACATCAACATTCCCTGACCTATGGAAAATTGCATCCATTAGACCCTTGCCAAAAAATTCAAATCCATTGGCCTTAAAAGATTTACGCCCTATTAGTATATTACCATGTTTATCCAAAGTATTAGAGAAAATCGTTAGCCGTCAGCTTACGTTGTTTCTGGAACAAAATAACATTTTACCTGATTTACAATCAGGGTTTAGAAAGCAGCGCAGTACATCTACTGCTTTGCTGGATGTTACTGACAACATATTATCTGCCCAGGATAAGGGAATGTGCACAATATTGGTTTTACTGGACTTTTCTAGGGCATTTGACGCTATAAACATCTCGTTATTATTGTCAAAGTTAAAATATTACGGTTTCGACCCAGAAGCTATACAATGGTTCCGTAGCTACTTAAGTAATAGGGAACAGTTAGTTGACCTACGTTTGAGTGACGGCACTACTCTTAGATCGGCACCTATTCCCGTAGAGAGAGGAGTTCCGCAGGGTTCAATTTTAGGACCCATTATCTTCATTTTGTACTGCGCAGACATAATAAGATGCCTCCAGAGATGCAAATACCATATTTATGCTGACGATGTTCAACTTTATATTTCTTTCAGACCAGACGAGTATGACAGCGCCATTAAGAATCTTAACGAAGATCTTCAACGAATCGCCGTTTGGTCTGAGGAGAATTGCCTGTCGCTGAACCCTACCAAAACTAAATATATGGTATTTGGGACAAGACAGCAGCTGGCCCGACTGCCTATAACTTTTGATTTGGAACTAATGGGCGAACAAATTGAACGTGTGTACGAGGCGCGAAATCTGGGTCTTGCGATGGACACAGCCCTTCGTTTTGAGAACCACATAGCAGACTCGGTCAGAAATTGTTTTTATCGCCTGAAAGTTTTATATAAGATGAGGTCTTACCTAACAGAATCACTACGGGAACAGCTTGTGGAAACCTTGGTACTGTCTAGGTTAAACTACGCCGACACAGTGTACGGCCCGCGCCTATTGGCTCGTACAGATAGGCTGATTCAAAGAGTACAAAACGCTTGCGCGCGGTTTTGCTACAATATTCCTCGGCGTAGTCACGTAACACCTTTCCTAAACAAGCATTTCTCACTAAAAATGAAGTCCCGACGGAAACTACACTTGGCGTGCCTCCTGTTCGGTGTGGTTAAATACAAAAAACCGGACTACTTATACAATAAACTTAGCTGGTTAACTAGTAGACGCGAATGTGGGAGAAGACAATGCTCGCAACAACTCTCGACTCAGTCACATAACACTGCAGCTTTTAGAGGTATCTTTCGCTATGCGGCTTCCAAAATATGGAATAACCTGCCACCACCAATTAGAATGATCAGCACAGTAGACACATTTAGAAGACGTTTACGGCAGTATCTAATAGAATCGCAACGAAAGTTGGATATGGTCACACTGAATATCTCAATTATATGAATTACAAACTATTCTACCCACTTTCTAATTAGCTTGATCACGGAACAAATAACTTTGTCGACTAATGCTGCACAAAAATAAAGTAAATTGATGTATACAATAATTATTCACACTTAGCTCGATTTTTATATTATTTCTATTTTAAGTTTTATTACTATATGTAGTTATATTTATATTATAGTATATAGTATTATATTTGTTATCATTACACATACATTTATTGCCTATTCAGACATACCATAATAGTAACACGAACTTCAAAACTGATTTATATCCGTCATATCACCATCTCAGGTCCAGTTGAAAACCAGCGTCGGGCACTAGCTGCTCGGCAGTTTGCTGAACTGGGCCTATTTGGCGCAGCCGTGAGACACAATTATCTCTTGTTTTTTCTTGTTTAGATTTAAGCTCTTTTTTATGTAATTTTTTGTTGTGTGCACTTGTGGCATGTGCCAAATAAATATGTTTTCTTTCTTTCTTTTCTTTCTTCTATTTTGCCCAGCTCTGCTTACAGGACTGAGAATAGGAGGAGCTCTTTAACCATAAGCAAAATTGAAACAGTACAGGAAGTATTAACGAGCGAAGCAAACTGGAAAATTTAAGCACCTCTCCTTGGTTACCTATAACTTAGGTAGGTACTGACGTACTGTTTGTTAATTTGGACAGAAATGACAATAGGAGGAACTCTGTCAACTTTTGCAGAATTGAGATAGTTTAGGATGTATTAGCGAGCGTAACGTATCCGGGATGGTTAGGTATGACATCAATCATGATAGGATGGATAAGACCACCCTCTTGGTACTAATTAAATGCAAGAGCGATAGAAGAGGGCTTCGAAATTTAAGAAGCCCCCCTCCGCTGCATATATTAGGTTCTTTGTGTTAATTCATACAGAGATGAGAACAAAAGTAACTCCGTCAACTTATAAAGAACTCAAAAAGGGTAGGATGCATTAGCGAGCGAAGCAAGCTCGAAAATTTTAGAATCTTGCCTCGGAAAAGTTAGTTTCTCTTGTTCAACGACTAAGCAGAAACATAATAATCCAATTTTCGAAAAATTGCTATTTTTCGAAAATTTTAAGATTTTGGGGGATGATCATGCCCTCTGTGACCCCCCCTGGGACCGCACCTGCCATCGCCCCTGCCCCGCTCGCCACGCCGCCCCCCACCTCGCTCGGCGCCCGCGCGCGAATAAAGAGCATATTATTCGGAGCATGTACTTGTTGTACTTACTTAAAGACGCGCTACGTAGCTTAAAACTTAACTTACGAGTGTGTTTTCGACCAAATCACTTACTAGTTTTTTTATATTAATTTTTAATTGAGATTGATAAGAAAAAATAAAAAGGCGAGAATTAAAGTTGGTTGAATGGCGCCAAAACCAAAACAAAATGCAATCCGCCAGCGGCGGGTGTGCCGCCCCTGGCGGACTGGCGCCCCGGACCATGGCCCGGTTGGCCCTAGGTTAGATACGCCCCTGAGTACATACTAGCACTACTCAATCGTCCACATTTCCTTCGTCAGAAAATACGTGACGTCTGGTGGCCCTGGGATCTTGGACTATAGATTGTCATGGAGCTGCAGTAGGAAGATGGTCGGTGTGAAAGGCCTTTTTTAGAGATAAATACGTCTGTAGTGTTGATGTACACAGTACAATTTCAAAACATCGACTCGATCGTCGCATTACACAGAGGAATATTTTCCAGTTATTCTTCAATAACTTCAACTATTCCGTGTGTTTTTCGCCTTAGAATTAAAGTCTTTCTAGTCATTGCAGCAATCGTTTTGTGTCTGCACACTTCTAATCGATTTTGCGTTTTATTTTTCCAAACTCAGAATTTCAAACTGACAACGCACATCACTGATTTTGACAAGTGCTAAACTGATTGTGGTGGTCCGATGATAATCGATTGAAAATAATTGGAAAAAGGACATTTTAAAATCCCTAAACTAATAGTCGCGATAATTCCTAGTGATATAGTTTCGGTAGTTAGAGTATTCATTATTTGTTACAACGCTGTGTTTAAAAACTGCAGTTGTAAAGGTGTAAAATGATATTAATTCGTCTCTTACCGGCAGATAGTGGTTCAAAAAATTAAAAATAGTGACTGAAAATCGCCAAAAAGTGAAAAGTTTTGTGCAAAAAGAACTTAATAAACATTGTGACTGTAACTTTCTGTGAAAATGACTTTGACATTGAACTGTTTGATGTGAGAAAATATGCTTAGTAAAAACGTTGTGATTGATTTGTTGCGGCAATTATTTTTTCTTTTTGCAAAATTTAGTTTTGTGGCAATAAAAGTAGGTTATCACGATTAGCTATGGAGGCGACGTTGCCAGTGGTAGAGATAACTGTGAAGCATGAACCTATGGACAGTGATAATGCGGAGAGGGATGAGCAGAATGGCTACAATCAACAAAGTGAAGAAGGTAAGTAATGTAAACACATAGATACACATCACGCCTATGCTCTCAAAGGGGCAGGCAGAAATGTTAAGTAAATACATATTTCAGTGTTGTTCCATGCAATGGATGAGACAGGAATGTTGCCACCGACTATGCTCAAATCGTAATTACAGACTGCTACCGAGTTTCAGAAAGTAAACCTCTCTGTATATAAATATTTCATAAAATTTTGCTGCCTTTCAGTTGACACACATTCTTTATTTCTTTAATTCTGCCTTGGTATTAGATATACTGAGGAATGCCAAGTTAATTCCAGGTCCATACCATATTGTATTGTGTCCTTAACCTGATTTATTTGTGGTTGGCGTAGCACATCATGTTCCTCCATACTTCTCTACTACTTTTCATCTCAGCAGTCTCTTCCTTTCTAGCCATATCATCTTTCACATAGTCCATCCATAATTTCTTTGGCCATTCTCTTAGAGCCACAAAATATTAACATATTTGTCTACATGTCTACTTCAGCCAAAGAAGAGCTATGGATCAAGCCGGAGCCTCATGGAGATGAGTCTCAAGATTTGAGCATGAAGGAAGAGGATCCGGGAACACAGTCTGAGAATGAATCCAGATTAGATGAAGAAGCCCTGAATGACGAATACAATAGTGAGTACAATATTATTAACTGCAATCTAAATACTCTGGTGGGCGGCATGCACTAAACTAAACTAAAAATTTATGTGAAACACCAAAACTCAACATTAAAATGAGACGGAAAAAATGTAGAGCTCTAAAACATCCATACATTTGTGAAAGACCTGGACCTAAAATGGCTGGATAATAATATGAATTACGTTACAATTCGTAAAATGGTCACAAAGTGACAATTCATTCTTATACTTATTCTTTATGGCACACAAAATATAAAAGTATGACACACAACAAGATATAACTTATGTATATGTACAACGGCGAGCTTAACGAGAATCATAATGATTAACTGCGTGTATGACCATTTTAACGTGATTCATATCATTATCCTATTATGATTCTGCTAAAGCAGCCATTTTAGATGCCCTGGTGTCGCGTCAACTCACTAAAGAACACCGTCAGCCCAGCAGTATCAATTGAAAACTGTTTTAAAGTGTTGACTTTCGTGCTTTTTAACTTAGCAGTAAAGCAGGTGTAGTCTAAACATGTTTTTTTTTTGTAGCTACCATTCAACTGTATTTCTTAGTTCTATATAAAATTTAGTTTAGTAGTGCCTCCCAGGATTTAGCCTAGTCTACTAATATCCACAGATTTAACTGGCCTGTTGATACTGCAGAGTTTATGTACATGTGTAATATGGTGTCTGTAAAACGAATTTGCAATAAAGAAGAGAAAAAGAGAATTAATATTGAAAGGACTCAATGTCCTTATGTAACAAACTGTAGAGAAATATCCCTAATACCCCTAAAATAGCACCTTAAATATCATCCTATTATACTTACTATCTAAAAATACCCACCTAAATTAAATAATAATGATGTAAAGTCTGCCCCAAAAAGATGTAAACACAGACTGTGAACCATTTCATTGTCTACAACCATTATTCCATAATTGTGTCTACAATGTAAGGCTACAAAACGAAGTAAACAATTCATATTACCAAAACCTCCAACACAGGCCTGAGGCCGGATACATAATAATATCAACAATCTATGTCCAAAACAGGTAATCTACATAAATCTCACAAATATGGAAAGAACAATCTTTCAAAACGAGGTAAACAAATCTAAAAGGCTTTAAGAAGTAAGCATTTAATTGAAAATGCGGTATCATAGACTATCTATTTACTCTTACGCGTCAGACTGACATAATTTATGAATTGTCATTACAACGATCATATCTTAAGGTAGCCACTCACTGGATGGGAGCATGTTACAATTGCAGAATCGACGCGAGCGAGCGAGCGTTACATCAGTGAACTTGTATTGATGACATTATTTCCAACAGTACAGCAGCTGTGTGCGGAAAACTGATCATTACAACTGACAATGTCGAAACAACTGAATCGATGTTACGCACACGAACGTTTACAGTTCGAGCGAATGCTCCTTGATCAGTCAATCGAGCTGGCGCGGTATTGTAACGCAATGTTCAAAAGTTAATTTCTTTCATTGTTCATAACACGCGAATGCTTCCGGTGAGTGACCACCTTTAAAGGTCTAAGCATTATTCGTTAGATTATATGTACTTCAAGTTCAAAAAAAACAAATGACACGTCACTGACGTCATGCATGAAATGAAAAGGACAGAAATAAAGTTCTTGTTCTTCTATCAAACGAAGTTCGAGACATGTCAATTGTTGTAAGTTGTATGACTTTGTCAGTCTGTGTACCTAGTTTTGGCAAAATGAATTGTTTACTTCGTTTTTTAGCTTTACATTGTAGACACAATTATGGAATAATGGTTGTAGACAATGAAATGGTTCCTAGACCGTGTTTACATCTTTTTGGGGCTGACTGTACCTACATTCATTTTTGTCTTTGGGATGTTTGGTCTTCTTCCCACTCCACACACATTCATACAAATCCCTTCTCTCCGAGAAAAGGAGTGGGCTGTAAGCTACCACTCGGGCCCAGTGTGGGGTAGTTGTCACATGTCTTCGAATTTTTAAATCCAAGGCATATCAGTTTCCTCACCATGTTTTCTTTCATCAAATAATATTAAATAATTTACACAAAGTAATATATTTGCCTGGGTTCAAACTCACCACACCTCATATGTCGGGTCATTACCTTTGGGCCAGCACTGCTCCATTTAGTTACAATTAAACAAAAATGTTATTTATTAGGTGCCCATAACATTAATTTAATTTTGTTACATTGCCAAACTGGGTTTGTGTTGGTTCAACATAAAAACAGAAAAAATTCACCATTTTTCCGCATGCTGTAAGTATAATAAATTAATATTATCTTTGTAAATAATTAAAAGCTAGCAATCAATACAGTAACTTTTTGTTTTTAGGGAACAGGCAATCTAATGCCCCGTCGAGAAAACAGATTCTGGTGTTTCTAGATTTTCTGAATGAACACAGGGACCTTGCCAACTGCATGTTGAGGGGACCTTCTGGCCGGGCTAGAGCAAACCATCTCTGGGAAGCTATCGCAGAGAGGCTCAATAGCATCAGTGGTTGTATTAAGACTACGCAACAATGGCAAAGGGTAAGATTCTATTTGTGACTGTCTTTGATCTTAATTAACTCAAGAATCTCCAAAGATTAACCAACTACCAGTCGACTACCAGATTAAAAAAAAAGCCTATTGCATTTGATAGATCAAGTCATGAGGAAAGTTATAGGCTCTTTAACATTACGCTAGGACCCTTAGCCGAGAAAAAAGAGAAACGGAGTGTAAAACCGCGGGGCACAGCTGTCAAAGTATCTAAGTTGTCTAACCATAACTGGGAAGATGTGCCCAAGCCTATGAGAATACGGCACGGTTGGCGCAGTGGCTGAGCGATTGACTGCTGCGCTGCGTGTCGCGGGTTCGATCCTCCCACGGAACAAATATTTGTATGGCCTACAGATAGTTGTTCCGGGTCTGGCTGTTTGTGTGTGTGAGTTAATTTTTTTATAAACGTACCCACGAAACAGGAGAATTCTCTTCTTCTTTCTCTCATTCGTTAAAGGAAGAAGACGATCATACGATGGTACACCTTGGGACCAGTAGGTGTCCGCGTTAATCGAGGTCTAAGTGGCGTCTTTTATGTCCTACTGGCTGTCGCCCGCGGCTTAGCTCGCGTTTTGGTCGGAAATTATCTTACGGGCACGTTGTAAATATAGCCTATGGCACTTGGGGATAATGTAGCTTCCTATTAGTAAAAGAATTTTCAAAATAGGTTCAGTAGATCCAGAGATTACCCCCTACAACTTTATACTTTTACCTCTTTATAATATTAGTATAGAGGTGTAAGGACATTACGCACACTCCAGCAAATGGGCCATATTAATGAATGAGACGAAATGCCTCTCGATTTTTCCCAGTCCGTACAAGACATCCTAGCATTCCTCAAACTATAACAGTTTTCTCTTTGTACTTTCAGGTATGGTCCGATAAAAAGTATCTAACAAGGAAAGCTGCGGCTATCAGATACGCATCCTTAGCAGCTGGAGGAGCTCTCGCGCCAGAACTGACCCTTCAAGATGAGAAGATCCTGGCTATTATTGGAGAACCAATTCCACCGAGACGTGTTTTTCTGAAGACTGCTACTCCTGAGGTGGGTTATCGATAAATAAAAAAAACTGGATGGTTGATAATGTGTTTTGTTTTTTTTTTGTTGATTCAAGTAACTAACACATTTTTTTAGAACAAGTTATTCATATTATAAGCTTTTATATAAACCGCTCGTTTGCGACAAGGATGACATAACTCAAAATTTAGATTTTTCGATAAAAGGATTAACGAAAGTAACTATTAAATTAAGTAGCGGAATACGTAAAACAAACCTAAAAGAACGTACAAATTGACGAGATATTTAAAATATTTTTAATGTAACTAAAAAAAAAAGCTGTCCTGTATTTCTTAATTTTCGAGTTATGTCATTAGTGTCGCACACAAGCGAAATTTAGAAGATCCTAAAGCTTCTGGGCTAGATCCTCAGGTCAGGCAGTGTCATTGAGATTTTGCGGTGGTGCTTGGCTTGGTTTGGAATTTTCGGAATCGCGTTTACGTACCTTTGCCTAAAAACATACTAAAATATTAACAATTTTCATTTTTCCAGCCAAAACCACAAGACGCCTTAGTAGTATCAGCAACTTCAAAGGAAGAATTAGAGCCATCATCATCAGCAGCTCCAACAGAACGACTAACCCCACATCCAGAAGTACAAATACTACCATATAAACCACCAAGAAAACCGTATACTCCAAGAAAGACCGACTCTTCACGGAGAGAGGAATCAAGAAATTCCAATATTCCACACCCAGACATACCATCAACACCGGTTATTGTACCAGATGTATTAAATCAGCCATCTGCCTCAAAACCACCAGATGAGCCGCCTAAACCAGGAGTTCAGAAACTGGATGACCTGCCATCTTCAGCTTTAATTTCGGGTCCTCTGTCATCAAATCCTACTCAACAAGGTTTGTATTACAGCCCTACACTTTATTCAGACACAGTGAGTAGCAATTCAACCTTATGTAACAAGAGTAAGATCGCTGTGCTTTTGTCTGCAACCTGTTGGGTTGCTGCCAAAGACCAACTGTAACCTATTGAGTATTAAGCTTTGCAACAGAATGCGCAATACCACAATACGCTCAAAAACTGGAATCGCTGATATGGGCAATAAGACTACTGGGTTGAAGGGGATTGGGCGGGCCATGTCTGTATCATCAGGACCGATGGGCCAGAGTCGTCATGCAGTGGGTGCCAGAAGACGGGCGTCGTCGCCGAGGGAGGCCTATAAAACGCTGGCGTGATGACCTAGTGACGTTTGTGAAAGATTGGCCAGAGAAAACCGAGGCCTTTGCCCAGCAGTGGTACATTAGAGGACAGTAAAAAAATGTCTACGCGACGCTAACGCAGCATATCCGTTTATGCGACTAACCTCTGCACTGAACCATAATCTGTGACTGAACGCACGCTTAATGTCGATCGTGTGCTCCGAAGACTATTTTGATTAATAAATGATCTAATTTTATTGATATTTAATAGAAATTGAAAGAAAGTTCATTGAAATTGTGATGGAACTTGGGAAGGGCCAATATCTTCAGCAGAACAAATGAACATCAATTCAAACAATATAGACAACAACAATACAAACTTTGGCACTGACGAGGCTGAATTGCAGTGACAAATGCCCACGCGAATCAAACGACGTTTTGCAATACATTACCGAAGAAATAAATTAAAAGAACGAAAAGTATATTTGTCATTAATCATTATGAAACTATTATTTAATTTTCGTTTTTCGCCCCTCTGCCTTCGCAGGATGAAGGGGAAGCAAAGGTATGAAGCCGCAAAACAGCCTAATATTAAAAATCAAAATAAATGTTAATTTAATGATGCAAATTATTTCATAAATAATAATGTTTTTTTTTAATGATATTCTGTTCATTAACACAATTTAAATTTTCATTAAATATTAAGGCAGTGTAATAAAAACCAGTCTTTGAGGAAGTGTATTGAAAAATGTTAAACTTTCCAATCAGATGAATATTAAAATGCAACATATCTTTAACAGAACAAAGTCGTCAAGGCAGAGTAAGACTCCGGGCCGGCCTGGACCCATACACAAAGAAATTAATCCATATAGAAGAGCGAAGACTAAAAAGTGATGCCAAGAGGAACGAAGAGTTGACAGGAATCAGAAAAGCCATCCAAGAAATAGTAGGACTTGTGAAACAATTCACTGAGAAGGAAGATAAAAAATAAAGCATTATAAATGTTAATAGTTTTTATTACTTATTAGTTATTTTTAGACACAAATAAAATATAATTTTGTTACCATCACTTTTTTTTTTCATAATCGAACCTATGAGATTATTGTATATTTGACTTTGGCTTCACTTTTAAAATAAATCAAACTGTTACATTACTAGGTATTAACAATAATTAAAATCATCATGTTGTCTAAAGGTGCCTACAGATTTGCTAGAGTTTGGAAGATTTTGTATGAAGCTTGGCCGGCCTAAATTCCGCCATTTTTTTTTCCAAAGTTACGGTTACGCATAATACCGGTATCAATCAATTGATGGTATCAATACAAACAAGTTTTATATGAGACAAAATGTTGTAGACAAAATGTTGTCACGTTTCCGATATGTGGGATAACGATAAAGTGTGGCCGGAAATTTGAAAAAAAAAAATGGCGGAATTTAGGCCGGCCATTAAATTCAAACCCCTATTGGTGATGTGAGAGTGTCATTTTTTCTTTAGTACTTCGTCATAACGGGCAGAAATACTAAACAAAATAGTCCAGAAATCGAACAAATCTTTAGGCACCTTTACTTAATATTTAAAACTTAAACAGAAAATAACAATGATAGAGGTAGGACATAGCTCAATTAACTTATTTTTAACAAGAAGTTAAAAATATGAAGGTAACATAAACACTGAATCACATATGATAATTACAGAAAAAAAAAATAGAACTCAATGGACACCAACATAATATCCTAAAGAAAACTTAATAATAATCACACTAAGGGCGGATTTGAACAAACTGGCACAACCTTGGCAATATAATCAGGGTAAAGTTTAATTTGCAAGACTAAATCTATGACTGACAAATCATAAAAATAGTATGATTGTACAAATTGTAAGTTACACAAGGATATTTTGGCGCTTACGCCAAATTGAAAGAATGCAACTATTTTGTATTTCAATACAATATCTCTAAACAATTTTACGAATGATCACCGACAACCTGTCAATGTGTAAATCAAGCGCTTAAAAAGATCCTTATAGCTCTGGAACTTACCCATTTCTGCCACGAAAAATTATCGACGGGTCAAAATTAAAAATACGCCAATGCTGTGGTTGTTTACTACTACGACCAGCAACACCCAACCGCATTATTTGACCGGCTTTTAATTCTGACGTGTCCATAATTTTCTTTTCAAAAACTGGGCTTTATGACTGACATAGAACATCTTTTGGCACGTGACACAAACCTAAATTAACGCCGTCATCATATTATTCTATTTTAAGTCTGTAACTTAGTTTTTTAACCCTCCATGGCCTCTATAGTGCTACTACATGGGGCTTCCATAGGGTAACTACATGTGCCCTCTGTAGTGTTGCCACACATGGCCTCTGTAGTGTCACTACACTGAGCTTCCATGGTGTTGCTACATGTGGCCTCCATAGTATTACCACACATGGCCTCTGTAGTGTCACTATACGGGGCTTCAACAGTGTTGTTACATTTGGCCTCTGTATTGTTACTACATGTAGCCTCCGTTGCATTACCAGACATGGCCTCTGTAGTGTTACTACACAAAGCTTTCATGGTGTTGCCACAAATGGCCTCCTTAGTGGTACTACTTGTGGCCTCCATAGTTTCACCACACTTAGCTTCCATATTGTTACCACACGTGACTTCCGTGCTGCCACATGTGACCTCCATTGTTTCACCACAAGCCTTCAACCTATTCTCTTCAATCACCTGCACCAACTTAACCCTATACTCTTCATCGTGATAACAGCAAGATATATCAGCATGATCATCCTGTCTCTTTCTCTCTTCCTCAATATCTCTTTCTGACATTTCAGGATCTTCTAGGCCCGCCATATTACACATGTTATGTAAGACAGAACAAGCTATGAGTATTCTTGCAGCCATATCATGTTCGTAATGCAGCTCCTTGCGAGTAAGAAGGCAGCGCCATCTAGATTTTAACTTGTAAATTGTTTGGTCTATGGTAGCGTAGACGGTTTTGTGTAAATCGTTGTAACGGCTTTCTGGGGTGTTTTCGGTGACATCGTCAACTGCTATAGGTATCATCAAGTGTTCTTCTAAGTTGTAGTTTGGGTTGCCTGTAAGGATTTTGGATTTGATGAAAACCGTTTTATGGTTTTACTTACTATTAATTAAATAATATAAAAAATGGAGTTTGTAAAGATCGTAGCAGATGGCGTTCTGCTTCTGCCTACCCGTGTGTTCCGTAATTATATTTAAGTGAATTTGTCAGTAGCAGACTCCAGGTAGTCTGAGTCTAGATTTATGTTTTGTGTTGATGGCAAAATGCCCGCCCCTTTTACACTTAATTTTAATTGGAGAAATGTGGGACTGGGTACATCACAATCCTAGTAGTAGTTAGTTACCTATTAGGTAGGCAGTATCGTCCAGGATGTTCAAATGATCACTGATGGGGTCATCATACCAAACATCAGTATAATCATATGATCCAACAGAATTTGCATTTACACTCAGGATGTTACAATCAGCATCGCAGATCTGGGAAAAATAATGTTTGTATACAAGAATGAAAGAATAGTCAGTTTATTCTGAAAAAATAGAACATTCTTTATAAAAATTACTCATAAAATATGCACAATAATACAAAGAAGACAAGATACGTTTTGGTATCTTTGGATAACATTTTAACAGATAATCAAGAAATTGTGCCTAGATAATGAGCCCAACTTTATCGTATGAAACTTTAAAACACTGTGATCAAACATTCGCTGCACAATCTTTTGTTACGTGTACAAAGTTCACACTTCATGAATTACTGTAAAACAAATAGTGAAGTTAATGGTCACTATGGGTACCATCTTTTAGTAAATAGAAATTAGCTTTTATCCAGGTGAAGAGTAAGCAGGACATAGGTTTAGCTTAAACTATTATACACAGCTAGGTTCCATGTGTTATTGGCCAGATATTATAGTGTGTGTTTAAAATGAAAAACTACTTACAATACGGGCCAAGACAGAGTAGTAATTATGATCGTTTAGGTAGGCTTCATCTTCAACCGGTTTAGTGATAGCAATGTGGTTGCAGTCAATGCATCCTATCACATCGGGAAAACCAAACTTTTCAAAAAATCTGTAATCATATTTATAACACATTTGCTCGTAAAGGGTCTCTTATTTCACCAATTTCAATATCATATTATATCGGATTACGGACTTGTGCGGTAATGTAATGTAAAACGCACGGTTTATCAAGATGCTCCATCTAAAACAAACGGTATTTTTTTAAATCTTAGCAAAGAGTTTTTATGTCAGAAAAGTGGTCAAAATTTTATGAATAAAATTAACTTTTGGAGCCAAAATAAATAAACATTTAATTCTTTAATTTAATTAATTTTGACAATAAATTACAGCCATGTATCTGTGACAAAAACACAAAAATATTAATTTACTTTATTAGTAATACTGGCTGTTTTTTGTAACTTTGCCTTAAAAAGAAGCGCAGATGCGCGCGCATCGTTAATTTGGAACAAGTAAAAATTATTCCACGCGCTTTTTCTTTTCGCTGTATTGTTTTTATTTGAAAATGTCGTCAAGTAATGATGAATGTATTAATTCGACACCGCCAGAAGTCTCAGAGGCAGTTTTATTTATTTCCTCGCAAATATGTTATAAAACGTCGTATGACATACGTGCGCTTTGATAATTGCAGCCTGTGCTTTCTTGTAGCAATATCGAATCGGCTGTAATTTTCAACTGACCGCACTTAAATCATAATGTACTATTACATGGTGATTATGTATCAGCTGTGAGAAACACTTTTTTTTTTTCACAATTTAAACAGTATTGTAGCATTGTAGTTAATGTGGTGAAATATCAGTTTAAAGTAAGTAGTTTTTTTTATGATATGAAGTATAAAAAATATACAGCTGTGAACATTCAACAACTATAATAATCCCACTTGTCCATAATCAACATGCAGGCCCAATGTGGTTTGGTAGTGAACATTAAAAGAAAAATGACAAATACTCCATGAATAAATAAATACTCACTTCTTTTTAATAACATCACGTTCCTCTTTAGTTTTCGGAAACTTAATATATTTCCGAATTATGGTGTTGTGAGTTAAGGCATTGGTGACCTCTCTGATGCAACGGGACATTTTATGGCTTGCTAACAAGCCAAAATGTGTACCCGTTGAATGTTGCAAGCGGCCCCAAGCATAGAAATTTAATACAGCAAGGATCTAAAATAAATTAATTTTAGTGATATTATTATAAGTAAGGTTTTCATTGTGTACTTTCAGGACCAAGATAGGATACATTAGCCATGTCAGCACACACCATATAACTAGTCACCAAAAAACAAAACAAAAATAGTCACTGTAGCCCTAATCGGCTTGGGATGTATTATAAAAAAATGGTGCTTCTTCTAACACTGAATAGACCATTAAGTATTACTCATGGTCACGGATTTATCCATCATCATGGTGCTTGAAATATCAGGAATTCAAATAAGTAGAATACATGGTAAATATACTGTTTTATGTGTTAATCATGAATTAATGTGACCATGTCAGTTTAAAAACTTGTATCAAAGTAACTAAAAATATAGTAGTTATAGTATACAACCTTTATACTAGGATCAAGTTCATTCGGTCGCTGTTTTGGTGGCAGCAAAGGCGTTACTTCTGCACACAATTTATCAAACAGTTCTCGACTCAGCCTGTATTTGTATATAAACTCTTTGTCAGGAATTGAATTCATGGCGAATCTTTCTCGTAAGATACGCCGTCGTTGAGAGAGCTTTTGTTTTTTTTCTTCTTTTTCAAGCATTACTATTCTTATGGCTAAATACGAGAGTGCCATTTCGTAGCTGTGCAAAAAAGAAAAAAACTAATTCTTAAATTGTCCTCGCAGTCACAAAATTCACAAACGAGACATGAACGTGCATGCAGCAAAAGGAGTATGTAAAGATCAAGGTTGGCGTTCAATAGTTTTCGCCTGCCCTGATGGGAAAAAGGTGCGAGTTTATGCAAGTGTCAATTATTGCTGGATATTTAATAATGTTCAGTACTTATATACCTACTTAACATCAAAATAAAGGCATTTTTAAGCTTACCGGCTTGAATGGCTACGACACAGTTTCAAAAGCTTGAGAGGTAAGCTGGACATTGTGCGGACGTTGCAGGAAACTCGGACCCCTTTCCCGCGGACGCCGACGATCAAATTTCGTTAGTTGTGTATTTTGTATGTGTACAAAGTTGCAAACTAGGACTTTTTCTTTCAAAGACAACTTTTTTACTCATCTGTTTTGGCAGTTTGGCACTTTGATTATAATCAAAGTTTTTGCATTGCCGTTATCGAAACACTTTCATAGTTTTTGATAGTTAGAGGAGTAAAATATTACCTGACAGTATTAAAATCTTGTAATTAATAAAGAGCTAATTTGCAAACCATTATTTTTAGGTACAAACAAACACGACATCGGACATGTGTCATTCAGGCCGCATCACAGTAAACGTAGTGATTATTATACTCTCTGCATCACAGAGACACAGACTCACAGAGTACTTTTATTTAAATGGAACGCATTCCGAAATTCCGAATTACAAAATAATCACTCACAGTGCGCAAATCCATATTTTGCGTTCCGTTTTAGATATCACGATTATGACAGCTGAGAGCTGTCATCAATTCGGAACGCTCGTGAACGCGTTCACAATGAACATAACCCCAAACCGAAACCTTTCACAAGACCTATTTTTGAAAATAGACGATACGTTGGTTGACTCTGCTGCACATACAACCCTCCAAGTTCAATTAACCCCATTCAATAACGGACTATTTCATGAAAAAGTCACTCAATGGGGTTAAATGAACTTGGAGGATTGTATTGATGATTTGAATGATTATAATTCTGTAACTTCATACGTATTACTGGCGCGATTGTTATTTTCATCAACATACAACTTGACACTAATCTGCAAATCGTAAGAAAATTTAAATTTTGCGGGCTACCCCTGTGCTTCCACCATAACAAAACAACACAACCTGTGAACACAACTGTCATTTTTGAGAGCGCTCACGGTGATATTTATTTGGGGCATGGTCGGTGTAATCGCAAGATGGCGCATGTCATGACGTCATCTATGACGATTCAAGGGACATCAATATCGCGCTCACGGTAATTCAGAACGGGTTTATGGACGCTCAAATCGATTACAGCGTAATTCGGAATGCGGCCTCATTCAGTCTTATCTGTCAAATTCATTGTTCGTTTTCGTTAAGAAGTGAAGACGCGGAAACGACAAACGACTTACGATTATTAAAGTTGCCAGTGTGGTTACTTATGGTTTCCCAGATTGTGAGTAGGTATAATACCTATTCTTCATAATTAGATGTTTAATTCTTTAAAGTGAACAGGCATTTAACTATACACAGCCTGCAAGCAGTAGCGGCGTCAAAGGGGCACCCCTTTATGCCGTCATTCCGTCCTCGCCGTCCAGGCCCGTCACGACCTCCCGGTCCTTGCCCTCCCCGACCATCGACCCAGCCGGCGATGCTGAGCCTGTAGTTTTAAATCAGCTTAATAATGATATCACTCAGATCCGGCCTGTTCCTTTGCTGTCCTCCCCCAGCGACGCCTTAAGCCGAGGCTCGTACCCTACAGGGGGTGCCCTTAGCATGTAGTCCCTTAATTTTTTTTTGCCCTGGCTGCAGGCCTTACACTCAAGGCACCCACAGGATAGGCCGGTTAAGCAGACTACAATCTCCTAGGTTGATCTGCGGGATGCCATTGCCACCAAAAAAAAACGTTCCTTTATTTCCCTTCACACATTGTTTTCAGCTTTTTCTATCGATGAATTAATTTATTTAATCTTATTCGACGACTGTTCCATGAAAAAGTCATTCAATGGGATTAAATGAACATAGTGGGTTGCATTGATGATTTTAATGATTATGACTCTGTAAAGCCATATTTGCTACGGGCGCAAATCATATTTTAATCAATACACATCCCGACAATGACCTACAGATTGCAAAAAACATAAGAAAATTTAAATTTCGCTGGCTACCCTGGCGCTTTCACCTTAAGTGGAAGACCAGATCGAAGACCTGACGAGACCTAAAAGTTCCGTACCGGAAGCGCTGCTGCGGGGGGTACAAGGTTTAGGGCTTGCGAATCCCGATTTCGGTCCCATAGTAAAACGCAGGGAAAACCGGTTTTACTTTGGAACCGAAACCTGGTTCCACATGCCCTAATAAGATTATGAGGAATAAGTTGATATATAATCAATGCTGAATGTAAAGACATGCTTATGAGATAGGGTAACCCATTAGGTGGCCGGACGACATTAGGTTTTAGTCATAAAAATCGGCTAGGTGGCAGGTGGGGAGGCGCATGACCGGTCGTTGTGATGATGCTTGAGGGAGGTCATTGTCCAGCAGTAGACGACTTTCGGCTGAATAAATGAGAAGATATGGTTTATTTATTTATTTACGGAAAACAATTGTAGTTAAGTTACAGTACATACTACGACATAATGGTAGGCTTATGTAAAATCCACAACGTGTCCACATATTACTTATGTAAAAGATACAGTGTAGACACAGTATTTTAAATTACAATACGTAAAAAAGGAGACGATAAATGAGAAAAAGTAATAATAAAGTAACGACAAGAAGAGATAAGAAGTAAATAAGTATACATTTCTTAACTTATGTTATGACTAAAGATAAAGTTAAACCTAAAGTAAGAAAAAATAATATACGTAATAAAGAAAGGGCAACAACTAATTATACCATTGCAAACTACTGACTAAAAGTTTCTTAAATTTTTGGCGGCCTAATAATAGGATTACTAACACCGTAAATAAAACAATTAATTTTATTTTGTATTGAAAGAACGCATGCCACGCCTGTAGAAGGCAGTTGACTGCGGTGAGACAAAGCAGAAGTCTAAATAAACTAGACCATTTTTACAATCTGGTTCTTAGACTTAGATAATCCTGATATTTGTCAAACCACTGCTATTCAATCGAGCATGACAGCTATCTTACAAAACGTAACGGTTTACAAGAAAGCTGCATGTTCGATTGTTTAGGTACTTGAACACAGGTACCACGTTGCCCATGCGGCAACTATTTACTAGGCTAAAATTATAAATCAGACTAGCCAAATAACCAAATGGTAAGTACACCAAATTCGCCATCAAAAAACAAAATATTTGCAATCACTGAATATGCTCCTTTGAGTGAGAAAGTCGAAAAGATTCCGAAAAACTATAAGGAGTGAACGTCAGACCGCAGCGTTTATAACTTTGAAATATTCCAACATAAATTGCATAGAACGCACACTGCAGATAAATTGCCTCCGCCCACCCTGCGTGTACTCTTTGTCTCCCAATCTGCGCTGTACCCATTTACTACCCTGTATTGATCGATTAGTACTTTGATAGACTTACCTATACTTATATTTGAGACCTAACAGACCTGCGCGGGGATGCTGCAATCCGCAGCTGGCTGGGGTATAAAAGGGGTGCACCGGGCCTGATAGGCGTAGTACCGCATTAGATAGGACCAGGTCAAGGCTTGCACTGAAATATTGTGCAGAATTTTTGTTAAAGTGATCTTTGAAGAAGGGTTTTTAGACTTTCAAATTCATGACCGCGTTTTAAAGTAGTTACAATTGTTTTCAGATTGATAAAAGTCTTTTCTGCGAGATTTGTTTTACAAATTTTTTGAAATGGCCGAGTTATGGTTCGATTTCGAGAAAATTCTGAGTACTCAGAATTTTTTCAAGCGTTTTCCCCTTCAACAAGTCAAAGGGTCAAGTCTAAGGGGGGAGGGGTAAGAAGAAAGCAGGGAGCTAATAATAGTCTAACGCTACTGCGTATTTTCAGATGACGAAACCAAAGATCTGAAATCATTGCCGCTCAAGAAAAGATTAGAGAAGAGAGCAAAGCACGAAAATGAAGACTTCTCAAAAGAAGAAAAGCCGGATGAAAAGGTGAGTTTTTATTGTTCCTTATCTAGATTGGTCGTGCGAGCTGCGGTCAGGCGTTCTAGATCTATATTCTCCAATTTTTCCTAGATTCTTGTATCTTTTTACAGCTATATTAAAGCAGTCGCAGAATGCAGGATGCTGACGCCGCCATCTTTTCAAGTTTTCGTACTGAGTTCCGTCAAGCACATGCTCGCTAGGTTATTCATGTTGGTTTTACGACTTCCGGAAGTCGTTTGCAATAGTGGGCTCGGCTTTTGGCACTTTACCCCACGGGTGTGGAGTGGGGGCCGGGGGGAGTGTAAATACTTAAATAATACTTGAAAGGGGTGGTGCAGTGCGACTCGGGGGAAAAGTGATGCGTCGAGATTCGAGATACATCGATACTAAACGAAGATTAGTGGGATATTAGCGGTGTGTTGCGGGGATAGTCATACTCTATGAAGGATAATAATTGGTATAAACGGCGTAGTTGGGGATAGTCATGATGGATGAAGGATATTGTCCGTTTAGTGTGGGACAGTCATTCTGAATGAAGCATATTGACAGTTCAGTGTGAGATAGTAATGCTGAATGAAGAATGAAGCCAGTTTAGGATGGGATAGGCATTTCGAGTGAGGGATATTTTCTGTTTAGTGTGAAATGGTCATTCTGAATAAAGGATATTGGCAGTTTAGTGTGAGATAGTCATCCTAAATGAAGGATATTGGCAGTTGAGTGTGGGAGACAGTCTGAATAAAGGATGTTGGTAGTTTAGTGTGCAATAGTCATTCAGAATTGCGGATATTGGCAGTTTAGTGTCAGATGGTCATTCTGAATAAATAGGATATTTTCAGTTTACTGTGAGATAGTCATTCTAAATGAAGGATATTGGCAGTTTAGTGTGGGAGACAGCCTAAATAAAGGATGTTGGTAGTTTAGTGTGCAATAGTCATTCAGAATTGCGGATATTGGCAGTTTAGTGTCAGATGGTCATTCTGAATAAATAGGATATTTTCAGTTTACTGTGAGATAGTCATCCTAAATGAAGGATATTGGCAGTTGAGTGTGGGAGACAGTCTGAATAAAGGATGTTGGTAGTTTAGTGTGCAATAGTCATTCAGAATTGCGGATATTGGCAGTTTAGTGTCAGATGGTCATTCTGAATAAATAGGATATTTTCAGTTTACTGTGAGATAGTCATTCTAAATGAAGGATATTGGCAGTTTAGTGTGGGAGACAGCCTAAATAAAGGATGTTGGTAGTTTAGTGTGCAATAGTCATTCAGAATTGCGGATATTGGCAGTTTAGTGTCAGATGGTCATTCTGAATAAATAGGATATTTTCAGTTTACTGTGAGATAGTCATTCTAAATGAAGGATATTGGCAGTTTAGTGTGGGAGACAGCCTAAATAAAGGATGTTGGTAGTTTAGTGTGCAATAGTCATTCAGAATTGCGGATATTGGCAGTTTAGTGTCAGATGGTCATTATGAATAAATAGGATATTTTCAGTTTACTGTGAGATAGTCATTCTAAATGAAGGATATTGGCAGTTTAGTGTGGGAGACAGCCTAAATAAAGGATGTTGGTAGTTTAGTGTGCAATAGTCATTCAGAATTGCGGATATTGGCAGTTTAGTGTCAGATGGTCATTCTGAATAAATAGGATATTTTCAGTTTACTGTGAGATAGTCATTCTAAATGAAGGATATTGGCAGTTTAGTGTGGGAGACAGCCTAAATAAAGGATGTTGGTAGTTTAGTGTGCAATAGTCATTCAGAATTGCGGATATTGGCAGTTTAGTGTCAGATGGTCATTATGAATAAATAGGATATTTTCAGTTTACTGTGAGATAGTCATTCTAAATGAAGGATATTGGCAGTTTAGTGTGGGAGACAGCCTAAATAAAGGATGTTGGTAGTTTAGTGTGCAATAGTCATTCTGAATTGTGGATATTGGCAGTTTAGTGTGGGATAGTCATTCTGAATAAAGGATATTGGCGGTTTAGTGTGAGATAGTCATTCTGAATAAGGGATATATTTTCAGTTTACTGTGAGATAGTCATTCTAAATGAAGGATATTGGCAGTTTAGTGTGGGAGACAGTCTAAATAAAGGATGTGGTAGTTTAGTGTGCAATAGTCATTCTGAATTGCGGATATTGGCAGTTTAGTGTGGGATAGTCATTCTGAATAAAGGATATTGGCGGTTTAGTGTGAGATAGTCATTCTGAATAAGGGATATATTTTCAGTTTACTGTGAGATAGTCATTCTAAATGAAGGATATTGGCAGTTTAGTGTGGGAGACAGTCTGAATAAAGGATGTTGGTAGTTTAGTGTGCAATAGTCATTCTGAATTGTGGATATTGGCAGTTTAGTGACAGATGGTCATTCTGAATAAAGGATATTTTCAGTTTACTGTGAGATAGTCATTCTAAATGAAGGATATTGGCAGTTTAGTGTGGGAGACAGTCTGAATAAAGGATGTTGGTAGTTTAGTGTGCAATAGTCATTCTGAATTGTGGATATTGGCAGTTTAGTGACAGATGGTCATTCTGAATAAAGGATATTTTCAGTTTACTGTGAGATAGTCATTCTAAATGAAGGATATTGGCAGTTTAGTGTGGGAGACAGTCTGAATAAAGGATGTTGGTAGTTTAGTGTGCAATAGTCATTCTGACTTGCGGATATTGGCAGTTTAGTGTGAGATAGTCATTCTAAATGAAGGATATTGACAGTTTAGTATGAGATAGTAATGCTGAATGAAGAATGTAGCCAGTTTAGGGTGGGATAGGCATTCTGAATTGCGGATATTGGCGGTTTAGTGTGAGGTAGTCATTCTGAATAAGGCATATATTTTCAGTTTACTCTGAGAGAGTCATTCTAAATGAAGGATATTGGCAGTTTAGTGTGGGATAGTCATTCTGAATTGCGGATATTTGCAGTTTAGTGTGGGATAGTCATTCTGGATAAAGGATATTGGCGGTTTAGTGTGACATAGTCATTTTAAATAAGGGATATATTTTCAGTTTACTCTGAGAGAGCCATTCTAAATGAAGGATATTGGCAGTTAGTGTGGGAGACAGTCTGAATAAAGGATGTTGGTAGTTTAGTGTGCAATAGTCATTCTGAATTGCGGATATTGGCAGTTTAGTGTGGGATAGTCATTCTGAATGAAGGATATTGACAGTTTAGTGTGGGATAGTCACTCTGAATGAAGGATATTGGCAGTTTAGTTTAGGATAGTCATTCTGTATGAGAGATGTTGGCAGTTTTGTGTTAGAATCTTCACCGGTATCTTCAATCTTAAAATTGATAACCTCCTTTTTTAAGTCTGTGTTAATAGGCAGGTAGATACTGCTTTAGTATCGTCGCAAATAATTTAAGTAGGATTGGGTATCAAAGGGGGTGGTCCCCCCGCACACGGTTTTTGCTGTGAACTTCTAAGTTTTGCACACTCAGAATGAAGCCTTATTAACAGATTATTCTTTCTTGCAGAATGCCCCTGAAGAAAATGAACAGCAAGGGGATAATCCTCAACCTAAGAGTAAGTTTAATTTACTAAGTACATCTCACATTACCTACCCTCAAACAATAAACCACATTTTTAAGTTTAAATTAATGGAGCTACAAGTTTAACCTTTTTACGCCACTGTCACATATACGTGACAAGCAAGCGCGTGCCCTGTACGCCAAACGACACAAATATGTGACAAAATGGTAGGTGAAAATGTTGCTTGGCGTGGAGGGCACGCGCGTGCGCTTATGTTCTGGCGGTCAAAAGATAACATGAATTTACAAAACCCAGACACGGTCTATTTTCTTTCTCATTTTTTTTTTTGTTTTCCTGTGCAGTGGAAACCCCCTTGATGTATTCTTACGAAACTCTGCGGAACATAGAAATTGTGACCATAGACGAAGAAGAGCGTGACAAGGAGTTCAAAGAGACGCTTAAGTCTCGCCAACACATGCGTCATGTGTGTGAGCACTGCGCGCTTGGGTTTGTACTGCAAAATGCTTTTGATGTGCATATGAAGGTTCATGCCCCGGTAAGTACCACCCTTGATTTAATTTAGCCAACGTTGATCGTTTGGTGTCCCTCCCCGATTCCTCCAAATACTCAATGCACAACGCGCGAATCAGGTCCACCTCCTCTTAACTCTAGAATTTTAGTAGACGCAAGAAGATTTTTTTTTAAATTTAAAATTATTTAAATCTGGAAATTGTTTATTATCTGCGTTTCTTGATAATTTATCTTCCTGAATTTCACCAGGAATCAGGCGACCACGAATGCTCAATCTGCCACTCGCGTCTCAAGTCTGCGGACATGTTATACCGGCATCGTTTACGTCACTTCCGTCGTTACCGGTGCCTGCTCTGCTGGACGCGGTTCAAGGATAAGGACACTGCGGCGTGCCATGTTATGAACGATCATGCGGGACAGACCTTCGAGTGCGATCATTGTGGGCGAGGATTCAAGTAAGTACTAGCGTTGGTAGATATAATTAGGTCCATAAAGTTTATTTCGTCGGTAGGAATTTTAAATGTCGTAACGTAACAGACGTGCTGGTAGATTTTTGTCTTACGGAGCTGGGTCAGAAAAGTTGCAAATCCATCATGATCATGTCCCTTACGACAAATTTCCAGCGTATATTTGCGTAAAAGGGGTCCTATTAACACGAGAAGAATTCATATTAATCTAGGGCCAAAATGGACACAAGCCAGTCGACGCAACTTACATCGGTCCTGAGAAAGTCTGCCTTAGCGTCAACGAAACAGTTGCCCACATCTAACATATAACAAAAGTCCAAATGGGAGTTTAAGTGCAGAGAATGGAGTCGAAAACATGTTTATGACATCGTAGCTTTGATTATTGATACAATTCCTAGACAGCATATTGGTGTGGCCTTATAAGCCATGCTTATCTGTCCCCCTTGATTGCAGACGACCGCAGTACCTGAAGAGGCACGTGGAACAGCATCACACGAAGCCTCATAATCTTGAATGTGGCGTCTGCTTCCGGGTCTTCCACGAGCGGGGCTGGTATAGGACGCATATCAGGTAGGAACAGTCCTGGTGGTTTGCCATGACCTCGTAACCTCTATCACTTTAGCGTGGCAAAGAGATAGAGCTATACAGGACCTCTAGCTATCTCTTTCCCACACTCAGATCAGGGCCTGTACCGCGGTACCGCGTGTACGGTACGGGCCCTCATATTCTTTAAGGAAGGTATGTAGGTATATGTTTAAGGATTACCGCCGGTAGATTCTGAAACTTGTGAACAACATATGAAAATGATACAGGGTTACATTTAATTGGCTAGTTAGACTCAGCAGAGCACTGATATTTAAACACACTACCTATAAGGTCAATGGAGTTTACACTAAAACATTTTGATTTTAATATTTTTTTAATCGTTGCTCTATTCTAGGGATCTTTTCTGTACCGTGGGTGCGTTTACAAACATTTAAACTAACATACAAACACAGCCAGACCTGGAACAGTAGATCATACAAATATTTGTTCTTTTCTCTGTTAACTGCTCTTCGAGTTCACAATTTAACTCCCAGTACCTTCCAGTTCATCGACATGAAAATAATCTTATCAGGACTCATAACGAGGAGGTCCGAGCCAAAACGGTGCGCCTACCAGCGACCTGCCCGATCTGCTCTCGCGACTACAAGACCAAAGCCAGCTTGAAGCGCCACCTCCTAACACACGATGAAGACGTCCACTGCGAGATCTGCTACGAGAAGTGCAAAAATCGTATTACGCTGGGCAATCACTACATGAAAGTTCATAATGAGAAATATGTTGGGTGAGTAGCTACTAGAGCCTGTATTACCAAGGTGTATAGTATTACCCCGTACTAACTGGGTTGTGGATGTCAGATAGGCAGTCGCTCCATGTAAAATATTGATATTCAGTTGCATTCGTTTAAACTGGAAGCCAACGAAAATAGTTAGGAAATATCTAGGCAGGTGGTGAGTACTAGAGCCGGTGAAATTGTCGCTAGAAAAGATAGGATTTGTCAGCGTGCAGATAGCCCACAGCTTCGGGACGTAACGCCCAATATAACTTGCTCAAAGTACTGATGTCTTTTCGCACTTGAGGCTGCGGGCTCCTAACATGACACTGAAGTAAACTTCAGTACATTTTCTCTCAAGTGAGCGATCCGTATGAATCTGTCTGCGTTATCGCTGGTGTACTAATAAATATTTATTTGCCAGGCTGCCGGAGCAGACCTGCACAACGTGCGAGCGAATATTCTCGACGCGGGCGATGCTCAAGCGTCACATGCAGAGGATGCACAGCGATAGGACTAAGAAGTAAGTGGACAGAACATTAAACTTGTGTTCCTACCACGGACAGGTATATCAAGTTTCCTCTGTGCCTCGGAAAGCAGCCCAGAGCGGGAGGGGTTATTTGATGATTTCCCATCCGAAAAAAAAGGGTGTGCTACAGACTATCAAACTGAACAACTTTTTCCATGGGGTCTACATCGGAATCGCGAAAAAATAACCAGCATGTATTAGGCAGTTGATTATTTTAATGCCCAAACCTTTCTGATTCACTGCATTTCCCAGATTTTATGCGAATAAAGATACTTTCCTCCTCTAGATACCAATGCGACTACTGCCAACGCCTCTACCTGACCAAAGGCGAGGTCCGCGCACACATCACGTGGTCGCACATGCCGGCTGAGGCCCGCGGGGGGCACGCGTGCACGTGCGGCCGCATCTTCCGCAGCCCCTCCCTGCTGCGCGACCACAAGGCCAGGTTCCACGGCTCGCAGCCACCGCCCAGGGTTCATCAGTGTGAACATTGTGAAAAGGCTTTTGCGGTAAGAAACTGTTGAACTTGTTTTTTTTTTTCACTTTATCTTTATAAAAGGCAGCAGCGGTGGCCCAGTGGTGACGGCCCCGATTTACGAACGAGTCTTGGGTTCGAACCCAGGCATCCGCATTACTTTTTGTAATTTATTTCATCACCACTGCTCTCAAGGGGGTGATAGAAAACATCGTGAGGAAACCGGCATGTCCTAGAACCAATCATTCGAAGACATGTGACATCTACCAACCCGTACGAGGTGAATTATAGCCCACTCCCTCTCATAGAGAGGAGGCCGTGTGTTCCAGCAGTGGGAAAATTATGGGCTGATTATGCTTTTTAAAATGGCCTTTGTGTTTTATTGATGTAAATATAAGTAACTAGCTTCGTCCTGTGACTTCGTGCGCGTGGACCTAGTTTATATCGCGATATCACAAACTCGTCCCCTATTTCATCGCACATCAAGTTTTATTTTCGCGATGAAAACTAGAGTGTGTCCTTCTCCAAGGTCCCGTCTCATCATCATCACCCACAGCCCGACTTCACCCACTGCTGAGTATAGGCTTCTCTTTGCTTGTGCCAAGCTCCACGTTCTTGTGCCAGCCTCGTCCAGGATATTCCCACATTGGCAACAATGTCATCTGCCCATGTCGCCGCCGGACGACCGACACTTCTCTTTCCAGTCCTTGGACGCCACGCGGTCACAGCTTTACTCCACCTGCCATCACCGCGCCTTGAAACGTTTCCTGCCAAACTCCTTTTGAGTTCCATAACTCGATTTCTAATATTGAAGCCTTCCAAGGTCCCATCTATCGCTAGCAAAATTCATCAAAATTAATAGTCTCTGTACTAATTTTGATGAATTTTGCTAGATGAATTTTGTTAGCTTTAGCTTTGTAAAATTCATCAAAATTAATACAGAGGTTTAGGACTGAAAACGTGACAGGCAGACAGCGTTACTTTCCCATTTATAATATTAGTTAGGATATTATTGTGAACTTTCATCAAAAACCGATCTGCACTTTAATAATAAAATAAATTAATAAATATCGCTGGACGTTACACACAGCGCCATCTAGGTGCCACACTAAGCAACGAGGCTTGTGTCGTGGACACCAGATAGTTGATAATACTACATAGATACTTTTGTTTGTAAATACATACTTATTATACATATAAACATCCATGACTCGGAAACAAATGTGCATGCTTTAATGAGTGACTCACAAAATTTCGATGGGTATAAAAATACCCTTAACGAAGCCGAACGAAAGGTACTTGTTCTCACCGTCATTGCGATCATTTTTTTTTGTTCTGGACCATACCTTGGAACCTAGTTACGGAGATATTGCAGGTCAAAGTGCCAAATTTTTCACTTTTTTTTTTAAATATAATTTTTTTTATGTAATAACTTTACAACAATGTTTTGACTGAGCTTGATTGATTTTTACCGCAAAACGTGATTTTTCACCCCAAAAAAAAAAAGTCGATTCTAAGATTCTAATTTTTGCGTAGGGTTATTTAGTTTGATGTACAGAATGCTTGGTTGACGCTGTTGACGGCTTCGCGAAGGGTTACGTTTAGTACACCCTGTATTATTCGTAGGATTCGTTCAGTCCATCCAAAGCTTGTTTTGAAGATAGTGGTATTTGTGTTAAGGCCGCTATAATTGTACACATAGATTTAAAATTATTGTAAAAGATTTTGTACCACAGGGTACAAAATCTTTCTAATTCTAATGTAACGTACACATATAAGCACTGTAACGGCATCGTCTCGGATCGAAAGAAGTTATTTAAATAAAATATTGTAAAAATGTATTAAGAAAACACAAAAAAAAAGTTGGAAGCAGGTAGTAGGGACCGTGGGACACATTTCATTTTTATTTCAAATTCAAATGGATCCCGCCTGCTTTTTTTGTTTTTTTTTTTAATACATTTTTTTATTTTATTTTAATAAAATAAAAAGAGACTCAATATATATAATATTAAAAAAATGTAAATGTGTTTTTTTTTTTTAGTTTTTTTACAACTTTTTTTTATGTTCAGCTTTTTGGTTTATTAATGTGAAAGATTTCGCAGACGATTAAACTATTTATTTACACGATTTTTTTAATTTTTAAACGATTTGTTATTTTGTTTTAGTTTCGTAATCACACCCTTCAAGCGATGTCAATTAAAAACCTTCATTTTGATAACCCACTCGTTGGGTTATCAAAAAAATGTATAAACCTCACAATATATTTTCGTTCTCTGTTCTTCACTTTTACGACTGTAAATTGAAAATAACTAAATGTTTTTTCGTGTCCTTTACAAATGCAATGTAGTAATTTATCTAGGTCGTCTTGTCGGCGTGTCGATGGCAATCTGTATTGTATCGGCCCCGAACTGTGCCACGAGTTACCTAGGTGCCTTCAGAAGCGTCCAGCAGTTCATGATTCTTCACGGATGGGCACGACTTCGCATCATATTAGAACTTTTTTGTTACAATTCGAATGATTCCTGAGAATCATTGGTATTGTAGCATAAATATTCTATTTTCATCAGACTGAAGACTTGCGACTAGGAGGACAGAAGATCTCATTAAAGTGGCTGGAAGAAACCGGATAGCCTTGACACAAAATCCGCCAAAAGTGGAGAGATTTGGAAGAGTGGCCAAACACTCAGCATTGGGTGGCCCATGGTTGAAGAAGAGAGAAATAGGACTTGCAAGATGGAGATCATGTTCGTAGTTGCCTTGTATCGAATCCCAGGGCCAATGAGATATTGTTACTGAGTCACTGGTTCTGGGATTCGGTATGAAGCTTTCGCGACAGTCTGCGCTGGAAGCAGACCAGGACTGATACTGGGTTCGAACTTTATGGCGGCTCGGAAGTTAGCTACGAGTGACGGTTTGCGCATAAACAGTCAAGATGATGTCTGCGCCCCGCGGATACCAAAAATTGTGTTCTGCGCAGCTTTACGTTGGATGCTCCGAGCCCCTATAAAGTTTGAACCGTTATACCTGCGCAGACTGTCACTCGCAGCTAACTTCCGAGCCGCCATAAAGTTTGAACAGAACTTTAGAACATAGTGATGTGAATTATGTTGTTGTTGTACATACTTATCTGTTTTGTAAAGATAATGTTTCTTAAGAAAGTGGAGTGCGGAAATACAGGGTGGAAGGTACATCGACGGACAAACGAGTACCATGAATTTAGCACATAAATCTAGACTAACCAGAGCGTCATAATTTTTTGCCGGCTCAAAATAAATTATTAATTGTTCAATACATTTTGACCGTGTAGACATTGCAATTATGTAGGACACAGTTGTTCTTAGGGTTCCGTACCCGAAGGGTAACCAAAGGGAGCCTATTACTAACCTCCGCTGCCCGTCCGCCCATCTGTCTGTCAGCGGCATAGAAATATAAAAACAGAAAAAAAAAAACTCATGATTCCGTAATAAACGCAGAATAAGTATTTCTGTTGCCGCTATAACAACAAATTCAATTAAAAATTAAAGGGGTACTACGATGGTACGGAATCCTTCGTGGCCGGTTTTTTTTTATAACCGAGGAATACTTTGACTCTGTGGGTCTAGGGTTCATGTGCTGAATTCATGGTAATCGTCAGTATTATTTTTCCAACCTGTATAGTAAGCAATTTTTGACACAAAGGTGGAAGAGCCAGGGTTCCAGGTCAATTTTCATGAGTTTTTTTATATTTGCCGGTCAATGTCTGGTTGTATGTTGATGAAAAATGAGTCGCGCCAGTAACACGTATGGAGTTACAGTACAATTGTAATCATTAAAATCATCAATAAAACTCCCTCAAGTTCATTTAATCCCCGTGAATGAGTTTTTCATGAAACAGTTATTGAATGAGATCGTATTTCTGATAAACGCTATAATAATTCTCTGTTAATTTTGAATCTTCTGTTTTTTCTCCCAAATAAATTATTTTTTCTAACTCGTTGGTCTGATCTTCGCAAGCTGAACTTAAAGCTCTGGGTTCGATTCCCAGGTCGGGCAAAATTGTTATTTGGTTTTTCCATCAGGAATTTCTCAGTAGCAGCCACGGAGTCAGGATTTGTGACCTGTTGATGGCAATAAGCTCGCCCCTTATTATGTGGGACTCAAACGTAACTTGCGAAATGTGGATGTACTATTTATTAGGTACAGCTCTGTCTAACCCTTTCTTACAGGCGTGATGGTATGTTATATTTTATCTAACAATCAAACTTCCTTTCCCAGAACAAGCAGGTGCTGACCCGACACAAGAAAGTCCATTCCAACGAGATGTATCCTTGCAAAGAATGTGGGTTGCTCTTCAAAACTCAACCTTATGTCAAGATCCATTACCAACTCAAGCATTTAAACATGACAAGAGAACAGATTAAAGCTCAGAGGAAACGTAACCAAACTCAATTGATACAGCACAATATAAATAGAAGCACGAATTGGGAACCGCCCATAACGGATAAGAAGAAAAAGTCTGGTGTTTCAATTGAGATTGAGGAAGACCCCCTTTTGGTTCCGGAGGGGGAGATACAGATCAAAATTGAGAAGGAAGAAGACGAATTTGAAGTTCCAACGTTTCAAGCATTTGTGGATATCAGTAGGGTGTAAGATGTGAGTTAAGGGTGTAACAAGACCCTTAACGAAGCCGAAAGGTACTTGTTCTTCCCGTCATTGCGACCATTTTTTTGTTCTAGACTTTGCCTGTGATCCTTCTAGTTACGGAGATATTGTGGGTCAAAGTTCCAACTTTTTCACAAGTTGTTTTTAACGTAGAATTTGTACTGTAAATACTTACGCAACCCCTTACTATTCAATCCATCCATGATTCCACATTGATTTGAGTGCGTAACGTTGAGTTTTACCGTAAAACGTGATTTTTCACCCCAAAAAAAAAATGTTTCCCAGCAATAATTTTTGCGTAAAGTTACTTTGATGTACAGTCACCCAAGGTGATAAGTAACCAGGGTCGTCGGATATAGCTGAAGTTTACTAAGAAACCGATGGATGTTTTCGAATGAAATTAATTTGATAAATGAACTGTTTGTGTTCTATTAACTTAATTAAATGTTATTCGAAAACATCCATCGGTTTCTTACTAAACTTCAACTATATCCGACGACCCCTGGTTACTTATCTCCTTTGGCGACCGTACATAATGCTTGGTTGACTTCGTTAAGGGTCTTGTTACACCCTGTATACCTATGTATTGTATATGAACTCTATTAACATAATTTTATCTTTTACTTCCTAAGTCGTCGCAGTAAATAAGTTTATGTTAGTAAATGAAAGTTTTTACCATAACAGCTCCTAAAGATGTGGTCCAAAACTCCAAATAGTGGGAGTGTTTCGACCACAAACTGGACTGAACTAACGCCCGCCGCGCCGAACCGCGCTGCGCTGGGACGGCTGCACAGTGTGATAAGATCCCGGTTTTTGTGTCATCGTGTTTTTGTTGAGTTAATCAATAGAATCTAGAATTCCAACGATTAGAGTAAAACTCCGGGTTCGCTAAGAATTGAGCTTTTTTTAAAAAAAAATGACAAAGTTTCGATATATCCGACTCTTGAAAAATGAAAAAAAAATCATTATAATTTAATGGAAGTACAAGTTACCGAATTTATTTATTCTATCGAATAATGGTATAATAGCCGACCGTTCTACCAATTCCTGTTGTATTAATATGAATGGGTCGAGAGGTATGTTTTTTTTTCTCATTTTTCGTTTTCATTTTTTTATTCATGTAAACCGCCGTAGTAGGTGGTCATTCCTACATCAAAAAATTGCTGATACTTTCTATTATGTGTAGTATTAATCCCAAAACCTAACTCATTGGTTTCCAGGAGTTATTGGATATTCAAAATTTTCGTTAGGGGTGTCACTTTCATGTATCCGAAAAAAAAAACCAATAAGAATATATTTTATCTGAAAAAAAGAAGGTGTTTTAAATACTTTTTAATAATTAATATGGAGTTGGCTATACGAAAGGAAAATGTATATGAATTTGTAAAATATTATGTAGGCTAACCGAACTAAAATTCATCTTCATTGTTAGTTACAATTAATTCAACATGAGAATAATCATCGATGGCTAGATTTTGTTCATTAACAGGTCTCAATAAAGACAATGCGGCCGGTGGCAATGGAATTTTTTTAGCCCTTTTTTTTTCTCTCTAAGAGGTTGTAATCAGAGATAATTGGATCCGATGAGACTAAAGCTCTGTGAAAAAGGTCAAACATAGTTGCTTCACGAGATGTTTTTCTGGTATGGTGCTCTCTGTCAAACCTCCAAAATTTGTTGCGTGACTCAGCCGCTTGTTCAGAGAGCATGCCAATAGGTAAATTTGATTTTTCTATAATTTTCGACCCATGTACTAAAATTTTGTGAAGCGTGACAGTCATTGGATGCCATCCATACTTCGCAACATATTTGTATGCCAACTCTTTGCAAAAAGTTGCGAATTTTTCAGGGTCAATTGGCAGGTTACTAGACAAAACTGTCAAAATAACATATAATCCATCTAATAGCCACTGTTCAATGTTCAAAATGTTTGCAAAAGTTCCTCGGTTTTTATCAGAAAGAGCAGTGCGTGCAGTGTTTCCGTCGTTAGTGGTCCCTGAAGTTGGACGGACAACATCTACCAAAAGTCCCATTTCTTCTCTGATTTTAGCCTGGATTATTTTTTTACGGTCCTCGACTAATCGGCTCTCTTCTGACCTTTGAGGGATCCTCCATTTTTTAACCTCTACTTTATATCCCAGGTTTAATAAAAATTCTAAGGCCCTTATCCAAGAATGAAGTGGACTTATGCCATGCACCAAACGTTCTTCTATTACTGGTTTGGAGAATGCTAACTCTAAATCGTTGAATTGGGATGAGGTCAAATCGCAATATGGGCAACGTAACTGAGATGGCGTACAAAGAATTGCATTCAGGACTTTCCCATCAATAGCTGCACAGTATAATTCATATTCAATAACTTTTATTGTAGCCCTCTCGAGGTTTCAGTTATAATGGGGGTAAGATTTTGTATTTGATCCTGAATAGACTGTTTCTCCAAAATAATTAATTCTTTCGTTTCTTTTTTATACTGCAAGTGTAACGGTCTACAGTAACGAAAAGATGACGGTGCAGGATTTACCCAAATAACATCATTGCTGGCTTTAGTTACAACCTGCAATGGCGTAAATGTCGTCGCAAAAAGACTATTTTCGTCACCTTCTGCATCTGAGAATGATTGTTTATATAAAGATTGCCCAGTGCTTCCATCAAAGCCCCAGTTACCCCTTAAAATGCAATCTACTGCTTGAATGCTTTTTTTGGTACAGTAGTTAATGAGGACTTCATCACATAATTTAATCACCTGAGTAAAAGTGTGGTTGACTAAACTTTGAAGAGGCACAGATGCTTCTCTTTCAGACACCTGAACTTGGTCAGGATAACAGGTTTTTTTAGCCTCTTGTATTTTATAATACGGGGGATATATGTATGCATCAAATCCACGTCTTTTAAGATCTAATCGAATTGCACTGTATGTTTCTACGGACATATTTCTATCAGTTATCATAGCCAGAGCTTCGACAGGTGTGCATGGTTCTAGAGAAGTCTGAACTTTTTTAAGAATTTCTGTTGAAGCAGTCTCAGATTCTAGACATAGACATAATAGTGTCTCTAAATCTTTAGCAGATGAATGTGGCAGATTTTGTCCTCCGATTTTAATAGATCGTACAAACGCTTGTATTTTCTGGACATTTGGTTCGTTGTCTAAAGCTTCCGAAAGTTTTCGCTTAGATCTATATTGTTGGCTTCTGCTTAAAGCCATAAACCTCTTAGATTTCGGAGAAAAGAGAGATTCGTCATTAGAAATCGTTGCTGATGAAGTTTCATCATTATCAGGGACTGATATCAAATGACCACTAACAAGAGTACCACTAAGCCAATGTCGTTTTTTTTTAATAAAATAGGACTCGTTAAACTCACAACGCTTAAAGTAATCTCGACTCTTTGATAAAAACCCTGAAAGTGTTTGCTTCAACTCCTCGTCAGTTTGTGAAAGTTGATATTCAGAGCCAAAATAATTGACAACCATACTCACTCGTTCGGAAAGCGGCAGCTGCTTTGCTTTACCCTTAAACAGCTTAAAGGCTTCCATTCGAGTTAGTATTTTTGTACCAGAAGAATGTCCTTCACGCTCATCTGCCCGTTGATACGCATCGTTAGGGCTCTGTTGGTTAGTTGAAAACATCTCGTCGTCTGAATCGGTGTCAATTGGCAATGCTATAGTCGTCTGTGTTGAAATTCCAGGTTTATTTGTTAGTTTCTGATTAGTTTCCATTGTTGTTCCCACGAGTAGGGTCGATAGAAAGTCCACCCCCGGGTGACGCCCATTCCGGGGGCAAGGCTACATACTACGGAGGTCGTCAGATATCCGTAGGGTTTAAACGACTTCGCTGTCGGGTTTTATAGAGTGTTCCTTCTCGCGGGCCGGCCAGTTAAGGCAAGCCCCCCGGCCGTAGTTTTGCACGACGTACCTCAGTCACGCCTTACTGAGGTTGTTGAAGTGCAGAGTACAGTTACGGTATAAAGGTTGACTGGCGCTCAGTCCCCTGAAATTGTTCCAACTCCAGATGGAACAACCATTGATTTTGCTTTATAGCAAAAACTATACTTCAATAAATATAGTTACATAATGTATATAAATAACGTAAGTGCAGACGTAAATAATTTATGCAGGGGCGCATTCTCAGCGTATCATATATCAAAAATCAATACAATTGATGTAAAAAAGTGATGAAAATTGATTTAAAATAATTAGATAGGTAATATATAATAAATTTCATGAAGATAAACAAAAAAAAAATAAAAAAAATATTCTAAAGAATCGTTATAAATCAAAAAGTATAATAAAATTGATTTAAAAGAATTGTAAAATATAAAAGTATACTAAAATTGATTCAAAATAAGTTGTAAAATCAAAAAGTAAAACAAAATTGATTTAAAAGAATTGTAAAATTAATAATAAAAAGAACTAAATTGACTAAAAATATTTAATAAATTGTCTAAAATGTTTATTACTCAAGTTTAATGTTGATTGACATACTTATGAGACATCGGAATGAATTTTCTTTTATTTACTATTTTCGGTTAGAATTTATAGACTGTTTCCAAAAAAGGTGTATCAGTCAACATGATACCAATTTCTCCATTTGTTTTTTAATTTCCTTTATAAAATTACTCAATCTTTGCCATCTAAGCCACAAAATAATGATATCTTGTTATGGCCGTGATAAGGAAGCTAAAACTTAATAAAAATAAATAAATTATGTTTTGGTTGAAGTGGCAGCCCTAAGTGCGGATATTTCGGATATTACTAAAACTTCCAATAACTCCTGGAAACCAATGAGTTAGGTTTTGGGATTAATACTACATATAATAGAAAGTATCAGCAATTTTTTGATGTAGGAATGACCACCTACTACGGCGGTTTAGATGAATAAAAAAATGAAAACGAAAAATGAGAAAAAAAATCATATCTCTCGACCCATTCGTATTAATACAACAGGAATTGGTAGAACGGTCGGCTATTATACCATTATTCGATAGAATAAATAAATTCGGTAACTTGTACTTCCATTAAATTATAATGATTTTTTTTTTTTTTTCAAGAGTCGGATATATCGAAACTTTGTCATTTTTTTTTAAAAAAAGCTCAATTCTTAGCGAACCCGGAGTTTTACTCTAATCGTTGGAATTCTAGATTCTATCGATTAACTCAACAAAAACACGATGACACAAAAACCGGGATCTTATCACACTGTGGGCTGGGACGACGCGCCGCGTTATTTTCGATTTTCTCCACGCGCTAAAATCAATACAAATATTATAATGGTTATTGAGGCATTTAAATGTAGGGCATTATGAATAGTATTAAAAATTGCCAGTCTCAGGCAAAGCGCTAGTATCTAAGGATACTACACACTTCGCCAAAATAATAGATAGGTAAAACAACCAATAGGTACAGTAATACCTCATAAGTTCTTATCAATAGAGTTGTTCCTATTAATAGCATTAAGTAGTTTAGTTGTTAAGTAGTATAATAATAGTTTAGTTATTTATTTATATTGTTATACTTACTAGCAGACCAAGTCAATTCAACCCGGGAAATTCAATTTTTCTAGATTACGTTTTAGGTAATTTGCAGGTCGGTGTCGGGTTGTATGTTGATTTAAATGGTAACCAGCTGTATCTAGGGCAAACGGAGCCCAGGTTCTGCATGCCCTAGATAATAAAATCATCACCTCTCAAGTTCATTAAATCCCATTTAGTAAGACCGTGCCTTTTCTTACTCCAAGATCTTCGTTTTAGTTTCTTTGGCGCTCGGGGAACTATCGTTGAACTTTGACTAGGATATGGCAAATACATGTTATCACAAAAAGACGATCTATTATATGTTTAACCTAATCAAACCGAGTTTTACCGTTTTCGTACCGACTGGGTGTTTATTAGTAGTCTTCAATAACATCAGTTGTTTTAATGAATTGGTCCGCTAGGCGCTAGTACAATAAAGAGTGGGACATTTTCTTTGCATTTTTGCGTAAAATAAATGATTAGATTGTTCATGGTTGTTTAATTTTTACTGGTAGTAATCCTGTTTTTTTTTTTAATGAAGTGTTTTAACTCAATTGGGACTGGACAGGTCATGTCTGTCGCATGTCAGACAAACTGTGGGCCAAAATAGCTGGAAACTGGTGCCCTAACCTGAAACAGTGAGGCGGGGAGATGGCGAGACGAACTGGACAAATTCCGTCCGAACTGGAAGGAGGATGCGCGGGTTCGCGAGTAGTGGAAGTAGGGGAGTGAGGCCTTCGCCCAGGAGTGGGTCAGAGCAGGCTAGGAAAAAAATGAGGAGGCGCCTTTTGTTCAGCACTTGGACAATAGTACATTTTGATATGAGTGGGGAAACTTTGTTATTGCATTCGAGCGCGGAATTAACACACGAGCTGCAGGCGAGGGTGTTATGGAGCCGAGAACTGCAATAACAAATCCAAAAAAAAAACTGAAATAAAAAAACTAAAAAAAAAATCTCAAAGAAAAGAGAAATCTATTACGGCAGTTCTCGGCTCCATAACACCCTCGCCTGCAGCTCGGGTGTTCATTCCGCGCTCGAATGCAATAACAAAGTTTCCCCACTTATATCAAAATGTACTATTCTTGCATGGAGAGTATCCTAACTCTTTCTAGAATGAAAAACGAAGACCTGTGTTGAGATATTGTACAGTCGCCAGCGCATCGTAATTTAAGTAGGTACTTCAAGCTCAAAAGCTATCTCTTTCTGTATTATACGTTTCGTATTATCTATCGCAGTAGTAACAATGCAATGATATTTGAACACCGCTCAGTATGAACGTAGCGTATCTTTCTTTAAAATAACATTGCACAGACGTGTTTTGAAATCCTCCTTCCTACTTAGAGGGGTAGGGGGGAGGACAGGCATAAACTTGACTTAATACGTTTTTAGAAAGTCAATGACTGCATATAGTTCCGATGATTTGGCTAAAACTAGGGAGGGATGATTAAAACAAACTGCATAAAGTACACTTTGAATTTATTAATTAATAACATCACGCCAGTAATTCCCGAAGGGATAGGCAGAGGTGTACCTATTAGTACACCCACATTTCGTCAGTTATATTATAGTACAAAATTACGAAGCACACACTATCCATGCCAGCAGTAAAAACTACTAAACATGTTAAAATTTTGTGCAAAGAGGATTTATTAACACTTGAGTGTCATTTCAAGAAAAATGGTAATTCTTTGAAGATTTACCACATATTTCATCAGTAAAGTTTTTGAATTTGTTCGGGGTTATGTAAAATCTAAGGTAATTATATAGATTTAGTTAGGTTCTGAGTGGACCTCGCAATGCCTCATACAAGATTAATTTAAATTAACTAGCAACACTTAGCAGACGTGAATCAATATCAAAACATGAAAAAAATAATAAACAATTATTATTTGTTAATATTTTTTGTTTGAAGGCTGGTATTCCATCTGGGCCTGCTGAACGCTTCGGTTTTAGGCGCTCGAGTGCTTCTCTAATACCCTAAAAAAAACACATAGGTTAGGTACAATAGTATATACCTACTTACTTAGTAATTCTGGGAATTATTTGATTCATATTGGCAACGGCATCGAATGGTGTTTAATACAGTGTGTTTTTTTTTTTCAAAACCAGCCGGTTCGATACCTGGCCAGGATATTGATTGATTGAGCACAGTGACAATTTCTAGTAATTGCAATGCCATGACTCATCCTTGTCTGCATATCCTCGAAACCGCAATGTTTGTTAAAACTAACCCCAATTTGTTTCCACGTCTACAGGACGTGCATGGTACCGCGTAACAACCATTCTACGAGTCTGTCGCGACGTTTAGTTCGCGAAATAAACAGGTAACAGAGTCAAATTAATATTGTTAGGGCGAAACGTGTAACAAACTATTACTACTAAATAACAGCATGAGGTGATCTGCTGGCAATAGAGATCACTATAGATAAAGAGTACTTATAGTTTATGGTTATGACATTTACGTAGTATCTCTATGTAATCTGTGGCGTTTGCCGGCATAGTGTGCTACACCAAAAGTAAAGTATTTAAAGTTCACTAAGTATCTAGTGCAAAGTAAAGTGATTTGTGTTTGATGGAGGCGACCAGCATGGTGGCGGCTCATCTGAGAGAAATATAAGCTAAGTGGTAGCACTAAGACAATAGTGTAGAGGTTCCCCACCTAAATGATTCTAGATTTCCTAACTTATCTAAGGGTTTCTGATGCTCTTGGAAGTCGGTTACATTAAGAGGTTAATTGGTAGTCTTGGCTACGGTTTCCTCTTTAATATGAGGTCTTTCGATCTGGCGAAAACCTCGGACTGGGCGTAAGGCCGTGATCAGTCCGTTAGGAGACCTTCGGTGCTTCAATACGGAGTCTCGCTAACACAAATGGCATACTGTTGGTTATGTACTAAGAGGGTATAAAGTACATACAACAGCGATATATTATGAAACTGGTTCTGTGGTGCACACAGTTAGGGAAGGAGGTTAATTGGCAGACTTGGCTGCGGTTTCCTCCTCAATACTCAGGGCACGCTGTTGGTGTGTACTAGGAGAGTGCATACCATCAGCGATATATTAAGTATGAGAATGGTTCTGTGGTGCACACAGTTAGGGAAGGAGGTTAATTGGCAGACTTGTCTGCGGTTTTCTCCTCAATACCCAACAAGCTACGATGACTTGTATCTCGTAGATCATGTAACTGAATTTAGTCATGGGCATTGTGTGTGTGTAACATTCCTGTGCTGTGACTTCACAACTAAGACACCAGAAACGTTTATGTATGTATATCACAATGTATAAAATGGTGGGAATCAATTTAATTTTAACTACAGATGGCGAGCTGAATCATGGTGCGAGCTAGTAAGAACTAAAGCCGATTTATGCGAAGCAAAACTCCCAAATATTGAAGATTCTTCTCGGAACAAATCCCAGGTACAGATAAATCTCCCTTCACAACAATAATTAATTAATCACCACATCGCACGCGTCGCTGCGTTGCGTCGGTCTGGGACGGGGTGGCGAGCCTGGCCAGCTCGTGCGTCCCGGTTCGGTGGATAGCGTGGCGCCGCGGCGCGGCGACATGGTGGAGATGCTGGGATCCGAGAGGAATAATCAATAACTAAATTATTTAGACAAGATAGGATTAAGAGATTCTAAATAGTGCTGCCATCTGTGAGGGCTCGTGTAAAACTTATCATATCAAAGGTTGATGAAAATATGATAAATTGTTGAATAGGTTTGATGCACGTTTCGCTGATATTGACTCTGGTATTATTGAATATTTCTCAATGTAATTATCTTATGATTAACTATCATAGGTAAATAAGTAAAGTGTCGTTGGACATTTGAGGTGATGGAATTGTGCGACAAATGATCTAGATGGCGTTAATTGTTGTTGAAATGAAATACAAGTTGATAAGTTTATTTCTTTGTTTTGTGAAATAAAATAGATGATGTTGTTAATTTATTCGTTTTATGATTTATTTAAGAGACTCGGTCATTTGTATTCATTGGCTTGCAAAGATACGACCCACAAGTCTTTATACGGATTTAGTATAAAGCGGAAGTTGAAAACGAATTAAAGTTTGCAACTTTGCAGCACGATCCGGAAGCGGAATAAACGTGATTTGACAAAGACAATAAATTCTGTTTGCCATGTTTGTGCTCTGCCTTTCTGTGCGAAAAAGTTTTCCTACCGGTGTTTTCAAAGGTGTTTTGAACAAAATATTTACAGCTTATTGATTTACCCCACGTCGGGAATAAAATAAGTGTGCTTGGATGAACAAAAAGGTCAATAAAGTTTAGATGTGTGTTGATTACAATTTCGAATTTGTGTTCACAGTTCAGATACTATTTGTGAAATTGGTAAATACTCTGTTAAACCTAGATTTACATGTTATCAGTAAATCTCCTTTCTCTCTCTCGGCGATAATTATAGCCTGCTGCGTGAGATTATCAGAAAATAATCTAAACGTTTCGTCCATTAAATTGTTTGAAATATGATCATCCATGCTATCAAATTAATGTGGGTAGGTATAGCGTCCTACGACAAGCTACTACCTACGATACAGTTTCACCATATAACTGTCTACATGCAACAACTGGAAAATTAAATAAATTGTTTGGAGAAATAAGTAGGTACCTACATGATAAAACCTGTGCACTTATCCTTCCAACAGGACCAGAATTGTTAGTCATTGGAGGTAATTGTCACCAAAAAAGGGGGGTTAAATTAAACTGCCTACAGCTAAAGAAATAGCTAATGAAGTCAAGTTATAACTGAAAACAACATTTGAAGTGAGTAATAGTTTATAATCTTATATCTTGACATTGGATGAGTACCTATCCATAACTGCTACCTTATTCACATTAAATAAATGCTTGAGTGGACATTTCTTGCATGGCCGTTGGCCCCAGACTGACTAAGCTGGTAATAAGGACTTTGGTAGACAATACATACTGTGAATGAGTACTTCAGGTACACATGACAAACACAAACATTTGTCTAGGATGGGGTTTGATCCCATGAACCCGAGTTCTGCAAGCAGAAGCACTGCTGACTAGGCAGCGGTGTCATCAATACATACAAATAAATAATTTAAGAGAGATTATAAAGTCTAGTACTCTGTAAATACATAGTAGTGTTCTTTATCTGAAGGCACACTGTATAAGAAGGGTGATGTTTCCTTACCATGCCCACTATCTATTCTATGATTGATTATGTGAGCTTGGTGATTGAGTATTTATGTTGGGAGCATTCTAAAGTATTAAGTGGCATTTACTTACCTGTACAGGGTGACCATATCACCTAAATAAATCTGAAAGGAGATGATTATTTCCATGAAAGTGAACAAGTTTTCCTGAAAAGGAAGTTGAATTTCTGAAATTCTGTTTGCAAAAAAGTAATGAAATTTTTAAATACCCTGTATGTATGATGTGAATGTGTGATCTATTGCAACAATTTATGGGTTTGTGCAATCAAATAAGCCATCAGAATTATTTCAGTAAATAATACAAACATCAATTTGTTAATCCTTTAAAAAAAAAAAAAAAATTGGTGTTTATATTAAAACATATTAGATCACGATTGGATATGTATAACAAATTAGAGCTGTACCTATGTTAGCGTAATATTATATTACAGGACGTCAATATGGAGGAAGCTATGCTCCTCATTCTTCGCGGCCTGTGTGATAAAATAAAAACTCTGTCCGAATGTGCTCGAAATACAACTAGCAAACTCACTAATGAAATAAATGACTTAACCTTGCATGAAGGAAGAGTGGTATCCTCTAAACTTCATACCTGTCTCCAACGATTGGAGAGGGAACTAAACAATTATTTTCGACTTGTTAACGAACCGCAAGTGGACGAGGTCTCTGCCATCTCTGCAATACAGCTGGAAGCTGAAGAAAACTGCTGTGAACTTAATGTAAAAATTGAAGAGTGTGAAAATTCAACGACAAATAGCAACAAGAACGAAGAACATTTCTTATCAGGAAAACTACCAAAATTAGAGCTACCACAGTTTGAAGGTAGCATTCTTGAATGGTACCAATTTTGGTACCAATTTAGTTCCAACATTCACAATCGGAATTTGCCAGACGTTGACAAGTTATTATATCTAAAGAATTCTTTAAAGGGAGAAGCCAAGGGAGTGATAGATGGGTTAGAAATTACAAATAAAAATTATTCCATAGCCATACAATCTTTGAAAGATAGATATGGGAAACAAACTCAAGTGGTTGATGCACACTATTCTTCACTCTACCGAATAAAACCAGCAACCAAAACCGTATCAGATTGTCGAAGAGTTTTAACTGAAATTGAAAAACATTTGAGGGTTTTGGATTCATTGGGTGAAAATATTAACCATAACCACTTGAGGTTTATGGTAATGGAGAAATTTCCAGAAGATATAATATATGAAATGAAATTGAAAATAAAACAAGAATCGATCGAAGAGATAAGGAAATATTTGGAAATTATCATTTCAGCCCGTGAAGATGCAAATAGATTAACGCAAGAGAAAAACCTAAATGAGAAAGAATATTATACTGTAAAGACACTTCACTCCACCGGAAAGGATAATCATACAAATCAAAAGAGAAAAGAGGACCAAAGGAGACAACAGAAAAATAACTACAAAAGCAATCAGGAAAAGACTCGATACCATCCAAACCAGAATAAGGGAAATACTTCCCAGAGGAAATACGGGATCAAGCAAAATTATGCAAGTTATCCTGGAAAAAACCAGGGAAAAGAGGGGCCACCTAGGAAGAAGTCTAAACTTCTTTGTATCTTCTGTAAAGAGTCGCATTACAATGAAGAGTGTACTAAATTCAAGGAATTGGAAGAAAGAAAATCTCTATTAAAAGACATGCTACAGTTGTCTTGGAATAGGACATTCTTATGTGAAATGTAGAAATAAAAGAGAATGCTTTCATTGCAATAAATTAGGTCATAATCTATTTATTTATTTATTTATTTAACACTTCAAGCACTTAGTACAGAGGCGGATAATCGTGCTTTATGTCCTGTTAAATTCTCAAGTGTACACAAGGAAAAGTTAACGACAACCAATGTCTTGTTCACAAGAGATAAGGGACTCACCGTTCTACAAACAGCAGTCGTTACTGCCAATAAAGTGGGAGATTTTTCAAAGGAACTTCCATGCAGAGTTCTATTAGACTCCGGAAGCCAAAGAACTTACATCACGCAGAAATCTGCAAGAGATCTTAATCTAAAATTTGAGGAAGAAAGTACACTAACTGTATTTACATTTGGATCAGAGACTCCTCAAGAAATAGACAGTCCCGTGGTTAGAGTGCAGTTAAGGACAAGAGTGGATAAGACAATCACTCTATTTGCTAATGTGGTACCAGTGATATCACATAGTGTCCCATATCCTCAACAGGACCTCAGTCACTGGAAAGATAAATCAGAACTAGCTGATGATGGTTCTCTACAAGACCAAGTGGATATTCTGATTGGCAATGATTATTACTTTTCACTTATCTCAGAACAGAAAATTAAACTAAAAGAGAACTTGTTTATGGTACAGTCCGACCTCGGATGGATACTAAGCGGGAAAATGGATTCCAGTCCTATTCATGAACTGTCGGTGGTGACATACTTCCAGTCTAATGTGGACATGTTATTCAACGAACCTGACCTGCCACTGATCGAGACTAACATGAAGAGCTTATGGGAACTTGAATCCATTGGCATAACCGATTCTCCGAGGGAAAATCGAGAAGATGAGGCTGTAAAGAAGTTCAATGAAACTACTGAATATATAGATAACAGGTACTCCGTATCCTGGCCCTGGATTGAGTACCCCCCTGCTCTGAATTTGAATTTTGGATTGGCTTATGGTCAACTCGTCAACTTATTGAAACGACTAGATACGTCCAAATTATTGGCATATGAAGACACATTGAAGAATCAAATGATGAAGGGAATAATTGAAGTTGCACCTGATGTGAGATATCAAACAGTAGGACATCCAGTTCATTACCTTCCACACCATGGGGTAAAAGTACCTGGCAAGCCTATGAGAATTGTCTATGATGCGTCATCAAAAACAAAAGACAATAAAAGTTTAAATCAATGCTTGTATTGTGGACCCATGATGTTGGAGGATTTAACTGGATTACTTATAAAGTTCAGATGTCAACCAATAGGTATATGTGCAGACGTCGAGAAGGCGTTCTTACAGATTGCACTTAATAAACCGGACCGCGATGTAACTCGATTCCTGTGGTTAAAGGATACAAAGAAACCTGCAACAGAAGATAATTTACTTCACTTAAGATTTACAAGAGTTCCATTTGGCGTTATATCAAGCCCATTTTTGCTCAGATTACACTTACAGAGTTCAGATAATGAACAGGTTAAGAAATTAAATAAAGACATTTACGTTGATAACGTCGTCACTGGAACAAAAACCGTAAAGGAAGCACTTCAACTTTATAAGAATTCTAAAGAGATATTCAACCAACTATCCATGAATCTTAGAGATTGGAGTTCCAACTCTGAAGAATTTATAAAACAGGTACCTGAATCTTGCAAAGAGGATAAGGTCAAGGTTCTTGGACTAAACTGGAAACTAAAGGAAGACACGCTTCAACTAAAAGATAAGGTTGTTAGTGAACCAAAATATACAAAAAGAGGTGTCTTAAGGGTCATAGCGTCAATCTATGATCCGTGTGGATTTGCTGTACCGTCACTGTTGTCTAGCAAATTGTTCATACAAAATCTATGGAAGGAAAAGGTTAAATGGGATACACCATTTTCTGAGACATTAAAAACCGATTGGTCAGAGATGTGTAACGAATTAGATGAGGTTCGAGACATATCTTTGCCCAGATGTTACTTCAGTGACGCCACTACAAGTGCTTGTCAAATTCACTGCTTCACAGACTCTTCTTTGAAGGCCTATGCAGCTGTAATCTACATAGTTAACGGCAAGGAGGTAAAGTTTGTCCTAGGGAAATCAAGGCTGGTTCCTTTGAAGGATCAAGACAATCTGAAAATACCACGATTGGAATTACTAGGCGTATTAATTGGAACTAGGCTGATCAAATATGTATCCCAATTTTTACAATTTAACATCACAAGTCAAACGTTATGGAATGATAGGCAAATTGTTATCGACTGGTTCAAGTCGGACAAACTTCTCACACCGTTCGTAGCCAGAAGAGTAGAGGAAATTAAAAGGAATAAAAACCTAATAATACGACATGTTCCATCAGATCTAAATCCAGCGGATGTTGCCACAAGACCATTCAGCTCTAAAGAAGATAGAATAAGATGGCTGACTGGCCCCCCAGTTTATATTACAACATCCGGATTCCTGGCCGTCAGGAATCAAAGAAATTTCTTCTCTTTGTGCGGGGGAGGGTCTCCCGAAAGAGTCACAAGATGATACAATGAATACAAAAAATACACTCGATGTGGAAAATCAAGAAGACGGTACAAGTAACCAAACTATAATGGATGTAGACATAAGTGAAGAAAAAGGTGACCAAATTAAGCAGCTTATGAAGCTACAAGCCGAACACTTTCCAAGAGAACTAGAAGGGAAAGAAACAAGCTTAAAAATTAATCTTGGACTATTTCTGGACGTAGACGGATTTTTACGTTGCAAAGGACGTTTAAAGAAAACGGATTGGTCATATGACCAACGTTATCCAATACTTATTCCAAAGGATTGTGATTACACTAATAAAATTATCACCCAGACTCATAGCGACAATCATCATGTAGGTGTTAACCATACCCTCGCTATAATTCGTCAAGCCTTTTGAATTCCACACGGAAAGCGCCAAGTCCAGAAGGTTATAAGGAAATGTCCTAGATGTCAGAAACACGGAGGGGGACCGTTCAAACTACCACCAACCCCTGCGTTACCCACTGAAAGAGTAAATTACACTTCACCGTTTACATTTACAGGCCTGGACTACATGGGCCCTGTGCTAATTAAACATAGAAATGAAACAAGTAAACGTTGGATAGCGCTTTTCACTTGCCTAGCAGTCAGGGCGGTGCATTTAGAGGTTGTTCAAGATCTCACAATCACAGAAGAAGGACTTCATGCTTTGAGAAGAATGATATCGACAAGAGGTGTACCACAAATAATCACATCAGATAATGCTACAAATTTTAAGCTTATGTCAGAAATACTATCAAATTCTTATTGTATTAAACACGAAATTCGTTGGAGGTTCATACCCCAACTAGCTCCCTGGTTCGGGGGATTTTATGAACGATTAATTGGATTAGTAAAGAATTGTATGAGAAGAACATTGGAGAAGCACATGCTGACGGATAGTCAATTGGTTACATTAGTAAAAGAAATTGAAGCAACTGTTAATACAAGACCATTAACTTGTGTCGATTCTGAATTAGTACATATTTTAAAACCGTCTGATTTCTTAACTATGGGAAAATGCATAACGATGGAAGGTTCAACCGAAGACTTTTTAGTACAAGGTACTACGACAAAATCCGACCTTATCAAGGCTTGGAAAAGAGGTTTAGTTATACTCTATGAATTTAAGGACATGTTCACAAATCGATATTTACAAAGTCTGCGTGAACGATATAGACATTCTGTCAAAGAACCTAGAATCACTGCAAAATTAATCCCGAAGGTAGGACAAATTGTGCAGATAAAGGGAGATAGTAAAAATCGAGAAGAATGGAAAGTAGGAAAAATCACTTCATTGGTCAAAAGTTCTGACGGACTTTGCAGAGTTGCGAAGGTCGAAGTTGGAAATAAGGAGTTTGTAAGATCATTAACTCATTTATATCCATTGGAAATGGAGGACAATGAGGAAATAGAATACGATGTGAATGCAGTAGAAAGAGAAAGTGAGATACCACGGAATATAACGATACACGAATTGATACCATTGAAAGTGAAAGTCATACATTCAAAAGATACATCAGATAGTTCAGAAAACGAGAAAGAAAATAGAGAGTCGATAATACCAACGGAAAAGAGTACGTTGGAAGAGTTTGATAATGTATCAGAGAGCACGGACAGAGAGAAAATGTTGAGTCAGAAAGAGGATGAACCTGAGAAGATAGTTCAAGTAAACAACGAGGTTAAACAAAGAAGAGGCGCGGCCACCAGAGCTCTGGAAAAAATTGCAGAGTGGACGCGTAACTTACTAACCCTGCTTTAAGACTATTCGGGCGGGAGTGTCGCGACGTTTAGTTCGCGAAATAAACAGGTAACAGAGTCAAATTAATATTGTTAGGGCGAAACGTGTAACAAACTATTACTACTAAATAACAGCATGAGGTGATCTGCTGGCAATAGAGATCACCATAGATAAAGAGTACTTATAGTTTATGGTTATGACATTTACGTAGTATCTCTATGTAATCTGTGGCGTTTGCCGGCATAGTGTGCTACACCAAAAGTAAAGTATTTAAAGTTCACTAAGTATCTAGTGCAAAGTAAAGTGATTTGTGTTTGATGGAGGCGACCAGCATGGTGGCGGCTCATCTGAGAGAAATATAAGCTAAGTGGTAGCACTAAGACAATAGTGTAGAGGTTCCCCTCCTAAATTATTCTAGATTTCCTAACTTATCTAAGGGTTTCTGATGCTCTTGGAAGTCGGTTACATTAAGAGGTTAATTGGTAGTCTTGGCTACGGTTTCCTCTTTAATATGAGGTCTTTCGATCTGGCGAAAACCTCGGACTGGGCGTAAGGCCGTGATCAGTCCGTTAGGAGACCTTCGGTGCTTCAATACGGAGTCTCGCTAACACAAATGGCATACTGTTGGTTATGTACTAAGAGGGTATAAAGTACATACAACAGCGATATATTATGAAACTGGTTCTGTGGTGCACACAGTTAGGGAAGGAGGTTAATTGGCAGACTTGGCTGCGGTTTCCTCCTCAATACTCAGGGCACGCTGTTGGTGTGTACTAGGAGAGTGCATACCATCAGCGATATATTAAGTATGAGAATGGTTCTGTGGTGCACACAGTTAGGGAAGGAGGTTAATTGGCAGACTTGTCTGCGGTTTTCTCCTCAATACCCAACAAGCTACGATGACTTGTATCTCGTAGATCATGTAACTGAATTTAGTCATGGGCATTGTGTGTGTGTAACATTCCTGTGCTGTGACTTCACAACTAAGACACCAGAAACGTTTATGTATGTATATCACAATGTATAAAATGGTGGGAATCAATTTAATTTTAACTACAGATGGCGAGCTGAATCATGGTGCGAGCTAGTAAGAACTAAAGCCGATTTATGCGAAGCAAAACTCCCAAATATTGAAGATTCTTCTCGGAACAAATCCCAGGTACAGATAAATCTCCCTTCACAACAATAATTAATTAATCACCACATCGCACGCGTCGCTGCGTTGCGTCGGTCTGGGACGGGGCGGCGAGCCTGGCCAGCTCGTGCGTCCCGGTTCGGTGGATAGCGTGGCGCCGCGGCGCGGCGACAGAGTCTATCCAGCAAAAACGGCACTCATGCCCAAAGTATCATCTTTATGGCTCCTATACATAATAACGGAAAACGTTGGAAGGAGCTGAATAAGCGCATAATTATAATCAAGCTTCAATTAAAAATGTTTCTTTTGCCAAAACCGTATTGGGTTTAATGTCTCCCAATTTCTAGCCGAAGAAGTGTGCACTGTTTGATTGAATAATTTTATCGTTTTCCTGACTTTTATTAAGAATAATATCATTCATATAGTAAGAAACAAAATCTATATTTTAAACTTTGTATAGTTTTTAGATTATTGCATAATGTTATTTCATTTCAATGATATGGAAATATTTGTACGCTAATACTTACGGCTAAACATGATTGGACTTCACTCAAACGATGTAATATCTTGCATGCTCATATACAGCGTGTAACAAAAAGGGTATAATCATATGGAATACTGTGGTACGGACCATCAAACTGAACAACTTTCTCTATGGGACCACCATCGAAATCGTAAAAAAATAATCAGCTGTCCTATACAAAATTTCAATACCTACTCGACCCAAATGTATGGGACAGCTGATTATTTTTTTACGATTTCGATGGTGGTCCCATAGAGAAAGTTGTTCAGTTTGATGGTCCGTACCACAGTATTCCATATGATTATACCCTTTCTGTTACACGCTGTATATGTATAGTATCGTAGATATTACATCATATTATTAAATATTCTTGGCATACATTGTACCTATACCTACAATGTTTATTAAACAATTAAAGACTTCTTGTCTAATCTTAAGAGGATGATAAGATAAGATTATCTTATCCTCATCGAACGGTCATCGCCATTTTGACGGCAGTGCTGGCCGACTCAAATAATCATAAAACGACCGTCTCGTCTCTTCGAAATTCATATCGGCAAATGACGCTTCGATTTCAAAAAAGTTTATCACTCCACTTTGGAAACGTGACGTGACAATGACAAAAACTTTAATGTCACGGTGACAAAAGTAACCCATGCGCGCTAGCCCGAGTGCGAGTATATAATTATGTTCTGTGCGCTTGGTTATCATAATAATCGTGATACTTGCGATAACTAGGTCTATCTATATCTGTGGGTAAAATTTTGCTGTGATTTGAGTTTATTTATTATTTACTACTTATATTCGTGAAAAATGGCTTCAAAAGTCGCCGTAGTAACCGGAGCAAATAAAGGCATCGGTTTCGGGATAGTCCGCGGACTTTGCAAGCGTTTTGAAGGCGTAGTTTACTTGACTGCTCGTGATGTCGAGCGCGGCCAAAAGGCGGTGGCGGAGTTGGAAAAAGAAGGATTAAATCCTAAATTCCACCAACTGGATGTGACTGATAAGAAAAGTCTTGAGGTGTTCAGGGATTACATCAAGAGTAACTACGGAGGTATCGATATTTTGGTTAATAATGCAGCCATTGCGTTCAAAGACAACGCCACGGAGCCGGTTGCCGTGCAAGCTGAACAGACTCTGTTCGTAAACTACTTTTCTTTTTTATCTACTTGTGATATCCTCTTCCCCATCTTGAAGAACGGAGCTAGAGTGGTCAATGTTTCCAGTTCTTCAGGCCACTTGAGTAACATACCAAGCCAAACTTTAAGAGACCGTCTTAAAGACGAGAAGCTGACTGTTCCGGAGCTTTCCAAGCTGATGCAGCAGTTTGTGGACGCTACTAAGCAAAACACTCATGCTGCAGAGTGGGGTAACTCTACATATGTGGTGGCTAAAGTGGGTGTGAACGCTCTGACTTTTATACAACAGAGAATGCTGAATGACAGAGGTAAGTTAGCCTTAAAATTATATTGTTGCGTAAATAATAATGATAAACTTGAATATCTCATGTATTGGGAACTACCTATGTAAATTATTGTTTTCAATAACTCATCTTACTCAAGATCATGAAAAAAGGAATCTCTGCGATGAATAACACTGAATAAATATATTCAAAAAAAAAAAACAAGTTGTATGAAATAACATACAAGCCTTACGGGCCTTTCATCCCCGAAATGTTCGGCAGAGGTGTACCAAATAGTACAACCACATTGCGCCAGTTTATGTTCTTTAACATTTATTTTTAACCGCCTTCCAAAAGGAGGAGGTTATCAATTCGTCTGTTTTTTTTATATATGTTCAGCAATATTTCAGTCAATTGTTGACCGATTTTCAAAATTATTTTTCTATTCGAATGAGTATAATCTCGATGTTGTCCCATTGTCACCATGTCAGGATCTGATGATGGAATCCCAGGGAAATCGAGGGCAACCCTCAAATTTTATAGGCACGTATTACGTGTTTCATGTTTTTTTCTAAAGCTATTCAAGTATACGCATATGAGAGTCATCACTTCATGTCGATGAGCTGATGATGGAAGGTCTAACTCCTTAACGGTTAGGAGTTGGAGGATAATTCTTTAATAAAATATTATGGGGTCGTGTATATCGTTGTATTCTTTCATGTTATCTAGGTGAGCTGAATATGGAAGGTAAAACTCTAACGGTTAAAAGTCAAAATCAAAGTCAGAATAATTAGGTTCTCAAGTTATATGACGTGGTTTAACGTACTTACCTACAATTACTTACACTAACAACTAAAAATGGAAAAATAGTTTTTGAAGTCGGTTTTATTTTTTACAAAAAAAGTTTTTTTTTCATATTTATTATTATTTATTTAAAGCTCATTTATTCCATTACAAAGTGGTATACATAGTTATATGCTAGTTAAGTGTTATAACAAGCAAGCATTATAACATCAAATTAAGTAACTTTACGCAAAAATTATAGCTGGGAAACTGCTTTTTTTCTGGGGTGAAAATCGCCTTATATGGTAGGACTCAATGTAACGCACTCAAAACATTGTGCTGATGGATGGATTGACTAATACGGTGATCGTGGAGTGGAGGTATTTAAATAAAAATCTTACATTAAAAGCATGTATTTAAAAAAATACTTGTGGAAAAGTAGGAATTTTGACCCCTAACATCTCCGTAACTAGAAATCTCCCAGGTATGGTCTACAAGAAAAAGTGTTCGCAAGACGAGGAGAACAAGTGCCTTTCGGCTTCGTTGAGAGTCTTGTTACACCCTTTATGTTTTCTGCCTTTATAATTGAACCCTTTTGGGTAAAACCCTCCATCTTTTTCCGTTTCTCTCTTTCTCTCTTTCTAAACCGATAGAATACTTCACTTAAAAATATCATATCAAACAATGAGAAAACTATAAACAACCTTAAAAAAATATGTAATAGTACACCCAAAATTTCAACCGCAACTAGGAGGAAAAGTATAAATAAAGGCAAACTAAATTTTTCCCATGAAGACGACTTGTCTCCAAAGCAAAATAAAGCCGAGAACAAAACCAGAAACACAACAGAAAAACCGCAAACAAATACTTTATGCACTGCAAACACGAATAATGTGAAATCTACCAGGAATAGGCTATGCATTGTTAGTGCTAACAAAACAAATAATATTCTGTCCATCGCAAAAGAGACTTTCCAAAACTTGCAAACCTGTCACTATGTTTCGCCGGAATGCGGATTGTTACAACTTATCAGCAATTTGCATCAAAAAGTAGTGGATTACACGTTTAGCTGTGTAATTTTAATTGGAGAAGAAGATTTTCAAAACACCAAAAACTATGTAGAAATCATAATAGGATTAAGGAAAACACTGGAAAAAATTCAGCATACAAATATTATTTTGTGCCTACCTACATTCAAACTAAGCGATTATTCAACGTTATTCAACTGGCGTATCGAAACGTTTAATAACTTACTTCAACTAGATTTATTTTCACATAATTATGTAACAGTATTAGACTCTAATTTAAACTTATTTTACGATTTTACTATGTTTTCAAAATTAACCAGAAAATTAAATAACAAAGGAATGAAAAATATTTTTCAAAATTTGCTGTTACTTATAAATGATAATCTTTCAATGGCACCCCTTGAACTTGAATCTGATCTGATAAATAATGTAAACACGAATGCGGTCACACATACGGAGTTTTTTCTTTGATCACATGTATGTTATGCATCAGAATATTGCCGGACTCATAAATAAATCTGATCTATTAACCGTGCATATTCAGGATCTAATAGGCAAGCAAATAATTGTAGATGTCATATGCATAACCGAGCACTTTATAATGTCGGGCCAGGAACATCTTCTTTATATACCTAATTATAGGCTCGCTGCATGTTATGCAAGAGGCAACATAAAACGCGGTGGAGCCTGTATTTTAGTCAAAAAAGGGTCATGAGTTTAAAGAATTACCCGACATAATGAAACACTCGGTTCCAGGAATAATTGAATGTTGTGCCATTAAAATGAAACAACATAATTTAATTATATTATGTATCTATAGACCGCCTAAGCTGTCCAACTTAAGTAAATTTTATGAAAATTTAGATACTATTCTAAAAAATATATGCACTAATCATCACACTAAAATAATTGTATGTGGCGATTTTAATATAGACATTTAAAAAAATAATAGGTTAACTTTGGAATTTAAATGCTTTCTCCAGAGTTACAACCTCAATTTAGAAATTAATGAAGCGACACGTCCAACTAGTAATACCTGTTTAGATAATATTGCACACAATACCAGACAAAAACCTCATTGTCAAGTAATAGACTTTGGGCTTTCAGATCATACAGCTCAAATAATTAAGATGAAAGTGAATAAATCGTGCATTATAAAAACTTGGAGAACTAAAATACAAGATACGTGTGAAGAAAATCTCATTAAATTTAATAACTACCTGCAAAATTTATCGTTTTCTGACGTATATAATACAGAGGATTCGAACAAAGCGTATGATAACTTTTTTGAAATATTTAAGCTCTTATATGACCTATGCTTTCCCTACAAGCTAGTGACAGTAAAATCAGAAAAACCCATTAGGTGGATATCGCGTGGCATAAGATTATGTAGTAAAAGGAAACGAAATTTACTTTGGAAACATAGACTAAGGCCGTCACCAGAAAATAAAAACGCTTTCGTTAATTACTCTAGGAGGTTTAAAAAAATAATTCAATTAACTCAGAAAGCCCAAAATAATTACTTGATCAAGAACTCAAAGAATAAATCAAAAACCTCATGGCAAATAATTAACAACAGCAAAATTAATAGGGAACCAATTTCACAGATAAAAAATAATAATCAGACAATAACAGATCCGAAAGAAATAGCAGAGTCATTCAATAATTTTTTCATAAACCAAATTACAAGTATACCTAATAACCCAATGCAGGACGTTAAGAAAATAGACCAGAACCCTAACTCAATGTTTATGCCACCAGTCGTACCTCAAGATGTGATGAGAATAATTAAATCACTAAAAAACAAAAAGAGCTCTGGTTATGACGGGATTTCCACTCAAGTCATAAAATTTGTTGCTAATAGTATAGTTGGTCCTTTAACCCATATTATCAACTCAAGCATATCATCAGGAACATTTCCTGACAACTTAAAAACAGTAATTGTTAAACCAATTCATAAAAAGAACAGTAAAGATGATATGGCGAACTATAGGCCGATCTCTTTAATCCCCGTTTTTTCAAAAATTATTGAAAAAGTCATATATGAAGCACTGTCATCTTTTCTGACTAAATTTAATATACTTTGCCATGAGCAATACGGGTTCAGGAAAAACAGGAATATAAACATGGCAATTTTTGACCTGCTGAATAATATTATGTCGAATGTTGATACTAAAACGCCTATATGTGCTATTTATACGGATATGTCGAAAGCTTTCGATTTTGTCAACCATAACATACTACTTCAGAAACTACACGCCTATGGCATTCGAGGTAATATCCTGAACCTAATAAAAACATACTTATCTGGTCGCAAACAGATGACAGAAATTTACAAAATATGTGCCAAGTCTAAATTAGGACGAAAATATGTGTCTTCCAGTAGAGAAATTAAATTCGGTGTACCACAGGGTAGCGTCCTTGGGCCATTGTTATTTTTAATTTATATTAACGACCTTCCACGCCAAATCCACCATCCTATGGTACTGTTTGCCGACGATAGTACAGCTCTCTTAAAGTATGACAACAATGAAAATTATGAAAACAATATAAACGACACCATTAAAATTATAATTAATTGGCTAAATAGTAACAACTTACAAATAAACATACAGAAAACAAAGATTATGCATTTTTACCAAAGACTTCGCATCAATGATCTAAATATTAATTATAACGGTCAAAATGTAGACAGGGTAGATGTGACAAAATTTCTAGGAATTTTAATTGACAGTCAACTGACATGGAAGGCACAGGCAGAAGCAATCTGTAAAAAACTTAGCGCATCTGCTTATGCACTCTATAACCTCAAAAAAAAAGTTAATATCAAAACAGTATTACTAGCATATCATAGTCTTGTCGTTTCCATTTTAAGGTTTGGTATCATATATTGGGGCAACTGTACCGAAAGAGAGAGTATTTTTAAGGCCCAAAAACGATGCTTACGAGCAATATTTAGCTTGAAAGTTACGGACAGCTGTGTTCCAATGTTTAAAAAACATAATTTATTGACATTTCCATGTCTTTACATTTTAGAAATTGCTCTTTTTGTTAAATGTAATCGGCAGCTTTTCTTAACTTTATCGGAAAGCAGATACCGAGACGTAACTTTACGATCACAATACCGAAATTTGCTACGCATAGGTGGCTATAGGACTGCTTTATTGAGGAAAAATATTTTTGGTATGGCACCAGCTATTTTTAACCACATTCCTAATAACATAAAAGAGGAACCCGTAACAATATTCAAAAAAAAACTAACTGAACTTTTGTTGAATAAATGTTATTACTCCGTATCGGATTTCCTAGCTGATAAATTTTAGTTGTGTTTCATGTTTGTGTGTTTGATGATGAACTGCATCAATGTTTGCATGCCAAAATGGTAGAATGTACAAGGATTCTCTAACATTATTTAACGACCTTATTGTAATTACCTACTTTCGGAGCAAATAAATGATTATTCTATTCTATTCTATTCTATTCCGAGATTCCACCAGTTCCTACCTACAACTTTTAGTATATCGTCTGCCCACCGTTTTCTCGGTCTTCCAACTTTTCGTTTTCCCCGTTGGCCAGACCACTGTGTCGACTGTGAAATCCACCTTATTTCTGCGTATCTTGTTATGTAGCCCGCCCATTGCCACTTTAGCTATCAAGGCTTGTTTAGGTCCTATATTATAGGGGGCAAACCTATTGCCATCAACCAGACAATGATCCAGTCTCCGTGGCTGCTAATCAGTACTTCTTGATGAAAAATCCCATTATTGTCCGACTCGGGAATCAAACCCCCAAAAACACGCCTTCATACTGTATTTATGCATTTTGTTTAGCCTGCACACATCCTTGTATATTTTTTGTAGTGTTTATTATATATTTCTAGGTAGTTGTTTTATTATTATAACCCAAGTACTGTTTATTTTATTTTCTTATTCATGTAAAAATATTTATGCTGTCTTGGCTTCCGTACGTTTTTTCACGGGTGACCACTGAAAACCAGCGCTGTGCTGTGGGTCCCCCATAGCACAGCATCATGCTGAGTGGTAACCTGCTTGTCGCAGTCACGACGTGCAAGCTACGAATGTTTTTTTTTTATGCTTTGTTTGGCTTTGTATGTTTATTGCTATTTTTTTTTTGTTTTTTTTTTTGTCATTTTTTGTTTGTATGATGCACGTCATGTCCCTGCGACAAATAAATATTTTTTCTTTCTTTCTTTCTTTCTTTCAAACCCAAGACCTCGTGTTCAGCAGTTGCACTGGCGACCACTCTACCAACAAAGCAGTCAGAGTAGACAGAGATTTATGAAATGAACCTGCTTAAAATTTACATGAGTTATAAACGCTATTTGAAATCTTAAATTCATTCAGTAAACAACACAACACACATTTGTGTCATTTATTGATAGAATTTCCCATTGGCACATGGCTTATGGATCGCAACAGTCTTACCAAGGGCTCTGTTTTACCAAGCTGGGTTGTGGCGGTCAGATAGGCAGTTGCTTCATGTAAAATACTGTTAGTCAACTGTCCAACATGCTTGAGAAATGACTCGAATAATAATTATCGAAATGACTGATAATTATGTAATCAAACAAACCGTACACAATAAATATTATTTAAAATTATTATCTCTAAATTAATTCCATTTGTCTTTTCACAGACATAAAAGTGAACTCGGTCCACCCTGGCTATGTAGACACGGATATGACAACACACAAGGGGCCTTACAGCATTGATGAGGGTGCTGCAACCCCGCTTTACCTAGCCCTGGACGCTCCAGACTCCGTCAGGGGACAATATATGTGGTTTAACAAGGAAATTATCAAGTGGGATGGTGTGAAACCTAAGGAGTGGTATTAAAGAGAGAGGGTACGCTTTATAGTAGGTATACACAGTTAAAAGGAGACCAAGATGCACACAAAGTTACACCTTGTATATTTTGCACTTTTGTAAGAAACAGAAAAAAAAACAAAGAAGTTTCAATTAAAAATTTCTTGACTATTGGATCAAGGGTCCATGTACCTACCTACTGAATTCGTAGTAATGGTAACGGGTTCCTGACACCCTGAATAATTTCATAATGTATTAATTTTGTGTAATATTATAATTAATTACACATTAGTAGGTACTAGTTATTTTTTATTTTAAAGTTTGTTCAGTTCATCCAAAGTTTGTTGAATTAGCAATATTGTAAAAGAGCTCTGAGAACTTTGGTGTAGGTACAACAAAGTTTGCTCTATCTGGCTAAATCTGTTATAAAGGAAATAAAATTACCAGCATTTTGTGTCTTTGTCAACGTAATTATAGTAAGTTGTTGTATTTTTACTGCTCTAAGCATAATATTTTTGAATTATAAGTTTAAATAAACCAGTTTTCAATTATCCATTTTTTTCTTGTAACATCTTGAATTGTGTAAAGTGGCAATAACTGGATAAACAACATAACATCACGCCTGTAGTCCCTGAAGGGTTAGGCAGACGTGTATTGTATTTAGTATAATTTGTGAAATTATCTGCTAGAGTTGGGTAGCACACACATTATTATTGAGGATCGTGCGAGGCACTCTTTTTCTCAAGTGTGCTAGCATGATTGAGGCGAGGCTGAGTGCCGCTGCTGCCGCGAGTTGACTCGTGTTCGTGTCAACTCGTATGTGTCCGCCGCCGGCTGACCGGCTCACCGCTGTTCTGTCTCGCTCGCTCCCTCACGAACGAGCTCGCCTTGCGCTCCTCTGCGCCTCGCGCCCCGCACCCGCCCGCGGCGAGCTATGATTCGTCGGCAATGATCGGACGGAGTCGCTCAGAGATTTCATTACTGGAAATTCGGCCCTATCACGTTACATTAAACCAGAAATTTGATTTCGGTGTTGATTATTTAAAATGTTTTCAAAGTTTACTGTATTTTTGAATTTTTGTTTTATTTTATTACTTTTTTTTTAATTTTAATATGTAGATTTTATTTTCTTTAAAATATTTGACAATTTACTTTTTCGTTTACTTTTCATTAAGAAATAAATATACAAAAGCTGAAATCTCATTAATTTTATTTTACCATAATAATTTTCACTCGCACCCCTGTGTGCAAACCACACTAACCTAACAAAAAACATACACGAATTTTCCACAGTACCACACCTAGCACACCTCCCTCATTCAGTCACTCGCAGCTCGCACCATAGATAATACACTATACTAACTCAACTCGTAAGTCACAGCCATCACAGCACATTAGAGGCACTCAGTCACAGTGAGTCACTCGTTTTTATTAAGTTTGCAACATTCAACTGTGGTAGCACATCTAAATCGAGTGTGCGAGTGACTCTTTTTGACAAAGTGAGTCGATACAAACGTGCTAGCACACGTGGTTATTTCACCAGATAATATCTGGTGAAATAACGGGTCAGAAGATGTGTAGGTACAATCGGCCCAAGATGAATCTGAGCACCTTACGGACTATTTTTGCTTGCAGCATCCGGCCGCTTTAGAACCGCTTAGTTAAAAACTTTCTCTTCCTTGGTCCTTTTTTGTGTTATTCCTATTAGTCAAAAAAGGGTGGTCAAACATCTGTGTCCATTAGCAGAGCCTGAGAATGTTTGTAAAACAGAAGACAATGTAAAGATACACTCTTTTTTTTTTGTTTTACTACTAGTGGTGCGCACTCTCTTTGTGCTGACCAATAGTAGTAAGGGTGGTGAACAGATGTGGATATCGAGTGCACGGGATTTTGTTTTAAAAGTGAGCAGATTTATTTTGTGCCAATGGTACATAAAACGACTTGTCGTTCCATCAGTAACTTAGTTCCAACCTCCAACATTATCATTTGAAGGAGTGACACTTTATACTTACGACATCTTTCAGGTAAGCCACAATGATCTCAATGCAATTTGCTCTTTTTAGGGTTCCGTATAAAAAATGAAAAAAAAAAAACGAATCCCTTATAGGATCACTCGTGCGTCTGTCTGTCTGTCCGTCCGTCTGTCACAGTCAATTTGCTCCGAATCTACTGGACCGAATCAGGTGAAATTTGGTAGGATGGTAATCCTATGACCCAAACTCAGATGTGCAAAGTAAATAAATATTTTTTTAGATAATCATTTTTGGGGGACAAATTATGAAATAAAAAAAAAAAGTTTGCAAACCTTACTGTGTGTGTCATATATCAAATGAAAGGGCTAGAGTTATGAGGATTTCAAATATATTTTTGTTATTATTTTAAAATAAATAGTTTTGATTTTATTCATGAAAGAAGACGAAAATTGGCCATTCCCCTCCCCCTGATCTCCGAAACTACTGAGCATTTCTTGTATATTAGGTAGGTACAGGAAAACCTTTAAGAAAAGGGAATATGCATGTAATTTTTTTTTCACTTAAATCATTTTTATGCAGTACTATCAACCCAAGAAAATAATTAAAAGTTAATTTCAACTAAGCCCTGCTTGTTGCACAAAAAAAAAAATTAAACTCCTGTAATATTAAATTTTCTACGACAGTTAAACGTCCATGACTATCGCGGCCATTCATGTCAGGACTTTGATGTCACTTACCTCTATCTGCCTTGTTTAAATCTAATTTTTTGCCCTTAGTAGATTAGTTTTACTAAAATGTAAGTGCTTTATTTAAGCAAAAATTGCAATAACAATATTATAGTAAAATCTTAGTGAAACTTTAAGTAGTTTCCTTTAAGTAGAATCCACAAATAAAATTCACGGAGACGATGATTAAGTACCTACTCGATAAATATTCGTTTCTAGGGCGCGAATCTAGCAAATAAAACTACAGACAGCTCAATGTCAATCTGACAGCAGAATAAAATTTAGCGAGGTAAAAAGGTCGCTAAAATTTATCCTAGTCAGGCGAAAACTTATACCAGCGGACGACCGTGAACGGGGCAGATTAAATTTCAGTCAGTTTAATTTATCACTTCGCGGTGTGCTTGAACGGGGTGTTTGACGTTTCGTCAGTTTAAATTTTAAACTGGATAATTGTCTAGAAACGAATATAACGAGTACTTAATCATCGTCTCCGTGAATTTCATTTGCAGGTGGATTATGGATGAAGTTATGATTACTTATGATGCAAATTGTTGTAGACGAAAGGGGCAGAATAATATACAACCTGAGCTGTCACTTGAATTTGACAGTCAACATTGATCTAGACCGATGACTCCATTCAGCGAGCCCTCGCTAGTTTAATTTTTATCCGGCGAAAATTTCGCTGGCTTACTTAAACGCACCCCAGCGCTTGATTGACATAACGAGTTTTAAGTCATTTGACTTTGACATTACTGAACACTGCTTGCTTGACATTTTTCAGTGGCAGCGTTCCCGAACCTCCCGTTTAAACGGGAGATCTACTCGATTTCCAAACCCATCTCCCGATCTACCATCAAGCGATCACATTCTCCCATTTTTTAGCTTTGACTACAAAAAATATTAGAAATGAATGCATCCATTGACTTTTTATATGCAGAGCTTTTCCAAATTTAATTAATCAGGTCGAACTGCAAAAACTTGACACCGAATGGAGGGAACTTAGGAATTTAAACTGTATAGATTCAAATGACCCAATAGAATTTTTGAGAGCTGTAAAGCAATTAAAGACTAGTGACGGTTCGCCAATGTTTCCCATTTTTGTCAAATTTGTTTTTGACATATTATTTACTCTACCTCATTGTTCGGTTAATGTAGAAAGAATTTTTTCTAGCATAAATTTATTGAAAAAGAAGCAAAGAAACAGACTTTCAACGTCTTCAATTGAAGGCCTTTTACATACCAAACGTTAAGGTGGATGCGCAAGGGTAGACCGCGAAATTTAAATTTTCTCAAGTTTATTGCAATTTGCAGGTCAGTGTCAAGTTGTATGTTGATGAAAATATGAATCGCGCCAGTAACACGTATGGAGTTACAGAACTATAATCATTCAAATCATCAATACAGCTCTCCAAGTTCATATAATCACATTCAGTAGCTATTTCATGAAAAAGTCACTTTTTGAGATTATATGAACTCGGAGGGTTGTATTGATGATTTGAATGATTATAATTCTGTAACTCCACACGTGTTACTGGCGCGATTCATATTTTCATCAACATACAACCTGACACTGACCTGCAAATTGCAATAAACGTAAGAAAATTTAAATTTCGCGGGCTACCCTTGCGCATCCACCTTAAAGAGATGGTGCTAAGTAGTTGTTTTGATTTTTTAATTGACAAAATATGTTTAGTACCTACGATATCAAAAGAGCGTTAGTATGACAAAACTGATTGACTTTTTTTGATCTTAATATTATTAAATTCGTACAGAAATGCTTAATTTTTATTTTATTTACAACTCGCAACTTTTCCCGTTTCCTACCGATATTTTGTCCCCATTCCTACCGATTTTTTTTTCTGTGGTTTGGTAACACTGTTTAGTGGTAAAACTTTGCTTTGCTGTGAGTTTTCAGGTTTTCAGTTTATTTGATTAATAAATACTACCTACATAATTTCGTGAAAAATGGTTTCAAAAGTCGCCGTAGTAACCGGAGGAAATAAAGGCATCGGTTTCGGGATAGTCCGCGGACTTTGCAAGCGTTTTGAAGGCGTAGTTTACTTGACTGCTCGTGATGTCGAGCGCGGCCAAAAGGCGGTAGCGGATTTGGAAAAAGAAGGATTAAATCCTAAATTCCACCAACTAGATGTGACTGATAAGAAAAGCCTTGAGGTGTTCAGGGATTACATCAAGAGTAACTACGGAGGTATCGATATTTTGGTTAATAATGCAGCCATTGCGTTCAAACACGACGCTACGGAGCCGGTTGCCGTGCAAGCTGAACAGACTCTGGTCGTAAACTACTTTTCTCTGGTATCTACTTGTGATATCCTCTTCCCCATTTTGAAGAACGGAGCTAGAGTGGTCAATGTTTCCAGTTCTGCAGGCCACTTGAGTAACATACCAAGCCAAACTTTAAGAGACCGTCTTAAAGACGAGAAGCTGACTGTTCCGGAGCTTTCCAAGCTGATGCAGCAGTTTGTAGATGCTGCTAAGCAAGACACTCATGCTGCAGAGTGGGGTAACTCTACATATGTGGTGTCGAAAGTGGGTGTGAGCGCTCTGAGTATTATACAACAGAGAATGCTGAATAACAGAGGTGAGTTAGCCTTATAATTATATTGTTGCTATAATAATTATAAACTTGAGTATCTAATGTCTTGGGAACTATGTAAGTTATTGTTTGCAATAACTCATTTTACTCAAGGTCATGAAGATAGGAATTTCTGTGATGAATAACACTGATTCAATATAAAAAAAATTATAGATTTATGAAATAACATACAAACCATCATGCCTTTCATCCCTGAATGGTTCGGTAGAGGTGTACCAATTAGTACAGCCACATATCACCAGTTTTATTTAAGTCCTATATTATAGGGGGAAAACCTATTGCCATCAACAAGGCACTTATCCAGTCTCTGTGGCTGTTTAAAAAACCCATTATTGCCCGTCCCGAGAATCAAACCCAGGACCTCATGACAGATGATAATTATGTAATCAAACAAACCGTACACACAATCTCTAAATTAATACCATTTGTCTTTTCACAGACATAAAAGTGAACTCAGTCCACCCTGGCTATGTAGACACGGATATGACATCACACAAGGGGCCTTTGAGCATCGACGATGGTGCTGCAGCCCCGCTTTACCTAGCCCTGGATGCTCCAGACTCCGTCAGGGGACAATATGTGTGGTTCAACAAAGAAATAGTCGAGTGGGATGGCGTGAAACCTAAGGAATGGTATTAAAGATGGAATGCATAGTAGGTATACACAGTTAAAAGGAGACCAAGATGCACACAAAGTTACACCTTGTATTATTTGCACTTTTGTAAGAAACAGCAGAATTTTGATAAAGTTCAATGAAAAATTTCTTCACTGGGTGATCGAGCGTCATGTACTGAATTTGTAGTATTGGTAATCGGTTCCTGACACCCTGAATATTTTCATAATGTATTACTTTTGTGTAATATTATAATTACATATTAGTACCTATATTATTAACAATAGCTCATTTTTATTTGAAAGTTTGTTGAGTTCATCCAAAGTTTGGGTAGATATTGCTATCAGCGATAACACTGCCATCGTACTCATTGAATTAGCAATATTGTAAAAGAGCTCTGTTACAACTTTGGTGTACGGTCAACATCAGAAGTAGCTCAACATTTCGTAATTTAAATTATTTGATGTACGGGACTCCAGCAATTATTTTTAATGTTTCAGAAGATTATTCTTTAAAATATTCCTATCTCTTCAATACCTTGTTAGTAACGAGTAATATCTAACAAGTTTTTATTAAAAAACCTGATTTGAAACTTTGAGTAGGGTTAATCTACTTCTAATGCTGACTGTACAACAAAGTAATATCTATCTGGCTATTCTGTTCTAAAGAAAATAAAATTACATCATTTTGTGCCTTTGTCATCATAATTAAAGTATTTTTTTGTATTTTTTACTACTCTAAGCATAATGTTTTTGATTTATAAGTTTAAATAAACCTGTTTTCAAGATATCCATAGTTTCATTGTTTTTTGTTGTTACATCTTGAATGAAAGTAGCAATAACTGGGTAAACAACACAACATAACATAACGCCTGTAATCCCTGAAGGGTTAGGCAGACGTGTATTTAGTTCACTCACATTTTGCCAGTTATATTATTTTAAGTCAGTTGTGAAATTATCTGGTGAAATAACGGGTCATAAGATGTACAGCGACTTAATCGTTGCCATCAGTAACTTAGTTCCAACCACCAACATTATCATTTGAAGGTGTGATACGTGGTTTCGCCGTCACCTCCTGCGAAGCAGTCATGCTAGCGAAGGAGGTGGCGGAACGTGAGAGGGAGAGAACCTCACATCCCAGTCGCCGCGGGAGACGCACCGGGCGTCGGCGCCTGCCACCGTAGGTGCGGGCCTGTGGACGGTGAGCTATGGGCTAGCTCGCCGTCCGTCCGTCTTATGACGACAGGCCGTGTCGATAGCGCGTTCGTGTTCCACGCAAAGAGATGTCAGCAAACGGGAAGGGGTCCGAAAGGACCGATGCCTGCCAGGGTTGCGGGACTGTTCGAAAGAGATACCGCGGCCCTGGAACACAAAGGGCAAAAGAAGGTTTTAGTCAGTAAAAGTTGGACACTCCCTCCTGCTCCGCCCAGAGCGGGAGGAGTTTTGGATGATTTCCCATCCGGAAAAAAAAGGTGTGACACGTGGTATGTGTTACTTATGACATCTTTCAGGTAAGCCACAATGATTTGCTCTTTTTATCAGACAAGCAACGGTGAACGAATAAACAAAACAACTATGAAACAACGTTTTTTGCTACTATAAAACATAAACCAGCCGATATGTAGGTTTAGTATCAAACTGAACGCTGAATAAGTAACATTATAACTGCTTGGCTGAAATATCTGAATTTATTTTTAAAATATGGCCACAAAAGTCGCCGTAGTAACCGGAGCGAATAAAGGCATCGGTTTTGCAATAGTTCGCGGACTTTGCAAGCGTTACGATGGAGTTGTCTACTTGACTTCTAGAAATATAGAACGTGGACAAAAAGCAATAGCCGATTTAGAAAAAGAAGGATTAAACCCTAAATACCACCAACTTGATGTTACCGATAAGCAAAGCCTTGAGAAATTCAGAGATTACATCAAAAACAAATATGAAGGCATTGATATTTTGGTGAACAACGCTGGAATTGCTTTCGGCAGGAATTCGACAGAACCTGTAGCCGTCCAAGCAGAACAGACCATGCTTGGTAACTACTTTGCTCTAGTGACTACCAGCGAAATACTTAACCCGATCCTCAAGAATGGGGCTCGAGTTGTGAACATCTCCAGTTCTTACGCGCACTTGAGTAAAATACCGAGCTTAGCGCTGAGGGAAAAGTTCAAGGATGAGAAGCTGACTGTTCCGGAGCTGTCCAAGCTGATGCAGCAGTTCGTGGATGCTGCCAAGCAGGGCACTCATGCTGCGGACTGGGGCAACTCGTCGTTAGTCGTGGCTAAAGTTGGTGTGACTGCTCTGAGTAATATTCATCAAAGAATCCTGAACAGTAGAGGTGAGTGAAACTACCAGTTTTTATCAGTCATGCATCACATGCCTACAGTCTCTTTAGAATATCTTTGAGAGTTTAGCTATCTAATATGCTGAGATAAAATTAGGTAACACATGATAACATAGCTTAATTGTTATCACACGTTGTTTATTTTAATGTACCTAACATATGATAGATAACTTTGATAAGTAACTAAGTACCTACATATGTAAGTACTTTCGCAATTGGTAACAGCCACTAAAGATAATGTTTTGAAGAGCACTAGATTAACGGAATAAAATAAAAACAGTCTGATAAAAGTAAATAATTTAATACACCGATGTATTAAAATGTGATGTTAGGCAGAGTCCATATCTACCCATATTGCGCGAGTTACGTAAGTCAGTCTAATGTATGTACCTAGGTAGGTAGGTTTAGGTAATCGTAGAGCCTATTCCGATCAGCCGGGAACAAATCGGACGCTGGCAACCGGTACAAATAAATTCCTAATGGAAACCTTATAACACTTTACCCGACCTGAAAGATGGTTCTGAGGGTCTAAAATGACCGCTTCATCAGAATCATAATATGAATCAAAAATTTAAATTTTTAACGTGATTCGTATTATGATTCTGATAAAGTGGCGATTTTAGACCCCCTGAGCGACAGAAAAGGATAGAAGCATGGAAAAGTGCGATTCCTTGCTGCTAGGTGAGGTTCAACCCTAATCCAGCACGCGGGCCTAGTGCGGGATGGTAGATGTCACATGTCTTTGAATTTTTGGTTCTACATATCACGCCGGTTTCCTCACGATGTTTTCCTCCACCACTTTGAGAGCAGTGGTGATGAAATGAATTACGCCTCTTCCAATTAGCCCTATGGTGAATACCTAACAAACTGCATGTTATAATAATCCTTTCATCTCCCGCAGACATAAAAGTGAACTCGGTGCACCCCGGCTTCGTGGACACGGACATGTCCTCTCACAATGGCCCCATGAGCATCGACGAGGGGGCGGTGGCTCCGCTGTACGTCGCGCTGGACGCGCCCGACTCCCTCAGGGGGGAACTGGTGTGGTTCGACAAGCAAGTCGTACCCTGGGATGGTGTTAAACCGGAGAGAGAGTTTTAGACTTTCAAGAGGGTGACGTGAATCGGTTTGAGTCGGTCATAAAAAGCTTAATCATGATCATACAATAAAAGCGAACAGTCCGCCATGGTGTCGAATCGCGTCGCCCAAACCAAAACGGAGCTAGTGATGTGTTATTCTCTTTTATTGCATGGACAGAGCAATGGTAGCCAAATGGTATCGGAGCAAATAAAGTTCCAACACAAAGGGTTGTTTGTGTTTGGAGTCAGAATTCAAACCATTTCAATTGTGCCAAAGGCATTTCTGAACGTCAAACTTTAAAACAAAGGAAATATAATTGATTCTACATCCAAGGAGCAAGGCGCAAGGGTTCCGTCGTTCCGAAGATTCGTATTGAGAAGAATGGGCAATGAACTCCACCTTTATCGGCAGACTTGTGAGCGGAGACTTTATGTTATTTATTTTCATTACCACTGCTCTCAGTGGAGAAGGAAATTGTTACGAAGAAACCGGCATGTCCACAACAGAAAATTCTAAAACTTATCACACCCGTCCTGAGGTGGACGACGTTGGTCCCGACTCGGCTGTCAATTTTAGATTTTTGACAGACGTTACAGGTAAACAGTGACCCGAAAGTCTGACAACCAGTCTTACCAAGGGGTGTCGTAGTATACCCAGTACTAACTGAGCTGTGGAGGTCAGATAGGCAGTCGCTCCATGTAAAATACTGGTATTCAGCTGCATCCGGTTAGACTGGAAGCCGACCCCAACACAGTTGGGAGAAGTAAGTCAAGGCAAGGACACGAAACTCTTTCTAGCCAGCTCAAGCCGCGTCGCTAAGTGTGGCCAAAAATGTGGGATATGCGCCGGCCCTAAAAAAGCCAATAGCAAGTCGACTCTCATTAGTCGACACATAATTTTATTAAACTCTAGCTGATCGACTGCGTGAAATTATTATAAAAATATTACCTACTCAAGGGTTTTAATTTTTTGCATGGAACCCTAATCCTTTTTCTAAAATATCATAAGTTAATCCCTATAACACCAGCTATCCGCCAATAAAAGTCCCGTCTAAATCGGTCCAACCGTTTTGGAATTAGCCGGAACAAACAGACTGACAAAAATTGAAAAAAAATGTTTTTTTGCTATAAGTACCGTATATTATTTACTTTCATTTATGCATTCAGTAAAAAGCTGTTATTTTGGTATTACAAACCGACACTTCAATTTTATTTATTTGTAGATTATTATTTTATTTTAAATATATGGACATATAAACTCACGCCTTTTTCCCACGGGGGTAGGGTAAAACTTCAGAACGCCCTTACAAAGGCCCCTTTTGTTTCGTCCAAGTTCATACATCTGGCAAACATGCACAACAACTCGCCGCCGCGCCGCCGCCGGTCCGAGTAGTACCTACTACGCAAGTACGCACCCGACCTTTCTGAACCTTTATCACCAACGAGGTCAGCGTATGTCCTGCCAGTGTTTTCACTAAATTTTTAGTCGCGTTTTTAGTATGAACTATATGTTAGCAAAAACGGTATCAAGACACTTGCGCGAAAGACATTTGCGCGGAAGACACTTGAGCGAACCCATTTGCGCGAAAAGACAAATGCGCGAATGGACTTTTGCGCGATTGGACATTTCCGCAAACAGACATTTGCGCGCCAGGACACATGCGCGACTGGACATTTGCGCGACTCAAAGAGGTCAAAGAGGTTTACTCTGTGGAGTAAACATAACATCACGCCTGTTATTACTTGAAGGCAGTTTTTTTTTTCTCTCCGTCATGGGTGTCGTTTTCATGGTTTTTGGGGTCGCTGATTACGAAAATGAGGTCAAAATGAAAATACAAGATGGCGCCGAGGAAAATTTTGGTGTTTTCATCATGGATGTCGTTTTCATGGTTTTCGGGGTCGCTGATTACGAAAATAAGGTCAAAATGAAAATCCAAGACGGCGCCGAGGAAAATTTCGATTTTTTCATCATGGGTGTCGTTTTCATGGTTTTCGGGGTCGCTGCTTACAAAAATGAGGTCAAAATGAAAATCCAAAATGGCGCCGAGGAAAATTTTGGTTTTTTCATCATGGGTGTCGTTTTCATGGTTTTCGGGGTCGCTGATTACAAAGATGAGGTCAAAATCAAAATCCAAGATGGCGTCTAGAAAATGTTTTGGATTTTTCATCATGGGTGTCGTTTTCATGGTTTTTGGGGTCGCTGATTACGAAAATGAGATCAAAAAGAAATTCCAAGATGGCGTCCTGGAAAATATTAGGTTTTTCGGTCATGGGTGTCGTTTTCATGGTTTTTGGGATCGCTGATTTTGAAAATGGGGTCAAAAAGAAAATCCAAGATGGCGCCTCGATTTTTTTTTGGTTTTTCCGTCATGGGTGTCGTTTTCATGGTTGTTGGGGCCGCTGATTACGAAAATGGGGTCAAAAAGAAAATCCAAGATGCCACCCTGGTTTTTTTTTCCGTCATGGGTAAAAAAAAAAAAATGATACGACACTCATGATGAAAAATCCAACATATTCCTCGGCGCCATCTTGGATTTTCTTTTTGACCTTATTTTCGTAATCAGCGACCCTGAAAACCATGAGAACGACATCCATGATGAAAAAACCTAATATTTGCCAGGGCGCCATCTTGGAATTTCTTGTTGACCCCATTTTCGTAATCAGCAACCCCAAAAACCATGAAAACTACACCCATGACGAAAAAACAAAAAATACTGCCTTCAAGTAATAACAGGCGTGATGTTATGTTTACTCCACAGAGTGCTCTTTGACCATTAAGTCGCGCAAATGTCCAGTCGCGCCAAAGTCCATTCGCGCATGTGTCCTGGCGCGCAAATGTCTGTTCGCGCAAATGTCCAATCACGTATGTGTCCTGGCGCGCAAATGTCTGTTCGCGCAAATGTCCAATCGCGCAAAAGTCCATTCGCGCATTTGTCTTTTCGCGCAAATGGGTTCCCGCAAGTGTCTTTTGCGCAAGTGTCTTGATACTGTTTGAACCAAGTGAAGCACGTATATCATTGATCAATTTACCTGCTTTTTTCATTGTTTCAGCGTTCTGAATCAAAGTTTCACGTAACAGATCTATCATTGAAGCATCCCTAGCAGGAGTTGTATGTAAACCTCGTAAGAGCGTGAAAAATTCAGCGAAAAATTCACGGGTGGCTCTTATTCTGGGCTCTGCAGAAGAATTTGAAGGTTTTCCAACAATTGGTAATGCTTGAGCGGACTCATCTACTCTGGACCGTTTTAAAGCAGGTCTATCATCATTCTTTGAAGATAAAACAAATTCCAGGGGTTTGTTTTTCTGTTGATTTGAGTACGCAGCTCGCTCGGATCTCTGTGTTGTTTCCTCTACACTTGCCGATGATTCATGATCTAAAACAGAAAGATTGTTATACTTATTGTTCAAAGCTGCTTTTTAAAACCTGAGTATTGTTATACTATATATTTCAACAATAATTTCAAATTGTAATGTATTGACAATACTACTTAAAATAATCGATCAATCCATGGAAAATCGCCAGACCTTTAAATTCCTCAGAATATGTAGGATTTCGGCCTATAATAAAATAGAAAGCAACTGTGCAATATTAATGTAACAACATGAAAAATACAAATATTTAATCAAGATATTTACATTATTTACAAACTACAAATTGTGTTTGTAAATTGTCGTGCTCTTGCCACCGCCGGGGTGCCAGCTGTCTTAGAACCGACTGGCTTGGCACGCGTCGATGGGAAGAGACCAGATGGTATGACCATAATGCCTTGGAAGTTGGGTAGGCCTTTGGTGTGGGATGCAACTTGCGTCGACACCCTTGCGCCATCCCATCTTCCTAGCACAGTGAGCTGCGCTGGGGCGGCTGCTGCAGGTGCTGAAAATCTCAAACGGCGCAAACACAATAATTTAATTGGTAGTTACGTGTTTGAGCCGTTTGGGGTTGAAACACTAGGCCCATGGGGTCCGAGTGCCCACCTAGTATTTCGGGAAATCGCCAAGCGGTTGGTCGACTCTTCACGTGACCAGAGGGCGGGCCTATTTTTTGGCCAAAGAATCAGCATTGCCATACAACGTGGCAATGCTGCCAGCCTTCTGGGCACTTTTCCTGTTGACAGCGATGTGGACGAATTTTTTGACGCCATGTAACCCTTTTGATACTTGTACATATTTTTATTACTATTATAGATTATAGATTTGTAGTTTGTAAATAATGTAAATATCTTGATTGAAATAAACAACTAATTTAAAAGTGTAAATAATACGTAGTTAAATGAATAAAGGAAATATTTAATTTGACTTAATACATCATTCAACATAATATGATAGGTGCATTTTTATAATAGATATGCTTCATCCGAAATACTGAAATCATATGTTTTTACTGTAAAAATTAATAATATTATTGTACAGTGTACTGTAATATTCTGTAAAATTATGTATATATTATAGGTATATATACCTATTTATAAAACCAGTATCTAATTTTTATATGTGTGTGTCATTTTATATAGGTATATTTTTCTTTTAAGTTCTAATTATTTTTTTTCTGTTCTGTCTTTTCTACACACTGTGTCTACATTTCTAATCCTATTTTCCTCTAGCAGGTCTGCTGGATGAGATTTCTTATGAAATAAGTACCTTGGTGCTCTTCTATCTTAATGTTATGTCCTGTTAGGTATTTTCCCTGTACATAGATAAATAAAATATATTTAAAGTTAGTGGTCAAAATTGAGTCAGGGGCAGCCGAAGTTTTTTTTTTTTGTAAGTTTTCTGGTATTTTGACCTCATTTTCGTTATCAGTGACCCCGAAAACCAATGAAAATGATACCCATAACGAAAACACCAAAAAAAGTAAAAATAAGTGATTTTATCATTTTCTAAGTCAACTAAATAAAAAATCTAGTTGGTACCAAATACGATATCGACCATTACTCATTCTCCCCTACATACTTTATTTTTCTGCCCCTGTAGTAATTCGATAATCTTCGGCTTACCGAGCTCCCTACAAAACGGTACTGCCAGCCGCAAAGTCAAGTGTGCGCGTCCATCCGATTTTAGTTCTGAATTCTGACACCCGAGCACTGGCTTATTTACCGCCACCTGTTGCTTTATTTGTGGTTGTACATACACTGTTTTACAGACGAAGTTCAAAAGAATTTCGTTTCAAAAAATGTTTTCTCATATTATCATTTCACAGAATAATCAATACGCAGAAAGCTTGCTTGGAAAAATCTTAAATCATAGATTTTTGCTACAAATAAAATTTAATGTTTCGATAGTTCATATCATAGAATAACAAATCAAATATTCTTTATACTCATATTGTTTAGTTAATATAAAACTTATTCCCAAGAAAAACATTTTATTGAGTGACTGTTTCTAAAATGTTTCAATTCATACCTTTGACAAAATGCATACCCTCCAATAAAATTAAAACACCATGAAATTTACTTGTACTATGTTATAATTAATAACACTATTATACCGTAGTATACCTAGTTATATGAAAGCGTTTCATAATTGTCGGAGTGCCTTAATTTTGTTACTGCGACCAATTTAGACGTAGCGCTCGCCGGCCGCTGCCGCGGCACCGCTTGCTTCGCTCGCTCGGCTCGCGCGTAGTAAGTTACCGTTTTAACCTAACCTAACCTATTTGGTCGTAGTGAGCGGAACGTTTCAACGTCAATCTTCTTCAAACCTAACCTGTCCGGAGTCCTGAACTCACTTCGCTCGCTCTTGCATCCTAAGTTTTTCTTGCCACAATGCATAATATAAGTTGTTTTGTACACACACTGTGGTGTGTGTACAAAACAACAAAAAAATATGGATAGCATAACGTCTACTTTTACATTTTCGTTGAAATAAAATACCATGGAAAAAAAATCGAACAAACAATAATCGTTAAAAAATAATTCTACTGTTTGATACGTTATATACGTATGTTGAATAAAAACATTTGATTATAAAATTTATTGAATTGTATTTCTGCGAAATATATTTTATTCAAGTAAATAGTCGTTAAAACAATAACATTCGAAATAAAAATACAAGAACCAAATATTATAAGAAACATTTTCGGCGAAACGAAATTCTATGAAATTTCTGTCTGCGAAATAAGGGGATACCTTTATTTGTTCACATGAAAATTATTGTAATTTTTCTAATGTATTCGATCATATCGCTGATCGTATCAAATCGCTGTACTGTGATGTGATACCCACAGATTAATATGTAAATACTATTACATATTAATCTGTGGTACTACAGTAGACACCTAGATACTACGTAGACAGCCTTGTTCCCGAAGGGAAGCTGGCAGGAATCGGCTTCTTAGGTGCCTTCGTGCACAGTATAAGTATGGAACAGTATGGAAACTTGGCCTAGTTGTTAAAATAATTACCTACGCTCCATTGCATCATAAGGGTTGTCACTCGTAATGTTTTTGAAATTGAAATTTATTTAAGAAAATATTGTGTAGTGTAGTGATCAAACAATCGAGTTGAAGTAGTTTATGACACGGAACAGTTTAATATTAACACACAACAACTTGTCGAAGTATATTAATTACACTTGGCTTTGTCAATATGGCGTAACCTTTTACATGTTTTGGCGTGACCGCGTGAGCCGCGGAAAGGCGAAAACGTTTCGTGCGCTCCGCCGATGAAACTACAGTTAGTCTTTAATAGACTTTCAACTTTATGCTGTAGGCTCTAGGGTATTATAAACTTGAAAATCTATTAAAAGACAAACTGTACGTCGTCGACGACGATTTAAAGAATAGCATAACAGGGCGCATGTGCGGCGCCGATGCCTGGTTAACCCAGCGGCTGCGCACCATACCGCGTTACAAGTCAAAGTTTTTGTTTCAAACCATGAAATGACACCCATGACGAAATACTTGTTAAATTTTTGCAGCCGCCATCTTGGATTTACATTTTGACAGCACAATCGGCTTCAACTCCCTCGAAAACCATGAAAACGACACCCATGATAATAAACTTGGCATTTTTTGCGGCCGCCATCTTGGATTTACATTTTGACAGCACTATCAGCTTCAACTCCCTCGAAAACCATGACAACGACACCCATGACAAAAAACTTGTTTTTTTTTTGCAGGCGCCATCTTTGATTGACATTTTGACAGCACTATCGGCTTCAACACTCTCGAAAACCATGAAAATGACACCCATGACGAAAAACTTGACATGTTTTGCAGCCACCATCTTGGATTGACATTTTGACAGCACTATCGGCTTCAACACCTTCGAAAACCACGAAAACGACACCCATGACAAAAAACTTGTCATTTTTTGCAGCCGCCATCTTGTATTTACATTTTGACATCACTATCGGCTTCAACACCCTCGAAAACCATGAAAACGACACCCATGACGAAAAACTTGACATTTTTTGCAGCCGCCATCTTGGATTTACATTTTGACAGCACTATCGACTTCACCACCTTCGAAAACCATGAAAACGACACCCATGACAAAAAACTTGTCATTTTTTGCAGCCGCCATCTTAGAGTGACATTTTGACAGCACTATCGGGTTCAACACCCTCGAAAACCACGAAAACGATACCCATGATGAGAAATTTGTAGCAGCCGCCATGTTGGGTTTACAAATAAATTCACGAATTTATTTAGATCTATCACACGGAGTTTTAATTCGATATCGAATCAAACAATATATCAGTCTTCAATCAGCAGGGAGTGTAAAAAACGAAAGCTCCGGTTTTGATAAAGCCGTGTTCAAACACTCACAGACTACGCAATACGTACGTGGCATTTTTTAAAAGATTCCGGAGACAAACTTTCGACGCGACCACTCGTCTTGACGCAACAGTCATAACTAAGCGCACCCTGATGTCCGCTTCGGGGTCTCGTAGATGCGCGTGTTTGTGTGAGTGTGCCGATTCGACCTTTAGTACGTAGTTTCCGTACTGTTCCATATTTATACTGAGCTTCGGGCCTGGAAGGTACTTAACTTTTTTAGGTATTATAATACTTTGCTTATGTATGAGATACTAATATTTGCATTATACTTGGTGGCAGGACATAGCGATGCCGACATCGATCTCGTGTGCACAAATAAATATATTTGATTGTTAGTATGTTTGGATTTGGAGGTATGGGGCACCTTGATAAAAGTCGTGGATACGGTAATTCCAAAAAATTTATCACATAATATTTATAATCATTTGTATGTTTGTGCAGAAGTGTAGTGCGCTCCATTGAAAGTTTATCATCTTTCTTAAATATAAAAAATCTCGTGTCACGGTGTTTGTGGCCGCACTACTCCGGAACGGCGGTATCAAGACACTTGCGCGAATGACATTTGCGCGAAAGACACTTGCGCGAACCCATTTGCGCGAAGAGACAAATGCGCGAATGGACTTTTGCGCGATTGGACATTTGCGCGAACAGACATTTGCGCGCCACGACAAATGCGCAAATGGACTTTTGCGCGAACAGACAATTGCGCGCCAGGACACATGCGCGAATGGACTTTTGCGCGACTTAATGGTCAAAGAGGTTTACTCTGTGGAGTAAACATAACATCACGCCTGTTATTACTTGAAGGCAGCTTTTTTTTCTTTCCGTCATGGTTTTGGGGTCGCTGATTACGAAAATGAGGTCAAAATGAATGAACTAACTGAATGCCCAATTTCTGTTTTCACCAACACTGGGTGACACCTAACAGAATGCCTAATGCCCGCCCGCATTCAGCAACCCTAAGGGATACCTAACTGAATGCCCAATTTCTGTTTTCACCAACAGTACGTGTCACCTAACTCAATGCCCAATTTCTGTTTTCACCAACACTAGGTGACACCTAACGGAATGCCTAACACACGCTTTCACCAACCCTAAGGGATGCCTAACTGAATGCCCAATTTCTGTTTTCACCAACACTACGTGTCACCTTACTCAATGCCTAATGCCCGCTTTCACTAACACTAGGTGACACGTAACAGAATGCCTAACGCCCGCTTTCACCAACACTACGTGTCACCTAACTCAATGCCTAATGCCCGCTTTCACCAACCCTAAGGGATACCTAACTGAATGCCTAATTACTGTTTTCACCAACACTAACGGATACCTAATTGAATTCCCAATTTATTTTTTCACCAACAGTACGTGTCACCTAACTCAATGCCCAATTTCTGTTTTCACCAACACTACGTGTCACCTAACTTAATGCCTAATGCCCGCTTTCACTAACCCTAAGGGATACCTAACTGAATGCCTAATTACTGTTTTTACCAACACTAAGGGATACTTAACTGAATTCCCAATTTCTGTTTTCACCAACACTAGGTGACACCTAACAGAATGCCTAACGCCCGTTTTCACCAACACTACGTGTCACCTGGTATCAAGACACTTGCGCGAAAAGAGAAATGCGCGAATGGACTTTTTTTCCGAAAATGGACCCCATTTTTGTAATCAGCAACCCCGAAAACCATGAAAGCGACACACATGATGAAAAAACCAAAATTTTCCTCGGCTTCATCTTGTATTTTCATTTTGACCTCATTTTCGTAATCAGCGACCCCAAAAACTATGAAAACGACACCCATGACGGAAAGAAAAAAAGCTGCCTTCAAGTAATAACAGGCGTGATGTTATGTTTACTCCACAGAGTAAACCTCTTTGACCATTAAGTCGCGCAAATGTCCAGTCGCGCAAAAGTCCATTCACGCATGTGTCCTGGCGCGCAAATGTCTGTTCGCGCAAATGTCCATTCGCGCATTTGTCTTTTTTGCGCAAATGGGTTCGCGCAAGTGTCATTCGCGCAAATGTCTTTCGCGTAAAAGTCCCAGATCCCGGAACGGCTTGACCGATTTTATGTCTTTTTTATGTCAAATAATTTGGTAGGTCATAAAGTACATTTCACACTGATAAGTTGTCAAATTTTAAAATAACGCGAGCGAAGCCGCGGGCAAAAGCTAGTATTATTATAAGAACCAAAAACTAAAATAAGATGTTGATGTTATAAACCAGCTGAATTCAAGTAGATGATGCCATAGTCAGTCACTTACTATAAAATATAATCAGTTGCCCTTGGGAAGTAAGATGATAAGAGAGTACACGTATATGTTTGGCCTAAAATACAGCTGCGAACTGCTCCCACTAATGTAATTATAAATAAGGTCATCAAATGCCATCGTTGTGCCAATCGACCGAAGTGGATTGTCCAGGGTGGCCCAGGGTGCGCCGGACGTAACAGAAGGTGGTAGGGTGCGTCGCTCGCGGAGGCTTCTCTCTTCACATTTTGAATCCTAACTTCCTAATCCTAACTAATGTTATAAATTAAGTAAAGCAAGTTTGTTTGTTACTTTTTCACACCTAAACCACTGAACCGATCACCGATCATCCTTGCAGATTCGTTGTCAGGTGTACAGAAACGGACATAGGGTACCTTTCATCCCGAAAAAGAGTACTAGTTTAAAATTATGTACTCTGCGAAAAGTACTGTTCCCGAGGAAAACAACAATAACGCTCTTATGATAATAGATGGCGCCACGTGTCTTTCGATTACAAGCTGAGTACCTACAACCTGAATTGATTGTCAAATTCTAAATAAACTAGACTGAAAAAGATAGTTAACTAAAAATCATTGCTTACCTTGAAGTCTTACAATTATGTTCTGGCTTGGCATCTGAAATAATTCAATTTCTTCAATATGACAGGATTCTATGCAACTAATGTTTAATTCTATAAACTTGACCCCTGCTTTGCTGCTATTGATAGCATGAGGCCGGTGACGGGTAAAACCTTTTTTTAATCGCGAAATTGCGACTCCTTGAAAGTTGACAGTATTGCAGAGGGTTGCTAGATCAAGTTTCTGTTATGTCCCCATATTTATATGCCCCCCCTCCACATCCACATGACGTTTTGCACTATCTTCATTGTTTATTTTTTGACAGACTCGTTGGTCTAGGGGTCGCAAGCCCGCCTGCTGAGCATGAGGGCCTGGGTTCAATTTTCAGGTTGGGCAACGTGATAAAGGTTTTTTCATCAGGATTTTCTCAGTAGTAGCAACGGAGTCTAGATTTGTAACCAGTTGATGATAATAGCCTCGCCCGCTTTTAGATAGGACTGTGTGTACATAGTTGGGAAGTTAGGTAAATCTCATCTTATTCCTTAGGGGAAAGGCGTGATTTTATTTTAATTTATGAATAATACATTTGTTTCAATTCAATCATTCATCATTTGTTTCAAACAGGGACTAAAACAAAAGGAAAGATTTAAATCTATTTTAACATCCAAAATAGGTTAAGGTGGATGCGCAAGGGTAGCCCGCGAAATTTAAATTTTCTTACGTTTATTGCAATTTGCAGGTCAGTGTCAGATTGTACGTTGATGAAAATATCAATCGCGCCAATAACACGTATGGAGTTACAGAATTATAATAATTCAAATCATCAATACAACCCTCCAAGTTCATATAATCTCAAAAAGTGACTTTTGCATGAAATAGCTATTGAATGTGATTATATGAACTTGGAGAGCTGTATTAATGATGTGAATGATTATAATTCTGTAACTCCATACGTGTTACTGGCGCGATTCATATTTTCATCAACGTACAATCTGACACTGACCTGCAAATTGCAATAAACGTAAGAAAATTTAAATTTCGCGGGCTACCCTTGCGCATCCACCTTAAAGAATATTATCGTTTTCCCAAAAATTTACCTAAACACATTTTTTTGTTGGCAAGTTAAAATGTCACTTTTGCAACACCGCCGTTAGTAGACGGGCTTTTCTCTGATACATGTGTATAGGTTGAATTAATCTCCCCAAAATTGGGGAACTTTTACAGAAATTAAAGTCGAAATGTTCAGAGAAATGTTAATTGTTATTTTGTGTTGAAGAAAAATGTAGAATACAGTATTGCATTTTACATAACAACAACTTTTTTATAACAAATTGCGTATCTTAAATATAATGTATCTTTGCGTAAATCCAATCTCACTCTAAACCAATCCTAAGTTAGAGGAAATGACTGTAATCTTCGGAACTACTGATCCGATATCGAAAATTCTTTAACAAATGGGAAGCTAGATTATCCCCGAGTGTCACTAGCTATATTTAAAACTTTCCCTTGAAATAATTTCCGATCATAACACGATCGAAGCCGCGGGCAAAAGCCAGTACTTAATAAATTGTTGCAAAAATATGAAAAAGAGAAAACTCTTTAATCTTATGCATTTACAATACAATTTAAAAGACAAAGTAAATAACAGTACAAACAGACCAAAGTAATTACAAATGAAGACGAAGTGTTATCATCATCATTTCTTCATGGACTCATCATCCCCTTTCTTCTGCCATACTTCTCTATTCTGCGCGTCTCTCATCCAACTGTTTTCTGTAACTCTGACGAAACCGTCCACCCAGCACAATTTTTGACGGCCCGAGTTCCTTTGGCCTGGCCAAGGCTGGGTTACCATTCGGTCCACACTTTACTCATCATTAACCAAACCGTAGTAGTAGAGGAAATGTTTGAGGACATCTTCAAGGCCTTGCACTCTTAGCCCAGGTTATGTTCAACGAACACGTCACCCTAGGAACTATTGTTGTCGATGGCGGTCCTCTCTAGGTGTTTCGAGAGTTAACCTCGGGCAAACCAGAGTTTGTTTGTAAAGTTAGTCTTACCAAACTGCAGACAGTTTGGTAAGACCAACTTTAAGAGGGAGGCTAACAGAAGAATCCAGCTAGGCAGGGCAGAATTTGGGAAGTTTCTACGGGTCTTCTCGTCACGTAACCAGACGTGTATCCAGTGCGTCCTGCCTGTTATGACATACGAGGCTGAAACGGTACGGTTGGTCCATAAATTCAAGGTCGCTCAGCGAGCTATGGAATGAGCTACGTTTGGAGTCTCTCTGAGAGATCGCAGAACGAGGTGATCCGACAGAGAACCAGTGTTGTCGAGAAAGCTCACAGAATAACTAAGCTGAAGTGGCAATGGGCCGGTGATATTAGCTGTAGAACCTATGGCCGTTGGGGTAGACGTGTTCTTGAGTAAACACAACGAATCGGCAAGCGTAAGGTGGGATGCCCTCAGGCTCGGTGCAGCGACGATCTTCGCAGGGTGGGTGGTAGCAACTGGATGAGAGTTGCCGAGAATCGAGTTAAGTGGTATGCGATTGAAGGGGCCTATGTCCAGCAGTGCTCTGCTATAGGCTGATGATGATGAACCAAACCGTAGAAGTTATGAAGATCATCCACGATTTAATCCTGCTTGTTAAAGAGAATGGAGATACAAGTTGCAAACAACAAATAATTTTGGGAAAAATAAAACGAACATGCGGAGAAATTAGAACCTTGATCTGGCAACCCTGTGCAACACTGTCAGTAAGAATTCAGAGTTCATCGTATGAATTCGTGAACTCTTGCTATCTAGTTTTATTTCTGAATTAAAATAAAAACTGCTTTTCCATACATTTTGACTGTGTAGGTACTTATTGCACTCGTGTAGGAAACAGCGGATTTTTTTAAATAAGTAATGTAACATTTTTAAATGGGGGGACTGAGAATGAGTCACTGAATCTAAGGTAACCGTTTTCGCGTCAGTGTCCCTTCCACCCCGTATACGGAGAAGAAATTTTAAAAAAGAATGGAGACCTTATACATCTAATGTGAGATTTACCACAAGTAATTGTGTGTAATAATGATACATTTTGAAACAGATGTACTTATTAATAAAAAATATTTCGGGAGTGAAATTGAAATAAAATTGTTATTCTTTGCAGATTCATACGACTATGACAAACTTATTACCACAAAGATGAATGATTTTCATTACCAACAAAATAAAAATTCGGAAAATGGAGAGTGGAGGTACATAATGTAAACTCATTTCCATTTCTGAGCAGTATCTTAAAAACTGACATTGGCGATTTATAGAATTAGCATTTTTCCAAGGATTATTTTCGAGAAAGAGAGAGAGAGGGAGAGGAAAGTCAAAGAGAAGATGGACGGATTGTGTGAGGAATGATATGAAAGAGAAAGGAGTAAATTATGCCGTGACGTCTGATAGCGGAAAATACAAGAAGAAAACGTGTTGCGCCGACCTTATAGAATGGGTCAAGAGCAGATTTGAATTTACTGTATAACTTCTTTTCTTATCCGGTACGCTCTTGACAGAGCGGTCGTGATCGTTAAGTACTCGTAGCAGTATTGGAAGAGGATACACTTCACGATATTTCGCAACCGCTGTCTGCTAGAGGTCATCCTTCTGCATTCGTTAACTGAACCTCCAATGGCAGACTTGATCTGGTCGGTCAAACGCGTGGGTGACCTTCCGCGCGGTCTAGTGCCTTCTACTTTTCCTTGGACGACAAGGCGTTCTATGGACTGATTGTCACGCCGGGAAACATGTCCGAAAAATATCAGGATGCGAGATTGTACTATCGAAAACAGACGCTGCCTGATACAGAGTTCTTGAAGTATCGAGACGTTCGTGCGAAACTCGGTCCACGAAACCCCAAGCATTCTTCTCCAGCACCACATTTCCAGAGCATCTATTTTCTTCCTTTCCACATCTCGCAAGGTCCACGTTTCAGTTGCGTAAAGAAATATGGGGAATATAAGCGTCCTCACGAGCCTGGTCTTCGTGACTTTAGTTATGTTTTTATTCCTCCATATTTTCCGCATCTTCTCAATCGCTGTTCTTGTGATGCCCATACGTCGTTTTATCTCATCGATGCACCCGCCATTGTTTGAAATTAGAGCCCCAAGATAAATATAAGAATGGACCACGTTGCAATTCGCGATTTGGGTCACTTCAGGCGAATTATTCCTGGCACGGTCAACAATCATCACCTGGGTCTTGCTGCGATTAATTTTTCGTCCAAACTCATGGCTCACTCGTTCCATCTTTGACAGTAGCTGTTTCAAGTGTTGCGAACTGGTTGCAAATAAGGTGGTGTCATCTGCGTTATGCAAGTTTGCAATCTTGTATCCACCAATTGTTACACCATCCGTCCAGTCTTCCAAAGTGATACGCATTATTAGCTCTGTGTACGCATTGAATAAGAGCGGTGATATAATGAACCCCTGGCGTACTCCGCCACTAGGGTGGAAGTCACTTGATAGGACATCATCTGTGCGAACTGAGGCTGTGCCCTCTTCATATAGACGTCTCAAAAGGTGTACAAGATGTTTTGGTGTGCCCATGTCTAGCAAGGTCTTCCACAATACGGCCATTTCACCGAGTCGAATGCTTTGGAGAAATCAACAAAGCAAAGGAATATGGGCTTATTGAATTCTCTTGACTTCTCGATTATCTGGCGTACGATGAGAATTTGTTCTCGAGTGCCCTTGCCTTTTACAAAACCGGCTTGTTCCGGAGCGATCTCCTTAGACAGGTAGGTTTTCAATCGCTCGTTGAGAATATGTAACATTATTTTGCTAGCGTGTGATATCAGAGCAATGAGGCGGTAGTTGTTACATTTCTTCGTCGAACCTTTCTTGTGCAGGGGTGCGAATACGGTATGTGTCCACTCCGAAGGCCAAACTCCTGTCTCTCATACCTTGTTGCAGATAAGATGAAACATCTGGTCGCCACGTTCTCCTAAGGCTTTAATTCTCTTTATAGGAATTGCATCTTTACCAGTTGCTTTTTTGCTTTTCAAGTGTTTTATGGCAGCTCTGACTTCGGACAGAAGGATGTCTGGTTCCAAATTCTCTATTTCTGGGTCTGTACTTTCAAACTGTTGCGACTGCGGGTCCAGGAATAATGACTGACAGTAGCTCTTCCACGTTTCAGAGATTTGTTCGAGTTCTGTTACCACTTCATTTTTGTCGTTCTCAATAGTCCAGGTTTTAGCAGGTAGAGATTTAGTAATGAGACGAATTTTGTGATAAAGGTCTCTAGACTCATGCTTCATAGCGTGTTTTTCGACATCTTCACAAATACGGAGGTGGGAATTGTGGTCTCGCCTGCAACAGGCTTGGATGTTAGCAGACAACTTATTCAGCTCTCTTGTGTCTGTTCCCGCGGCTTTCTTATGGCGCCTCTCTTCTATTAGAGCAAGAGTACTATTCGTCATCCAATGTTGACGTTTGCGCGTTTCTGATCTTGTATTAGACTCCGTCACTGCATTTTGGATGAGATGTTTAGCCTTATTCCATAGCATGTCTGGTGTAGCTTCATTGTGGTTCACATCGGTCCATTCTTTAAAATTCCGCTCTATGGCTGTATTGAACTTTTCGTTATCTGCAACTTCAATCCGTCTTAATTTCTAGGAGGATCGGGCAGCTTTGAGTTTCAACCGCATCTTTACGATAACTAGTTTATGGTCGGAACCACAACCAGCCCCCGGAAGTGTGTGGGCATTGAGAACGGAGGTGCGTCACTGTATAACTACGCCACCAGATAACTGTTAGCAGCTGTTTTGAACAATAAGTGAAAATTATATTAACTCTATGTTTTAGATCATGAAACATCGGCACTTGTGGAGGAAACAACTCGCAGGTCCGACCGAGGTGCATACTCAAAACAAAATATAGACCAACTTCTGGAATTTATTGTGTCCTCTAAGAATAATGATAGATCTGCAACAAAAACAAGACTGGAATGTACGCCAAAGACAAATCCCGAAACAAAAGCTACAGCTGCGTCATCGACAAAAGTAGTTCACCCAGCTGAGTCTGTTAGCGAGGTCACAGAACAGCTGTTATGTCAAGCATTTGGATGCCCAAATGAAAACTCTTCATTAGAGTATGTAATTTTTACCCTCTTACGAGATTTACATAAATCCTCTACTACAAATCACTTGGTGATAGATATAGTTCTTAAAACATTGATTATGAATGATAAAGTAATGAAAGAGCAAAAATAATTGTTAAATTACGTGCTGCATTTGCTTCAAAAGGCACTACAGCAAAAGTTGAGAAGATATCCGAAAAAAATAACAAGAAACAGAAGAAACAAGAGGCTGGAGACGATGATGATGATCATGAAGTCGTCAATAAAAACGTTATCGTAAGCCCAATATTGTTCTCCCTCCAGAATACGATGATAACGACTCAAGATGGACGCTAAAGTATCGCGTATTAGCACCGGGACTTGTTGAACTCATGTCACATACCAAGGTTTATATCAATGATGTCAAACTTGGTCCTTGCAAGAGATATGCGAAAGATTGCAGGTCATTGGCTCGAAAGTTATCACACGAAATTTTTACCAAGAATGGACGAAAGAGCCAGAGCTGCCACGCCAAAGGAGCATTAACTGTCAGACCCGGGTTAGATGACAATGCAAGACTTGCAATACTGGAATTTGCCTGCAAAATAAGCCCGCTTATTTGGCGCTGCACGGGTGTCAGAATTCAGAACTAAAATCGTATGAACGCACACACGTGACTTTGCGGCTGGCAGTACCGTTTTGTAGGGAGTTCGGTAAGCCGAAGATTATCGAGTTACGACAGGGGCAGAAAAAGAAAGTATGTAGGGGAGAACGAGATAGAATGAGTAATGACTATTATGTTGTACTTGGATGACTGTGCCTGCAGTAATTTGATTTTATTTTGTAAACTTTATAAATTTGTACGCTTTAGGGTGAAACATGTACCGTACGAAATATTAATATAGTATCATCCTGCATGCATAATTTGCATGTATACGCATGTTTTTTACAAATAAAATGATCTTTATCTTTAATGGTCGATAGTGTATTAGGTACCAACTAGTTTTTTTTTTTTTTTTGTTGACTTATTTACGTAAGATAAAACTACTTTTATTTTTTTATTATACTTATACTTTTGTTCGGTCTTTTCGTCATTTTCGTGGCTATTGGGGTAGCTGATAACAAAAACAGGTCAAAATGAAAATTCAAGATGGCGCCGACGAAAATTTTCGGGTTTTTCGTCATGGGTGTCATTTTCGTGGTTTTCGGGGTCGCTGATAACGAAAATGAGGTCAAAATGAAAATCCAAGATGGCGTCGTAGAAAATTTCATTTTTTATGATATGGGTGTAATTTTCGTGGTTTTCGGGGTCGCTGATAACGAAAATGAGGTAAAACAAAAAAAAAAACAATTCTCATTTTTTTTCTTCGGCTTCCCCTGGCTCAGTTTTGACCCTTCGCCCCTGTTACTACGTATTCAGTACATCATTGTGAACCGGCTGCATAGGAATTTAATTTAATTTTAATCAGAATAGTGTGTTTATATATTGGTAAACATTTAACAACTTTTTTAAACTTGTGACTACATTTCCGTAATAAATTACAAGCTGAAGTATCCGTAGACTGGCCATGTCTGTCGGAGGTCCGAGGGCCGAAGCCCAGCTAGATGGACTGACAACAATTTTGGTCGTTTGAAAAGTTTTGAGTATGAATGTGGTTAGCTGCAAGATTCGCTAATCTTAATTTAATCAACATACAATCAGACACTGACCTGCAAATTGCAAAAAAACTTGAAAATTTGAATTTCGCGGGCTACCCTGGCGTCAACAAAATTTTTGTTAGTTTTGTTAGTTGCTATTTCACTCTACAGGACCAGTGTTGGTTACGAAAATACTGAAAAATTAACATCCTGTTTGGACTGAATTCGTGTGCGCTAAAACAATAAAAGCGATTTGACTTAAAAAATAAGAGATCAAGTTATGAATCAGCATGGATAACTATCTGATAAGATAAATAATGGAGAAAATAATTATCTAATAAATTTCGAACCCTGATTCAAATCATCTAAGTTGGTGTAAATTAAGTTTGTTTGAGAGTTATTTATTTTTTGTTCAAAACGCAGAGCAAACTGAATCTTAGGTGTCTCAAAGCCATTTATCTTATCTTTATTGGAAATTAATTACGAAATAATGTTAAATAAAAACATTTAATTAAAATGTGAATATCAATTTATTAGGTCTTTTGAGTCAAAGGCACTTACAACTTAAATTAATATTTTAGTTTTTCACTGGTCTATGCCAATTCCAATATTTTATCATGGTTTCTAAATATTCTTATATCAAAAATTTTATTTAAATGTCAATGATTTCTAGTCAATCAGTATTAATTTATTAAAACATAGTCCTTTTAATTAATTATTTAATTACAATAAAATCAGCTGAAAGAGCATCGCTTTCGTGTATTAAAATTCTTGAATATATATTTTTAGTAACCACAACGTTACATTTACGTATACAGGGTAAAATTAAATTAGCTAGAGAAACTACGGAGACATGATCGCTATTCATACATAGCACAAACATAATTTGATTATTTTTTACGATATTTAAAAAAGTTACTCGACAAAACAATAAAAAATACTGATTTTTTCTACTTATACTTCAACATATCATCACGCCTGTAATCCCCGAAGGGTTAGGCAGACATGTACCTAATAGTACACCTACATTACGCCAGATAAGTTCATATCCCTTTTGCAAGTGCAAAGTTTCCCTAACTATTACAATTTGACATCGTATTTTATTACATTTAAAGTTTTACAAAAATTATGTAGATGTTTAAAATATTTATTTTTATAACAACTCGTATAGTTAAAATATTATTTAAAATAAAACTAACATTTTCATGGAAGGAATGATTGCTCGCATATGAGCAAAGCACCGAATACTTATATCTTACATACTGGCTTAGTATACTTAAAGTACTAAAAGATTGCGTATAGACGCTCCAATAGAAAATGGCCGACCGCACTTTGTATTCGAATTTACAGCGCACGTTAACATATAATTAGTGGTCGTACGAATTGAGTGCGCATACTGAATAAGTTTTTTTCCGTCAATTGAGCATAAATGACGACGTTGGAACCAGAGAGGTATAGACTTAGAGAGTGATCTAGGGCACAACAGCAAATAGTTCATCACCACATTACTAAGATCAGTGTGGCGTGCTTTCACTTTGCAGACCGCAACAATAGGGATGATTCCTGAGTAAAATAATACGAGTATATTTGATACGTATTTTTTTTTAAATCAAATCAATAAAAAAAGTGGGGGCTTGTATAAAAAAAAGTGGGGGCATACAAGTGACGTCACGCGAGTTTTCGACGCACTGTCATTTTTGTTGCCGTGAAAAAAGAAAAAATACGTATCCTCTATTTTTTGGAAATCTATCTGACGTACTAATTAGATTTTTTTGGTCATCTATCCTATTGTGATCCCTCAAAGAAGGAAGCACAGCACTTAGATCAGTATGGCATGGAAGAATTTTGATTTTTCTATTGTGTAATAATAATAACCTCATTATTGGTAAAAATATAAAACATGCGTGCGTTATACAAATAGTATAATGCACGCATTAAACTATTTGTTAATTATTATTTCGCGGACATTGGTGTGCATTTATTTAGTTTATAACTTATTTTGTCATACTTTTTGTAATGTGTAACTGTTAAATGTCCCAATAAAGTAAAATAAATAAATGTTTAGAGCACACTGGTCCCAACGTCATCAAATTACATTCAACACACGAAAGATTTTCCAAAAATCCGATTTTTAAAATCCCAACAAGTTCGGATGTGTGGAAGGTGGCCAGTTGAAGCAGAACTCATTGTGTAACCAAACGCTTTTGTATGAAGTTTTCGTTTAGTATAGTTTGGGAAAGTCCATTCACTAGCGCTCAGCATTCAACAAGTAAGGTATAACATCATCAATGCTAACATCACCGACGAAGCCCACAAAGAACACGTCTTCGAGGAAGGGTCCAGAGAACGTTCTCAAGACTGGAAGCTGCAGCAGCAAGGTCGCCAGACGATCTTCATCGGGCTGGCACGACGCTCGGAGAGACCGCAGCACTTTGATCTGGTAGTCTTGGAGTTTGCGGGTCAGGAAATCTGGGACGCCGTCTGGGGTAAATGTTATGTTATAAATAAACTAGCTATTGCCCGCGATCTTCATCCGCGTGAAATAATCATAAAAATATTACTTCTCTATTTGAATCCGATTTTGATATCAATTTCAAGGGTTTTAATTTTTTTGCACGGAACCCTAATATTTTATCTAAAATGAACTAGCCTAAGTTAATCCTTATAACGTCAGCTATCTGCCAGTGAAAGTCCCGCCAAAATCGGTCCAGCCATTTCAGAGATTAGCAGGAACAAACAGACAGACACCGAGAGACAAAAATTAAAAAAAAAACGATTTTTTTACGTTATAAGTTTTACTTTCAGTAAAAAGCTGTTATTTTGAAATCACAAACAAACACTTCAAATATATTTATTTGTATTGTATAGATATGAGTATATTACCGGGTGAGAACAAGCACAGAGCTCTCAGATGGGCGTGCTCTCGCTGCTGAACGCGCAGCTGTTCCATGTTGCTGATGAACTGCTGCAGGCGAGACAGACTGCTGCTTACTTCCACTATTCGCTCGTCGGAGTAGTCTGACGTTGTGATCTGGAAAAATAAAGAACCATATGTTAAAATCTGTCTGGATTTGTTCAAAATTGATGAGTAAGATAGTACTTATGAGACAACACAGTGAAAAGTAGGCAAAGCCCCACTGTTTTTTTTTCATGTTTTTGGAAGACACACTACGATGTGGTGATGGTCATTGGTCACATCCACCTAACGGGTGTAAAAGTACTACTTACTGGAGCCGAAAGGCACTTCACGTTCACCGAGTCATTGCGAATATTTTTACCTTCTAGTTACAGAGATTTGGGGGTCAAAGTTCACACTTTTTCACAAGTTTTTTTTTGTTATAACTTTAATTTAAATATCTCCATAACCCTTTTAATATTCAATACATTAATCAGCACAATGTATTGAGTCCTACCATAAAAAGTCACTTTTCACCCCAAAAACAATAAAGTCGTTTTCCAGCAATATTTTTTTAATAGAATTTAGAGTTATGTGACTTCTTTTGATGTACAGAATGCTTGGTGAAGGGACCGTTAACACCTTGTACATACATAATACCACATTATGTGGCCACAGAGGCACTGCTGATATGTTCCATCAATGATACACAGCTTGATTTGTTTGGATTTGTTTTATTTCTTCATACGCAATGTATCGTACAGTCACAGAACAGTCGCAAAACGCACGTAGCGAACGGCAAGCGCGACGACGAGTTCTATGAACTCTGTAGCTAGGCAGGAAGTGAACAGCTGATTTCACGCGTCGTTCGTTAGAGCATTTCAACATCCATTGTTGGATTTTTGATTTTAGCCGTAATATTTACATAAATGGAGTGCTGCGTACAGGGAATGTAATTTTACATTGAAAAAGGGAATACTATTAAAAAATTGAAATATTCCGGAGATAAATGCACCCTGTCAGATTGCGGAGGGCTGTCCCTTACAACCTGTATAATCTCGAATCGCGGATAACTTTAACTGTGCCATTCAGGATTTTGATGTTAGTTCATTATTTTTGTCATAGATGGCGCTATAGTACTTTTTGTACTACGTTTCTGTAGTACTTTTTGTAGTGCCGCTCGTGGAATGAATTTTCAAAAATCGTTTTATCGAGAAGTTAAGAGAAAATTGTGTAGCTTCTTGCTAGATCCAACAGTTTAGGCTGTCCGTTGTCGGTTAGTGGGCGAATTAAAGATTAAAATTAAGTAAATTTCTCACCTCTGGCATGGCCATATCATGTGAGCGTACCGAGCAGTCGTTGCTGGCTCTGTCGCGCAGCACTGTTTGCAAGTGGCTGACCATCTGTGGCAGCAGACTGCTAAGGGACAGTTGTTGGGAGAACATCGAGAGGGATAGCACGAAGAGCTCCGGCCAGCATTTCTTTAGGAGGGTCACTTGTATCTCGAACCTGGGGAGAAAGGGAGTTTTTTGTTAATCATCTGTATAGGATGTAACAAGAACCTTAACGAAGCCGTCAACCAAGTATCATGTACATCAAACTATGTAACTTTACGCAGAAATTATTGCTGGGAAACGACTTTTTTTTTTGAGGTGATAAATCACATTTCACGGTAGGTGTTTACAATAAAAATCTTACTTTAAAAACATGTATTAAAGAAAAAAAAAACTTGTGAAAAAGTTGGAACTTTGAACCGTTTTGAACTTTAACGGTTACCACGATTCAGTATATTATTTGGAGCCCCCACATATAAATTTTTCATCGGTAATTAAAAAAAAACAGTTGTTCCATACATTTTGTCTGTAATACCTACAGGTATCAGAATGATGTCCTGAATTTATGTTGATGTACTATTTGTCTGTTCGTACGTTATAGACTCATAAACTACTCAACCGCTTTTGATTAAATATTGCATAGTTGTTCTACATACGCCAGGGAAGGTTTCTGAAGGGTAGGTACAGGTAGGAAAAAGTGCATTGTAACGCAGGGGTGGAGACAGTTAGTATTTTAATAAAAATAAAACGTTTCCAATACACTTTCTCGAACACTGGTTCTTATCGCACTACGATTAGGTTCAACATGCAATGTATTTCACACGCGTGGATTTTAATATTTATCCGCGCCACGTGCGGAAATTAAAATTTACACAGATAACTACACTTATACTAAGTCCAAATGAGTTCAATGACTATACAGATCGCGGCACGTAAGTTGAACCAAAATAGCGGTCGTCCGCGCAGGTATAATTATACATTGAGATCCGAAAATGTGTTTCAGCTCACGGCACGTAAGTTGAAATAGGACCTTGAATGCGCAATAATGCGTTTTATGCATTTGATGTACAATCTACTATTAGGGGTGCTGATGCCGAAAATAAGGTCTGAAATGAAAACTATTGAACTTGGCCTTTATACTTACGGCAGCGCGTGCGCAGCGGGCACAGCGCGCAGCCAGCGCGCCGCCGCGGCCAGCAGGCGCGCGCCCGCCTCGCACACGGCGTGCAGCCGCAGGTGCGCCGGCGCCGCCGCCGGCAGCGCCACCGCCAGCTGCAGCGCCTCCGGGCTGCTCAGGATGCCGCCGCCTGGGGAACCGCACGAGTCGCCTGGGGGGAAACAATATTATGTACAAGTATTCTTATAACATTACATTAAACTCCAAGGACCGTGAAATGTATTTAGTCAAAAAACACCGCAGATCATACGAACGTAGTTCAACACAAATAATTCCTACACAGAGATCTATGTGGATTGGATCGTTTTCTTTAAACGGCTTCTATGAAAAATGGCAAAATATGAGAAAATATTTCTTGAGAGTCAAGTTTCTGCATTCCTTTCTACATTTTATTTCTTTAAATGCGAAACTTATTTTATTATGTTTTACCTACTTTCAGTCTGTTGCGTTTCAGCGGCGGCATGTAGCGCAGCGAGCGGCACCTCTGGCGGGGTTGCGCCGTAAGCGGATTGAAGATACTCGTTGATTGCACCTAAACAAACCGTTTGTTATTTGTTTTTACTTATCACCAGTGATCGGAATAGGTAGAGCTAATGTACCTAAAGGTCAAGGAAGGAACAGAAACGAAAAGTGTTCCTTCCCACTAACATTTTGTTTCCTTGTCGTCGTGCGCGCATCATTCACTCCTGCAGTTTCTCAAGTTGTGTACGCATATTTGACTCTTGAATTGTTTTTTTTTAACTATACTTGTTTTATCGTTTATTGGATCTGCTTCACATGACCACCTTGGCTTGATTTTATGGATTACGTTTTACCGCAAGTTGTTTTGATTTCTGTTTACGTTTAGTTCCAATATTTATTTTGTACAAAATGAATAAATAATATGAAAACCTATAAATTGTTATTTTTTACCTTGTTATTTTAACTATTAAAGTGGGTATGAAATAGTAGAAAACGCACTATTTTACGCGAGACGTTTATCTTTTAAAGTTGAGTGTAAAATGGGTTTTATGGACGAGTTGTACACTAATTTTAACTTCGACTGCGAGGAAATGAAAGAATAATTATGGTTCCCGCCAATTATCTTTTTTTTTCAGTAGGAACGTGACATAACACCTGACTTAGGTCGTTACATACTGCTCAGTTATAAAAACATTTTGTTTTTATATTTATGATAACCTAGTTACAGTTTAATTATATTGACAAACTAATAAAACAAAAAACAAATTTAAAAAATAATAAATGGACGAAATAAAAATATAAGTTTATTTCGTGAAGTTTTATTGTGTACTTTGGCTGTTGGTATCCTTGCCTTGTAACGAAACGAATTAAAATAAAGATGTTATTCTATGAAGTTGAAGTTGTTCGTGTGGCTGTTGGACCGATTGCCTTGGTCTTCGACGAAGATTTTACTTTATGCTCTAGAGCATAAAAAGCGATTTTATGTCGCCTACGCACGACATAAAGACGAACTTTTAGAGCGTGAGAAGTGAAAATTAAATTAACTTCCGCACTTACTTACGGCATTCAAACCGAGCTAAGGAGATTACATTTATTTTTTAAACAATAAAAATGGTGCACTTTTTTTTTAAACAGTAAATGAATTCGATAGTTGTTTTACTTTATTAATTTTAGTTGTACTTAAGTAATGTTCCGACATTCGGAAAAAATATTCCGAAATAAAAAATTAGTCTTATGGAAGTCTCCACTTACGTTTCTGTTCCTTGAACTTTAGGCACATTAGCTCTACCTATTCCGATCACTGCTTATCACTGTATAACATAATATGGCAATTTTCGGCTCATGGCTAAATAATAACAGCCGCACGTGTCGATGATCAGGTTAAGCCGCGCTTGCCAAGATCGATCTGTGGATTGGTGTCCATGCATTACATACGGAGTTTCTTCCGTGCCTCAGAAAGCACGTTAAACCCTTGGTCCCGGCTGTCATGACAAGTAGTCAGTGGCCCGAAAGTCTGACAACCAGTCTTACCAAGGCGTATCGTATTACCCAGCCCTAAATGGGTTGTAGAGGTCAGATAGGAGTTGCTCGATTTAAAATACTGGTACTCAGCTGCATCCGGTCAGACTGAAGTTGACCCCAACATAGTTGGGGAAAAGGCAAGCAGATGATGACTATTGACACATCACTCCTATCAAAGCGTAACTAGAAACTCACCAAACTGCCCCATCTTGAAGAGATTCTTAGCGAGTTGTGTCTGCAGCATCAGTTGTTGTCTGCGAGCGCCTTCGATGTCGCCCGCATTGCCCGGCGTTAGGTATGGTGACACTGGAGTGAATGTTTATGTTCAGTATACCCTTCATGCTAATCTTGTCAGGATTGATCTTATTTTCGTATGAAAACCTAATTATTTATCTGGGTATTGACAAAAATGTATGAAAAGTAAACTTTAAAGAAGAAAGAATGTATATAGATTAACGATGTATTTTTATTTTATGTGTTTGGGTGGCTGACAGCTAACAATGCAAAACTAATATGGTGAGATAATCAACGACAAGCCAATTACAAGCTTCCACAGTTAGCAGTAAAGTATTGCTGTACAAACTATTAACTAGGGATCAGGAATAGGTAGAGCTAATGTACCTAAAGTTCAAGGAACAAACGAAAAGTGGGGACTTCCTTATGACAACATTTTTTTTTCCTAATATTTTTGTCTGTAACTCGGAAATGTCTCGGAATCAGTTAAGTACATTTAATAATAATGTTATTTATAGTAAACTAATTGAATTCATTATTTTTCCTTTTTAACAAGGAGAACGTTCTCAGTTATCTACTGGCTAATAAATTAATTCAATAGTTGTTTTACTTTATTACTTTAGTTGTACTTAAGTAATGTTAGGATATTCGGAACAAATATTCCGAAAAAAAAAAAATTGTCGTAAGGCTCCACTTTTCGTTTCTGTTCCTTGAACAGAAACAGGCACATTAGCTCAACCTATACCGATCACTGCTAAGGATGCTGGCACACCCACTATTAGAATGCATCTGAAACAATACAGTTTTTAGATAAGACAGTACTAATTGTCGCTAAGCTGCTTGCAAACAAATGGATTGAGGGGTGCTCATTCATTCCAATTTGATTAAATGCTTTGATTGATCAAAGCATATAAGAATTTCTACGGTAAACTGTGCGAGCGTAAGAAGCACGAAGAGGTTTTGGCCTCCTAAAGATTTAGAGTGGAGATTAAAAATCAATTGCTTGAAGTTAAAGTGACTTTAACACTGGGTCAGTACTGCTTTACTTACTCCAGAAGTGCGTAAAGCTTGGACATCACCAAAGCGGAGACAAGAAGACCATAGAAGCAACGTGCGAAAACCGACCAATCACATTGGTTTAAATCTACACCGCGTCTCTTGGCGAATCTCGTATCTCCTGTGATCAGTGAAATCTTACACATCTCAGCTCGTTTCGTCTCCTCTTTGATGGAGTCTGGGCCTTATAAGTGTCTTTCAGAATGCATACTTTGCATCAAATCGTAGAAAGAATGGTTAACATGACACATTACCTGGATTACCCTTATTAAACGCGACGGCAGCAGCGAGCGCGAAGTTAATCGCAGGCGCAGGGGACACCGCACCGAAAGCCGAGTCGCTCGGCTCCTCCTTAGGATTGATCTGCGAATATACCTCCTAGATACAACAACCAAAAATTAATATTACATTTCGAACTTCAGGAAACGAAACAAAGGTAATAGCAATGGGGTTCTTGGAAACTAATACTAATACCCGATGTCACGTATTTGTTCACGGTTTTGTTCTTGACCATACCTGGGAACCTTCTAGTTACGGAGATATTGGAGTTCAAAGTTCAACTTTTTCAGAAGTTTTTTTTTAATACGTTTTTTTTTACTTTAAATACCTCCATGACTTCTATATTATTCAATGCATCCTTCAGCACAATGTTTTGAGTGCGTTACATTGAGTCCTACCGTGATTGAAAGAGTCAAAGTGATTTTTCACCCAAAACAAAAAACATTACCCAGCATTTTTATTTTAGCATAGTGTTACTTAGTTTGATGTACAGGATGCTTGGTTGATGGCTTCGTGAGGACTCCGTTTACACCTTGTAGATGTAGCTGAAAATCCATGGTCTACTTTTTCATACACAAACAGATTTTACGTAAACAAGTATAAGTCAGACTCACTTGTCCTCCCTGCGCCTGTCCAGCCAGCCCCAAGAACTTGGAGTAAGCCGCCTGCCTGTCGTGCAAGCCTTCTCGCTGCTCGCTCTTGGACTTGTCGACGATCGGCTTGCGTTCATGCTGGACCGCTGTCGCATACAGTGCAAGAATTATTGCTCATCAGAATTGGCAACATAGAAATATGTAATTGTTTGTTAACAAACAAATATAAACACCTGTCTTTCCAGAGGTATAGCTGTTCTACACACCCCTAAACCCATAGGCGACTCTTTATTAGTGGAATTTATGATTTTATGTTTCTTTAAAGCAAATTAGTAGGTATCGTTAGCAGCACTAAAATATTTTATGAGCTGTTAACTCAGCCCATTCAAATTTCTAACTTAGCAACACTGCCAAGCACCAGAAATATGTAAAACGTAGATGGGTAGTGCTTCCACTCTATCATAGAATCATTCCATTGACTATGAGCAGATGTTTTGTCATGCAGAGTGAGCTCCCCACTTGAGTCTTTGTAATCGGTACCTAGCTCATTGTAGGCTATTTAGGTACAGGAGTTTGCGTTTTAAGGAGAATCGTCTTAAAGAAGAAAGCTCTATATCAACAGAAAACAATTAAAAGTCGGTATTGTTGGTAAAATTTTGCTTTCAAATATTTTAAAATATTTACAGTAATGTATTATCATTTACCAGTCTAGTTGCACTCTAATACTACATTCAAGTCTAGCTGATACTCACAGTCGCTCCTCATGCCGCAAGCGAGGCACTTCTGCAGCCGGCAGTACTGGCAGCGGTTGCGGTGGTGCTTGGTGACCTCGCAGTTCATGCTGCCGCGGCACTGGTAGCCCAGCTTCTTGCGGATCGAGCGCTTGAAGAAGCCCTTGCAGCCTAGGGATAACAAATGGACATTTATATTTTATACGTTACATTATTTCAGGCCCTGCTGTCTTGACATAGATAGCGATCGCAAAACAACCGAATTCGGTCGCAAAGTCATAACTATGCGGATTTAAGGTGGACGCGACCCGCCGGTATCAGCTTTCACCTTTATCTGTCTGCATCGTTATAACTTTGCGACCGTATTCGGTTGTTTTGAGATCGCTATCTATGTCGAGAATGCAGGGGCAGAGCTCTAAATGGCTTCTAAAGACGACACGCAATTTCGCAGTAAATTTGCATGTGAAATTGTATAAAACTGCCTGCTGCAAACCCCCGTGCGCAGAAAGAATGTTCAGATCAGCTCTTTTTAATTCTTCGAGGTTGATGCTTCTTTGTTTCAACCGGTCTTAATAAGGAATATGGCATTACCCAGTACTAACTGGGTTGTGGAGGTTAGATAGGCAGTCGCTCCATGTAAAATACTGGTATTCAGCTGCATCCGGTGAGACTAGAAGCCGACCCCAACACAGTTGGGAGAAGGCTAGGCTGATGATGACTGATGCTTCTATGTTCCTTATTGTCAATCCATATAACAACAGCGCAATAGATATCAAGCAATGTTGCTACAGAGCGACCATTTACCATTCTCTAAAAGCAAGCTTTGTTATAACATTGTGAAGAAACCAGCCTGACCTAGAACCAGTAATTCTAAGACATGTAACATTTACCAAACCGCACTGGACCCGCAGCAGATAGCAGATAGACGGAGCACTCCTATCTTACAGAGAGGGTGATACCAGAGATTGCCTCATACAGGGAAAAGTGCCTAAGTAACCCAGGTACTCTACCCGAGATCGTCAGTAACACCAAGGAGTTGCTAGCCTTCCTCAGGGAGCTGGGGTGGATCAAATGATTTTCCCACCCGTAAGCAAAATAATATGCGCTTTTCACGTAGAGGTGCAGACACCAGCCCATTATATAAAACAATACATCATCTATAATTACTCAATCATTCAAGGTTACTATTTCCCTCATTATGGTCTTTTTCATTAGCACAGTACTGGCAGCATAAACTCATACCTTCACAGCTGATGGCTCCGTAATGTCTGCCGGAAGCTCTGTCTCCACACACAATGCAGAGCTCCAGCCCTCCCACCTCACTGTTGCCGCTGAACTTCATCTCCATCTGGTCCTGGCCTTCCATTGTTTCTGAAGTCAAAGGAATTAGGATCGTAAATATTGTTATGTTTTAATTTTAATTTAGGGTTGCGACAATTATTATTTCTCAAAAAGACCATCTCAGATGCAATGTCCGCCAAAAAATGATTGGGTTATAAAAGGGATAGCAACCTTTTGAGTGTGTTTTGGTGAAAAGTTAATTTAAAAAAGAAAATGTGGTAAAAATGTTTGTACAAACAGAAATAAACTACCAAAGAAGACCAGCATTTCATTGTTGAAGTTCTTACGCCATGTAAGTCAAAAATAGCAACCTTACAGAAGATTGAAAAAAAAAATGACAATTATATCATGTGATGGTACAATACCAGTTTATAACTTGTATTCACTTCTAATTAAATATAGCCAGTGCTTGATTCTGTCATTGGCTGCAATAAACCGTTTTCCGATTCTCTAGCAAAAGGTATCAAAAATTCAAAACCACCTTAAATGACTTAAGTGGTATATGAACTTCAAATGATTTTAAAATAGTAATGAACCATAATTTTTCACTTTCATTCTGCTGGTTAAGATTTTTAGCCTAAGCCCCAACTCGTATTGCGGCAACCCATATCAACCAATCCGAGTGTGCTCAGATTATGGGTTGCCACAATACAGTCCGGGTAGGTATCCGAGTCCACTCGGTCCGAGCATATTTGCTAGATCATGTCAAAGCAGTTCATGTCAAATAGGCAGTGGCTGCATGTTAAATACTGGTATTCTACTGCATCCAGTTTGATTGGAAGCTGACTACAGCATTGTTGGGAAAAGGCAGGCAGGTGATCAAAGACATCAATGTCACATGAAAGTGAGTGTATAACAATGCATATATTTGTGTACTTCCTTAGTTTAAGTTTATGAAGATCTAGTTGTTACACTTACAAGATGGTATATGGTTTATGGGAGTCAGATAAAGCTCTATAGAGTTCAAGGAACTCTAAATCAATAACAAGTAAGCCCATACAGTCGATATTTTTTGTTCTATTTTTTATCAAAGCCTTTTATTGTTGGTTTAATGAATGTTAATGATTGACAATGTTCTCTAGCTTGGACACTGCATGGTAATTTACATGAGAAAGCATCCACGACCATACGCGTCCACATAGTGAGACGAAAAAAAAACAACTTTTGTGTACCATACCTTTCACTTTTTCAGACCATGGTATTTTTCATACTTTGTACACAAAACTTATTAATTTTTAGTTAAGAAACATAGACATGAGATTAAAACAAAGATTTCTGTGATCACGAAACAAAGCAGAGGGCATGCTACGGTCACTGGAGTGAAAAATCTATGCAACAGCCACAAATACAGTTACTCGATTGGACTTACCTTGTGTTTTATTGAGAAGGTTTTTGTTTATTTCGCATCTGTAGCGGTTTGCGGTGCTGATACTGCGTACAAAACTTCACCATTTACGATTTATTATGATTTTTTCACTTTATCACCAGGAATTCCACGATACACAACGAAAATAAATAAAAAAATATTGAACGAATGGTGATTGGTGGGTGATGGAGCGAATGAATTGAAGTTTATTGTACGAAACTATATATTATCTGTAACTTAGAGTTGAGTTCCACTACGGAAACTTGGCTTAGTTTTGCATCAAAAGTGTATCCGATGAAAGAATTACAAAAAGACTCGTATTCAGCTTCTGTATTTATTGTCAAAATTGACATTTATGATATAAACGAAACCGCGTGTAATTTTGTTGTAATCAAAGGTGCTACAGATATATTTTCCATGTGAAATCTATTGAAAATAATCAAATAGTTGTAGTTAAAGCAGAATACACAATGGCGTGTCCAAAGCTAGATCAAATAATAGACAAATTCAATGTTTTCACAGAGAAACCAGTTAAATTTCTCACTGTGCAAAATGACCTCAAAAATGATATTAAAAACATGGTTAAATCTATGTACGACTACACGAAAACGGAGGAAACTATTGATAATAAAGTAAAGAAGGCTGCGTTGCCTGAGCTGATCGCCGAGGATTTCGATGAGGAGCAGATTTGGCAACAAATCGAGCTTCAAAATACTGAATGTTGGGATCAGTTTGTATGGGAGGTAGCTAATTGCATGTCCACTAAAACTAACTTACAATTCCCTGTAACGACATCTGAAGAGGAAAATAACGTGCATAACGACTCAATTAATGAGGAACCTATGTCAGGAGATGGAGAATCTGATACAGATAAAGAAAATGACGATGAGGACGAAATCAAAGAAAAACCTAAGAAAAAGAAGCCTATGTTACCAAAATCTAAAGTCAAACCTTCAATAGTAGATGATAAGTTCTTCAAACTACAAGAGATGGAGAAATTCTTGCTGAATGAAGAGAAGAATGAAGGGAAAGCCCATGCTTCTGATAGTGAGGAAGAATCTATAGATTTGTTTGAAGATATTGATGATGATGATGATGGCTCCCATGAAGAAGAAGGTGGTAAAGAGGCTATGTACTCTGACTTCTTCAATCAAGAAGGAGAAGAAGAGGACCAAGATGATTACAATGATCTAGAAGAAGAAAATGGTGAAGAGATAGGTGATGGAGGGGAAATAGAAGAAATGGATGATGGAGAAGAAAATGAAGAATCAGATCATGAGCCCACAAAGGCAGATGATAAGAAAAAAGTTAGGTTTGCTCTTGAAGCTTCTTCAGATGATGACTCTGTAGATAGTGAAGTTACTACAAACAATAATAAAAAACCTCAACAAGATGAAAAGAAATCAGAGTTTGAACATCGACAGCTCAGGCTGAAACAGCAGATAGAGAAATTGGAACAGAAAACCTTATCTGATGCCCCATGGCAGTTAAAAGGAGAAGTTGATGCAAATCGGCGTCCCCAAAACTCTCTTCTCGAAGAAGTAGTAGACTTTGACCTTACAAGTAGACCTCCACCAATAATAACTGAACAAACAACTGTCACACTAGAAGAACTAATCAGACGCAGAATTAAAGACAAAGCTTGGGATGATGTCGTAAAGAAAGAGAAACCAGTAGACGACCAGCTTTCATTCCGTAAAACAGAAGTCTTAGACCAATCTAAGAGCAAATTGAGCTTAGCACAAGTGTATGAAGCTGAGTACTTGAAGCAGAAGCAAGCAATATCTGGCGAAGACCAAGATGAGAAAGAACCAGAAGCCCACACAGAGGTCCGTGAAGCTATGAGCAAATTATTTACAAAACTAGATGCCCTGTGCCACTACCATTACACACCAAAGGCACCGCAAGCCGAAGTCAAGATCGTTAGCAACACTCCAGCAATATCAATGGAAGAAGTAGCCCCAGTGGCTACAAGCGATGCTACCTTACTAGCCCCAGAAGAAGTCAAGAAGAAACGTAAAGGAGAATTGATGAGTAAAGAAGAACGGACACAGACAGACAAGAAGAGAGAGCGCAGGAAAAAGAAGAAGTTGCAACGAAAGAAGGGTAAAGTTGAGAAGGTCACAGAACACAGGAACACTGAGAAGGGAACTGTCACGGATGATAAGTCACTGAAGACCTCTAAGGCTTTTTTCCAGCAGTTGACGGATGATTCTAGAAGTATGATCAAGAAGCGTAATGTTAAGAACAAAGGACAATAAGAATAAATGTTTGTTTAAATGTTTATTGTTGTTATTATGTTTTATTATCTACATAAAAAGTTCATCTACTTTTTGATAACAATTTCCCCAATCAAAGATAAAATGATTGCTGAAATGGATTACATGGAGATTCTAAACTCTATTTATGTTCTAAATAGCTTTTACGCGCGGCGTTACTCGCATTAGTTAACCCGCGAGAACGTTCTACCATAAGAAGTAGTATTCTATGTCTAACTTAAATGATTTATCCATAATTATATCATCATCATCTTGACCTTATCCTAAGTTATTTGTGGTCGGCGCAGCATGTCTTCTTTTTCCATACTTCTCTATTACTCGTCATCTCATCACGTTCTTTCTACACAGTCCATCCATCGTTTCTTTGGTCTTACTCTTCTCTAATCTTATAGCCATCCACAGTCATACTCAAAGCTTTCCTCACGACATTTTCCTCATTCTTTCGCATCACAATGCCCATACTATTGAAATTCAATAAGCTGTGAAAGCTTGGCAAACGAAGTCAGTTTTACATTTATGACATTAGTTATGGATTAAGGATTGTTAGCCCGCTTCGTTGGTTTAGCGGTTGCAAGCGCGAATGCTGTAGGTCCTGTGTTTGATCCACATCATCATTTGCCTAGCCTTTTCCCAACTATGTTAGGGTCGGCTCCCAGTCTAACCGGATGCAGCTGAATACCAGTAATTTACATGGAGCGACTACCTATCTGACCTCCACAACCCAGTTAGTACTGGGTAATACGATACCTCTTGGTAAGATCGGTTGTCAAGACTTTTGGGGCCGCTGATTACCTATAACGACTGTCAAAGATCTACAGATGACAGCCGGGACCAACGGCTTTACGTGCTTTCCGAGGCACGGAGGAAACTCGGTATGTAACGGGCGGTCACCCATCCACAGACCAACCTAGGCAAGCGCGGCTTAACCTAAAAAGATCGACGAGCGGCTGTTATTATTTTGCCACGAGCTCCTCTGTGTTTGATCCTCAAGGACGGGATTATTTGGAATTAATCCACAACAACACTGACTCAGAGCATGAGGTCCTGGGTTCGATTCCCGGGACGGGCAAACTGTTATTGGGTTTTCCATCAGGAATTTCTCAGTAGCAGCCATGGAGTCTGGATTTGTGCTTGGTTGGTGGCAGCAGGCTGGCAAAAGGTTCGCTCCCATATTACATGGGACTTAAACATGACTGGTGAAATGTGGGTGTACTATTAGGAACACCTCTGCCTAGCCCTTCGGGGCTTACAGGCGTGATGTTATCTAATGCCCAACACGAGTATCGCAACCGTAAGCATCCAAACGTTTAATAATGTGCACATATTCCTCCAACCACGTACACGCACATTAAAGCCTCTTAAGGGTAATAGGGAATACGCATGTAATTTTTTTTTTCACTTAAATCAATAATATGCAGTACTATCAGCCCAAGAAAATAATTAAAAGTTAATTTCAACTACTGCATGTCGCACAGTAAAAATATTAAACTCCTACAATTTTCGACGACAGTTCAAACGTCCATGACTATCGCGGCCATTCATGTCATAGCATTTGATGTCACCTTGTTTAATTTTTTTTTTTTGCCTTTATTAGAATAGTTTTACTACAATATAAGTGCTTTATTTAAGAAAAAATTGCAATAACAATATTATAGTAAAATCTTTGTGAAACTTTAATTACTTTTCAACTAAAAGTGTTTCTTTGACACATATCATTTGACGTCACTACCGGAATCGATGCGTTTTTTGTTTGCATTCCGTTTCACCAAAAACACGCTACATAAAGTATTAAATTGTAAAATAAGCGTTGTATTAGAGAATTAAACAAGTGTACCACTATGTTTTTATGGTCCAATACAAGTCATTTTAAAAAAATGAAAAAAGTTTTGTATTTCCTGCATATACCTAACCTATTCTTAAGACGGCAAGCTTATTGCAATTATTAGGTTTACAAACCCAGACTGCGGATTGCTACAAAGACATTCCTATTCGAAAAACCCAATAACACGACTGGGTATCAAAAATCCGGCGCGCTGGACTCCACTAGACCGCAGTCAGATGATCAAATCGATGATCAATCGGTTTCATCGCTATATAGTGTACCCCTTACCCCTAAACTTATAGGACTAGATACAAGTAGACAGACATCACCCAAACATAGCCACAGCTACATATGTACGGAATACAATGAAATCCCCAAACTGCGTTGGCTTTCGGGAACTAACTCGGCTCGTAACTGCACACTGGCGGTAATTAGTAGAGGAAAAACCTAGCGATATGGGCCGAGACGAATCAGACGTCAGAGGAGTCATGAAGGTACTTTGTTGAGTGGAGTTGGCATCGTTAAATTTAGAGGACATGCCTATAACACAGAACTATTGTTGAGTGAGCTTCTTCACAGGATCAATGCTTCACATCCCTCCTAAGAATATTATTATTCTAAGCTTCCCTCATTATGCACGACCAATACTCATTTCCGGATTTGAATGAGTAGAATGACAAAGGTACCTCGCATAATTTGATCGGAAAATATTTGACTAGGTAATTTTCGAGAAATGAAGAAGGTGATCAATGAGGCCTATCGTTTTTGAGCTCACCAGATAGCGCCACTGTCGATTAAGGTCCTGTCAATAATTCTATTTTACTTCATAAAAAGTTCATTTCATTACGTTTATCAACATAGTGTAAACTTCAGGTTGTAACGCGGCAACACCATGACCATAGGGTTGATAATAATGTTGGCCGCACTGTCAACCACATCCAATCGGATGATGGCGGGAAGAGTAGAGAGGTTGGCGACACTGTTATGCGCAGCGAATCAGGCGCCGCAATTCTTACCGCGCAACCCGCTAAGCAGGCGCTAATAGGGGTACCGGGGGTAGGGCAGTTTACTGGTGACACTGACACGTGTATGACGCGGCGTGTTTCGAACCGCACTCGTAGAACGCCGGCCATCTTAGACCTCTAACATTCTGTCTACCCAATAAGTGATTTTCTGTAATTCTGTTTGTTCTTCTTGTTTTTTTTTGGTACTTCCATTAAAGTAGTGTGAAATTTAGCAAGGACTTTCACTCAGAGGCCCGAACCCTATGCCCGTCGGCTACATTTGGCGTCCCAACAGTAGGGGCCTCTGACGACACGTGCTTGCAAAAATTTTTTTTACGAAGCATAACGCCGCAGTTGGCGTCTGATCTCCAGGAGCAAGCCTTCGGTTACACCTACCTACCTACCCTTCGGAACCTGAAACGCTAGGAGTGGCGTTTCCGGCGAACGAAAATTTTCGCCACGTGGTTCCGTTGCCGTTGTCAGTAAAGCAACGATGGAAACAAGAAATAAGAAATCCAAGAATCAGGGAGTAGATCAAGAGGCGGAAGAGGAAACAGAGATGTCCACTTCGGTCACTATGGACCAGGGTTAGTTTGCAACCCTTATGAACTCACTGCAGCAGAGTCAGGCAGAGATTTTCGCGAGGCTCATCCAGGAGGTTAGGACTTCGACACCTGCACCTGACGTGTCTATGACAGCGCCCGCCGCAAACTTCTCAAAGTGCACTGCTCGATTTAACGGATCGTCTGCTGACGTCGACGGGTTTATCGACGCGATAGAAGTGTACAAGAACTGCCTACAGATATCTGATGATAACGCTGTCAAAGGACTCTCCATGTTGCTAGTAGACTCAGCGGCATTATGGTGGCAAGGCATAAAAACCAGCACCACATCATGGTCGGACGCGATGCTAAAACTAAAAAGTGCATTCGGAGAGCATCGTCCGCCATTTCGCATATATTTAGAGTTGTTTTCATTGCGACAAAATACCGACACAACGGATTTATTTATATCAAAGACAAGAGCGCTTTTATCGAGATTGCCACAAGAAGATCTACGTGAAAAAGTTCAACTAGATATGGTATACGGGCTTCTCGATCGTAGAATAAAAAAGCGGCTCGATCGTAACTCCATATCATCTTTCGACCAGTTACTACACCGTGCCAGAGCGATCGAGGAATCGTTAGTAGACAGCGTATGTGACAAGACTCCGGCACTGACGCATCCGAGCGCCAGTCACCAATCTACCGTCACCGGCTCTCCGTCAACTTCGGCACCAAGTGATAAAAACACTCGCAGCAAAAGACTGTCGTGTAGTTACTGCAAGAAATGGGGACACGAAAAATCGCAGTGCAAAAAGTTATTAAACCGCGATAAAAGTGATAACGGGAATAGTGATGAAAACATAAACAAAAGTAAAGCTATTCAATGTTATGGGTGCGGAACCCCTAACGTTATAAAATCTAAGTGCGAAAAGTGTAAATCTAGTTCTCAAAATGCATTCTGTTCGGTTACGACAACTAGTGATAGCGTAAATTCAAAAGTGCGCGGTTCCTGTCATCGCGTTATCATGCGAGATGAATGCGCGTCGACGTCGGGCGAGCCGAGATCGACAGCCGAAAGCGTTCCGCTCGCGCCGGCCTCGCGGAGTCCGTGCGGCCGCGCCCGGAGCGCCGGCGCCGTGGCTGCTCGTTGCCTAGCGACCAACCGCGAGCGTACCGACAACGTTCCGCGCGGTCGAAAGTCGCCGGGCCCTCCTCGCATCGCTCCTGCCGGTACCACAGGTAACCTAGCGTCTTGCAACGCTGGGGGTCACATAAAACTTTATAGTGATTGTGTTACTGAACTAAGACATAATAACGAGCATTCTAGTGTCAGTAATAATGTGTGTTATAATAATAATAGTGGCACTAAGTTTTCTGTAAGTTCAGATAAAACCCTTTTGCAGCATGGACATGTAATTCAATCAGATGATAAAGATAATTTTGCCATATCATGCAGCATGAATAATAATATAAAGATTCAGGGTTCAGTTAATGTTCGGGGTAATTGTTTATGTTCATGTTTTTGTGATAATAATTTTCATAAATGCTTAGGATTAAGCTCGGTAAATAGAAATATTCAGTGTGATTGTTAAGTTCATGTTTTTGTGATAATAATTTTCATAAATGTTTAGGATTAAGCTCGGTAAATGTAAATGAAAATATTCAGAGTTCAGATAATATTCAGTGTAATTGTTTATATTCATGTTTTTGTGATAATAATTTTCATAAATGTTTAGGATTAAGCTCGGTAAATGTAAATAAAAATATTCAGAGTTCAGATAATATTCAGTGTAATTGTTTATATTCATGTTTTTGTGATAAAAATGTTCATAAATGTTTAGATTTAAGCTCGGTAAATGTTAATAGAAATGATAAACTACCAAATGGTAAGAAACACCTCGCGTCTTCACAGGGTCGAACTCAGAGATGTTCAATCAACGGGGAGTCTATTAATAATAGACCATTGATGCAAATAGGTATTTTGGGGGAAAATGGGACAGCGTTACTGGACACTGGGTCTAGGGGCTGTATTGCTGGTCACACACTTTTTCGTTTTTTAATGGAAAAAGGCCATCCTTTACAACAGTGCACTAAAAACATTCGCCTGGCGGATGGCTGCACGCGCCTGATGGAGGTGCTTGTTGCAAAGGTAGAGGTGAAACTTTTTCATAAAATTGTGCCCACTGAGTTCATAATTTTCCCCGAAGCAAAAGATAATGAATCACTCTTAGGTATCGATTTTATTAACAATGCCGGTCTCGTTATCGATTTCAAGCAGTGCCTTTGGCATTTTACGGATAGTAGAGATCAAAAGTATACATTGATTTCAGAAACCCTTTCACCTCGTCATTCATACGCTGCGATGAATGTTTTACGCGATGACGAGGGTGCAGGTCTAGAGGATCAGGAGCGTGAGGAGCTTGCCCAATTACTCACGGAATTTCAGGAGATGTTTAATCCGATTGGGGAACCGACTCCATATGGGGAACATCATATAGACACGGGAAATAGTTCTCCGTCAGCGACGCCTCCATATCGCCTGACACCTGCAAAGAAGGAGATTATGCAGCAAGAGCTTACCAAGATGTTGGCTGAAGATATTATTGAAGATTGCGAATCTGCATGGGCTGCTCCAGCCTTGCTAGTACATAAACGTGACGGCAGTTTTCGTTTCTGCGTCGACTATCGAAAGTTAAATTCAATTACGAAAACGGACGCCTATCCAATGCATCGCATTGATGAACTGCTGCAATCTACTAAACGTGGACGTTGTCACATGAGTACAATTGATTTGCGATCTGGGTACTGGCAACTGTCAGTTAAGGAGGAGGACAGGGATAAGACGGCTTTCGTGACCCCTTTCGGAACTTTCCGTTTTAAAAGGATGCCGTTCGGTCTAAAGAATGGACCGGCCACTTTTCAGCGTCTGATAGACAGAATGCGATCCGGTTCAGCATTAAAGGATGTTACAATACTAGGGTATTTAGACGATTTGCTAATTATAACGCAGGGGGATTTTTCCAGGCACCTGGAAGACCTGCGAATCGTTTTTGAACAGCTGATGAAGTTCAAATTGCGTGCGAACCGAGAAAAATGTGTATTTGCAAGAGAATCTGTTAAATATTTGGGTCATGTGATCTCACAGGAGGGAGTCTCAGCTGATGAAGCGAAGATTAAAGCCATCTTAGACATGAAAGAGCCGTCTTCACTGGGACACCTCAGAACATTCATACAAACATGTTCCTGGTTTAGGAAATTTATTCCCAAGTTTTCGGAGGTAGCAGAGCCACTGACAAGGCTGACGAGGAAAAATCAACCTTGGATATGGGGACCAGAACAAGCTGAAGCTTTCAGTCATCTAAAAAGGCTTCTGACGTCAGCGCCGATCCTCATACAGGCAGACTACTCTAAACCATTCATCCTGCGCACAGATGCGAGCAACTACGCGATAGGCGCAGTATTGCTTCAAGGAGAAAAAAATGAAGAACGACCTATTGAATTTGCTAGTCGTTTGTTGTCAGCAGCAGAGCGAAATTATTCAACCACAGAGCGGGAGGCTCTGGCGGTCGTTTGGGCAGTCGACCGTATGCGAGGTTACATTGATGGCCATCCAGTTATCATAGCCAGTGATCACCAGCCCTTGAAATGGCTGCTGTCATTAAAATCGCCTGCGGGTCGTTTGGTGCGTTGGGCACTAAAACTGCAGGCCTATGATATCCGGTTTGAGTACACTCCCGGAAAGGTAAATGTGGTGGCCGACGCACTCAGCCGCCCTGTCTGTACAGATGAGTCTCGCGAAGCCTGTGGAATATGTTCCGTTCTTATTGATTTGCCTACGCGAGATCTTACGGAGCTACGTGCAGCACAAGAATCTGACCCAGTTTTCAATAAAATTATAAAGGAATTAGAAGGTACAGAAGAAGTCTCCTCCCGGCGTTGGACTGAACGCGGCTATCTTATGGAACGTGGTATCCTTTACCGCTATAACCCAGATACAGACAACGAGTCACCGCAATTGGTGATACCTGTAAGCATACGTGAGGAGATTCTGAGAGAATGTCATGATGCTCCAATTGCAGGTCATCCTGGTATAGAGAGAACGTACCAAAAGATAACTCAAAACTATTATTTCCCTGGTATGAGAAGAATAGTAACAGATTATGTAAAATCATGTTCCTCATGTCAACGCTATAAAGCGACAAATGAAAAGCCACCTGGTCTGATTCAAACACCGATTTTAAACCAGCGCAATGAAGTCTTGGCTATCGACTTATTCGGACCACTGCCAGTGGGCGAAAACGGGGAGAAGTGGATCCTGTTAGTGGAAGATACCGCGACAAGATGGGTAGAATTGTATGCGCTCAAAGAAGCAACCTCTATCGCCTGCGCAAGAGTACTCATAGAAGAGTATTTTCTTCGGTTTGGCTTACCACGTCGCATTATGTCGGACAATGGTGTCCAATTTGTTTCAGCGGTCATGCAGAAGTGCATGTTTATTCTTGGCATTACACAAGACTTGATACCCTACTACCACCCAGAAGCCAACCCAGCGGAAAGAAAAAACCGGGATATGAAAACACAATTGGCTCTGTTGGTTGGTACGGATCACCCCTCATGGCCTAAGCAGCTACCGATAGTACGGTTTAGTATGAACAGCGCGGTTTGTGAAACGACAGGGGTTACTCCTGCATATTTGACGTTCGCACGTGAGCTGAGGTCACCATTAGAGGTGTACAATGATCCAAGAGCGGTCTTACAGAAGGATAATTTTGTACCACAGATAACTCCTTACCTATCAAGATTTTTAAACTCCTTATGTGAAGTTCGTGACAGAGTAGAAAAACTGCAGGATAGAAGGAAGATTTATGCTGATCGTTCAAGAAGAGTAGGACCAGAATTCAAAGTAAATGACAAAGTTTTGTTGACTACCCATCAGCTGAGCGACGCCAGCAAGTCAAAAACGGCTAAGTTTTTCCCAAAGAGAGATGGGCCGTATGTTGTAAAGAAGAAATTGAGTCCAACAACATACTTAATCGCATCTAATGGAAATCCTGGTGAGGTATTGGGCAAATTCCACGCTAATCAGCTCACCCCTTTTCGAGGACAAGTAGATGAGTCCACTCAACCACTGGAGCCTAAGAAAAAGCGAGGCCGACCTCGTTTGCAACCCACTCCTAATGACATTAATGTAGGGCTAGACCACGATCGAGGACGTAATCGTGATCTAGAGGGGGAGTATGTAACGCGGCAACACCATGACCATAGGGTTGATAATAATGTTGGCCGCACTGTCAACCACATCCAATCGGATGATGGCGGGAAGAGTAGAGAGGTTGGCGACACTGTTATGCGCAGCGAATCAGGCGCCGCAATTCTTACCGCGCAACCCGCTAAGCAGGCGCTAATAGGGGTACCGGGGGTAGGGCAGTTTACTGGTGACACTGACACGTGTATGACGCGGCGTGTTTCGAACCGCACTCGTAGAACGCCGGCCATCTTAGACCTCTAACATTCTGTCTACCCAATAAGTGATTTTCTGTAATTCTGTTTGTTCTTCTTGTTTTTTTTTGGTACTTCCATTAAAGTAGTGTGAAATTTAGCAAGGACTTTCACTCAGAGGCCCGAACCCTATGCCCGTCGGCTACAAGGTGCATATATTTACATATATTTACAATATTCTCCCTAAAATTAGCAAGCATGAAACATTTAAAAATCATTTTACCTCCAAGTACTGACAATTAAGATTCTAAGTTGTCTTATTTAATCAGGAATGGCTCAATCTAGACCACAATCGTCGATATTTGTAAAAATAGGTGTTAAAACAGCACGCAACGCGCAAACAATCTAGGACATGACAATTCGGTGCCCCCGCGCTACACTAGCGCCTCTAGCGGCGAAATCACATGCGAAAGCCCCCATTATATTGTGGGACCGAAAGAACTATTGAAGACGAAGTATTATATTATCTGTGGCACTACCTATCCCTGATTTATCGAACGTCATGGTCATAACGTTTTTTATGGGGTTAACGTCCGTACTACTGCCACCAATCACATACTTTTTTATGCCGCCAACCAGCAAGAAGCGATGTCAGTTGTATTCTAATTTGAAAGAGTTTGGGAGCCGGATTACAGTCACATACTCATTTGCATATAATTTGTCTCTGGAATCTGCAATTCTGCAGTATTGCAGCAAATGTAAAGCAAGCTTAAGCGGCGGTAACTAAATGACATTATGCGAGCTGCCTGCTCTATTCCTATCCACTATAACTTACAAAAGAGGATTCACATCAATTCAAAACCTAAAACTGAAAATACCCACTCCATGAGAAGATACAGTAGCTTCTTAACTTCCTACCGCGTATTGCAGTTAGCCGCGACGACTGAAAGTTACATAACACGAACTCGTTACTTTTTAGTTTTAGACTACAAATGTTAAATGCCTAAGCACACTTGCTGCTGTAGGTACTCATGATACGTACGTAGTTTGATGGCTTAGTGTAGTTTTTATGAAGTACGTAAATGGGAGCTCTCATCCATAAAAAATGACAGTTTTGATGGCATGGTTGCGTAATTTGCCCCTTCAAGCCATACAATGTAGAATAGTTTACCTACTCATATTCGTTGTGTTAAATTAAGAAGCGAAGAAGGTCCATTTTTTTAATGCTCTAAGCCCAAGCATAAAGCTATAAGCCTTTAAGGTGGATGCGCAAGGGTAGCCCGCGAAATTTAAATTTTCTTACGTTTATTGCAATTTGCAGGTCAGTGTCAGGTTGTATGTTGATGAAAATATAAATCGCGCCAGTAACACGTATGGAGTTACAGAATTATAATCATTCAAATCATCAATACAGCTCTCCAAGTTCATATAATCACATTCAATAGCTATTTCATGAAAAAGTCACTTTTTGAGATTATATGAACTTGGAGGGTTGTATTAACGATTTGAATGATTATAATTCTGTAACTCCATACGTGTTACTGGCGCGATTCATATTTTCATCAACATACAACTTGACACTGACCTGCAAATTGCAATAAACTTGAGAAAATTTAAATTTCGCGGGCTACCCTTGCGCTTGCACCTTAACTTTACACAAGCAATAAGTTATTTTATAGGGGGTGGTTCACTGGGTGTTTTAGTTTGTCAGACCATTATTCTGCGCCTTGAAAACGGGTAGCATAGTTTTAATAATGTTTTTTACTAGTTAGGGCATGTATTTATACCTATGAATGTATTACACTTCGTCCAAGCAAAAATATCTACCTACCTAGTCGTTCCCAACAAATGGGGGAAGCGCCTAATATTGCGACCACAGTTGCGCTTACTACAAATTGCTATGAGTTTTTTTGTAGGAACTCGAAATTTTTAATTTCGTTTGCTGTACTTTCGTATTTCGGCATTATGGTGGAGTTCAATTGGTAGTTTTATTTTATATCAGCCTGTTGACGTTGACTTTTCTCATGAACGTTTTCATTAGAAGGCAAATGACGACAATAGCGCCACTGTAACAAATGTGAGAGGGAATCATGTGAATTTAATTGGTAGCTATTGGTTTTACTCACATAGAACCAATAACCACACGGAGTGGCTATAGAATAAAATTAAATATTATCAAACATTCATACTAATATTATAAATGTGATCGGTACTCTCCAGAAAATCCGTGCAGCCCACGGATTTTGGCACAAACTCGTAACTAGACGAAGAGCTCGTGGGTAAACGATAAAAGCCGCTCGAGTAAATCTTTAGGTTAAGCCGTGCTTGGTCTGTGGATGGGTCACTAGCCCAACGGCTCAACGTGCTTTCCGAGGCACGGAGTAAACTAACGGTAGTCACTATAGTCAGTGGCCCGGAAGTCTGTCAACCAGTCTTACCAGAGGTATTGTATTACCCAGTACTAACTGGGTTGTGGAGGTCAGATATGCAGCTCCATGTAAAATACTGGTATTCAGCTGCATCCGGTTAGACTGGAGAGCGACCTCAACATAATTGGGAAAAGGCTAGGCAGATGATGACTCATAGGTAAACTATATGGACCCAGAACTCGGTTTAGATACTTTTATCCCCGTAATAGGTTTCCTTGGCATATTTTCCATCCTTCCAACGGTTGAAGCCGCAGGCGAAGTAAGCATGCTGCTGAGATTGAGAACTTTGTAAGATGAAGCAGGCCGTACGGCTCCACGCGCGAACACGCTATGAATGCTGATGCTTTCGAACGTCTCGCAGCCCAAGATTGATCCCTATAAAAGTCTTTGGGGGAGGCTCGTATCCAGCAGTGTCTACGGTCTAGTATGTCTGTATTAAAATCACAATGCATACATGTTAATACAAATGGGTTTAATAAACAAAACACTGCGGGCGATTGTGGCTCTAAAGAGATAGTTCAAAAGGCCCACTTTGCATCTTTCAGTCGTTTTATGTCGGATTTGATGTGTAAGGTCGAAGCTATCCCTTGCTTCGACCTCACACATCTCGACTCACTGCTCAGGTGGAGATTTGTAGATGATTCTTCTAGCTCTAAGCTAGTGCTAGCTGCAACGGTGGTGTTCCAGAACCGATGGGACATCATATTGTGTCCTGCATGACCTGGTGCCTGCACTGAGCTGGAATTCATGGACGCTAGTGTTGGGGCCGAACTCGTACCTACAACTCGGGCCGACTTAATATAGATTGCCATGAATACGTTAAGATGTACGTTGTGCGTTCAACTTGCCAATATAAAATAGGAGTTGAGATTCAATTTGTCTTAAAATCAGGTTATTTGCTCAGAGTTTCTCTTTGGTTTGCGCAAAACCATAACCGTAAGAGCGAAGTCACTTGTTTGATGCTGGTGAGGCTTCATAACTTTCCCATGGCACCGCAGAGGCGGAGTGGAGCCTAGCTCGAATCCAGTGTGAACCAATGACAGATGCCACATTTTTTTTTTCCGATAGTAAATCATCAAATTTTTTACGGTGGGGCTCAATGTAACGCACTCAAAACATTGAGTTTTTTTTTTTTTTTTTATCGATTGGAAATCATCAAATAACCCCTCCCGCTCTGGGCTGAGCAGGAGGGAGTCTCAGTCTTTTACTGACTAAAACCCATCCATGTTCCTTCCTTTGCCCTTTGTGTTCCAGGGTCGCGGTATCTCTTTCGAACAGTCCCGCAACCCTGGCAGGCATCGGTCCTTTCGGACCCCTTCCTGTTTGCTGACTCTCTTTGAGGCGCGCGTGGAACACGAACGCGCCGTCGACACGGCCTGTCGTCATAAGACGGACGGACGGCGAGTTAGCCCATAGCTTACCGTGCACAGGCACGCGCCTACGTTGGCCGGGAGCCACCACGTGGCCCCCGACGCCCGGTGCGTCTCCCGCGACGGACAGATGCGATACCTTACGGCATGGAATTATACACTGTTTCCATAAATTCAGCAAATGATTATGGACCCCCCGAAGTGTGCAATACTTTCACGGTCAAATGTATGGAACAGCAGATTTAGTTTGTAACAGCAGTTTCAGTTGGCAGAGTTCTGGTCGAAGCTAACTTCACTAATAAAGGGAATCATCGAGACGACGAAGAAATAGTAGTTACTTCTATAATTAAGTACCTACTGAATTTTCAGTAACATCGGTCGTGGCAGGCCACGAAGGAGACGGCGGGACGAACTGTACAGGTTCCGTCGGAACAGGAAGCAGGACGCTCGGGTTTGCGAGAAATGGTGGAGGCCTTTGCCCAGGAGTGGGACAGAGCAGGATAGGACTATATGACTAACGGTTTTCGCCTCGATGTCCCTTATAGTTACACGCAGTACGTAGAATGCCGCAGCCGCTGCCGCATCGCACTAAGATTGTTTCGCTGTTGGTAAGGTTACTAAAGCAGAACTAACATCTTTGAAGTAAATCTTCTGTTTTTCTTGCTTAGTGACAGTGTTGCGACGCGACTGCGACGCCGCTGCGACTGCGCTGCGACCGCGACGCGAGTGCGACCGCGCGATTTAATCCCGCAACAGCGGCAGTCGGTCACAAATTTATAATTTGTACAATTACCAGCGCCCCCGAGACTTGGGGGCGTGTAGAGCTAAGAAGCGTAAAAGGGGAACTTTATATAGTTTGGGGATTTCACTATGTACGATGAAAGTAGCTGGTATTCAAGTATCAATTTAAGAGCATGATTTAAAAAAAAATCTCGAAAGTTTTTTTTTTTCAAATCATGCCATCATCATCATTTAGTAGTCGGATGTTATTATATGTCGGAGAAAGAATATTATTTAGAAAGCATACTTTCTGGGAATATACTTTATAGTATACTTTCTTTCTGGGGAGGAACGCATGCCTCTCATTCTACCCGCACCAGAAGGGCAGCCGGGCGTCGAAGGGCGCTTAATGCAGCTGAGTCGCCGCCAGACCAGCCAGGCCCAAAGAGGTGGCACACAGTGGTCGCTGGCCGCACTTGGTGATGGGGCCCGCTGGGACTGGCGGGATGATACCAGTCGGGGATGCGCGCGAATGTATCTCTCGGGCCCCCGGCACATGCTAGTAGTAGGAACAGTGGGTTTTTAGTCGGTTAGAGTCCAACATAACCCTTGGCTTGCCCCAGACGGAGCGTCTCCACGAGGATTTTCTCATGGAAAAAGGTCAAGATACTTAATCGTTGATGAGATGATGATACTTATAGCTTTGTTCCAATTGACACTTCCCACTATTTCCTCTCTTAAATCCTATGGTTTATAATACGAATCCGTTACTCTTTAAACGTGTCCCTTCTACGACATTCCTACCCTGAGTACGAGAGCAGAATCGCCGGGTAGCAGCGCAGACAAATAAATTTAGCTGCGAGATAAGCGACGTATAAATCAGACGACTACAACGCACGCTTACCACGGGAAAAATGTTCCGATGCAACGCTAAGCGCTGCTAACTTCAGAGGTAACCTACTGACTTTAAGAAATGCGGAGAAAACCGGATTGAACTGGATTTTTTTGTAGCTTAGCGTTCTAATTTTGAAAATACTTTGTTTCTGGACGATGATATAAAGTAAGATTTTTTTTTAATAACCACAGAGGAAAGAAGGCGCTTGTGGCTAAACAATAACAGCCGCACGGGACGATGTTCAAGGTTAAGCCACAATTGCCAAGGTCGGTCTATGGATGGGTGATCATCATAACATACCAAGTTTCATCCGGGCCTCGGAAAGCACGTTAAGCCGTTGGTCCCAGCTCTCCTTTGTAGATCTTTGACCGTCGTTACAGGTAGTCAGTGGCCCAGAAGTCTGACAACCAGTCTTACCAACGGGTGTCGTATTGCCCAGTACTAACTGAGTTGTGGAGGCCAGATAGGCAGTCGCTCCATATAAAATACTAGCCTATGACCGCGGCTTCGCTCGCGTGGAGTTCGGTAATTGTCCAACGGGATCATACTACCGGGATAAAAATATCTTAAGTGTTAATCTAGGTTATGAACTATCTGTGTGCCAAATTCTATCCAAATCCGGTCAGTAGTTTGTGCGTGAAAGAGTAACTAACATCCAGACATCCTTACATCCATACATCCTCACAAACTTTCGAATTTATAGTACTTATTAGTAGGACTGGTATTCAGCTGCATCCGGTAAGACTGGAAGCCGACCCCAATAAATTTGGAAAAAGGCTAGGCATATGATAAGGTACAGAAGAAAGGAACATTTGAAAAAAAAAAAACTACAAAAAAGTTATAATAAAATACCTACTTATAGCTAACTTCACACGTATTACTTACATGTGCACCTAGTGACTTGTGGGTGATAAAAGTCCAAAAGATGAATTAAAATAGTCGCCTTTATACATCTGGGTGAATCTATTCCAAGGTGAAGAAAGGCCTCCGCTTATGTCGAATTATTTCACCTGGAAGATATCACCTACGTGAAATTCTTCCAAGGCGAAATGAGGACACCAAAAAATCTATTTTGTTCACCCGGGTGATATCACCCAGGTGAACAAAGTGGAATAAACCAAACTAATGCGGTGAAAACCAGATTAAAGTTGATTTTAGCAGTTAAAGTTAAAGGGCCTAAAATGGCCGCTTTTATAAGCTTTTTGGTTGAAGCTTCGTGAAGGATTCGTTTACACCCTGTATTATGTAAGCCACCAAACACACTCAAGCTATAAACTTTCGCGACATTTTCCTATAAAACTATCAAAAATAACCTGTTCTAAAACCCATATTCACTAAACCTAACCCGGCTAAAGCTAAGCCTCACCAGTTTCAAAACCGTTTTACGTAAAACTATTCGCCAAATGTTTTATGCCCCCGACGAGTAAGCGGAGAAGATTGCAATTTGCTCCTTACATTAAAATATGCTGGCACAATTTGTGGATATTGGATAGGAATTTATATTACGTGGTGGTTGGTGTCTTGTGGGAGGATTAGAAGGTGTTCGAATTTTTAGGTTCAGTCAAGATGCATGCGAACTGTTAAGCAAGCAAATTGCAAAATATGCTTCAGGCCCACAGATATAATGGGTGTAACAAGACCCTTAACGAAGCCGAAAGCCACTTGTTCTCCCCGTCATTGCAATATTGTTTTTGTTCTAGACCATACCTGGGAACCTTCTAGTTACGGAGATATTGGGGGTCTAAGTTCTAACTTTTTTTTAATGTTATTACTTTATTTTATCCATACTGGATGGTAACAAACCCTTCCCGAAGCCGAATACCTCCACGACCTCCGTATTATTCAATGCATCCATGAGCACAATGTTTTGAATGCGTTACATTGAGTCTGACTGTGAAACGCAATTTTTCACTCCAAAAAACTCGTTTAACCCAGACAGATTTTTTGCGTACAGTTACTTAGTTTGATGTACAGCATGCTTGGTGGACGTCTTCGTGAAGGGTCTGTTTATACCTTGTATAACAAACATTTAATTATTTTCAAGAAATTTTGGCTGGAACTAAAAGACTTCCAAACAAATCACTTACGCCCGGTTTGGGTCGTTGGATGTCACAGTTTTGGAATGTTTGGTTCTAGGACCTCCCACTTCCCTGATGGTGTTTTGCTCCACCGTTTTAAGAACAATGGTGATGAAATGAATTAAACAAAGTAAAGTGCCTCTGCCTACGATACGATACGTAAGTCAGAGCAAAAAATATGTGCTACGCAGTAAAAAAAACAAAATCATTTATTTGCGTAAATAAGGTACAGGAGGATCTTAAAGATAAAGTATATTTCTCTTATTCTGCCATTAACTTCGGCGTGCAAATACATAAATAGTTATTAATTAAATAACAAAAGATAAATTGATTAATTTGAAACATGCATGCAGTATCCGTAGCAGAGTTTGTAACAGGTCGCGTAGCACTTCTTAATGAAGAGTGAGAATTTTAACACACTATTCGCATTGGGTCAACGGTTTACGAACCGATTATCTACTTGATTATCCTTTGTAAGTTTGTACTAAGAATAATCAAGATAGTTACATCTTTCTCAGTAACCCAAAACCAGCTGAACGAAATTGGACGAATAAAGATCATGTCGTGAATACATAGATTATAATTGTCCATGAAAGGCAGGCAACACCTGGTTACAAACTAAAAAATGCAGTCGTTCATATTCCATAACAATAAACCACTAACTAGCTAAACATTACTACCGTAACAGCCAGTGTTGCGCCAATTTTCAAATAAACATAAAACGATATTCGTCCGATAGATAGTGCTGTGCCGTTACTGTTATCGGGGACATAAAGTCGAACGGTTCGAAATTAAAAAGAATAACGGTCAGCGACATCGCCTCAGGCGGTTTGTGAACGGTTCCTGATATTTTGTATACACGTTATAACGGTTACAGACGGGTTTTTTTTTCACAATTATCTCGGCGGAAAAGGGTTTGGATTTTTCTTTGTTGTTTTTTGAGGTTGTTTAATGGCCTGCTGTGACAGATTTGCTGGCTGATTCATCATAATTTGCCTAGTCATCAGCAGTGATAGCCTAGTGACTCGTCGGACTGCCAAGCATAGGTCACGAGATCGAACCCAAGGCACGGACCTTTGATTTTTCGGATTCATGTGCGTATTTAATTATTACTAGCTTTGGTGAAGGAAAATATCGTGAGGAAACCAGCATGCCAAGAGATATTTCTCGACGGCATGAAAAGCAAAGTCAAGTCAGCTGAATTCCAGTATTTTACATGGAGCGATTGCCTATCTGACCTCCACAACCCAGTTAGTACTGGGTAATACGATACCCCTTGGTAAGACTGGTTGTCAGACTGCACATGCTGTAAGAGATGTAGCGGCCATTTAAGGTGGTACAATCAATTTAAGTTGTCGAGCTAGGGTGCTGTCGTTGTGGTGAGTTATTGGTCGTTAGGTTGAACCATCTTTGCACCCTTTGCAAGACACAATTTCAACAACTAAAGGTATTAAGCCAGAAAGAAGAAAGTTCCTTAAAGGTAAAATTTCGAAGGCGACTGCAAACGCTTCTGTACGTAGATGACAATATTGTCGCCTATCATGATTCTCCTGCCCTTATCCAATGTATTTGGGGTCGGCGCAGCATGTCTTCTTCTTCCATACTTCTCTATTACTAGTCATCTCATCAGACCCCTCCTTTAGTGCCATATCATCCTTCACACACTCCATCCATAGTTTCTTTAGCCTTCGTCTACTCTTATACCCATCCACAGTCATACTCAAAACTTTCCTCACGACAATGTCCTCATTCCTTCGCATCACATGTCCGTACCAAGACAACCGATTACCACACAACTTTTCAGTCACCGGCGCCACTTTCAGACTTAAATGTTGCCACCCGTTTACCTTCAAGCAGATCACGTAATGGATGGTCACTGCCCACTCTGGACACCTGCAATGGCAAAGCACTCCAGATACGCTGCTCCATCCAAAGAATCGAATGGAGGAAATGCTTTAAAAAACAAACAACATAACGCCTATAATCCCCGAAGGGTTAGACAGAGGTGTATAATTATAATAGTACACCCACATTTCGCTGGTTATGTTGAAGTCTCATGTAACCGGGCGCAAATCCAGACTTCGTGGCTGTTACTGAGAAATTCCTGATGGAAAACCCAATAACACTTTGCCCGACCCGGGAATCAAACCCAGGACCTCATGCTCAGCAGTCGTACTTGCCACCACTAGACCAACGAGCCAGTCATCAAGAAATATCAACTACTTTCCACAACACCGAGCTAGAATCATCATCATCATGGGGGTCGGCGCAACACGTTTTCTTGTTCAATTCTCCCCTGTCAGACGTCACGGCATCATTTAGCCAGAATACAACCTATTTATATCCCAAAAAGCAGCTACGACTATAATTAATAAAAACTCACATTACCCTTCAATCATAATTTTATAACCATGGTAACCATTCTACAGTAGTGTGTCAAAACGGATTTAAAGTGACAACGCTCACATGGACGTCAGTCAACGCGAGACATTCTTGGCATAGGCCCACAGAGCATCTTATATATCAGGCCTAGTGTGGGTTGATTCTTGGGAATTGTATACTCACGCTTGATTTGAGTAACAAGGTGAACAGTATTCTATGGTGGTGTCATTGAGAAGATTAGAGGAGCTAGTCCAGGGAAGTACCACCATAATTATTTTTGTCGGTGAACAGCGTTGCTGTGTGACGGTGTGCGACCGGCATGAGACATTTGTGATGTTGCTGATGGCATAAACATGTTGAGGTTAGCTTCCAGTCTAACCGGATGAAGCTGAATACCAGTATTTTACATGGAGCGACTGCCTATCTGACCTCCACAACCCTGTTAGTACTGGGTAATACGATACCCCTTGGTAAGACTGGATATCAGACTTTTTGACACTGACTACCTGTAACGACGGTCAAAGATCTACAGATGATAGCCGGGACCAACGGCTTAACGTGCTTTCCGAGGCACGGAGGAAACTCGGTATGTAATGGGCGGTCACCTATCCACAGACCAACCTAGGCAAGCACGACTTAACCTAAAGATCGACCCAAGCGGCTGTTATTATTTTGCCACCACAACCATCCAACCATAAACACTACCTTCTATTCAAATAAATAAAAATTGAAGTGAGTGTTTGTAACATCAAAATAAGTTCTGCTTTTTACTGAATGCATACGAAACATAAAACATTTACCCACCAAAAACATTCTGTAAAAAACTAGCCAAGTCTCGATGGACCTGCTTGTTTATCTCTAAAAAGTAATGAAATCTAGACAAAGTCGTGCCAAGTCTAAGGTTCCTTACTGCGATTTCTTTATTATTATAGTTAATTTTGTGTTACTTGGCCGTTGAAGGGTACACAAGGGTACAAATCTAGGCGCTCCATGACACCATTGCACCAATCTGACGCCTGAACCGCTACCCATTGACGATGGAAAATTGCCACTTGGAAAACGTTGATTCAATAACCAGTCAATTGTAGGCTTGATAAAGCTGCGTATTTCAATAATACTTAGGTATAGGCGAGCCTGAAACAAACAGTATAAAAATAAAAATCCAGTACAGGCGTACTTCTACTTTTTTCCAGTAACCTTAACAAACATAGGTAGTTATTACAACAGATATAACATTACCTGTAAACAAAATTGACTTGTACCCACTAACGTATAAAGAATGTTCAACGGCCAAGTCACACAACATTAACTATGATAATAAAGAAATCGCAGTACGGAACCTTAGACTTGGCACGACTTTGTCTAGATTTCATTACTTTTTAGAGATAAACAAGCAGCTCCATCGAGACTTGGTTAGTTTTTTACAGAATGTTTTTGGTGGGATTTCACTTCTTTTTGTAGAAACGTGGGCATATTGATTTATTTTATTAGATTTTCTTATTTGACACAGTTTTTTTCTTTTTAGGAGTATTTTTTTTTATTATTACAAATCTTTGTTTTCATTTTTTCCGGTTCTGATTCTTCAAACGAAGCGGCCCACCAAGTTTAATATTTTTTGTAAAGACGGTATGTCGATCTCTAATAGTTTGGTTGGGCTCTTGTGTTTTCTAATCAGGGTCACCAGGTACTCCAGATCTTCGATTATCCTAGTTTTATAGTTTTCCCTTTATGTGGCCATTAAACCCTAACTCTGTACCAAATTTCATCTCTCTGAGTTTATGGGAAGTACTAGTTCTATTCTGATGATCATGAGTGAGTGAGTGTCATAAATGCGAAACTTTGCTTTCACTTAACTTCGGAATTAAATGACCTACAGACTTGAAATTTTGGATTTTAAGTATGTGATTATAGCTTACTGGATGACGAAAATTTCTGCGTTCTGGTCTTATCCAGAGGTTCTCAAATAGGGGCTTGAAAATGCGGAGAAATGGTTCCAGTAAAGGATGGTAAGGCAGTGTTTGCTTCGCGCTCGACTTGGCGGGGGCACTGCCGTGCATCCCGATTTTTGTCTGTCTGTTTGTTCCGGCTAATCTCCGAAACGGGTGGACCGATTTCGACGAGACATTTACTAGAAGATAGCTGAGATAATTATATCATAAGAAATAATTTAGGCTACTTTTAGAAGAAAAAAGATTAGGGTTCCGTGCATAAAAATTAAAACCCTTATAATTGTTAATAAAATCCGATAAAAATACGGAAGTCATATTTTTATAATACTTTCACGCAGACAGAGGTCGCAGGCAACAGCAGTAAATAAGTAAATATAATAATAAATTTATTTTTGTTAACTTTCACAAATTATAATCTTTTTTTAAGCATGAACAATATACATTTACTAGGAGAAACCATGGGGAATCAATTTACTCCGGCTTATTTATGTCACAGCTTTTGTGTTACAAACACAGCTGTCTTAATGACATATAAACACTGGAAGAAATTAATTCTAATACTTTTTTGTTTAAAAGAAGGAAACGACTACATACTTCTTCAACTTGTAATCTTTCTCAATTTATAAGACTAATACGAAACACATAATAGGCTGTAAAAGCATTTTTCGCAACAAATAACGATTGTCACTTGGAGATGGGATCATTTTCATAAAATTATGAGTTCCGGAATACTATGTTAGTAACAACATGTAATTTTAATCGAACAGTAGTAGGAGAAAAACACTTTTAAAAACTTTCTGCGACATAAACTGATTTCCAAAAAACACTAAAAAGGTTTTAAATAACTTGACTTTAGGAAGTCAAGTTATTTTAAACTTTAAACTTACTAACTTATGGCTCGTATGGCTCGTACATAATTTGAGGCACCATCACGCGACGTCGCGTGATGTATGTACATCAAAGGGCCTTTACGCGACGTCGACGTCAATTAACGTCAGGAAAACAACCAAATTCCTAAACTGATTTTGATGAAATTGGGGACATTGGTCCCCAAATTCATTTTTCAATTCAAAAAATCGTCATTCATTAAAATTGTTGGGTGGTTGGTGGTTGGTGGAAGCATATCCTTTCAGATGAAAAAAGATTTTTCAAATCAGTTTACAAATGTCGGAGTTATGAACCTACGAGGCAACAAACATAAAAAAAACAAGAATACGACCGAATTGAGAACCTCCTCCTTTTTGAAGAAAGTCGGTTAAAAGTTGTTAAGTGTGTACATACCTATTGGTGCTCGTAACTGTACTTAAATAAGACACATTTTCAAAACTAACTAGTGGTCACCCAGTGGTCAAAGTTCGACCAATAGACGTAATTCATTAAGATTTTTTTATTTGTCTGTGCTCCTTCTCTATAATATGAGCTTTAATTATGCCAAATCAAAGATTTTTATTCAAGTAGATTCTCCATATAAACTTTTATTACGCCAAATCAAGCACTCCTCCTTCAGCGCAATGTGCTTAAAACTGGTCAAGTGCTAGTCGGACTCGCGCATGAAGGGTTCCGCACTACTACCATCATAGTAGCGGAGCCCTTTTATTTTATTATTATTTGTTGTAATAGCGGTAACACACATTCTGTGAAAATTTCAATTGTCTACCTATTACAGAAATCATGAGATAGGTACAGCCCACTGATAGTCAGAGGACAAATAGACAGCGGAGGCTTCGTAATAGGTTACGTTATCCTTCGGGTACGGAACTCTAAAAAGGGGTACAAAGTTTTTTCTTCGTGTAGACAATATAAGAAATTCACTACACACACACGTCTCTAAGAAAATCAGAATTTTCTCTGGCACCCCGTAAATCAAATCAACCATTAGGCTCCCTCCACACTCGCGACACGTGATTAGGCTCCTTCCACATGAGCTACACGTGAGCTATTTAAGCTGAGTTCAGCTCCGTAATATAATAAAGCACCAGACTTGTTGTACTGTATTAGATTTACTACTCACCTATTGTTTGTAGAGTAGTGAACTGGGATAGAGAGTAAATTACGAGATTTTACGTTTAATGTTTTACTATTTAAAACTGCTTGAACTAGACTGAAGGATGATATGTCTAGAAAGGAGGTGACTAATGAGATGGTGAGTAATAGAGAAGAGTATGGAAGAAGAAGGCATGCTGCGCCGACACCAAATAAATTGAGATAAGGGCAGGGGGCCTACCATGACATCTTAAAACAGGAGTAATTCCAGTGTGGGAAAGAGATGGCACTAGACGACCTGTATAGCTCTGTCTTTTTCCCACACTGGAATGACTCCTGCTTTAAGACGTCACAGTAGCCCCCCAGGAGAATGATGACATATTAAACTGCCTAAAGCTTTATGGCTCTCTCTCTCTCTCTCTCTCTCGCTTGGAGTTCTGTAGTATTTAACTACCCTCTGGATAACAGGCGTGCGGTTATGCATGTGTTTTCAAACTGCCTCGTTGGGTCGAACGGTTTGGTGAATAAGTGGTTTGACTTTGAGTGGATGCAACGCACGATTAAAGCATTGTTGGCTTTAATTCTACTTTTGAACCTTTTACGAAGCCTAATCTATTCTATACAAATAAACAAAATTGAAGCGTCTGTTTGTAATATCAAAATTACTGAATGCAAATCATCGCCATAGTATAATGCAAAGTCGCTTCCCGCTGTTTGTCTGTCCCTATGTATGCTTAGATCTTTAAAACTACGCAACGGATTTTGATGCGGATTTTTTTAAATTGATAGAGTGATTCAAGGGGTAGGTATAACATACATATATATGTATTTCATAGCACCCGTGCGAAGCCGAGGCGGGTGAAAATATATACGGCACTTATAAAAAAAACGCATTTTTTAAATTTTGTCTGTCTGTCTGTTTGTTGTCTACGAAACGGCTGGACCGATTTTGACGTGACTTTTACTGGCAGATAGCTGATGCTAAAAGGTCTAACATAGGCTAGTTTTTAGAAAAATAATTACGGTTCCGTGCAACAAAATTAAAACCCTTGAAATTGGAAACAAAATCCGATTCATAAAGGGGACTAATATATTTTTACAACAATAATAATAATTTCACCGAACGAACGTCGTCGCGGGCAACAGCTAGTTAATACTACAGTACTAGGCTTGGCTTGTTAGTTAACTCAATGATTTCTAAACTCTCTTTCGTACACTACTCTGTGCCCCCGCTCTGCAATAACATTACACTGCACTCATGACGTCACAACGCTAATCACTTACACACATAAATTATCAATACCGCGCCGTGGGTGGCGTAGCGCTGTAGCTCGTAGCTCGTAGCGGGTCTACGCTGCTACGAGATAGGACCCGTCTACGAGAATTGTGGGTTTTCTTGCGATGCTTTTTTGTTTGTGGATTGTGGTTAGAAAATTTTGTGATTATTTGTGTATTTAGAATGTAAAGCTTTACTTACGAGTAATAATCACTATCACTACATAGTATAAAACAACGTCGCTTTCTCTGTCCCTATGTCCCTTTGTATGCTTAAATCTTTGAAACTACGCAACGGATTTTGATGCGGTTTTTTTTAATAGATAGAGTGATTCAAGAGGAAGGTTTATATGTATAACATTGCACCCGTGCGAAGCCGGGGCGGGTCGCTAGTCTAAATTATAAAGTATAGATTTATAACCGCCCCGTTGGTCTAGTGTTGAGCATGAGGTCTTGGGTTCGATTCTCAGGTCGGGCAAAGTGTTATTGGGTGTTTCCAGGGATTTCTCAGTAGCAAACATAGAGTTTGGATTCGTGCCCGATTAATGGCAACAGGCTCGCCCCATAACGTGGGACTTAAACATAATTGGCGAAATGTGGGTGTACTATTAGGTACTGCTCTATCTAACCCTTCGGGAATTACAGGCGTGATGTTACCTTATATTTTACTTTTATAAATGGCTTAAAATAAACATAAAATTACTTTCAAAATCTCCACGTTTGACAGGCGCAATTGATCGATGTTACTCAGTTCCTTGGTGCAATATTTTAATTATTCGACCAAGCAACTGAACCTTGAACGGATCGTATACTCCATGTTGGGTTACCAAAATATTGTGAAACCATTTTTTTTAAATTAAATTAAAAATAGTGTTGCCTTTTCCAGTCGTCTATGGAAAAATAGGCAATTTACTTTCACTTGAAATATTTACGAATGAACTATCTTTTATTCTCCGACTTACGAGCATTAAGTTATGGGTTCGAACCCAGGCAGGCGCATTACTTTGTGTTATTTATTTCATCACCACTGCTCTCAAAACGGTGAATGAGGAAATCGGCATGACCTAAGACCAAAAGCCATGTCGCATCTACCGGGTGTGCCCGCGTGGTTGATTATAGCTCATTCCCTCTAATAGAGAGGAGGCCGTGTGTCCCAGCACTGGCAACATTATAGGCTGACTAGGTATGCCTATGTTATTTTTTATTTTTAAAATATTTTACTACAGAAATAATTTTCAACCCACATTTGCAAAAATGATTTCTAATATAGATTAGGTGCAGGAACCTCGAGAAACAACCATGTCTGGTGAGGACCTGCGTCAGGCGGAAGGTGAGGGCGCCGGGGCGCCTCTCTAGCCACTCCTCAAAGAGCCCTTGGTGCCCTAAAACATTGAGCTGATGAACGGATTAAGTAGTACGGGGGTCGTGGAGGTGTTTAAAGTAAGAATCTTACATTAAAATCATGTGAAGAAGTTGTAACTTTGACCCGTAATATCTCCGTAACTAGAAGGTTCCCAGGTATGGTCTGGAACAAAAAAAAATGATCGCAATGACAGGGAGAACATGTGCAAGTTTTGGCTTCGCTGAGGGTATTTTTACACCTATTATATACTATTTTATGAAACTAGCTAAGAGCTTTTTTGTCAACATTGACTGTTGCTGGAAGAAGATCTTCGCCAGTTCCAGTTGCCGCCACCAGCTTTGGGTTACACGTCAGTGTCGTCTCGCCACATCTGCTTGGTTCAGGCCGTACGTACGGGTGCCCAGCGGTCACTATGCATGCGGCTGGCGTGACCCAACCCATCGCATTTTAGTCTGGCAGCCTTTCTACCGTTTTGGAGCTCAGCGTGGGATTGTGCCGGTATCTTGTGCAATAAAACCTTTAACCCCTGTGGGTCTTGACAATGATGGAACTGGTAGAAGAGTTTGAGCGCAGCTCCGGAGACGAAGCCGACAATGCCGAAGCCTCAGATGTACTAAAAAAAAGAAAAAGTATTTGTCTCGCACCGGACCAAACAAAAATAATCAATAATCTAAAACATAAGAAAAAAAAATAAGACACACATGACGGGGCCAAAAGGTTCCTATTTCAGCATGGTGCTGTAACATTTAAAAATATGATACAGCGTTGGTATTCTAATAGGGCCCGAAGTGATGCTAAGTCACAGATACGAATAAAAAATCATAATAAATGCTTTTCTTAACTTTACGTGTAGTGACTCTTTGAGATAGTGGCAATGCAATGTCAGCACCATTAATGCACGTGATGCTAGATAAAAGCTCCCACAGGCACGTTAAGCCGCGCGTTGATCCGGGCTGTCATTTGTAGATCTTTGACAGCCGTTACAGGTAGTCTGATAACTAGTCTTACCAAGGGGTATCGTATTACACAGTACTAACTAGGTTGAGGAGGTAAGATAGGCAGCCGCTTCATGTAAAATACTGGTATACAGCTGCATCCGGTTAGACTGGAAGCCGATCCTAATTTAGTTGGGAAAAGGCTAGACAGGTGATGATAGCGATGACGTAACACTAAGGAAATGTCTGGGATTGACTTAAGATTCCGAAAATGTATGCCTGAGTTTCGCTAACTCTACCGGTATACAACCCAGGAATCAAACCCACTAAGACTACAACCGGCTACTACACTTAAGGTGGAAGCGCAAGGGTAGCCCGCGAAATTTAAATTTTCTCACGTTTATTGCAATTTGCAGGTCAGCCAGGGTTCCAGGTCAATTTTCATGAGTTTTTTTATATTTGCCGGTCAATGTCAGGTTGTATGCTGATGAAAATATAAATTGCGCCAGTAATTCGTATAGAGTTACAGAATTATAATCATTCAAACCATCAATACAGCCCTCCAAGTTCATATAACCCTATTCAATAGCTATTTCATGAAAAAGTCAATCAATGGGGTTAAATGAACTTGGAGGGTTATATTGATGATTTGAATGATTTTGTATTTTTCAACATAACATACCATCACGCCTGTAATCCCCGACGGATTAGGCAGAGGTGTACCTAATAGTACACCAGCTTCGCCAGTTATGATTAAGTCCCATGCAATAGGGGGCGAGCCGATTGCCATCAACCGCGCACAGATCCAGATTCCGTGACTGCTACTGAGGAATTCCTCTGATGTAAAAATTTAAAAAGCGATTAGCCCGATCCGGTAATCGAACTCAGGACCTGAGGCTCTGAAGTCGCGATTGGGACCACTCGAACAAAACGGCAGTATTTTTCCTTTCTCAGAAACATCCTTGAGCCTCGAGGTCAAATGCTATTATTTAATGTTAGTCATTGTGTATCATTCATCTTGAGGATAATAAAAGAATATGTACGAATGAAAGAAATGAAGTGTTTTTTTTTTTCCTTAAGGACGAGTTTCACTTAGCAACTAAGCACGAAACATCACGACTGTACTTGTCGAAGGATGCAGGTGGTATATATAGGTATAGTCTGGCATGAATGCTGAAATGGACCTTTTTGGCAAAGCCGTGTGGCACACAGCACATAAGTACAATGTATTTTCTCTTTGCTTTTTTTTTTCTTAGTTTTTAATTTGTTTTTTTTTTTTTTTTGTGTCTTTTTTGTATTATGTGTGCTTAAGGAACTGTCGTCAAATAAACTTTATTCTTTCTTTCTTCTTTCTTTAGTATACCCACATTATGTTTAAGCCACAATGTAATAGGCTGGCCCAATAGGGCCTACTGGGCTAACCGGGCACAAATCCAGACTCCCCGGCTGCTACTGAGAAATTCCGGATGGAAAAACCCAATAACACTTTGCCCGACCCGGGAATCGAACCCAGGACCTCATGTTCAGTGCAAAGTTCAAAATAATAATCAATATTAATAAATTTTGTAAATATTGTGTGTACACCCGGTTAGACTGGAAGCTGACCCCAAAATGGTTGGCAAAAGGCTAAGCAAATGTTGATGGTAGGAGAAAAATCACTTCTAAAACTGCTTGTGAGTTTACAATAAAGTATAATAAATCTATCTATCGAAATCTAAGCAATTATACAATTTATTTTCAGTACTGTGGTTTCGTTTACGGCCACATTCACATGAACTCAATACAACATACACAAGCAACGGTAAATTAGTAATACAGGCCCCGGCCCTTCATGAAGCCGTCATGCAAGCATTCTGTATATCAAACTAAGTAACTCTATGCAAAAATATATACTGAGAAACGAATTTTTTTTCTGGTGAAAAATCAATGTTTACGGTAGGACACGGTGTCACACGCACTCATAACATTGTGCTGATGGATGGATTGAATAGTACAGGGGTCGTGGAGGTGTTTACAGTAAAGTTATAACATAAAAAAAAATTGTTTAAAAACAAAAAGTAGAAAGGAAGCGTCCAGAGCAAAAAAATATCGTAATGACGGGAAAAACAAGTGCGTTTCGACTTCATTAAGAGTATTTTTACACCCATTATTTAGTCCTAATCGGAATTGATTCCACGACATCCAACTCGGAAGCCAAGACATGAGCCACTAGAACTCTTAAAACTTTTATGTTCTGAAATTAAAAACACATGAGACCAGAGACTTCAATTTTGTTTTTGGGTACTAGCACACGCATAGACAACACCTAAGTTTCTTCACAAATACGTGACTACGGAGTGAAAATAAAAACAAGGATTTTATAGAAAAGCTTGTAACTTTTGAAGTACAGATAGTACAATTTTGGGTACTGATTTAGTATTAAATACATGCTTGAAGTTTCATAAATATATGTTTTCTTAAGTAAAAGAAAATTATTATTATCTAACACGGAAAAATCTGCCTAAAATCGCTACCGACGGTCCGCCCAAGATGTGTTTTTAACTCACACACACAAAAATAAACGCACACAAACACACATAATGTGACATTTATAGACGCGTCAGCTGAAAAAGGCAAACAATGTAAATTAGACTTTATGAACAATAAAATAAGAGCGAGAATATTCAGCGAAAACTGAGCTAAATTAGGATATTTCAAAAGTCAAACACAACACTTGAACTTTTTTTTCTCAAGGCAAATCAAACTTTAATCCAAACTGGCGAAGGTTGTAAATTGCGTTGTAGAGATAAACAGATATGTCATGTCTGTGTTCCGAATTTGAAAGAGCTTTCCGAGGGGAGCCGAGCGCTTACCGATCGGGTACGAGAGGCGCCGAGACGCGGCGAGCACCGAATGCATTACGACGTAGTGCTATAGGGCTGGTAGTAAGGAAAACTACTATTTTTACATATATATACTTTTTGGTTGTTATACTTGTACTTTTGATGCGTTTTTGCTAAGTAGGTTATTTTATTTTGGGGAAAACAGTTATGGAGTTGTGTCGCAGTCGTGTTAATGAGTTTTTGTGATGTTATTGAATGTAAAATTAATTATTTACTAAAACTTAATTGATCTAATTCATCAATATTCTGCCATACAGATTCAATTAAACCAAATGTTAATTGGAAATTAACAAACCTCTTGCAAGAAAAACTTAAAAATAATGCACAAAAAAATCAATACCTCGAATAACTTTCATCTAGCATATAAATAGCAGTCACAGCCTAAAAAAACCTTACGAAAAAGCCGGAAAAGCTTGCCGTCAGCCCTGTGCGTAGGGCGGGGCGGGGAGGGGCGCTCGCGGGTCGGGGTGCGCGCGGGGAGGGGGCGCGTCGAGTCGCGCCAGTCGGTCGCGGGGCGCCGCGCAGCCCACACGCGTCATGCGCGCCCTCTAGCGTATTATGTTCCTCCCCGACCTCCCGCGAGCCTGCATGGTGGACGACGTAGCGACTTACTTGCAAGCGCCCTCCTCGGGACAGGTGGCTACAATTATTAACAACAAACCCATATGTAATTAACAATGATCATATTAACAGATGTTGTGAGCTAATGTTGCTTACCTAAACTGCGTCGGCCGCCCGGGTATTTTCGGGACGTACCGATTTCGCCGTCAGATCAATGTGGACGCACGTGATCCTCTAATGTTGTAGGCTGGATGCGACTGGCTGTATGGCCACATCACTAATAACAAGGTAACTTAAAAAAAAAAAGAAAAACACGTGTTCGATGAAGATTGAGAAGAATTCAAATTAAGAATCAAGTGTAACGGACTTCAATAAGGTAAAGAAGTAAATTGTGTTCAAAACAGAGCTTGTAAACAGATCGATGGACACGCTTTCGTATAAGATTGACAGTTGCAAGCGGTGACGTACCTACGTTGTATTTAAAACAATTCAGTGAACGTTTTAAAACCAAAACGACGGGAATGTGAAGCTTTGACGCAAAAAAAAGACTAACCTCAAAAACGGGATAATGGTGAATATTAATTGCAAATTGTATAATATACAAGAAATAACCTATGCTAGATTTCATCCTAAATCTTTATGAACGAGCCTAACCTTCAAATGCGACTAAATTATTTATAATAAAGGAGAATCATAAAACTGAAACATCTGAAGATTATTTCAATGTAGTTACGAAACCGAAAGACTAAAATTAATTTCTTATATGAAACAATTCAATGACTAAGAATTTGGTGTCGCGTGATTCAGGATGACAATTATTTTCATTCAATGTGATCCATAAATAATAATTAGAAAGACTAATCATATGCTGAAATATATAAATTAAACTTGAAATGGAAATCACGTATTTAACATTTACAAAAACTAAACAATATTCAAATCATGAAATAAAACTGATTCCATTTTCAAAAATCATAAAATCGGCATCAATACAAACTTCAATCAATCGAAAAAAGAAACTCCAACCTCTTTGCTAATCCAACAGCTTCAATCAACTATAAGCCAGTCTGAGAACCACAGATTATAGCAATAATAGAAATGGAAAAAAGTTAGTGAATCGATATGGTGTGGCTAAGATGTGAATAAGTTGACTGCAGGGAAACTACGGCATAGAATAGCATAACGCCCATCGCATCTGCAGTTCACCCTGTTTTGCTAAAATCGGCTCTATCCGACTGCAAAAACAATTTAGTGACTGTTTTCAAAAAAGTTTTAGTTTTAAAAAGGATTTTTTATGCGGGTTCGCGGACCTCTGTCGTTTATGTTACGTTTTACTGTAATGCTTTTAGGTTAGGATAACATGGTTTTGGGAAACGCGTGTTCTTCTTTAGTTGAAGTATTTTTTTATTGTTCTTGTTTCTGTTTGCCGAGATAAATGTTATTATACGTATTGGACTGTCCTTCGTTATATTGATTACGATTCCTACGGTATTCTTTCTGGTATAGTTTTGTATTTTCGATAATTCCATGTTCGGATACTACGAGATTTTATTTCGACTACTAAATGAAGTGAATAGATTAATACATTTTCCGTTATTGTTTGTTTATTTATACTTTAAAAGATCGTTGTTTTAAAAGCTTTCGTTTATTTTGTTCATATCTTGGAAATTTTGGAGTTATTGGCTCCGTGCCCTAATACTATGCCCTTGATCTTGATGATGAGAGAACGTTTGGTAAACATAAGCTTTTTCATGTAATACTAATAAATCGATTGGTTTTATGATTTATTTACTTTTTTCGTTATAATTCGGTTTTTCTTCGGAATTATCTTTACTCAAGAGTCCCTTTAAATTTTCACATATAGTACCAATCAATCGATTGATTTCGTGATTTACTTTGATTATTTTCGTAATTATTTTACTCAAAGCCGCCCAAAAAAAAACTTTAATGATAAATACCTACCATGTTTTTTGCGATTATTCCGAACCTGACCCGAAATCCTAACCTGGTCCCGGGTTAGGACAGCAAGATGAAAAAAAAAAAATGTTCCGAACGTAACCCTCTTCCAAACCTGACCCGTCTTATCGTTCCTATCATAACCCGAATTACGATATAGATAAGTTTTCCCCTCACCTCTTTCTGAATAAAAAGTACCATGTGTCAAATGAGAGTTTAAATATTTTTTATGTTTTGTATTATTTTTTTCGTTAATTGTTAGTGTGATATTTTGATTACTTAGGAAATATTAAACTCTCATTTGACACATAGGTACTTTTTATTCAGAAAGAGGTGAGGGGAAAACCTATCTATATCGTAATTCAGGTTATGATAGGAACGATACGTCGGGTCAGGTTTGAAAGAGGGTTACGTTCGGAACAAATATTATAATCTTTTTCAAGTTCCTAACCTAACCCGGGACCGGGTTAGGATTTCGGGTCAGATTCGGAATAATCGGTTTTTTGCGCAATGATATTACAGCAATAGCCGACTTACCGACTTTTCTCCACAATAAGTCAGGAACACCTTAACAAAACTAAAGCAACATTCAACATACATTATCAAAGAACAATTTGGAGCATCATATAATACATAAAATTGGTACATACAGATAATATACACGAGGTTGCGAAGGTACCAACCTCCCAAGTTAGCCGAGTCGGCGCTTATTCAGCACAGATAAACCGACACAACTTGAAATTCTAATTTAATTTCGTACATTTCACTTGTGGAATACGAAGCATTTGATTAAAAGTTAAATCTTGCTGTTTTACAATAAAAAGACCTGTAATAAAAGGTTTCAAAGGTAATGGATGATGAAAAAAAAACGAATTGCGAAACATTTTATTTATATTAATTAACGGGATATATTGCTTACAAAAATTAGACTCGGGATTACAAAAATGTTTAGGTCATAGTGTCCTCATTATTACAGAGCCTAAAATAAACTACAATAAAATAAAGCTTGAAAAGTTGTTACGATTCATCCAATAAAAGAAAACTAGCAAAATGGAGAATCAATGAGCCTTAAGGAGTACGTAGTATTCATGGAGAGAAATAAGAATTTTATGTTGTTTTCGCTGATTTTATGATTCGGAAATAGGAAAAGTGATGTAATACTGCAAATCAGTAACAATTATAGAAGAAAAACAAAAAGTATAACGATACAGAGGAAGAAAGCTGGTCAGCTAAAAATTAAATCAAAACATCCGACTACGGGATTCTTACCATTAAAGAAAGGAGATAAATAGTTGGATTAAATCATTTGAAACAATATTTACATATTTAGATTTTTACAAAAAATATTTTTAATCAGATGGACATACACCTTAATCTTATTATCCACATCAACAAGATTTTTGAATCTTTAAAAAAGAAACAGGGAATAGACAATGAAGAACTCAATCACGGTCTCAAGAAAGAACTATTTTAATGTTTTAAAAACGGAATATTATTAAAAAAACTGACGCCCAAAGTACCCGGCCGGCTTGCGTTGAGCGGACCGCGTCGCATCGGTGTTTCTCGATGTATCCCCCTATTATTTCTTCTATCACCCTTTTTGCCACTCGATGTATGAATGTTTTTCACTAACTGTTAATGTTGATATTTTAATGTATCCCTAATTATTGTTAGTTTGGACTTTTTTTTCTGTCTCCTTTGTGGTGCGTGAAATGTTATGTCATTTTAGATTTTTTGTTCTAATGCGTCGGCAGCCTTATATTCTGTGTGACTTGTTCCTTAGTACAAAATTCTTTGAATAGTGACTAAACATTAGTAGACAATCATGTTTCTATTTTTGTTACTGTCAATCATAATGATTCACGCACTACAACGTATATTTTGTTTGTATTTGGATTGTTACATTGATTTTACGAATTTCTTATCAATAGATTTATTTGATACATTAAAAAAACAGCTGGAAAAGCACAAAAACAAACAAGCAGGATAACATAGTACTCGTAAAAGTCAGTAAAGACAATGTAACATAATGTTCATTTACAAAAAATGGCCGGGAAAATAAAATAAGAAAATTGTCAGTGAAAGACGTTTCCTCAAAGACAATGTATGGATATACAAAGTACTTAACTATGATTAGATATTTTGAGGCATATGATTTCCTGAAAAGTAATTTATTTCCCTGGCCAGCAGTGTTTAGTCGATAATTCTGTATATGTGCATGATTCCCGAATGCACTACCCTAAAAGCGAGAATGTGTTGCACGAACCTGTTATTTTTTTAATGTTCTTTTTTAATTTCACTACTCCAAGCAAAGGAATCCATTAGTGAATTGGATTTGTATATTGATGTTTTTTTTTCGACTGCAGCGCACAGGTAATCCATGTATAATGCCTGTATGTAACCTCGTATATTTTGACTGTTGGTGTCTATATATTTATATTTAACCGTGTTTCTTTTTACATCGGATTTTTAACAGGTGTTTTAATAATTCGAAAAAATGTTTCTGCTGTGAAGATTAACATCGAAATAGTGAAATAGGTTAATATCTCAAGCGACAGTAGGAAGCTCGTTCAATAAAACAGAGGATTTTTGCCATCTATAAATAAACTGAGATAACATTTAGTCGGTTTGACTGTTAAAATATTACGATTCTTATTTTTTCAGCGCTGAAAACTCTGAAACATTTGTTGTATGAGTTTTAACATAGATTTTAGAGAAGATTACGGTAGGTTCAGTTATTACCTAAGTATAAGTAAATATTTTAAAGTTAATGAGGTTTAAACAAGCGTCTTTCTTCATTTTCGTTTCAGGATTGTTATGTCAAATGTATTCAATTTGAAAGCTTCTAGCTGTTAAGCGGTCTTAGGCTCTTTTTTCTAATTCAAATTTGTTTATTGGTGACAGGTAAAAGTAAGTATATGGTGTTACTCGTATAAGTAAAGTTATTTCTCACTATGTGCTGCCTTGCTCGTAGAAATAATGTTTACACAATTATTAATGATTTTTGATTTTTTCTTGTTGTAGTTTTAATGAGTATAAAACCTACTGTTATTACAGCCAGTTCCCCAATATTAAACATAATCAAATTATATTAAACTACAAAGTAAGTTAACACTAAAAGTATTGTGTTGTATGGCTAATAACAATCATAATCATGAAGTAACGCTAATAATCAGGGATTAAAAGTATTAAAAATAAGAACAGGGGGGTAACTATGACGTCTTATAGCAGGAGCAATTCCAGTGTAGGAAAGAAATGGCGCTAGACGACCTGCATAGCTCTGTCTCCTTCTCACACTGGAATTACTCCTGCTATAAGACGTCATATTAACCCCACTGAACCTGTATAATGTTTAGGACTTAATCTTACACACAACAAGCTCCCCGGTGGGGTACCTTAATCGATTACTTACTCTACGGCGAAGCTCACTGTTGTGAACATCAAGATCGGAATCGAGCATCGATTATAACATTTTTTACATGTAGGTAACGTTTGGGAGGAATGAGGTTAAATACGAGAACGTTGCGCTTTAAAAGAAGATGTAGTGACATAAATTGAAAAGAGTATGCTTAGATGGTTTTGTCATGTGGAGAGGTTGAGTGAAAGGAGACTAACACAAGGTATTAATTTACAAGGCAGATGTGAGTGGCAACGCCGGGAGGGGACGCCCTAGAAGGACATACACTGACCTTATTGGTGAGGTTCTTCAGAAAGGTCAGGCGCTTAGTACTCGCTACCGGCATGCGTGTGACCAGATGTATGAACGTGGACGAGGCAAAAGGAGTATGTAGGGATCGTAGCAGGTGGCGTTCTGTAGTTTCTGCCTGCCCCCATGGGACAAAGGCGTGAGTTTATATCTGTATGTAACGTTGAGACATCATTATACCATTTGTACCTTGGAAGATCGTCTTGTGGCTAAATAATTACATGCGCAGGGATCTATCTTCCGGTTAAGCGTCTTTTGCGAAGTTCAGTTCGTGAATAGGTGAACATCCATTCCATACCGAGACCGCTTCGTACCTTAGAAAACATGGCTGTCGTCATTCGTAGATGTTTGAGTTTTTATGGGTTGTCAAAAGTGTGCAAGTCTGAAAGCCACTAACTAGTCGAGGGATGTCTGTTATCCAGTAACTGCGTTGTGGAGGGCAGATAGGCAGTCGCTCCACGCGCAGGGACCACGTGGTGGCTCCCAGCTACCGTAGGCGCGGGCCTGTGGACGGTGAGTAATGGACTAGCTCGACGTCTGTACGTCTTATAACGACAGGCCGATGTGCGACGGTGCGATCGTGTTCTTTGCGCGCTTCAAAGAGATGTCAGCAAACGGGAAGGGGTCCGAAAGGGCCGATGCCTGCCAGGGTTGCGGAATTGTTCGAAGGAGATACCGCGGCTCTGGAACACAAAGAGCAAAAGAAGCAGCATCGATGGGTTTTAGCCAGTATAAGTCTGACACTCCCTTCCGCTCCGCCCAGAGGGGGAGGGGGGTCATTTGATGATTTCCCATCCGAAAAAAAAAGCTGTACCCAGTCAAAATCAAACTCATCATTCTCCTGCCATTATCCGAATTTATTTGGGGTCGGCGCAGCATGTCTTCTTCTTTCATACTTCTCCAAAGTCAAACTCAAACCATTTATTTCAATTAGACCGTTACAAGCACTTTTGAATGTCAGAAACAAAAGGATTAAGCTACAGTCGCAGTCACAAGGCATTCATGTTGTGATTATACATATATGTGAGAACGATACAGTACGACTAGAAGCAGACCCCAACATTTATAGGAAAAGACAAGGCAGACGCAGATGATGATTATACCATAGAATATGGGAACCGTCAACTTCAACGTATTTATTTAAAAAAAGAATCACTACATATAAAACAAAGTCGCTTCCCTCTGTCTGTCGGGATGTATGCTTAGATCTTTAAAACTACGCAACGGATTTTGATGCAGTTTTCCTTAGTAGATAGAGTGATTCAAGAGGTTTATGTGTAAAACATTGCATCCGTACAAAGCCGGGGCGGGTCGCTAGTTCATGATAATAACAAAAAGAAAACTTTCTAAATAAGCATTCACTATTGTAAGTTTCAAGTTCAGCATCCTACACAAATACATACATAAAAACATATTGAGGAGAAGCAAACAGAAATAAAGTTTATTACAGTCATAAGTGTATCTCTGGTAGCAAACAATAAAAAATAAGGAAGAAATAAATAAGCATAGACAAAGAGGATTTACTTATAATTTCTATGTATGGAGGTCGTAAATCTTTGATAGAACCTTTTTATGTGTTTCATTTGGCTAATTGTCTGTGAATAGTAATGGGGATGTTATGGTAACAATAACTCCGTGTTTGGGGTCTTTCAGTAAAGTTATCTATGCTTGTGAAGGAGCTCGTCATTAAACCGCTCGGGTCAATATTCAGGTTAAGCCGTGCTTGCCTAGGTTGGTCTGTGGGTGGGTGACCACGCATTACATACCGAGTTTCTTCTGTGCCTCGGAAAACACATTAAGCCGTAGGTCCCGGCTGTCATTTGTAGATCTTTGACAGTCGTTACAGGTAGTCAGTGGCCCGAAAGTCTGACACAGTCTTATCTTGGTATATCGTATAACCCAGTTCTAACTGGGTTGTGGAGGTCAGATAGGCAGTTACTCCACAGCTGCATCCGGTAAGACTGGAGGCCGACCCCAACATAGTAGTGAAAAGGCTAGGCAGATGACGATGTTCTATGCTTGTGTAAGTAGGTTCGTATTCTAGAGCAATTCTCAAGTCGGAATCTCGTTTGAAAATGATCAGGTGTCATTCTTACTTCTTGTTCTTCGCTCGTATTCTGATTTGTCCTTCTCTCTCCCTATAAGACACCTAAAGGTAATACAACGACAGTATGTTTAAGTCCTTAAACGAGGGTGTGCTATACCGGGACTGCGGGACTGTTCGCAAGAGATACCGTGGCCCCGGAACACAAAGGGCGATGAAGGAACATGGGTGGGTTTTAGTCAGTAAAAGTCTGACACGCCCTCCTGCTCCGCCCGGAGCGGGAGGAGTTATTTGATGATTTCTCATAAAAAAAAGTACGTGCTATACTCCTCTGCAAATTCCTTCTGGGCAATACAGGGGTGATGTTATGTAACGAGTCCAGTCCTTATGAGGTCAACTTTGAAAGACGCTATCTCCTTGTTTGAAAAGTACAAAAAAAGGAATTAAATAGGATTCAATGAAATTAGACGGTTGTATTGATGATTTTAATTATTAAAATTCTGCAAATACATACGTGTTACGATCTCGAATCATATTTTGTTCAGCATACAACCTGACACTGACCTGTTAATTGCAAAAAACTTAAAGAAAAATTTAATTTCGCAGGCTACTTTGGCGCTTCCCCCTTATACTCAGCAGTCAAGTTGACGACCTCATCATTTACCTCGCCTTTTCCCAACTATGTTAGGGTCGGCTTCCAGTCTAACCGGATGCAGCTGAATACCAGTATTTTACATGGAGCGACTGCCTATCTGACCTCCACAACCCAGTTAGTACTGGGTTATACGATACCCCTTAGTAAGACTGGTTGTCAGACTTTTGAGGCCACTGACTACCCGTAACGACTGTCAAAGATCTACAAATGACAGCCGGGACCAACGGCTTTCCGATGCACGCAGGAAACTCGGTGTAACGTGTGCGGCTTAACATGAAGATCGATCCGAGTGGCTGTTATTATTTAGCTACGATCTGTCGAGTTGATGACCTCTAGACAAAAAATCTTTGTCTTTTAGGCACCCTAAAAACTCTTTTAAAAATTATTTTATCACAACCAATTAGCTACAGTTACATCTCAGGTCCCACTTAACACAACCGTCGCAACCACCGAAGTTCAGTGATACATCATACTTTACTCGCCACAATTTATGTAGTAACTTGTATATAGTTCCATCAGTATGCGGCCTACGTCTTGTTTACTAGATAACGCTGAAATCTTATATTGATGCTGTAAATCACGGGTAGGAAAACATGCGGGAAAAGAAAGGTTATTATTTTCTATAAGATGTTGCGGCGTGCGGTTGGTATAATCCACTTTGGTGGCGTTAGGTTGGTATGATTTAGTTAGCATGTAATCCTTCTGCAGGCGTTTTCTTATAAAGTGATGCGTTAGTCATTTCGCGGGCTTTTGGTGTGCTGATCCTTTAATAGATCTGGATAATAAATAGATATCCCTTTAGATCTAGGTGATTTTCTAAATTACTTAGATTATTATACAGAGTGGATAAAACTCGTGGATCAAACGAAACAGGGCGATAGTTGGAATAATATGCTGTAAAAAATATCTCTGTGGCAGAGCCCTAACTTGATATCCTTAAAAATAATGACTATTTCAGTGTTTTTTTTAAGAAAATACCAAAATTTGTAATAAATAGGCAATTAGAGTAAAATTTTAAAATAATAAATGGTGTTGAGTTGCTTCTAGGAATTATAATCTTCACTACAAAAGTGCTTTTAGTGGGTACCATGATTTATAAGTATTGGCACTTTTTCAATATCTTTAATTCTCAGGAACAAATATTTGTAAGTTTAGAACATTACTGCAAACAAAATGTACCACCAAAAGTTACTTTTGATCTACGATTTTTTCTCAACCCTGTATGTGTACAAGTAGATGTGCAAATCCATCTTTTATGCGTTTTATATTTTTCACTTCTGTCTTTCGTTTCGTAGGCTGTTAGTTAATTTTCTGTTTTTTTTATTTATTTACCTAGTATAAAGGTATTTTAAATTCACGTCTATTTGTCGTCGTCAAAACAATTGAAATCTTTAACTTTCACGTAAAACAAGAAAGACCGCTGCTTAGCTACGGTACAGTTTTCGTAGATCTTGTATTGACTACTAGCTTATGCCCACGGCTTCGCCCGCGTGTATTTCGGTAACTGTCCCACGGTATCATAATAGCGGGATAAAAAGTATCGTATATGTTAATCCAGGTTATAAACTATCTGTGTGCCAAATTTCATCCAAATCCGTTTAGTAATTTTCGCGTGAAAGAGATCCTCACAAACTTTTAAATCCTCATAAAATTTATAATACTAAGTAAGATCTGATAATTTCAAGAAAAAAAAAAAATTCCAGATGTTTATCAAGGAATCATCATAACCATACTCCGGCTCTATTTACCTATTTAATTTGCGTTCGGTGAAGTAAGACTTCTTTTCTCAAACATCTCATAGTTACTTAAAAAAAAAAATGTTGTCTTTTTCTGAGAGCTTTTTAAGGAATTAACTGTAATGTAAACAGAAACAGCCATTAAAACAGAACATTTTAAACCCCAACTACTAACCAAATTCGCTCCCAAAAAAGATGTCAGATCTTTAGTTTTAAAACTTAATTCGTGTTAAAAAGTGCTAGAAAATTCAGGAACGGCAATCAAAGTTAAGTTGGAATGGTTAGACATAACCGTTTGGTTAGCTGATAGTTAGGGGCTGGTGCCAACTGTGACTGCTGTGCCAAGAGATCCACGGGATGCGACCTTGGTGGAAAAATTTCGTTTTTTTTTTTTGACGAGTATTTTAGAAGAATTGCGTTGGAAGCCTAGATCTATGGCTTGTGGACAGTGAGTCATGGGCTAGCTCGCCGTCCGTCCGTCTTATGACAACAGGCCGTGTCGACGGCGCGTTCGTGTTCCACGCGCGCCTCAATGAGAGTCAGTCAGGAAGGGGTCCGAAAGGACCGATGCCTGCCAGGGTTGCGGGACTGTTCGAAAGAGATACCACGGCCCTGGAACACAAAGGGCATAAGAATGAACACAGAACATGGATGGGTTTTAGTCAGTACAAGTCTAATACTCTCTTCCGCTCCGCCCAGAGTGGGAAGGGGTCACTTGATGATTTCAGAACCGTAAAAAAAAAGCCTAGATTTATTCAAAGTTTTGCTACTAAGGAAGGATTCAATTCAATTAACTAGAAACTGATTTTGTTGGTTAAAGCAGTGACTTAATAGAACTGGCGAAATGTGGGTGTACTATTAGGTACGCCCCTGCCTAACACTTCGGGGATTACAGGCGTGGTGTTATGTTATATTAAAAGAACTTTTTAAATTCTTCTTCTTATGTACCGGAAGACGTGGCGTTGGAAGGCCTCCCACTAAGTGGACCGATGACCTGGTGAAGGTTGCGGGGATCCGCTTGATGCGAGTCGCACGGGACCGGTCAGTGTGGCGACACTTGGGGGAGGCCTATGTCCAGCAGTGGACGTCTTTCGGCTGAAATGATGATGATGATGATGATGTACTATGTAGGCAATGATTTGTGGGAAAATACAAGGTTTTTTGCGGTGCGGCTAATGAGTAAATATTAAATCAAAGGTAATTTATTTAAAATTATTTAATTTATTTGAAACTAGGACTGGGACCGTGGGGTCCAAGTGCTCACAGCCTTTTCAAGGACATTTCAAAACGTTTAGTTGACAATTCCCGTGACCCAAGGGCTGGCTTTTACCTTGGCCAAAGGCTTAGCGTTGCCATACAACGTGGCAACGTCGCCAGTCTCTTGGGTACATTACCAGTTGACAGCGTTGAGGAGTTTTTTGACGCCATTTTTTAAGCTTATTCCTACGTTAGTTATTTTAATTTATAAATTTTAATTTAATGTATATGTTACCGGCCAAACCCGATTTCAGGCCAAACTAGTTTGTCCTAGGCCAAACCGGTTTACTGGTCTATATTAAACTGCGCCCAACTTGGATGTAGCGCTCGCAGGCCGCTGCCGCGGCACCGTTTGCTACGCTCGCTCTGCTGGCGCGTGGTTGGTCACCAATCTAACCTAACCTAACCCATTTAGTCGGGGTGCTCTATGATTGTCCTTTTGTGATGATCCCTAGTTTGGCCTAGGACAAACTATTTTGGCCGGAAATCGGGTTTGGCCGGTAACATATATAACATATTGAGTGGATATTAAGTAATTCCATTTATTCAAGCTAGGCTGAAGATCAGAACTTTTTGAACGTCAATTACACAAGACAGTCCTCGAAAATGTCCCCATTCGCGTTTAAAAAAGAGCTTTAGAAGCTTTTCGTTTTAATTAGTAATTAATTTTCATTCAGTGATAATCTAGTGGTGTGACCGTCGGACTGCCAATTTCGGATTCATGTGCGTATTGTATAATTATCACTTGCTTCGGTGAAGGAAAACATCGTGAAGAAACCAGCATGCCTGAGAGATATTTCTCGACGGCATTTAAAGCCAAGTCAGAGCCCCATGGGCGGCGTAATAACTCTGACACCAGGTTAGGCACTAACCACACGATAAATAAAGAATTTGTTCGAAAGTGTAACTCAATAAACTTTCTATTACTTCCATAAACAATGTAGAAATAATAAAATCTTCCTTCTTTTTTAAATGAATTGTGAAAGCATCTTTATGGCCAATACGAGTGATCGAACGTATGACTTACATATTATACCGCCGGCACCTGTCTTTCTACCTACCCTATAACGGTAACCTCCTTGAAGATACTCCAACAAATGTGCCACAACGCACGTGGTGCGTGCTGCTGCCACTGTCACGACTATGCGAAACGTGCATGTATATACTTAACGTGTTTACTAAGGGGGGTACACTTGACCAAGGAGTTTGGTTGACAGGCAAGGAAGAATGTATAATACTTACAAGGTGGAAGGGACACCGAAGCTAAAACCGATACCACATGGCATACAGGGTGCAAATGGACGCTTTACGAAGCCGTCAACCAAGCATTCTGTACATCAAACTAAGTAACTTGACGCAAAAAATATTGCTGGGAAACGACTTTTTTTTTGGGTGAAAAATCTCATCGTACCGTAGGACTCAATGTAACGCACTCAAAACAATGTGCTAATGGATGGATTCGATAGTACGGGGGTCCTGGAGGTGTGTAGAGTAAAAATCTTCATTAAATTATAGGTATTTTCAAAAAATATGTATTTTCAGAAAGTTGGAACTTTGGTATGGTCTAGAACAAAAAAATGTTCGCAATGGCGGGAACAATAACTGCCGATTGGCTTCGTTAAGGGTCTTGTTACATCCTTTATTCAGTACATAATTCTGAACCCCCCACATATTTTTTTATGATGAGAAGCAGCGTGGATACCAATCCCTGTGGATGACTGTACTTTAGTAGTTACTATAGTGACTAGTAATGAGGTATGTTGAGTGTAGTATTTACTATCACTAAACAGTTTCCAAGAAAAGTGCCATCGTTAGTTTCTTTGTAATATTTTTCTCGTAAAATGAGTCATTTAAACGTTTTCTGGTTAATTTTCGTCTACGTTGATTTAAGATTACTGCCTCGTTAGTCTGGTGGTCGCAAGCGCCACAACTGAGTATGAGGTCCTGGGTTCCATTCCCAGGTCGGACAAATTCATCATCATCTGCCTAGCCTTTTCCCAACTATGTTAGGGTCGGCTTCCAGTCTAACCGGATGCAGCTGAATACTAGTATTTTACATGGAACGACTGCCATCTGACCTCCACACAGTTAGTACTGGGTAATGCTATACCCCTTGGTAAGACTGGTTGTCAGACTTTCGGGTCACTGACTACTTGTAACGACTGTCAAACATCTTCAAATGACAGCCGGGACCAACTGCTTCGGGCCTTTCGAGTAAGAAATGGGTGGTCACCCATCCACGGACCAACCTAAGCAAGCGCGGCTTAACATAAAGATCGACCCGAGCGGCTGTTATAGTTGTCCTGTGTGAGTCTAATAAATACTTTTCTTTCTTTCTTTCTTTCTTTGCTCCTCCGGACAAAGTCTTATTGGGTTTTTCCATCAGGAATATCTCAGTAGCAGTCACGGAGTCAAGATTTGTGCCCGGTTGATGGCAATAGGTTCGCTCCCTATTACATGGGACTTAAATATGACGGGCGAAATGTGGGTGTACCTCTGCCTAATCCTTCCGGGATTACATGCGTGATGTTATGTTGTTTAATGAATATTTAAACTTTGCTCTTGTTTTCACGAGGGTATGTAGAAACTACAGGCCACCCCCTGCTACAACCCTTACTCAATTCGTAGTATTTCGGTTTAAATAATTTACTTAATATGTATTTCTACATAAGTAAACTGGCATGTCCTAGAACCTAAAATTCGAAGACATGTGACATCTTCCAACCCGCACTGGGCCCGCGTGGTGGTTTATAGCCCATTCCCTCTCATAGAGAGGAGGCCGTGTGGGGACATTATAGGCTGATTATGCTATGCTATTTCTACATGCTCAAATGAAGTTTTATAGATGATTATTTAAATATTTGAACACTTAAGACAGGCAATCGGCTTTTCACAAAACTTTTTCACCACGTCAAAAGCTATGTTGAAGAAATTTCAATACTTCTTGCAGTTTAATTCATCTTAGTTGATTAAGGCCAAGAATATTTCAGCTATAGCAAAAAAGCTCAGAGTCATATCCACACCGGTACCCCCTCATTATGGGTTATTTTAAGGTGTCTACACACTGTCCTAGTTTCACATCGTATGTGCAGGGCACATTGTGTAACCTCTGGCTTATGAGGTCGTTCTACTAATTAAGAAGTTTTATCGGATGACTTGTTTTTTCAAATAAAAACAATACAGCGAAAAGAAAAACCGCGCGGAATAATTTTTAGTTGTTCACAAATTAGCGATGCGCGCGGATCAGTTTTTTTTTTTTTTTAAGGCAAAGGCACAAAAAACAGCCAGTATTACTAATAAAGTAAATTAATATTTTTTGTGTTTTTGTTACAGATAAATGGTTGTAATTTATTGTTAAAATTAATTAAATTAAAGAATTAAATGTTTATTTATTATATTTTATCTCCCAAAGTTAATTTTATTCATAAAATGTTGACCACTTTTCTGACATAAAAACTTTTTGCTAAGATTAAAAAAAAAACCGTTCGTTTTAGACGGAGCGTCTTGATAAACCGTGCGTTTTTCATTACATTTGTTTATTTATCCGAATAATACACACAGACACAGTTCAAAACAAGGTGACTAAAAAATACAATAAGCATATAGTTTTGTGCACAAAACATTTAAGTCTACAAAAATAAGTCTATGCATACAAAATAAGTATGAACCCTGTCTCTTAAACTAGGAGACCTGTATCTTAAGAGACAGTGATCGGCCAAAATTTAAATTTAATAGAACTGAAATTTACAAGAGTGAAAGTGTGTCGATTTACTATTTTAAATGTAGGTACATTAATGTAAGTCTTAAATCAAAATGTGTGAGTGTTGAGGTGTGTGTAACATGAGTGTGTGTGTGGGAAGAGAGTGTATGTATGTGTATGTGTATTTGAATATTTGTGATGTTTGTGTTTGTGTTTTTTTTTTTTTTTTTACATTACTGCACAAGTCCGTAATGAGATACAATACGATATTGAAATTGGTGAAATAAGAGACCCTTTACGAGCAAATGTGTTATAAAATACTTTATAGTTCTAATTATTTGCTATGATAGAGGATTAAACTAACACTAATATATACTACCACATTAGTACTATAAATGCGAAGGTAAATATTGTTAGTCTGTTACTTCATTACGCTGAACATGCATCCAACATGTTTTCGATAAAATGCACGCAATTTGACAATGACCTTTAGAAGATACTACATGTATGCATGTAACTTCTACCGTGATTGGCCCACGCGGGAGAAGCCTCAGGAAAAAGTTAGTTTTATAGCAATTATAAAGGGTGTAAAAATACCCTTAACGAAGCCGAAAGGCATCTTTTCTCCCCGTCATTGCGAGCATTGTTTTGTTTTAGACCATATCTGGGAATCTTTTAGTTATGGAGATATTGGGGGTCAAAATTCTAACTTTTTCACAAGTTTTTAATGTTAAAATTTTACCTACAATACCTCTACCCGCCGTACTATTAACACAATATTTTGAGTCTTACCGTGAAACATATTTTTCTTCCACCAAAAAGTCATTTCCCAGCAATATTTTTTGCGTAGAGTTACTTAGTTTGATGTAAAGAATGCTTGGTTGACGGCTTCGTGAAGGGTTTGTTAACACCTTCTGGATTAAAAGAAACTGTCCAATGATAGACGGACGGACGGACAAACAAACAGTGTCCCGATAGGGTCCCGTTCTCACCCTTTCATTTACACTATTATTAACAATTTAGTTGTGTTCAGTGTAGTCCCGTCCTTAAAAGGTTGTAGCCACAATAATCCAGGTTACTGAAATTGAATTGTATATTGTCTACGGTCGTAGACACAGGTTCTTAGACATTTTTAATTGGCTACGCCGTAGCAGATATTTTCGTAGCAGTAGCAGATAATTTAATTTTGTATAGTTGACAATTATTTTCAGAGTAAGTAAATGGGTATGTTCGTAAATGCTAAGGACTGCTGGGTGTATGGGCTTGTTTCGTAATGTGCGTGTATTTTGGTCTTTCGGAAAATATGTAGTTAGTTATAAAATAAACTAATTGTTTTTCTCGAATTTATTGAGCGTCATTGTCTCGGCTCTATTCTGGTGGTCACGACTGTTGATTCTGGCTTTCAGGAGTAGCAATGGTTTGGGAGTAGTGTGGCGGGATGGTCCCATTTAAAAAAATAACAAAATAAAATCTTCTTTTTTTCTCTTATTAAATATACTTTTGTGTATTTACGTATGTTTCAGTTGGACGGATTGTATGAAAGACGAGTTGATAACCTATATCTTATAAATTAGGATAAGTGCAGGAGAAGGACTAATGAAGGGTTTCAGTACCAGAGAGGATAATTCGCGTATTTTAAACTAACCAGCCCAAGCTAAAACTCGTACTAGAGTTTTAACGTTATTAGTCACGTAAATACGTAAATTTTTTAATCGAAATTATAGTCATCCATATATAACTGAAATACTGTACATTTCAGTTCATGGATAAAATAAGGAATGAGCACATAAGAGGAAGTCTGAAAGTGGCGCCGGTGACTAAAAAATTGTGTGGTAATCGGTTATCGTGGTATGGACATGTGATGTGGAGTAATGAGGAGAATGTAGTGAGGAAAATGTTGAGTATGAATGTAGATGGCTATAAGAGTAGAGGAAGACCAAAGAAACGATGGATGGACTGTGTGAAGGATGATATGGCTAGAAAGGAAGTGACTGCTGAGATGACGAGTAATAGAGAAGTATGGAAGAAGAAGACATGCTGCGCCGACCCCAAGTAAGTTGGGATAAGGGCAAGAGAATGATGAGGATGACGACTGTACATTTCAGTTAAATTGTTTGCAACAAAAACAATGAGTATCATCCATTACAGGGTGTAACAGGACCCTTCATGAAACCGTCAACCAAGCAATATGTCATCAAACTAAGTAACTTTACGCAAAAATTATTGCTGGCAAACGACTTCTTTTTTGGGAAGAAAAATCATGTTTTACGGTAGGACTCAGTGTAACACACCTTAAACATTGTGCTGATGCATGCATTGAATAGTACGGGGGCCGTGGAGGTGTTTAAAGTAAACATCTCAAATTAAAAACATGCATAAAAGAAAATATTTTGAAAAAGATGGAACTTTGACCCCCAATATCTCCGTAACTAGAAGATTCCCGGGTATGATCTGAAACAAAAAACTTTCGGCTTTCGGCTTCGTTAAGGGCTTTGTTACACCCTTCCCTTTTGTTTTGTTATACATTCTTAAAATTATGAAAATCTTATTTGTAAAACGAGTATATTTAATTTAAAAAAATCAACGTGTTTACTTTACAAAAAACTTCGAAACTCGTGCAAGGCCCTCAGGCCTTGATTAATCTTATCATAATTTTATGGTTGAAACCCGAAACAAAATTCATTTGTTTCAATTACCATTTAAAAAAAAAAAAAAAAAACTGTCGCATAATAATTATTCAATGAGAACCATCTCACCTGTTTCTTTATGACGTCACAAGATGGCTGCCGTACCTCACACACGTGGCCTGCCAGTCTCATGCCAACTGGCATATTTCGCCCTTGACACTGCTCTGTTGCTCCCAATGTCCAACTAGCGTTATGAAATATTGCTTCCTTTCAATTTTACGTAATTAGTTGGCGATTTAATTGGGTAACTGAAGCTTTTTGGTGTGGTGATAGATTTATCTTTGGTGTTTCAGGTGTTTGTCATTGAATAGAGAAAGCTTGTGGAAAATCTATTGCAATATTCTGTAAATATTTTGTAAGTAACAGGGAATCTTTTGCATTTTGCAGAGAAGTGTCGTTGTCATGATTTCTGGGAAGTTTTTGGAAAAGTAACATAACGCCCGTAATCCCCGAAGGGGTGAGGCAGAGGGGGCAGAGGTGTACGACAATAGCTCACACACATTTCGCCAGTTACGTTTAAGTCCCATGTAATAGGGGGCGAGCCTATTGCCATTAATCGGGCACAAATCTAGACTCCGTGGCTGCTACTGAGAAATTTCTAACGGTAAAACCCAATAACACTTGGCCCAACCAGGGAATTGAACCCAGGACCTCATGCAGTCACGCGTAGGTAGATTTTTAGAAAACGTTTATTAAATAAGAATTATGACAAAATTTATTATTAAGGACTCAAGTAAGTAGCGATCTAACATATTATGGTGCAGTTTTAGTAAAGCTAGACTGTTATATTTACGTAAAATATGTCCACAATATTTGCCGTCTTTTCATCATGGTCGGTGTAGCATGTATTTGTTTGTAACACCCCTGTACAACCTATGACTACAAATAAAGATTTCATTTATACTTTGTTACTGGTCATCTGATCAGAGACCTCTTTTCAAGCCATATCACCCTTCCCAAAGTATTTTTCTTGGTCTTCGTCTACTCTTATTAATTTGCTGTTACATCAACACAAATAGATTGGTCACCACAATATATTTGTGGTCGCCGTAGCATGTCTTCTTCCATACTTCTCTATTACTCGTCATCTCTTCTTAAGAAATATCATCCTTCACACAGTCCGTCTATCGTTTCTTTGGTCTTCCTCTACTCTTATTTATCGTCTATTATAACTGCAAAGTAAATACTAAAGCTCAGTGCTTTCGTACTAATGACTGATTTATTTATTTTGGATTACCAACGGGTTACATTACAATTTATCTTATAAAGGGTGTAATACGACCCTTAACGAAGCCGAAAGGCACTTGCTCTCCCCGTCATTGCGATCATTTTTTTGTTCTAGACTATACCTGGGAACCTTCTAGTTACGGAGATATTGGTGGTCAAAGTTCCAACTTTTTCACAAGTTTTTTTTTTAGTTACATGCTTTTAATGTAAGATTTTTACTGTAAGCACCTCCACGACCCCCGTACTATTCAATCCATCCATCAGCACAATGTTTTGAGTGCGTTACATTAAGTCCTACCGTAAAACGTAATTTTTCACACAAAAAAAAAGTCTTTTCCCAACAATAATTTTTGCGTAAAGTTACTTAGTTTGATGTACAGAATGCTTGGTTGACGGCTTCGTGAAGGGTCTTGTTACACCTTGTATAAAACTTTTTTTTCTATCAACTGCCAAAGTACAAGCATATTTTTACATTAAAAAAATATATATTTATTTATTAAAACAGTAACATTATCTGCCTAGCCTTTTCCTAACTATGTTTTGGTCGGCTTCCAGTCTAACCGGATGCAACTGAATACAGTATTTTACATGGAGCGACTGCCTATCTGACCACTACAACCTAGTTAGTACTGAGAATTACAATACCCCTTGGTAAGACTGGTTCTCAGACTTTCGCGTCACTGACTATCTGGCTATTTTTGAAAACTTTATGTACAAGTAAAAACCGTACAAAGGCAGACTTAATGCCTTCGGCGTTTCTACCAGTCTACTTAAAAATACATAAAAACATATCATAATTAAACATTATCAACATTCTCTAAATACATTTTCATAGGTCTCGAGTTCGAACCCATGACACGCACCTCTGATATTTCGGACTCTTGTGCGTATTGTATAATTATCACTTGCAGGAAAACATCGTGAGGAAACCAAACAAACATGCCTGAGAGATAATTCTCGACGGCTTGTAGCCAAGTCAGAAGCCTATGGGCGGCATAAAATCTCTGATCTCGTGTTAGGCTACACGAAAAAGAAAGAATTAAAAAAAAATATGGTTTTTACTAACACACTAAATTAAACTGCTTCTTATTCATACGTTTCTTTATAATAAATACTTTAAGCTTTTTGCAGATTACCAGTTACAAAAAAACAGGGACAATTTCCCAAAAACAGTTTTTCAAAATTCGCTTTTAACTCCAGCAAGTCTGAAACCTGTAGCTGACAACAAAGGCTTCCGTGAAATAGATACCGGTATATTTCAGTATTTCAGCGAAATATGTATCGTTCTGGTATCGACTGCCGTTCAGATTCGATTACTGATACCGATACCGCTCCGTTCACGTGGAAGAACCGGCGTTTACCTGAAACTTTCAATCTTTTAGACCTTTTTATTAATTGCGAATTTTTTACTCTACGGAGTCAGTTTTTCTTTGAGTTATTGGTATGTTCACGACTAAGGGGATGGCAAAGTTATACCATACTCTTGCATTATGCCAGTCGTAAGTTCTTTGACACCATGAAGAACTCGTGGCTTCATAATAACAGCCGCACGACTCGATCTGTAGGTTAAGCTGCGCTTGCCTAGGTTGGTTCGTGGATGGGTGATCACCCATTACATGCCGAGTTTCCTCCGTGCCTCGGAAAGCACGTTAAGCCGTTGGTTCCGGTTGTCATTTATAGATCTTTGACAGTCGTTACAGGTAGTCAGTGGCCCGAAAGTCTATATGATTAGCCGACTTTGCTCAAATAAATGAAATATAAAAGAATTATAAAATTATATCGATTAATATTCTAAAAAATCTCAACCATTTATGCAAAGGTGGGTCAGGTAATTGCTATCACTCACTGTTCATTGTGCTGTAATCAAACACAGTCTTGTACTCTCGCCAGTTCGGTGCAGTTTTCTTGTAACGTCTGCAACTCCACGTCTAAATCGCGTATTTTGCGTACGAATGCAGTTTTCTCAAGATAGAATGCAGTTTTCCCTCGATAATTTCGTTGCATGTATTTCCGATGAATCACGAACATTGTCTATGTACGTGAACAGTGATATTCTTAGGCTGCGGTCACGTTTGCCAACCGTGGTGATGTATATGGCATGGTATTATTAATGCAAGACAATTCGATGTTTCAGAATAGGCAGCTTCTTCTGTTTCTCGTTCGAATAACTTTTCTATAATACTTATTATATGAAAGTACCTGGGCGACTGAGGTCTGCTCGGGTGAAAATATAGAGAACGGATTTTCTCAGATATGAGACCTAGCTAGATCGATTTTTCGCCCCCGTAAACTCCATACTGCAACTTTCATCGAAATCGTTATAGCCGTTTTTGAGAACTTGATTACAAATATATAGGGTGTAAAGGGACCCTTTTTTTTTGCCCTTTGTGTTCCAGGGCCGCGGTATCTCTTTCGAACAGTCCCGCAACCCTGGCAGGCGTCGGCCCTTACGGACCCCTTCCTGTTTGCTGACTCTCTTTGAGGCGCGCGTGGAACACGAACGCGCTGTCGACACGGCCTGTCGTCATAAGACGGACGGACGGCGAGCTAGCCCATAGCTCACCGTCCACAGACCCGCGAAAGGGACCCTTTTTTTTTTTTTTTTTTTTTTTTTTATCGATGGGAAATCATCAAATGACCCCTCCCGCTCTGGGCTGAGCAGGAGGGAGTGTCAGACTTGTACTGACTAAAACCCATCCATGTTCCTTCCTTTGCCCTTTGTGTTCCAGGGCCGCGGTATCTCTTTCGAACAGTCCCGCAACCCTGGCAGGCGTCGGCCCTTACGGACCCCTTCCTGTTTGCTGACTCTCTTTAAGGCGCGCGTGGAACACGAACGCGCCGTCGACACGGCCTGTCGTCATAAGACGGACGGACGGCGAGCTAGCCCATAGCTCACCGTCCACAGGCCCGCGTCTACGGTGGCCGGGAGCCACCACGTGGCCCCCGACGCCCGGTGCGTCTCCCGCGGCGGCTGGGACGTGAGATTCTCTCCCTCTCACGTCCCGCCACCTCCTTCGCTAGCATGACTGCTTCGCAGAAGGAGGTGACGGCGTCCCATTCCGTCTCGCTCCGGACCATGGAGGACCCTTCAACTAAGCATTCTGTACATCAAACTAAGTATCTCTACACGAAAATTTTTGCTGGGAAATTATATTTATTTATTGACACAAAAATTATCGCAATGACGGGGAGAACAAGTGCATTTTGGCTTCGTTAGGGGTACTTATACACCCATTTTATACAAATGTTGCTCATTTAATAGTATAAGATAGGATAAGCTCACACCCTATTACATGGTACTAATTACAAGTCATGAAACGTGGGAGTACTATATGCAAACCTCTGCCCTATCTTTCGGAGAACACAGGCGTAACGTTATGTCATATTTAACGTTGATTAAGAGCTGAGTTACTGCCTTACTCAGAGACGATAAATGATGTTTATTCTGTAAATGAAGATGTTAATTAAAGATTATAAATGTATCTATCTGCCTAGCGTTTTCCCAACTATTTTGGTCTCAGCTTCCAATTTAACCGGATTAATAAATTAAATATTATAAATCATTAACTTTAATTGAGCGGCATATTATGTCAACAGAATTGAAATGTTCTCATTCTGATACATTTTTGTCTGTCAACGTTCCAATATTTGCTGGTCAATTAAACTTAATGTTTGAATCATATTAAGTGTCATGACTGAGATACAGAATTCGAGAATAAGGCAAAATTTACTTAAAAACACGAAGATATTAATTACTAGGCACACTTAGCTTTTGCCTATACCTTGGAATCATACTAGGGGTCGTCCTTTAATCACGTGAGGTTCAAACAGGGGGAGCGTTCAGGGTCAAATCACAATTAACGACCAAACAACGACGGGGTTATAATGTGACAATCTCGTGTATCCATGGTACGAAAAAATAATGTAAAATAGGTAAAATATTTTTCCCGATTAAGCATAAGCATTTCAAATCCGAGCAATTATTGATTTTGTGTATAAAAACCCGAAAAATAAAATCTTCTATTGAAATAGATTCTTCATTCATGTGATCTTTTCAATAAAAAAATACACGTGAAGCTGAGAGCCTAAAACGTTACGACGTATCACCAAGGTGGAGGGGGTGCTGAAATACCTCACGTGATTAAAGGATGGCCCCCTAATGGGATTGTGAAGCCGTGAAAAATAATACAAATATCAAGAGTTTATCTTATCTCAGACCCTTTTGAGTCAAAAATACAGCTAGAATGCTCAGTCATTTCATTCACGAGCCTTAACAAAGCCGCTTAGTCGCTCACCACAAAGAAATTAGTCTTTCCTAGACGAAGCGCTTTACGCTAAAAACTGAAAAAAAGTAGAAAAGCTTTTTCACGTGTATCGTTAATTGTGTTTACGTTATTTCAATTGCAGTAGACTACACGGTTATGATTTATGAAAGAAACTATATATGATTGAAAACTATCACAACATTTCCCACTTTTAATGTGATTCATTTTAAAAAGCTTCGTCTTTTTGAATCCAGACTAAATTCATTATCATTTGCCTAGCTTTTTCCTGTACTGGGGTCGGTTTCCAGTCTTACCGGACCCCCGGATCTCTCGCTCTCGCATTAAAGGGAAACTGCATTAATACTTTATGTACCCGAGTAAAAGTTGTCTATGTTTTAAAACCCAGAGATCCGAATGAATTTTTTTTCCACATCTTTTCAGCCGTTTACGAGTGTTGAAGCAACAAACAAGCGCACCGTTGGCGTCGCATATTTTTTTTTCACAATCTTTAAATTTACTGTTTTTATTTTTTATAATCGTTAACAAATACATGGCAGTTCTTATTATTTATGCTGTAGTATAAATTCTTGTAGAAATACCACCCTTTCATTTTGGTACTTCCTAGCTATACTACATACACAATCTTTCACGTTATAATATTTCTGGGATAGGGTGGTCCCAAATTGCATTAAAATATTTGAAGGGTTGTCTATAACAGCATTTAGAAAAATTCAATTAGGATTAGCGTTAGGGTTTCGGAAATTGGCTGCGCTAGTCTATCGTGAAATTGAATTATAACTGCATATTATACTGACGAAAGTCATGTGAACTTATTGTTTTTGGATATAATTTAGAGAATATAAAAACTTTCGTACAGATTATTAAACTGTATATGTTTTCTACACATACAGTTTAATAATTCGTTTTGTTTTTTTTTCTTTTAAATATAGTGTCCTCTTTTTTCAAATATTTGAATAGTTGTCTCGCTCACTTGAACTGAAAATCCTATGTATCGTTCAATTATAATAATAATAAGTTTATTTTATATACCATAGAGTCATTTGTCTTATTCATTTACACGTATTATTTATATGGTAGGCAATAAGGTAAAACGGTGACGACCGTATATGTAAACTTTATCATGGCTGTCAGCGTCGATCAGAAAAGTTGTACAATTTACATAGTTCGGGATTTAAACACTTTTTCACGTGACCTAAGTACGATGAGGGCACATCTAACCTACCTACTACCCTCCGTCATTATCCCCTTTTCAGGGCCATAAAGATTTTGTCTGAGTTAGATGTTTATTTCGATGTTTCAAAGTAAGGTATGAGTCGTCTCTGTAATGATGACATTACTTTAAGATTTCACTGGTGTGAATAAACTCGACTTTTGACTCGCGTTGTTACTAATTAGACTGAGCTTTTGCCAGATTCTCTTAAAAGTAGTATGACTAAACTCTGGTGCAATGTTTGTGCAACAGTATTGTCATAAACAATGCAACTTATAAAACTACAAAAATAAAACTGTGACATTGATGATCTCCTGAAAACACATTTTATTTTCCGGTCAAACCGATGCAAACAACTGGGGAACGGTGACAAAAACCAGATATACTTCACTACAGTATCTGTCAAAGTCCGGTGTCCGGAACACGTTGTCAATTTTAGCTTCTGTAGAAGCTTAGAGTTTGCCTCGAGTTTGATACAGAGCCCAGTTAGTTTTCATTACGCTATTACAAATCTATATGCCGTTATGTTATATCGTGCAATATGTGCAAGCAATACATATCTATTGATATTAGGTACATTAGACAGATGACGTATCTAAACAGCAGACTGAAAACATCTCTCAACGTCACCTCTCCACTCAATTCTCCTTAAAACCGAGCTAATGAGACACATTCCTCAGTTCGTATCAATCAGAAGCCGAATCTGTATCCCGATCTCCGGAATCAAAGACTCGCCACTGCCGACGTCCGTTGCGTTCATTTTTCCGATAATAGCCCGCGCCATCTCGCTCACTCCTCGTTGCGCAAACGCCACCAACCCGAGCTAAAACAGGGCTCAGCCATACTAAATTTAGTTCTGCAACACTGCACCGTGTCATGCCCATAGAAAACATTAACAACCATACACCACACGATATATCGACACCGCATATTCCCAGCCAGATTTTCGCGATCACAAATTGCTGTATAATATTCAATTAGGTCGCCGATATTGATGGGAGAGCCGGCCGCCCGGCAATTTTGGTTAGCGCATCTGCTGCTCTATACGCGTAACGTTTGATATACGATTAGTTTTCGAACCGTTTTCACCAGGTTTATCCGGTCGATAGTCCATTATCGGCTGATAGCCGGTTAGCTTTCGGACCGTGGCGAGCGGCTCCGAGCGGCGACCGTTTGTCCCTCAAGGTGCGTCGCGGGGACAGCTAAATATAACCGCACACGCGGCCCGTCGTCTCACAGTTTTTCCTCGGTCCACCGTACTCCCGGCATGATGCCAGCTCGACGTCACACCTCTATTACCTCATAAATGCCAAACTTTGAGAAAGGACTTTAAAATTAGCAAGGACGCGGGTTCAAACGGTTACAGACGGGCCGCAAGCTGGGTATTTCTGTACGGCGACACCAGCGCTCCTGATAATTACGCAAGCTTCGGAACATCGAACATGGCGGCCGGCCGCGCGGCAGAAGACGCGGGAGAGATGAGCTGTCACGGGATATTTATGAAATTGGAACTAAAATAGATTCAGTAGTAGCTTGGAGCGAGTCACCTTGACGCGCGTGTCTTATGTAACACGCGCCACGCGAATCGAACGCGACGCGCTCCAAAATCGAAATTCGAAAATGTCAAAAACGTGACGCAATCGGTGACGTGTCGATGTGTGACGTAAGTTTAGTGTTGCCACTCCTCCGTTCGACTAATAAATTTATTGTTTGGCATGTAAACGGATGCGTTCGAGCCAAGAAATTACAGCGTTCGGTAAAAAAAATATTGAATGAAGCAACGGAATGATGGCGCAGTGTAATCGGGCCCGCCTTGCAGCTTTGCCAAACACTATCTTGTTTATAGTTCAACAGTTGCACAAGATTTTTGATTATGGAATGTTTACACCTTCCAGTTTCCTTGTTTCATTGTGAACGGCCTGACTTTTGTTCTCTCGCTCTATTTTTTATAGAACTTTTAATTACTCCTTTCTCCTAATGACGGCGGCGCCTATTGAAACGCTGGACCACTTAAACTTAAGTGTAGAAATGACTTTTTATTTTTACCGTCTGTAGGTAGTGTTCCCTAATGATTTTTCAGTGGTACTCGTTTGAGATGGTTGAAGTTTCGTTTGCATGCATTGTTTGATGAGTAAAGTTCGAGTGTTTGAATGTTTTCTGCGCTGGCAATACCTACCGGGTAATGTCATTTGACATTTTGTAGTATACAAAGGCGTTTGTAACATTGTATGTCTCAATAAATTCGAGTATTATAGTCACTTATATATCATTGGCATCTAAATCAGTGTACTTTAATAGTTTTAGTACATTTTAGTTTTATTTATGGGCAAGAATTGAACTAAATTGCTAAGATTGGTGTCCATTAGCTTAGTTTCCATTATTTTAATGGTAGTCTTATTTATTTCGCATTCCTCTCAAGGTTCATGAATAGTATAGATTATTATCTTTCTTTAATGCGTTTTCCTGCAAACTTGGACTTCCATTTTCAGACTACAGAAACAGGTATTTGAAAGTTGTTGTGATTGATGTTTGGTAACTAAATGTTAACATTTTTTATAAAGGTTTTTGAATAGGTATCTAATTAGTAGAGAATAATAAATGACCATTACCAGTTGACAGCGTTGAGGAAGAGTTTTTTGACGCCATTTTTTAAGCTTGTTCTTAAGTTAGTTACTATAGGTAAATTTAATTTATAATTTTTTATGTATACAGGCTGTCGCTTTGGATCCTGGTCAAATTAAAGAAGGTATCTATACTAGTGATTCTCGACCCGAATCGTTTTTTTTTTTTTACGGGTTTCGGTAAGCGTAAACCATCCCCTAGTTTCCATACTGTCCATAATTATACTGTGGAATAAACGTTTACGTTTGTGTGTGTGACGGCGCGTTTATTGAGCTAGGAACAGACGGGCTGCGTTTTAATATAGGTGATTTACTTACACTTAAGGAGTTCCGTAAAAAAAAAAACTACCCTTTTTAGTATGGATTCTGGTCGAGAATCATTAGTATAATTACCTCCTTGAATTTGACCAGGATGCAAAATGACAGCCTGGTTAATAGTTTTAATAAATAAATATAGTTCATTAGTAGAGCGATGAAAAAGTTTTACAAAAACCTTTTTAGTTTTAGTTCAAAATGTATTTGATTTTATTAGTTTGCTTGAAACTGTAAATAGGTTTTCGTTTTTCCTATTCTCTTCATCCTCTATTCACTGAAGGAAAATGTCGACAACGTCAATATTTAGGTTTTTTTTTTCTGACTTATCTTTGCGTGCTCGCAAGCGCGACTGCTAAGCATGAGGTCAATTCCTGGGTCGGGCATAGTGTTATTGGGGTTTTCCGAAAAGAAATTCACTATTCAATAGGAGCCACGGAGTTTGGATTCGTGCCCTGTAACAATAGGTTTGCTCCCTGCTACATGGGACTTTCATCTTTGTTCACTAAAGGATTTGTCGACAACGTTTATTTTACGGCATCTTTTCTTTCTGTATTTTTCAAATGACGAAAAAAATATGCCAAAAATACGTTAACTAGACTTCTTTTTTGACAGTCCCCAACCATAACCTAACCCAACTTGATTTAGACAAGACGCCTATTCTAAAGTTGTGAGGTCTTTTATTATTCACCTACCGTATGGCTCATGGTACGGAATCATAATGTATACAAGTCCACAAGCTCGATGCTCGTCCGTATTGAGGAATTAATAGGCTTGTCTGTTTAATATGGCTCCTGTGTTGTAATAGGTTATGTTACCTTTACATAAGCAGTGATAGTGATGGTCAATTGTTGACAGGATTTTGTTTTTCTTTGGGTCAGTTTTTTTTGTTGGGAAAAAGTGTAAATGTGTTTTCTTAACTTATGAATTTTGGGGCATTGCGAATTTGCAATGGATACTTTCAGTAAATACATCATAAAAACCACACAAAGAAGATAAGTAGGTTTAATTCATTGGTGTTTTTATTTATTAATTGATGGGTTTAGCTATATTTCTATATAAAAAAAAAGGTATGTATCAAAAGATTCCGATACAAGATAAAACAAAAATATTGATTATTCATGAACGTTATGTACTTAAAGTTGCTTCTCTTAACTTTGACCAAAGTTTAATAAATCCCTAGTTTTCATCTCAATTTCGTAACAGCAGTCTTTTTTGGTTCAGTTTCTGATGTGAATGATACGACAGCTAGACCAAGACCGAACTTTATTGATATACCCACATTATGATATACATCATGTTACCCTTTAAAGACATGCAGTTTTAACTATTATTATAATTTATAAATATAGGTAAGTAATTACTTAACCTACAATGAATAGGTAATGTAATGAAAAATAATAATTTATGACTTCCTATAGCTACTTATCCTCTCCCTTTAACAGAACCCCAATACAGAACTGTTTTTGAATTTGATTAAGAATACCATTAATATATTACATTAAGTAACTCGTTCAATATTAGAACAATTATGTCTAGCATTGTGCTAGACATAATTGTTCTAATCTGCATTGAATATTGAAATTTGCAATTGGTAGGTACTAACATGATTAAAAATTAGCTAATTAAACAACTAGCAAAAAAAAACCCGTTTTGCACGTTATTTTATCCCACCGCTGGCACCATGATGTGAATGATACGACAGCTAGACCAAGACCGAACTTTATTGATATACCCACATTATGATATACATCAGTTTCCATGTTAAAAATAACTGAAACTTCTTCTTTACCAGAAACGGTTAGAAATCTTTTGTAAATTGCAAAGCACACATCCCACTTTGAGAACATTACATCAATAAACCAAAGACGACCCTTAATACCAATAAGCCAAACACTCGATAACCATCAATTTTTCCAACGCAACGCCATGAAATACAAGCGGGCGGCCCGCCAACCCGGGCCATTGCAAATCATGGACCCACAAACCACAAATTGGGTGCCAGTAATCATAACTTCGCTACACCACACAACACTACTACATATCTTACGATAAGCCGCTGACAACCCTACCAGCCGAGATTAGTGACGTGCTAGCCTGTAATCCCGGCATATCCCGGGACAACACGGGAACTATTTGCATACGATCGCAGTTAAACGTCATCTGCGGGATTTGAGACAGTGCTGCGTCTTAGCGGGATTGCAGCAAGTCGGTAGTAATTTTGTGTAATTTCGCCCCGGGATTACAGGGGGTCCGGGCTTAGGGTGTGTAGGCTTGTAGTCGTGTCGTTATGGTCTAGGGTTCGACTGCTCCCGAGTTATGGGATGAGCAGATATTGGTTTAGGCTTATAGTGTTTATGCTTCGGACTGAGACTGTTGCGTCTCTATGGTTTCGTTTCAGGCTTCTCTTAATAATGAAAGGAAATAACATTTATTCACAATCAAAATAAACTTCAATTATGAATTTTAACAATTGAGACGGGTAGGTAAACATATGTCCTCTATGTCTACTTAAATGTTTACTATATTAGTAAGTACGAAATACTGGGATTAATACAAACTGAATACGGAAAAACGAAAGCAATGTTAAACGACCGTAAACTTACTTCAAACGAAAGCTTCACATAATTAAAGATCCATCAACAAACAACTCTTTAATTCCGTCTTATACTTTCATTTATTTTAACATTATTAGTATATAAATATGTAATGAACACCTGCATGTTACCCATGATCACAAATAAACGATTTGATTTGATTTAAAAAATTACCCAAAAAATCCACTGCATCCTTTTACTGCACATGCACATTTGACCCAAATTACAGCCGAACCCGGGTGAACGATCCTCAGCCTTATGCAACAATGACAACTGACAATACGATTAACATAACATATTTATTATACGCCACGTCAACTGTTCCATTGTAAAAAAAACTTCGTCGTTCGTGATTAGAATCCAAGCGGCGTATTTGCAAATAATTGTCAAGCAAGTGCAATGGCCTACGCTTACCTTGTGTTACGTGTCGAGAATTGGTCATAAGGATTGAATGTTGGGTTTTTTGTTATAACGGCAGTTTAGGAATTACCAGTGGAGTTGATATTGTTATTGTTATGTGGAAATTGAGTTTTTGTAATTTGCATAGATATTCTTGAGTCATTTCATGCCATTCGGACTGTGAAGAATGACATGTCTTTAAAGGAAGTGACTGCTGAGATAACGAGTAATAGAGAAGTATGGAAGAAGAAGACTGCGCCGATCCCAAATAAAATTTGGATAATGGCAGGAGAAGGAGATTCTTGGGTAATTTCGTGGTAGTCCTCTAGTTCTACCGGTCTGTTTATAAGATAATTTGGCGCAAGTAATATGTTGTGAAGAAGTCTTGGGTATGAATGTGGATGGCTGTATTTAAGCGTGGGGGAAAACCAAAGAAACAATGTATGGAAATTGGACTGTGTGAATGATGATATGGCTAGAAAGGAGGTGACTGCTGAGATGACGAGTAAGAGAGAAGTGTGGTGTAAAGACATCTGCATCGACCTCAAATAAATTGGCAGAATGATTAGAGAAGGATTTTGAATCTGGATGAAAGTAATTGGATTGCACGAGGACACCATTGACCTACAAGAATTTGACACCATGTAGAAGCGATGGTCAGAAATGCCAGTTTTGCTAGCTTCTCCACAGTTGTGCTAAAATATTACCTATTTGGTCCTCAACACAGGCTTGCTTCTTGACTTTTACTGCAAAGATTATCAACTATTACTGCTGTAATCCTTTTGTCTGACGCATTTAGGAAGTAGATTAAATCTAATTTCTTGATGTATGCAGCACTGCGTCCAACTTTATAGGCGCCTTACAATCTCTCAAAAGGCGCCGTACTAGATCTTTGATTCAGAGGGCGTGCAGAATTGTGACATCTGTGCACTCCTAAAGTAGACATCTTGAATTTTCTTAAGCTTCCTCATACGTTAAGCCGTATAAAGTAAAGATTGCATTCATCATTATTATTTTTGGAAAATTAATGATTTTAAGCTCCTTGTTATGTACTCCTTGTATTGTACTTTACAAGGAGCGACTTCGAATCTGACCTCCACAACCCAGTTTGTGGGTAACAAGTTTCCCCTCCGAGGACTGAACTTGGCGTATTTAATTAATCTATCCAATTAATTACTGACTTTTCAGTAACAATGTATAATAATCAACATGCCAGCGAAGGTCTGTAATAATATTGTTGTTACAAAAGCTTTGGCCAGAGTTAAAAATCTATAGACAAGCTTTTCCTCAAATTTCCGTTATCGAATTTCCCGTCAAAACAAGACTTCTATTTTTAAAAGTACTTACTGGCCAGTGATTTTTAACCCAATTTCTGTTTAGAAACAAAACTTTTTGTTGGAAATATCGGCTTATTGCTAGAAATATCGAGGTTACTGACATTAAATAGTCCACTAGACGTTCGCAACACATTTCTAGGCTATAAAATAGGGCTAAACTCACGTGTCGTTTAATTTAGGACGGATAGAACCTTGGCGTATTTATGCGCGGGCAACATTGTGAGCACAATATGTAAGCGAGATATGTCGGGCTTCAATCGATGTTTTGTTGTTTCTGGTGGGTGGTAGTTACATCTAGGAGAGTGTTGAATATAAATATTAACGGATGGAGTTGAAGAGGTAGACGACGAAAAAGATGGATGGATGGTGTGAGGAATGGTATGAAAGAAAAGAGAGCAAATGATAGCGTGATCGCTGAAGAAAAACGTGTTACGAAACGAGAGAAGATGATGATGGTACTGTTAGGAACGTATTAGCGGTTTCAGTCGCTAGACAAACATTTTGGTTCGGCTCAATTAAGATTGTCATCGACACGCTAAGAAGAAGATAGTCGCTCCGCCATTTATAATAACTGGCAGTCACTCCATGTAAAATACTGCTTTTTCGGATCAGTCGTTTGAGAATTTAGCACAAGTCTGGTCTGGCTTGGAGGTTCAAGATTAGCGACTATGGTGTTAGATTAGATTAGATTTATTAATTTCTGAGTATATGGTACATTGAGGTCTCCAAAAACCTAAAATCAAAAATGTGTACATGTGTGTGTGTGTGTGTTTCCAAAAATGTTATCTGGAAAAGTTTTGTCCTTCATTTTGTGACTAGCTATACAAACTTAGTGACTTTTAGAAATGAAGATCGTCATTAACTCTAAATGTGCTAGCTTATGGCTAAGTAAAACTTTCTGAATCTTCAGCTAAATCAGTGAATTTCAACGTTGCATAGATCTCGAAAAAAACTTGTGAGACGAACGGACACAAGACAGACATTTTTAAAGATTCCGATTTTGTTTTTAGGGTCGAAACTGTAAAACAGTTCATCAATCCGTTTGTCATGAAATACACCCTGTGTTTCAATGACAAACGGATGTGACAAAACTGTAACAGGTAACTACTGGATCTTTAAAAAGCCTCGCAAATAAAATATAGCACCTATTAACATAGCAATAAAGCCATTCTGCAATACTTTAAAACTATTAGCATAACCTTGGCGATTTGAGAAGGCGATCGTTTGAGAGGATGCCAAGCAAAATATTAGCTTCTCAAACTGGTTGGGTTACACAATTGGTTTCAAAGATAAATCAGAAAGTTTGTATAGTGCCTTGATCGTGGAGTTCCATGCAATTTTCTGTATCACTGCAGTATTGAAAGTTTTAAAATGATTTGTGGGGTAAGAACTGTAGACTTCTTATTTCTGTTTTATTAATTCTTAATAAGATTTTTTGATTGTCTGTTTTGTTGCAGTAGCGGATCGACCTTGGTTAGCGGGGTCGTGCTTTCGATTTTCACATTGGGAACTATATTATGTATGGCCTATAAATAAATTAATAGCTGAATATCGGTTAGTTGGGTTAGCGTGAAATTGCATTTTTTATGCACTTGTGAAATCAACCTGATTGTTGGCTGGCTAGACTTTTTTCACAGTATGAGCTGTGCTCATTCTACTGCTCAGCGCAGCATAACGCCTTTTGTATATTTTTCTTACAGTCGTCATTATTGTAGTCACCATCTTTTTACCGTATCACCTTTCACACATTTGATCCAATCTTTATTTGGCTATACAGCCATTTATGTACATTCAGACTCAAATCTGTTATGTTGCATACGTAATCTCACGCCTTTTTCCCATGGGGGTAGGCAGAAACCACAGAACGCCACCTGTTACGATCCTCACATACCCCTTTTGCCTCGTCCACCTTCATACATCTGGTCATACACGCACGCCGGTTGCGAGTACTACGCAACTGACCTTTCTGAAGAATCTGTTCTCATCCAGTTAATGCTGATACGATAGAAGACGTTCCCTATATCATCTTACTGTAGCCCTTTATCCTTTTTGTTCGATTTTTCCCATCCATTTTGTTAGTCCGTAAGAAACTCAGTGTTAAGTTCGCCATTGGTATATTGGTTTTCCTCTTCACACTGTACAATTAATCTTCTGGTTCTGGTGTCTCTTTAATAACTTGGTAAATGAGGTTCACCTTTGATCCGATTTTCTCAATGATCTTTACGATGCAGAACAGCGTTCAATACATGTTACTCACTGACTGATTTACCAACAGCCAGCCCCAACTTTAAAAGCTGACATTTTGTACAGACGTTTCTTTTAAGCAGAAAGCCAACGCAGTGCTAGTATCGTACCATAAAGAATATATTATACATGAAGATGGACAGATATTCTTTGGATATCCATCTAGACAGATCTAGAGAAATCTATCATCACAAAACCGTCCAAACGCGTGTTACATAAACTCACAAGACGTGCGTAGGAAAACCCGCGAACAGCACATTAAAACGCATCACCTTTATTAGAATTCCTCCCAGTAAGCGTATTTATTAGTACATGACGGTCGCAGCCTGCATTCAACGGCGTATCCGGGAGCATGCACGATTATCCACAATTACTCGTACCTTGGGTATGCAGCCCAAGTTCCCACTGAATAGTGAAATCGATATGCGAATCTGCCAATAGATTTCGTTGGCTTCATGTAGATTGTGTGAGAGTGGATCTTATGCACCTGTGATCAAAGGGGTTGTGTTTTGCATTTGCATCTGCAAAGCGGTAGCTTTTGATGACGGTTAGTCCATCTGCTGATTGATTTTGCCGCCCTCAATCTAACTAAGTACATTGATTTTCTAGGCCTTTTGTTAACATACACATTTGTCAAAAGGATTCCTTTGATGCCAACTGTGACCCTCGTCAATCTTAGTTTAGTGTACGTTAGCTTCCTGGGGTTTTCCCAGAAACAATTTTAAAAGGCTTCTCTCCCATATAACTCATTGAGTTAGATGTACCTTTATTTTCCTTTATTATTTGACAAAGGCATAGACATAGCTATTTCTATTGCCATTCTCAAAATGCTTCTGAGTGTTACCCAACTTTGTAGAAGATTATTTAGCCTCAGCATATTTCTTTGTCTTAGTTTAGTTGTTACTATGAAGTGTGGGTACAATCTTAATTTCCACTTTTCATCTGTACTATATTAAACAGAAAGTTCCTTGCATTTACATCTACGAAACGTATCGCTTAATTCCTCGCGACCCATATCTCTATCCACCCCATTTTAAAGACATTTAGTACATACCACATCTGCGGTAAAAAACGCAAACGTTTTGCGTCGTACGAACTTTGAACGAAACAACTTGATGTAAGTTCTGCCCGAGAAGGTCGCTGGATTGCACATGGGGTGCAGCCTTAATCACAGCGAGTTCTAGTTGAGAGTTTTTGTTTAAACTACAGAGTCCTATATTTTTGAGATGTTTTGTATTACCGCAAAATCGGTGAATAGGAAAGGAAGGTGAATAGAAACCAAACTTTGAAAGAGATTTCATCGCTGAATACAAATAATTCGCAACTAAAAATGTATAGGTAAATGTACTGTTTAAATTGAATATAACATGGGGTCTTTCAGGATACCAATAACATTTAATTAACGCGATAATATCTTTTAAAGTTTCGTCATGATTTACCCCCATGATTTAACCCATTTTACCGATACTTAAAATATTTTTAGTGTCAAGTCGTTTTGTCTCGATTCTTCTTTTTTGGTTCGGTTATGGAAAAATGCAGTCTATTTTTGGAAAAGGTTCCTATGTAGACCTTTTTTGTTTCTCTTCAAAAGGTGGGTATTTTATTGAGATGACAGCATTGTTGTTTACTGATCAAAAGCGGAAGCGTTTTCCTCTTACCCCGCTACAACATACACCACAACTTTAGTTCTTGAAACTATTTTCTATTTGTGCACAACTGCTCAGCTGTTACTATTCTTCAAGTTGTTCGGTATAAATACCTACTCTGCCTGCACCTATGTTGGTAACGAATCTATATGTTTAAAGATATGTGGCCATTTGGATATTGCATTCCTCAATAATGGGATACCCATTTCGCGCTATCTTATTTTGAATACTCAGCAAAATTTTGTTTTGGTTAAGATCAGGTCGTCTAAAACAACGCTAGAAGAAAATATGGCCTAGGTTAACAGGATGCAAGGCCCAAAATGTTTTAGTTGGTTTCTTACGTTTATTACTACATCCGATTCATACTAACTCTGTTTTGATGATTGTAATAAACACTAGTCTAAATAGCATAAACACCAATTTTATTCGAATGCAAATCTGATAAAACCTGCTCAGCACCTCAAGCTAAATTCTAGGAGCTTTTTTTAATGTCTTTAACTATCACGTTACGAAATTATTGTATTTTCTTCACACCATAGTGAGTTTACGAGCGTGGTCGTAAAATAAGCCACGTGTTCCATGAAAAACTCGTTCGGTTTTGGTGCATTATATCTACTCTATTTTTGACTGGACTGTTTTGATTGAGCAAGAAGAAGAATTTGATGATGAAAATTTAACTTTGCGATTAATGGTCTGGGTTGTGGCGCTTTTATTGTTTTTATAAGGTCAATTTTTTTGGTTACCTCTTAAAATGTTCGAGCCCTGCTTCTGCAAAAGTTTTACGTCCGTGTTCACCAACACTTAGCAACAACTAAAACAATGCTTAAATATTAAGGAAAGAACAAGAAAAGTAAGAAAAGAAAATGAGGTTTTTATTTAGTTTTAGTAAAAACGGGCTTCACCTCATCGTGTAAGTATTACTTAAAGGTAATACTTCTAGGGCACGCCACTATAATGGCGGTAAGTCCCCTCTTTGAGGAGTGGCTGGAGAGGCACCACGGCGCCCTCACCTTCCGCCTGACGCAGGTCCTCACCGGACATGGTTGTTTCGGGAGGTTCCTGCACCTAATCGGGCGGGAGGAAACGCCCGGGTGTCACCACTGCGAGGATCGACCGGAGGACACGGTGGAGCACACTGTGCAGGTCTGCTCCGCTTGGGCGGAGCAACGCCGTGTCCTCGTAGCGGCGATCGGCGGCGGCGACCTCTCGCGTCCGGCCCTGGTTCAATCCATGGTCCGGAGCGAGACGGAATGGGACGCCGTCACCTCCTTCTGCGAAGCAGTCATGCTAGCGAAGGAGGTGGCGGGACGTGAGAGGGAGAGAACCTCACGTCCCAGCCGCCGCGGGAGACGCACCGGGCGTCGGGGGCCACGTGGTGGCCCCCGGCCACCGTAGACGCGGGCCTGTGGACGGTGAGCTATGGGCTAGCTCGCCGTCCGTCCGTCTTATGACGACAGGCCGTGTCGACGGCGCGTTCGTGTTCCACGCGCGCCTCAAAGAGAGTCAGCAAACAGGAAGGGGTCCGTAAGGGCCGACGCCTGCCAGGGTTGCGGGACTGTTCGAAAGAGATACCGCGGCCCTGGAACACAAAGGGCAAAGGAAGGAACATGGATGGGTTTTAGTCAGTACAAGTCTGACACTCCCTCCTGCTCAGCCCAGAGCGGGAGGGGTCATTTGATGATTTCCCATCGATAAAAAAAAAAAAAAAAAAAAAAAAAAAAAAGGTAATACTTCTAAATATTACATTAAGATATTGACACAAAAAACACTATATCTTCTTAAGGTCAGTGGAGGTAAAATAAGAAAATATTTGTCTTGCGCTTATTAATAGCCATGCGACTAGTTTTTATAACCTTGGCTTCAGGAAAACGCTAACCTCTAAGCCGACATAGTCGTTGCTAAGATTATTATAATAAAAGGAAAAGAGACTTGTTCTGTTGAGTAACTGGTAAAATCCACACAGAAACAGGTCATAGTAATTTATATGTAGATGATATTGTAATTTAGGTCCTGGTTCCATCTAGGTTTTTAGGGTTTTTGTTTCCACACGGCTTAACAGATGTCTGAAAACTTTGTAATCACAATCTTTATTCTAAATTAATTGCTTACTTCCCTAAAATATCTCATTTATGAGACTCATAGTGTTATTGGTACGTATTGATTTATTATTCGTTCTTGTCTAAAAGAAGAGAAAGAGTAAAGACTCTGTAAAAGTACATCTTTATCTTTACCTGTTATTACATCTAGATATGTATCTAGAAAACCAGGACCTCAAGTTTTCTGCAGTGTTAGGTAACTTCATGTTGGAACAATGCAAACTGAGATAAGACCTTGTGAATAACGTACAAGACTGCAACCTTAACCATATGTTTAAAACATTTACCCCCGTTTTCAGAAAACTAAAGCTTGCATAACAATTTTCCCTCACTAAAGCAGATTAAGCCGTCCGATATGTGCATATCGATGTATTTGATTGCTCATTAGCAGCTCTCTAAACCGCCGCAACCAAGTTTAACATACTAATATATGCAACAACCCAGGTGCACATGCACACTTGTTTCTTAGAAGCTTTTCAACATATTTCGAATGCATACCGTTTAAGTACCTAAATACATGTAATCGTACAAACATTTTGCATTCCACTTACAATAGGATTTATTGTAAATTTACGTGCTGCGAGCTATAAGCGCGTTAGTACGCATCACTTGTTGCGCGCCAAAACCGCGCGTGGCAAGATGGCCGCCGAATGCTTTTTTTCACGGCGTCTTTCCGCGTGTGCCGTGATTTTGGCCAGTTCTCCTGTGTGACGTCGCCGACCCAGTTAGGTACGCCAACCGGTGCCACGGCCAAGTCCATCCGGGCATCCCCAATGAACCAGCGCCAATGTCTATAAAATAAATTGTACGCACGAAATAAAGAGAAAAAAAATTATAATGAAGTAAACGTCAGCTCCTGATTTGCCGCCAAAACCTGGGTGAACGCACTCCAGTGTTTTGGCATGGCTCGTTGGATGTTGTCCTAATAGTTCGTTCATTTGATAAGGCGTTTTATTATTACCGCCCCGGCCTTTTAATCAGTTCGCAATGGTTTGACATTAATTCTGTCGTTACTAATAATTATTTTAGGATAGTTGCATTGCCAACGTTGAAAAGCGAAATGTTTTGGGTGTTGGTCACATTGACAGTGAAAACATGAGCAGTGTTCCATAGTTAATCTGTTCACGACAAAATAATCGCAGGATCGTTTGATTCTGCAGTCGTTTGACTTAGTATTCGTGTTCCAGATTGCAGTACGTTAGCCGTGGGTTATCTACAAGCGGTCGATTTTATCGTCAATGTGCGCCTCGTCTAAAAGTATAATAACATGAATATCGCGATTCCCGTGTATGATATCATCATAGTAGCAGAGCCGGCTCGTACCGAGAATCCACTATGAGCGAACCTTTGCCAACAATCTTACTATTCAGCATTTGTTGTTCTTATATTTGCCAAATATTTGCACCTTATCGCTGGCGTATTGTGATAGTTTTACGAGCGCCATTTTTATATTTTTATTTCGCGCGCATTTTGGCCGTGTTTCCAATATGGTGTCTGTTTGTTTTGGATAATGCGGTATTGTGGAGCGTTTTAATGTTAGTAAGAGGATGTTTGTTAATTTTGGTTGGGTATATCGAGTGATGAAAAGTTGGAAGTATTTTTATGTGTTTGGATAATCATTAAATTGATAGACTGAACCAACTTTAGATTGGAAGAGATTCCCTGAGACACCTGTGTTTTAAAGGTCACTGTGTATATAATGTATAGCTCAAAGTTAAGTCAACAATACTAAAGCCCGCCAATTTTTCACAACCACATTTAAAAAATCGATAAACAGCCAAAAGCGCACTTGAAAACAAACTCAAAGAATGATCCAAGCCGAAAATTTCGCTCAGGCTATTGACTCTCACATTTGGCATGATAAAACTGATAATTTTATAACAAGGGGATTCCGACCACGTGTGGCCATGGATCCTGCCAAAGGGGCACACCAGGCCTGGCACTGGCAACCAACTTGTCTGTGGTGGCAGCCAACTCAATGTTTTGACTAGACCTTTTTGTTTATGCCCGCGGAAGTCGACCGCTTTGTTTGGGCGAATCAATCATTGGTAGTTTAGATTCTTTTTCGTGTATTTTCGATTTAGGAAGGTGTGTGGGAATTTGATTGAGTTGTAAACCGTATGAATGAGTGTGTAGTTTGATGTAGTTGTTTTTCTTAGTGATAGTTTCGGTCTCGTGACAGTAGACTTCAAATCGTTTTCTACTTACTAACTAACTTCAGTTAATGATAGCCCATAACACAATATTTTCGTATAAGTAAATACATGGAAACGAAATGATTTAATTAGTAGATTATGTAAAATCTCACCGACCTACATGTTTTCAGTACAATTTATTTGTTTTTGCGGTCGTTGAATTTTTAAAAATTATTGAAAATATAATTCTAATAACGTATCTTATCTTACCTACCTACAAAACCAATTTGACCGTAATTTAACATTAAAAAAATCAGACGATTGTTAACCTCCTCTTTTTGGAAGTCGGTTAATAAAACGCACAAAGCTTAAGATTTTTTTTCCTAGTTTGACTCAACCGCTGACCATTTGTTAAACTTAGATTTTCTATTCACGTTCTCCAATAAAGTATTGTTGTATTCGATTCTAAGTGGGACACAGGCCTTACTATCGATGCGGATTCCTGCGATAATAATACAATAAAGTCTGAAATCGACGAGTAATTTATTGATTCCGTGACTGAGGATGGGCTTGCCCCTTTCTTTTGCTATGTGATGGAACATTTTACTAAGAGGATGTGTCATGAAGGTGGCTGGTGGCTTCTCTTTTGTTGGGCAATGTTCTTTTTTCATCGTGTGGTTAGTGCCTACCTGGTGTCAGAATTTTTATGCCACCTAAGGGCCTCCCTCTGACTTGGCTGTACATACCGTCGAGAAATATCTCTCAGGTATGGTTTCCTCACGTTGTTTTCCTTCATCAAAGCAAGTCTTGCAGTTAAGCAATGAAAACAAATTTCCAATCCACTGTTTGAAGTGGTGGTTTTAGTACAAATCAGTTTAGAAGACATAACTTAAGGCATGTAGTCCCCGAAGGGTTAGGCACAGGTGTACCTAATAGTACATCCACATTTCGCCAGTTATATTTAAGTCCCATGTAATAGGGGGCGAGCCTATTGCCATCAACTGGGCACAATCCAGTCTCCATGGCTTCTACTGAGAAATTCACGAAAAGACAATAACACTTTCCCCGACCTGGGAATCCAACCCAAATCCTCATGCTAAGCAGTCGCAGTTGCACCCCTCGAGACCAACGAGGCATTCAGGTTAAAAGTGTTGTAAAAAAGGAATATTACGGTTCAGATAACTTCTAAAATATTTGCGTTACTAGTATCGACTATTGCAATGTTCAGCACATGCAGCAGAGGATCTAGACAAGCAAAAATACCTTTCAAATCGTTTCGATTTTCTATTTTCGGTAGCATATATTAGTCCAATAGATTGTTGAATTTTCGTCCAATATTTAGCTATTATATAAATATAATATTTAGCTATATATACAGCGCCGAAATATCGGGAACTCAAAATCATCAGTTTGACGACCCGAATGGCGCAGCGGCAGTGAGGCTGCCTTACGTCCTTAGGGTCCCGGGTTCGAATCCCGGTGGGAGCAAATGTTTGTGTGATGAGCATGGACATTTGTTTCCGAGTCATGGATGGTTATAAGTATGTATTGACAAACAAAAAGTATCTATGTAGTAGTATCAACTATCTGGTGTCCACGACACAAGCCTCGTTGCTTAGTGTGGCACCTAGATGGCGCTGTGTGTAATGTCCAGCGGTATTTTTTTTTTTTTTTTTATTATCAGCAAACATGGTAAATATCCCGTTACTAGTGTTAATGATAATATTGTCTACGAATCTGTAGCTAACGAAGTTTCCAACGTTACAATTTTCCGGAGTTGTCATTTAAAGTTCTCCTTTTGGCTGTTGACAGGCAATGAGCTGGCTACCTGAGCTATTTATGTACCATTGCTAATTCTCGTTCTATATTTACTGTCAGACGCTTTTAGCCGTATCTACAGATGTCGTATTATACCGTCTCGAGAGGAGAAGGTTAATATATTAGTCTAGCAAGTTATTATTGAATGATTTATATACAGGTTAAACAGGACATGGACAAACCACGTAATGTTCGGAATTTGAAAAAATCTTTCATCGGTTATTTAAAAAGAAAACAGCTGTGCCTCGTTGGTCTAGTGGCTGCAAGCACGACTGATGAGCATGAGGTCCTGGGTTCGATTTCCGGGTCGGGAAAACCCTAAGGCGACCCACTGACCAAAGTGTTATTGGGATAAACCCAATAACACTTTGGTCAGTTTTGGTCAGCCATTAGGAATTTCTCTGAAGCAGCTACGGAGTCTGGATTTGTGCTCGGTTGATGGCAATAGGCTCGCCCCCTATTACATGGGGTTTAAAACATTACTGATGGTGTTATGTTTAAAAAATAGTTTGAAAGCGATTGTCGTATAACTACGCCCTCTTAGATGTATGTACATTTAGAGGAGTGTAACTAAATTAAAGAATAAGTTTTCCAAAAATTTTCTACTTCCTGAAACTTTCTTAAATTAATTCCGGGTGAATACGAGATTACGAGTCTATAAATCAATATGTTGTACTTATATAATATTTAAAATCTTTCGTTTGGTATACCTACTTCATATTATTATGTAATACTGGAGTGTTCAGATGCATCCCGGTGTACTAGACGGCGACCCCAACATAGTTTAGAAAACGGTAGACAATACTAATATTAGGGTCCTTACTGAATCAACTCGAGGCTATATTATTTTGCTAGGCAACTATACCACAATGGCATGTAGGCGTATACACTACACAATGCCTTAGCATGGGGCCGTTACCCTTGTCTGCTACAGTTTTCACAATGGACCCGTTTCAGTGACGTCAAATACTCTAATATTATTATGGTTCCCATATTCGTAAGTAACCATAATAATGTACCTATTGCCAGTTTTTATGGAGTTTTATTACCTATTATTACAGTTGAACGTACGCTTGATGACTCAGGAGAAATTAATCTAATTGGCCGGATTTTTCTTGCCCGCTATTATGATAACATAGTATTCCTAAATGTCCTTGTGTAGTCTTAATATATTAGATTTCCTGCAAAAGCATCGTAATTAGTCCCAGACACAGCTTCCGGGCTCCGTAATGTAGTTATTTTTCCCAAAATGTTGTTCTTTAGCTCATTGGCTTTCAGAAGCAACTCTAATATTTACACTAGATTGGTTCTTATCAATTTTAACAGCATTTTTTTAATGGATTCCAGACTGTAAGATTGTCGACTTCTCAATTGTTGCTACCGTAACATTTACCTAAATCTTCTTGGGTTCTTCACTGTTGATAGTCATTTCATACCAAGATGTGATGGATCAACACTTCAAGGGTTCTTCGTACACATTTCAAAGGTTAAACTCGTTACCATTCATTCCTCGTCTCTTCGCAAACTTTTAGAACATATGGGTGTCCGAATACGTTCATTATTCCTGTCACGATCTATAATACTATCGCTTGGACCCTTGATCTTTTACTTTTGATTGTAGACCGTTGATATTTTGTACCTACTTGCCTTTTCTTAAGAAGCTGGTTAAATTGAATGGGCCAATATATAGGATAATCAGCATTATGTTATGAATGATGATGATTGAATTCAGGACAGGCACAAATATTTTTCCATCTTAACGACGCAAGAATAACAAATACAAAACTCATCTTGAAGCTCTGCACACATCTTCCAAACGTCACAAAATACCTTCGATTGATTTAAATTCTGAACATGAAACAAAAGAATGTGGTCAAGAAATGAATATATCAACAAATATCAATAATGTAATCTCAAAAATCATTTCACGAAAGCAACGAAAAGTCGATACGAGAAACCGAATCGGGTAGGCTGTAAATCACAACATATTTGCATACATTACCGATATGATTCAACGCATTACAATACTGTATTTGTTTCGCGCATGTGCGATGCATACGATATTAATTTCTGCGTGTACCTCACGTAGATTCTTTTTCTTTTGTTTGTACATGACACAATTAGGCCTGCTGGTGTTGAATAATAAGAAAGATGGGTTTTGATATGTATGACAGGTGTTTCGGTTCAGAATGGTAAACGATTAGGGGTTTTGGACATGATTCGCATCGTACGTGGAGGATCTTTCTTCGGGGAAAGGGCCAACAGTCATGATAATGATTTCTTTGTTTTTATGTCGTAGGGAGAAACGAAATAAACGATGGATGGACTGTGTGTAAGATTATATGGCTAGAAAGGGGGTGATTACTTTAATGACGACTAATAGAGAAGTATTTATTTATTTAATTACAACGGTTGTGTTTACAACAAATTATAAAATAAAAAGACACTTAAAACAAACTCAAAATAATAAAGTAAAGCAAAATTTGAAGTGAAAACATATAAATAAAAGAAGGTTAACAACACTTTCATAAATTCCTCTCACAGTACTTCTGACATCGTCCATCCATCCGCAAATAAAGTAAGGAAAAGGAAGACTTGCTGTTCTGGCCACAAATAAATTAGAAATAGGGCAGGAGATTGATAATGATAAGAGTGTGTAAGAAGGAATCAATTGATCCTTAGTGGCGAAGGAAATAATCGTGATGAAATTGTTGTAGTACGTATCAATCGAGAGCCTGATGACAACCACGTGGTCAATATCAAGTTTCTTCCTTTGATACGTTTATATGGTAGGAGGTAATTCACTCAGATTCAGCCTGTCCTTTTGCTGCTCTCCTCAACCGAAGCTCGAACCCCTCAGGGGTGCCTTTAGCGCGCTGACGCTTAATTTATAAATTGTATATCCCTGGCTGGTGGACTTACACTCAAGGCACCCACAGGATAGTCCGCTAAAGCAGAAACCAGCCTCATAGGTTGACCTGCGAGATGAAGAAAAAAAGGAGGACGGTAATGCTGGGTAGTTTCTTCCTCAACTACTTCTACCAAATTAGAATACCCTAGTATTCTAATTAAGTGGTGCTAGGAGAGTGCTTTGGGGGACAGTCAGTTTTTAGCCTACAAAAAATACCAAGGGAGATAGTAGTAATATGAGGAAAATCTAGACTGTTTATTTGATCAAGCAGTTTTTAGAAAATAGTACTTTTCTTGAAATAAATATTTAGGTTGATATAGAAATGTGAATCGACTGCTAATTCGATTTTTATAAAAATAAATGAAATGTTTGGTCTACAATTGTTTGGATTCCAAGGTTGTTTGGGTTGAATCTTTGAATTCTTCATTTTCGAGGAAATCTGTATCCAGCTGCGAAGAATCACTTCATTAACACTTACCTTAATAAATTAACTGAGATTTACAAAGCTATGTCTAGAAGTCTACTTTTACGTAAATTTATTTTTTGCATTACTGCTTCTATTCTACTTCGATGTCCATTCCGGAGATCTTTTTCTTTTTCTTAATAGTCGTATAAAACGCAACGAATAGATATGAAAACTAACTTGTCAGTTTATTTATAGATGCCAAAACGTTCTTAATGTTTTCGTTTATTTAAAAAGTTAAATTTATGTGAACGCAGATCAGAGTCATCAGTCTGGATAGTATAAACCCTGGAAATCTTATTTGTAAAAGCATTAAGTGCTTAAATAATCGTATTTTATACAAAGATATGAGGAAAATCGTTTATTTCAAAGTTTGGGTTGTCGAAACTGATGAATTTATTACATCTGAAAGTAAACAGGGGTTTTCGCATCAGTATACTGGGATTAGGCGGAGGTGTCCCACGGTGGGCGCCAATTAAGAAAATTTGATCTACCAAGTTAATACCTGTTTTGAATGTTTTCCTTGTTCACAGGACGAGTTCCATCCGTTCATAGAGGCCCTGATGCCATTTGTAAAGTCCTTTTCGTATACTTGGTTCAATTTACAAGCGGCCAAACGGAAATATTATAAGAAACACGAAAAACGGATGAGTCTCGAGGAGGAGCGGCATACTAAATATGAATTACAGGTAAATATAATACTAATTTTAGAAGTTTTTTCATGATCCTCAGCTTCCACTCATACCCTGGTACTAAGATTCCCAGTGCCTGCAATTTCATGTCCTCAAATACGTACCTACAGCCAAGCAAATATCTTTCGGACTGACAGCTATTGCTTCCGATGCGGTAATCAAAGTAGCGACAGCAGACATTCCTTACGATAGACATACTGAATATATTTGGATTTGTGGGTAGGTACACTTTTTTGTGTATTTGAAATTTTGTTCGTTTAATCGTTTTTACTTGATGTCTCTAAGCTGCTTTTGGATCGTAAGTGGCTATTGAACTATTAGTAGCAATTATTGCAGTAACAATAACTACAAAAAAGAAACATTTCCTCACACTATGAATTACTCCTGTATCGTGGGTACGTTTAAATTAACATAAACAAACAGCCAGACCCGGAACAACTACCTGTAGGCCAAAGAAATATTTATTCCGTGCGGGAATCGAAACCGCCACACGCAGTGCAGCAGCCAATCGCTCAGCCACTGCGCCAACCGCGCCGTCAAACAATTGTGATGACTGAATTAAAATATTCACCTTTCAAAGTTTCAGTCGTTCCGATACGGACAGATTACGAACAAGCTGTGGACACAGTACTTTAGGTTCCACAGCCTGTCATGTCAATGGTACATTATCTAAGAAATTTCGGTTTCCGGAATACGGTCTGCAATTGGTGCTTTTACACTTTACTTTTACAATTAAAATACAACCTTGTACAATGAACAAGTGATCGCTTCTTCATTAAAGCGTGTTTCTAAATCTGCAGTAAGAAAAAAAATGCTTCTTTTTAAGATTATTTTTCACTTGTCAAGCATTTATGGCGCTTTCATCTCGGAAATAACATCATTAGACCTATTTGAATAAATAACTCGAGTTATGGCAACTAATGGTGATGATGAGACAGACAAACTTTGCAATGATAAATAAAAACCTAAAACTACATATTATACAACCACTCTTAGCCCGGACTCCACCAAAGAGGAGATGTGCGAAGAGAGGAGATGCTTGGGCGCTAGAGTGTATCCAACGAAGCTGTGTGGAGATGCGTACTGGCTATACCGGAGCAGAGATGTGTGTGCAGGCTACTCACGCCTAGCTTAGAGACCAGCGCACGCCGTTCTCGTCTCTTCTCGTATAGCTAAGCGGAGAGCAGAAGGATGAATAAAGAAATTCTATTGGTGGTTTACAACACATCTCTCCTCTGGTCTCGTCCCCGCTTCGTTGGAGTCCTTGTCTTATCGAGTAAATACCTAAAACAATAGAATGTCATAAAGTGGTACACTATACAAGATGTAAACAGACTCTTAATGAAGCCGTCAACTAAGCATTATGTACATCAAAACAAATCGTAAAAATTATTGCTGGGAGACGACTTTTTTTTTTTTGAGTTTTACCGCAAAACGGGATTTTTCAATCCCGTTTTGCGGTAAAACTCAACGTAACGCACTCAAAACATTGAAAAGTAAACGGGTCAGGGAGCAGTATTTAAATTAAAGTTATAAGCTTAAAAACTAGTATAAAAAAAATGAGAAAGCGTTGGAACTTTGACCTCTAATAATCTCCGTAACTAGAAATTTACCAGGTATGGTCTAGAGTAAAGAAAATATCGCAATGACGGGGAGAACAAATACCTTTCGGCGTTCGTTAAGGGTCTTTATAATACCTTTATAAAAAAATGGATACAAAATGTTGAAATGAAAGATCGAGAACTTCAGACTAATCCTCTCATTAACTAATTTCAGAACGAAAAAGCAGAAGTGAAACAAAAATGGGCGTCGCGGTTGCTAGGGAAGCTGCGGAAGGACATAACGCAGGACTGCCGGGAGGACTTCGTGCTCAGCATCACGGGCAAGCGGCCGGCGGTGTGCGTGCTCTCCAACCCGGACCAGAAGGGCAAGATGAGGAGGATAGACTGCTTGAGGCAGGCTGACAAAGTGAGTCTTGTTTTCTTCGTTTATCAAGAAGTATGGCAGCTAGTATCAAGGTTAAGTGAGTTAGGTAGAAGCAATGAGGTTTTCCCACACATATAGCTATAGATATACCTAGACAACGCAAGTATCACGCGTTATCAAGCATGCCATTTTTGACTACCTACTATGACGTCATTAAGTAAATATAAAAATTAGTTACTACACAAAATAGACCACGTTTTTTTTCTTTAAATGCCTAGAATGAAGTTCTTGAATTGTAACGTAGCTTGCTGCGACAGTAGCCACGTTAAGCATAAAATGCTTAAGCCGGGCACGCGGACTAGGTGTTCATGCTCTTGTGTTATCTAGTTATAAACATAATTTGGGTTTCCTTATGGGTACCCTCCGTCTTAGGAGAACGAAAAGCTATGTCGAACTGTTACTGACTGAAACCTCACTGTTTCGACTTCTAGTACGGCTAACTTAAGCTTGGGCCTGTTTTCTCTAGGAACCTATACAGGCTGATTGATATACGACTAGTACTTCGCCCGCGACTTCGTCCGCAAAAATTGTGATAGCTCGGCTAAAATCGTCATCATCATCATCATTTCGGCCAGCATGTAACATATAATTTATAACCTATAGCACCCACGAATAATCTAGCTTTCAGCCAGTGAAAGAATTTTTTGAATTGGATCATTCGTTCAGGATATTACCTCCGACATACACACTTACACACAAATTTTACCTCTTTATAATATTAAGTATAGATCATCAGGTATGGTATAAACGAGAGGTATTGTAGCTGTAAAACTTAAAAAATCAAATCGATTGAGAGATTTCTTAAAAAGGAGCTGGTGGCCTGAGACAGAGCTATACAGGTCGTCTGGCGCCATCTCTTTCCCATACTTGAATTACAACTGGTTTAAGACGACGTAGTAATCCCCCAGGGGCAGGACTTAATTTTATTATATTTTTAATTTCCATCTCTTAATTTGATTTTGTCAAAGAGTACTTAGAAAATAGCTCTGGCTATGTTCTTGCATTTGTTTTTAGTATATTTTATTAACTTTCCACGCTCTTTACATTCCAGGTATGGCGCCTAGACCTTGTAATGGTGATCCTATTCAAAGCTATTCCCCTGGAGAGTACGGACGGCGAGCGCCTGGAGAAGCACCCAGAATGCACCCAGCCAGGCCTTTGCGTGAACCCCTACCACATCAACGTCTCCGTCAGAGAACTGGACCTGTACCTCGCGAACTTTATAAACAGCTATGGTAATGGGAGCGACGGTCTACCAGGTCTCTCGCTCAGTTCTTGTTGGTTATCTTGCTTCTTGGTTTTTGTTTGGAATGGGTACTGACTACAAGATTTAATAGCTTTACAAATCAAATTTCGCTGAAGGTTGATCATTCGGGACCCTTTGCCACGAGCTATATGCGTGTTGCGAAAGTGACTGAAGCAAACAACAAATAATATTGCTTAGTTAGAGTATGCTTCGAGTCATTGCAATGATACTCACGCGAAGGAAACAATGGTTGACGTAGTACGCGTGTCTTTTGACGTAAATCGCATCAATTGAGGTCGTGAACAGGGAGTTATAATTTCGGCAGATAGTTATTACTGTCGGTAAAGTAATAGCTATGAATTCCACAATATCTATTTCAAAGTATAGTTCGATATAATCCATATTCTAATGAAATGGAAATTGTACCCGAAACTTTTGCGCTAAAGTTGAAAATCTACTAAAGTAATTTCACAGATTGATGTGCTTGCTTGCGTCTGTTCAATCGTCTTACTGTTGTACAATTTCGAGTGCAGTGCTGAGGGCACTGTAGATGCTTTTAGTGATAAATAGATGTGAAATTAAATGAAGAGTTTCGTAGCAATGAGGATTATAATCCCCTCAGTCATAAATTAAAACAATATTAATTTAATATTAAAGATCCCTAACCACATACTTACATAGTCATAGAAGGTACTGACTTAAAGGGTTTTAAGAATTTGAATGTTTCAGTTAATTACGGTAAAAATGTAATCAATACTCATCCATGTTCGTTATCATTATAAGTTGCAAATAATTATTTGATAGTAGATGCATGAACCTATTTCTTTCATAAGTTTTTGGTTATCGTGATTATATCGTCATAGATTATTTTATTCGATTTTGTTTTTAGTTCTTCCTTCTCTAAAATTTAAGTTATTAGTTTAGAGTTTTAGACCTTCTGTTTTCTCTATAGTAGAAACTTTTTGAGCTGGCAACACAGTTGAATGTGAACGTGTAATAAAATACACAGGCGTTTGTATACGCGTGAGATATGATATTTAACGACAGTTAGTACGGGTAGCGATAAATATCGTTTACAATTGCGAGTTTTTGGTACAAGTTCACATTCAATTGTTTTGACAGTCAAAGCGATTTGACTCTATGTAGTGACTAAGACATTACTACAGTATCCGTCCGTGCTGTAAAACATTCTCGAGAGTGACTGCTTTAATAGATAATGCGGATATACTTAGCATTGTTATTGCTTGATAGTACTGACTACTGCTACATTTTGAAGAGTACATTTCGTACAAAGAAGGTTAGGTATGAGAAAGCCAAACTATCTCTCTCAGGCATTGTTCCCGTTGTACCGTGATGACTGAACTTGATAATCGTTATACTCAGTGTCACGGCTTGTACACACGGCTACACATCAAGCTATGCATTTCCAGTTTATGCTGATCTGGCATTGCATAGGATTTCTGTACAATGCGAGGTCAGCTTATACTGGTAATGTATAGCTTGATGTGTAGCCGTGTGTACATTAAATTAAATAATATTTAGAAGGTACCACGCTACGGTATGTTCAAAAATGATCTCCGTTCAGATTTTGCAGTGCTCCGTTTAGAGGAAAGGCTGGCGGCGTTTGGCCCGTACAAACGTATTTCGCAGAATATTTTTTGAAAAAAATAAAACGAAACACACATAGATATAGAGATGGATATAGTTATATAACACATGGTTTAAATGGCTCCGTCACGAAGCCGTCAACTAAGCATTCTGTACATCAAACTAAGCAACTCTACGCAAAATTATTGCTGGGAAACGACAATTTTTTTGAGGTGAAAAATCACGTTTTACGGTATCTCAAACTCAGTGTAACGCACTCAAAACATTTTGCTGATGCATTGATTAGTAAACGGGTCATGGAGGTATTTATAGTGAAGTTATAAAATTAAAAACAGGTGAATTATAAAAAAAAATGAAAAAATTAGAACGTTGACCCCAATAATTATCTTCGTAACTAGAAGCTTCCCAGGTAAAGTCCAGATCAAATAAATGATCGCCATGACGGGAATAACTAATTAGGAGTATTTTTAAATCCTCTATACTATAACAAATTTACTCTAGTTTATTTTTAGGTAGGAATTAGGGAAAATACGTTTGTATGGGATTACCGCCGCTAGCCTTTCCTCTTTAAGAGTCATCTGAACTCAAAAAGTCATCAGTTTACTCAAAAATATCGTTACGACAAAATGGGCATGGTTCCTTCAATACCTACCCACATTATATATTAGTACGCTTCAACCAACTTATGTGTGCAGGCGGAAAAGTCCAGAACTAAAATAAATGTACCAAGTTTGGCATATCGATGAAAATTTTCTTGACAAGCAGCGCCACCTTGAACTACACACAAAATATATCCAGCTTTTTTTTTTTTTTTTTTTTTTTTGGCTTCGCACGGTTTGTGCATTAGCCAATGTCACGTTATATCCAGCTTTGTAGAGTATTGTTTCAGTCACTGACGTTTGATGTGTATGTGGATGTGTGTACATTATCGGTTCCTAACCATTGTACAATGAAGTTGGTGTGATTTCAGATATTCTTAGCGGTTCGCTTTCGCCTCAGACTCCTAGGGACAAAGAGAATGAACACGAGGCTAAGAGCAAAGGTAACTCGTGCAAGAGTACTGTACGTCTTGTGTCACGTGTGTTGTTGTGGCGTTGCTTCTGCGGTTGTGGCAAACAATTGGATTATTAAAAAAAAAAAAAAAATATCTACAGTGCTGCAAGAATATTTTGGTGCTTGAATGACATTGATAACGCCCCCGTCATTATTGGATTTTTTTTTAAATTATATGATTAAAATAAGATACTTTCGATTTTCATCACGCACCAAAACCTTTGTACAGTTCAATTTTTTTTTTGGGTAGCCTCGATCTACGAATTCAAAAAGTAAAAGGTACAAGTTATATAATATACTATTTTAAACATAGGGCTCAACCTATCACAACCCTAGTGGAATTGATTTCGGTAGTGATTATCAGGTATTGGTCTAAGCACACAAATTTTCCCAAAATTACATTTTTGAAATGCCAAAGCTTTCAATGGATAATAATGTTATTCGCATTTAAATGAGAGATGGGAAGCGGCCTACATTGCGAATCGGATATGGATGAGACTGGCACGAGGGAGTGTTTCTCTGTTTCCCGATCATTATAATCTAGATCTCTTCAACGTTCAAGTGAATCGGTTTCTTCAAGGCAAGCGTGCTCTACCTTAGGCCTCGTCATAGCTTCACATCAGGCAAATGCAAGACTATTTAGGTAGAAGCACCAGGGTAGCCTGCGAAATTCAAATTTTGACGTCAATTTGACACTGACCTGCAAAACACGTAGGAAAAGTTAAATTTCGCGGGCTACCTTAGCGCATACTTGTTAATAGTAAAAAAAAGATTGGCAAAAGGGAGTGCCTACTGACGAAATGGAGGTCTAAATTACAAAAATCATTTGATATAAAAATCTGTAGAGAAAAGTAAGTAAAAATCGTTGATTGCCACACTGTAGAAGGAACATAAATGTGATTGGTTTGCACAAAAGTATTTGTCTTACAGTTTTTTTCATATTTTATGCATTTCAAAGCAAAATTCTTAATCCTGCATCAAATTGGCTTGCACTCACACTTTTCATGCTTCTATTGGTATCAAAATTATGATAAAGATTACAATTTGGGATTGCCAGAGTAATGTTTGCTCCTGTATTGTTTTTTATTTTTTGAAATTATTTGTATGTAGTCGGTGTTCCTTCTCTTTCACTCTTTTTATCTTTGTATTGCTCGATGCCTTTCTAAACGTATTATTTGATTATTGTATTTAAATCTGCTATAACTGTATTACTATCATTATTCTTGTCTTCATTGAAATTGTTATTTCAAATAATTCGTCTATGAAAGGCTTCGATTTGATGTTTTCATTATACAACGTTGCATCAACTACCTATTTGTACTGTTGAATAAGGATTCATACTATTTATGCCGTCAGTATGAAATCCATACCTTTATCATTATCAACAGTGTTTGATGGATGATGAAGCCTTTAATTTTCTTCTATGATAAAAGTTGGTACATATTTAGTATTGCTGCAACTGATCAGCTGATTTTCTTAAGTCGTATTATGGGAAACAACGTTTTCCTTTTAATCTTCGCTTTCTTAATCATTACATTCGTTCAAAACTTTGTCCATATTGCTAAATAGAGACAAATGTTTATTCTATATAACTTTACTCGATTATCGATTATTGGGCATATTTTGAAGATATTGTAATTCATTGTTTCCTACAATATGGCTTTGGAAAATTAACTTTGTCGTAGTTAGGTATTATATCGTTGGATGTTATCTATATTGTACAGATGTTTGATGTCGTGGCTTTATTTATTATAAGACAAAAAACCTGTAATTAAAACACAGGCTCTTATTTTTAAGAATTTAAGTCTATTTCACCATTGTATAGATTTCTTGGTATCAAATATTTGGCTGTCATTTGCTTCCCTTATTTTAACATATCTTCAAATATACAAGGTGTAATATAGTAAATGCACAACGTCACCTGTGGTGTCTCGGACAATGAAACTGAACATTATTTGTTCTAAGAGATATTGAAATTCGCAAAAAAGAATTTGGACTTTCCTTAGGATGATATGAATTTCTAAAATAATTTACTTTCTAAAAGAACTTTTGTTCTAAGAAAGAATTTCTTAGAACAAAAGCTGGTCAGTATCATGGTCTGAGGCACCACACGTTATGATGTGCGTTTATTATGTTACATCTCGTAGACAGTGGTGTAATGGACTTCTAGATGTTAAGGTTTTATAAGTTGAACATGAATATTTTGGGCCATATTTGGAGCCAAAAATATACATTATGTCAAGAATTTCCGACCTTTCGGTGACTTCAGGCCTGGTGGCCTACCATGAAGTCTACGTCGACGCAGGAGCAATTCCAGTGTGGGAAAGAGATGGCGCTACATGACCTGCATAGCTCTGTCTCTTTCCCATACGGCCACCTGGTATAAGGCTCTTGTTTTATATATGCAAGGATAAATATATTTCTTGTACGTCAATTAATGAATAAGAATAAGTACTTAAACTGAATTAGCAGCGGCTTGGAGTGTTAAGCAGGATAGTTCAGAAATATCGGATCTGTTAAAATGAAAAGATAACTTGGGTATAAAGGAAAAACCCAATCTTAGAACAAGTGCAAGACAGTTTTTAGAGAAAATTATTATAATTCAGAAACTTTTTAACAGTAAAGATAATGTTGACGTTGGTCTAGTGGTCGCAAGCACGACTGCTGAGCACGAGGTCCTGGGTTCGATTCCCGGGTCAGGCAAAGTGTTATTCGGTTTTTCCATCAGGAATTTTTCAGTAGCAGCCACGGAGTCTCAATCTGTGCCTTGATGATGGCAATAGGCTCGTCATCGTCGCCATGGGACTTAATTACAACTGGCAAAATGTGGGTGTACTATTAGGTACATCTCTGCCTTTCGAGGATTATAGTCGTGATGTTATGTATATTTACGGAAGTCTATTATTATAAATATTCTATGGCGTATGACACTTCACAGACATACGTATATAAAAATAAATCTAAGAATACAAACGATCATTAAAATACAATTTAAGTAACACTCAACTCACCCACGTAGGTATCAAGTGAGGGACACTGTAGTTTAGTGAGTCAGAGTAGAAGAATGGTTTTTAACCTAAGGTCGCGTCAACTTTGGTTTGGCGTCGTGTAGGTATAAGCTGTGGCCTCGACTTACGAATTGAAGGTCACGGGGTTTGGACCCCGGCAAGGAATCAATTCACTTTTTACAATTTATTTCCACATCATTAACGACACAATACATGTTACATCTACCAACCCGCTTTGGGCCCGCGTGGCCCGCTCCCTCTCATAGACAGGAGGCCTGTCCCAGCCGTGGGAACATTACACGCTGATTATGATATTATTACGTTTATTGTCAAGTTATAAAGACGCTTCGCGGTGGTGATGTTCTCCCGTTTTTTTTTTTTGTACTGGGCCATTATACCCCTGGCACCTATACGGCAATTACCTAAACCTATACTGCATAAGTAACTTTGTATCTTACATAAATAATATGCGATTACAAAGTTACTTTCACAGTTCATTAAATTTTCGTCACTGACACTACAAAATTAATCGAATTTAATCGGCTTTGGGTTGCAATCAACGAAAATTTTAAGAATTTTCGTAATGGATTTATTGAAGATCTCTGATAGTGTCATTAGTCCTTTCATGTTAATTATGATAGTGTCATTAAGTTATAACGTCTGAAATGGGTGATTTCAGGCTATAGTCACAATCCATACAACGGTGTAATATGCAACGATATTATTCTAGCGACCGGTGTCTTCTCGTCGAAGGAGCTGTGGAAGCTGTCTAAAGGTATGTTTTTATGTTCGTTTGTTCATTCATTCATTAACTGTTCTAGAAAAGTTGACAGGTTACTACGAAAAAATAATAATAGGTAAGTACTTAGGGTTAGACACAGCGATGAAACTTAGCACAAAGTTCAGTTTCGATCGGTCAAAATGCCGCTTCTTTTTCTTCTCGACTCGATGACTCAGATCCAGTACGTAGCAATCTGGACAAAATCCCGCTAAAATGCACACATTTTGGCGGACCCAAGCGTGAGCTAAGACCGCGTCTCAACCAAAGCGAACGACACACGAACACAACACCGCCGTCGCATTCATTTTGTTCCCAAACGTATGAACGCTCGGTCGGTTTTCCGAATAAATGAGTGCAACGGTGTGTATTCGCGCTACCAATCGCTTAGGTCAGGACGCTGGGTTACGTTAAGTTTCGTTTTTGTATTTTACCATTAGTGCTTTTTAAAATAGGAAGCTATTACGCAGACTTTTAAAGTCAACATTAATGACGCATATTTACTTCTTTGAAAACGTATAAGATTTACATTGCTGTTCCTAAAGTATCTTTGTACCAGCTCAAAGTCAGGACCACTTTTTCGCCTACATATATTTCATATGCTTCTCTCATGAAGTAGGATCAGCTAACCATACTCATCCGTAGGATATCACAAAAATAAACCATAAGAATTCATCATTAAGGTTCCTTTTCTTTTATTTCCAGCTTCAATCCTCCAGGAGACTGGGTCGGAGTCACCGAGTGGTTCTGGCGGCGGCATAAAGCTGGAGTCAGGGTACTACTGCGGCTACAATAGCCCAGCTCCTCCTGCCTTCGAGCCTCCTGCTGAGAGAGCCACTCCATCTGCTATGCTTGTGGGGCAGTGCTATAGTGAGTTCAATGTTTTACCGGCAGTAGTTATTAGATTCGATGCATGTAATCGTATGAAAACATCTTTATTTTAGCATGGCAACTATAATGGATATTAAATCTAGTGAGTCACTTTGTTTCGTCGTTTCGTTGATGGATTGTGACCAAATTGACAGAAGTCATCACTCCTTGAATTTCATTCTTTGATTACTCTACCAAGAAAAAACATCGTCACTTTTTTACAAAGAAGGGTCTCAATCTGGCTATAGCTTCATGCTTCTTTCTCGGTCATTTTCAATCATGTTTAAGTACCACCGAGTTCACTGACGATCGAGCCTTATTAGTTAGGGCATAAGGGTGATCTTTTTCCCATACTGGAATTACTCCTGCTTTAAGACGTCATGGTAGGCCACCTGATGAAGTAATACTAGATAACAAACTTTATGGGAGAGGGGAAAAATGGGTGTGAAGCTTCACAAAGCGCTATGCTTCCACTTTTATCGTGCGAACCGCTAGCCTGAGGAATTCGTTGCCGACTTCTCTGTTTCCTGATCATTATAATCTAGATCTTTTCAAATTTCTTGTGTATTGGTTTTTAATACGCAAGAACGCTCCATCCTAGGCCGCGTCTTCGCTTCGCAACACGTGCGGCCAAATGCAAGCATATTTATAATAAAAAAAAAACAATATATAAGATTCTTTAAATAAGTAAATGATTAAGAATTTAGTGACTCATTATAACAATCGAGTCGACATAAAAAAACGCGACTAAAAACGTATGTCAATCACACTCGATGCTGGTGGAGTATTCCGCGCACGTGCGTGCGGTCGCGACTAAATATAGTGTGCGTTTGAATGGCACATGTATTGTGTTGTGTCGCGGTGACTGGGCAGTGCACGTGCTATTTTTGTTGGTATTTTTATATTTTTAACTTGAGATGTAAGATCTTAGGATCTTAGGTTTAGCCATTTATTTAATTTATATTTTGGGCTAAGGCAACCTCATAATGGTTCCCAAAACAAGCAAACGGCAACGCGGTAGGCTCAGAAGGAGATCGCGGTACTCTACTCTTTTCGCAAGGATTGGCGAATAACAGCACTGGATAGGGATAAGTCGAAGGAGGGAAGGGAGGGCTTCGCCCAGCAGTGGGATACATATGGCTGATAATAATACATTTTGAATACTTGAATAAAGATCATGTGTGAGAACAGTGAGACCGCTAAAAGATTTGTTTGAAATTCGATTAAGTTCTTTGAATATAAATAAATAAAATAAAAAATAAAATAATTTTAATTCCAGTATCTCTGCCTCATAATATAAATAATACACTCATACAGTCACATTACATACACAACACTAGTAATTCAATTCAATTCATAACAATTTAATTTGAGTACTTTATTTCAATTCATTCATGAATAGTCGGCTAAGAATAATAATATTTTTAAAGAAATCATGGGGTGGGATTCACAGAGAATATGTAGTTATACTCGTAATCCCAAACTGTATGTGTACCATGTGTACTGTATCAGTCAAGTTTTTTTTTTAAATTTTGAAATGCTAGGTAAAACTTCATTGAAAGATAATTATGGGGTTTGTTCATTGAAATGAATTAGATACTCTTTGCTTTTAATCCTCTTTTACAAAAACTTACAAAATGGAGGCTATCGCGTATGAATTCGCCCCTAGCGGTGCTAGTGTAGCGCGAGGTCATCGAAATGTCTGATGTTCTACAGCTCTTCTGCTTTTTTATCACATATTTTCACAAAATATTCACGATTGTGGTCTAGATTGAGCCATTCCTGATTAAATATGACTTGAAGATTTTAAGTAGCAACTTACGATCTTATTTGTTAGTACTTGAAGGTAAAATGATTTGTAAATGTTTCATGCTTGCTAATTTTAGGGAGAATATTGTAAATATTATCTGAATTTTACACTATGTTGTTGTACGTAATAAAATAAACTATGAAGTTATTGGTATTAGAGAGTATAAAATATAATTATTGACATGCCTTACGCGACAGTGGCGCCATCTGGTGAGCTCAAAAACGATAGCCTCATTGGATTCTTCTTAATTTACGGACTTCCTTTCCGCCAGTTCCGTCACAAGTTTCTTTTAGACCTACACATGTAATTTCACCTTCTTCCCTTGCCAGCAGGCATCCCGCACAGCTCAGCCGGTTTGTCAGCGCAGTCGCCGCTGGTGCCCTCCAACACCATCTTCTACCAGCACGCGGCGCCGCCCACCGAAACGCATCCTACAAGTAAGTTGGTTACAGCGCCATCTGTTGGCGGTGGTATAGAGCTAACCCGCACAGCTTAACTGCCCACCGACACGCATATCGCACCATCTGTTGTGGTGGCGGGAAATTAAACTTTGTAGAGTATCTTTCGTGAGTCCCTTAGTGAAACCGGGTTCCGCATGCTCTAGTCGTAATGGGTTTAAAGGATTAAACATGGCCAAATTCTTACTTTCATTGAAACAGATTTCTTCAAAGTGACAAAAGGGGTTTGAATATTTTGGTTTGCCTAACTTTCCGCCATTTTATTTAATTTACAAAATAGTAGCCATAAAACCTGTATCAATCAATAGCAGTTAATAATATGAATTGTCACCTAGTGATCATTTTACGAACTGTAACGTAATTCATATTATTATCCTAATAAGATTCTGGTAAAGCGGCCATTTTAGGCCCCCAGGCTTCATAGAAAAATATTCAAACGTTCAAAATAAAATCAAAGCATTTATTTCAAGTAGGCCAGTTACAGGCACTTTTGGATTGTCGAAACAAAGATAACAATGAAATGTAGCTACAGTCCCAGTCACAAGGCATAAAAATTGTGAAAATACTGTAGTTGCCCATTCCCTAGCGTAGATCTCTATGGGGAAGAACGGGCAAGAAACTCCATGGATGACCTTTTACATCAGCGTATTGTTACAAAACCTTGGTTACATCATTCATGTTGAGATGGTACACTATGTGAGAACGATGTAGCAAGATGTGCATGTTAAAAGTGTCCGTAGTAAAAACATGAAAGACAAAATAAGTCATTCAAAGGAGCCGTGGCAACGAGATGACCAGTCACAACTGACAGCGCCCGTTCACGAACATGACGCATGGATCAGCACCACTCAACCCAACCATCCAGTATAATTATATATGATGCTCTGTGTCAACCATTTTGAAGGGAACTACGAGTAAACCTTGTCGTCTGACATCTGCCATTTTATAAAAAAGACCTCTGTGATTAAAATCTAGGTATATTTTTTCGTCTCGTAAAATCTTAGATTCAATGATTTGATTTTTTGCATCATACCCGGTACTGTCATACGTGTCATAGAACTTCTTTATACCTTTATGCTAATGGTTATTTCAGCATCAGAAGCGCTGTCAAGCCAGCACGCAGGCAGCAAGTACGATGGAGCACCGCAGGACTCACTTGGAGACTTTGTTACCTTCGTCTGCCAGGACCCGTCTGATGTGCAGCAATTACAGGTAATATCATCGTCTCACCTTTTGTCTTCTACCCTCTGCAGCCAACGTTGTCTTTCAAACAGGTAAACCCTGTTCCAATATCCAAAAACGGAGAAAAGACCAACTCAGTGACCTAGATTCTCTTTCCAAAACCTGGAGATAGTCTTTAATGCGGCATCAAAGATATTAGAATAGAATAGAAAGTTTTTATTTCAGACCGGAGTCCATAGGGTTAGTAACAATTTTACTTAAGTTCTAGTGTTAGTAGGTTACAGACACAGATGAAAATGCACAATCACAATACAGCATGGAGCCGCATCCACCTCCGCACCATCGGGGAATCCCACCGATCTGCGAATACACTGAGAATACTGTTGATGCTGCCGCGAACACGAGTCATCAGGGATGCACATCTATTTCTAATAATGGCGGCAAAACCATCAATATTATTATCTGCAAACATCCCCGACGCTATTAGATATTGCAGTGTTACTTACTGTAATATCTTTTTAGCTTTGAAGCTGTAACAGTCATCACTTATTTCCTGTTTTATCACTATCACTACTTATTAGGAGTAGGAGTAGTATAAAATAAAGTCATTTCCCGCTGTCTGTCCCTATGTATGCATAGATCTTTAAAACTACGCAACTGATTTGGATGCGGTTTTTTTTTAATAGATAGTGATTCAAGAGATTGGTTTATATGTATAAGATTGCACTATTGCGACGCCGGGCGGGTCGCTAGTCGTAAATATACACCAATACGGGTACTAGGAATGGCCCGGTTTTGACTACAACGGAGATGAGAGGATCGGTGCGGTTATATACAAAATTCCATCAATCTTCTTCTTCTTTCATCATAGAGAGACGTGATGTGCTTTCAACCAATGTGGTTGGTCGATTCGCGCATACCTCATACCGCTGCGCTCCTCTTTGCTTTGGTGGAATCCGGAACTAAGCGTTGTCATCTCAAGTTTCTTTCCTACAAAGATCCTAATAAGCTGGTCCATATTAACCAAATCTCTCGTTTCCAGGTGCACAGTCTATCAAGGAGTCCGAAGCCGCCGTACTTCAGCAGCTCCATGCTTCCGCCGCCGCCACTACCACCGATGGCCAGACCTGTCGCTATTATCAGATCCACAGGTAATTATATCTTTCTTCTTTCTTTTTGTAATCTACACTCTATGATTGATTCTATTCTGACAGTTTTAATCTATTTGGTCTGCCGCATTAAATAATTACAAATATAAAACCAGGTCTTAGCATTCGGGAAACCCAAGCAGTATAGAATAAGAAAACATTAGATTCGGGAGTCCTCTTTTAAAGAGAAAACCGGCATGTATTAGAACCAAATATTTTCCGACGTGTGAAATCCACCATCCGGCTCGAGATCTGTGCACTGAAGTGGATTATAACGCACTCCTGACTGAGAAGAGGCTTGCGTCTCACTTGTAGAACTGTTATAGACAGTTAATGCATAAAGATAAGGCATTTTCGGCAAGTTTAGCAGTGACCTTCTGTGTCCCAGTCTCTCACAGATTAAAAAAAAAAAAACGAATAGTTTTGATTCTGGCAACTTCTTCGTCACTCACTATACAATTTGTAATTTCCAGGGCGCTATAACACTGACGATGATCCGTCTGTTGCAGCCAGCGAGATGGTAGGGGGTAGCGTGGTGGGCGGGGGGGGCACGTCACCCTCTTCGCCCGAGGTGCGCTCCCCCCCCGCCTCGCCGCGCCGCCGCTCCCCGCACCCCTACCGCACCGACTGCCATCCGCCCATTACACACTTTAATCATTTCCACTCGCAGCCACAACAGGTAAGGACATTACAACTTTTTTGTTGATGGCGATAAAACCTTTAATTTCAGGGGATTTCAGGAGTATTACCATCCTAGATTCAAAGCTGAAACTCATGTGCCTATAGTTACACACGTACATTAAAATCCATATCGCTGCAAACCTTGCAGAAACAGATATGATGTTTTCCATTTTCAGGAAAGTCTTCTAAATCCATGAATACTGGTTTGAAGTCAGTTGCTTCATGCTGGTGGGGTATTGGCCTGGAGTCTATCAACCTAGGTGTTTGTAATGCCAAAGGGTTGCTCTTTTAACATTTAAGACATGTATGGACAGACCCTCAACTCGAACCATCCATCACCATAATATTACTAATCTTGACTTTTCCAACTTTCCTCCCCAGGTATTTAGCTATGCAAGTTCGCTAGGCGGTGTGGGTTTAAGTGGTGGGGTATCAGGCGTCGGGGCTGGCGGGGGTGCTGTGATGGCGGGCGCGGGCGGGGTGTCACCCCCTGGCGGGTTGGGGCTGTACGCCCCCCGGGCCTCGGCGAGGGCAGCGCCTAGGTGGGTTTTAGAGGACTTGGGACCGATTAACAGGTCCGTATCAGGATTACATAAGGGATGTTTTTGGGAAGTTAAACTAACTCTTAGTTTCTGGAAGACTGCTCAACTTTATTAGTAAATCTTCTGTTGTTATTGGTTGTCCAAAATGACTACAATTAAGCTGATAAGAGATGCGGCAGATAGTTGAGAAGGCTTCAAGAAACTGAGGGACAGTCTTCCCTAAACTGTCAACCTCACCAATACATGGTACACCCCGCATTAGACAAAAGAGGCTCTGACAACTCATTTTCATCATCATCAGCTTATTAAAAGTCCACAGCTTCGATACTCCAACAGACAGTAAACAAAATCATTGATGTTAAAAAGTGGGATCCTTTCTTACGAACTGCTTACTCCAAATGAAAAAAATACATTTTTAACTTGGAAGATGCCAAAGTCCAGCAGAATATTGCAAAGTCCTATCTAACTGCTAAATTTTCGACTGCTGAAGTATCTTAATTATCCAGTCTTAGTGTTACTAGTAGTAGCCCAAATCAAGTTGATATATAGCTGAGCATACTCACTATATTTGCTAGTCTTGCAGTCGCATTTTCAACCACCAATCATTCGATCTGTATTGCTATTGACCTTTTAATATTAACAAAGGTATGGTGATTCCAGATGGAACGCACCATTCCCTACCTTGGAGGAAGAGTTCAACATAATGACGGCGCCGCCAGGACCCGACCATGTGGTCCTGCTGGATGATGGTGAGTATACTTTGTTCTTATGATTGTAGAACTTATAGACATTCTTTAGCTTACAATTGCCCAATATTTAGACACATTGTTTTCTATACAGGGATCCCGATGCGCAAACTACTATAAATTTAGCACATGATTTACAGTTTTGTATCAAACACCAGTTTTTTTTTTAATAAATGGTTAAAGTTATCTTCGTTGGTGGGTTTAGAGTGTGTTTCGTTCTGGCCGGCCACGATGCCAAACAAGGTCATGGTTATGGCCATGGTATACCTTTTCGTACTAGAAAGAGAAATAAGAGTACCACATTATTTCATTGCTTATACACCATTTTCAGTGGCCGGCAAAGACAATAAATGATGTTTGTAAGAATAACTTCTCTTACTATTTTTCAATACTTGTAAAATTTTAACTACCTACAATAATAATTATGATTTTACTCTTATTATTTTCCGGAGAATTCATTTATTGTCTTTGTGCACTGTTAACTTATTAAGTATTCATCCTAACAGAACTATTATAAGTTTTGTAACTATAAGTAAATAGGTAAAGGTTGAATCCTCCTATTGTGTATTAAGCGCCTACGACACTTGAATAGTTATTGTAATTTGTAAAGTTTTACTATTGCTATTGAATGATTGTCAGGCGTATTCTACCTGTAAAATCGAGTTACTATCAAATAGATTTGAAAGGCTTTTTTTAAATATAAGTAGCTCTATTATAAAGTACATCACGCGTTCATTTATCTCAGACACGAATCATCCAATAAAGTTGTGGATTTCAGCCGATCGAAGCGTGGCCGTGCTAGGATGGATACGTTGTAGCCCGGCCACTGAAAATGGTGTGTAAGTCATGAAATAATGTGGTACTCTTATTTCTCTTTCTAGTAGGAAAAGGTACATATCCGTACAATCGTGGCCGGGCCAGATCGGAACACACGGGTCTAGAATCATGAGTTGAATTCGTGGTCACAGTATGTGTTTCAATGTCCTCTTCCCGTATAATATTCAGTAGACCCGCACATAAACGCGTTGTATATTTATTATGCCTTTTCTACTTTCATGCGTACTTTTACAGAGTGCCCGTCAAGAGTGCTATTTTATGACGTAGCCATATTGTGTAAGAAGATCTTTTATACATAATTTATATCTCAAGTATATAGTCCGTATCCAGCATGAAAAATTATTGGCTTTGAGTTTAAGAGTTGATTAAATTTATTTATTTAGAGTTTTTTCTTCGACAGAACGCTTCTTCCAATCAAGCGTGATAACATCCGAAGCGACTGCGATGGACACGACCGGCTCCACGGTCGGGTCGGTCGTCGACGCGTCGGACGACATCGCACCCGACAAACCGGCGCCCGATTTGCGCTCACCGTGATCCCACGCAACCGCTACGTCGGTCGGTGTCGCAAGTGTTGGAACCGACGGATCGGTCGAAAATGTTGGATCTGTAATTAGTGTTGATTCTGATACGCCGGTCTCGAGTGTTGGAGCGGTCGCGTCGGCGGCGCCGTCGGCGACCGTGCTCCGCTGGACTCCCGCGCCCCTCCCTCACTGGCGACCCGTTTCACACCGGACTGTTTAATTTCTAACGATATCTCTGAATGTCGAGGGATTAGTGTAAATATAAAAGAAGGAATTAAAACGGATGAGGTTGTAGTTGAAATTTAGATTTTACAATTTTTACTCTGTGTCGATCGACTGCACCTGTCCGTGCGGTGTGACTTTGTCGTGGCGAACACAAACATCCGCAATCAAAAACAAGTTTTGACAGACGCGGGTGATCGACATGGTTTTCATTTATTACTTGTTAAGGCGATAACAAAATACAATACTCCAACGATAATTATGTAAAAAATATTAAAGCTACGATATAAAAACAACATATTATATTCTAATATTTTTATAGAATATAAAAAAAAACAAGTATGATATGATCAAGCCTTCCAGTAATTTAGAGAAATAAAATGTTAATAAAAAAGTGCAGCTTATAAAATATTGTTTTGCTGAGCTGTGAGACAGGATAAGCGAATAAAATGCTTCCAAAGGCGTCAAAACAGTTTAAATTGACGAAAGTGTGATACTATAAGTTGTTTTTTGTTTCGTTGTTGTGTGTTTTGTAATGGAAATAAAAATTAAATAAGTGTAAGACGTCGGTTAGTTTAAAGTATTTTTTTTTATTTATTGAACGAATATTTAATAAAGACGAGCCTTGCTTAAGAGATTAGTTTAGTTGTAATTAGTAGCGAACAGAGTAGTTGATTTATTGTACTTTCGATCGAGAAATGACATTAAATTTTTTATAAAATAAAAAAATTGCAAAAAGATTTTTTACGTAATTTTCGCACAAAAATACACCTATAATATTGATCTCAGTGACACAAATATAATAACAAGACGAGATTTTTTTCCTTTTTAATTATTTTTACTATTTATTTTGTGAAAAGTTCTGGGCATCGAAAGAGACAATAAATCATGAGTAGATCGACGTGTGTCAAAGGACATTTTATAGGTGCCTTTCATGAAGAAAACGTAAAATAACTAATAATAGGGATTTGTAAATTGTAGTGTTCTTTTTGATAAATCCATCCGCTCATACTTTGTAACAAACGATTCATTGACTATTTAACTTAAGAGTTGTGTGTTTTGTAACCAAATTGGTGAGACAAGTGGTACGAGTATGTGGCTAGTCAATATACCGAGTGTTTATTTTTCACACCTTATAGTAATAATAATTTAATTTAATGAATATAGATCTTTTTTTGATAAAGTTTATTAATGAAATGTTAAGATACCAACTTTACTTAAGTACAGTCACAATGAGAGTTTTCGTTTCAATAAATAATTTTCGTTGGATTTGAAAAGCAGTTGCAATGCACAAAATACTCATATAAGTATTTTTGGTTACACAATACACACGTAAAGTACTGTAATCCTATAAATTAAATCATAGAAATTATATAGTTTTGTCACTCATGAACATTATTTTTTTTCGCAATAACAGTGGCCATACGAGGAAAGCTAGTCATTAGAGTTACAATGTAAATTTAATGTTACATAATAATAAAAAAATATTTACAATTATAAAAAAAAAACCCCTTACGTTTATTAGTAAGGGGTGTGAAACTAAAAATGTGGCCAAATTACACTTAATGAATGAAATCCAAATATATATACACAATTTTTAATAGATTTAGATTTGAATAAGCGTGGTAAAATTAAGTTCGTAGCGAAAACAATTAAGTGACTATTATTCGAGTAGGAGAAATTAAAAGAAAAACAATATTGAGACAAAAATCCACGTTAAATTGTCATGAAAATGATAATTTATTTGATCAGACTTAAAACAAGAAACATCTTAATTTTCATCATCATTCAATCGACATGTTTTATTTTCATGCCTTTATAAATATTGTTTTTTGGATTTCTATGAAAATAGTGTAGTAGGGAAACGTAGCAATAACTACAAGCAATAAATAAAAAAGTAATTATGTAACAAAAAAACGGCTTTAGTGAGGCTAGAATTTGGTACTGAAACGTAGTGTGACCTATATAAACGATTCGCGATAATATATTTTCTATAGACAGATCGGCGAGAGGCTGGGTACTATGTTAAATGATAAAATATAGTGCAGTTTGGTACAATTAATAGCTATTTGACAAAAAATATATTAGACTTACAGCTATAGTCGAACTAGGCAGAAAGGCGGGATTAGTCAATTGCTAGCTATAGAAAACATTATTAGAATACGAAAAAAAAAACATTAGGAAGTAATAGTAATGTCATTAAGGCTTGTTGGTAACAGAAAAAAAAACAGTTTCGTCATTGAAAATCTGAAAGAGATAACATTGTAACGTGGTAAGGCAATACTAATATTGGTGACGAATTTAAAGCTCATTGGTGCCGAAAATTCTAGACTGTGATTCAATTGTTCATTCAGAACGTGTCTTATATTGAAATAGTTGTTTTTGTATGATTGGCAATGCACAGTGGGTGCTGTAATAATACAAAATAAAATGTATTGTAAAATGGCAGATAAGAACATGTTGTATGAAAAGCATTTGTTATAATTGTAAAGGTAATGGTAACGGTAGCGACTGTAAGCTGAGAAATGTATTTTTTTTTCGACAGCGTAAGTAGAAACGGTAGATTTATTTGATAGCTTTGCAGTAATTTATATGGATGTGACTAATACAAGATTTTGTATGGACAAAAAGATTGAAGGGAAATTGAAAATTATGTATTGGTCACGGCATGTATTCTTTTGTTTCATTGTTAGCACCATTAATACGATATGGAGTAATAATTGAAAGCCTAAACATTATGTGCCTTAGATACAACAATATTGTATGATATTTATGATGCGTTCTATACAACGTGCTAACTAGAAATAAATGATAAACATTATTTTGAATGCCTGGACTTTGAACGATTATCTTCATTGTTAGAATTCATTTCTGCAAAGGCTTGTATGTACTCCCAAAGATTTTGTAACCTTGAAATGCAATTTTTATTATAAAATTAGGCCCAATGTTCGGAAAATTGTAAGTAACCCTTAATGATGTTTTAGTTTTCCCTAAAATATTTCTCTAAGTTTTCTACCACATTGTTTCTTTATTCTAAATGAAATTTATGAGAAACTGGGCACCCAGCAGTCTGGAAATTGATTTCGAATCCAGAGATATAAATTATAACCCTCATGTAATAATTATTGTACGATTAAGTAACGCTTCTATGCGTAGTTTCGCTGAAATATAAAACTACTTCTATGATATTGTATAATTTTAGTAATTACCTACATTGTACCCATTTATGTACCTATATACTTTACTGGCATGTATATTCTTAATCTACGCAACTCGGAATAGCCACGCTTTTTTTACGAAGTAGACACCATTTTGATTCTCGCATGGCTTTTTGATAATTAAAAAATTACAATCCATCTATTCTATAAACTTGTATTATAATTTCTTTTAAGTTATTTCTTATTGTAAAAGGAACGAAAATCCGTCTTTTAAGTTTCGTGGATTTCAAAAGTTGAATACATAATACGTAAATAGAAAAAATAATTATAAGTATAATTAACCAATAGAGAAATACTCCTAGTTACGAATTTCTTAGTTCATCTGATGTGCAATTATAATTAACTGTTTTATTAGCGAATTTGTTAATTTTTATTAGTAATTTTACGATTGTATCCATTATCATTGTATGTAAATATGTTCCGGAGTGTATTTATATTTTTTTTATTTGTATAATTAACATTAGAATGCGTTTATATGTTATGTTTGTCATCGGTCATGTCCTCCGCGCTTTCATATTCATTTAGGTTTTTACAATTTTTCTTTATTTTAAAATAGACACTCGCGAGTCGAATGGCTTATTCCAACGTGAGGTATGTTCACGAAAACTACGATTGCTTTCAAAAGTTGGAATAGATCATTATATTCATGCAATAAACTAAAGATAGACTTGTAAAAATGTTATAACATGTATTTTTAACCTATACATAGTAAGATATTTATAGAATTTTAGTCGTTTAATTATTTCGAACGACTTGTTATAAAGAAAATTGGTGCTTAAAGCTTAAAACAAAATATGACGGCACTTTGTCGTGTGTGTATTGTCATGGAAGGGGTCTGAGCATTATGACATAGCATGCGTTGTTATGCTTTCGAGTGACACAGAATCGTTTATTTGAATAAAAAAAAACCGTTAGAGAATTTATTCGAGCCCGCCGCTCCAACGTTAGTGCGTGCGGATTTCATATACGTTAATTTCTTTTATAATTTTTGTTTATTATTTTGTTAATTTTAAAAGATGTAAAATAAACGATTTTGTCTCACAATGCGAGCAGTTATAATAATGTAGGTAAACTTTGCTCAATATCGATGAAAACTGAAAGTGTTACAGTTGATGCAATACAAACAAACAAACATACCAATTGAGTTTTATTTTAATCTTTTATTTAGTGTAGCTCTCCTGGGTTCTATGGAGGAGGAACTAGCACTTACATCACATTACGCTTGATCACTGCGTATTGGGTATTCCTAATACTGTTTTCCTTCACTGTATGTCAGTGGTGTATTACACAAACTTGGAAAAAAATGCATCCTTTTTGGCAACCACTACTATTAGATATGACACTTATTTCTGGTGGAATCAGTCTTACGATACGAATAAGAAACATTTTAAACGGCATACAACGGAATTGCAGCAGGATTTGTATGTCGCCAACCATGTTCCACCTCATACCCTGCCCTACCCTTTGAACCCCAAAACATGCAGTCAAAGTAACCTCTGCGCTGCTACCGTCGATGCCGTGGAAGTGCCGAAGTTTTGGGTCAACAAAATTTAAAATTTAATAAGAAAACACTACAAGAAAATGCCACACCAAATATACACGAAAACATAAATATATTATATATATACATATCGACAAAAAAAATATCACAAAAAAACACAAATATCACAAAACAAATATTCAAATATTCGTAATATCAAACATCGTGAGGAAAACAGCATGCCTGAGAGATATTATTTCTCGACAGCAAGTAAAGCTAAGTTAGAGGCCCATTGGGTGCCAGAAAAACTCTGACACCAGGTTAGGCACTAATTTATTTATTTATTTATTTATTAACTATGGAAGACTTACAGCTAAAATAAACAGATTAAAAAAAATTGTATGTGAGACTGTCAGCCAATTAAAAGTCCTCACTTCTAAAAACCAGATTTTAAAAAATAGGGTGTGAACACTGTAAACAATGCAATAAAGCCACAAAAAAGATACAGGATAACTTACAAGCTTAAGCTCAATTCACATGTTATTATGCTACATTCAATATCTAAACAATAATAGAAAACTTGAACAAACTAAATCTTAATTAAAAAAGCTAAGGCTCAGGCACTTTCTGGCCGAGGGCACACTCGTTATGAAAGCATCAAAATCATGCTGTTTGCACATATTATTAAAGCTTCTACTTGCACCACTATAAATGAATTTTGCCTGTAGTTCGTAGATGTAAATGGAACACGCAACGGCACATTCCATCGCTTTGACCTTCCGGGAACATTAAAATAAAATTTGGATAGGATATCGGAGTTATTAATAGAGTTATTGAATATTTTAAATAATGAAATACAATCAGAAATTTCTCGCCGATTAATTAAGGGTAATATATGGTACTTCTTACAGAGGTTGAGGTAATTCTCAGATCGGTAGGGCACTTTTTGATGATAACACAAATACTTGATAAACCTTTTCTGGATGCTCTCTATACGATCAATGTACTTGTGATAACACGGATTCCAGATTTCAGACGCGTATTCCAAGTGACTTCTAACAAAAGTACAGTAAAGAATTTTTAAAGTTTTGGCTTGACTGAAGCACCTGGAGAGCCGCATTATGAAACCTAGTGCTTTAGATGCTTTAGCGACTATGGCATCGACATGACGTTCAAACGTAAGCTTAGAATCGTGATATACCCCCAGATCTCGAATACAGTTCGTGTTAGGTAGTAATTGATCACCCAAGCTATACGATGAAGGTATAATTGAGCGCTTTCGAGAATATGTTAGAACCGAACTACGAACTACGAACGACTAATCACACAATAAAGAAGAAAGATCGGTATGCCCTAAATATTTTCTTGAAATACCAAATTCCTAGTCATCCTATGGTATTTCCCATCATCATTGGTATTCTTCACCAGTCACCCAATATATAGCCAATCAATTTCAAATATTGCCGCTAATCAATGACATAGGATTCAAATAGGGCAGCGTAGTCCCCTTAAGCACATCAGCGCCGTCTATGCGGCCCCAGTAGAACTATATCGCTTAACAGACGTCACAGGTGGTAAAAACCTTTTTAGCGTTATTCATTGGTGCTATTAAAAGTGCAATGCTGGTTAACTGCTGTGACTATTATTACGAGGTACGTAAAATTGATTTATTAGCCAAATAATTATTAATTTAATCCTTATTGATTGGTAATTGTGTTTTTAAAGCGTAATTTTGTATGCACGCATCTGCACAGGGTGCACTTTCTGCGTAGCAACCTTCTTGGGTTTGTTTTAAATGAGGGAATGTTTTTTCTTTCTTTCAAATTTGGAATACATAGATTCGAGTCACATGTTTTTAGTTTGAAAGTTTTCCCGGGTTTTCTTGCTCGATGTTTTAGTTTTGGAAAGAGATTATCAATTTATTTATTTTTGTGGCAAATTGTGACAAAGTGTGAGGAGGAGTTATCGTCATAGGCGTGTTTTGATGGGCTGTAGATGGATTTAATTGAACTGAGTACCTAATCGGGTTTAAATCCGATCGATAGCACATCTCTAGGGGCTCCGTGCAATTTTTTAAAGTTAGATAGTTGAACACTTAAATTATCTACATAAACGGAATAACTTAGTTCGTTGGGAGTAGTCCGATTTTCAACAAAAAAAAACTTTTTATTAAATAAGTCAGGTCAAATTCAGACGGTCTAGCAGCTTTTACACAAGTATAAATCGAATCTATAGATGCAAGAAACCCTGGATACCTAAACGTAAATCGCTAATGATATCATCGCAATTCGTTCTTGCAAAATTAGATAGTTCTACCGGTTCTACGTCCTCTTGATTTAGGAATCCCTACTCAAAGTGTATTACATATACGACAATAAAGAAACTGAGTTTTAGAATAATAGGATAAAAAGATAACATTTAACTTAACCCAGGAATCGAATAAAAGGCTTGTGTAATAGATAAGGTACTCGTAGCATTTGAAAGCTCTGATTAACTCCTACGCTTTACTACAAGCTAATAAAATATACCGACGAATTGACAACCTCTACCTTTTTGAAGTCAGCTCAAAATAACTTACATATTTTTGACACTGTAAGAAATTCTTTAGTGTGGTAGTAGTCAGTCCCAAAGAAAGAACGGACAACGGACAGCTTGATTAAAGTGAACACATGGACACTCAAAAAATGTGTACTGACTGACTACTTTCTCACTGGCGAAACATTCACAGAAAAACAAATATTTCAGAGAAGACAGATTTCAACATGTTTTTTTGTGAATGTATCTTTGATTATACAATGTCTAGATAGAGCGTCGCCCTACAATCAAAACAAAGAAAACGAGGCAATAATTTTAAACATTCACGTGCGGCAGCGTGCTCGAGGGGCACAGAGACTGCGTGCGAACTTATAACCAACAGTTGGCTGATATTTTTTGACACGTTTCCGCATATTTGATGCTCCATCTAGACATATAATCAAAGGAATGTACCGCCAGTGGAAACACTATCAGTATTAAAAAATACGACCCTTTGCCATTTTTACCGTACCGAACTCATTGCGTGCGCTGGGCAATGGTGCCAACGCAAGCCACGCACGGGTTAATATCCCCCGTGTTCCCCTCTGCTACCGTATAAGTTCCTAGGGGTAACATTTAGTAGTAGCAGGGAGGAAACTACTAGTAGTACGATTCACTAGTGACATGACATTCTTCGTACTATAAACTATGTAGGTAGGGACTAGAGATATAGTATTTCAAGAAAACAAAGGTTTTTCAGGGTTTTTATGCTGTTTCGGAAACCTACCAGCCAAGAATTAACTTAGTGAGTTTTGTAGCTTTGGATATTTTAAGGAGAAAGTCTCTTATTATAATTGGTGTAAAAATACCCTAAACGAAGCCGAAAGGCATTTGTTCTCCCCGTCATGCGTCATTGCATATTTTTTTGTTCTGGAACATACCTGTCACCTTCTACATAGTTACGGAGATATTGGGGGTCAATGTTTCAACTTTTTCACAAGTTTTGAATGTTATAACTTATAACTGTAAGTAGATTAAATACATCCTTGACCCCGTTCTATTCAATGCATCCATCAGCGCAAAGTTTTGTGTCTTACATTGAGTCCTGCCGTAAAACGTGATTTTTCACCCCAAAACACTTTTGCGTAAAGTTACTTAAGTAGTTTGATGTACAGAATGCTTGGTTGATGGCTTCGTGAAGGGTCCTGTTACACCTTGTATTAGTTATGTAGGTACCAATCAAGCTATAAAAAACCAGTTTATGCGGATTTTTCATTGTATTAGAAAGCTATACATAGTGAGGCCAAGTTTTATTGGAAATGTATAGCTTGATGTATCGCCGTGTGTACATCCAAAACGTATGCTTAGAAAAGATTTAAAATTTTAATTAATAAGCGTGTTTACTTATTCAAAGCACTCTCTTTGGAAAATGGCAGAAATTTTAAAGTGGTTTAATTGGCCATTATGGAAGAAGTACGTTCACCTTAAATTAACCTAAGCACTAAATTATTGTATTCTTCATCAACTAGGTAACGAAGATAGTTAGCTCCGCAATGCTGTTTTGCTAGGTACCATTCGGTATTTTTAACGAAACACCTCTTATATTGGGTAAAACTGAAACAAATTAAAGTGAATCTGTAGTACAACCTACCTAGGTATCTACTCTGAATTAGTTCCCAACGTAGAAGTTTATTCGTATCAAATTAATAAGAAAATTGATTGTATAACACCTAAATCCCATAACAGGTACCTATGTTAAAACTTTCACTCAACAAGCCAGTACCTTCTCTACCATCAAATCATTATTACAAACCTCCTAATCAAACTAATTATTGCATATCACTCAAACAATTACGTAAGTAAACAAACCGTTATAATCATCAGTGTTATAAAACCTAAAACCGTCTAAGGTTGTCGTATATATTCCATTCATCGCTGAACAAATTCCTTTTATCTATCCAGTTGAAAAATACATTAAAAGAACATTACCCACCAAGTCATGATAGGTACCTACCTAGCTACGCCAAAACAGGCGTTTTATCTTAGTACGGCAGTAACGCGGAAAAATACTCCCAGAATAGTACAAGTACGTACTTAATAATCCAATAAATCGAAATTTCTAACAATCATCGGCTAAAGGGATCGCAAAAATCAATAGTCGATGGTTTGTTTCAACCAAGCAAGCTGCCTACAAACCACCGAACATTACTTAAGAACTTTTATACAGTTTGTTTAGTTAAGATAATAAGTTGTATTGCTAAGGAAATAGGGTTGCGGTTAGATTGGGGGTGTTAGTGAGTTACGACGTTACGCCACTGCACCAAAGAACAGATAATCGACGCCTAGCCTTGTGCGATATCGATTTTGACAACGGCTACTTTCACTGAAACGCAATGCGAACCGTATTCCTACCTCCCTCACTCTCGCAGTGAAAATAGTGGTGCAGAAAGGGATGGGTTCGGCGCCGCAACTAGGGGTCGCCGTCACGGCGTTGCCATGACAACAGGTCACACCGAGGGTTATGATTTCCAATATAATAGCTCGATATTTTTAGGTCAAAATGTCGGAGTTTATAATAAAAGTATATATGGACGACAATAAGCTTGAAATATGCATGGATGACGGTAAAGTAACGATGGTGGTGGACAAAAAAGACTACCTTATTGATTCGGTAAGAATTTTATTGAATTTTGTCGCATAACAAAATGGCGGCTGTTTGCAGATAAAATAAATTATTGATTTTCTGGCAAATATCGATAATAATGTAGGTTTAGATAAGTTTAGTTTTGTTTATGTAGTTAAAGCGTTAGTTTCCATACGAGTTTAATTTACCGTAGTAAGCTATTTTATTTGTAGTCGTTGGAAAATCAATAGTTCCTCATTCTTATTGGTTTTTTTTTGTTGTTTTTCTTTTATAAAGTACAAACTAGGTTAGGTAGTAGTACGTTGAAGCCAGCGTAAAAATTTAACTTTAAATTGATCCTACCTTAGGTTAGAAGTAAAAGTATTATGCAAGTTCGTAGAATAAAGCCTTTTTCAAGAATATTATGATAGCATTTTCCACGTTCTAAGTAGTACCTAAACAGGCGTACCTTTTGCGGTCATGCCATTCGACAACCATGGTGATTAGTAGGTAGGTACTTAGTAGTTTGAGGAAGCAAGTAGGTAACAACGGTATAATTTAGTAGGCATATACGATGAATAGTAGACTGCGGAAGATAGTGGCAACAAATCCAGTATAAGCTGATCTCTTAGTCTATTGAAACTACGTACCACGCTAGGCCAGATCATGGTAAAACTGTTGCTACAGTACTAGTAACAACATATAATATTAGGTACTAACTGTTGCCAGCGACTTCGTTCGCGTGGAAATTTTGATGTGTGTGAGTATGAGAAAAAAAAAGATAGTTTATGTCTTTCCCCGGGATATAATGTATCTCCTTGCCAAATTTCATTACGATCCGATCAGCCGTTTAGTCAAGAAAAGGTAACAGACAAACATAGTTAGTTTAGCATTTGTAATACTCCTATAGTCTGGAACTATGGATGTAGAACTATCGTACTAAGGTAAGGTTGGTATCGTGTATTAAGGGTGTAACAAGACCCCTAACGAAGCCGAAAAGTACTTGTTCTCCCCATCATTGTGATAATTTTTTTGTTCTAGACCATACCTGGGAACCTTCTAGTTACGGAGATATTTGGTGTCAATGTTCTAACTTTTTCACATGTTTTTTTTTGAAAATAGGAACATGTTTTTAACGAAAGATTTTTACTGTAAACACCTCCACCAGTTCCACGGCCCCCGTACTATTCAATCCATCCATCAGCGCAATATTTTGAGCGCGTTATTTTGAGTCATACCGTAAAACGTGATTATTCACCCAAAAAAAACTCATTTCCCAGCAATAATTTTGCGTAAAGTTACTTAGTTTGATGTACTTACATAATGCTTGGTTGACGGCTTCGTGAAGGGTATTTTACACCCTGTATCTCAGTAACTACATAAGTAAGTTTTAGGAGAACTCGGGAGAGCTTTCAGACTCTGAGGTCACCTAAGCTTGGCTGAAACGAGCATGGCTAATGATGATCGTACTTATTGTTTATTTCGCGTCTTTCGTATAATCAAAAATCATTTGTTTGCGTTAATAAGGTACAGGAGGATCTTAAAGATAAAATATATTTCTCTTATTAATTTCGGCGTGCAAATTTTACAATTTTATTGGTACGAGATGGATAGGTACAATATAACAAAAGCTTCCGCCGCGGTAAAAATATAAGCCAGTCAGTTAGGGGGTAGCGGGGTTGTGACTGGCGTAATTTGCGTTTTATGTATTTCCAAGTTAATTTCTTAGATAGTTTATACGGTCTTACTGGGAAAGTTTTTGGGTTTGAGTCATATCGTACTATGTAGGTACGCTAACATGATTTGGTTCATAGATATTTCTTGTCAGAATTATTAGGCTTGTAACTGTTTTAGTACAACAATCTGGCTAGCCTTTTCCCAAACTATGTTGGGGTCGGCTTCTTCTAACCAGATGCAGCTGAATACCAGTATTTTACATAGATCTTTTCTGACTGTTCAGTAGGTTCAATTCTCATTCGTGTAGGTATGTGAATATAGTTGCGTCGAAGATACATGATAATATTTTAGACATTGTTTTTTAGTGTAATAACCACTTAGTGGAGCGTGGGAGCAATGCCTATTTGACCTCCACAACCCAGCTAGTACTGGGTAATACGGTACCCCTTGGTAAGACGGGTTGTCAGACTTTCGGGCCACTGACTACGCTGAACGTGCTTTCCGAGGCACGGAGGAAACTCAGTATGTAATCAGTGGTCACCCATCCACATACCAACCTAGGCGAGCGCGGCTTAACCGTAAGTTTGATCCGAGTGGCTGTTATTATTTCGCCACGAGCTCCTCAACCGAGAACGTCTGCGTGTTCATTATTTTTGATCACAGTGTAGAGCCTGCTATCCTGGTGTTTTCTTCATCATGAGTCAGTAAGATACGTTGAGAAAATTAATTGATACGTTTATGAAAGTCACACTGGTGATTACCAAGTCTTAAATGTCCACCACTAAGCATATATAGGTCTAGGCACTCAGGTGGTTGCTTAAATTTTTGCAATACTTTGGTCATGGTTGATCTAAATTTTCAAATTACCACCCGCTGCAGCCTTGACCAATTTTGATGAAAATTAGGTAATTTCGAGCTATGCGAAGCTATAGCAAGTAGGTGAAGGTACATAGTAATATTTAAAAGGCCATGTGTACTAGATTTCTACGAAAAGATACCTAATGGATTCAGCTGTTTGGTGTCTCACAGGAATTATAAATGCCTTAGGTCTTGAATGTATAGATTAATTATGAATGTCTGAATAGGGTACCTAAAGGTACCTTTATGGTAAGGGTTAGATTAGAACTATGTATGTTTTAGGTCATCGTCTGTCTGCCTTTCCTCAACTATTTTGGGGTCGGCTTCCAGTCTAAACGGATGCAGCTGAATACCGGTATTTTACATGGAGGTTTTCTGACTGTCCAATGCAGTTAGTCAATTCCCATTCGTGTAGGTATGTGGAGGGATTGGCGTCAATGATAGATGATAGCATTTTAGACACTGTTTTTTATGTGAAAGCCGCGTATCAACCAGGAGACTTACACCGGTATTATTAGTCGTGGATTGAACTTAAGTCGGACTTGACACGCCTACATTCTGCCCCATTAGACATATTGTCAGCTACAGTTTGTTTATAATTTGACACAAACGCCTTTGAAAAGTGAGATTATAAACAAATTGTAGCTGTCAATATGTTTAATGGGGCGGAATGTACGCGTGTCAAGTCCGACTTAAGTTCAATCCAGGACTAAGAATACCGGTGTTAGTTTCTGGGACTGGAAAATGTACCATACTTTCATTACTATTCCGTAGATATAGGTACAGTCGTCGTCACATCAATTTACTACAAACTGCTTTTTCCAAACGATTTTAAATTATAAAATGTTATTGGTTAAGTTCAAAATCGACAGTTTGTAGTAACTTAATGCGTTCTCGCTTTCTTTCTTACATTTTATTTTATCCATTAGGACAACAATGTTTCCATTGAACTTACCAAGCAAATTAAGGTTTCTCTGTCTGATAGAGAGAGTCTTCACTCTCTGATTTTAGAGAGTAGATTTGTCATAAAGGATTTGAGTATGTAGGTCCCAAATTTCGTTCATATACAAATCATTTGAAATAATATAGGAATGCTGTTTGCATATCATTAGAAATAGGGTCATCATCATTATCCTTGACCTGTAGGTCAAGGATAATGATGATGTGACTGGCCTCTTCAATCGCATTCCATTCAACTGGATCCTCAGCAACTCATTCTCATTCTGGATTCTCATCTAGTTGGTACCTACAAGTCTTGCTGCGATGATGGTAGCTCCACTTAGCCAGAGGCCGCCTTCCGTTTGCCATTTGTTGAAATATTTTTTTATCACAAATCTACTAATATTACAGGGAACTCCTAATGCGTTTGCGTGGTCCTAAATTAGATTTCGTAGCACGATGCCTTCTTTCGCACTATGACAACTTTTTTGTACTTTCAAGTAATCGGTAGCACGATGCCAACATTTTGAAACCACCATACATTAGATCGCACGATGCCAACAATCGCATATTGACAAAAAAAATCTTAATACATTATTCTAATCACAGCATGCCTACTTTGGATATCGTCAGTACATTTTATATATACGTGACCTACAATATGTACAGTCAACACAATATTTGTTTTACTTAGGGCGTTCGTAATTAATATGGGTGGGTATGATGGTAACATTAAATAGGTGGATACAAACAAATAAAAAAATAAAATCCATCGGTATTTTTTTAGTATCAATGTATATTAAATAAAAGTTGCAACCTCCTACAACTGCATAATGCAATACACTGATAAAGCAAAATCTCGGAATCTTCGTCTTACTTCTCTAAATCCTATATATCTATATAACATAAAAAAGGCTAGTGTCCTGGCTGCGGCGCGCAGACGAAGTCGCGGGGGAAATGCTATCCTTACTTCCTTCCTTACTATATTATATAAAACATTAAAAACAACGAAACGACGCGACGCCGATACCGACGATTTATGAATGAGATCAAAAAAAATAAAAAACAACGTACTTTACTTAATCTCCAAATACAGTCACTCATTTCTATGCGCTGAGCCATATAATCAAAAATAATTTTGTCTGTAAGTTCGTTGATTATTTTTTTCTTTTTTTAACTGTTTTTTTTTTTTTTGTGTTGGGTAGATGTGTTGAACTTCTGCGGATGTCATGATCATATATGCTTTCGTTTAGAATAGCTTATAAGAAAGGATTTTTTTAAATTTTTATTGTTTGGTTATTCTGGAATGCCATCGCTCCACCGAATTTATCGTCCTAAAAGGGTTGCCAAAACAACTTATAATGTGTAACATATTGGGATTAAGCCATTGCAGTATCCCATAAATGTATCCCACCCCTGGAAATTTGTTTGAATTTCAAAGTGAATGTTCCGGAAACCTTCTGGTATTAAAACAGTTAATTAGCGTTATTTTTTTCCAGTTTTATGATAAAATAAAATGAAATTTATTGACACTGATCGTATGTCAGGAGGATTGATGTCTAATGTTATTTACAAATCATCGTCCTTGCCAGTAGCATTAAATTTAGTACCTACTTACTTCACTTGAGGTGGAAAAAACTAATTGGTAAGAAATATTTTTCGTTAGACTGTACTAAAATAGACATAATGCTATCGTCAGATTGTATTTTTCATAAAGTTGGCAAACTGCGATGAAAGTAGGCATCGTGCGATCCAATGTATGGTGGTTTCAAAATGTTGGCGCCGTGCTACCGATTACTTGAAAGTGCAAAAAAGTAGACATAGCGCGAAAGTAGGCATCGTGCTACGAAATCCTAAATTAAACTATTTTAAATAACATAACACATACAATATTGTTTTTGAGAATGCATTCAGAGAGCAGGAAAATAAATCGATCCTGTCAGCAGTGTCATTTAGTGCGTGCAAGGCGCGCATCAGTGGCGCTTTGCTGAGCAAGTTGGTTCGTGCGTGAGGCACTGCTAGTAATCGTGGCTTCCGGCGCCGCGATAAATAATTGTCAGGCACGTTTAGACATATCTCCTTCAAAACACCGCAATTATAGGTCTTACCACGTAACAGTTTGAATACATATGTGGTTATAGCTAGGTCCCTCCTTGTCTCGAGTTTGTTGTACTCGACCATACCGCTATAACGAATAGGGAATGGCCATCGGGCACTTCCCTGGGAGAATGATTTCACAGGGAACTTTATAACTATTCATTATTCTCCATCCTAATCCCAATTTATTTGAGATTGGCGCACCATGTCGTCTTCTTCCATACTTCTCTATTAGACGTCATCTCAGCAGACACCTCCTTCTAGTCATATCATCCTTCACACAGCCCATCCATCGTTTCTTTGGTCTTCCTCTGGTCTTATAGCCATCTACATTCATACTCAACATTCTCCTCATTCCTCCGCATCACATGTCCATACCACGATAACCTATTACCGACTATGCACGTCAAAACGCCAAACTGACTAAAATCACACTATGAAATAGTGGGAATTTCCTATACCGTCCCAATTTCTTTTTTACTGGTTCAATTCAAAAGTGAACACAGGCTGAATAGACACACGTTACCAAGGGATGATAAAAAGGGGTTGCCCGTAAAACAATGTAACTGAACCGTAGGAAGTGGCCGTGAGCCCCTAACCCTTCGCTTCCGATGCCTACCACGAAGCCCTACTAATATATTTTTAATATCCTACACAATTAAAACATAGGGCTGGTTACATTGGAATATCTTGCGTATCTATAAAAACATAGTTTTGCTAATAATATATTATTTGCTTTAATTAGAATTTTAGAATTTATATTTAATTTAACTACTCACATCAAAGTCAGTTTTGCTTTTTAGACATAAATAATATAAATAATAATATTATAAAGAGGATCTACTATATCTCTGGATCTGGACCAAAACGCGAGCGAAGCCGCGGGCAACAGCTAGTTGAACATAAATTGAGATAAATTTATAGTCAGACTAACTCTTTCTTCTTTAAAGTTCTTTAGCTGGCACAGTCTTTCGTAAAATGAGAGAAAAAGTGTAGAACAAAGTTTTCTTCTTCTGATTAATAAAATATATCATTCTTACATTCGTAAAAGAGGATTTTTGTTATTGCATCCGACTACTAAACTTTTGCTTGTACAGAGTCCAAAACCGTTGTAATTTCTATAAATAATAAACATGTTTAAACAACTAGGCACCTCTGTCCCCAAACCCTTAATCTTATTATATCTCTTCGAAACAAAATAGGTCCTCCACCAACTCCCCTGCATCCTTTATTATGCCTTCCCTTTGCCTCAATCTCAACCCTAAGAAAAAAAAGTAAAAAGGTCAATGCACCCGGAAGGTACGGCACGCGCCTGCCACAGGTGTGCGCGCTCGATAATATCGATTTTCGCGCCACAATCGATATGTGACGTCACGACAAAATGGCGGCTGCGCGCGCAGCTGTCGCCTGATAAAAAACATGGTATGCTAATGAAAGTAGGGTCGAAATGGTTGAATAAAATAGGGGTTTAACAATATCATTTTTGGGACACGCGAATGTAGTTTTTTTTTGTAATTTATTTTGTTGGTTGACGAATTTTAAAAGGGTGCTATGGTCTATGAACTTAGTGGAGAAAAAATGAAATATTTGTACTGTTTGCGTCGAGGATTATAGAGGCAAAAAATACCTTGAGAAAACATTAAAATAGGTTGGTACATTTATCGTTTTTTGCAACGATAAACTTTCAGATCCACAATTATTTTTAGGCTTCCGTACCCCAAAAGGAAAACTCGGAACCCAGAATCACTTTGTTTTCCATCTGTCCGTTTGTCAAGAGCCTTTTGTGAAAAAAATTAAGTGAAGCCAGTCGCAATGCATTTTCCAGTACAACGTTTTTTCCGCAACTTCAACTAAACCAGTCGACAACTAATTGATCTATTTATATCGCCTGTCCAATCGCGTCGCATCTGAATAACTGCAATGCCTGCAACTGTAGCTATTATTACTTTGTTGGTTAGCGAAGAGCTAAAATAGTCTTTGCTAAAACAAAGTCCATTGTATTGTATTGTATTGTGGGGTGGGACGGTTGGCTACAGGAGCCAACCCAGCTCCTTCCAGAAGCTCAGAAGTCTCCTGGGACGTTCACAGGCTTCTAGGAGCGACCTCGGACTGCCGAGGATTTGTGCCCGTTGGTCAGCAACCCCCTTACATTCCAGGATTACGTGGGCTGCCGTTTTAATCCGCGCAAAGGCAGCCCCTGCACAGCGGGCTGTCTGTCGCGTTGAGGGTGAACAGATGTTTGTTTCAGCATACCCACCACAATTCGCAGGTCCGTTCGTTGGAGACTGAGTAGTCTGCTAGTCACTCGCGGTGTTAGTGCAGGTACCGCCTCTTTAGACTGTCTACAGTTGGTTGTAGTTGCCCGGCGGGCATTGTGTTCTGTTTGGGTTAACAGACGCATCCAGGTCCTGATCTGACTGAATGGAACCGGCAAGTGAGGCTCGGGGCCGGCCACAACCCCTTCCGAGCCCCTCCTTGCAAGCTCGTCTGCTGCATCGTTACCCAATGATCCACTATACCCCTTGATCCATTGCAAGGTGACCCTGTTGTGGTCGGAAATGGTTTGCAATGCAAGGTGACATACACAAACAAAGTCCAGCTAGATTGTCAGTCTTACCGATAGAGAGAGAGCAGCGGTGGCCCAGTGGTGGCCGCCCCGTCTTACGAAAAGTAAGTCGTGGGTTCGACTTACTTTACTTACTTACACCCAGGCAGGCACATTACTTTGTGTAATTTATTTAATCACCAATGCTTTCAAAAACGGTGAAGGGAAACATCGTGAGGAAACCGGCATGTCCTAGAACCAAAAATTCGAAGACATGTGACATCTACCAACCCGCACCGTGGTATATTATAGCCCATTCGTTCTCATTGAGAAGAGCCCGTGGGTTCCAGCAGTGGGAACATTATAGGCTGATTATGCTTATGCTTACCGGTAGGTGTTGTATGTTACCCAGTAGCTATGTTGTGGAGGTCAGATAGGCAGTCGCTCCTTGTAAAATACTGGTATTCAGCTGCATCCGGTTAGGACTGGAAGCCGATCCTAACATAGTTGGGAAAAGGCTAGGCAGATAATGGAGGTATGAGCATAAGCTTTCGTTGATAGGATAGAAGTCCAGGATAACAATTTTCACCAAAGTATGCAAGAACATTCTATCAAGATTTTCCGGCTTTTCTTTTAGATCTTAAGATTTTTGGCGAAAGGTTTTCTTTAGTGAAATCCGTTAGAATTTATTTTTATTTATAATATGGGCCTGCTCTTGAGCTCGATAACGCCTGATGGAAAGATGAGGTATATGATGGAACGAGCTTGCCCAGAAGATGCCTGTTCACTCTTACTTTGAAGGCAGACGGGTTAAACGTGGGAGGGAACACAGATGCCGGCAGAGAGATCCACACTTCCAATAATTGCTATCCACTGGCCCTATCCGAAATTATTTAAGGGTTGCTGTTATAAATACGAGTACCTAGGTACCTATCTATCGTTTTCATTGCGGTAACTTTATAAGCCTTCCTGATATTAGATTATGCCCGCGGCTTCGCCCACGTGGAGTTCGATGATTGTCCCACGGGATCATACTAACGGGGTAAAAGTCCTATGAGTTAATCCAGGTTATAAACTATCTGTGTGCTAAATTTCATCCAAATCCGTTCAGTAGTTTTTGCGTGAAAGAGTAAAAAACATCCATTCATCCATCCTCACATACTTTCGTATTTACAATATTGGTGAGATTAATAATGTCATAAACCTATCGTAGCCAAGAATGTTCTGAACCATAGTATTGTCAAATTCAGGCACATTTTCGACCTGTCTCTCTCAACTGAAGGCGTTAAAGACAATAAAATCTAGTTATTATTATATTTTAGTAAGGTTCACGTTTACTTGTGGTAGTAATGACGTAAAGCAGTTAGAGGGACGTGGTATAGGGGCTGCCGGCGTTTACTGTGGACTAGTGATGTGGATAATATCGATAGAAAATCGGTAAACGTAGCGGAAGAAACAAAGAAAAAGTATTTATTTGTCTCGCCTTTGCCCGGCAGTGGGATGACGCAGGCTAACAGTATCAGTATCAGGACAAAACAAAAAATGGTTAAATCACTATTACTACATAGTATAAAATAAAGTTACTTCCCGCTGTCTGTCCCTATGTACATATGCTTAGATCTTTAAAACTACGCAACGGATTTTCATGCGGTTTTTTAATAGATAGAATGATTCAAGAGAGAATGATTCAAGTAGAACATTGCACCCGTGCGAAGCCGGGGCGGGTCGCTAGTGCACAATAAAACTTTTTTTTATTTTTACATATTATATATTAAAATATTTAGAAATTTAAATTACATGTAAAGAAAATAAATACAGAAAAACAAAATTACTTAAAAAAGTAAACATAAGAATAAATTTAAAATGAGACAAACTGAAATTGGTCCTGTATTAGGCCAAAAGGCCCACATCTCAGCATAGTGCTGTAACATTAGAAGTACAGGCGGTTAGGTTACAGGGACTTTTTCACGGAACATTGTTTCAAAATATTGAAATTTTGAAACAATGTTCCGTCTCTGTAGATATTATACTAGATACATAATTTATTAATAGTAATATGTAATGTATTAATAGGCATGCATAATTTATTTCGAAGTTAGTAGGCTTGTTACATAATTGTAGCTTCTTGATAAGATTCACTTAAGTTTTAATGTAGTCATTATAGTAGAGTACTAATAGGTTTACAAAGTTAATAGTTTAGTTAGTCAGGATTGGACTTTTATAACAAGTATGCAGAAACGCAGTTGAATATTATGCCACTTCAGAATTTCCCGAACTACTTACAATCAATAAAGATCAAAACAAAAAGCATTCAATATCACGCTGCACGTTCAAAAAACGAATATCATCCAGTCTGCAAAATACATTTTTGCATCGCCCTCGCGTTGGAATTTTTAATACATCATCATTTTATAACTTCATCGATAAACTAATCGTGACATCACTAAAAGCCCTTTGTCACGAGCCAGGTGTCGAGCGGGGTCATTGGGAGCACCTGCCTATGTGTGTGTAACTGTGCACACACATACACACACACATACTTGGGGTCTGTTTGTGTGTTTATGCTCCCGTCTGCTACATTCAGTTAAATACATCATGTCTTTTATCTAACTAGTCTTTCCTGCAATGGACGTGTTGTTTGGAAGTGGTGTAACGCACTCATAATGGGCTCTTCGGCAGTATTTGCAAACAACAGAGCTAATGCAAAGGGATAACTACACAATTTTGGCTATGGCGATTGGGAAAATATGTTTGACATCTACCACAATTAAAGCTAAGCCAAGCGGCGGCGAACGTATATCCAAACTAATATCGAAATATGAGTGGTTTGTTAGTCACGCCTTCATAAAGGGTTGTAAAAACACCCATAACGAAGCCGAAAGGAACTAGTTCTTCCCGTCATTGCGTTTTTTTTTTTAATTCTGGATCATATCTGGGAACCTTCTAGTTACGGAGATATTGAAGTCCAAAGTTCCATCTTTCTCACATGATTTTTTTTGTTCTAACTTGACTGTAAATACCTCCACGACCCCTGAACTATTCAATGCATCCATCAGCACAATGTTTTGAGTGCGTTACATACATTGAGTCCTACCGTTAAACGTGATATTTCACCCCAAAAAAAAAGACGAATCCCAGCAATAATTTTTGCGTAGAGTTACTTAGTTTGATGTACAGAATGCTTGGTTGACGACTTCGTGAAGGATCCGTTCACTATGACCTGGGAGGGACATAAGATATATTTTTATGTACCCGCGGGATAATTCTACGCGAGCGAAGCCGTGGACAAAGGCTAGTCTACATTTATATTCCAGTTTGCCACCCGGCTATGCAATGAAGCCGCGCCGAATTCGCGTGTATCACCCCTCATGCTACGTATTTTGTTGGAATATAATGCGAGTATTATTTAAGCGCGTGCTATGTACAGGTTCTCATTCTATTGTCATACTTGGACCTGAAAGTCTAGGGTGCTTTATCAATGGGTGTTTATAGGCTTATCCCACATAATTTAATTACAGATTTAAATTTAAAAAACCTGCTTTTTTTTAATCCTATCAAATTGAGATACAATATCACTTTGTCCAGGCCCAAAAGCATATACGAATGAAGCAGAAACAAAGACAGTGATATTCCAGCATCAGAGACGGTAATAGAAAAGGAAATAAAGTTTATTAAAAACAAGCTTTTAATAAAATGAGAAGAAGCAAATTAGGTTTATCCGTGCTATTAACCGTTGAGGAGTTCTCTCATAAGAAGGGGATCCTGGCTGCAGAATTAAGTCATGTCTGCCATAAAAATGTACTATCACTAGAACCAAAGGTGTGGGCGAAATTTCAGCTCAATCAGTTGGGGGGAAATGGTTTGAAATTCAGTTGCAAGATTTGCCCAATACTTATTTACTAATTTATAAACTAACAAGGAAGGTTAAAATGTATAGGACCAACATAAACTACGAAAAAGTTGAATGGCCATCGAAAATAAATACGAAACGTTTTGACAACGATGCCAGCTTGTCTAGGCACTCTTATAGTACCTACCTATTTACTCTTTTTCATTTTTTAAAAGTTTCGAAAAAGCATAAGTTTAACAAACGAAAAAAAAATGTGTTAGTTTTTGGCATAATTATTATTTTTATACAAGTCAATTTCATTCCCATTTTAGAAACTTGTTATTAAATTAGCAGATATTATTAAATTCATTTTTATAAAAATATTCCTTTTAATTTGATTATTGAACTTACAACGGGTTTTTAGAATATTGTATGATCGTAAACATGAGTTCTTTCAAATGCAAATTCTCTGGCTATACAATCAAGAGTTTTGACATCAAATATGTATAAAGAATCAGGTTTTTCATTGTTTGTATAAAGTCAAGTCTTTGTAGTATATGAAAAAAGAGTAGAATTGAAAAAGCTTTTGATGAAAACTTGTCTATAATAACTCGAAGTATAATAATGTCGACAAATACTGAGTTGTATACATCCTTCGCCAGACATAGAGCGTGCTTTCTACAACTATTTCCTATTAGGATGTTTCAAAATCCCGCTAACACTACAATATTTCCTCCATAACACAAAACAGCAATAATATTTCAAGCTTTGTAGCGTTAATTATTTCCCTCTTGGAAGTTCCACCATGAGGTAAGCTTGGCTAGCAAGTAGCCAAGTGACAGCAACGCTCGAACGAGGGCACTGCCTCCACCAACATAACACCAAACAGTAGACCAGACCTTCGACATCATCTTCCATTGACGCCCCAACACCAACTTCCTAACGCAGACAAAAGAGAACCAGCAATGGTCACACAATAATCCGTGTCGTCACAAACACGAGATGTACAGCGCCCCAGGGTAGGTTAAGGGTGCATTGTATACAGCTAACGTCAGATAGCCCGACAAAGTAACTAAACCCAAACGAAATCCAACTTAACTGCTCTAAAATAAGGTTGACAATAGCTATAGATGTACCAAAGATAGGTTGTTTGAAACGAGGGTGAAGAAACAGGGGTGTTTGCAGGATGCGGGGCGGGGGGAAGGTAGGGTGCGTCGCGCAGGCGTGCTTCAGTCGCCCGCGCGACCCCGGTGCCGCCGGCCGCGCGCCATGGACGAGATAAGAGTGCGCGATCGCGCTCCACTCACGGTCATAGTGGCCCCAAGCAACGCCTCGCCGCCAAGACTGTCGCCCGCGGACCTACTGCCTGACGGCGATGCGGCGTTCCACCCGCTGTCCGCAGTCAACGGGCGCCTGACCCCACCGGGGCTCGAGCCTGCTTCGTACGCCACGCTCACCCCGCTACTACCACTACCGCCGATCAGCACCGTCTCGGACAAGTTCGCGTACCACGCCGGGGGCACCTTTACAGTTATTCAGCAGCAGCAGTCCTACGCGTCCCTATCACCAACTCCTTACAATGAACCTTTATCGCCACAATCAGCATACAGCAGACGAAGTGCGTCGCCGAACTCATTCGAAAGGCGATCCCCCACGCCGCCATTACCGAGTCCTGGGTTGGACCTAAACGCGACGTTACTTGCGAGGGAAGAGCATTCACAGCAGCAACAACAGTCACAGAGTGATTCAGAGGAAATAAATACGAAAGAGTTAGCTCAAAGGATAAGTGGGGAACTGAAGAGGTACTCGATCCCTCAGGCGATATTTGCTCAGAGGGTCCTATGTAGGTCTCAAGGGACGCTGAGTGACTTGCTAAGGAATCCGAAGCCGTGGTCGAAGCTCAAGTCGGGGAGGGAGACGTTCAGGCGGATGTGGAAGTGGCTACAAGAGCCGGAGTTCCAGAGAATGTCGGCGTTGAGGCTAGCAGGTACGTGATGCATGATGTTGTAGTCTCGTAGAGTAAATAGATGATGTGCTTTTGTTTTTCTTTTTTTTTTACAAAAGGTAAGTTTCAGCTTAAGCTGAACTTGTAATTGGTCTAATAAGAATTTTGGAAATCATATTAGGATCCTCAGATGATGTTTGAATTGGGAGATCCAAACGACGACGTCCTTCAATTAGGTTTTTTAGGGACACGTGGTGAGGCCGCCATAACTCCTTCAGGACAAATAACCATACTTGTTTGCGAAAGTATGAATGAAATGTTATATTTTCTCTATTTGTTTTTTCATTGCATTGTTACTTTCAGTAAAGGCTTTAAACGTGTCGAAACTAACACTTTTATATCTAAATTGTCTCATAAATTCGCGGCTTGACTGAAGCGCGCCTCATTCAGCCTACATTTGCATAATGTAGCCTGACCTGGATTACCACGTGGATTTAACTTGTATTAAACCAGTCTAAATATACATTTATAATATCTAGACTCAAAATCGTACTAATATTATGAATGTGTTTTTATGTCTGTTACCTTCTCATGCTTTTACGGCTGATTTGGATGTTAGGCAGACCTGGGTTAGGTCATAGGATGTTTTTTGTCCCGGTAAAACGTTCCTGTTGAATAATTTCCGGCAAAGCCGCGAGCCAAAATGTCCGCTAGCTATTGCCCGCGACTTCGTTCGCGTGAAAATCTGTCTGCATGTGAGGAAAACATAAAAAAGTAACCTGTGTGCTTTTCCAGACTATAATCTATCTCTGTGCCAAATTTCATCCGTATCCGTTCAGTAGTTCTTGCGTGATTGAGTAAAAAACACCCATCCATCCAAAGTTTCGAATTTATAATAGTAAGTAAGATTGTATTTTCAAGTCGTATCATTCATTTGCCAAAATAGAGTTTATTATTGAGACTAAGTCGAAAGCTTTACACAAATCTCTTTAAAAGAACAAGGTCTATGTTATCTTCGGAACTATTTTCTTTAAAACCATTCTAGTTTTGTTGATAAGAAGATCTCATTGATCTTAAAACAAAAGAAGATATTGTATTACGATACGGCAGGAGTCTAGACGATTTGAGCTAGAATATTGTTACGATTTGAGCTAGGATATCTACGGTTAATTCTTCGAATTCTGACTTGTGAAGTCTTGTTTGAATGTTGTTTGGGATGTTGCTGAAGGTTTTAAGAGATAACATCACGCCTGAATTCCTGAATAGGATAGTCAGATAGAGGAGTTCAGAAAAACCATAATTTCGCTTGGTTAAGTCCCTTGTTATCATTATATGTCTCATGTGAAGGTTTTCGGGACAAAGATTTAGGACTAATGTTTTTATTATCGTTGGGTAGGTTTTGCATCATTTTACTTGTAGCATCAGTTAGGACCTTTTTTAGGTTTTTTAACTGAGAACCTGTATTTTGTTATATGTCCTACGAATTAAGCCATGCTTCTTATTTGAACAGATTGATATAAAAATACACTGCCTCGACTGTACCGATGTTCTAGTGGTCGCAATCGCAAAAATACGGAGCCTGGACTTAGCTGTGTTTGTCCTGTCTGTTACATGGGACTTAAACATAATTAACAAAATGTGGGTGTACCTCGTCACAGAATGTCTTCTCTCATTACACTCAGATACAAATTTCCTATCAATAAACGTTTCAGCAAACGTAGATGAAACCGAAAAGTTAAGACAAAAGAAGAGTCGTATCCAATTTCTTACTAAAAAGGAAAAAACATAGGTACATATTTCAATCTAGACTCAAAACAACATGATACAATAACTTCAGTCCCAAGCGAAGGAAAATCTTCAGCTTGTTCTAGATGAGCTAGCGAAGGGTGGAGACCTCCTTACATATTCATAGTCGGCGATAGTTGTAGCGAAAGTGGCTCATAACCTTTGTAGGCTGCCTAATTTTTGTTGTGACTCATAGGCGAACGAAAGCAACTGACTTTTAATTCAATATTTTCTATGGAAATAGATTTACTGTTACCATTATTACATGTACGTCCGAGTTACTTGTCCGAGTTATTCTGTCCGCCATCGGTCGACAAAATCGGTTTTGCTGCATCTGTACCGTAAACAGTATAGTTATCTTTTTAAATACCTTCTATTACTTAGTAATATTTTAGTAACGTACTTTATCCGTCGTATAGTTCATTCTCAGCAAACTGGGGTGTCGTTTTCTATTTACTTGTCGTGGTTTTTATTGGTTTATTTTAATTACTTTATTTTTAAATTGTTGATTATTTTAATCTTTTACTCTGGACGCTCTTAATGTGTACGTCTTTCTACATTGTTCTCACATATAATATGTAAAATCTCAACTTGAATGATGTAACCAAGATTTTGTAACAACTTTTGATTTAAGAGAGTGACCATGGATTTTCTTGCCCATTCTTCTCCATAGAGATCTACGCTTTAGGTGCAACTACAGTACTTTCTGAAGTTATTATGCCTTGGGACTGTGACTGTAGGTAGCTTCGCTTTATTTTTGTTTTTTTTTGACATTCAAAAGTGTACGTAATGGTCTAATTGAAACAAATGCTTTATGTGTGAGTTATACTCACTTGGAAACAAGTAGAATTTAAATTAATGTAAAAATTAATTTAGATTTTTTTGTTGTTATGCCTCTAAATCCGCTCCATATAAAATACTAGTAATTAGCTGAACCCGGTTTGTCTGAAAGTCGACTTCAGAGAGTTCAGTGAGAGTTCAGACGATTTCAGAGAAGGCTAGGCTGATGGTGATGATGTTACACCACAGAATACTCTTCATTAAATTTTGATTTCTATTCATGATATTTAGCATTATTCCAGCATTTATAATCTCGCTACTTCACGTTATTTTCACCGCATCGCTTTATTAACCAGAATCATCATTTTAAATCTTCTCTGTATTTTCTATTTTTTGCCTTCATTAGATATTATTCTGATATGCTGATTTAAAAGAGTGTCCATGGAGTTTCTTGTCCGTTCTTCTCCATAGAGATCTACGCTAGGGAATGGGCAACTACAGTACTTTCACAGTTTTTATGCCTTGTGACTGAGACTGTAGCTACATTTCATTGTTATCCTTGTTTCGACAGTTCAAAAGTGTAACTGGCCTACTTGAAATAAATGCTTTGATTGATTCTTTTACATCTTTTTTCCGCTTACTCATGAAAAAACATCATATGATTGAAGCACTTTAAAATAACAGTGGCTTATTTTAAAGTGCTTCAATCATAGCATTCAGAAGCAAAGCTTAACAAAAAAACTGCGTAAAAATGATTATCTATTTCACTAGCTTTTTCATTTACTTAGTCATAACGTCACCAATATTCATGTATGTATGAATGATGGAATGAAAATGCGTTGGAGTATTTGTTATAAAGCTACTACCGCCTGACCTTCGTTACACTATACAAGGACTGGGAAACACCTACACACAACCATAGACAAAATACTATCGCGATCTAAAGTAAATTTCTACTCAAAGACATAAAGATTCCGCGAAAAGACGTCGTCCCTACGTAGTTTACTACTAAGGCAGTGATGCGCCACTAGAGTATCGATAAAAACGCATACAGTTTACAAACAGCGGCCGCGTCAGCTGCGGCCATCGATTTGTCGAATCGATGCGTTGGGTCACCGTGCGGTCGATGGTGTACGTCACTAGTTGCGGTGGCCACGCGATGTTTAGACGCGGGACTTTCTTGCGATATTTATTTTTGTTTGTATACTTTTAGGTGAATTTTGTGAGTGGAATAGTTAAATGATAACAGTGCATTTGAGTTCATTTAAGTTCAAGTTTTGAGATCTCATTATCATTCTTTTTATTTAATTTTAATTGTGTTTGTTGCTATAAAAAACGCTCATAATAGCATTTTCATGACTATTTATTTAAATTATTTTATTTTTTCTATACATTAGTCGAATTTCTCTTTTGTCAAAAAGAGTAAACATTTTAAACAAAAAATCATTAAAAAACCTCAGCTGCCTGCATCGATCCCCATGTTTAATGAATGCACGATCGATGCGTGACGTAAGTTAGGGGTGCGTTACCCTCGCTCTTGAAGGGGATTATGGTCCTAGTTAGTGCGTTACTAATTTATTGTTACGCTGGACTTATTATACATTCACATTGGTTATTAACAACTGGTTGGGCCCGCGTGTAGGATTACGGTCCATTCTCTCTCTCTCTCTCTCACTGAGAGGAGGCTTGTTTCCCAGTTGTGGGAACGTTATGGGTTGATTATGTTTATTGTTTACTAGCTGTTGCCCGCGACCTTCATCCGCGTGAAATGATTATAAAATATTACTACCCTATTTGAATCTTGTTAACATTTTCAAGGCTTTTATTTTTTTTGTACGGAACCCTATCCTTTTTCAAAAATAAAAGTGGCCTATGTTACGCCTTATAACATCTCAGCTATCTGTCAGGAAATGTCCCTTCAAAATCGGTCCAGGAGTTTAGGAGATTAGCCGGAACAAACAGACAGACAGAAAGAGAGCCAACTTTTTTAAATTATTTTTTATTATTATAAGTACTGTATATACTTTCAAATATACGCAGTAAAAAGCTGTTATTTTGAAATTACAAACAGATACTTCAATTTCTTCAATTTGTATAGATATTGGGGACTAGCTGTTGCCCGCGCCTTCGCTAGCGTTTTTGTCGGAAATTATCTCACGGGCACGTTGTAAATATAGCCTATGGCACTCGGGGATAATGTAGCTTCCTATTAGAATTTTCAAAATCGGTGCAGTAGATCCAGAGATTACCCCCTACATACAAACTTACATACAAATTTTACCACTTTATAATATTAGTATAGATAACTGTGCTCTTTTAGAAGGCCTCGTTTGTGAAAGCCCGGAGGTTCTCAAAGAGCAATCAAATGAACAGTTTGACAGGTCAATGCTCTGATGTTTATAGCGTTTCTTTGTTGTGTAACCCCAAAATATGTTCCACTTTAAAATGCACACAAGCTGGAACGAGTCAGAGTCACGAAAATATTAAGACAAAAATGTTTCACAGAAGCATGTTCGTAGAAATATCCCTCAAAATCATGAGCATAGTCACCCTAATACACAGTTCGGCGCTACGTGTCGTAGGCACGCGACCGCGAGCCTCTGTTCGATAACCATTGCGTTTTACTTACGTTACCTGCTAGTAAATCTATGCAGTGGGCGGGCAATGTATACAGTCGCGTGGTCCGACTGACGTTTTAAATGATTGATAGGTTCCTTTCATGCAGTAATGAGGGGTACTTCACTAGTTAGGTTTGTATGATTTTAATGTGTGTTTGCATATGAGTTTATGGATTTTAAGATTGGAAGTGTATTTGACTGACATTTTGTTGGCTTTGTAAACGATATGGCTGTCCGTCATCTATGTTCTATATACAATATTCAATACCCCGTTTTCCACGTCCAGCCTGTACTAGACATTTTTCATAGATGTTAGGTCCATCTATGAAATGTTCCAACACTATGCTAGCCGATCCATAATTTCTGTAGAATTTGTTCTTCTGCTTCTTTTCTCCAGCCACCACTTTCTAGAGATTCAACTCTTTTTTGGTTGTCTTTAAAAAAATATTATTCTTAGTCGAATGCCTTTTGCTTTTTATTTCGACCAGACATAAATAACTCCCTGCCTCTTTAGTTTGCTAGCTCTGCAAGATGACTGACATGACCATCACTCGTGAAAGGCATCTTTCGTCATCACCGGCCTAGAGTTTTCACTATTATGTTGAGGTTGGTTTCTAGTCTAACCGTATGCAGCTGAATACCATTATATATCATGAATCCATTGCCTCCACAATTCAGTTACTCGGTATGAAATGAATGGTCCACTCCATCAAGAACCAACCTGGCAAGCGTAGAGAGGACCTTCAAGAGAGAAGATCAACTCGTGCGTCGGCTATTATTTATCCAAGAGGCAGTTTTATTGGTAACACTTTTATTGCTCTTCAATACATTATGCTACGCTGTAGTCTTATGTATCTATCTTACAAATTATCCTAGAATACAAAGAACTCCCCCATAGTTTTAACATCTCCTGTTACGATAGTTTCTCCACGCATAGTTTCCGTATCATCCCGTCCTCCAAATTTGATTGAGTGGGCCTCTTTTATATCTCGCATCTTTTATATAGACTTATCTCTCACAAGTATGTATGCTTGACGGAATAACTGACGTCATCTCATCTTCCTCATTTTCGTCTAATATTGACTCTAGAACATTTGTATTTGTAGGTATCAGTATTTGGTTTACGATTACGACTTTATTATATGTGGCTTCAGCTTTGGTGATTAAGGGTTTTGTATTTATATCTATGATGTATGATCTGTTCCCACGGCTGAGATACCGGCCTCCGCTCTGTGAAAGAGAGTGATCCAAAACCCACAACGCGTACCCACACTGGGTTGGTTTCACATTTATACGAATTATCGCTTATATGCCATGCCGGTTTCCTCACGATGTTTCTTCCTTCACCGTTTCAGAGCAGCTATATCTATATGTTCGGGATTTTCTACAGTTATTAGAAGGTGTAAATGCGAGGTGTCGATGTTATTAATGCGAATAATCCCTCCTTGATAAAGATACTAATTTGAATGTAGTAAAGTGCTTCTAGCATCTTCATTTATTTTATAATGTCAGGTTTATTTATACCTAAGTTTTTAGACTGAGCAGTTTTGAAAGGAAAATCTTGTTTTATATTTAATTAATATCGAATTATTATCCAACGACTTATTAATAACTAATAGTAGTATCACGTAATCGTGGGAAAATCTTTTTATGAAATCACACTGTTGGCAGGAGTGTACGCGGGGGTATGTGTGAGCAGCCCACCATGTGGAGGTGGATAAACTAGCGCTTTTCTCTACATGTGCCTAGAAAATTAATTCCTCAGTTTTATAACTCCATTTTTTTGTGAAGCCTTGATACTTCATCGCTCCTGCCAAATTAGGGCCAATCAACCCCATTACCACTGGCAGACACCATCAGTTATCCTGAAGAACTACAAAAACTCTCAAAAAGGTAGTACCGCAAACGAGGCAAGCAACGTTGGTTGCCCCCACTCCCCCTGTGACGTCAGACGACCCCCTTTATCGATCGACCCCTCCCCGCCGCCGTCGCCCGCCACCGGCTCCAGTTCTACGTACCTATATGGGGTTTCTTGGACATTTTACCTTTGCTATAGCGTTTGGGATTTTTACGGCGTGTTTTATTTATTGGTTTTTGGGTTTTTGAGTTATTCGTACACTTGGTTTGGGTTCTAATGACCTTACTTACATTTTCAAAGCTGAAACTTCCAAGTTAAAGGAAAATACTGAATTTCCGGATAATTGCCAAAACGAATTTAATGTTGAAAAAGATATTTGGTTTCCATGACCTTTGATAGATCCAATCTAAATTATGTTTAATGCTGATACCAAAATAAATACAGTTCATTCTATTTGTTATCCTATTTTGCTCGAGGAGATTTGTAGCGTTAATATTGGCTAGGTTAAAAACCTTTTATGTTTTAGTGTTGCTTTTTGCCTTTTTTAGAACTCACTCTCTCTCTCTCTCATTGTCCTGTACTATTTCACCTTCTGTTTCAACCTTAGTGCTGAAAATACTTCTCTTATTCTATTGCGGGCTAGAATACATTTCTACGCAGCATGCAATAACTTAATCTGGCAGACATCATAAATCAGTTCCTAAAGTTTAATTTCCGTTGCTAAACTTACGCAAAATGTGTCTTAGGGACAAAATTCCTCTACAAAGGGCTTTCTCTAACCGAGAAATCCATGTATCCCTTTCAAATTGTAATGTTGGTAAGAACTTCTAAAGTATATTTTCGTCCTATTCAATTGACTGAAGAAATGTTGGTCTACTATGTACACCTCTGCCAAACCCTTCGGGAATTCCAGGCATGATGTTATATTATGATAAATGCTTGACAATTTAATCAAGTAATTTATTAATGTATATTTGGATACTCATCAGAACACTTTTTTTTGTATTGATTTTATCAATATAATTTACATATTTATCTTCTTTTTTATCATACTACTACACTGCCTAACCCATTAGGGATTGCAGGCGTGATGTTATGTTATTCTCATATATACGGAATCTCCTTTTGTTGGAATAACATTTATCAAAATTCAGCACCTGAATAAACGTGAGTTCTGTCACTTGCGTAGCGTGACAAGTGCTGCCATCTATGGCGAGATATGAGGCAGTTTAACTCGAACGCTTTTTCAAAGTTTGTTAGGAAAACGGGTAGATAAATTGTTAGATTGTATTCGTTCGTCCAAATAATGTGTTAGTGGATAATAGAGTCTATATATACAGGCTTTGTCTTGTGATTGATATGCATACGTTCAAACAACTAGCGCGGCCACCCATCTTAACTGTTTGATATAGTTAGGAATTGTCATTTGCGGCAAAGCTGATGCAATAATTTTACTAAATATTAATTGTAGTTCTTAATGAATCTAAAACATCAATCACGATAGTTGACAAAATTAAAATACTTTAATTTTACAGATACGCCAAATCAGCATCAAACGATAAAAGGCGACAATGTAAACAACATGCCTCAACAGGCTTACTGCCAGCCTCGGGAGTACCAGGGTGCTCCGCCCGCGCCCCAGGGCTCAGCAATGTACCCCGGGCCTCCGCCCCACTGGGACGCGCCATACGAACCAGCTGGGGATGTATCTTGCTTGTGAGTCCTCCCCTCATCTTGACTTGGCTCCTGGATTCCTCTAAATTCCTTTCACCTTCTATTTTCTTCTTGGGGCTTTTGTTTCTGTCTTTCATTTATTTTGTTTTTTTCTGGTTATTATTGTTTCGAGTTTGTTTTTTTCATCATTTTCATTCTCGTCAAGTTTCTTCAACCCTTTTCATTTTTATCATCGTTTGGTTTATATGGATGATGTCATAATTTTGTTGGTCATTTCTAATGTGTTTTCATGTTTTATTGTTGAATAAAATGGATTCTAATTTAAACCCTCCCCTAACCCTTTTCATCCACCCTGTCCCCGACCCGTGGCTGCGTAGCAGTGGACTTGGTTTCTCATAGGTATTATAAACATGTAAATAAGCTTGTCGCAAAGGTAAAACTAACACATTATTAATAGAAATACTAATCATAATTTGATTCGCAGACATCTTTGTGACAAGTCAACTTAGACTGAGAGGATTATCTGAATGGATATTTTTGTTCTGTCGATCAAATGTGTAAAATGTATAGAGATTTTGCTCATAGATGTTATTTTTTTCTGAATAGGCAGTATCCTTTCCCGAGCTTCAAGTTTCTTTGGCTTATGTGGTATCGATACTGCCTAATGATTGTTTATTTAGATAATGTTTTTTGAAACATTATTTTTAGCTGTAGGTAAGTGTTATTTTGTTAGCTTCAAGAGGCCAAGATGAATGTTAGACTGCTACCGCGCCCTCATCCTTCCCTTTTTGTTTCTCCCTGCGCCCGGGCTGCAATAGTTTTTCATTATATGATTTTATAGGTGCCTGCGTGATTTCAGAACCCTTTGTTAATGTTGTTTACATTGTCGCCAGGTATGCGTTTTTAAATAATACGTTTGGTGTTTAGATTACTTCTGATATGTTGGGATTTTGTGAATCAATACATGATTACTAAAAGAGCATTTTCTAAGATTTAAAATAAAGTCATGATGATTGGTATGTACTCATATAAATTGTGAATTCTGTATGATTCCAACATGTCAACATTAGAATAAATAGAAGAATATAAATGTACAAATGAACAAATCTAGATGGGTTTTATTGGCAGTAAAGTAATGCAATATCAACTCAACCTTAATAAAATCATTTTAGTAGAGATTTCGCAAATAATACATTGATTCTAATTTTATTTCTAAAACGCATCTAGATATTCCTTTAGGTCCCATGTTGGGTGCCAAAATAGATAAATGTGAAAAACTAAATGTTAGCTCCATTATTATAGTTGTAAAGATCATTTTTAATCAATCTAAATGCAATTTATAAGCTTTTACATTACCTACTGTCAAAATAGAACTTGGGGAAATCAGCAGTTTACTAGATGAATTAAATTTTAACAAAGTTTGCGAAGAAAATAAAAATGGCGGTAGTATTGTAAAAGCTATAAAATGTAGTCTATGTTTAGAAGCATGGTTGTTGTCTATAGATGATAAGCTTGATAGAGAACCGTCAAGCGCAAATAGATAACGTTAGGGACAGTATATTTTAAATGTGATAAACATCACTAAAGTTATTGTTTTTATTTGTTTCAGCGGCCCAGATACCTCAGAGAGGCAGTGAGTATATTTCATCGTTTAAATCATAGTTTTCGTTAACCTCATGAATATTATTGATAGTCTATTCTGTGACATGTTTAATTAATTCTTATTTTTTATTTAATACAGGTCCACAAAGAAGTAAATAATTAGAAGCAACTTACTTCAACTTTCTGACTAACTAACTGACTCTGAACAAAATTTTAGGGATTGTACAGATGCACATCAAGGATACTACAATCTGTCAAATTTTTTTAATTCATTTTCAACTTTATCGCTGAACATTAGGTTCAAGGTTGATTTTGAAAATTTGTCAGTTTCGAGTAGCTTGATGTGCTGGCGTCTGTACTTTGTACACAAGATCAAAATCATCATCAAAAGTTTTGATCCTTGCAATGCTACAGGGTCTCTAAGAATTAGAGCTTCCATAGAGAAAAGAACAAAACATAAATAAAAGGTTCAAGAGTTGTTCATATAAAATAAAGATTATAAAATGAAATTATAATAGGGAAATTCCGAGCTATTACATTTTGTACTCGTATTCCTCGAAGACGTAGGTAGGATAAAAATACAGCTAGACGAAATTGATATCAATAGTTCAGAAATAAAAAGGATGTTGTTTTACCTATTAATGGTAGTTTTTGGAAAAACTCACGATTCCAAGAATGAACTCTGATAAAAATATCACTTTCCGTTCTAAGATTTAGCCAACTGAGCAGTACCTCTTATGGAATATTGTTGGCTTGAATTTTGCCTATATTCTCAGAAAGTGTCGAAATATGTTCACATTGATGCAGAAAAATACAAATATATCAAATACAATGTGTCCGGTCATGGACTAGTGATATTCTAGGTAATTATATAACTATTTTAATACACAAATACATTACACACTTGGGTCCAATTCACTTCCCTACTATTTGGCAGGCATTTTGTTTTTTTTTTGGTGCGAATTTCTCCACGTGTGTACAAAAAAAAAATCATATCTCTCAAAAATGCTTATTCGGAGCGCAACAACATTGTATATCGCCTACATTGCGAAATAACGGGTTCAAATTTCAGTGACTTTAAAAATTTTTTTTTTTTTTGTGCACAAACAAACTTTTTTTTTGCAAATCAACTAATTTGTGTACTACAGTTGTTATATAAGTACTTAGAATATCGCTAGTCCATGACCGGACACATTGCATATGGTACTCTTTTATTTATATAAACCAGGATTAGGTATTAAACAGAGATATAAATAGTTAGATGTGCCCTGTGTTAACACTGAGAAAATTGAGCTTACAGATTCCGCATGAAGCATTAGATACGATTTTCAGTATAAGAGTAAGCGAGATAACATTTTTCAAATGTCATATTATGGTCCAACAGAAACGTAATAGTTTTTTAACACGGGAGGGTTAATTAAATCTATTGTCTTAACTAGGGATTGATTCTTTCTAATAGCGCAGTAAAGTGTATTCAACCAAGATCTGAATTTTGTTAATTTTTTTTGGACTCACAAATGATTCAGGTTGCATATTCAGTTCCTGTGACGATGAAGGAGTCTGCCACTGCACCACACTGTACTATGACCGTGCTATGAACGTATCAGGCACAAAAAATATGACACGGACGACTATACCCACTAGAATGTATCAACGGCTTATCATACCCGTTTATAACGGGTTTAGAACGAACATCATACCCTAAATGTTAACGCTCCGTTTATGGCACGCGACGGTGTTGGTCGATGACGGAACGGTCTAGTGGGCTAGTCTAGTCTAATACTTTTTAATATAAAGATATTTTGTTGCCTGACACGTTCCTAGCACAGTCATGGGACGATACGGTGTAGTGGGCCAGACTCCTTAAAACTTGTTAGGATGTAAACAAAATTCATTATAAAGCTAATTTCTTTCTTTTCACTCGACTACAGGAGAGACCCGAATATGTACGTACAATCTTTCTAGAATTTTCTTCATTGGCTTGTGTTTTAAAGCAGGTAATGTAAAGGTTCCCTCCATTGGTTCCAGGTTGCAAGCGCAAGGAGGAATTGGGTTCGGATATGGCTTCCCCGAAGAAACCGCGTTTGGTTTTCACAGACCTCCAGCGGCGTACTCTACAGGCTATTTTTAAGGTAACGTAACAAACATAGTTTTGATAGGAATAGTATGACGATTCACACACAGTCACACATACAATGGTCCACTTACAAGGACTTAGTACAAAAACCAAACCCGGTAAACATACAAGGTGTAAATAAACCCTACACGAATCCGTCAAGCAATCAGCAAGTATAGCAAGTCTTCGTGAAAATGATTGCTGGGAAACGTCTTTTCTTTGAGGTGAAAAATCACGTTTTACTCAATGTAACGCACTCAAAACATTGGGCTGATGCATGTATTGAATAGTACGGGGTTCGTGAAGGTATCTAAAGTAAAAATATAAAATTATTACAAACTTGCATTAAAAAAAAACTTGTGAAAAAGTTGAAAGTTTGACCGCCAGTATATCCGTAATTTAAAGGTTCCCAGGTATTGTCTAGAACAAAATTAACACAATGACGGGGAGAACAAGTGCATTTCGGCTTCACTAAGGTTACTTTTACACCCATTCGAATATAAGAGATATGAGGATTATCAAGGTAATCGCGTAACATACTATAATTACGAAAATGGCTCTTATCCTACTTATGATGAGACAGAAAATATATTGGCTATAGAATCATAACTTTATCAAACCTACTTTGAAAGAAAATTATTTATACACTTTGATTTCACATACACACCTCACCACACACACACTACACTCATTTACACACCCCTAGATACACAACTACACACATTCACTCCATTTGCAGTGTTAAAAACAAAAAAAAGTTGTAAACAAACAGAAAATCACGGTTGTATTATATAAATTGAAGTTGCAAAATCTCCGACTCCTAAGATACAGGTCTGCGTACTTAGTTTAGGAGCCCGGAAACCTGACAATTAATTTTAAAATTGGTAGTACAACCCACTGTTTCCATATGCTATGTACTGAGTTGTTGTTTTTTTGTTATGTACTAATAAACTTATTATACTTACAGTGGCAATTTAGTCATAGGCAATGACTAAATTGCCACTGTAAGTCACCACTGTTAGTCATTGACTATGACAACTAAGCAACATTCATTACGTTATGAATGTAGTCGTGCAGACGAGTTTTTTAAACACATGAAGCATTGGTTAAGGAATTTCCTTGAAATTCCTCCGAATTATGATATAAAGTATGTAACGCAATTGGGGTAGCATATTGTTAGTATTGCAATTTGTAGGATTCAATTTCAATAAGTTTCAGCTACATGATGCGGAGGAATGAGGAAAATTTAGTAAGGAAAATTTTGAGTATGAATGTAGATGGCTATAAGAATAGAGGAAGACCAAAGAAACGATGCATGGACTGTGTGAAGGATGATATTGATAGAACGGAGGTGACTGCTGAGATGACGAGTAATAGAGAAGTACGGAAGACGCCACCGACCCAAATAAGCTGGGATAAGGGCAGAAGAATGCTGATAAATGCTTTATAAAAAGCTTTATTTTTCCATTACTAAAAAGGAATTGTTGTATCCGTCCTGTTATGTAGATACATCTTAGTCTAGCACTGAAATAACGATATCTATAACATCTCAGACCACGGTCCCTATTGCTTGAATCACATTGTTTCTAATATTAAATAATTGTTATGGTTATTCAACTTGTACTGTCTCTGTGCAGGCCAAGAGCCTCCCTTTCTTTTCTTCACTAAACTTGATCCAGAGCTAAAGTTGTTTGTTTTAGAAGACATTAAGTAGTCTAAAAGTAACTGTGGCTAAATTATCATTACAAACAAGGAAACTGTCGGCCATTATTTCTAGAATTGTAATATCATTTAAGTTTTTGAATTCAGTTTTACAAACATTTTTATAATTGCGACGAGCCCTGACAAAAAGTCTGTATGTACCTCTTGTATTACATATATAATGCGGTATCCGTTTCCCTCCCGATGCAATATACTCGTATGTGTTGAATTTTGTGCCTGACTATCCAGAAATTTTGAGAATCTGACGATTTGCTAAATAGCCGTCTGCTATAAAGACCATCTGATAGTTGGACGTTTTGCTACATGGACATTTTGCTAATTAGACTTACTGCTCATTAGACGTTTCGCACTGTTGGACATTAAGCTACTTAGACCTTCTGATCAGGCGGGAAAATTATTCAGTGAGTCAATGTGAAGTGCTATTCGTTACCGCAAACCAGCAGCCTTATCAGCTGATACGGGTAGCGTGCTCGCAACAAACACATCGTTGAGTCCATTCATCTCTAAGTCATAAAAATACATTACAGGGTTACTTTCCAAAGACCAGCCAAATTCTCAGATATGATGCGGTTCATCATTTTGACCGTGTAACTTTTGTCGGAAACTGCTGTTTATTTTAATAACTGATGAAAAATTAAAAATTAAAAACATATACAATGTGTAACACAATAAACGCACAACCTTTTAAGGGGTAATTGTGCTCATCATTATGAACAACTTTCACTATAAGACCAACACTGAAACCGCGAAAAAAAATCAGCTGTTCAGTACATTTCTGTGCGCATAATTCGACAAATAGCTGTTTTTTTTTTCGCGATAACCCATCCACAGACCAACTTAGGCAAGCGAGGCTTAACCTGAAGATGGATCCGTGCGGCTATTGTTATTTAACCACGAGCTTTTAAAAGAACATTATAATTTAAATATTTAACAAAAAACATACTCGTAAATGCATAAACTTACGCCTCTGCTCCATGCGGTTCACCAGATTTTTTCAACAATTTCGAAACCACACTTCAAACATTTGCAAAAAATCTCGAGGAATGAGGAAAATTTTGAGTATGAATATAGATGTACCGTGTGAAGGATAATACGCCTAGAAAGGAGGTGACTGCTGAGATGACGATTCATAGAGAAGTGTGGAAGAAGAAGACATGTTGCACCGACCCCAAATGAATTGGGAAGAAAAAAGGATTTATCATCATTCTCCTGCTATAAGAGCAGGAGAATGATGATAAATCCTTTTTTTTCAACAATTTCGAAATCTCACTTGAAAAATTTGCAAAAAAACCTTGAAACTAAGAAAGTCCCACAGTTGAAAGGGAAAGTAGGTGAACTGTAAATAATACAGCAAAATAAAATCTAGATCGTAACAAAAATCAAGGGGTTAAAGTTTGAAGTAAAAGTTCAAAATGCCTTTGTGTTATTTATTTGGCTTCGGGAAATCGTTGGCAACTAATCACACTGTATTAACACGTGTTTTTTTATGAGGAAAATAAAAATATTTTACTAATTCTTTTGATCAGCGTGGGATAAGGAAATGTCTAAGCATGGTTTTTGACTTTGAGGAAAGGTTATTTTTTTATTATAATAGTAACATAGGCTTGAGCAAGTCTGAAAGTACCGGAGGGATTTTACAACGAAATTTGGTAGTTAGACCAACGAAAGAAATATACATTTCTCAAATAGTATGTGGTAACATTACATCACGCCTGTAGTCTCCGAAGGGTTAGGCACTTTTCACCAGTTGTGTAATAGGGGGCGAGCCTATTGCCATCAACCGGGCGCAAATCCAGACTTCGTGGCTTCTACTGAGAAATTCCTTTTCCATAAGGAATTTCTTAACCTAATAACACTTTGTCCGACCAGGGAATCGAAACACAAATGATTATTTTAGTAAAATCTTAGAAAGAATACAGGAAATTGCAAGGTTTTCAATTGGTTGTAGTTCTGGTCGCTAGAATCTGCGTTCGTTTATCATTCATTTGTTCGGAAAATCGTAAGGCGCCATATGTCGGTGCGAGCACGCGTTCAAATTCAACACGAAAAATGAACGCGATGTTGCAGCGTTGAACTGTACGATATTTTGAAGCATAATATTGGGATAACATAGCAGTTCCATACTGCATTGGTTTTTAACCGTATGAACATTGGTTCATACGGTTAAAAACCAATGCAGTATGGAACTGCTATGTTATAAAGAAAACTTTGGGATCACTCGTCAATAGCCCAATGGCTATTGACGAGTGATCCCAAAGTTTTCTTTCATATATCGTGCAGGACAGCGCTGTGTGAATGACTGTTAAAACTCAAACTTCAAATTAATAAAAAAAAACTCTGCAACCATTCTAACCATACAATTTTGTCCCTTTCAGGAAACAAAGCGACCATCAAAAGAAATGCAAGTAACAATAGCAAGACAATTAGGTCTAGAGCCGACAACAGTAGGCAATTTCTTCATGAACGCCAGAAGAAGATCGATGGACAAATGGAAAGACGACGACGCGCCTTCAGAGTTAGACCAGCAGTGCGAGAGCCATGACTTGGACAGGGTTCCAAGTCTAGACTCAGCAGAATCCGAAGAAGATCACGATGATCATGATGATCATCTTTTGTGACGCCGTCTTCCTCATCAGCAGCTACTTGTGCTATGAGAATCGCTTGTTATGGGCCCTGATTTGACTGTTTCTGTCACTGTGGAACAGGATAATTATTAATACCTTTGGCGGTTTTGTTCTGTTCTTCAATTTTGAAAGCAGATTTTAGTTTGGAGACTCCCTTAGTTGTTTTTACTATTGGTTTGAGTTATGTTTTAACTTCTTTTATCTTTTCTTTTTCTATTTCTTAATCAAAGCTTTTGGTTTCTCAATTCACTTGTATCAATTCACCATTTGATACAGTTTGTCAATGACAATCCAAATCAACTGCAAAATATAAACTAAGCTGATTGGTCCGAAGTTGATAGATTAACAATTTTACAAATTATTACCTACTTTACGACATTCTATCTTTTATACTTTTTGATCAGGTGAATGCTCTAATCTTTTCCCTTTTATTTTACTGAAGTAAATAACGCTAGGGCATTCCCTAGCGTTGTGAAAGTACTGTAGTTGCCCATTGGCAACTATGGTACTTTCACAGTTTTTATGTCTTGTGACTGGGACTGTAGCTACATTTCATTGTTATCTTTGTTTCGACAATTCAAAAATGCCCGTAACTGGCCTTCTTAAAATGAATGCTTTGATTTTGAATATTCCGTTTAAACTCATACTCTTATTTAAAAATTATGTAGTTTTGTTTCGTGTAATAATAATTTTCAAAATTCTCGGGGCCCTTAACATAGTAAGTTAAACAAAGTGTACAGTTAAAACTTACGTGAATAGTGAACGCCGAAGCCGTTTTAGATAACGTTTAGTTGTTAGCCGCTGGGTGGCGCTACTGTCTCGATACTTGATAGATTTGTTGTTAAATGACAATCGACTTTCTGGTTGGTTAGGTAAGATAGAAAGTTCACAGTCGATTGGTATGGAGAAGTTTCGTTTCGATTGGTTCATCGCTATGATCAGTTGTTTTATTGGGCAATTAGGAATGATTTTTGTAAGACAGACTGATGTGAAACAGGAAATTGTTAGGATATGCCCTATATCTGCTAGTCCACACATCTATCGATATCGACATAGTGCTGCCCCAGATTGATCTCTTATATCAAACGTTTCTAGTCAAACGTGAACTAAAATAGTTAAATTTTAGTTTTTATTTTAGAACGACAATATGTATTTTTTAGTGTAACACAATCACTTTGGATCTGGGCGTCTGATTGGTTCAACTTTATCAACCAATATTGAATCGATCACTGTTGTACGCAGCCCTATTACAAGTGCAATAAAACGCATTTTGTTCTTTACAGGTATAAAAGTTTGAGTAAAATTAAAAGAAGAAATTTATGAATGAATCAATTAGCTCTCCTTTGAAATAAAAGGCGCCTTTATCCAAAGGTGATTGATACTCTAGATAACTGTTAACAATGTCATGATCTTTTTAAAGTAGCGAGAAATATCCGATGAAATCGGATCAATTACACTAATTAACGATTACGTTACAGGATTATAAGGAAAAACAAGATTTATTGACCGTACTTTAACAATAATTTTAGTAATTAAATGCACTAAAAGAACACACGACAGAAAAAAAAAATCATTAGGTATTTGCTTTTACACTTTCATGAAAACGAAAAAGTCATATAAAGGTTGTGCACACAATATTAATAAAATATATCTTTTGAACAAACTTTAAAATGAAATAATTAAACACACCACACATTTCACTTGATCGAAAAATATCAGACTATGCTATTTTACCATCAAAATATCCAATGATATTTTTACCCGACTGCGGTACAGCAAAGACAGGGTTCTGTTTTAATCAAAGCATAAAAGTCACAGAAAACTCTTGTTTAAACCTAAATCATGTGACGAATCGTTCCTAGTCACACGTTCTTAGCCATTCCAATTACTTTTTTATCGGCTGATGAAAACTTGAAAGCAAATTTGTGCGTGATATTATCTAGTTGTAACTTAGATATAAACAAATGGTATTTATTTAAGAGCCGCTTCAATGTAAGTCTAGTCTGATTTGTGCAAGATGTAGGTATTAAATGAACGCTTGGAATCTAGCCGGGAATACACAGGCTTGTGACTTGCAGAAAAGTAGACCGTATGCAAGTACATGTAGGGTTATACATACATCCGAACTTTTCCCAAAATTCCTGGGTTTTTGTTCCCTCGTCTGATGTTAGTTCGGATTTTCCGAGATAACGATTTGTTTTTTGAAACGAAGGGTGAGTAAGCTATTACTGAAGAAAGAAAGTTCATCATCTAGCCTAGCCTTTTCCCAACTATGTTGGGGTCGGCTTCCAGTCTTACCGGATTCAGCTGCATACCAGTATTTTACATGGAGCGACTGCCTATCTGACTCCCACAACCCAGTTAGTACTGGATAATTCGATACTACTTGGTAAGACTGGTTGTCAGACTTTCTGGCCACTGACTATTTGTAACGATTGTCAAAGATGACAGCTGGATGTCAAATGACAGATGGAATCAACGGTTTCACGTGCTTTCTGGTGCACGGAGGAAATTCGGAAATTCGGAAAAATGTCCGGAATTTATAATTGTGAAATTAAATTTATCCTAGTTACATGTCATTGCGTCACAACAGCTTCTGATGGGTAAATGTCACAATGACATTTAAAAACAAGTGCATAGTTTTGTGCAAGGTACTGGCATGCGTATTCCTGTCTTTAAGTTGGTATCACTGAGCGAGCGAATGCTCATAACATTAGTTAAGTGAAGCTATGTTCTATGGAAACATTACAATATATAATATTTTAAGCTAATCAACGGCATTGTAAAGTTTCTGTATTGTAATAATGTAAGAAGTAGTCATTGATTTTCATAGAAGTGTGTAAGAAAAAAAGGACTATATTTCAAGCAATATGTTTAGGTATAAAATGCAAATGTCTTCTTGTAATGCGTTAATGTAAGATTTTTGTACCTGTAATATATTTATACGTATCTTTTAACTGCAAGCAAAAACTGATTATTACATTCAAAAGCTATTTTTATTATCTCTCGCATCGCTCGCGCAGTGTAGTGTCAACTTTATATTTTGTTATCAAAAATAATTTCTGACTTCTAGTTAATCGACTATTTAAGTTAATGTAAGGATAGTTTATTTATTTTATTTATAATTTATTTATTTTTGTGACCATTGCTAGTCTTTTTGATTTACCACCAAAGATATGTGAAGTGCAATCGTATTTAAGTTTAAAGCGTCAGATAATAGAGTTGATTTTTAGTTGTAATATCTATTTAATGCATGAATATCTTTTATTTGAAAGTAGTTTTAAGTTAATTTCATCCATTGTTTGTATGCCTCCCAATAGGGATGATTCCTGAGTAAAAAAATATGATTCTATTTAGTCCGTCAGTTAGATTATCGAAAAATATTTTTTGTTTTATGAAATCAATAAAAAATGACGAAGACAAAACGCATCAAATAATCGATGTGGGGGCTTGTGACGTCACTTATACGTAAAACTGTACATACAAGTGACGTCACGCGAGTTTTCGACGCACTGTATCGTCTTCATTTTTTGTTTATCCAATATTTTTTGGAAATCTATCTGATGGACTAATTAAATTTTTTAGTCATCTACTTTTTTATTGTACTATTCAGAAATACTGTAAAAGACCGGGTTTTCTGTCGCATGGCACAAGCGATTCCAAAAAGAAAATCTCCCTCCATGGTAAAAAGATTAACCAGTCAACAACTAGAATCGCTTTTAAGCATTTTTCATCATTTAAATCTTAAATCTTCATCATCATCTGCCCAGTCTTTTCACAATTACGTTCAGGTCAGCTTCCAATCTACCCACATGCATATGAACACCAATATTTTACATTGAGCGACTGCCTATCTGACCTCTGCCACTGTTACTGAGTAACACGATAGCGCTTAGAGCGAATTTCACTAAAGAAACTGAACGCGTTTAACACATCTAAACTGTGTTCAAGAGTAGTGTCAATATGCTTTTGAACGCAGTATACAATGTGTCCGCTCATGGAGTAGCGATATTCTAGGAACTTATTTATATTTATCAACTGTTTTAATACACTTTGTTGATTTGCAAAAAAATTGTTGACAAAAAATTTGTTTGTTAATTCACAAAAAAATTGTCGATTTGCAAAATTTTTGGATGGTTTTGAGAGTTTAATCTTTTTTTTCAATTTAACATTATTTCGCAATGTTAGCGATAAGAATATAAGCCCTCCGAATAAGCTTATTTGTATCTCTGTAAGACTAAAACTTAAAATATCTGCGAAATAGCGGGGAAGTAGGTTGGACCCAAATATGTAGTGTATTTGTGTATTAAAATAATTGTTATATAAGTGCCTAAAATATCGCTAGTCCATGACCGGACACAAGTAAATGTGCAAATTCTCCGTTAGCAACACTGCATTTGCAATTCGGCAATGCAGGGTTAGGTTCAAAATTCTAGTCCTAGCTACCAATCAAGTTGTTAATTTGTGTTTACTAGTACAACTTAGGTAGTTCAGTATTATAAAAGTATAACATATCTCGCCCCATATTGTTTCTATGTCGGCTGGGGCGTTAAATATGCAAAGAAACCAAGGTTTTATTTATGTAAATACTAGTTATTTTGTGTTCATTTTGTGTCTAGTCAATTTACACTAGTTTATTTTATAATTGCAAACTATCTACTTAATTGTGAAACTGAAACTTCGTGTTGAGCAAAAAAGTGAGTTTTCATAATTTTCATGGGAGCATTTATTTTTAATGACAATCCAATAAAACCTGATTTTTACTATTATTAGCCCACTGCTGGGCAAAAGCCTCTCCATAGCCTTCCATTCTTCTCTTCGGGCGGTTGTCTCTGGCCAATCTCTCACAATCGCCTCCAGATCGTCACGCCAGCGTTTTCTAGGCTTCCCTCGGCGACGACGCCCGTCTTCTGGCACCCACTACGTGATGACTCTGGCCCATAATGACCAAAAACGAGAATAAACCAAAAAATATTAACAATTTACTAAAATAACAAACTAATTTCTCAACACAAAAAAAATATTATCCTTAACCATATACCTGAATAACCATATTACTGAAAGCAAAATTTATTCGTAAGACAATATTAACTGTAAGAAGTCCACCTTCGAAAAACTAGTAATTAATTAATTGTTCTGTTGTTAATTGTAATTCTTTCCTATTATCATTCACAACACAGTATACGTCTGTCAAAGAATTTAGAAATAACTAATCATTTTTGATTACATTTAAGTACAAAATAAATTAAACCATTTTGGGAAAAATGAAACGAAATTGTATGCGGAAATATAGCAATTTGATGAGGTATCTCTTTTGTACATTGCTTATTATCTGTTTGTTTGTGACTTTGAATAAATTTTAAATGACATCTAGTCAAACCAACAACCTATCGATCTTAATGTAAGGTACACTTTCGGGTGCAACCTCAAAATGCAATAGCGAGCCGGCCAATCACTGGCTTATGTTACTCTATAGAAACGGCCCAAAACGGCAAATCTACGAAAACGTTTTTATGTTAATGTAGAAACAAGCAGTATCGCGTGGGCTGTCATAACGATTGGATGACTTGCCGTTGCATTTTGGTGTCGTTCACCTACGGAACTGTACACACAGCGACACATAAAGCTATGAATTTCCAGTACAACATTGCCTCGCACAGTAAAATGGGAGATCGCTTATACTGGTAATGCACAGCTTTATTGGTTGTCCCGCGTACCTTAATGATGTAGGTATCAATTAGCCCTGAACTACCCGAAATATTGTTTTCTGTTGATGGGTATTTCTGACACAAAGAGCAAGGAGACGCCAAGGTAGCTGCTAATGGAGATGGTCTTGTCAAGGATTTCCATGCAAACCGAGATACAATCCGTGAATTTTACATATATGCAACGATCGTCACATGTGGAGGTTCTTTGGTGTATTATAGCTACCGTGGCGAGTCATTGCTTTGTCACCTGACGTATGTGAAGTTGGTCAAAGCCATGTACGGGTCAAAAACATTCCAATGAACTAAAAGGTCTCAAGTCATTCCAAATAATTGTCTTATTCATTGTATAATGTTAAGACAAGAAATGTATCAAAAATTGCGCACAAAATTCAGTACAGTTATACAAAAGATAATTTTGTTTACATTTGAAGTTTCAAAAAATATTATTTTGGCTGTTGAACACTGTTTCGCGTAATATTTATAATTGATTTGAAAACAATCGAATAAAATGCAAAAATTCAATATTTTTGTGTATGTATAGTACTAAATAGTGCGCTTTCTGATGTACATAGTTCGTGATTATATGTAAGATTATATGTACATTTTACAAAAGTCTTTGTGTTATTTTCGAACCCTATGATATGATTTTTTTTCCTACTGCTCTGATTAAAATGTCATGTTGTTACGAAAACTTAAGGTATTCTGAAACTCATATTTTTATGAAAAATTTCTCATCTCGTAAGCTAAAATCGTAATTTATCGCGAAAATTGCTTTTGAAATTTAGGAAAGTGTATACATATTGGTGCTCGTTTATCACCAACTAGTAAAAAGTTTTCAGGGACTGTGGACAATTCTTATGGTTCAGTTAAAATTGCCAAAAGCATTCAAAGCCTAGTGGCGTGACCGACGAACTGCCAAGTCTCGAATTCGAACCCAAGACACGCATCTCTGATTTTTCGGATTCATGTGCGTATTGTATAATTATCAATTGCTTCGGTGAAGGAAAACACATGATGTTTTCTTTCATCCAAAACAGCGTGCGTGAGAGATATTTCTCGATGGCATGTAAAGCTAGTCGTAAGTCTAAGGCCCATGGGCAGCATTAAAACACTGACACCAGGTTAAGCACTAACTTCAAGAAAAAAAAAATTCACCTGCTTGACAATGAAACAACATAAAAAAATGAAAGAATGATAATAATCCTTCATTCATATTTTTTTTTCCGAATTTTTGCGAACAATGCAGCAGAGGAGCAGTGGATTAATTTTCTTTTAAATACTAGGGAACATAATGGAATGTGTGCTGGCATTTTTCCTTCTTCTAGTTTTTCTTGTAGTTAGTGCTTAACCTGGTGTCAGTGTTTTAATGCTGCCCATGGGCCTCAGACTTAGCTTTACGTGAGAACTTGGCGAAGTTATAAGGACCTACATATCATCATCTGTCTAGCCTTTTCCCAACTATGTTAGGGTTGGCTTCCAGTCTAACCGAATGCAGCTGAATGCTGCTCCATGGACAATACAGGTGTATTGTCCATGGAGCTACTGCCTATCTGACGTCCACAATCCAGTTAGTACTGGGTAATACGATACCCCTTGGTAAGACTGGTTGTCAGACTTTCGGACCACTGACTGCGTGTACCGACTGCCAAAGATCTACAAATTACACTTGGGACCAACGGTTTAAATAAGGACCTACAGAGATAACAGAAAAAGGTAACACTCTCTGCACAGACAGCACTGTGTGGTGAGTTGGGAAGTTTGCACATCTTACGCATATCCGGTTCAAACTCAAAGCATTTATTTCAAATAGGCCCGGGACAGACACTTTTGCATAGTCAAAAATAAGCTACCTACAGTCCAGCCACAGGTATAATAACTGTGACTGTAGTTGCCCATTCGAAAAAATTAGATCGCATGGAGAAGAATAGGCAAAAAAAAACCATGGACACTCTTTTTAAATCAAGTTAGATATTACATAGTCCTGGGTACACTATTGTTGCTTCTATAAGTGAGCACAATGTAGAGATAGAAAAGAAAAAAAAAAACACAATTAAAACCTTACAGATTAGGATAAGCTTGACGCGGAGATGGGCAAACCTTTAACAGAATGGTGGCCAAGTTTTAGCCCAAAGAAACGACTATTGACAATGTTTATTTGATGATATCATCAAAATCGCGTGTAACACTTGGATGAGGGACGTATACAATGTGTAACAGAATAAACGCACAACCTCTTAAGGGGTCATTGTATTCATCATTATGAACAAACAACTTTCACTATGGGAGTAACCTCGAAATCGCGAAAAAAAAAACAGCTGTTCAGTACATTTTGTCGAATTATGCGCACAGAAATGTATGGGGCAGTGGATTTTTTTTTCCGTTTTTTCTGTTACACATTGTATAGCCAAAAAGCGTGTCAAAATAAAGGAGAGGGGGATTCATTGTACATTATATTTATAATGCTTAAGCTATGTTTTTTTTAAAATAATTTTAAAGCTGTTCCAGGTACTAACACAAATAGTGGCATTAGTTTTAAATAGGAAGTTTAATTCGTTGACGTACCGCAACCAGTAGCGCCATCTATATTGCATGAGACACGTCAGAACAATGCTGCCTTCAAACATGTTGAAGTACACGGTTGTACGGTTGAATCAACTCTGGATTTGTAGTAATGTAGTTGAACAATGGGATGGAAAACTGTGGAACTAATGGCGCTACTCGACTGCAAAACTAATATTTTTTGTTGCATTTCAGTATTTTTGGAATCTACGTCTTTTATTGGCAATTTTCGTCGTTTAGGAATTTGGCTAGCACATAGAATTTGCTTTTATGAAACACCAATATTTCAAGATTTCAAGAAAGCTGATTAAAAAAATCAAAATACGTATTCAGTTTTTACCCGACTGCGGCGAAGCCCAAAAGGACGGTTATTAGCTAACAGCAATATCTAGTCATCAACCTTAGAATGAATAGGACAAAAATACTCCTCGTTATTTTAGTTTAGAGAGTGGTGTATTGTTATTGACAACTTCAGATGTTTACTACGTTCCTGTTTGTATTGATTTAAAATCTTTAATTCAACATAATCAGTGTATAAAGAAATTTCAAAGCGCTTATTTGACACTTCCCGTAACTGACGCTGATTTTCTGCTGCAGCCCACGAGTGCCATACGCTCGAAAATATAAACAAACACATATTAAGACGTTTAAGTCTAAAATATTTTGCATAAATACCAAGTAAAATAAAAAGATAAAAAAAAAGTTTTTAAATGTTCGTTTGTGGACATAGGTTTATCCTCTTCAGCAAATCTCACAATCGAAGTAAAGCTTGCTGTAAGAAAACCCACGTTGTACATAAGCTATATATTATAATTTTATGTGTAAATCTGTTAAATTTTGTGTGTAATAAAGAATAATAAAGCCGAGCCAAACAACAGGCACACCCACAATCTCCGGGCTCGTCGCTCAGCTCCGCCTCGCAGCCGCCGGGACGCGCCACATCCGTGAGCATCGTGTCGCCGGTCGCTGCAGTTGCGTCGAGCTCGAGCGACGAGTTTTTCTCCCCGCCGTCGACACCACCACCACCATCGCCTCGACGACGAGGAAGAGGACGGCCACCAGCGGGCTTGGGACCTCGTGGCCAACCGGCCCCGAACAGGGTCCCCGCTGCCGGTGGAAATGTGTCGCGCATGCGATGGACTCATTCCATAAATGAGAATGTCATGCGCGCATATTATGGGGCTACAGAGGGAGGAAACAACCCGACCGCGTACCGTGTTCGGATGCTCTCTCTGTTTCAGGTGCTTGAGCCAGCTGTCAACGTGTCGGCGCAACGACTGTCGGATCAGGTGCGAGTCATCCAGCGTAATCGTATGTTGGATGACACCGTACATGATCGCTTGCGGACTGAAATGCAGAGTAGCCATGTCATTGCCACGCCGTCGCAGGCTGTGGTTCCACCACAGTCTAGCATAATGATGTGGTTACTAATGTAAGTACCCAGTGCAATGAGGAAATGAGGAGTGCTTTGGAAGATTCGGGAATATCGATTCATGCCAGCCGACCTTAGGCCACGCATACCTCGTTTGCCCATGCATAACAAAAATAGGGCGCTGGTGGCTGTTCTGGATTCGCAGTTGTCAAACGGCGGGTGGACCGATACACTCAGAATCGCACATTCCAAAGAGATGAAAGGTGGGTTTATAGGGCTTGGGAGCGACCGGACCAAGGTGTGGCTGACACGCGCCTGACGGATTATGATTCCATGTGTTCGTTCTGGCGCAGCATCTGGTCGGTGCCTGTTAGCCATACCGAGGATGAATGGAGCCGGGAGGTCGAGCGGGCGTGCGATCCAGTACAAGAAATCGGGGCAATCACCATCTGCCCCCAAGACGTAGTACGTGCAGTCCGTCCGTTGCTTAACTGGAAATCTCCAGGGCCGGATGGGCTGCACAACTTCTGGATTAAATGGTTCACAAGGTTGCACGCTCGCCTGGCAACCCTGTTCCAGTCTGCTTTAGAGTCAGGGTCGCTGTCCGAGTTCCTGACAACAGGTATAACCCACCTGCTCCATAAATCGGGTAGTACTGCGGAGCCTAAAAATTATAGATCGTTTACCTGTCTTCCGACAGTCTATAAAGTTCTTACATCCATTTTGAGAGCTAAAATTAACAAACACATTGATGATAATTCTATCATGTCCGCTTCTCAAACTGGATGTAGGAACGGGTCCCGCGGTACTAAGGAGCTACTCCTCATTGATATGGCCATTAGTCAACAGGTTCGCCGTTCCCGAAGGGATCTGTCGACATGTTAGATAGATTATAAGAAGGCCTATGACTCGGTGCCACATACATGGCTCATGAGGGTGTTAGAGTTGTAAAGTAGATGCAACTCTGCGCACCTTCCTGATGTCGTGTATGGGGCAATGGAGGACAGTCCTTCGCTATCCAGGATGTCAGCAAATCCAGAGGAATAGCGAACCGATAAGGATAGAGCGAGGTATATTTCAGGGCGATAGTTTGAGTCCACTTTGGTTCTGCTTAGCCTTGAATCCTCTTAGCACGCTGCTGGAGCATTCACGTCTAGGCTATCGGTTGAGGAGAGGTGGTCAAGTTGTATCTCACCTCCTTTACATAGATGACCTGAAACTCTTTGCCCCCAACGATTTGCAACTGATGGAGCTACTGAAGGTAACTGAAACTTTCAGTAGCGCCATCAGGATGGAATTTGGTGTGGACAAATGTGCGGTCATGCATGTAAAACGAGGGGAGATTGTCCACAATCTCCCCTCGTTTTACATGCATGACCGCACATTTGTGGGAACCCAGCTCTCGGATTCCATAAATCTCAGATCCCTCTCAGCAACCGAAACCTATAAGTATTTGGGTATGTCGGAAGCGCTGGGCATCAATGTTGCTGACATGAAGCAATCGTTCGAGGAGCGCTTCTTTGGCCGTCTGAAAAAAGTATTTAATAGACTTTTAGCAGGCGGAAATAAGGTGCGCGCCTTCAACGGTTGGGTCATGCCGGTTTTGATGTACTCTTTCGGCATACTGAAATGGACTCAAATAGAACTAGACGCCCTGGATATGAAGGTCCGTACATTGTTGACGGCATATCGAATGCATCACCCACGTTCTTCGTTTATGAGACTGTATATCTCGCGGAAGTGTGGGGTCCGAGGCTTATTAAACGCTAAGACTCTCCACAATGGCGAGATATGCAGTCTCAGGGAATATTTCCTAGAAGCCGACGTGGTGATGCATCGAGATGTGGTCGTGGTGGACAAGGGCCTCACCCCACTCTCCTTGGCTAAAGAGAACTGGCGCAAACCTGTAGTACTTGACACTAACGACCGCAGGGAGGTATGGCAGAGTAAGGAGCTTCACGGACGCTTTTTCCGGGCCCCGCACGGGCCCGATGTAGACCTGTCAGCGTCCGTAGCCTGGCTACGTTCCGGGGACCTCTTCGGAGAAACCGAAGGTTTTGTCTATGCAATTATGGATGAAGTTACAAATACAACAACCACCGGAGACAAATAACACCGGAGATTTATTGTGAAGGACGGCACGATTGACATATGTCGGGCATGCCACCGTCCAGGTGAATCAATCCGTCACATTATCTCTGGGTGCAACAATTTTTTTTATTTTTAAATGTTTTTATATTGTTTTTTTTATAAGAAATATTTAAAAATATAAATAATTTGTAAAAAAGTTAAAAAAAGGAAATAATAATATAAAATAAATATGAGCTCTCGCTAGGCAGCTGGATCAAGGGCTTGATTCAGAAAGCAGTACTTCTGGACACAGCGCGTATTGTTAGGAGGTTCCTCTCTCAAGAGCCCTGACCATCGGTATCTCGGACCCTGTTCCCGATGCCGAGGCTACTATTTTCTATATTTTAAAATGTTTTTTATATAATCTTTGTTACTAAAAATATTAAAAAATGTAAATAATATGTAAAGAAAATAAATAAAGGAAAAAATAAATATAATATACATATATAAAATAAAAAATAAAAATAATAAGAATATTTTTTGCGTGAAAGAAAAACACAAATATTCAGACATCCATACATCCTCTCAAACTTTCGCATGTATAATATTAAGTAGAATAGTAGGCTGTATATGGAATTGTCAAGAACCAAAGTAAACAAAATATCTCAACCCCTATTAAAGAATTCACCGGTGAGTTAGTCTCAATTCGACTCGATGCAAATCTCTCTAATCTTGTCAAAGCCAATAGTGTACGGTCTAGTCATGTTAACACCTGGCTTTGAGGGTTTTGCTTATTTATGCAATTGTGGTTTTGTTTACTTTGATAGTTATGTATGTATGAAGTAAATAAGAGGGCTTCAGAGCTATAAATATGTATAATACGCTTGAAATGTAAACAAACCGTGTTTTGTTAATAAGCTCCGCCATGTTATTGTGAAACTAAACTTTTCCAATCATTTTCGAAGGATTAGGACGTGATTTACTTCATGTAATATTATACGGGGTGGGAACTTTCAACGGGGTAGTAAAATGGTCTTAGGAGACTATCCATATTTTTTCGTGAAAGGGGTTTGAATTTAATGGCCGGCCTAACTCCCACCATTTTTTTTTTTTCAGAATTGCGGCCACTAATGAAACAATGAGAGTGTGAGTGATTTGTCACTCCAAAAAAAGTTGTTTCCCAGCAATATTCTTGCAAGTAACATTTTGATGTACAGAATGCTTGGTTGACGGTTTCATGAAGGGTTCGATTACACCTTGAAGGTAGGTAGTTGTAAAAAAAGCTAGACAGATGGATGCAACTGGTAAAATCTTCAACTATACACCGTACAAATACTTATTTGTATACCTATTACATACAGGAATCGAACTGACATAACACATAATTTATCACTGCTTTCGTCGAGCTCAAACATACATATACAAACGAAGCAAATAAAATCTTCAAAGAATAAAATACTCACACTGATTTAGTCACAAATATTCTCCTTTTCTTTGACAACATAAGGAAAGCTCGAAATACGAAGATTATACGACTAGGCGTACTACATATAAAGATTTATTGGTATATGCACTTAGCGTGGACCCCATTGAACCCCATAAACTCAACTTATCCTATGGAGGGCGCAATCATAACTGTAACACCATGAGTTTTGGTAGTAGGCAGTATTTGAAGTAGACTTTAATAAGCAAGGGTTTTATACAAATACTGTACTTACTATACATACAAGGTTGGTAAGCACGGTCGGCGCAGTGGTTGAGCGATTGGTTGCTACGCTGCGTGTTGCGAGTTGGATTCCTGCACGGAACAAACATTTGTATGGACTGCGGGTCTGGATGTTTGAGTATGTGTGTTTATATGTTTGTCAGCGTATCCACGATACAGGAGAAATTCCTAGTCATCATCAGCCGAGCCTTTTCCCAACTATACTGGGGTCGGCTTCCAGTCTAGCCAGATGCAGATAAATACCAGTATTTTACATGAGCGACTGCCTATCTGACCTCCACAACCAAGTTAGTACTGGGTAATACGATACCCCTTGGTAAGACTGGTTGTCAGACTTTTTGGGTAACTGACTTCCTGTAACGACTGTCAAAGATCTACAAATGACAGCCGGGACCAACGGCTTAGCGTGCTTTCCAAGGCACGGAGGAAACTCGGTATGTAACGGGCGGTCACCCATCCACAGACCAACCTAGGCAAGCACGGCTTAACCTAAAGATCGACCCGAGTGGGTATTATTATTTTGCCACGAGCTCCTCCAGGAGAAATTCCTAGTACCGTGTGATATTTGCTGACTTCAAAGCAAGGCAGCCGGCAAATTCTAGTGTTCTATGTATAATGGGTGCAAAAGTTCTCTTAACGAAGCTGAAAGGCACTTGTTCTCCCGTCATACTAGATATATCTAGTTACAGAGATATTGGGGGCAAAGTTCCAAATTTTTCACAAGTTTTTTTTTTTAATTAAATTTTTTAATGTTATAATTTTACTTTAAACCTCTATGACCTTTGTACTATTAGTCCGGGAGGTAGCGTTGAAAATTAAAAAGTCTAAGTAAGCCGGCTGAAATTGACAGCGATAGTTTATCTTATATGACTAATAAGAGACCCGACCGTCAGCTGCTCAAGTAGCGGTGGGTTTGGGCGTGAGAAGTTACGGAAGTCGTAAAAAAAAATATTAAATCTTAGTACGCCGGCTGCAATTTTTTCATAGAAAGTTTACATTATACTGAGCTGAAAAAAAATCGTAAGCTGCATGGTGGAGGGTGGATTATGCATCAGCTGGTCACATGAACTTGTAAAAAAAATTAAAAAAAAGTAATAGTACGCCGAATGAAATTTAACCAGGTGATTGAAATTAGTGAAAGTACGAAAACAACAATCAGCTGCATGGCTTGCGGTGGAAAGACCGTCAGCTGACGCAGTGAAGATTAAAAATATTGGGGTATTGCTACTACGCTATTTCCTTTTAAACACATACTTCGATCTAGATTCTGGAGCTGCTTGAGTCCATAACACCATCTTTTTTATGTATGTTCACAGATATCTCTGTCAATTGTAGACCGATTTTAAAAATTCTTTTTTTATTTGAAATAGTATGAAGAGGTGATCCCATTGTCACCATGTAAGGATTTGATGATGAAATCTCAGGGAAATCGAGGGCAACCCTCTGTTTGCCCTGCGTGTTTCGTGTTTTTTTTTAAAGCTATTAAAGTATGCGCATCTGGGAGGCATTGACCTCATGTTGATGAGCTGATGATGCAAGGTATAACTCCTTAACAGTTAGGAGTTGGAGGATCATTCTTTAGTAAAATTAACTGTGGATCGATTTTCAAAATTCCAGCTCCTAACCGTCACGGAGTTATACCTTCCATCATCAGCTCATCAACATGAGTCCACATTTTAGGAACCTCAATGTCATTTTTAAAGACCGAGTCTGTAGGTACCTCGCAGATGAAAAAATATTTTTTAGTCTCAGTTTCATGTATGCAGTCACTCCCTTATCTTTTATTTTTTTATTTGATAATTCAGTTCAGTTAAGTTGAAAGCGCCAGAGTAGACCGCGTACTTCATTTTTTTTAAATCGTGTAGCGGTTTACAGAATATATCTACCTACTAAGTTTCAACTGTGTAGTCCTAATACTTTCGGAATAAAGTAGCTGTGACCTACACTGACAAACAGACATGGTGAATCTATAAGGGTTCCGTTTCCGTCCGCTACGGAACCCTAAAAAAGTGGTTTCCCAGCAATATTGATTGCGTCGAGTGACTTAGTTTGATGTACAGAATGCTTGGATGACGGATCGTGAAGGGTCACTTTACATCCTAAAATAGTTTTCTTTCTTTTTGATAAATCAAACTGAACTCCTGAATGGTGAAGATACTCGGGTCATTTTTGTTTCATCTTGAAACATAATTTTGAAGGATAAGGGTAAGGTGAAAGATAGCTTAATATTGAATGATAAGGGTTCAATATGATAAGGATAAGTGACGGGGGAGTTAAGATTTTTTAACTCTGTCTTCGGTTTTCGTTCTTTTGAGTAATGTGGATAGGTTCGGTTGCAAAGGCCGGACTCCGCCGAAGACGGAGACGAGGCGAGAGGACAGAAGATGTGTTGTAAAACACCGATAGAAATTAGTTCTCTACTCTTCTTGTCTCCGTTTAGCTTTAATGGAAACGGTTGAGCAGACAGGAGAGGAGATCCACTGTTGTGAATAGCATATTCCAATCTGAATTTTTGGGAAGCTACCGTATTTTTTTTAATAAGCGCAGATTTTTTTTGTTACCATCCAAACACTTTTTCGAAATAGCGTGCGTCACGATAACGTCATTAGCGGTTTTCGACTTAATGTGTTACCACTCGTAACGTTTTTCAAAATAGCGTGCGTCGCAATTTAGCGTCAATCGAAACTTATTATCACTTCCTTGTCTAGGCCAGCGGGGACGAGAACAGGCGTGAGCAGTGTGCTGTGTGTGGCGTGCGGTGAGCGGTGTTCTTATCTCCTCTGCTCTCCGCTTTGCACATCTTTACACAGCTTCGGTGGATACAGCCTAGCTTCTACGCTCCACTTAGGTGGATTAGGTGGAGTCCGGGCCTCGTTCATAGCTTCGCACGTTGCGTCTTGCGTCAAAAGACAGGCGCGGGCGTCACGTGGTTCCTTCTGTCGCTTCCCAAATTCTTCCATTTGTTTTTCGTATCGCTTGAGAATGTAGATTGTGGCCAAGGCGTTAAGTCGGTGGGGTTATTCGCTGGTCGTAGCTATGATATTCGGTCAGGTGAACTGTTGCTGTTAGCCTGTATATTATTATATGTATTTTGTAATAATTCTTCTGCCCTTCACCCAATTCATTAGTGGTCGTCGCAGCATGTCTTCTTCTTCCATACTTCTCTATTACTCGTCATCTCAGCAGTCACCTCCTTTCTAGCAATACTATCCCTCACAATGTCCCTATTATATGTTTTTTGAGCATAAAACAACTTTGTTAACGTCACACTATTTTTATAAGGTTTAATTCATTAAATAATGTCTCATTTATGCACGTTGCAGTCACATGAAGATATTTAGAAGAAATTTTTTTTTTACGTAAAAATCAAAAAGGCGCCCCTTCCGGACCAGTCGCCTGTAATAAAACAGGTCAGATTCACTTGTTTCTGTACAACATTGAAACTTGGATTATTGAATTATAGGCTCTCGGTGAGGGAACGCCATAAAGAAACTTATGAAGACAAACACCTTTTTGTTTAAAATAACCATAAACTTCTACGTGTCTGACATCTGTATAACATTACACTTAACCCAACATTGGAGGACAAATAATGAGGCTAAGGCCATAAAATAGGCCACTGCCACAGCCTGTCGCGTTTCTCATGGCCACACACTTTTTCACCCACCCGTCAATTTCCAAGCCTTGCTCCAAGCCGCTTAACCCCATACAGTTTTCACTTTCGGCGCTAAAAAAAATAAAAGCTAGCCCAAAGCTAAATTCAGATCTTTTCACTTCCTGAAGACAAAAAGCCTTTGACTATGCTTGCTCTTCGCAGCACTGGAAAATATACAAAAGGTCACTAGAGCTTAAAAGTGTGTGAGGGAGATGACAGGATGTACTGCCCCTAGGGAGTGAGAGAGATGGCTAGCTGAAAATCAATTTATTAGTGAGTGACGTCACGTTTTACGCAGGCGCAGTGCGCTTGCTCCCGGGAGAGGGTTGCTGGTCGAGGGGTAATTTCCCTTAAATAGTGGAGAATGGGAGAAATTAAGTTGAGGGGAAAATGTTTTCGTGTTTTTTGTTTACTTTTAGCATTTGTTATTGCTTAGTTCAAATTAATTGCTATTTGTAATATTATGAAATGAAAATTACGTTATCAGGTATTTTCTGTTAGAGATAAATTACCCGCTAATCAAACCATGTAATGTTATAAGCATAAAAGTGTACCTATGTGATTTGTGATCTATGGTCACTCCTCCCTTCTCTCTGCTACCTCGAGTCGTACCGAACATGTACGTGTTTTATGTAAGCTTAATTAATAAATATTAATTACTACCAAAATAGTCTATTTACTGCTCTGCCGCCCTCATATATACCTATCATTTTCATTAGTCAGTTGGTCAGTTTTTTTTACTGTGTTTAACATTGTTGCTTTGATTAATGGTATGTTAACCCAATAGTAATTGATCCTAAATCCAGTTTTTATTTTGTTTTATTAAACATTGTTCTAGTTAAGTTCTGTCTAGATCTTTGTAATTGGATTTTGATTGGCTTATTATTAGGCAAGTAAACATTCTCAATCAATAAATTGTAGTGCTGTAGTAATTTATAATGAATTGCTACGCTGATTTTTCATGTTGTTCCGTTGTTTACTCTTTTAAATTGTTTTTTTGTTATTATTAGTGAAGTATTTTAATTAGAGTTTGTGTGAATTCTAAAAAAACAACAGCAAAAAAATACAAAATCAAATATGTGTCCAAAACAAAACAAGAACTACAAAATGCATTACATGTAAATAAACATCACAACGAGACTAAACACACAAAAATAGATCACAAAACAATGTCCAACTAAATTCGTAATTACACTTCGCGTGTGGCAACACCGCGCTCATCTGGGCGGCCCGAAATAGTGGCACGAGGGGGGGCATCAGTAGTCGCGGCGGTGCCGCTCACGCCGCCCGCGCCATGGCGTCCGTCGCCGCTTGGCTGCCCTTCGCTCGAGCAGCCGCCATCGGATGGGTTCCCATCGCCACGCACCCACTACCACCGCCCCCTGTTCCCAAGGACCGGCGCCGTGCCGAAGACGAGAAGCTCCTCATCAACGTATCTGGACGACGCTTCGAGACATGGCGGAATACCCTCGAAAAATATCCCGACTCCCTCCTCGGGTCCACAGAAAGGGAATTCTTTTACGACGAAGAGAGCAGAGAGTACTTCTTCGACAGAGACCCCGATATATTCCGACATATATTAAATTACTACAGAACTGGCAAGTTGCATTATCCCAAACACGAGTGTTTGACGGGCTACGACGAGGAGCTCGCGTTCTTTGGGATCCTACCTGATGTGATCGGGGACTGTTGTTATGAGGACTACAGGGATAGGAAACGGGAGAATGCCGAAAGGCTCATGGACGATAAATTAAGCGAGGCGGGAGATCAGAGCCTGCCTCAACTGACAGACTTGCGGCAAAAGATGTGGCGTGCGTTCGAGAACCCCCACACTTCGACTGCCGCGCTGGTATTTTACTATGTGACCGGGTTCTTCATCGCGGTATCGGTGATGGCGAACGTGGTGGAAACAGTGCCGTGCGGCCACAGGCCCGGGCGCGCGGGCACGCTGCCGTGTGGTGAGCGGTACAAAATCGTGTTCTTCTGCTTGGACACTGCGTGTGTGATGATATTTACCGCGGAGTACCTACTCCGACTCTTCGCAGCGCCGGACCGCTGCAAGTTCGTGCGATCCGTGATGTCGATCATCGACGTGGTCGCCATCCTACCGTACTACATCGGTCTCGGGATCACCGACAACGACGATGTGTCGGGAGCCTTCGTGACCCTGAGGGTGTTCAGAGTGTTCCGTATCTTCAAGTTTTCCAGGCACTCTCAGGGGTTGCGGATCCTAGGGTACACGTTGAAGTCGTGCGCTAGTGAGTTGGGTTTCCTGGTCTTCTCGCTGGCGATGGCGATCATCATCTTCGCCACAGTGATGTTCTACGCGGAGAAGAACGAGCAAGATACTAATTTCACATCCATTCCCGCTGCCTTCTGGTACACCATTGTGACGATGACGACATTGGGGTGAGTACTTAAATATTAATTGAGCCCAGAACCAATCAAAGCTATCGAGAGTATTGATCGCTCGTCATCGGTCAGCACTGGAATGCATCGGCCAGTAATCATTAAACAAAATGTTGCGCATATCTGACACCTGTCGCCGCCATTAAATATGAACGCGGGAAAATTTGTGTCATGGCGTCGATTTGCCGTTTCGACACCGTAAAATGTTTAACTTGAAATTGACGTTTTACAACCGTTTTAATTTCGTGTATTTTCCATCTGCAGAGTGGTTTTGTATGAGCATTTTGGGAACAAAACGTTTTTGTCCCCGGAGACTTATGTTATTCTGTTGTATGGTCAGCAAATACGCTTGTGCGTGAGATGCGGTGTTTTTATTTAATTATTTTGCAGTCGTTGCGGCTTGCGGATTTTCTGTCTCTGTTTCACTCTGGAGGTTGATATCGGTTAAAGTAACAGTTACAATAACAGGATTTTCTTCTCTTTTATCAGTTAACTCAGCTGTTATTTTAAGTAAAATGATAATTTAGTCAACGTATGCAATTATTCCTATCGTTGTTGACAGTAGTTATGTGATCTACGTATTTTTATCATGTTTCACATTGAAAATTACATAAAAGACACAACACTGACCAAGTTAGTATATAGATTACTTTATCTACTTTCACTTCAGCTTGTTTTGTTGACTCTTGGCCTGTTACCAAGAAAAACTTTCTTAATAAACCTGTCTAAGGCATTATTAACATAGCCTGGGTAACTTGAACACATGACGTGACATCCATGGGCCTGCGTGGTGGAGTATGTCCCACTCCCTCTCACAGGGAGCGAGAAAGAAAGAAAAATAAAATATTTTGGCAGAGAATGAAATATGACAAAAATAAATAACAATAAACATACAATGCATAACACATATTTATAAATACATCAGCACGGAACGATAAAAGTTGACAGCTTGCAAGTCGTCACTGCGACCAGCAGATTACCAATCAGCAAGATGCTGGGAGGAGTTCCATGTCCCACGTGTGGGCACGTTAAAGGCTGATTATGCTAAGTCAATTTAAATTACGTTTCCATTCTTACAAAACTGCACAAATTGCAGATATGAATGCAGGTGGTGCATTTGCATGAGAATTGCTGACTACTTTTGGATTCAAATAGGTTTATGTAGATGATATGCATAATTATGAAGAGCCAACTGCAATTATCGAATGTGCCGACTGCCGCGTTGGACTCGTATGCGTAAGCCTTTAGTTTCTGCAGATAGCGGTTTTCACTGGTGGACTGTATTCAAACTGCATTTCTTCGGTTTCCTTCAGAATGTAGTTTAATTATATGGTTCCTATTAAACTCAAACAAGATTTTTAGAGTAATGTTTAGAAATGGTATACCTATTTTCTCAACATAATAAATTTTTTTTTGATTAGCTTTCTCCAACACGAAATATAGAAATAGTTTCTAAAAAGTACTCGAATAGAAACATATCAAATTGATGTGTTTCTATTCGATGTAGGTAAGATCGACTGGTAGAGAATGCCTTGTGGCATTAAGTCCACCTATGTACCACTATTGTACATGAAGTTTAAACAAATAAATCAAATCAAATCATTTATTTCTTTGCAAACATGGGTAAAAAGATTTCATAATTATAACCAAGTTCTCCACATTTTACCGTCCAATGGGCATGCAAATAGTGTACATACAGTTTCAGTTTAACAAGTTTCAGTTTTTAAATCAATCAAAATCACTCCACGCCATATCTGTGCAGGAAGGGTTGGCCCCATACTCAGGGCAAAGTGATTGGGGAATATCATAATATCCCTTACTCCTTGTCCTTATTTACTATTAGAATATCGTCTACATACTAACACCCTCATAACATCTAAACAAATTCCGTATTTCCACACCAACAATTCTGCTGACCCATAAAAGCGAGAGCATAAAACCTTTCATCAGTAAAGTTTGACGGCCGGATGTACGTCATGCGTCAGCCAAGTTTGACAGTTTTGCGCTTAACACTCAATCTTGATTGACGTTTATGTGAGGGCTGAGAGATTTTTACTAAGAGAGGTTACAGCTTTGGTTTTAAGAGTTTAAAGTAGGTGAATTACATCGTCTAATGCAAAAAACACACTTATGAAATCGATGGAACTGTGAAGGCTACGCCGTAGTAAGGACGTCTACGGCGTAGGTACTTTGCTACGGCGTAGGGAACTTGCTAAGGCGTAGCTTCATCTTGATCTGAATTTGGTTATATTATACCATATTTTATATTAAACCTATGATTTAGATCGACGAAGCCGTCAACCAAGCATTTTGAACATCAAACTAAGTAACTCTACGCAAAACGTATTGCTGGGAAACACCTTTTCTTTGGGGTGAAAAATCACGTTTTACGGTATGGCTCAATATAACGCAATCAACACATTGTGCTGATGGATGCATTGAATAGTACGGAGAACGTGGAGATGTTTTAAGTAAACTTATAAACGTATAAACTTAATTTTAAAAAAAAGATGAAACTTTGACCCCTTATATCTCCGTAACTAGAAGGTTCCCAGGTATGGTATAGAACAAAAAAATGATCGCAAGGATACTTTCAAACCCTTTATGAAACTTTATCATAGTTACATTCTGTAATAAAACTCACGGAAGTGAATAAATAAATGCTAGATCCAAGCTCCCATTTTAGTTCTCAAGTGATGAATAATTAAACATCTGTCACACTGATAATTAAGATATTACAATCCCTCGTAACAAAGGAAAAGTCAGAACCGCCATTTCTCGAATGCCAATTCCAATCTTTATTAGAGCTGAGAATATTTTCCTTCTTCAAGCAAGACTTGATTACAAAAATATTGCTTGAATCGGGAAATGGAACCTCGAGGGTCTGCAGCTGGGTTTATTTAGAATGATTTTTTTATATTATAGATGAAAATTGGACGTGATTTTTTTCCAACTTTATTTAGATTTTGTTTAGACTATGTTTATAAATTGAGAATAAACATCATCTTCTTGCCCTTGTCCCATGTCATTAGGGGTCGGCGCAACTCCATTTTTTCTTCCACTGTCCCCAAAATCAAATTTCAAAGTCAAATTCAGAATAAAGCTGAAAGAAATCAAGTTTAGTAAGATTACATGGTAATTTTATGTTCCAAAAAAAAACTTAAAAAAACAATACAACTTATCACTACATAGTATAAAACAAAGTCGCTTCCCGCTGTCTGCCCCTATGTATGCTTAGATCTTTAAAACTACGCAACGGATTTTGATCCGTTTTTTTTTAGTAGATAAAGTGATTCAAGAGGAAGGTTTATATTTTTAACATTGCACCCGTGCGAAGCCGGGGCGGGTCGCTAGTATTAAACATATAACCATAATAATTACTTAAGTTAATGTAATTAATATTGCGATACGCACGTTTGAAATGATCAGTTGTGGGACAAAACTGCGATTGACAGAAGTAACAAATTTCCTTTAGACTTTTATAGCAGAGTTTTTTATTACTTTAAAAGTTTTGCAGTAAAACATGGAATCACGGAAAAGGTTATAACGTACTCAAGAAACTTTAGTTTGGGTGGTCGATATCCTACTTACCCCCTGGTCTTACGTGGTATCCCCACCCTCTTTGTTACAGACAGGAGACCCACAGAGAGTGTGGGACACATCGCAGCACTGGGGACATTAAAGGCTGAATATGCTACATGACGCTTTTGTAAATAAAATAAGCGAGCTACATTAAGAACATCTATATAAATACTTATCCCCAAAGAAAAATTATGTGCATATTTATTCCCAAAGAAGATTTACAATATTTTAGTCTTGCCACAATAAGTCCTACTCGATATAAATTACACAGAGTTTAGAAGCAAAGCATGTTTAGTTTGACTGTTTTTAAAGGTGCGTTTAACGATGGCCACCCACGGACGCCAAGTGGGTGGGCTGTTCTCTACTGAAAGCCGCACGCAAGAATTTTATTTTGTCTGGAGCTTGAATTTATTTTGTAATCTATTGTTTTTCTCTCGTAACCAGCACAAACTACAATCTTCTTGTTGTGGTAGATTATTTAACAAATATTCAGCGAGGTGATGATCCAGAAGGCAGTCACTCCATACTCCATACTGGTATTCACCTGTATTAGATTACAACTAAGTTGGGAAAAGGCGAAGTAGATGACGATGAGTTAGCAATATGGTAAAGAAAAAAAGAAAGAAATAATATTTATTTGTCACAGGATATGACGTACATACAAAATTACAAAAAAAAAAAAATATACATTCAATGGACGAGAGTAGCGGTGGCACAGTGGTGGCAGCCTCGAATTACGAACAGAAGTTGTGGGTTCAAACCCAGGGAGGCGCATTACTTTGTGTAATTTGAAGGAAAACATCGAAGAAGTGCGACATTTACCAACCCGCACTGGACCCGCGTGCTGGATGCCTATGCCCATTCCCTCTCATAGAAAGGAGGTCGTGTGTCCCAGCAGTGGGAACATTATAGGCTGATTATGCTTATGCTATACAATAGATAACAACTATTTATAAATACAACAGGACGGACCAATAAAAAGTTAACAGCCTGCAAGTCGTGACTGCGACAAGCAGGTTACGACTCAGCATGTTGCTGCGCTATGGAGGGCCGACATGGTAGTGGTGCTGCTGTCTAGGGTGCGCTCGCTAGTACACTGCGTGGGTCGCTAGTACACCATAAGCTTAAATGTATGGGAGCAACGCAGTGTCCTCGTAGCGGCAATCGGCGGCGGCGACCTCTCGCGTCCGGCCCTGGTTCAATCCATGGTCCGGAGCGAGAGGGAATGGGACGCCGTCACCTCCTTCTGCGAAGCAGTCATGCTAGCGAAGGAGGTGGCGGGACGTGAGAGGGAGAGAGCCTCAAGTCTCAGCCGCCGCGGGAGACGCACCGGGCGTCGGCCACCGTAGGCGCGGGCCTGTGGACAGTGAGCTATGGGCTACCTCGCTGTCCGTCCGTCTTATGACGACAGGCCGTGTCGACGGCGCGTTCGTGTTCCACGCGCGCCTCAAAGAGAGTCAGCAAACAGGAAGGGGTCCGTAAGGACCGACGCCTGCCAGGGTTGCGGGACTGTTCGAAAGAGATACCGCGGCCCTGGAACACAAAGGGCAAAGGCAGGAACATGGATGGGTTTTAGTCAGTAAAAGTCTGACACTCCCTCCTGCTCAGCCCAGAGCGGGAGGGGTTATTTGATGATATCCCATCGCTAAAAAAAAAAAAGAAGAACCAATGTGACTGTTAGATTCAAAGTTATTTCAGTGTACATTTTCTGGGAGTGTCTATTGAAAGTGGTTAAGCAATTAAGCAGTCGGCTACACTTTGAAGTACAACCCTTCTTAGAGGCTATTAAAATACAATTTACTAACACTCACAAATCTATCAATAAATAAACCATTAATAAAACCTTTACACACATCAGTATGTGTATATTATTGCCTCCATATCACCAACGATGGTGTTTTTGCTCATACCGTATGTCGCAAATGCCCATATATGGTAAATTATGTACATACATTTGAATAACAGTCTTGGACATGCTCCGATTCGAACTCATAGCAGCAAGGCATCATGTTTTCGTCACTCAAGGTCGAGGTAAAAATAGTGAGCTAAAAATAAGACATGGTATTAATAGAATCTAAGCTTGTGGGGGGTCACTTTGAAGATAAGTAGTTAGGTTACGGCGCGGTTCAGTGACCCCAATAAAGTATGTGATCAGTCAATATGCTGTCAAGTCTTGTGTTAGCAGTTGTGATAATAATCTTACCAAGATATACATCGCTGGGTCTAGAAATTTTGCCCAAGAGTTTTTTTGGGAACAATCCAGCACTAATTGATTTTTCAATCAATCAATCAATCAATCAGTTTATTTGTAAAACATAGGTGTTTACATAAATAAGGGGTGCGCTATGTTTTGTCATAATTAAGACATACAAATTTATAAGTGACCCAGTAGGTGTCATTACATTATGTCATTAAAAAAATATAGAGGAGGACAGAGGAGGAGGTATGGTGGAGGTCAGATAGGCAGTCGCTCCATGTAAAATAATGGTATTCAGCTGCATCCAGTTAGACTGGAAGCCGACCCCAAAATAGTTGGGGAAAGGCTAGGCAAATGATGAGTTTGGTAAAAAAACTTATGTAAGGAGGAGTTCAGCCCCTAGGGGGGTAAAAAAGGGGAATCTTTGTTTACAAGTTCGACATTTCATCTACGAGTGTGTAAAATCCGATCTTATCATACTTTCAAGATAAAAGTAGCCAGCTATTCCAGACTATAAAGAGATAAAGTTTGTGAGGTTGTAGGGGGTAATCTCTGGATCTACTGAACCGATTTTGAAAATTCTTTTACTAATAGGAAGCTACATTATCCCCGAGTACCATAGGCTATATTTACAACGAGCCCGTGGGATAATTTCCGACCAAACCGCGAGCGAAGCCGCGGGCAACAGCTAGTGGGCTATAAATTATATTTAAGTCCCGGGCGAAGTGCTAGACCTTTAATAATATTAGATGCTTAAATAACGACCTTAACAAAATAGAAAAAAAAACAATATATTGCAAAAATAAATCTCTTTTTCCCATTGTACAATATATTTAATTTCAACCCCAACAGATACACAGACAGCAATATATTTACTATGCCATTCAAAAAGAAACATGGCGCCTATATACTGGTGAAGGAGATTGATGGAAACTGCCGGGAATATAATATTACTAGCGGTGCCCGCGGCTGCGTCCGTATGAGAAATGATGAAATCTCGGATAAAATTCCCTTATATGTTAATCTGAGTTATTACTTAACAGTGTAGTACTGACTGCCTCGATGGTCTAGTGGTCACAAGCGTGACTGATGAATATGAGGTTGTGCGTTTGATTCCAAGGTCGGGCAAAGTGTTATTGGGTTTATCCATCAAACATTTCTTAGTAGCATCCACGGAGTCTGGATTTGTGCCCGGTTGATGGCAATAGGCTTGCCCCCTATCATATGAGAGCAGCGGTGGCCCAGTGGTGGCAGCCCCGACTTACTGGAAGTAAGTCGTGAGTTCGAACCCAGGCAGGCACATTACTTTGTGTAATTTATTTCATCACCACTGCTCGCAAAACGGTGAAGGAAAACATCGTGAGGAAACCGGCTTGTCCTAGAACCAACAAAAATCGAAGACATGTGACATCTACCAACCCACACTGTGCCCACGTGGTGGATTCTAGCCCATTCCCTGTCTTAGAGCTTGATTAGATAAGGCTTGTGTCCCAGCGGTGGCAACATTAAGGCCGGTTATGCTATGTTTATGCTATCACATGGGACTTAAACATCACTGGTGAAATTTTAAACCTAAAAAATGCCTAACCCTTCGAGGATGTTGTATGTGTTATCTGTGTAGTACAAGAACCGGCCGTAAATAAGATTTAGGAAAAGTTCGGCTTTCTGACTGACTGGAAGAAAATGCCTATTTACTCGTTGAGTGATTGACTCATCACAATCTACATTATTTAATTTACGATCATGTCAAATTATCAACTTGGAAAAGGTTCTGTTGACAGTGATAAGTACGATTTTTTTTACAGCCTTTCCAATTTCGGTACTTGTAAATATTTTTATAATTATTTTAATGTCAGCGTCAGGTATACCTTGTGTGCCATCTGGCATTATTATTTTTGTTTGTTTGTTTATATATTTTGTTACATTTTTATGGTGTTTTTGTTTTTAATAATGACGAATAAATACAATTTAATTTAATTTTCTTTCTTTCCAATTAAAGTTTTAGTCGGATGTTGATAATTGTCCATTAAGAGCGTATACTTTTATGTACTTTTGCATATTTTGCGTACTTTGGGCTTTAATAACAAACTATAAAAATATTAGCATTTGCTACATCACATTTTTTTATTTGCTGCACCATATTAATTTTAGCAAGCAAGATTAAGAAGATGAATTAAGGTAAAACTCAGTAAGTGCCTTTTTAGCCATTTTGAATACACCAGTCGACGTTTTTTATACACATATACACACATATATAAACTCACACTTTTTCCAATGGGTAGTTCGTGGGCACAAACCACAGTACGCTTTTTTATTTATATAACTCTCTTAAAATAATAGTTTTATATACAAAGTATTTAAAACTAGCGGCCCGTCCCGGCTTCGCACGGGTGCTTATGTCACTCAGGGTGAATGTAGCTTTCTAATGGTGAAAGAATTTTTGAAATCGGCGTAGTCATTTTTGAGTTTATTCATTACAAACATACACACAAAAATACAAATCTTTCCTCTTTATAATATTAGTGTAGACAAAGGGCAAGTTATCATTTGTTTTAATTCAAGCACAGACCTTCATAGAACTGCTTTAGTTTGCGCTCACCTTGACATTTAAAAACTCGCCCGACCATATCCAATGCATCATTTCCTTATATGATTGATTCATCTCCTGAAATATTCTGTGTAAACTTGAATTTAATATTATCAACTGCAGTTACATTTCCGTGAAACAACATGCTAGCATAATGCTCATTCATTTCTCGTATTGATGTGAATTGGGAATAGGTTCTACATGAACTAGTTTATGGACAAGATAGGCAGTTTCTCCATGTAAAATACTGGTATTCAGCTGCATCTGGTTAGACTTTAAACCAACAAATACAAGTTATTTATTTGCATTATGCAGGTTCAGAAGATGTTATAGGAGGTTCATAAGGTACTCTGTATTTTAACCATGTGAGGTGTGCACATATAAAGGATGTAACAAGAACCTTAACGAAGCCGAAAAGTATTTGTTCTCCCCGTGATTGCGAGAATTTTTTTCGTCGTGCGAGTTTTTATTTAGGGGTGAAAAATCACGTTTTACGGTAGGACTCGAAACATTGTGTGGATAGATAGATTGAATAGTACGGGGGTCGTGGAGGTGTTTAAAGTAAAAATGTTACATTATAAACATGTACTTAAAAAAAAACTTGAGAAAAAAATCGAACTTTGACCCCCAATATCTCCGTAACTAGAAGGTTCCCAGGTGTGATCTAGAACAAAAAAAAAATCGCAATGACGGGGAGAACAAGTGTCTTTCAGCTTTGATAAGGCTCTTGTTACATACACCCTTTATACAATAAATAAAATAAATAAAAAATAAATAAATATCGCTAGACATTACACACAGCGCCATCTAGGTGCCACACTAAGCAACGAGGCTTGTGTCGTGGACACCAGATAGTTGATATTACTACATAGATACTTTTTGTTTGTAAATACATACTTATTATACATATAAACATCCATGACTCGGAAACAAATGTCCATGCTCATCACACAAACATTTGCTCCTACCGGGATTCGAACCCGGGACCCTAAGAACGTAAGGCAGCCTCACTACCGCTGCGCCATTCGGGTCGTCTACAATCTTCAAATAAGTAGGCAAACTTACAAAGAAATCCTTTAGGTAACCACAAATTGCTTGAATTATAAAAACATTCTTTCACGAGGAACATAAGAAAATCTTATTACATTTCGACCACTTCACTTTGTGACAGGGCCAACTTTTACTAATTTGAAAAAGTCTTTTCCTCCATCTCGCTAATATTCTCTGTGACGGTTGGCTACACACTTATTAGGTTGATCAAGTTCAATTCGAAAGTATTCGTTCAACAATAAAGCCAACTAGCCGACTAGGTACTTATATTAGCTTGGTTCATGTCGTTCCCGCACGTAGCCCGAAGAATTGCCAAACTGAAGTGGCAGTGGGCAGGGCACATTGCTCGCAGAACGGATGGCCGATGGGGCCGAAAAGTTCTGGAGTGGCGACCACGAACTGGAAGACGTTGCGTTGGAAGGCCTCCCACTAGGTGGACCGATGACCTGGTGAAGGTTGTGGGGATCCGCTGGATGCGAGTCGGACGGGGCCGGTCAATGTGGCGACACTTGGGGGAGGCCTATGTTCAGCAGTGGACGTCTTTCGGCTGAAATGGTGATGATGATGATGATGCCGTTCGGCAAACTTCATTCGGCACCTAGAGTAAGGCTGTACCATGTACGGGTTGACTCAAAGCAACGAGGATTTTCTTCAGATTTATGTTTGGACTAGCTTTTGCCCGCGGCTTTCCTCGCGTTAATTTAGAATTTGACCATCAATTTGGGTTGTACTCTGCTTCTAATGTTATCACGTGTCACGTGGCGCCATCTATTATCATACGAACGTTTTCCGCGGGAACAGTACTTATTTTCAGTATGAAAGGTAACCTATGTCCGTTTCTGTACACCTGACAATGTATATGCAAAATTTCAGGATGATCGGTTCAGTGGTTTAGGCGTGAAAAGGTAACAAACAAACTTACTTTCGCATTTATAATATTAGGATTTCAGGAAAACTTGTGTATCCTCCTACTCGTATTTGAGCCAAAACTTACGTGTATTTTTACCGCTCGGTTGTGCCGAATGACACCGACCCGAACTTTTATTGAAAAGGCAAACTGTTTCTAACTTGAAAAAGTATTTTTCCATTTCGCTAATATCCCCTTAATCCAACATCCCCTCTTTTCGACTCCCCCAAGTCGTTAACATTGTATTTCATATAGAATCGTGTTTTTGATGAAATTCTACTCGAACTGATAAAACACGCCCCCTGTATAAGGGATGTGTGGGTATTCTAACAACTGTAATAAATATGGTAACTGTCAATGTGGTTTATCCTGCATTTGCAATTTATTTTCCAATCGTGTAAACAAATATGTGCTTTAGGAAAAACGACATAAACACTCATGCATAAAGCTCAGTTTGCATTACAACTTTTTTTTATTGGTTTTCCAATAGTAGATACCATTGGAAAGTCAATAAAAACACGCGTATAATAATACACAGGTCCTGCATTATGATATTCGTTAGTTAAGAGATATTTAGCGACAGCCATGTCGGGTAGCGATAAAATATCGCAGAGATACAATTGCAGAGTTTTTGGTACAAATTCACATCATTTAATTGTTATGCTAGCTTAAAACGAATCCACGTATAGACGCAAGTGGTATCGTCTGTAGTCACGAACTGGCATAAGACAAGGTTGATATCCCAGCCCCAGTTCTAAGCGAAACATCCCCTGGGGCTGTTTACTTAGGGTTATAAGTAGCCTCGCTAGTTACAGGAGTAACCTGTAACTACGGGGCTAGATCTAGTTTGCTTAACTGTGTTGAGATAGCCCGGGGGTTGTAGTGGAAGCAATTATTGCTCGGTTGGGGTGGAATGAGGGGTGTTTGTGATGTGACGATTGGTATATTGGGACGTAAAATTAGGCGGATTATTATTTTTTATTATTTATTTATTTCAGAGAGTATCCATATAAGTTACACATTAAAACGTAAAAACATTAAAAAACATAAAATTTTACTGTGTTAGTAACACAAAAATGTACCTAAAAATATGTCAGTATTTTTAGTACCTATATCTAACTGATGCCTATGGCTGTCCTTATCCACGTATTCTGGAAATGACAGTCAAAACGGGCAGCAATCGCTTTTATAATGCTGTTGCTGCTGTTTCGCAGACGGTGCAGCAAGGAGTTTGCTTTCTTGCGCATGATGGCTTGAACACCATCCGTACGCGCTTCAACAAACATACCAGACGCGCTGCAGCGCCACGGCAGCCCCAACAGCATCCTAAAACCGTTATTATACTGTGTGCGCAGAGCTGTGTAGGTTCGTTGCGTATGTTTCACCCACAGCCCACTCGAGTAAAACTACTGGCAGTACGCTTTAAAAAGTGTTATTTTCACCTCGTTGGTGCAGCGTGCGAACCTGCGAGCGAGCATATTGCCTCTCACCGCCAAAGCCTTGCGCTCCCTCTCTGTGTCCTCGTCATCGTTAAGGTCACCAGTTACTATGTGACCCAGATACTTAAACCTGTCAACTACGAATTATGGAGGTGTGATTAATATAATAATAATATAAGTTTATTCAATAAAATTTAAACAATTATACAAATATCTTTTATACTATATTTTTCATTATACAAAAGAATTTAACATCTGTAGCCGAACTAGGCAAAAGCCTGTATTTCGGCTATCAATGTTTTAGTGGGTTAATTAAAGAGGTAATTTTTTTATGTAATCGTGATCATTGTTTTGTCTATATATACCATTTTTAGGGTCCCGTACCCAAGGGGTAAAAACGAAACCCCATTACTAAGACTCCACTGTCCGTCTGTCTGGCTGTCTGTCACCAGGCTGTCTCTCATGAACCGTTTACGGCTCAGAGTAATAGAGTTGCAGTGTAGGTGAGTTGACGGAATCGGAACGGTTCGATAGCTAGAGAGTTGAAATATAACAGATGATGTATTTTAGTTACCGCTATAAGAACAAATACTAAAAACAGAATAGAATAAATACTTAAGAGCGGCCAACCCGTCATAATCAAAATCAAAATCAAAATCAAAATCAAAGCATTTATTTCAAGTAGGCCAGTTACAGGCACTTTTGAACTGTCGAAACAAAGATAACAATGAAATGTAGCTACAGTCCCAGTCACAAGGCATAAAAACTGTGAAAGTACTGTAGTTGCCCATTCCCTAGCGTAGATCTCTATGGAGAAGAACGGGCAAGAAACTCCATGGACACTCTTTTAAATCAGCATATTGTTACAAAACCTTGGTTACATCATTCATATTGAGATGGTACATTATGTGAGAACGATGTAGCAAGATGTGCACGTTAAAAGTGTCCATAGTAAACACAAAAAAGACAATTAAAAAAAAATTAAAATAATTAATTCAAATAAGCCGTGGCAACTAAGAGATGACCAGTCACAACTGACAGCGCCCGTTCACGAACATGACGCATGGATCAGCACCATTCAACTCAACCATTTTGAAGGGAACTAAATGATCCGACACACGCGCCACCATCAGCGAGACATTGAGTGAGCATGACATACTCTCAACCGCCAGGGCACATTCAAGTCGGGAAAGGACGTAGGTTTCCAGTGAACGATAGCTCTTTAGTACATAGCACTCACACAATATGGGCTTTATATAATACTAAAGATATTGAATCTATACAATGCAAAGATAGTTGTACAATCTTCAGCAGCTCCAACAATACTATTTAATGTTATCAATTTATGCGTCCCTGTCCTTGTGGAGCAGGACCGGCATTGAGCCAAGCATTTTTGTCAGCGATATAATCGTCCAACTTGTAATATGCTTGCTTACATAGTGTGCGTTTAATGCATGTTTTAAATTTCGTCTCATTCAGTTCAAGAATACTTTGTGGAATTTTATTATAGCATCTCAAACAGTACCCCATGAAAGATGAATCTACTTTAGCGAGTCTGAAGCCCGGCTGAACTAATTGGTCTCTATTTCTAGTACTGTAACTGTGTCTGTCACCTCTTTTACTAAAAAGATGCAGATTTTTTCTTACGTACATTATGTTTTCGTAGATGTATTGACAATGTACCGTCATGATGTTAATGTCCTTAAACAGTTCCCTTAGAGAATCGCACCTACGAAGATTATATATAGCTCTGATGGCTCTTTTTTGCAGAATAAATATTGAGTGAATGTCTGCAGCTCGTCCCCATAACAAAATGCCATAAGACATTATACTATGAAAGTAACTAAAATAGACCAGTCTAGCGGTATCAACATCTGTAAATTGACGGATTTTTCTAATAGCATATGCTGCTGAACTTAGCCGCCCGGCAAGAGACGTTAAATGAGAACTCCATTGTAGCCTTGAATCAAGCGTAATCCCCAGGAAAACCGTTTTATCTACGAATTCAAGTTTCTCTTTATTCAATATTATATCACAATTACTACTTTTAACATTCGGTAAAGCAAATCTAATGCATTTAGTCTTTTTTTCGTTTAATACTAAATTGTTTGCTGTGAACCAATTTTGAACCTGAAGTAGGGCATTATTCACGTCATCTAGAATTTGGGCCCGTCTATTTATCTTAAAAATTAGAGAAGTGTCATCAGCAAATAACACCATATTTTGAGGTTGGTTTTTCAGTAAATAAGGTAGATCATTTATGTATACTAGAAAGAGGAAAGGACCCAATATTGAGCCTTGCGGAACCCCCATTTTTACTTTTAAACCCTGTGAATTGATACCATTTATTTGAACATGTTGAGGTCTATCACTCAAATAAGATTTTACCAAACTAAGTGCAAGTTTTCCTAGTCCGTAATGCTCAAGTTTCAAAAGTAATGTGTCGTGATTTACGCAATCAAACGCTTTGGAGAGATCACAAAAAATTCCTATGGCGTCTTGGGACTCTTCCCATGCAGTAAATATGTGCTTTAATAAGGTTACACCGGCGTCAGTCGTACAACGTCCCTTGGTGAAACCATACTGTTGATCGTGTAGGATTTTGTTGGTGTTAAAATGATTAAGCATTTGATTCAGCATTACCTTTTCAAAAACCTTGCTAAAAACTGGCAACACGGATACAGGTCTATAATTATTAGTATCTTTACTATCCCCGGATTTGAAAAGTGGTATGACTTTACTGTATTTCATTAAATCAGGGAAAGCTCCTTGGTCTACACACAAATTAAAAATTAAAGCTAAGTAAGGCGCTATAGTCTCAACTATGGATGTACAAACTTTGATAGACATTCCCCATAGATCTTCGGTCACTTTGATTTTGATTTGCCGGAAAGCTTTGATAACTATCACAGGGCTTATGTGTTTAAATTTAAATTCAGCCGGGCATCCAGACACGTTGGCCCTTAATAAACCAATTGAGACTTCAGGTGAGGAATTTAGAGCTTCCGTAGTTTTTAACGGGATATCGGTAAAGAAGTTTACAAATTCTTGAGCTACTTCCAAATTAGAGCTTTTAGGACCACATGCTGTATCTAATGTGTAGCTAGTGTTACGTATTTTCTTCCTGTTTGTCTCGTTATTTATGACTTTCCAAACAGTCTTTATTTTATTTTCTGCTGTTTTGATCTTGTTGCTAATGTGCAGGGCTTTAGCAACCTTGCATGTATTTCTGAAAATGTTTGAATACTTAGCAACATACTTGTTGAAAGTTTCAGTGTTTATGTAAGGCTTAAGGCCATAAAGCTCAAATAGTCTTTCCCTACTTTTCCTGATACCTTTAGTAGCCCAATCACTAAATATAAATTTAGGGCAAATACTTTTTGTCTTCTTTTCAAATGTTTTGTTGAATTCAGTTCGAACTATTGAAAAGAAATTATCATACAATTGATTTATATTAATATCGTCCATGTGATGGCTCATAACATTTAACTTGTTCTGTAGGGAAATATTATACCTATTTAATTTGCTAGTAGTTATAGGTCTAAATTTAATCAGAACTTTTTGCAATGGTGTGTTACACCTAAAAGTTACAGTTTGTCCGCTGTGGTCAGACGGGAGACAATTTAATATGGCTTTATCTAAGTAATCACAATCGCAGAAAACATTATCTATACAAGTAGCAGAAGATGGAGTGACTCTAGTAGGTTCTATAAAAATATTGGTCAGGTCAAATGATTTAAAAAGATTTAATAACCGACTGCTATTGGAATTTTCTTCTAAAATATTGATATTGAAATCACCACAAACAATTGCAGATTTATTACTGGCTGAAAGTTTTGCCAGGACATCTTCCATTATTGATTCAAATAAGGAAAAGTTTTGATAATTTGGGGGTCTGTACACACACATAATTACATGCTTATCCAGCTCAACACAGGACAGTTCGACGCAATGTTCAACCGAGAGACCTACTATGTCATTACGTTGCTTATATTTAACACATTTTTTTAATAATATTAGGGAACCTCCACGCAGCATAGATTTACGGTTAAAGCAGCTACCCACCGTATAGTTATCATAATTAATAAGCATTTGGTAATCCTTTAGCCAATGTTCAGTAAAACAAATAATATCAAACATACTTTTTTCTAAAAACAATTCAATTTCTAATAATTTCGAAGAAATGCCTTGGATATTTTGGTGGAATAATTTTAAGGTGTTCTGCTGAGGCCCTTTTTTACTAACTAATTGAGTGCAAGAAGGTACCTTGCTGGTGGTAGGATTAACAATATTGTTAATGGTACCATCTGTTGTCTCACTTCCTAGTTTAAATTACTACTAATATCTGGAGTGAGGCCGGAGACTCTGGTGCCATCCCCAGATAACAAGACCCTATCACTACTACACCCTAATTGAGAATTTTCCACGGTGACACATGGATCCTCCTCAGTACAATGTTTGTAAACATTTATAGCACTAATGCTATACTCATTTAAGGTCACCTGTACATTAGTATTATCACTAATAGTCGCAGTATTAATAATATAACCAAACTTCGACATACTACATATGTCTGAGTGAATATTAAAAGCTAATAGCCTAGCTATTTTGTGTCTACATCTAACAGGTAGATACACCTTACCCCGTGTCGACTTAAGTTTACCAACAATAGTGTTGATATCCAGATATATAAGTCTGTCACTATAGTGACCTACTAAAAAATGTACATGATTATTTAGCGTATGTATAAAATTGTTTTTTCTACTACTTAAATTTTCAAAATATGGAAAAGCACACAATATGATTTTACTACAGTTTAACTTCAACAACTCTGATACACAGTCAGTGATGTCTTCCTTTTTAATCTTAGAACTATTACTTTTCATACAAACGCTCGTACGTGATTATGCAGTTGTTACTCATCTATCTTTGATTTTTTTGAACGAATTGTTATTTTGTGCACTATATCCAGGTTTCTATGGCAGCAAAAAATAAAAAAAAATTGTAGAAATAAATTCAGTATAAGCCTCTAAAAATTGCTGTTTTGCACAAATTTTAACTGAACTTTGGCCGTTCATAATGTACTCACAAACTGTAAAAGTAAAGAAAACATCTCGATAGAAACCTTGCACATGTAATGGAGATTCTTAATGGCAAATATTTATTTCACACACTTGTAAGACTTATTCAAAAACACGTATTGCCTGGAACAAGTTTAAGAAATTTTCGAACACAATTTTTCGTTCAATGTCATCGCGTTAGGCGGTATGAGGTGCGCGGGGGACGAGATGTGCGGGGTCGGGGTTGGGTAAGACAGGGGAATTGAAAGAAAATCGTCGCTGAGGCTCTGGATGAAACAACAAGCTTTTCGACCATGCTCGCGTTCACGATAGACGGACCGGGAAGGGCCCTCTTAAGGAGGGCTCCCATACAACAACCGTGTTTTAAAAAAAATATATAATGGCACGGAACCCTTCGTGCTTGAGTCCGACTCGCGCTTGGCTGGTTTTTGTGATACTTAAAGCTTCTTTTCTCCTTTCATAACGGTTTATCGAAGACCCCAGTTGCCCAGAATTATAGACGTTATAGGCTGATTGTGCGGGTAAAGTCAGTTTTATACAAAGATTTAATCTGAAGATAAAGCGGCAGGCGGGACCGTTCGGTTAGTCATCAATTTGACATCAATCAATCTATGCTTGCATGGCAAACAATGCTTGACATCCCACCCATTGTTTGTGGACATAAAGGGGTGTTCATTATTACACTCGGGTCGTTTACCTGCTAGTCTCAAAAATAACAACATGTTAATATAACATCACGCCTGTAATAAACGAAGGGTTAGGCAGAGGTGTACCTCCTTCTGCGAAGCAGTCATGATAGCGAAGGAGGTGGCGGGACGTGAGAGGGAGAGAGCCTCACGTCTCAGCCGCCGCGGGAGACGCACCGTGGTGGCTCCCGGCCACCGTAGTTGCGGGCCTGTGGACGGTGAGCTATGGGCTAGCTCGCCGTCCGTCCGTCTTATGACGACAGGCCGTGTCGACGGCGCGTTCGTGTTCCACGCGCGCCTCAAAGACATGTTAGCAAACGGGAAGGGGTTCGAAAGTATCAATGCCTGCCAGGGCTGCGGGACTGTTCGAAAGAGATACCGCAGCCCTGGAACACAAAGGGCAAAAGAAGGAACATGGATGGGTTTACAAAAAGGAGGGTCCCCTACTGCGATGATACGGAACCCTTCATGCGTAAGTCCGACTCGTACTTGACCGGTTTTTTATAGTTATATTTCGAGACAATACTTCGAACTTTCATGTGTAACTTACCTAGTAAGGTAGTTTACTTATACCTAAGAGGCTACTAACCTAAAAAAATAACCGAAAGCCTACTAGCTGATAAAAATCGACTCATTTTCAAGGTTCTCTATAAATCCATGGAGTCGTTACTACCTAAGTACGTACAGTCCGGTGGCATTTATTATTTAGCCGCAAGGTGACCCCTGATTTGTGTCGAGTGTTAACTTAATCGTGTGTGATAAGGTGCGGTCAAACTGACTGCGGACTTGCTGCGGACTTGGACCGATATTTCCATTCTATTATCTTACTACTATTACATATAAGGACATCGTGGCCGTATTAGGGAGGAGGTCATGGCTAAATAGCAACAGCCACTCGGGTCGATCTTTAGGTTAAGCCGCGCTTGCCTAGGTTGGTCTGTGGATGGGTGACCACCCATTACATACCGAGGTTTCCTCCGTGCTTCGGAAAGCACGTTGAGCCGTTGGTCCCGGCTGTCATTTGTAGATCTTTGACAGTCGTTACAACTAGTCAGTGGCCCGATAGTCTGACAACCAGTTTTACCAAGGGGTATCGTATTACCCAGTACTAACTGGGTTGTTGAGGTAAGATAGGCAGTTGCTCTATGTAAAATGCTGGTATTCAGCTGCATCCGGTTAGACTGGAAGCCGACCCCAACATAGTTGGGAAAAGGCTAGGCACATGATGAAAGTCAACCCATTTATTTTCAATTAAACCATTTAAAAGCACTTTTGAATGTTATTTACGTGTAGACGGCTCGGCTGGCGCAGTGGCTGGGCGATTGGCTACTGCACCGCGTGACTCGGTTTCGATTCCCACACGGAACAAATATTTGTGTGACAGATAGGTAGTTGTTCCGGGTCAGACTGTTTGAGTATGTGAGTTTAAATGTTTGTTAACGCACCCACGATACAGGAGAAATTCATAGAGGGCGGCAACTTAAAAAAAAAACAATTTTCATAAATAAAATTGATTCCAGTCGCCCATTTGCAAATATAGCTCCGTTTATAGAAGAATGGGCAAGAAACTCCCCAGTTAATCTTTTAAAATGTATACAATATTTATTATTTATTTACGTTTGACTTGTAATCAATAATTTACATTTTAAACACACTAAAAATCCATAGAATAAGAATGAAGACTAAAAGTAAGTAACTACATAATTATGTAAAAACGACGACAATAGGACACTTGGGCTTTAAAGTACTCCTCCGCATCGATGTCATCCGGAAACGTGCCCAGAAGACTGGCAGCGTTGCCACGTTGAATGGCAATGCTAATTCTTTGGCTGAAGAAATAGCCCTCTGGTCACGCAATACAATATTGTATATGCATAATAATTATATCAGCTATATATTTTTTGGCTTGAAGACGGTTATCCTTGTCTTTATATATCGCATTATGATTCGGCACGAAAACGGGGGATGGTTCAAGAGGACGTCAAAATTTGATCAATATTTGACTTCCGGTGGAAATATAAATGCCCGCATGTATTATGTTAAGTCAATGGTTGCTTTAATTTCGTCATTTGTTTTAGACACCGCTGCTTTGTTTTTTTTCTGAAATGTTAAAACTATCACTGGTCGACTCTTCACGTGCCCAGAGGGCTGCCCTGTTTAGGGTTCCGTAGCCGAATGGCAAAAAACGGAACCCTTATCGATGCGCCATGTCTGTCTGTCTATCCGTGCATGTCACAGCCACTTTTTTTCCGAAACTATTAGTACTACACAGTTGAAACTTAGAAGGTATTTTGTGAAACACTTTACGATTTTTACACAAAAAAAAATGATTAGGGGGGGCCTCGCCGTACATGGAATTGAAGCAAAAATATACTTTTTTCATCAAACATATACGTGCGGGGTGTCTATAGATAGAGGTCTTTAAAAATGAGATCGAGGTTTCTAAAACCATTTTTTCTCAAAGTCAATCGTTTGAAAGATAGACATTTCCAAAGTGGTTAAATGTGTGCCCCCCTTCTAATTTCTAAAGTAAAAGGAGGAAAATTCTGAAAAAATGTAAGATTGTAGAACGAAAATAAAACTTTCAACCAAAATTGGTTTGATTAAGATTTGATGTTTAGTTTTTGAGATATGGGACTTTTTCATGAAACTGCAGCAGTAACTTTATTTTTAATTAACATTCTATGAAAAACAAATTTAGTCTTGCTGTTGAATGTAAAACAATACAACATGAAAATTCAAAATATTTTCATTTTATTATTTGGTGCTACGGAACCCTGTGTGCGTGTGAGTACTACACGCTCGTGGCCGGGTTTTTTAGTAAAAGAATCGGCATTGCCATTCAACGTGGCAATGCTGCCAGCCTTCTAGGCACTTTTCCTATTGACAACGATGTGAACGAATTTTTTGACGACCTGTAATTCTTTTCAAATTTTGAATCTTGTACATTTATTATTATTTTAGATCTATTTGTAGTTTGTTAATAATGTCCATACTAAATTCAAATAAATAGATTCGAAGCAAAACTAGTCGTATGATCCATTGAAATATTACAGTTACCGTATATTAAATATTTGTTATATTTGCAGAATATTAACCGATGTTGGGTCTTGGGTTCAACAATCGAAGCAAGGTTTATTAAATCATCTTTGTTTAAAGTATTATATTATATTCTGCACAATATAATACCTTCTAAGTTCTAATTTAATATTAAACTTATGACCTCGCCTTGTTTATTCACCTTTGCTATTTATTGTTAATTCTTTATTCTCATGCTCGTCTAGGTTTCCATGGGTATAATATAACATTAGGCTAGTATCCCCTGAAAAGGTAGGTAGAGGTTAATCTTCTTGATTCTTGACATAACCTGGTGGCCTACCATGACGAGACAGAGCTATACAGGTTGTCTAGCGCCATCTCTTCCCCACACTGGAATTACTCCTGCTTTAAGACTTCATGGTAGGCCGCCTGGTCATAAGTGTAGGTGAGATTAAAGCTCTGGTCACATCGGGAGAATTTTGCACTGTCAAAAACATTCGCCCTTGCCGCGATTGAGTCAAGTTACTAGTATGCAGGATTTGTTCTAACTGATGCGTATTGGCGCCTGAATTCATTATCTGTAAAATAATCAATGTGGGCAGTTTTTATTAATACTGAATAGGTTTGCGTTTGACTGCAACTCGCCTGTTCTTCTTCTTTATCGTGTTCTTGGTGTCAGAGTTTTATGCCGCCCATGCCTTTGACTTGGCTTTACATGCCGTTGAGAAATATCTCTCAGGCATGCTGTTTCCTCACGATATTTTTCTTCACCAAGGCAAGTGATAATTATACAATACGTACATAATCCGGAAAAACAGAGGTGCTTGTCTTGGGTTTCGAAATCGAGACCTATGACTAGGCTATCACTGCTAATTACTTGCCTGATGTTAAGCCATGATGTGGCCTAGGATGGAACACGCTTGTCTAGAAGAAACCGTTTGACTGCGTCCGTTATCCCACGCGGGATTTACCTTATTGGCATCCAGAGTCCAATTTCGGGAATCGGATCCCGGAAATTGACCTACCATTACAGGCAAAGTGCTGCCTACTATCAATTGACCCGACTGATTGTTTGCCATTCAGTAACGCAACAAACATGACTTTGACTCAACTTTAGTAAACATACCTACATTTGAGATTGACTTATCAGAAAAAGCAATTTAGTGCATTAATTTTGACGTGTTTTTAAATGACGCGTATGCTCCAGCCTGGTCTAGTAGTTGTTAAGAAAAAAACCATTTAAATTTCGGGAATCGGATCCCAGGAATTGACCTACCATTACAGGCAAAGTGCTGCCTACTATCAATTGACCCGACTGATTGTTTTCCATTGAGTAACGCAACAAACATGACTTTGACTCAACTTTAGTAAACATACCTACATTTGAGATTGAGTTATCAGAAAAAGCAATTTAGTGCATTAATTTTGACGTGCTTTTAAATGACGCGTATAATGCTCCAGCCTGGTCTAGTAGTTGTTAAGAAAAAACCCATTTAGATTCCACTGAAGCTTTGGTCTGAGCTTCCGTAAATATTGTCCATTCTTTATTGTGCCGTTCTTCATTTTTAAAATGGCTGCGCTAATTTTTCATCCGGTTATGAACAAAAAAAAAACATTTTTAAAAATAAAATAATATATATATATGACTAATGTAAATGTTATCTTTTTAAACCACTGACGACGCAGCTTAAACGATCTGCCTAGCTTTTTCCCAACTATGTCAGCTTCCAGTCTAACCTGATGCAGCCTGATACCAGTATATTACATGGAGCGACTGCCTATCTGAACTCCAAAACCCATTTAGTACTGGGTAATAAGATACCCGGGGAACGTCCAGATTCAGTGAAGAGTGGCTGGTAGAAAGTGCATACGTCATTAAGTCCGCCTCTATACTATGTGCTTCAAATGTTAAATAAATAAATAATACCCCTTGGTAAGACTGGTTGTCAGACTTTTGGGCCCGACTTTTATCATAAGCTAGCTGTAGCCCGCGGCTTCGCTCAGTTTTTTGTCGGAAATTATCCCACGGGCACGTTGTAAATAATTATAGCCTATGGCACTCGGGAATAATGTAGCTTCCTATAAGTGAAAGAATTTTCAAAATCGGTTTAGTAGGTCCTGAGATTACCCCCTACATACAAACTTAGAAACTTTACCTCTCTATAATATTAAGTATAGATATAGATTTACTGACAACGTCAAAACATACAACACAACTGACAACACAGTTGAAACTGCTGGGTCTAAAAGCAGAGTTGGCAAAAAATCTCCTTTCTTAAAGAAGGGGGGAAGATTTTTTGAAAATCCACCCTCTAATGAGGTCAAGTAGTAAATACGATTCTTTTCTTTCTTTCTTTATCGTGTGGTTAGTGCCTAACCTGGTGTCAGAGTTTTTATGCCACCCATGGGCCTCTGACTTGGCTTTACTTGTCGTCGAGAAATATTTCTGAGGCATGCCAAGGCTGTTCATCATTTTTGGCGGGGAAAACGGGTTTGTAAATCAAAATCAAAATATTTTTATTTCACATAAGCCTAGATGGGCACTTATAAAACGTCGACAAAAAGGTGCACGGTTCGGGTTGGTCGTTTCCTATGGAGAAGAACCGGCAAGAAACTCCATGGTTACTCTTTTCAAATCATTTGGTGTTACAATATTATCATGTTACAGCATTAGTACTTAAGTATGGGGGAACAGCATAGGCCCGACAATAGGTCGTTGCTTACTACACAAAAAAAATTAAAACAAGATGAAAAGTTAAACTATGTTGGGGTCGGCTGCTAACATGTAATAGCATACCTGTATTTTACCAGGCCACATCAGCCTTGCACAGTAACGAAAAAAAAAATAGGTTAACATTTTGAACCGAATTAACAACAATTTTCTGTTTTTTGTTCCAACTTTTTTCTTGATAATCAGTAGACACTGAATATACTAACTGGGTCGCGGTTGCCAGACGATAAAAACGGTGCGGTGTATATCTGACTACCCAAAATTTGTTTACATAACCGAAGGTCCCCAAACAATAGGAAAGATTCCAGCCTTGAGTATTTCGAAACCCCACGATGCACGATGTCGCGATCGAATGATATGGGTCAATGTCTGGTTGCGCGTCAGCCGTTCAAGGTTTGATACCTGGATGATGCTAAAATTATACTGCAGTATACTGAATTGAAATAGATACTTGATAATAAGAATAGGTTATTATTTTTTTTGTGATAATTTGTGATCGTGAATGAAAACTTACTGTTACCAAATATAATTGATATCATTAACATGCAGTTGATTTTTTTAACTCGCAACTCATGATAGCCTGAATCAATGACGACCACCAGAAAAGTGCCGAGACAATGAAGCTCTCCGAAGTCCCAGAGAAACAATGTAACTGTCTTAGATCCCGCAACGAAATTAATCAGATATGAATAGTGGAGGAGTAGGGAAATGCGTATGATTATCATTTTCTTGTTTTGTTACGAAAAAATGGAAGCTCAATTAATTGCGTTTCTTCATTAAATACTTTTATTTCTATTCAAGAAAACTACTTGATGTCACATTTTTATTGATATAAGTTAGTCAAATTGTTTCAGTCCAGTACTAACCCTACAAGATCTACATTAAGTTCAATGTATCGTCGAAGATTTTTATATATTTTTTTTAATATCATTTTTAAATACACGCTTGCTTTTCCAATTCACTTTTGACATTGGCAGAATGGTCGACATCGGCTTTGTTTGCCATTGAATTAATATGTTATATTGCAAACATGGTCTTTAAATAATTAAGTATTACTAAGTAAATAAAATAGAGTACTTTTTGGTAACTTATCATATCAGTTCAACGTTAAAATCCTTTTCAAATTTTTGTCTCTATTCACCCCTGCGGTCCTATTCACCCCGTTTTACCCGGTACTGCATGTCATGTGGTTTTTAAAGCTCTATTATATCGGTGCCTCGTCATCTACCTAACATGATTTGCATCCATAAACGTTATTCTATTTCCATTTCAACATCTTAATACCGAATATTTTATTCACCATCTTTTGGCCAACCCCAAACCCTCGAGAGGGAATAAGAACGTATGTTTCTTTCATATTCGACCCCATTTCAAATACACGGTCGGGTTCAGGAACATTTTTCGCGTTTACTGTTCAAATATTAATTTCCTGACCCCTTGGCCCCTTTGCGGCACTTGTGGGGCAATGTGGGAAAATTTAATAACTCCCCAAGTCTCTATCGAGTGATAAAAGCGTTTAAATATGACATTTTAGTTGTGGATCTAAATGTAGTGACGTTTATGAACGGTCAATAAAATGGAGTGACTAAAGGATGAAAAAAAAAATGGGACTGCGTACTGATGGTATGATTTATTATTATTATGTAGTTAAATGGAATAATACATAGAATGGAAGAATAATAGCTTAGGCTGAGGTTGAACGTTACTTAATCCGATATCAGACACTTCACTCGAGTGCATGGCACAGTCGAGTGAACGTTCATCTTTGTATCTTTCCATGTTCGACACCGCAAAATTACATAGAAGTGAGAGGTACATTACGTTCTTTACACTTAAATTTTCGATCATGTGGTCAAAATCCAACATCGTTTGATCACTTATGAATACACATTATTTAGTATATAGACCTAAACAGAAAATAATAAAAAATGCTTTTTTGCAAAAAATAAAACCGACTTCAAAAACAAAAAAACGTGGAAAAATAACTTTAGCTTCAGAAGTCTGTGACTTTTGTTAGTTCGATTGTTTTTTTTTGCCACCGACTTCTGAAGTTTTTTTATTTTTCCTTTTTTAGTTGCAATATTCTACACAAATATTTGCTATACATTTATTTTACATTGTTAACAACTCCTTTCATGGTAATAGGCTTATCCCCAATAAAATCTAACTTAAATCCTTACCTAACCTAACTGTCGAAATCTGGGTGTAGTGTACACATCTGCGTACTCCCTCAGAGCATACAGGCGTTATTTTATGTTCTAATATTGTGTAAAAATAAACATCCAAGCGATTGCAGCAATCACGACAGATTTTCTGTCTATTAATGAAGCGTTCCATTGTATATCTCCGAAGATCAGCATCAGATCCTGACTTATACCTTCCATCGTCAGCTCAGCAACATGAGATAATGATTATCAGGTACAAGTATCGTTAGAAAGTACCTATATGAATAAATACTGTAAAATATCAGGGTTGCCCTCGATTTCCCTGGGATCCCATCATCAGATTCTAACTTTGTGACAACGGGACCACCTCAGTAGTATAGGCTTTCGAATAAAAAAAGAATTTCGACAATCGGTCCACAATTAGCGGAGAAATCGGTGAACTTACGGGACACACAGTTAAACGTAGAACCTCCTCATTTTGTTTGAAGTCGGTTAAAATATTGTCAAAAGAGTTTTGGTGAAACATTAGTGAACCGCTAACAATACATTTCATGGTAATAAGCTTATCCCCAATAAACGTACATAGAACTTAACATACCTAACTATCGAAAAGTTGTACAGTACACATCTGCGTACCCCCTAGAGCATACAAGCGTGATATTATGTTATGATGTTGTATAAACAATAAACATCCAAGCGATTGCAGCAATCACGACACATTTGCCGTCTATTTTTGAAGAGTTCTATAGTATATCTCCGAAGATCAGCATCAGATCTTCACCAAATTTAAAATGGGAGCATCGCGAAATAATATTCTACCAAACAAAAAAAGAGTCATCGAAATCGGTTCACAATTGGCGAAGATATCGCTGAACATACACACACAAAAAAAAAACAGACGACTTGATAACCTCCTCCTTTTGGAAGTCGGTTAATAAGTACATGCATCAAAAACAGAAAATAATTAAAGGACGTCAAATAGTTCTTCCGCATCGTCAACGGGGAAAGTGCCCAGAAAGCTGGCCGCATTACCACGTTGGATGCTGTTTCTTTGGCCGAGAAATAGGCTAGCCCTTTAATCACGAGAAGAGTCGACCAACCGTTAGGCGATATCCCGAAATGCTAGGTTGAACGAATTCATTTTTCAGAATTTTCCAATGCGAGTGAAAGATTTGTGTTTCCGTTTTTATCAGACACATTTAGTTTGACAGTTGTTCGACATTGGCATAACAATCTCAATTTGAGTAAGTAATAAGTAAAACACAAACGAAATAAAACAGCTATGGCCAAATCAAGGTTATTTTAGTGTCGATGGCTGGGAAACCATAAAAAAAACTAGTGACAGTAGTAAACATGTCACTGTAATTTATTTTAGAAAACTGAATCGTAAAGGATTTTCTTCAAGACAAGTACAAATGTCTCAGTTCTATTTATGTCTACTTAAAAAGTATGCTTCAATGGTTTAGTCATGTGAGAGGATGAATAAAAAGTAAATAACACAAGGCAGATGTGAGTGGGAACGCCGCGCCCTCGAAGGACATATACTGACCTCATCGGTGATGTTCTTCAGAAAGGTTAGGTTCTTTTCTTTATCGTGTGGTTAGTGCCTAACCTGGTGTCAGTTTGTATGCCACCTATAGGCCTCTGACTTGGCTTTACATGCCGTTGAGAATTATCTCTCAGATACGATGGCTTGGTTTCCTCACGATGTTTTCCTTCTTCAAAGCAAGTAATAATTATACAATACGCACATGAATGTATATATATATATGTATTTATTCTTATATGTTTTAGTTATAAATATTTTCTAGTCTTTTTTTCTGTTATTGCACCTACTGTATCTTGTCCCTAGGGTGATGCAGACATCACCCTAAGGTAGACTGGTAGAAAATGCCCAAGGCATTAAGTCCGCCGTTGTGTGTGGTTTTTTTCTTACTTTTGTATAAAGATTTAATAAATAAATGAATTCGAAAAATCAGCGGTGCCTGTCTTGGGTGCGAACTCGAGACCTATGACTTGGCAGTCCTACAGGATATCACTGCTACCGACTTGCACCGGCGTTCGTGTTTGACCAGATTTATGAACTTGGACGAAACAAAAGAAGTATGCAAGTATCGTAGCAGGTGACGTGGAAAAAATCGATGAGTTAATGTTTGTATGCTATCAAGAATAGTGTTGAAAAACAAAGTCAAAGTCAATAAAAAATCAATACAGTTTTCGTCAGTTCACTAAACCATTATATTTTCACACCTTAACGGTAAAAGAATAAGTTTAAAAATACCTGACCTCCGTCAATCATTGAATCGACCTCACCTATAACATAATCAATATAAATTAGTAAGCCACACCTGTTTTTTTGCCCTCATAACAAACACGATCGGGCATTGAACCTGAGACTCTGAGGTGGAAAGCTTTGATGTTGGGTAAACGGAAATGAGAGGTCAGGAGGACAATCCTAGGATTTTTTTAAAGTCTTTTGATGAAATTATATATTTTATTATGAGGTTTCTTCTGAGGAGTGATGGTATTTATTTTACCGTTCTGTCGTTCTTTCAAGCTGTACGAATTGGGCAATTTGTGTTTTTAGCTGTACATGATATCTGAAAGTAAAAAGAAAAACATTTTTTCTTTTTTTTTTAAATAAATCAACGGGTTCAGCTTCGGAAGTAGCTTTTATATAAATCCCATTTATCAAGAGACGAGATTATAACTACACTAGCTGTTGCCCGCAGCTTCGCTCGGGTGTTGGTCGGAAATTATCCCACGGGCACGTTGTAAATATAGCCTATACCACTTGGGAATAATGAAGCTTCCCATTAGTGAAAGAATTTCATCAAAATCGGTTCAGTAGATCCAGAGATTACCCCTGCAGGCTCACAAACTCACAAACTTTACCTCTTTATAATATTAGTATAGATAAACTCCTGGCTGCCAATTCTAGTGGGTAAAACGTTTTATCAGTTTTCCTGCCAGGAGATTGAGCTCATTGACGTTACACCGATCCCAGAAGCCCGCTCGCGACCAAAACACACCAATGCAAAGATACTTTTTACAAATAACTTTATTTAAATCATTAGATTCACCCGACCTCACCAAAAATGTTCACATTGAAAGAAAGAAAGAAAGAAAACATATTTATTTGGCACATGCCACAAGTGCACACAACAAAAAATTACATTAAAAAGAGCTTAAATCTAAACAAGAAAAAACAAGAGATAATTGTGTGTCTCAAGGCTGCGCTAAATAGGCCCAGTTTCTGTTCTGTCTGGCCACATTCTGTTTAGTAAACTATGGCATTTGAATAGCGCTGTATTGCTCACTCATACTGCTAATTGTATCTATCAATCCATCCAGTAACGCAAGCTTATCAGTGTAAAAACAAGGCTTTTCTAACGATTTCAATCTTTACTTTGTACACTGACTCTACTATCACATAAAAATAAAAAAAATACGACACACCTCAATCATTTAAATGACGAATCGTGTATTCTAGCAAAGTAATACTGCCATTTTATAGAGTGACTATTACGATCTAGATCCAGACTGAAACGCAGACAGTGGCAATAACACCATCAGTCAACTTGGCAACTCGTCGGGCTGAGTAAATCATAGCGCCGGGTGTTTAGCGTGAGTAGTGGCCGTAGTGGGTTCCATTATTGTGATTCTTTGGTTGTTTATTACAAAATTTCTTGTTTTCGATTCACCAAGAATACTTGTTTTTTTTTTTTTTTTTTTAATTGAATGCTATTAAATAATTCTTTAATACATTTTTGTCAGCCTGTCTGTTTGTTTCGGCTAATTCTGAAACGGCGACGGGAGTTTTACTGGCAGAAAGCTGATGTTATAAGGAGAAACAGTAGACTGCCTGTCTACTGGTTGCAAGAGAGAACAGAGACAGTAATAAGCACTCGGACAAAATTATGAAAATACTGAATAAGTTTCAGTGATCTTCAAAGAAGTTGTACATAATATTTTGAATTAATCAAGTTCATCAACACACATCGAGTTGTATGCACTTCTAGCTCTTATGATATTAGAGTTTTATCAATAAATGCACTACACAGGGGCAACATACAGTGGTTGACGATTCCTTATTTATTTATTTTAGGTAAGGCACACCAACGACATATTTACAATATTGATTTTAAGTCTACAAAGTGTGTAAATACGACACTTATAGGTATGCACAACATACAATTAAATTAAAAATTATTAAAAAACAAAGGAGGTGTTTTTTTTTCGGCCAAAACATGTACCGAGGTACAAATTACTATTTAAACTCTTTCCAATATATTGTGTTATTAGCAGTATTTTAAATCCTTCAATATTCGATAGGTTAAGAAATAAAAGAATATGAAAAAACACTACCTCGAATCGTAAATGCGTTCAAAGAAACGTTCATAATAGCGCTGGCGGCTGTCAAACTATTCCATCTGTCAAAATATTAAACTCTTTCGAGATCGATCGTCTGACAAGGGCTAGAATAATCTGAATGACAATATTGACAACGACAACAACGAAAGGAATAAAATAGTAAATTATCGACCCTGGAGCACTGTCTTTTGGCTAGTAGCTAACCAAACGCAAAAAAATAATCTGAAATGTGAAATAAATGTATTTTTTAAATTCTTGATCCCATAATGTTTCACAAAAAAGTGTGCCGGGGAAAAATAACCTATCTTTAATACAAAACTAAATTCTAAATAGCATATTTTTAGGTTTTCATACGTGTATAAAATGAAGCAACGAAACGCATCATCGGAGAAATGAATCACGAGATTGCCAGATTAAAATTCTTGGGTTGCAAGTTTTAGCATCTTTGATCGACAATTTCAGGTGGTACAAATGCATGAATAAATCCAATATTTTTTTTTTCAGAATCTGCGATTTTTTTCCTATAACTTCGTACCTTTATTGTTAAGGTACATTGTTTGGCCACAATTGTATGGGGGAAAAAACACCTCCTTAATTAATTACATAGGTACATAACAAAAATGTGAGATCTATACGAATACAATTCAAATCAAGTAAAAAAAACGAAATAAAATCAATTAGTAACGGGATATTAAATAGGATTAAATTAAGTATAAATGCCATAGTATAAATTAAAATAATTATAAAGCTGGTTACAGGTCAATTTTAAGGATTTAGGACTTCATCATCATTTCAGCCGAAAGACGTCCACTGCTGGACATAGGCCTCCCCCAAGTGTCGCCACACTGACCGGTACCGTGCGACTCGCAGCCAGCGGATCCCCGCAATCTTCACCAGGTCATCGGTCCACCTAGTGGGAGGCCTTCCAACGCAACGTCTTCCAGTTCGTGGTCGCCACTCCAAAACTTTTCGGCCCCATCGGCCATCCGTTCTGGGAGCAATGTGCCCAGCCCACTGCCACTTCAGTTTCATCACTTCAGTTTCATTTAGGACTTATGGAATAATATTTATTGATTTTTATTGCTTGACGATTATTGCTAGAGGTTACAGGTTTGAACCAGGCAAATTGACTTGTAGCATGAACTTCTTAAGTCAGTCAATCATCAGCTGTGGGACTCACAGTGGATATTGAGATTTAACCTATACTATTAAATGAACAATATTTTATATTATATTATAATATACTAACGACCCGCCCCGGCTTCGCACGGGCGCAATGTAATGTTACATATAAACCTTCCTCTTGAATCACTCTATCTATTAAAAAAACCGCATCAAAATCCGTTGCGTAGTTTTAAAGATCTAAGCATACATAGGGACAGACAGCGGGAAGCGACTTTGTATTATACATACTATGTAGTAGTGGGTTGTTGTGCGCAAGGTTAGTGAATGAAGACTTATTTAGCTTCTTTCGATCCCAAGACATTGTCGCAGGGCAAACCGACAAACGACAACCTACATCTGTCTGGACCTACGCTTCCTCTAGAAAGCGTGACTAATAAACAAACAGACACGATATTAATCGGAAAGAGTGAAATAAGCTTTGCTCATTATCTCATTATCTCAAACACCACACAACCTCACTTTCACACTCACGCCCAAACTCACTTACACACTCACTCACACACTCACTCATGATACACATACCACACGTACACGCGTGATCTGGCCCTTTTCGACATTACGATCATTAATCTGCAGAGCGTTTTTTTATAATTGACTAGGTAATTGTCTACATTTCAATTGCTTAAAATTGACAAGTGGGAGAGCGGAGTCTCCTAATACAAGCAATTCCTTGCTTAAAAGGTGATCTCCAATAATATGTATCGAAATGACTATTGTAATTGAAATAAACGTTTTTATTTATTTTATTATTTATGTAGTGATTTGTAATCACTTTGTCGAAAATGACTCTAATGTTGCAACATACGGGTTTACGGGGGCGAAAAATCGATCGTAATAGGCCTCATTTTTTTAATAGCCTTACTATCCCACTACTGGGCAAAGGCCTCCCCCAATTCCTTCCATGTGTTCTTCTCCCGTGCTCCGTGAATCTCTCGCCACCTCTTTATAAGCCGGCCTCGACGGCGCTGTCCGTCTTCGGGCAACCATTATCTACCACATACCATGCCAGGTCTCATATCAGAGCAGAGATCGGTCACCGGGTACTTCATGTTAGCAGTAATCATAGCAGTTTCAGTCTTGCAGTGTGCTGTGTGACATTCCAAGCTACTATTTTCGCTTTAATCACCAATCCACAACGTTAATGTAGCCCATTCTTAGCTCACTATAAACCACGCATACTGCAAGCTCGATAAATACCTGTGTACTATTAGCAACCTTGCATGAGCCGAATCATAACGACTTTATTGATGGCTACATTTTTGATGATTGTTACTTTAAAACGGGTTGGATCCGTGCCAGAACTGTGAAATTAACGGCAAAGGTTCATAATTGAAATGTTCGTGTAGGAAGCTTTTAAACAATGCATAACAATGCTTGTATTCCCTGAAGGCGTAATCAGAGGTGTGTCTTAGGGATTTAATTAACACATTTTGAGCAGTTATGTTTCTAGTTCCATGGAATAAGGGTTCCATACCTTATCTAAAAAAAACACGTTTTTTGTGTGGGAGCACTCCTTAAATATTTATTTTATTCCGTTTTCAGTATTTGTTGCTATAGCGGCAACAGAAATACATCATCTGTGAAAATTTCAACTGTCTAGTTATCACAGTTCATGAGATATAGCGGTACGTAAAAAGCCCTAAAAAGATTTCCCAGGCCTGGGGTTTAAACACAGGGTCATTGCACTACATGAATGCACATAAATTGATCTTAATTTACAAAAAAATTGTGACTGTATGTCAGTGAAATTAAGATTTTAATAAATTACAACTTGGCTGTAATTTGAAGTAGATCTTTCACCACCGCCACCTCCACCTGTCCTCTCTCTTCAAAAGTAAAAAAATGTATGAATCAGTTTTCATTATCAATTATTGTGAAAGTGTACTAACACTAGTGTTTAAGATGGGTATGTTTTACTAACAAATTGGATTTTACGATCTGTTAATAAATTATTTGATTGATTGAAAAGGAAGAACTGAACGATGGTCTCAATTTGGAGTGGGACGAGTTTGTCCATGGCCAAAACCCGTAATGCATTTCTTTTTTAGTGAGCCTTCTGTGTTCAATTTCAGTGGAAAATCGTCTCGCCTTTAATGTGACCATGAAACGTTTGTGTACACAAAATATTTTGAAGTAAATAAATATTATTTAGGCGTGACCCGAGGACCTTGATCGCTCAACAGTTAACAGACTGATTTATACGTTTTAAACTAGCTATAACTTTGGCTCATTGCGATATTTATCAATAAAATATAGGTAGGTATACTTTCGGACATTAATGACTGACTAATATTTTAAGGATGGCGTGATATTTTCGACATCGTTTGTTCATGGGTAGGAGAGAAGGGAATTTTAACCTTACGTTTAAGATTCGAGTATTGTTTCTCCCAGTGTCCACAAAAAAGTGGGGGGGGGGCATGAATGGTTACCATAATAATTGATATCGCTTGAAAAATGCATTGGTCACATGCAGTCAAAATTAGCTCTGCCTTGCCGCCGTTGATGACGTGGGTTTTTAGGCTAACAAATCATGAAGTGTGTCATGACCAGAAAAAAAGGTAATTTGCTATCTTGTGGTTTCGAAATCAGGATTCTAACATTCCCTTGGCAAATCTGCGCCTTGTCTCTGGGAGAACGTACGACTCATGGTTGCAGGAGGTACCATGTTTTCAGTCAGTAGACCAAATACCGTTCATTCTACCCAGACGGAGGGTATCCAACATGATTTCCTTACGGACATTACTACATTACATTTTTCCATTTTATTTGACATGGAAAAGTATTGTATTAATTTTAAGTTTTATTAGTTATTTTGGTGTTAAATTTAGTTGGAATAGTATATTGTGTGTTGTGTATTTCTCTTTATTGTTATACTAACAAAATTATGGATCGTTGTGTCTGAATTAAATAAATTGAATTGGATTACTGCCTCTGACTTGCAGTAAGGTGATTTGGAAATCATGGGTAGGAACTCGGCAAGCGTAAGGTGGGACGCCCTCAGGCTCGGTGAAGCGACGATCTTCGCAGGGTGGTTGCTGGTGGCAACTGGATGAGAGTTGCCGAGAATCGAGTTAAGTGGTGTGCGATTGAAGAGGCATATGGCCAGTAGTGGACTGCTGTAGGCTGGTGATGATGGGTAGGAACTAGCTAGAAGAAGAAAGGCCAACGGTTATGCAACCTAAGAACCGCATTTAGTAATTGTAGCCAAGGCCTAAGAGAAATAAATCTATCAACCAAATCATAACTCGCTAATCATAAATGATATTTATTATTAAGATTTAATAGAAAGTGCGTATGAGTAATGTGACATAATTGCAGTTTGGAACACTGCCAAAAGTTCGGCAGTGACTGCTCCATCCTTCATTAAACTAATGAAGAAAGTGCAGTGCTTATCTGGGTTTATTCATAGTTTTGTTTGCCAGTATTATTTTAAGTCTTACAAGTAAGGGGCGAGCCTTTTACCATCATTCGGGCACAAATCCAGGCTCCGTGGCTGCTACTGAGAAATTCCTGATGATAAAATGCAATGTCACCATGCCCGACCCGGGGGGGTCCCCGAAAAATTTAAAATTCTTAAAAGTTTCGTTTATGGCCACAAAGTCCATTTTAAGAGTTTTAAATTTTTTACGTGATTCTTATTATGATTCTGATAACGCACCCATTTTAGGCCAAATTCTATCTACAATGTGGGAACTAGAACAGGTGTGTTCTAGTTCCCACTTTGTAGATAGAATTTCATGACTTGCCTAGCTTTTCGCAACTATGTTTGAGGAGATTGTGATGGCCCAGAAATCAAGGCCTCGCCTATCATGCACGACGTGGATTCCATTCCGAGCAAGTACTAATGTAACTTTTTCAATTAATTATCTACTGACATCACTGACGTCGGTGAAGGAAACTTGGACTTATATGGTTAATATAATTCTGAAATCGCCAACCCGCCTTGTGTATGCGTGGTGATCAATGCTCCTGCCTTCTCTGTATGAGGCTCGCCTTTGCCCAGCAGTGAGGCAATAAGAGGCTGGTAATAATGAGTAATCAGGAGTCGACTTCCAGTCTAACTCTTGAATACCAGGGTTTTATATGGAGCGACTGCTTATCTGACTTTCACTACCCAGTAATTGTCAGATACTCAGGCTTGACTACCTAGTATCTACAGGGTATAACAAGACCCTTCACGAAGCCGTCAACCAAGCATTCTGTACATCAAACTAAGTAACTTTACGCAAAAATTTTTGCTGCGAAACGACTTTTTTTTTTGGGGTGAAAAATCATGTTTTACGGTAGGACTCAATGTAAAGCACTCAAAAAATTGTGCTGATGGATGGATTGAATAATATGGATGTTGAAAGTAAAAATCTTACATAAAAAACATGTGCTTGAAAAAAAAACTTGTGAAAAAGTTGGAACGTTGACCCCCAATATCTCCATAACTAGAAGGTTCCCAGGTATGGTCTAGAACAAAGAAATGATCGCAATGACGGAGAGACCAAGTGCCTATCGGTTTCGTTAAGGGTCTTGTTACACCCTTTATGTAAGTAGGTACATTGTTGAGTGGTGAATAACATTTTGATCAGTATGCCATAGCAGTATGTATGTATGTTATAGCAGTGATAGCCTGGTGGCGCGATCGTCGCAGTCGGACTGCCAAGTCATAGGTCTCGGGTTCGAACCCAAGACACGCATCTCTGATTTTTCGGTTTCATGTGCGTACTGTATAAATTATCACTTGCTTCGGAGAAGAAAAACGTCGCGAGGAAACCAGCATGTCTGAGAGATATTTCTCGACGGCATGTAAAACCAAGTCAGAGGCCCATGGGCGGCATAAAAACTCTGACACCAGATTAGGCACTAACCTCACAAAAAAGAAGAAAGATCAGTATGTTCTAAATATTTTCTAGACTAGAAAATATACCAAAGTCAAAACACGTCGTAAGTAAACAATGTGTGAATCACACACATACAAAGACAAGCCGCTATAAAAAAATGTAAACATTGGCACAAGACCACGGTGGCGGCGGCGGCGGGCGGCGGGCGCGGTTGTCACATTGTGGACATTCCTCTGTTTTTAGTCATTCCCAGTTAGCACGCTGTTCGACGGGCTTTCTCTTGTTTTGTGGCGTATTGGCGTCATGCCTGATAAGTGAACTTTAACGTGGCGAATAACTGAATAAATTGTTCTGATTAGTGACATTACATTAATACAGATAATTGTAATGTGATTTAAGAATATTTGTGGTATTTCATACCAAAAAAAATAGGTTCCGTGAGAAATCTTATCCGCGGATTGTGGTGCGATTTAAGATCTCCTAGGATGATAATATTGGTTAGTATGTGTGTATTAGTATATAAATATCTATGTAGATAAGCATATAAATTTTCGAAAACAAGTAGTTCTTTCTTTCTTTATCGTGTGGTTAGTGCCTAACCTGGTGTCAGAGATCTTATGCCGCCCGAGGGCCTCTAACCTGGCTTTACATGCCGTCGAGAAGTATCTCTCAGGCATGCAGGTTTCCTCACGAATTTTCCCTTCACCGGAGCAAGTGATAATCATATAAAACGCACATGAATCCGAAAAATCAGTGGTGCGGGCCTTGGGTTCGAACTCGAGACCTATGACTTGGCAGTCCGACGGTCACACCACTAGGTTATTTTGTACCTTTATCACAATGTGGTCCTATTTAAACCAAAGGTTGACTGGTAGAGAATGCCTTGTGGCATTAAGTCCGCCTATGTACCACTCTTGTACATGAAGTTTAAATAAATCATAATATATAATAAATCATAATCATAATATCATGACTGGAAGCCGACCCCAACGTACTTGGGAAAAGGCTAGGCAGCTGATGATAATATCATGAATGATATTTTTTTTACCCTCGAAGCAACAATAAAATTAACTGTTCACCCTTTAATAGGAATAAATCGGTAGGTACATAATACGAAATAGCAATAAGTCTCACTCGAATTTGCCCCTTGCCTACCTCTTCACCGGATGACAACTGAAGAAGTTGAAAGAAGTCTTTCAACGGGGGGAAGATGTGTGCGCCATACGCCTGATGGTTTGCAATACCACCAAGTCACACTTCCAAGCGATGCTATTTCTAGTTTATAAGTTTTTTTACTCACACCCGCACACTTTAATTTATCTACTTTGTTCTTGTTATAATCCGTACACGGGTGCGTCGCCACGAAGAAATTGTACCTCATTGTTATAATTCCAAAATCCGATAATTAAAGCTGTTAAGTGAAGAAACTGAGGTTTTCTTTATCAAAACTTCCAAATGTCCACTATCAGACATTAATTCATAACTACGCATTATAATATGTTGAGCCTTTTTCCAACTTTAATGGTACTGGAATCAGCTTCTGTATACCCGTAACGATTATCAAATATCTATCACTATCAGCCACTTGTTATAAATATTTAAATTAAGCCTATGATTATTTATGTTTGTTGACTAATTACAATCACTTTTATGAACTTGTATGATCAAAAGTAGTTGCATTGACTTCATGTGATTGGTCGAGACTTTGACAGTTACCAACGACCATGAGCAAGTAAAATGGCGGGCCTTTGAGTGATATGCCCACCATGCTCGGTCATTCGTGCTTCGACATCGGTGCTAGTCACTTGCATTGTATCTCTAAATCACTGTACTGCTGTAATTATAAATAATAAAGCTGATCTTCAAAGTTATTAGAGAGTGTTATATATTATTCAAAGTCCTTGTTTCTGAGTGTTGAACCAGTACGGTTCACACACTGGTCACCCATACGCGGGCCAACCTTAGCAAACGTTGCTTAACCTTGCTGATTAATCCTAGCGGGTGTATGATTTAACCGCCTGTCTCTCTCTATTACCAAAGAATTTTAACTAATCCCATAAAACCATTTTGGTGAATCCAGAGGTTTCGGTTTTGGTTAGAACTTAACACAACTTTACACATTATAGAACCGCGCCTCTAAACTTTGGTTTACACTGGCGTGCAGATGAATTGATTCACTAATTAATGAAGAATAATTTGTTTAAAAAAAAGTATTACAAAAAGTGTACATTTAGGCGCAGTTGTATTATTTCTTATACAATGGTATAATTTGTGCTTCACTTGTGGAAAAAGTTGGAACTTTGTCACCCACTATCTCCGTAACAAAAAGGTTCACAGGTATGGTCTAGCACAAAATGGGGAGAACAAGTGCCTTTTGGCTTCGTTAAGGATAGTTTTACACCCATAATTTAACACAGTCCATCGACGCATAATTTTAAAAGTTAACGGTTAAAATACTGCAGAATAACTGCAAAAGAAAATTATTTAACCTCACAAAACCATTTCGTAAACCAGATGTTTCGTTTTTGGTCAGGCTCAGAACATAACTTTACACATTATGCCCAAAACTTTGGTTTACACTGGCGTGCAAATGAAGTGGCTCTCTACATCTGCACTGCAGTGTAAATGGTATTCTTTAGTTTACCTGTTTGGCTTTAGCGTCCCGTTTTTAATTCAAAAGGTTGTTTTCTTTATACTTGGATGGCGGATTTTTATACTTTTGGCGTGGTTACAATGTCTTGAATAAATCATTCCCGATAGGTCGACTCCCTTTACGACGACTCGTGATTTTTAAGGTTTCCATACCCAAAGGGTAAAAACGAGACCCTATTAGTAAGACGCCACTGTCCGTCTGTTTGGCTGTCTGTCACCAGGCTGTATCTCATGAATCGTGATAGCTAGACAGTTGAAATTTTCACAGATGATGCATTTCTGTTGCCGCTATAATAACAAATACTAAAAACGGAATAAAATAAATATTTAATGGGGCCTCCCTTATAAAAAACGTGTTTTTTTTTTGTAGATTATTGTACGGAAGCCTTCGTGCGCAAGTCCGACTTGCACTTTCTTGGTTTTGATGTATTGTATTTTGTTTCACCTCGACATGGCTGTCACATTTAAAACGAAATACGGCTGTGCTTTTAATTATGAAAATAATTTCGCTCATCTAGTGGTACCGAATTTTGAATAAATACATTGAAAACCCACCAAAAAGTACTAGGCCAGCAGAAATTCAAAGTGTTGTGTATTTTTATATTCTAGGTATCTGATTTGATACTGTTTAATATTATCACATATTAAACTTACCTATATTTCAGAACATTTTTGAAACGTGAGGATTGAGATATCTTTAGGAATAACCAAAATAATGAAAAACCCAAAACGGGTATAATACTGCGATAGACTTTTAGTGTATGTCTCCGTGAGTACACACGGCGGCACATGAAGCTGTACATTTTTAGTATAACTTGGTCTAGCTTTTTATAGATTTCCTATATAATGAGAGATCCGCATAAACTGGTTTTTAAAGCTTCACTGGGCGTGCGTACCAACATTTTTGTACAAAGTAAGATAGAGTCATCATCATCTGTCTGCCTTTACCCAACATGTTGGGGTCGGCCTTCAGTCTAACCGGATGCAGCTGAATACCAGTATTTTACATGGAGCGACTGCCTATCTGACGCCCACAACTCAGGTAGTACTAGGTAATACGATACCCGTTGGTAAGACTGGTTGTCAGACTTTCGGGCTACTGACTACCTGTAACGATTGTCAAAGTTCTATAAATTACAGCCGGGACCAACGGCTTAACGTGCTTTCCGAGGCACGGAGGGAACTCGGTATGTAATGGGTGGTCACCCATCCACGAAATAAGATTGATTTTTTTAAACTACCAAATGGCAACCAAAAAACATAAATCTTTTCGTTACTTCCCATAAATACTTAATTCTAACTTCACCAGTTCACCCTCTAAGGCACACGAGTGATATACACTCACACAACCCTAGGGGTGAAACTGGGGGTGTAATGAATGCATCTGGAACGCGGCTCGTACAAATCTACACGCATTTATTAAAGACTCTCATTATGGGCTTAATTAATTAAAATATAGTTAAGCTATGTGTTTATAGCACATGTTTTTACTACCGGCTTGTGAGGGAGTTATTTTATGGATTAAGATTAAAAGCATATCATTAAATTATAAGTTCACCCCATTAATGGGATTTATAACAGTAAGGGGCAATTATTCAATTCACTTCCTAGAAGACTGGCTCTTATAGCACTACGATTAGATTCAACATGCAATGTATTTCCCACTCGCGGATTTTTTTCATTTATCACAACTAGTGTGGAAATAAAAATTTCCTCAGATAACTATAAACTAAGTCCAAATTGGTTCAATTCATAAAGTCGGCGGTGTGTATATATTTTTTTTTAAATAAGCATTTAAATTGTGTTTATAAATAGAATATCAAGAATAAACATTGAACAAATTAACATTTTGTTATGTTCTAAATTCAAAAATAATTAAATTTTCTATTTTTATTTTAGAAAAGCAAATTAAATCATAGTTTCCTAATAATTCATGACAAAACGGTTTTTCGTTCTATTATTTATTTCTTCAAAAGTGTATTGATAAACATCATTTGATACACGTGGGCGTTTGTTACTGTAGTTCTCGGCTAGAAGAACTGGCGAAACAATCTCTCCAGGGATATATTCAAGCTGTAAAAACCGTATCACACTTTATTGGTTCATTTCCGAATACTTGAGCTTGCCTATTAATGGCATTACCTTTTACACAAAAATTAGGCATTTCCTAATTCTATGCTGTAATTGTATATTAAGGAACTGCCTATTACCGGGCAATTACGCCCTGTCGTAGTAAAACGTTTTTAAATTAAGAGTTTCCTAATCAGACGTTAATCCTACTCGGATAAGGATTAGTCACTTGTTATTTTCATGACTGCCTCGGTGGTCGAGTGGTCGCCAGCGCGACTGTTGAGCATGATGTCCTAGGTTCGATCCCCGGGTCGGGCAAAGTGTTATTGGGTTTTTACATTACCAATTTCTCAGTAGCACCTACGAAGTCTGGATCTGTACCGGGTTGATTGCAATAGGCTTGCCCCCTATTACATGGGGTTCAAACATAACTTGCGAAATGTGGGTGTAGTATTAGGTACACCTCTGCCTGACCCTTCGGGGGACGAAAATACATAACATGACATAACATCACGCCTGTAAATGTTATGTCATGTTATGTATTTTCGTCAAAGAAATGTTGAAAGTGCTATAATACGTTTGGGCTAGGAACAAACTTAAAGACCGGTTTGCATCACAAATCGCTTATTAACTTTTGCGCTAAACAAGTTTAAACCGTCGTTCTATTTCTTTCAATCGTTTAAAGATGATAGATACGGGTTTAAAATACGATTAGAGATAATGTATTTTGTGATTTTGGTGCAAGTGATTGTGATCTAGATACTTAAAAAAGTTCACAGTAAAAAAAAAAAAAATCTATGTGTGACGTAATTTTTTAGTCCTTTTAATTGATACTCATGATTATGGGGTGCATATAAAATAGTTCTAATTTAGTTCGCTATAGAGTCCGCCATATTAAATTTAGAATGACGTCACTTAGCTAACCATGCATTGTCATCCAAATAATAAGTTCTGGATAACTGATTTAAAATTCAGTTGCAAGATCAATCAATAAAATGATTGATTAACAGATCATACAATCCCATATGTTAGTAATACATACACCCGAAACACTAGTGTTAGTACATAGTTGACCTAAACGAACAAACAAAAAAATAAATAAAAAGCTTCAAAAATGCTATAAAACAAAAAAAAAATCTTCCCTTGTATTTTTTTTTGAATAGGTACCTACATTTTAGAACTAAACGTCTGTGTTTGACTCTTAATTAAAGCTCCGGCAAAATAATTGGATTTTTCAATTAGCAATAATATTGAACTGGAAATTGCCTTTAATTTCTATTCATACCTACTTCTATGTTAGGATTGGCCATTGCAAATTAAGAACTCGAACATGCTTTGAGAAAACAAACCTTAACTCGTTGCAATAGAACTCAATTTCTATTACAGCCTTAAATCGTTTCAGTACTTTTTCAGAAGATTAGGATATTACAAAATCAACCTTATCGCCATGTAAATGTGGACGATATTTGTTCAATTCGGTCCCTAGTTGGTTTGCTCTAGTTGCATTCATTTACATCGGCGATCAGGGAATTGGAGAGATATTACGTTTGGGACGGGGCCCGGGGGTTCGATTTCCGGGCCGTGACGTAACTGACTGCGATTATTGATCTGTTTATTGTATTTTGGATATTCCTTTGTGGATGTCCATTTTGTTAGGGAAGTAAGAAAATACTGGCTTTATGACCATGGTTGGTTATAAAGTGGGGTTCTTTTTTTAGGGGATTGAATGTGAAGTATTTCTGTTATTTCCTTAATTTGTCTTAAATGTAGCCGTAGATACATCTAAGTGAAGAGCTCAGCCGCAAGGGTCGATCTTTAAGGTTAGGCCGCGCTTGCCAAGGTCGGTTTGTGGATGGGTGACCATCATTAAATACCGAGTTTCCTCCGAGTCTTGGCAAGCACGTTGGTGCCGGTTGTCAATTGCAAATCTTCGATAGTCGTTACAGATAGTCAGTGGCCCAGAAGGGGTATTGTATTACTCAGTACTAGCTGAGTTGTGATGAACAGATAGGCAGTCCCTCCATCTATACTAATATTATAAAAAGGTAAAGTTTGTGAGGTTTTAGGTGGTAATCTCCGGATATAATGAACCGATTTTGATACGCCGCTACATTATCCCCGAGTGCCATACGCTGTATTTACAACGTGCCCGTGGGTTAATTTCCAACCAAAACGCAAGCGAAGCCGCGGGCAGCAGCTATTGTAAAATACACGTATTCAGCTGTATCCAGTTAGACTTGGAGACCCCAAGATAGTTGGGAAAAGCCTAGGCAGGTGATGATAAGCCTGGAGTATGGATTTGTGCCCGGTTGATGGCAATAGACTCACTCCCTATTAGACGGGACATAAACATTACTGCTGTAATGAGGTTCTATTAAAGGTACATCTATTCTTAACCCTTTAGTAACTACAGGTGTGATATTATGTTACATAAACATATAATTATAGTGTCCTTGCTCTAAAGTAAATGGCGCATGTAACTCCTCACTATTCTAAGGTTTCTTAGCGGTAATAAAGTAAAGAATCCGTAGAATGGTGGTGTTATTGTTGTTACTAATAACTTCGGCTTGTTCCCTTTTACAACAATAGCGGTAACTTTCATGTTTGAAGGTCTATTCAAGATGGCGGCGGTTCTGTGACTAATTATAAACTGTTGATGAAGTAGGTAAAGACGTAATGGTTTAGAGGTTGTATGGTTGTACAGTTTTGTAATTTAACCGAGTTTCTTCGAAATGGACGAGGTTCTCAATTCGGCTGTTTTTTTTTTAATGTTTGTTACCTGATGACTCCATCATTTATGAACCGATTTGTTCTTGTGAAAATACTTCCCAATTGGTCCCATAGAAATTTCTTCAAAATCAGATCAGTAATTTGGTTGTTTTTCCTTGAATATGTATTTTTTTCCGCTGTTATCATGTCATAGTCCAAGACTACAGAGCTCCCATAATAAGTGATAGTTACAATGTATAAAATTGTTTCGTGACAAGTATTTGTGTGTGGTACTACATCCAAAAAGGTTAACTTTCTGAAAATAACTTTACTTTCGGAAGTCGGTGGCAAAAAGTCAATGAAATAAACAAAGTCACCGACCTCCGAAAATAAAGTTATTTTAGACTTTTTTAGTGTCTTTTTGGAAGTCGGTTTTTTTTCGCAGAAAGTTTTTATAACCTGAGGTATGTTGTTTTTTTGCTAAATATAATATCATCACCTGCCTAGCCCTTTCCCAACTATGTAGGGGTCGGCTTCCAGTCTAACTAGATGCAGATATGCAGTAGTTTACATGGAGCGACTGCCTATCTGATCTCCACAACCCACCCCCCCTCTCCCCCGTTAATAAGACTGGTTGTAAGACTTTCGTTCCACCTGACTTCCTGTGACTAACCAAAGGCTTAACGTGCTTTCCCAGGCACGGAGGAAATCCGGTATGTAATGGGTGCCACCCATCCACGGACTAACCTAGGCAAGAGCGGCTTAATCTTAAGATCAACCAACCACCACTAGCTCCTAAAAAATAATATAAGCTCGTATTATTACGAAAACCTTAATTTTTTTGTTATTATTTGTTCCAATGTGGGCGATGCTGTTCCTCTATTGTTGCTGAAGTGGAATGAATACCACTAGAAGAAAATCTTACTTATTTTCCATTCATCCATCTGGTTTTTGCAGAAAAAACCAGGATTTATGCAAATAATCGTTTTTTTCAGTTATACTCGTATTAACGTTTTTTTCGGCATATACTCGAACAGTTTATGCGTCCACCTATACGTCTGAATAGTTAGACCCTTACCTCACCCTTAGACAGGGTGAATCAGTTTAAATACCTAGGGCATATAGTCACTGCTGACCTCCGGGATCATGCTGACTTGGAACGGGAGCGGAGGACCTTATCCAAAAGGGCTAATATGCTGGCCCGCAGGTTTGCGCGTTGCTCGGATGGCGTGAAAATAACTCTTTTCCGAGCATTTTCTTTATCTCAGAAAAATTTTTTTATATACTTATGTACATACATTAGCATCATGCTTGTAATCAGAGTTGGTTAGGCAGAGGTGTACCTTATAAAGTCCCATGTTAAATTATAGGGCGAGCCTAATTGCCATCAACCGGGCACAAATCCAGACTCCGTGGCTACTACTGAAAAAATCCAGGAACACGAACTTAGAAAAAGTGTTTTCAAGAAATTAAGCACACATTCTCAAAAACGGTGAAGGAAAACATCGTGAGGAAATCGGCATGTCCTACAACCAAAAATTCGAAGACCTGTGACATCTACCAACCCGCACTGGGACACTGGGTGGATTATCGCCCATTCCCTCTCATTGAGAGGAGTCCGTGTGTCCCAGCAGTGGGGATATTTTGGCTGATTATGCTCAGCACACAAAGTATTTATTACACAAGCCGAAACGTAAGCTAATATACGAACATCATCTACAATTCTGCAGACCAACCTACAAATCGATCCAGTTATTATAAAAATGACTAAAAATAACATATATAGCTCCGCAGTCGCGCCATTTACCAGAATAACTTCGCCAATTAAGTTAGACTTGGATTTAGGTCAACCGTTTACTGCTGCACCTGCTCTCTTGAGGTGTTTGAACAACTTGCCCCTCACTTCGTTAAATGCGGTGTCGCATTTTAAGGGTTAACTTACTTTGCTTTTTGCTGAGGTGTTTTTTTTTTGTCTGTGGAGAGGGGTGAAGTGGGTGTAAGTTGATTGAGTAGAGGTGACGTTTTATTTGTGACGGGGTTTGTTTTTCTGATTTATTGATAGACTTCTGAACTGACTGAGGTTTTTATAACTGTTACCAATATGGGCACTGTTTTTTTTTCATGTGAGTGGTAACGCCGGGAGGGGACGCCCTAGGAGGACATGCACTGACCTTATTGGTGAGGTTCTTCAGAAAGGTCTGGTGCGTAGTACTCGCTACCGGCGTGCGTGTATGACTAGATGTATGAACGTGGACGAGGCTAAAGGAGTATGTGAGGATCGTAGCAGGTGGCGTTCTGTGGTATCTGCCTGCCCCCATGGGGAAAAGGCGTGAGTTTATGTATGTTTTTTCCGCACCAAAGGGGTAAAACGGAAACCTATTACTAAGACTCCACTACCCGTCAATCTGGCTGTCTGTCTTATGAACCGTGATAGCTATTAGACAGTTGAAATTTTCACAGATGATGTATTTCTGTTGCCGCTTTAACAACGAATACTAAAAACAGAATAAAATAAATATTTAAGGCGGTACCCTGACCAAATAACCTTAGCATTTGTCCCTTTTCGCCGCACGCCACCCAGCATATGATCATGAGATAGAAAATAGCAATATACGTAGCGAGTACGCTCAGATTTTGAAATAAAATCTTTATTAAATCAAATTTATGTCTTTTGAAAAAAACAAAACTCGCATAATGTTTATTATTAAATTGCCTACCATCTAGTGTAAAAAGAAAATCAAAATGATGGTTACTTCACGAGGAGATGCAAGCCATCAATAATCCTGCCTCATTTCTGTGGTTTCGTTGTGAGGAGATTAATTTTACGTTTTACTACTAAAAAAAAATCCAAAACTACCGTTTTGGATCAAGAATATGGAGAAATTTCATGTTTATTTTATAAGTTGGTATTTATTTTGGGTAAAGAGTAGATAGCTCCAAAAAACTGCACAAAACACAGCTACCACTGCGTTTTGCTCGGGAAGGCGCCTTAAGGGGGCTCCCATACAACAAACTTGGCCGGTTTTATTCAATTACTCAACGAAACAAAGAATGAAATATTAATTTACTGTCACAAAAACACTTGCATATGAGTCAGCTCACTTTTCAGCAATTTCAGCTTCTTTAAATATACAATATCTTAAAGCCTATTAAAATTTACGTTCCTAAAGACTGTTTTCCTTGAGCAAAAACATCTGGGGCAGTTACTCCACCCAAAATCAGAAGTTCCTTACAACGACGCGGCAACGGAAGGTAGCAATGGGTCATTTGTTTGCAAATTCTCAAATGGACCCTCTCCGTGAGCGGAGCACCCCTTATTGACTTTATTGGGTACAACGAAACTGACTATTTCTTTCTTCTTTCAAACAAGTTTGTTGAAATTACTGATATAGGATTATTTGAGTGTTAATTTATTTATCAAATTGTTTTGCTTATAAAGCGATAAGCTGCTATAATCACGTGTTTTTGACAAATCAAATCAAACAATTTATACGAATAATGTGGGTTAGATAGATGGTATATAAATGTTACACGAAATAATATAACAATAAGGATTTATTTCTAGTATTCCAAACATAAAATAATGCTGTCTTCTTATTTTAAGTGATAATTTTATTATAAACTAGCTGTTGCCTGCGGCTTCGCTCGCGTTTTGCTCGGAAATTATCCCACGGCCACGTTGTAAATATAGATAATGTAGTTTCCTATTAGTGAAATATTTTTTTAAATTGGCTCAGTAGTTCCAGAGATTACCCCCTACAACCTCACAAACTTTACCTCTCTATAATATTAGTATAGATAAACTAACTAATAACAGGGCGCTTAGGCATTAAGTACTCCTCCACACCGCTCTCATTCAGAAACGTGCCCAGAAGACTAGCAGCATTGCCACGTTGAATGGCAATGCTAACTCTTTTCTTATTTTAAGTACCATTATTTTCTAATATTTTTCCACCTGCTACGTTTAATGTCCAAGTAAACAATAAAATCTTTACCGTATAAAACCCTACATCAACTTCAAATGCATTGACTTCCTTATTTAACAAGCGACCACACCAGCTTCCTCATTATTTGTCTCAATTAATTACACTCCAAATTCTCCCAAACATTTGGGACCAACATTGGCGATACATTTTATTTCCCTAAAAATATTTTAGGATAAGGAACACTCCGCCGGTCTGTTACGACAGGGGTGTAATTAATTACGTTTCACCCCCGTTCCGAGCTCCGTTTCACCCCCGCTTGGGGAGTTTCACCCCCCAGACAATAGAGGCTGGATACAATTGTGAAACCCTTGTGTTTCATAGCTGTTATTTTGAAAGAGAATTTTGATTCGAGTTTGAGAATAGATTACTTAGCTTGGAGTAATATTTTTTTAAGAAATGCGGCTGTTTGTGTAAGCGTGTTGTTTTAAACGTTGGGGAAATTGGACCAACCTGTAAACAGAAATGATACTTGCCTCATATGAATACGGTTTTAGGTATCTCTGTTTTATGATGATTTTTTATCTTAATATCCCATCAGTGGATGAATATTAAGATGATAAAAAGAATATGATTAGCCAGTCTTTCTCTGGTATCTTTAGTCAGGTTAATGTAATTACTTATGCAACCATTTTATGCAATAGAAAAGCAAGAACCGTCAAAGAAAGCAAACCTCAGAATTCTAACTTTTGACAGTTCTTACTTCAAGAAATTACTAAACTACAGAATATTAATCATATCTTAAGTTTTTAATTTGACTCAAGTAATCGCTTTGACTTGTTCATAGAAGATACGAATGATAATATTGCTGCCGGATCGTTTTTCAATAAAAGACTGTGGTCGCAAGATTGGAATTTAATGAGCCGTTTGTCGATATTATATGAATGGAACGGAAACTCCTCAAAAGCCATCTCAAGTATTGTTTTACACAAAACAATTTATCAGATTGTGATGTTTCGGTTAAGATGCGAACATTATTTTAAAATGGAAGGAAATAATGATTCCGGCTCAAACAAACCCGTCCCAGCCGTATTCTCAGGCTTTAGCTTCTAAGTCAAAATAATAAAAAGCCCACATTCTTTCAAGAAAACATTTCATTTTTCCCAACTCGTCGGGTGGAATGTGTTGAAAAATGAAATATTTTCACCCCATCAAGCTGGGGGACCATTTGTAAGGGTTTTTGTTGCAGTTTGGCAGTTTGTCCCTTTTCATACTGCGGCGTTTGACTGATGTTATCATAATAAAGGGAAAATATAGGAGAGAAGAGAAAACAGAGTTGATTTTACAGTATTTTTTGGAATATTTTCTAAGAGTACGTGAAGTATTTTTTTTTGCCATCATAAAAAACAATGGTGTAGTTTTATTTTCACAACTACTTTTATAATATTGTATATAAAATAAAATGACAGATGGATCACAGCATAAATGGATTAGCGGAAAGTAAAGATTATTGTCACTAAAGTACATCCGTATGTATCAACGCAAATGGATTAGTAAAAGTAAAAAATCGTAAATAACGAAGTCTCAAAAGTCGCACCGTAGCTGTAGTATGAAACGTTATGTGGATATCGGATGTCATGTAATGGGCGAGTGATGCGGAGGAATGTGGAAAATGAGGGGAGGAAATCAGAGACCACAAAAACGATGAATGGCTTGTGTGAAATATGATATGGCTTGAGAGGGGCTGACTACACGAGATGACGTCTTGTGGAGAAATATGGTAGGAGAAGAAATGCAGTACCATCTCATTTAAATATCATAGAATTTTGGCGACTTTTATCAATATCTCATAACATAACACCACGCCTGTAATCCCCGAAGCGTTAGGCAGAGGTGTACCTAATAGTACACCCACATTTCGACAGTTATGTTTAAGCCCCATGTAATAGGGGGCGAGCCTATTGCCATTAAATAGGCACAAATCTAGACTCCGCGGCTGCTACTGAGAAATTCCTGTAGGAAAAACCCCATAACACTTTGCCCAACCTGGGAATCGAACCCAGGACCTCATGCTCAGCAGTCGCGCTTAGGACTGCTAGACCAACGAGGCAGTCAACATACTTCGTCTTGCGCAATTTTTGTTGAGAAAACTTCAAGTTTCAATTAACGATAATTCAAATAATTTTCTATGTTCAGCCCGACTGTAAAACTCTGTGACCCATTTCCACTTTTAATTTCAACCCTCTAAAACAACCACTTCAACTTAAATCACAATTCACACCAATAACGCTGTCAAAAACGATTAAAAAATAATCTTAAAACCTCCATTAAAATCTTTTCAAGCAAAAACTGTTCGTCAGCGATTCCTGTAATCGATAGCGGTCGCTCCGAGGGCATACTTTAGAAGTACTCTCTTATCACGAGAAGAGCTAACGATCTCTTTTGATAATACGCTGACGTGGCAATGATGAGGACACTGTGAACTTAGCGACTTTCTCGTGGTGGAGTCCAAGTTAAGTGTGAGTAATGAGGTTTCATTTTCTGCTTTTTTTGTCTGATGGACACAATGGTCTAATGAAAACAAAGGCGGTGAAGTGGAGTCTGTCCTTAAAAATGAGATTATTCGATATAAATTTTTTCGTACGTAAACAAATGGCTGTTTTTGAAAATAAATTAGAAGTATTTGAATGGGTGTTGAACGGTGAGACAGAAAAATGAAATAATTTGTTTTTGCGAGTAATGTAACAGTTCAGCTTCATTCAGATTGAAGCTGAATCTTCTGTTGTCTTCTTTGAGATCTTCTTCTTCATAACGTATCGATGTTATTGTCGGGCTACGCTATCCCCCATACTTAAGTACTAATGCTGTAACATGATAATATTGTCATACCAAATGATTTGAAAAGAAAGAAAGAAAGAAAGAAAATTGTGTTTATTCGGCATTGTTATAAAAAACACACCTTAAAAATTTAACAAAATACATAAACAAAAATAATAATAATGCCAAAAGGGCCTCAGCTCAGCTTAGTGCCAGATGGCCACACAAGGTGTACCACCTGACGCTGGTGATTGAAATGCTACCATGGAGTTTCTTGCCGGTTCTTCTCCAAAAGAAACGACCAACCCGAACCGGGCACCTTTTTGTCGACGATTTTCAAGTGCCTATCTAGGCCTATGTGAAATAAAATTATTTTGATTTTTGATGAATTTTAATTTGTGTTACCAGTATGTAGCCACCTGCACAGTTCTAAGATTTGCTTCGATTAAACTTATACTGTCACTTTATCTTCCGTGGTTGTTCATTATTTTGAGCTCCTGATATTTCGATGCTGTGCAAGCGCCATGGTCGGGGGTTGACTGGAGAATGTGGCTGGATGGTAAATAAATTGTTAAGAGCAGACAAATCTGTCTACCCTCTTTCTTTGTCTTTTGCTACGCGCACTACTGGAACTCGACGCTAAATCACGGCGAAACACACTCACAGTATCACCAGAACAACCATGGAAGATAATAATCATAAATCTTTCATAATCATACATCTTTATTTTTCTCGACATCAAAAATTACAGGCACTGTTTTGTGGCACAATCTTATGTAGAGAAAGGTGTCTGAAGTAGGAAGGTCCTGAGTTACAGATCACCTCTCTGGCTTACTATAACATTTTAGTAGCTACATTTCGAAAAATAGTGTTACAGCTAAATTAGACCGATTTTAGATTTTCCATAGAAACGATAAAGATATCTTTTTTTTTAAAGACATTTCGAAAATGTTCTCTGTCAACTTTATAGACGTATGTATCTTGTTTATGTGTATGAAGTTTAATTAAAATCGGTTCAGACATTTCGAAAACAAATAAGTTCAAAATTTGTATCAAATGCCGTAAGACGATCACGCTCTTAAAACAGTGTTTGCTTCGATTAAATCCTGTAAGGTGCAAGGGGTCGTGCAAGATAGGCAGACAGGAGGTGGAGCATATCCTGCAGAGGGGCTCCAGACTGGCATTCTGTATTGTATGGATCGAGGATCCCCAAGAATTCAGAAAAGTTATCCAGGTTCAACGGTATAGTGATTACTTGCCAAAACTCAGAAACTGTTTATCAAACAACGAACACAAAGTTGCATACGGCTAGAAACGCAATAGTTTGCATTCTCACCAAACGTATGTAAAATCAGAAAAATTATTCCCAAGATGTTGATTTTAACATAAAACATTAGCGTAGTAAATGTCTGGAGTAATGATGGATGATATATTTGATCTCGTGATGATCTCAAGCTATGATATATTACAGTGTTTTGGCTTTTATAGCACATTTTACGTCAGTCCACTGCGTTTGAGTGCGCGCTAATTTAGCGGTACTGGGTTCTCGGTACTGGTGAATTTAGCGGTACTGGGAGTACAATTAAATCTTTAGTAGATGTAACAAAATTGTTTACGCAAACAAAACAATTTATTTTTATAGAAGTTACCAAACTAGTGGAACCATTCCTAGATTACGAACCTTGCTAACGGAAACTTAAAAGTAGAATCGTTTTTAGTAACATTTTTATTTTTTATAAATTGCACCATGGTTCATGGTGGAAAAAAAACCTTAAGATAACATAGCATCATGCCTGTAATCCCAGAGCAGCGGTGGCTCAGTGGAGAGCAGCGGTGGCCCAGTGGTGGCGGCCCCGACTTACGAACAGTAAGTCGTTGGTTCGAACCCAGGCAGGCGCATTACTTTGTGTAATTTATTTAATCACCAATGCTCTCAAAAACGGTGAAGGAAAACATCGTGAGGAAACCGGCATGTCCTAGAACCAAAAATTCGAAGACATGTGACATCTACCAACCCGCACTTGGCCCGCGTGGTGGATTATAGCCCATTCCTTCGCATAGAGAGGAGGCCGTGTGTCCCAGCAGTGGGAACATTAAAGGCTGATTATGCTTATGCTATGCCTGTAATCCCCGAAATGCTAGGCAGAGGTGTACCTAATAGTGCACCCACATTTCGCCAGTTATGTTAAGTCCCATGTAATAGGGGGTGAGCCTATTGCCATCAACCGGGCGAAAATCCAGACTCCGTTGCTTTTACTGAGAAATTCTTGAAGGAAAATCCCAATGACACTGCTCGACCCGGGAATCGAACCCAGGAGTCATGCTCAGCAGTCGTGGTTGCGACCACTAGACCAACAAGGCAGACAAAAAAACCTTAAGATAGAAGATTTAAAGAACTTATTTTAGACTTAAAACTACATATTTGCCCGAGTCAGAGGTTTTACGTTCTATTAAATACATATATAGGGTGCTGGTAATTAGTGACCGATACTTAAACACGTGATTGTACTCATGATAACAAACAACTTTCCCAAATAAACTTTTTTTTTAATACTCATTCACTTTAATTACAATCACAACAGCCGTATGAAACTCGCGAGCACACCCCTGTGGTCTATCAGCTGTTATAGCCGCGGCCGTTCTGTCTCATTACTATGGTACCGTGCACCAGTGTAATCAAATTGAAAAATAAAATCCTAAGACTGCGCGCGCGTTTTTCATACGGCTGTTGACTGTTGTGTTAAAAAAAATGTTTCTTTGGGAAAGTAGTTTGTTATCACGAGTACAATCACGTGTTTAAGTACCGGTCACAAAATTACCAGTCAACATATATACAAGGTGTAACAGGACCCTTCACAAAGCCGTCAACCAAGCATTATTGTGTATATCAAACTAAGTAACTTTATGCAAAAATTATTGCTGGGAAACAACACTTTTTTTGAGGTGAAATGTCACGTTTTACATAGGACTCAATGCAACGCACTCAGAACATTGTGCTGATGGAAGGATTGAATAGAACGGGGGTCGTGGAGGTGTTTAAAGTTAAAATCTCTCATTAAAAACAAGTAATTAAAAAAAAAACTTTGACCCCCAATATCTCCGTAACTAGAAGGTTCAAGGTATGGTCTACAACAAAAAAAATTATTGCAATGACTGGGAGAACAAGTGCTTTGCGGCTTCGCTAAGGGTCTTATTACACCCTTTATATAAGTGAGTGGTGGTACCGGTAAATTTAAAATACCGATACCGCTAAAGTGAGTATGCGCCCTTATCCCAAGTTATTTGCATTTGATACGTAATAACAAAATAACATCATATTCCCTGAAAATAGAGCAGTTAGTCATTTCCTGTAGTCATGTAATGCGACTCAAACGTGGGATGGTTCTAATTTGTTATTCTAGTTGTCAATAGTAGACTTATTAGCTTTTCTATATTTACTGTTGTATCATTCAAAGTGTTAACTAAAAATAGATTGTGTTTATTTGTAGAAAAGCTTCTTATTCATGGATGTAGATCAATGGTGACCCAGTGGATATGGTCGCGACTTACGAAGCGAGGTTCGTGGGCTCGAACACTTCGAAACTCAAGAAGGCACTTTGCTTTTTATAAATAATTTTATTTCAAAAACAGTGATGGAAAACATCGTGGAACGGTATATTCTAGAACTAGAAAATCGAAGATATTTGACTACAAGGCAGCACTGGATCCCAGTGGGGGATAGGCCACGTCCTCAGAGAGAAGGCTATATACATGGAAGAGGGTGTAAAGTCTTCTTCCCCCATAGAAATGGGAGCATCCTCGGATCAGACGGGTGTTGTGTCTGGTGTGCGACCATCAGTTATTGTCGGATATTTCTAGATGCTCTTATCTCGCGGAGAACTTGAACTTGAGCGTTGACAATTATTTTAATTAGACCGCGAAGAAGTACTTTTCGAACGTAACAAAATCACTACTCAATATTTCATCTGGGAGATGTGACGATAAACTCCCCAGCAATAGACACAGCTCAAGTTTCACTAAGGTAGATACACCAATAAATATTGCATTATGTCGGTGTTCACACATAAGTGATTTATCAGACCATCGCTTGCATCACTTGTCTCTTAAATTCGTTACCTACAACCGGTTACCTCGTATGCCTGCCGACCTGGTTTGGCTAACAATGTTTACGTCGATGGACCTATCTACCTGTCACTATCAGTATATCTAGGACTAGCTGTTGCCCGCGGCTTCGCTTTCGTTTTGGTCTGAAATTATACCACGGGCACGTTGTAAATATAGCCTAAGGCACTCGGGGATAATGTAGCTTCCTGTTAGTGGAAAAAAATTCAAAATCAGTTCAGTAGATCCAGAGATTACCCCCTATAACCTTACAAACTCACAAACTTTACCTCTATATAATATTATAATATAGCGTGTAACAGAAAGGGTATAGTCATATAGAAGACTGTGGTACGGACCATCAAACTGAACAACTTTCTCTATGGGACCACCATCGTAAGCGTAACAAAATAATCGTATCGTATAATATTATAAGGTTAGTATACAGGCTGTCGTTTTGCATCCTGGTCAAATTCAAGGAAAGAAAGAAAGAAAGAAAAAATATTTATTTGTCGCAGGGACATGACGTGCAACATACAAAATGATAAAAACAAAAAAAACAACAATAAACAACAAGGAACACCAAGGAGTAGTATACTAGTGATTCTCGACCCAAATCTATAATAAAAAGGGTAGTTTTTAATTTTTTAATTTTTTATTCTCTAGTTTTTCAAGTACTGTATAGCGCGACTGCTGCCTCGAAAAGCACGTTAAGCTGTTGGGTCTCTGCTGGAATTCGTAGATCTTTGACAGTCGTTACAGGTATGCCGAAAGTGTGACAACCAGTCTTATAAGGGGCATCGTATTACCTAGTACTAACTGGGTTGTGGAGGTGAGATAGGCAGTCGCTCCATGTAAAATAGTCTTATCCTGTTAGACTGGAAGCTGACCCCTACATAGTTGGGAAAAGGCTAGGCAGATGATGATCGCGCGATTGCTGAGCATGAAGTGAACTGAAACCCCGACTAGGTCGTACAAGGTGTTGAAATCGATATTCAATTGAACCCGCGTGAAATTGCTTGTTGTTTGTAAATTGTAACAACGCCATGTGCCCGTATGTTTGAAACTAAAACTAAACTAGTATTGACAATACTCTGTTTATTTACAAACATACGGATAAATAAACTGGGTATATTTGTGGGAAATATGGGAAACGGGCGCATAAAATACGAACAAAAAAACAAACCTACAATTATATTAGACTAGCGACCCGCCTTGGCTTCGGACGGGTGCAATGTAACAACATATAAAACTTCCTCTTGAATCACTCTATCTATTAAAAAAAACCGCATCAAAATCCGTTCCGTAGTTTTAAAGATCTAAGCATACATAGGGTCGGACAGCGGGAGCGAGTGAAGCGACTTTGTTTTATACTATGTAGTCATTAATATCCAGAATAAAATATGGTATATGGTGGTATGGTATATTTTATACCTTACTCAAAGTCCCAGGCTACCTATACATTTTTTTCATTTTTTTTTCGTATGGGAAATCATCAAATAACCCCTCCCGCTCTGGGCTGAGCAGGAGGGAGTGTCAGACTTTTACTGACTAAAACCATCCATGTTCCTTCCTTTGCCCTTTGTGTTCCAGGGCCGCGGTATCTCTTTCGAACAGTCCCGCAACCCTGGCAGGCATCGGTCCTTCGGACCCCTTCCTGTTTACTGACTCTCTTTGAGGCGCGCGTGGAACACGAACGCGCCGTCGACACGGCCTGTCGTCATAAGACGGACGGCGAGCTAGCCCATAGCTCACCGTCCACAGGCCCGCGAGGCTACCTATCTTACGAACATAATAAAGTAACATAACATCACGCACAATTTACGAAAAGTTAGGCGTATAGATGCATGTAGCCATCCCACCCACACCCACATTTCGCCAGTTATGTTAAAACTAAATACTATTGCTATCAACCGGGCACAAATCCAGGCGCCGTGGCTGCTACGAGAAATTCCTGATGGAAAAACCTAGCGTAGGAATCGAACCCAGGACCTCATGTTCAGCAGTCGCACTTGCGACCACTAGACCAACGAGGCAGTCATAACAAATGACTGAACTGATTTAGTAGTCAAAGCACTTTGTTTAGGCACAAAACAGTCAAGCCAAACAAACAGACACACAGAATTAATTTCGCATTTATAAGACACTAGCGACCCGCCCCGGCTTCGTACGGGTGCAATGTAATGCATATCCTAACCTACCTCTTGAATCAATCTATCTATGAAAAAATTCCGCATCAAAATCCGTTGCGTAGTTTTAAAGATCTAAGCATACATAGGGACAGACAGCGGGAAGCGACTTTGTTTTATACTATGTAGTTATGATATGGATTCTTTCCCCTGATATAGGAAAAATTCTTCCCCACATTTTCCACTGCTCCATTTCAAAACTCGAACTACTTAAAATTACCAACTCCATCAGAAACTTTTAAGGGCGATTTAAACTTAGCCGCCATAAATCTGCACGTTGTTGCGATGATTCATAAGCTAATAACAGTAATTCATCACGCTACGTCGGTGGCGGATAATAAACGGAGCTGCGAACGAGTGCGGCAAAGTGTAACTCGACCCTAACGAGTGAACAAACAAACTTGAGTTGTTTAGTGCTACTTGAGTGAATGTGAGGTCAATATTGTAAATTCGAGGTTGTAAGTTTGTTGTCCTTGCTTTTGTGTCAATCAACGTTTTGCAGGTTTTCGAATTGATGAGTCTTTAGGGTTCTGTAGGCAAAGTTTGCCATCGGAGCCCTATTATTATGACACCGCTGTCTATCCGTCTGTTTATCACAAGGCTGTATCTTTTAAACTGTAATAGGTAGGCATATTAAATTTTCACAGAGTGTGTACAAATTTTAGGTTATTTAAAAAAAAAACAGCTGGTTCATATAAAATTGTGATACCTACACGGTCAAAATATATGGAACAGCAGATTTTTTTTTTAAATTACCGATGGAAAATTTATATGTGGCTGGTTCACAATAAATAAATAAATATCGCTGGACATTACACACAGCGCCATCTAGGTGCCACACTAAGCAACGAGGCTTGTGTCGTGGACACCAGATAGTTGATACTACTACATAGATACTTTGTGAATACATACTTATTATACATATAAACATCCATGACTCGGAAACAAATGTCCATGCTCATCACACAAACATTTGCTCCTACCGGGATTCGAACCCGGGACCCTAAGAACGTAAGGCAGCCTCGCAACCGCTGCGCCATCCGGGTCTTCAAACAATGGTCGTTATACAATGGTGTACTGAATACGTTGTAACCTTTTTAGTGTCGGTATCCCTTTCACCAGACACGTATTCATAATAGGCTGTTGTTTTATCTGCTCAAGAATGATGGTTACAGAGACATTCAAATATTTATGACCGATAGACGGGACAAGACGACGAGAATCGTGATCCCATACTTGTTACTACTTGGTAAAAAATCGTTCTATCTATTGTATTATGGGCCGCTGGTCAGGTAACATTCATGTGTCAAAATCGCAAATGTTCGATATTAAAATTTTTGTATGAAAATATTCCCAATGTCCGCTTTATAAGTCTTTTAAATCTCTTTGGATGATAGTCCATAAATTATGTAACACACTTCTGAGTTGGCTTTTCAACAGTTTGTTCTGCAGTTGTTTGATACGTTATTTCACGTCGGGCGGATCCACGGTTTTCATACAAGCCAAAATGCGACGTGAAATCCGCTTCACTGCCCGACTGCGCGGACAAGCGGTGTCGTGTGAGAACCGACTATATTGTTGTAGAACAGGTGGCCTACCATGACGTCTTAAAGCAGGAGTAATTCCAGTGTGGGCCTGTATAGCTCTTTCTCTTTCCCACACTGGAATTACTCCTGCTTTAAGACGTCATGGCAGGCCACCTGGTCATGTTTGTAATATTCATGATTCAACAAATTTTTGCAGTATTGTCAAAAATAATTAAACGCTTGTCATAACAAGTGTACATGTAATTCAACTTCGTAATTGGTCGCTGACAGAAAACACAAAAAATGCGCAATTCCACTACCATTCGCAAAACGTTCATAGCGCAATACATCAAATTAACAACAGACAATGACAGATAACGATCTAAACACCATTTGCACGAATAAAACTCTGTTTAAAACGAATAAATCAAAGCAAAATACATTTAAAACGTAACATATTGTATGAAACTTTAAACATTTGCTCTCATTATTAATTAACAAGATTATATTAAATGCGCGCGCATTTTTTGGCAGCCGGCCATCTTGGATTGTCTGCGATTGATATCTTGTGTTCGGAAGGAAGTGATTTATTTTTGGGTACGATTGAGTGTGTGGATGCCTTAACAAGGTCGGCGGGCTATCAATGATTTTTGGAATGCGTGTTTTGTAATTTATAAATGTATACTGGGTGATTTGTTAAGGCGTGAGTTTATATACACTCGCATTTGAACAAAATGATTCGATAAACGTTGACAATTGTTTTTTTTTGTAATATACACGGTCCACGGTCTTGTCCTAAGTAAACTATAGTTGTAAGTGGCTATTCTTTCTATTTCGTGTGGTTAGTGCCAAACTTGGTGTCCGATTTTGTATGCCGCCCATGGGCCTCTGACTTGGCTTTACATGCCGTCGAGAAATATCTCTCAGGTATGCTGGTTTGGTTTCCTCACGATTCGGTTTTCCTTTCACAGAAGCAAGTGCATCCCAGCATCTCAATAATCAGAGGTTCGTGGGGTTAGAACTCGAGACCTGTTACTTGGCAATCAGACGGTCACACCAGGCTATCACTGCTGATTTAGTGGTGGCTATAACTAGTAGCTATTTAAGAGACCGAGTGTAGTATCTTCAAGTGGCCGGAGCGACCACATTAGAAGAGCCACTTCAGAGCGAGTATCTGTTACATACACCACTTGGTAACGGACCGGCTAGCAGACATCTTATGCTTACTACATTATCTAAACACACATGATACGACTATGTTACAACGTATTCTTTGTCCTACTCTTAGCTATTTTATTTTTTAAAAGGTATTTATTTGGAGAAAAGGTATCTACTACTATTGGACTGAGCATGCGGTCCTGGCTTTGATTCCCGAGTAAGGCAAAGAGTACTAGATTAATTTCTGCCGCTACTTAACAAAAAGCATTACTCGCCTGATTATCGCCTTTTTCGAAGATGTGAGAAGATCAGAGGGACTAACTTGACATTCTATCAGTGAAAATAATGCGCGGTGGTGGAAACTATTCTTATTCATTCTTATTCTTTATTGCACACAAAATATAAAAGTAGGACACACAAAATTACAATATATAACTTATGTACAACGGCGAGCTTAACCCAGAATTGGGTTTTCTTACAGCAAACCTTAGTTTGATTGTGAGATTTGCGAATGAGGATAAACCTATGTGCACAAACGAACATTTTAAAACTTAAATTTACTTATTTTTACTAAACTAATACATAAAATATAATAAACGTAATACATATATATATATAGATAGATACACAATATACTATATATATACTATTATCCTGTTGACAGGAAATGTTCTCTTATTCTTTTCTTGAACACATCTAACGAAGGGCTATCCCGCAAGGAGTGTAGAAGCGAATTCCAAAGGCGCACAGCCCGAACAGTAAAGTTAACAGTAAACTACTACTGGATTGGCAGAGGCAAGCTACTGAAAAGTTGTTGAAAATCGCTTTGAAACTGATTAATACTTGTCCATTTGTTGTGTGTTTGTTTTTGTTGTGTAAATGTGGTGTTGCCCCACAAACGATGCGACACTTGATATCGTGTCCTGTCCTGTTGCTTGCACGTCACTGGAGTTGATGGACGAAAGAGCCAACACTTTCAGTAGCGTCCATCAAATAAACAAAAATATAAAGGGTGTAACAAGACCCATAACGAAGCCGAAAGGTAAAGGTTCTCCCAGTCATTGCGATATTTTTTTGTACTAGACTTTACCGGGGAACCTTCTCGGTACGGAGATACGGGTCGAAGTTCCAACTTTTTCACAACTTTTTATGTTTTGAGTGCGTTACATTGAGTCCTACCGTAAAACGTGATTTTTCAACCCGAAAAAAAAAAGTCGTTTCCCAGCAATCATTTTAGCGTTAAGTTACTTAGTTTGATGTATGTACATAATGCTTAGTTGACGGCTTCGTGAAGGATCTGTTTACACCCTGTATACATAAAATAAAGGGAAATAATACACACACACAACACGATTAATGATATAATATTTTTTTTATTATTGATTAATTTTGGACTGATTCAATTTAAATTGTCATCGACATTCCAAGAAGAAGAAGTTGTATATTTCATCTGATATTAATCAGTTTTACCAATTTTGCCTCTCCATGATCATAATACAGGTAGTCCTCCTCATAGTTTACCGTTTAACTTTAACTAACGAGATTTCGAGTTTCAAAACTAAACCAGTGGAGCGGAATCTCCATAGTTTACATTTTACCATAACTATGCACTATACAGTTATGTGAACTTTAGTTCTATCTAATAATAATACAGTCAACTGCACCTCAAAGTTAACTGCAAATCATGGCGATATCAGACGCTTCACTCGAGTAAACAGTTCACTTGGCTTACTGACTGTTTATTTTTGTTTTATTCGATTTTTATACAACACCGATAAAATTATACAGGAAAGAACGTTCATTTGTTTTATTCATTTATTTTTCGGTCATTCCGTAGACGAAATAATTATTTTTTCGATTTCGACACATTTTGTGTTCTGACTTCAGACGTTATGTGTTCAAGTGAGAGATAAAAGGCGACAGTGAACAGAAAGTGAAGTGTCTGACATCGCTTTTACTGCAACGAAATAAAAACTGCCTTGTGGGTCGAGTGGTCGCAAGCGTGACTGCTGAGCATGAGGTCTTGGGTTCGATTATCAGTTTGGGCAAAGTGTTACTGAAGTTTTCGATCAGGAATTTCTCAGCACCAACCACGAAGTCTGGCTTTGTGCCAGGTTGGTGGGAATAGGCTCGTATTGCATGGGATTTAAATATAACTGGTAAAATGTAGTGGGTACTATTAGGTACACCTCTGCCAAACCCTTCGGATTACGTGCTTGATGTTATATTTATTTATCTGAAATAAAGGCTCTGTTAATATCAAGTTGTTACTCGGGGATGCTGTTGTCTGTACGCCGATGGTGACGTCCGGCTCTAAACTATGTTAAGGAGGGGAGGAAGGGGGTGAGGAAGGAGGGAAGAGGGAGAGGCATAACTACTAATTAATACCTTGCAGGTATAAAGACAGATTTAATAATTTATCCGGGACATGCTGAGATTCTTTGTAACGTTCTTCTTCGAGTAGATTTTGTCTTATAAATGCAGTGTTTGACGAGTCTTTCTAACTTGTTCATTATGTTTTACAATAATTATACGATTTGGTAGGATATAGATTATAAAGCAGGATGAAAACAAAATAAAAAATGTTTCAACCGAGACAATAAATATCTCATCTCTGAATCTGGATTTGTTATCTTATTACAAATTGAGAATTCAACATAGCTTGCAAAATTAACCTATGCCTAGGGTGATAATCGGTGTGTTTTTGTTTTATTTCCAATTTAAATATATTCCATTAACATCATTCTTCTGCCCTTATCCCAATTTATTTGGGGTCGGCGCAGCATGTCTTTTTCTTCTCTATTACTCGTCATTTCAGCTGTCACCTCCTTTCTAGCCATATCATCCTTTACACTGCCATCCATTGTTTCTTCAGTCTTTTTTATTCTCATAGCCATCTACAGTCATAGTCAACAAATTCTGCAGTAAATTTTCCTCATTCCTCCTCATCACATCTCCATACCGCGATAACAGATTACCACACTACTTTTCAGTCACAGGCGCCATTTTCAGACTTCCTCTTATGTACTCAATCCTTGTTTTACTATCCACAAATGCTACTTAAATAATTAATCACTCTTGATGCGCTTTTTTTGTCCTTCATTGATGATGGCCTAAGAGGCCAAGCAGGTAAACTTCTTATGAATCATCATTCTGATCAACTTTGTTGGGGCCGGCTTGCAGTCTAACTGGATTCAGCTGAATACCAGTATTTTACATCGAGCGACTGCATATCTCACCTCCACAACCCAGTTAGTACTGGGTAATACGGTACCCCTTGGTAAGACTAGTTGTCAGATTATCGGCCCACTGACTACATTGTATTGACTGTCGAAGATCTGCAAATGACAGGCGGGACCACCGGCTTAACAAGCTTTGCGAGGCATGGAGGGAACTCGGTGTGTAATGAAAAGTGCATTAACAGTAACGATAGTTGAATGCTGTCCACAGCCCGTTAGTGAGCGAGGCACGTGTTCGTGGACTGATTGTTAACGATTATATTCTACAGGTTCTAATTGAGAATTAATGAATGAGCTACCTCAAGCAATACGCGTGTTGCGACAGTAACTGCGGAAACACAAATGATGGGTATAGCTTAGAGCATGCCACGCGTCACCGCGACGCGACGGTACTCACGCGAAAGAAACAAGTGAAAATACGCGTGATGACTGACGCTATTCGTGTCGTCCGAGATCGTGAACAGTGCGTAAAAACTACGTCAAATGTAAATAAATACGCAGTCTAAAATAAGGAGAAACACTAAAGTGTGTCTCTTGATTTTGTTCTTTATCTAGCCGTTCTGTGTCAACCCTTTTAATGAAAAGTGCATTAACAGTAACGATAGTTGAATGCTGTCCACAGCCCATTAGTGAGCGAGGCACGTACGTTTGTGTTCGTGGACTGATTGTTAACGATTATATTCTACAGGTTCTAATTGAGAACTAATTGTGGTGGATTAAACCATAGTGAATAGTAATACCCGTATCTACAAACAAGTCAAAGCGATTACTAGAGTAAAAGTAATTACTGCATGAAATTTGAACTGTTTCGTTGACGGTTTTTACTTTGTTCAAATTCTTGCCTCGTCATCAGCCTACAGTAGTCCACTGCTGGACATCGGCCTCCCAATTGCACGCCGTTTAACTCGATTCTCAACAACTCTCATCCAGTTGCTACCAGCCACCCTGAGAAGATCGTCGCTCCACCGAGCCTGAGGGCGTCCCACCTTACTTTTGCCGATTCGCGGTCTCCACTCAAGAACACGTCTACCCCAAAGGTCATCGTTTCTGCAGCTAATACTTATGCTCGAGCGATTACTTTAACTTTACTGTAGATACAAAAGAGAGTTTATAACCTACTTGATCGTATGATTTTGATGTATGTAGCTAATGATGTTCTCTGAGTGCGGATATAAATGTGAAATGTGGCAATTCTGTCGGCCTTCTTACCACTTTTCCTGTTGACAGTGATTCGGAGGAATTTTCACGGTCTGTAATTCTTTCCCCATTTGGTTATGTACATACTTTTATTATTATTTTAATTCTATTTATAGTTTGTTAATAATGAACATGCGCCAATTTAATTTAATTAAATGACCTCATTAATTGTGTGTAATAAAATATTTTGAAAAGGACTTCGATACGATTGGCATGCTTAGCCATAACGAATCATCGGATACTAGATTTCATAATGATTTCTGTATATTAGTTTCAGTGAACAGTCTAGCATTCTCATTACGTAACCACTTCTGATAACAATCGCTTTCACATACAGCGCAATGGTTATTGGTAAACTGTCAATTTGAAAACAATTGTTATTAGGCTTATGTTACGCTATTAGACTACTGATTATTAAGACTTGTTGTCGTTGTTTATCTATGTTTGTGTTTGGATACTTTTAGAGTTACGAGATAAAGTAACGACTTATTGTCGGGCCTTAGCTGCATGTCCTCCCATACTTAAGTACTAACTTAATAACATTGTAAAACCAAATAATTTAAAAAAGTTACCATGGCTTTTCTTGACGGTTTATAACTAAAGGCCCATGTAGGCCTATATGAAATAAAACATTTTGCTTTGAAGCAGTTTTTGAGTCTAAAAATTTAGGCCTATTTATACTAATATTATAATCTATACTAATACTCGTATTATGAAGAGGTAAAGTTTGTGAGGTTGTAGGGCAGTAGGGGGTAATCTCTGGATCTACTGAACCGATTTTGAAAATTCTTTCACTAATAGGAAGCTACATTATCCCCGAGTACCATAGGCTATATTTACAACATGCCTGTGGGATAATTTCCGACCAAAACGCGAGCGAAGCCGCGGGAAACAGTTAGTTTGAAATAAAACATTTTGAGTCTTAAAAATTTGCTATAGTCAACGTTTGTATATACTATTCATACAAAAGTTTATGGGAGCAGCTTCAATAGCATAAAAAATAAAACCAAAACAGTCTTACAAGGATTTTTCATTTAACCCGAAACCTCGACATATTACATGTAATTAATAATGTTTGTAATTAGGGAAGTCATTAATTACCCCCGTTTCACCCCCTGATGCTCCCAGGGGGAGGGGGGAGGTACGTTATGAGCTAAAGACTTTTATGTATGACATATTTTATTCAGGGTTATATGCTATATGAGTTGACAGACCGCATTGCTGGGGTTGAGATATTAATGTTGCCGCATTCAATGCATCATTATTACTCATCATGGTGCAGTGCGGTTGTAACCCAAGAATCCGAATTACGAGATTTTTAGGCACTCCATTCCTAAACCCTGAAAATAATACTGCTAAGTCTTGTCAGCATCATTCGCCTGCCCTAATCCCAATTTATTTGTGATCAGCGCAGCATGTCTTCTTCTTCCATACTTCTCTTTTACACGTCATCTCAGCAGTCACCTACTTTCTAGCCATATCATCCTTCACACAGTCCATCTATCGTTTCTTTGGTCTTCCTCTACTCTTATAGCCATCTACATTCATACTCAACATTTTCCTCAGTCTAGTGAAAAGTACACCAAATAACATGGTACGTTCGTAAGACACATCCAGAGCTCAAATCACAGAACAGTAAGTAGTTGAAGTTTATAGTGGCCCTTCCGTGTACTAAGAAAGGATTTGGCGAGGAGTTAAAAATTGAATGAAGTTTCTATGAAAGATCTAACAACTTAGATAAAGAGGAAACTACTTCTTTAGGCAAATAAAAATGTTACATTTTCCAAAACTGCTATTAAGTAGAAAAAACTGCTTAACATTGCACCTTTTCAATATAAGCACAAAAGAGACACACCCACAACACATACAAAAGAGATTTCAACCATAGAGAATAAATTGTGGCCTTCGCGAGACAGACACGGTAATTTCTATCAAATTTACGCACACGTAAAACATTACGCAAAAGATTATTCACACAAGTCTTCGAAAAGTATAACCTACAGAATATAAAACACAAAGAACGTGGTTATATGCCCACACTTAAATATTTCACGAAGCCAACATATCCGTTTTAAAACTCCATTTTTATTCATATAAAATTAATGCTTTCAACATCGGAAACTTTCGGCAAAGTTCGGGCTGCGATGCGGGCGAACTTCGAGATAGGGATGTCCAAAATTGTTATTACTCCTTCTTCGTTGAAATATACGGAAGTATATTTTGTTAAGGCCCGCTTGTGGAGAATATAATTTTCGGTTTTATTTCACTTTGTAAAGTTGTTTCTTGGGTGTAATTTGTAATGCGAAGGGTTTAAGATCGTTCCTGTTTGTTGAATTTGGAAGTGTATTGTGATGGTACTTTGGTTTATATTCTTCTACCCCAGCGGATCTGGTGCAATCATGAAAGTGTTATATTTTTTTCCACACAGATATAAACAATTCCTATCGGGTTTTATTCTGTATGTTGTCTAACAACTACAAAAATAAAAACCCATAGTGAATTACAGTTCAGAAAAATAACAGTAAAAACTTCGGTACCAACTCAGAAATTTTGACTATACGGCTTACCAATCTGTTCCTTTCTTGTTTCAAACCTCACTATTTTGTGCTATTTTTTACCGTTATTATTACAAAGCTAAAAATAATTATTATGCCACTTCCAAACAAAATAATATTTGGTTTTATCAATTAATAAGACACCACCTTCATTAGGGAAATGAAATGAAAAACGGGATACCGTAAGTTAAACTATAGTAGGTTTCTGAGGTTACAAATTAGCAGAGAAACAAATAATGATTTTAGTTTCGAGCAAGCTGTTCCATTTTTCAGAAAAGCCACACAATTTATTTTGAAAGTGGCGCTAAAATGGTTTTGATCATTATTCTTAACAAAAATATTATATTAATCCTTAAAGAAGCTGATATTAAAGAAATGTCTTTGATCTTAATTATTTTTTTTGAATAAAAACATTAACGATTGATCAATTAAATTCTTTGTCAAAGAAAATCTTTGATCTACATAATGAATTTTTAGAAGATGGATGCTATAAACATATGACAGTATCAAGATGGCCGCTTTGTACTGATTGTAAAGAGTCTAATTTATCATTGCTTTGTTATTGTCTGAAGGTAATAAGTGATGGAAGGAGTTACAGGCGTATGAGATATTTCTGATTGTTTCTAAATTTATCAGCATCTCATCTACCTAGCCTTTTCCCAACTATGTAGGCAGCTTCCAGTCTAACCGGATGCAGCTGAATACCAGTATTTTACATGGAGCGACTGTCTATCTGACCTCCACAATCCAGTTAGTACTGAAAAAATCAATACCCCCTGGTAAGACTGGCCGTCAGATTTTCGATATTTTATTTTACTCTGTCACCTTGCTTTTATTTTACTTTGTCCATCTTGCGCACGTTGACCGTAATTACTGCATCAGCGAGTGGAGTTTGCATTCTTGGCTGATTTTTCGCTAAGCTTCTTGCCATTAATACTACATATAGGTAAAAACAAACCATATCTAAATACCTAACGGCAATAACGATCATGGAATAGTTAAAAATGTATTCAATTAACTAAAATCTTCAAAACGCTCAAAGCGTTTGTGGAAATACGAAACGCTTCTAAAGTGAATATAACAAATAAAATAAATATCGCTGGACATTACACACAGCGCCATCTAGGTGCCACACTAAGCATTGAGGCTTGTGTCGTGGACACCAGATAGTTGATACTACTACATAGATACTTTTTGTTTGTAAATACATACTTATTATACATATAAACATCCATGACTCGGAAACAAATGTCCATGCTCATCACACAAACACTTGCTCCTACCGAGATTCGAACCCGGGACCCTAAGAACGCAAGGCAGCCTCACTACCGCTGCGCCATTCGGGTCGTCAAATATCACACGGCTATACCATTTTCTGATTTTATAATCCAGACTAGCTGCGGTTTGTATTACAAATAGGAACAACAACATCACATCACACATGTAATCCTCGAAAGGCAGAAGTGTACTTAATAGTACACCCACATTTCGCCAGGGGCGAGTCTATTGCCATCAAACAAGCATAAATCCAGACTCTGTGGCTGATACTGAGAAATTGTTGAAAGAAAAACCCAATAATACTTTTTCCGACCCGGGAATCGAACCTAGGACCTCATGCTCAGCAGTGGCAACCAATCGACCAACGAAGCAGTAAAAATAGAGTCTAAAATAAAATTCTGTCTAGAAAGCATGGCTACCAATTTGAACATAACGTAATTCGGATAAATATCGCAATTATGGAGAGACAGGGAAATTGCATACACGCCATCTGTTCGTGTTACTTATAATTCTACCACTCATCATCCTAAGACGTAGATCATAAGAACAGGCGACGATATTATGCCCATCTCTTTGCCTCTCCCTTTCATTTAGTCCATTATATACCCATTACGTGGTCATCTCCGCAGGTAATATACTCAAAGTAGCTACCTACATACACAATTGTAATACAAAACTATCATAGTTGTCTAGAACTTGGAAATTCGTCTTTTAAATTATTGATTTTAAACACCACATGTCAGGGATATATAACCAATTCTCTATCGTAAAAATGAATGAGAATTTTCCTGCAAGTAGTACGTACCTTAGATAAAGAAGGATAAAAGAAAAAGAGCGGATATTCAGTTCATAAGAATTGCCCTGTGCATAGCGCAGCGGCCAATAAATCCCTTTTAGCGATGCATTAGGTCAGGTTTCTTTTACCTTGAGTAAGTCGTACCTGTTCCAGATTATATTATGGTTTTTAAACAAAGAAGGTTAGGTTAAAAAAAAAAAAAAGTATCTATGTAGTATTATCAACTATCTGGTGTCCACGACACAAGCCTCGTAGCTTAGTGTGGCATCTAGATGGCGCTGTGTGTAATGTCGAGCGATATTTATTATTATAAATTTTCATAATGGAGTTACTTAGGTGGAAAGACATGTTGAATTTCATTTTGTACGAACATACAAGAGAATAACCGTCCAAGTGCTAGTCGGACTCGCGCACGAAGTGTTCCGTACCATTATCTAAATAAAAACACGTTTGTTGTACGGGAGCCCCCCTTCAATATTGATTTTATTCTGTTTTTAGTATTTGTTGTTACAGCAGCAACAGAAATACATCATCTGTGAAATTTTCAACTGTCTAGCTATCACGGTTCATGAGATAGCCTGGTGACAGACAGCCAGACAGACAGACGGACAGTGGAGTCTTAGTAATAGGGTTACGTTTTTAACCCTTGAGTACGGAATTCTAAAAAGCACACACGCTAAATACATACATTAAGAAATATATAAGCTTTAATCAAATAATGCTTTCTAAATAACTACACACAAAGCAAATTATGGTTTTTTCATTATGCTGTGCGAATGCAGGGTGGGAGAGAGACAAAAAAAAACACTTTTCTTTTGTATTCATGTTTGTTTTGTTTAGCCTGCGCACATACTTATTATCTTTTAGTGTTTATTATATTTCCTATAGTTCTTTATATTATAATTCAAGTAGGTACTGTTTGTTGTATCTTATTTAATTTAATGTAATTCAATATTTACGCTATCTTGGCTTCCGTACGTTTTTTCACGGGTGACCACTGAAAACCAGCGCTGTGCTGTGGGCCCCCCATAGCACAGCATCATGCTGAGTGGTAACCTGCTTGTCGCAGTCACGACGTGCAAGCTGTTAATTTTGTATTTATTTTTCTTTGTACCTATATGTCCTGTGTATTTATAATATTTGCTATGTATTGAATGATTATTGTTAATTTATTTCTTGTACGCACGTCATGTACCTGCGACAAATTAACATTTTTTCTTTCTTTCTTTCTGTGTTTCCCATCTTGGCTAACGAAAAAAAAGCTACAAAAATCACTTTTCATCACTTTTTCTTTTATTTTTTTATTCATGTTTTGATGATGCTTGAAATTTTTCACTTTACTAAGGAAACGTCTTTTTTAGTTATATTAAGGACACTTTTAACGTGCACGTTATGTTACATCGTTCTTACATAATGTACCATCTGAATATGAATGATGTAACAATGGTTTTTGTAACAATATTCTGATTTAAAAGAGTGTCCTTGGAGTTTCTTTCCTCTCCATAGAGATCTACGCTTTGAAATAGGCACTTCAGCACTTTCACAGTTATTATGCCTTGTGACTGGGACTGTAGTTTCCTTTTAATTGTTGTTTTTGTTTCGGCACTTCAAAAGTGGCCGTAACTGGCTTATTTGAAATAAATGATTTTGATTTGATATTATTCATCATCATTTTGATGGATAGAGTGGGACAGGAAGGCCAAAGAAACGATGGATGGATTGTGTGAGGAATGATATGAAAGAGAAAGGAGTAAATGATGCCGTGACGTCTGATAGGGGAGAATGGGAGAAAGAAAACGTGTTGCGCCGACCCCAAGTAGAATGGGACAAGGACTGGAAGATGATGATTATCCATTATCCAAAAAACCTATTCACCTCTTTCATAACACAAGAAAGAAGGAAAATTGTGTTTCTTCGGCACTTTAAATTTTGCACAAGACCAACTAAAATAAAATGTTGCGAATCTTAATCATAAAACAACAACAACAAATCGATTTACGTGCCCATTAATAAAACAGACAATAATATAAAGCAAAAATGATAAAATCGAGAAATGTATAAAATTGGTAACAATAATAAAATTACAGAAAAGTGATAAATTAGGAAAAAATATTAAAGGGTAATAAATGATATAATTTATAAAATTAAAACCTCCACAATCAGCCCCGCCAACAATTCCCGCCCGTGTGTTTCCAGTATTGTCATTATATTCTTACCAAGCCGTATTAAGCAATAAACACTCAAATAAATTCCACCGTACTCGTGTTTGTTCATTGCTGATCGTTCTGATCAAAGTTCAGCTGGTAACTACGCGTAAGCACACAATATTGTTGCGTGTGTATCGCAATGTTATGTTGTGTAGGGATGGTTTTCAGTAAGTTTCAGATTAAGATTATTAGATACTAGGTACTTATTATGTTGTTTTCTTTTATATTGGCTGAGAAAACTAGCGATCTGTATATTTACGTTGTTATTCGTTGAGTCATCATCGGCCTAAACTTTTAGTAACTATGTTGGGGTCGGCTCCCAGTCTAACTGTATGCAGCTGAATACCAGGGGGTTTCCAGTGATTCCAGTGTGCGAAAGAGATAGAACTGTACAGGTCGTCTAGCGCCATCTCTTTCCCACACTGGAATTATTCCTGCTTTAAGACGTCATGGTATAAGCTCAGTACCTATTTTACTAGTTTTTATGTAATGAATGAGATGATGAGAATGAGAAAACTTGGTTCTCAAATTTTGACGTTACGGTAGTCGTGCTTGTGAATTTTAACTAGATTTAGTACCTAATTCTGTCAAAAACCTATTTTAGGTTTTTGAGGAAATCGTAATTGCAGAAAATTTATACTGTTTACTATTTCAATAATTAGATATTTCGCCAACGCGGATTATGATGCTACGATACTCTACGATATAGTGCGTCAAAGATGTCTGCGGATAGACTTATCGATGGTTTTGTGGCCATCATACGTAAAAGAAGCGCTTCCCTGTTTACTCGTCTTCGTGGCAGTATCAACACTTGATATCTTGAGTGTTTTCTCAGATAGATGGAAGTCTACAATACTACGACATTGACTAATAACTTACTACTAACACTAGTTATTAAGACCATTGTTACTAACACTATGGGCGTAACCCAAAATAAATGCTTATTATTAATACTAATATTATAAAGAGGTATTGTATTGTATAGCGGGCTGGTGTCCGCAACTCCACGTCTAAGCGCGTATTTTGCGTGCGGTTAGAAAGAGGTAATAGTATGTTTTATAACGAGGGACTAAACGAAGCCATAATATACCAGAGGTGGTTTGGTCAATGAAACCGAGGGTATATTAGGTTGGCGTTTAGTCTCGAGGTGCAAACTGTACTTTTCACTTTAAAGCTATGACTAATTAGGGAAACAGTGAAGGAATAAATCATTGGTATCGAATTACTAAACTTACTTTAAGTGAAAAAAACGGCCAAGTGCGAGTTAGATTCGTGCACGCAGGGGTCCGTACCATGTGGGCCTGTGGACGGTGAGCTATGGGCTAGCTGGCCGTCCGTCCGTCTTATGACGACAGGCCGTGTGGACGGCGCGTTCGTGTTCCACGCGCGCCTCAAAGAGAGTCAGCAAACAGGAAGGGGTCCGTAAGGACCGATGCCTGCCAGGGTTGCGGGACTGTTAAGAGGATGGAGGAGGAAGGAGGGGACTGGAAAGAGATACCGCGGCCCTGGAACACAAAGGGCAAAGGAAGGAACATGGATGGGTTTTAGTCAGCAAAAGTCTGACACTCCCGCCTGCTCAGCCCAGAGCGGGAGGGGTTATTTGATGATTTCCCATCCGAAAAAAAGGGGTCCGTACCATAACCTAAAAAAAAACACGTTTTTTGCATGGTTGGTGTGGTTCCGTTTTTACCCCTTGGGTAAGGAACCCTAAAAGGTAACTTTGAATGAAAAGGCGTTCAAGAGCTTTTAGTATTAAAGATTTTAGACAATAAGATCTTTTAAACGCGGTTTAACATTAAAAATCTGTGGAAGAACCGATTTATTTACATTTTCTACCCTTTTTTAACACGAGACAAAATCAAGTTTAATCAATTCCTCATTCAATAATTTCACCACCAAGTACTAACAAATAAGATTCTAAGTTGCTACTTAAAATCTTCAAGTCTTATAATCAGGAATAGCTCAATCCAGACCACAATCGTGAATATTAGTAAAATACGTGATAAAAAAGCACGCAACGCGTGAACTTTCTATGACATCTGACATTTCGGTGACCTCGCGCTACACTAGCGCCTCTAGCGGCGAATTCACGCGATATCCCCCATTGCTTGAAGTTACAACAGTCAAAAGTTAGAATACTCAGTTTTGCTTACTTTGACGGTTCTTACTTCGTTCAAATTCTTGTCTATTACATAAAAATGTTTGCATAAGTAATATGTTTACCTTAACTAGATATGGGTGTTAGTCCCTAGAGTTTCAAACGAAATGTTTAAATACCATCTTATCCCATTTATAAAACAAAAAATTAACAAACGCTGGCACACCTAATTCCTTCGCGTAATAAGGTAGAAAAAATAAGAGGGAGACTTAAAAATTAAAGCTCCTTGAGTTACGGCTCGCCCTAATTCAAGATTCTGACTTTAATATTTTTGTAGAGGGTGACAAATAGTCCTCGTTCCTCTTTGTCCGAGTTAATCTTTTAAGAATATTCGGGCCTGTTTTAAATTTTGCAGATTTTTGGAATAAGAAGTATTTTAGATTAATGGAAAAGGGCTCAGCAAAAAATATGGTTTTCTTCATCCATTGTAAACATCCCCTGCTCCAGTAATTCTGCACCAAGGAGTGGAATTCCTTGCCTGCGTCGGTGTTCCCGAGTTCATATGACCCCAATCTATTTAAGTCGCGAGTTAATAGGCTTCTTTTGGGTTAGCTAGTTCCATCGTCGACCTTCTCTCTGTCCTCAAGACAAGATTGAGGTCAAAAGTAGGCCCTTTTATATTAAAAAAAAGGATTCAAAATTGACGGAAATAATATTATGTTAATGTATGATACCCATAACATAGTACGTAAAAATAGTAGTATTGAAAATAGACATCGAACGGACCATTATCATCTTTTCGGAAATTGTTGAAAATTATGATAAAGACTAAGAAAATTCACGCTGCAGCAGTTTTTCTACATACCTCGTACCAATGACTTTTCAACTTAGATCACTTTAACAAGATTCGGATGCAGTTGATTGATCACTACTTTACTAGTGAACGATTGCTCCATGACCACTTAAGTTAACCGTAACCACTCAATTATTCGGGCGCTTCCGATTACTGGTTAAACATGTTTTAAGTAGGTAATCACCTACTTGACAACCAGTAAATGCTATAACGAGTTCGATGGTTGGCGAAAGCAACAAATTACCAAAAATTGGCGAAATTTACGTTTGTTTTTAAAGCGTTGCCCCCACTAGTACTTTCTCCTGTATCGTGGGTGCGTTTACAAGCATTTAAACTCACATACACAAACAGCCAGACCCAGAACAACTATCATTGTAATCTGCCTAGCCTTTTCTGCCTAGGCTTCCAGTCTCACCAGATGCAGCTGAATACCAGTATTTTACATGGAGCGACTGCCTATTAGATCTCCACAACCCAGTTAGTACTGGGTAATACGATACTCCTTGGTAAGACTGGTGTCAGACTTTCGGGTCACTGACTACCTGTAACGATTGTCAAGACCCGGAACAACTATCTGTGGGCCATACAAATATTTGTGTCGTGCGGAGATCGAGCCCGCGACACGTAGCGCAACAGTCAATTGCTTAGCCACTGCGACTACCGCGACTGTTTACAAAGATATACACAGATAAACTCACACCGTTTTCCCAAAAGGGATAGGTAGAAACTACAAAACACCACCTGCAATGATCCTTCAAATCAAATCAAATCAAAAATAATGATTTGCAAGAAAATACATACAAATTACAAGGCAAGATCGTATGTCCTCAAAGTCAAGCAAGGGCACAGCGCGTGCAGCGCCTTACATACTCCTTTCGCCTGGGCCACGTCCGTTACGTTTACACAGAGTTTCGTAGAAAACCAGTAATGGCGCCTGTGGAAGCATACTATTCCTCTAAATGCATTATTAAAACAGTAAACAAGTATTGTACACAAACACGACAGTTGCCAACAAGCAAACAAATAAATCTAGCTCTAAGTACACAGCACACGACAAACAGTAGACTCAGTAACCTAGATTTTTATTGTTATTATTTATTTATATATACGATTCTGTTATGTTAGGTTAAGTTTTATTTATGAAAGACTGGAACTTGTTACAAACTGCAGGTTTATTTTAATGTTATTTTAATTATGGTAGCTAGCGCTAGCTTATGCTTAATATACTACTGTTTGTTTTCCCAAATATAATAAATAAATAAGTAACTCTACGCAAAAAAATATTACTGAGAAAGTACATTTTTTTTGGGGTGAAAATAACTTTTAACGATAGGACGCAGTGTAACACACTTAAAAACATTGTGCATGAATAGTTTGGAGTCATGGAGGTATTTAAAGTAAAGTTATAACATTTAAAAAAAACTTGTATATAAAAAAAAATCTTGTGAAAAAAAAGAACTTAGAACTCCAATATCTCCATCTCTAACTAAAAGGTTCTAAGTATGCAAGCATCCAGAACCAAAAAAAAATCGCAATGACGTAGAGAACAAGTGCCTTTCGAAACGTACACTTCTTTAAGGGTATTTTTACACCCATCAGATTCGTGTAGAAGACACTACTCGTACATGACAATCTCATTCCTATTTTTATTTAACTGGGTATCTGACATTATTTTATGGTTACGTTTCAGACCATTTCCTCCAAGTAATGCTAAAGGTACACACTTCTTTCAACTTTTACGTCATTTCCTACAAAAGTTATTTCATTTCATGTTTTTAACCTCTTTATTCGACTTACAACTTGGGGACAACAACTTTAACCTAGATAATATTCTATTTTATTGCGACATTTCTGCTGAAGCTACCTTTGTACTAGCGTCTGAGTTATAGAAGAGCTTGGGCAGGTGCCATTTAAAAAGAACATTACCCACTTCTTGTGCGGTCGAGTAGATTGGCGAGAAAGAAAAAATACAATTTGCCAGTATTTTCTGCTTTACGATTCTGTAGAAAGCGTTTATGTTAATTGCCTGCTTTAGCTACCACGACGCTGCATGTAAATGATATGATGTCAACTGTTATTGCACTGTGAATTTTCAACTTTGGAATTGGAAAATTCAACGTTACGCTTTTGTTTAGAAGTCGCAAAATGAAGGTTTGGCCTTCATTTTGCGACTTCTAAACAAAAGCGTAATAATATGTTTTTGAAACTATATTACAAAATATGTTTTTGACAAAGTAAGTAGTTCGAGTAGTAAAAAGTAAATGAAACATAAGCTTAACTTGAGAGCAGCGGTGCCCAAGTGGTGGGGCCCCAACTTATGAGCAGTAAGTCGTGATTTCGAACCTAGGCAAGAGCATTACTTTGTGTAATTTATTTCATTACCACTGCTCTCAAAACGGTGAAGGAAAACATCGTGAAGAAACCGGCATGTCCTAAAGCCGAAAATCCGAAGACATGTGACATCTACCAACCCTACCAACCTGCACTAGTACACGCGTAGTGGATTATAGCCCATTCCCTCTCATAGAGAGGAGGCCGTGTGTCCCACCAGTGGGGACATTATAGGCTGATTAAGTAATCTTGATATGACTTATTTTAAATATCTTATCTTTTTCAGTAAAACGTCTATGTAACTGATTTATTTATAGAAATAATACTTTACTTTTCGTCCCAGGAAATTAAAAACTTCATCCACAAATAAGTACTAACCTAAACATTTGAGCTGAAAACTTCCCAAATCAGAACTCCAGCAAACTAGGAACAACACCTCAACCTAGATTCAGACATACCTATTTCAGTCCAAATCTATCTAGATTTTCAGGATGCTCAGCTCGGAACAATGTCATGACCTAAAATGTTCGCTATGACGTCAGAAGGGTGACGTAAGCCTTTCAATAGCTTGCATCGACTGCAGAATCAAATGAGATTGGTTTTCGAAGTCTCGCAGATGAGGATGTGGTAATGCATGTACTTTGTATGTACGGGTGCTGTGTTGGATGAAGTTTGGCAGTTTCGGAGCTTATTTAATACAATGGTTTTTGTTGAAAAGAAATTACTGATAGTAGAATTAGAAACTGCAAAAGTGCTGTAAAAGTGCTATTTCATTTATCTGTCTATGTTTGCTGCTTATTATTGTTGTCTTACATATCTTAATATGTAATAATGTTTACTGCGAGTCGTAAGAATCCCTAACTAATAATAATAATAAAATTCTATATTTCAACTGGCAACATTGTTACAGGCATCTTAAGATATAACATACAGATTATGTCCCACAGATAGGTCCCCTGGCTCCCAAACTAGTTTTCCACCTGTGACTCGGGAGACAGTGTTTCTCCATTAAAAAAGTCGTTATGTATGTCATAGCCTCATAGGTAACTAAAAATGTAGCGAAAAATGAAGAAAAGAAAATTAAAAAAAAGCAAATTCTTAAAAATAGATTAATTAATTTATACCAAAATCGCAATCATTGTAAAACATGAAGTGCATGATAGTGTGTTGTGAGAGGGTGTGTGTGTCTGTGTGAGTGTGTGTGTCTGTGTAGGTGCGTGTGTCCGTGTGTGTATGTGTATATATTATGTGCTGAAGGGGTGTAAAGCACTCATGAAATGTTTATGTTGGGTTTGGGGCTATCGAGTAGGGGACAGTAAATCTTGTACGTTTTCACCACGCTTTTGCATTGGTGCAAATTAAGGTTATGTATCGAAAGTAATTTGTTAATGGTGTTGTACATCTTTTGGTCGAGATAAGGGAACTGGTGTTCATCAAAAGTGGTATGGTATCTTACAGGTGGAAAAAACCATATCAGCTCGACGTTTTTTGGTAGTTTTTATTGGCACACGATGTTTTTTCAGTATACACAGCATTCCTTCTAAAGCTTATGGCTATGAACTATACGTTACTTTAGTTTGATAAGTCTTTGCGTAATTGGACATAAAGCATTATTGTTGGTTTGAAGATTGCTGTGTGTAATTATCAGTGATCGGAATAGGTAGATCTAATGTGCCTGATTTTCATACCATTTATTCATTTTGTACAATTATTGGAACTAAACGTAAACAGACATCAAAACAACTTGCGTTAAAACGTAGTCCATAAAACCAAATCAAAAAAAAAATTGTCATAAGGAACACTTTTCGTTCCTTGCTTGAACTTTAGGTACATTAGCTCTACCTATTCCGATCACTGGTAATTATAGACCAAAAGTCAAGGTAGAGATAGAGATACCGCGGCCCTGGAACGCAAAGGGCAAAGGAAGGAACATGGATGGGTTTTAGTCAGTACAAGTCTGACACCCTCCTGCTCAGCCCAGAGCGGGACGTTATTTGATGATTTCACATCGGTAAAAAAAAAAAAACAAAGGTTTCTAAGTTCATAATGACTTAACCACGAGCTAGCTGACAAATAAATAAATACTTGTCTCTAGAGCTTCTCACTTTAATACCGTGGCGGAGAATCAAGCTTGAAAAAAATAAAAAATAATAATACTTACCAGAGTGTTATGGTACTAATTTTTATTCTTATTTATTTTCAACATTGAAATTAATTTCTAAAAATGTTGCATAAACCTTACACAATAGGTTTCCTTTTATATAAAAGACACGACGTTATCTTGGCAGGCAATGTTCTTTCCTCCAAAGCTACCTTTAAACATCTTTTATTTCAAAGAATACCTATTTACAATATTTAAACAAAGGTATGTTGTCAATAAATTGTGGAAATATACTCCAAGAAAGTATACTTTAGTATAATAGTAATATTGGTTGCCAACGATTGGTGCATTGCGGTTTCCCTTTATAGACCAATTTAGATAAATGTTCGGAGTTGATTTACGTAATAGGTTTTGTACTGTGGCGTGTTTTCGATTTCGTTTTGATGGTTGCAGTTTGTTAGATGTTATTTATTGATTTATTGGGTTCAGAATACTTTGGAGTTGTCGAATAAAGTATGATCGATGAGTATTTATGTAAAGCGCTGAATATCTAAATTATTATGGCTGTTTATACAGTGCATTTTGGTTTGGGAAGTCAACCTGCACCATCATCGTTGAACACAGTTAATTTATGAAAAAAACATTAAAAGTTCGTTATTAAAAAAAAAACTTTATCTTTATCACTACATAGTATAAAACAAAGTAGCTTTCCGCTGTCTGTCCCTATGTATCCTTAGATTTTTAAAACTGCGCAACGAATTTTGATGTGTTTTTTTTAAATAGATAGAGTGATTCAAGAGGAAGGAACACATAATTTGTGCTCCTCTTGCTGCAATTTATGCAACACAGTTTTGCAAAGCCCAGTGTATGTATACCTCTAGTAAGTGTCTGTAAATGAATCTGTAATTTTATAAATACCCAGTACATACAAGTTTACTTTATTATGTTCCATCATTTTCACACCAAATAAAACTTCTTGTGAAATAGCTTATCCGTAACTCCTCGTAAAATAGTTCTTCCGGAAAAGTACCTCCACTCCTATTTCTGTCCGAGCTGCATTGCCGTATTCCGGCTTGAAGAATACTAGCGCCGAGGAAATTACTGGCTCTCAAGACTTTCAAGAAGTTTGTCTCAGAGACGGGCGCAATGTACTGCCTTGTAGGACTCCATCTCGGTAGTTGAATGTTGCAGATATAAACTATACTATAGACGAGTTTCTTTACCTATTCAAAATGGAGTTGGTTTATTTTTTAGATTGTGAATAATTCGTTTCTTCTTAGTATTGTCGATATTCTTGTTTTTTTCGAGTTGATGGCAAAAATAAATATTTAATTATGTAGTTGCCCATGTCAATTGCGTCATCAGTGGCGTTTTAAGTCGATGTTTTACATAATTATTAAAAGTAATTTAGCTTCGACAGACAACTCTGGTACATCAACGGCGTTGATAGTGGTTTCGGACAGGTCCTTCAAAGTGTCGATGCAGGTCGCATCCTGCTTAACTATTTTTGAGTTTTTCAGTAACTAAGTTCTCAGTCTTGACTCTGGATTTGAGAGTTAATGGCAATAGGCGCCACATATTGCGTTGCAAAATGTGGGTGTACCTTCAATATAGGCGTAATGTTTATGTAGTTAATACATTAAGCAAATCATTTCCTCTAATTGAACATCAAAACATTTCCGCAGATTCTTTTTTTTTTTTCCAAAAACTATAAACATCCGATTTTTTTGGAATTTCTCGAAAACATTAGTCGTTTGCCAAGTCCGCAGTTTATAGATGTGCTAACAAAATAAGCATTGAATACGTTTTGGAGGAAAACAAATCGTAAATAATGTCGTCTTTGAGAGGGCATAAACGGAGTTACACTATTACACTATTCTGTATGGGTTATATTGACAGGTGGGTGACGGGAGGGCTTTTTGCTAGGTTTTTGGCTAAGGGTAGCCTGTAACGTTGCTGTGGTAAGAGTTTAGTAGGCTCTGCGATTGCTAATTCTGCGAACAGCATAAAAAATATGCTTATTTAGCTCCCACTGCTGGCAAAAGCCTCGCCTTTCTCCTTCCAAAACTCTCTGTTTTGTGCAATTGCTGACCACGTTTGCCTTGCGACCATGACCAGATCGTCACACCACCTTCGCCGCGGTCGACCTCTACGGCGATGTCCACGCTCAGGCGTCCAGTGAGTCCTTGCTAATCGTAACTAAATAAATGAATTCTTTATTTCAAAACAGTGACAACGTTGTCAGACATAATTATCTTCATCATCATCAGGGCGTCAACATCATCATCATCAGGGCATTAACATCACTCTTTGAGGGCGTGGGTTCGAATCCCACTTCTGACACCATGTTAATAAAATACTATATAATCTATAATTATTCTTTTATTCTGTTCGTAATGCACACTCAAAGTCAATCACATTCATCATTATCTTCCAGTCGTGTTACTTGGTGTCGGCGCAACACGTTTTTTTCTTGCACTTTGTCCTGTCAGTCATAACTTCATCGTTCACTCCTTCTCGATTCATGTCATTCTTCATACAAACTGTCTCTTGTAAAGAATACCAAATTGCGGGATATCTTCCGCGATTTTCAATTATACTGAGCTTCCAATATTTAGACGCTGTTGCAATCGTCATGATCGCGGAATGACTCATCCTGAATAATTAAAAATCATGGAAGATATCCCGTAAATGACGGTGTAAGTTTAGTTATACACCGTAAAAGCTTAAAACAGTGTTTATACTTAGTTTTAAATTGAAATACATTATTAATAAGTATTCATGGCAAAGCTTTTTATCATGTCTAGAGAATCTTGGCTCATGATCCAATTATAATCCTCCTGCACATAATTCAGTAGATTAAGCTCAGGTAAAAGGTGAAACACGATATAAACTTTGCTTATTTATATTTTTGTCATGGTTGTATTCTCGTCGCTCGCAAATGGCGTAAAGCTTTATCTTCTTTGCGCTTGTTACGCTTGTCTTTGTAGCAAGAATATTGACCCGATTTCCAGTGAAATCTAGCTACGGGTAACTTTGAAGCCTGTAGAAACAAAGGTACATTTAAATCTGCAGAAAATCTGCTGTAATTTTAAGGCAGACTTTAAATAAGAGTATGGAGTATGGTATACAAAATTATAAATTGGTACTGATTTTCAGCTACATCCAGTTAGACTGGAAGCCGACCCCAACTTAAATATAATACCCAAGCGAACATAATACATAGGACCCGAGCGTTATGTTTGGGTTTTAGACCTGAAATGATAGTTTAAGGCATTTAAATAAATAGTTGAGAACTCATACATTATTTACGTTCAAACTATGCTGATTCTCAGCCGCGGCTGAGAATTCTATAGAGAAATTCTATTCCTTTCTACCCCCATAGATGAGAAGAGCGACTGAGTATTTGTATCTATTTACCATCTTACTATATGTAACTATACTTACACCAGTTAGTAGTAACGCATTACAATACTGCAGTATTTCAAGCTCTTTAACAACAAAGACGGTATCAAAAATAATTGATTCAAGCCTCAAACGTTAAGACCATTAAAATAATTGATTTACGGAATCACAAATCAATTATTTTATTGCTTTGCTTTGTTTAATGTAGGATCCATGGTTCTATTAAATGATTTCTGTTTGAAAACTGAATATCAATGCGTTACATAGGATTATAACTGGCTTGTTGAAAACTTGAAACAGAGGGTATAATTTTGTTTTAACGAACAATGGATTTGCGAGGTTAGGATGCATTTCCTGCAGTCATTCTAAATATAAGTGTGGCTTGAATTTGCGTTGCGCTGTATTTTTCTTTTATAGTCCCACAAATACCTATTTCAACTTGACAGTCAGATAGAAATATATTCCTGAGGCGTTGGCGCCGCTTAAGTAAATAAATAGCCAGTATTCTGTTAATAGTTACATTTAAACGAGAAGCTACTTGTGCAGGTACTTTGGTCAAATCCAATTCGTACCATTGACTTGTGTCCCAATCGTAGCCTACCAAAATGATTTCTTTATTTTTTTCAATAACCCGAAAGCTTTAAGACAACTTGAAGAAGATTTAACCCTTCTTTTTTTATTTATTTTTGTTAGCCTGTCATGTGTACATGTGCTGGGCAAAGGCCTCCTCTCCAGACCTCTCGATCTCGTGCGATATCTAGCCATGTTCGCCCCGCAAATAAGATTAGATCGTCACACCACCTTCGCTGCGGTCTACCTCAACTGCAATTTCCTCCATCAGGCGTCCAGTGAGTGACGATCTTTGCCCATCTCTCCCTCCATCTCACTCTCTCCTGTCTCTTTTCTAATTTGAGAATCAAAAATTAGATTTAATAGATAAATACTACTCAAAATGTTAAGCTACCTTTGGGTGCCCTTAGCGAGTGGTCGCTTAGTTTTTAAGTATAGTTTTAAGCCCCTGGCTGGAGGCCTTAGATTCATTTTTAAGGCATCCACAGGGAATAGTCCGGTTAAGCAGTAGCCAGCCTCAGAGGCTGAACTGCGAGAAGCCATCACCAAAAAAAAAAAAAAAAAATAAGCTACCTTTGATTACACCACTGTAATTTCTACATCATCGACTCAGGGTCAAAGCTTTTAAAATTAAGCCAACTAATTTACAAAGGATCGTTTGCCTACCTAGTGCAAAATCACGTCAATTAACAGCGGCTACTATCAAAAGGTTGATAAGGGTGATAAGGGTTGAAGATAACGGGAGATTTGGGGGTGGGTTTGATAAATGATTGTGTGGATGCTGAATAATTTGAGAGAGTGGCTTTCTGTGGTTCGTGGTTATTATTGAGAAATGGATTGTTGGTTTTTTGGGTGGTGAGTTGGGTTGAATGATTTTGTTGCGGGATTTTGGGATTATACAATGTGTAACAGAATAAACGCACAACCTCTTAAGGGGTCATTGTACTCATCATTATGAACAACTTTCACTATGGGACTAACCCCGAAACGCGAAAAAAAAAGCAGCTGTTCAGTACATTTTGTCGAATTATGCGCACAGAAATGTATGGGGCAGTCGATTTTTTTTTCGCGATTTCAGTTTTGGTCCCATAGTGAAAGTTGTTCATAATGATGAGTACAATGACCCCTTAAGAGGTTGTGCGTTAATTCTGTTACACATTGTATGTGAAGCTTACAAAACGTGGTTTTATATGATAGTGTTTATGAGCGTGACTGCTAATTATGAGATCTTGGGTTCGATTCCCGGGTCGGGTAAACTGTTATAGGGCTTTTCCACAGGAATTTCTCAGTAGCAGCGACGTGGTCTGGTCCGTATCCCATTGATAACAATAGGCTCGCCCCCAATTACATAGGACTTAAACATAACTAGTGAAATGTAGGTACACCTCCACCAACTAGGTACACCTATGCCTAACCCTTCTGTGATTACAAGCGTGGTATTATGTTATGAGATGTTTATGAGTATGTTAAGTCTAATGTGCCTACTGCTAGAATTATACAGTGCATGTGTCACCAGCAGAGGAGCTCGTGGCAAAATAATAACAGCCGCTCGAGTCGATCTTTAGGTTAAGCCGTGCTTGCCTAGGTTGGTCTGTGGATGGGTGACCGCCCATTACATACCGAGTTTCCTCCGTGCCTCGGAAAGCACGTTAAGCCGTTGGTCCCGGCTGTCATTTGTAGATCTTTGATAGTCGTTACAGGTAGTCAGTTACCCAAAAAGTCTGACAACCAGTCTTACCAAGGGTATCGTATTACCCAGTACTAACTGGGTTGTGGAGGTCAGATAGGCAGTCGCTCCATGTAAAATACTGGTATTCAGCTGAATACGGTTACACTGGAGGCCGACCCTAACATAGTTGGGAAAAGGCTAGGCAGATGATGATGTGACACCAGCACTTCATCCAAGTTAATCGATAAACTACCTTTCGTATCAAGAATGACCTAGGTAAGGTCTAGGTTAGGGTGGGGCTAGATCAGCAGAAAGTAGCATATCGAGTTACTGAAAATGCGTCACCGAAAGGTTACATTTGTATTTATGCAAAATTATGATTTATGTACCTACAAATAAAGGGTGTAACAAGACCCTTAACGAAGCCGAAAGCCACTTGTTCTCCCCGTCATTGCGATTATTTTTTTGTTCTAGACCATACCTAGGAACCTTCTAGTTACGGAGATATTGGGGGTCAAAGTTCCAACTTTTTTCTAAGGTTTTTTTTATACACATATTTTTAATGTAAGATTTTTAACGACCCCCGTACTATTTAATGCATTCATCAGCACAATGTTTTGAGTGCGTTACATTGAGTCCTACCGGAAAACGTGAGTTTTCACCCGAAAAAAAAATTCGTTTCTCTATCTATTACAGATCATGAAATACAGCCCGCTGACAGACGGACGGACGGACGGACGGACAGCGAAGGCTTAGTGATAGGGCCCCGTTGGTTACAATGTTTCTGTGTAAAACAAATCGAAGCTCTCGCTAGGCACGTGCGTTATTTCACGTCACTAGATACAATCACTAGTTACGCGGCATGTAACCGAATCACTAGTTTCGAATCTAGTTATAAGTAGTGATTTTTGTAATTGCGTTATTACAGTTATCTGTGATTTTTGGGTGTGAGTAGCTGAGTAGTCGTTACGTTATTCGAGCGATCGAGAAAAGAGTAGACTGTCGGTAGTGTGGATTGGTCGACTGGTTGATCATAGGTTCATATTAAACACTAATAATTAGTCATAAATACATTGAATGCAGTCAGCCCTAAGCCTGAGTAAAGTATGAAGGGAAGTTAATTTATTGGTTTAACAGTATAGCTACATACACTTAAGTAGATAGTGATTTAATTTATTTTCGTTTCATGTGTAACTGTATAGTTGGTGGAGGTATTTATACTAACAATCGCAGTAGCTGAATAAAAATAAGTAGTTACAGAAATCACTAGTTTTGAAACAGGTGACGCCGACCAAGTAACTGGTTTTGTTACGTTTCTTGAAAATGACGTAACGAACCACCTCTAGCCTCTCGCCTTCTTCCTGATTTCGTTTATGAATGCTGTATGTACTTATAAGTTAGTTCTGCTTTGGCTCAAAATAATCATCCAAAAGTTTTATGATTTGTTCGTATTTCGTCGATTCCTCTGTCGCTCGAAAGAAAAGCTCCTGTATTTCGTGACCCACGCTATTAAGAAAAATGGCTGCCTTACGCGTCTCAGAAAATCTATCGAATCCAGCCGCCGCCGTCAGGAATATTTGAAATTGTTGTTTAAATTTTAACCATTTATGAAGCAGATCTCCCTGCGAGTCTAACCGCATGGGCTCCAGCATTCTATATTCTACACCCGCCATTGTCTCTTGTTCGTCAACCGGCGGGGTCTGTGGCGTGGTCATAACGTCCTTGCCAATGTAATTTTCAAATTATCTTTCAAATTATCTTACTTGTATTTTTTTACTGCTACAGTTCTTCCGTCGGCTGCGCCATGTAATGTTTATTATTAATTAAATCACGCAGATACAATAACACATTTATTTCTTGTTGAGTACAATCTTGTGACCGGCGTGTGCGTCCACAGAGCATCTTATATATGTGCGTCTGTCACTTCCCGTAGGGCGCGTTCCCGCGTTCCCCTCATAACATCTTAAGCCTATACTTAGTGCGTTCCATTACTCATGTAATGCCATATTTTACACCCTTCGGGTACGGAACCCTAAAAACCACGTTTGACTGGGCAAAAACGATTTGAGTTTGATGTCTGCAAATGCAGTTATATTTAAGGAAAAAAGCAATTAGCTCTAACTACGAGTTGCCTAATACTTCATCGAAATATTAATTACCGAACTTTAATGAGATTAATTATTTGATGCTAATTGATTGAAAGTGTTGAATTATATGATTGGAAATACGAGAAAATTACCTTTTTGATAAATACATTATTGTAGAACATCATCATCGTCATCACTCTCCTAAGTCACAGGTATTCCTAGTTTAGGAGTCAGGGTTTCAACTTCTGTGCGCCTTTAATTGTTGAGAACTTTAGCTAGATATTAAGCATATTGTAAGGACTTGTATTAATAAAGTATTATTATTATTCTCTTGCTCTTTTGCTTATTCATTTGAGGTCGGCGCAGCATGTCTTCTTCTTCTTCCATACTTCTCTATTAGTCGTCTTCTCATCAGAGTTTGGTCTTCCTGCACTCTTAAACTCATCCACATTCATACTCAAAAGACTTTCCTAATTACATTTTTTGCTGCGTTTTGGAATGCCGAAGTTAAATTGCATCATTGTGTATACCTACACCTCGTCACTGTACAGTGCCTAAAGCAAGAAGCTTAAATGAAAATTGATCCTTATCACAAGGAGGTATGCAGATAGGACAATAGTAAAAGCACAAAACTAGTCAATCATAATCATCTCCCAACTGCCTTACCTACCCAAGTACTGTTTATTTTATTTTCTTATTCATGTAATGTTATTTATGCTGTCTTGGCTTCTGTACGTATTTTCACGGGTGACCACTGAAAACCAGCGCTGTGCTGTGGGTCCCCATAGCACAGCATCATGCTGAGTGGTAACCTGCTTGTCGTGGTCACGACGTGCAAGCTAGGAACGTTTTTTTTTTTAAGTTTTTGTTATGCGTTGTATGTTTATTGTTATTTTTTTTTTGTTTTTTGTCACTTTGTATGATGCGCGTCATGTCCCTGCGACAAATAAATATATTTTCTTTCTTTCTTTCTTTTACCCAGTTGGTGGGTAAAACAATGCCACTTGGTCCCTTCATTTTTAGATACTTTCTTTCTCTTTATCTTGTGGTTAGTGCCTAACCTGGTGTCAGAGTTTCTATGCCACCCATGGGCCTCTGACTTGGCTTTGCAAGCCGTTAATAAATATCTCTCAGGCATGCGGGTTTCCTCACGATGTTTTTTGTTCACCGAAACAAGTGATAATTAAACAATACGCACATGATACGAAAAAAATCAGAGGTGTGTGTCTTGGGTTCGAACTTGAGACCTATGACTTGGCAGTTCAACGGTCACACCACAATACAATCACTACTTTCATATCATTCTAAGATACTCCTTGGTAAGACTGGTTGTCATACTTTCAAACTATTCGTAAAAGCAAAAAAAAATAGTCAAACATAACACAAAAATAAAAAATATTATTGACAACAGGTGACCAGTTAATATGTTTACCTTTAGTATAGACTACAGTCTATTATTCGTTCTAATCATTACCACTTGCAAGGGAACCCGGCCAGCTGACAGTGAGCCACTTTTCCTTTACATTACAATCGATATATTTTAGTCACCGCTACAATGTTCTGTACGACAATGTTTTGTTACGATCATTCTGATAAATGTTCATTTCAATTGAAAAAAAAAAAACTTTTTGTGTGTGGTTTTTCAGGGTTCCGTACCCAAGGGGTTAAAACTGGACTCTATTAATAAGACTCCACTGTCCGTCTGTCTGCCTGGCTGTCTGTCACCAGGCTGTATCTCATGAACCGTGATAGCTAGACAATTGAAATTTTCACAGATGATGTATTTCTGTTGCCGTTATAACAACAAATACAAAAAACAGAATAAACTAAATATTTAAGGGGGGGAAGGGGGGAATAAAAAAAAAAGTACACGTATAAAAATGCACTTAAAAGAAGAAATTACCTTGCAGTAAATAAAAAAGAATAAGGAAAGTTTTCATAATAGCTTGTCGCTTAAATTTTTTTTGCCTTTTCTATTAATTTTTTTCTTTTCGTTTTCATTTTTTATGATAGACATCACTGACATGACAATGTATTGGGTTCCGTAGCACCAATCAATTTAACAATATTTTTAACGCTCATTCGGTCAATGTACACTCAACAGCAAAACGAAATTAATTTTTGGCGTTCTATGAAGTTCTGGTATGACATCTTTTATTTCTTTTTTTTTACTATATTGACATTGTTTATTGTAATTTTAATTAATTCAATTTGTAGTAATGATGTTATAATTTTTCTATTTATTATTAATCAAGTTATGTTTTTTTGTTTACCTATCTAACTAATTTAAACTTTATGTTTTATGTAACACTATGAAGCTTTGTTACTATGATATTTTTAATACTTTAATGGTTTTATGTCTTATTGTGTGGACATTCTTTATCGTGATTTTTATTAATTAAATTTGACTCAGTGATGTTATATTTTTCTAATTTATTATTAATCAAATTGTTAAACTTTTGTTTTATGTAACACTTTCAGACATAATATTGTAACTGACTAAACGAAATGAAGTGAAATAATAATAGATATATGTTTAATTAATACACAATGAATAAAATAAATTATGAATAATAAAATAATAAATAATTAATAATAATAATTAATTATTTTTTTATTTTTTTATTTATTAATTATTATTATTATTTTATTATTATTATATTATTAATTATGTGTAATGTGTTTATTGAAACAACTGCTTAGGTTATTGCTCTGTAAAGAGAAATTTATTTTAACGAGAACGTTTAGCGTATACCATACATACCTTTATAAACACAACTTATTTCTAATTAAAGTACAAATCACTGTTACTAATTACTAACCTGTAAAGAGAAACAACATTAAATGCTATTGCTTCAATAGTTTTCTATAATTGGGAGATTTTCTCCAGGAAACGTGTTCACATATTTTTCTATCAATCCAAAGAGCGCTATTCCAATCATAGAACGAACATAGTGCAGGTCTGCTGTCAACACAGATAACGTATGCAGTCCAAGTTTATGCGCGGGAAATTCAAATTAAATGAAGAATGAGAGAGCTTCATTTACATCTCCCCCCCCCCAGGTATGCAGAAATTACTCAGGTACTGGTATAATTTTAGTAATGTGAAAATAATTCGATTCTAACTTTTTGTGACCCGTATCTATCTCATAAATGGAGTCTGATATTTTATTTTTTATTTTATAAGGTCCAACTTTTACTTCATCTAGTTTTTTTCTATTTATTCGGTTTCCATTTTCCACATACACTGAATCACCTACCTTTAACTGACAATTTATTCTGTTTTTATCAAATTGTTGCTTATTGTAATTATGTGATCTTAAACTTCTTTCTAAAGCTATTTTTTTATCTTGTATTAAATCATTTTGCGGTATTTGTTTTTTTAATTCATCTGGCAAGATATTTATTATTTTTCCTTGCAATAAATACACTGGAGAGAACCCTGTCACAGTGTGTTCAGTTTCATTATATTTCTGAATACAATCATGTGCGATAGTGGTCCAAGCCATTTTATCTTTTTTTTCATTAATTTTACATCTTATTTTATTCACTAGTGTTTGATTTAATCGTTCATTTAAACCATTTGAAAAAGGCGCATTTACTGCAGTGTAGATAATAGGTATGTTCTCTTCTTTTAAAAAACCTTTGAATTCTTTTGAATTTATTCCCGGGTATTGGTCTGATAGTATCATTCCAATTTTATTTTCGGTAATAACGTTTTTTACAAGTTTTATGAAATCATTTGCGTTTTGGGTTTTTGATGTTAAAATGTAGGCATATCTGGTGATATGGTCAACTAAAAGATGTAAGTAGGTTTTTGTAGAGCGGGAGCCACCAAATCCGCCAATAGTATCTATAGAGACTATTTCAAAAGGGTAAGTAGCGGGACCCAAATGCGACATCAATCCGTATTTAAATTTAGTTCTAGTTTTATTTTTTATGCATATTTCACAATTATCGCAGGTGTTTTTTATATTTTGTATTAAATTTTTGGCTGTATAGTATGGTTTGATTTTATTTTCCATTTGTTTTATTCCTATATGACAGTATGTGTAGTGTATGTTTTTTATAATCTTTTTACTAAATTCTTCTGTGAGTATAATTTTTTCTTTTTTTCCTATTCTTTTTAAGTATATTTTATCTTTTAGTATTAATTTATTTTTAAGTAGTTTTATATCTTCATTTGTCTCTTGATCATTTTGGATGTCTTTTAGTTTAATAAAATTCACAACTTTTAAAACTTCTTCCTGATTCACATGTGGTTCTAATACTGGGTTTCTACTTAAACTGTCGGCTTCTAAATTGTATTTTCCTGGTGTATATATTACTTCAAAGTTAAATTGCGATAAGTAATATGTGAGATCTCCTAACTCTTCGTCTGTTCTTGCCTTAATATTAAGTTTTTCTAGAGGTTTATGGTCTGAGAACACTTTAATTTTTTTTCCTATGAGCCAATGTTGCCAATATTTTAACGCTTCTTTTATAGCTAAACATTCAATATAAACAGCTTTTTTCCGTTTTTGGCTGTCATTTAATTTTCTCGAAAAGTATGCACATGGTTTCTCTCCTCCATTTTGTTGTGGTTGTTTCAATATAGCCCCTATGCCCTGTATACTAGCGTCTGTGTAAATATGTATAGGTAGGTCCGGATCAAAGATCTCTAAAATAGGTTTTGCACAAAGCATTTCCTTTATTTTATTAAATGTTTCTTGACATTCTTCTTTTTTTCCTACAATCTTTTTATTCAAATGTTCTTTGCCCCGAATGCTATTAAATAAATCTTCTGTTTCTTTTAAGTCATTTCTATTAATTTCATCAGCTATATAGTTTGGTAGTCCAGTTACAATTAAATCAATTAAAGTGGGTTTATCAATACTTTTGTTAATCTCTAATAGAAGCCTCTCTTTCTTTAGAGCATATTCTAAAATTGAGCCCTGCCTATATTTATATTGAATTGCATACCTGATCGGTGTCCAGCCTCTGTTTGCATATGTCTCACAAAAGTTCTTTTTCCAAATACTCCATTCAGAATTAATTGTGTGTTTAATAAGCATTGAACAATACCAGTCCTGACATGATTCATCCAAAAATAACCGAAACACTTGTATTTTGTGAATATCTTCAGATAAACCGGCACGAGTACATTCACTTTCAAAGATAACCATCCATTGTGTGACACTAGACGTCTTCTGTGTGAATTTATCTATTACAAGCTTTTCGGATAGCTGTTTCAAATTAAACTGTTTATGATCTTTTTTCGTTTCAGCAAAATTTTCCAAGATTCTTGAAAGAGCTTCTGTTGTAGTTTCACTCGTCATAATCTGTGCTTTTGGTGTAATTTCTTCCAGTATATATCCGTTGATTTGCATGTTTCCATCCTCATCCATAAAAGTATTACGTAACTCTGGTGTCATTGTAATCCATACTTGTCTTTTGTCGTGTCTTCTTTGCAGTGTATTTTTTACTTTTTGAAAAGTTTGCGTTTTCATTAATGCATCATGTAATTTCACCGGTTGGAATTTATCCGGAATTAAGTACGTATTTTTATCGGCATCCATTAGTGAGGTTATGCATATGACATTTGTCTTCGGATCTTCGCCCGATTTCATAACAAACTCAAATTTTAACTTTTCCATTGTTTACAACGGCTATCAATAATGTTGTTTTGTAATGTGTTTATTGAAACAACTGCTTAGGTTATTGCTCTGTAAAGAGAAATTTATTTTAACGAGAACGTTTAGCGTATACCATACATACCTTTATAAACACAACTTATTTCTAATTAAAGTACAAATCACTGTTACTAATTACTAACCTGTAAAGAGAAACAACATTAAATGCTATTGCTTCAATAGTTTTCTATAATTGGGAGATTTTCTCCAGGAAACGTGTTCACATATTTTTCTATCAATCCAAAGAGCGCTATTCCAATCATAGAACGAACATAGTGCAGGTCTGCTGTCAACACAGATAACGTATGCAGTCCAAGTTTATGCGCGGGAAATTCAAATTAAATGAAGAATGAGAGAGCTTCATTTACAATACCAGTCCTGACATGATTCATCCAAAAATAACCGAAACACTTGTATTTTGTGAATATCTTCAGATAAACCAGCACGAGCACATTCACTTTCAAAGATAACCATCCATTGTGTGACACTAGACGTCTTCTGTGTGAATTTATCTATTACAAGCTTTTCGGATAGCTGTTTCAAATTAAACTGTTTATGATCTTTTTTCGTTTCAGCAAAATTTTCCAAGATTCTTGAAAGAGCTTCTGTTGTAGTTTCACTCGTCATAATCTGTGCTTTTGGTGTAATTTCTTCCAGTATATATCCGTTGATTTGCATGTTTCCATCCTCATCCATAAAAGTATTACGTAACTCTGGTGTCATTGTAATCCATACTTGTCTTTTGTCGTGTCTTCTTTGCAGTGTATTTTTTACTTTTTGAAAAGTTTGCGTTTTCATTAATGCATCATGTAATTTCACCGGTTGGAATTTATCCGGAATTAAGTACGTATTTTTATCGGCATCCATTAGTGAGGTTATGCATATGACATTTGTCTTCGGATCTTCGCCCGATTTCATAACAAACTCAAATTTTAACTTTTCCATTGTTTACAACGGCTATCAATAATGTTGTTTTGTAATGTGTTTATTGAAACAACTGCTTAGGTTATTGCTCTGTAAAGAGAAATCTATTTTAACGAGGACGTTTGGCGTATACCATACATACCTTTATAAACACAACTTATTTCTAATTAAAGTACAAATCACTGTTACTAATTACTAACCTGTAAAGAGAAACAACATTAAATGCTATTGCTTCAATAGTTTTCTATAATTGGGAGATTTTCTCCAGGAAACGTGTTCACATATTTTTCTATCAATCCAAAGAGCGCTATTCCAATCATAGAACGAACATAGTGCAGGTCTGCTGTCAACACAGATAACGTATGCAGTCCAAGTTTATGCGCGGGAAATTCAAATTAAATGAAGAATGAGAGAGCTTCATTTACATAATATTTAAATGTGAAAGTTCCCAATGATCTATTATATATATTGCAGTATTAGTGTTAAGTTATCTTGCTGCGCCCTAACAGGGTAATGTACTCACTAGTTTTAAGCTTTTGCATGTAAAATTAGCTGTGTACATTGTGCATTATAGTAATAAATAAATAAATAAATTTGTTTTTCATAGTCATCATCATCATCATTCGCCTGCCCTTATCCCAACTTATTTGTGGTCGGCGCAGCATGTCTTCTTCTTCCATACTTCTCTATTACTCGTCATCTCAGCAGTCACCTCCTTTCTAACCATATCATCCTTCACACAGTCCATCCATCGTTTCTTTGATCTTCCTCTACTCGTATAGCCATCTACATTTATACTCATCATTTTCTTCATAGTACGAGTATAGTAATGAAAAATATAGTTACCGCTACAGTTTACGCAAAAGCCCCTTAAATCAAAAAGTAAACATCAAATGATACTCAAACTACTTTCCTTCGTCAGTTTTTTATACGTTCTAAAATTTAAAACTATCATTTTTAGGAGTTGTCGATTGACATAGTTCTAAACATTCAATTATTTTTTCCAACTCGCAAGACGGAGAGCCACACCCATTTTTTTTTTCACTTTTGTGTACGGTTTCAAACAAAACACCTACTCTCTAAATTTCACCTGTGTGGTGCCAACAGTCTCGGAGTAAAATGACTGTGACATATGGACGGACAGGACGAATCTAAAAATATGGGTTTCATTTTAGCCATTAATTTGGCTACGGAACCCTGGAAATCCCAGTATTAAAACTTTTATCGTGACACAACCTGTTCCCATATCGGCGTATATCGCTTACATTGTTACCTCAGTACAAAGGTGGCATTGTTCTCAAAATAACATGCTTGCTACATTAGTGGTGTAATGTGAAAGGGCTTTATACGGAAATGGGATATATGGGAGTGGTAGGGGAGGGTATGAATAACCTGTGTCAATTTTGGGATATGTGTGTGTATATTTTTTCTTGGTTTTTCTACTTTTTAGGGTTCCATACCTCGAAAGGAAAAAATCAGAACGTGTGTCTGTCCGTCTGTCACTGCCACTTTACTCCAAAACAACTGGACCGATTGAGTTGAAATTTGGTACACATTATTTTAATTGGTGATCTAAAGACGGACGTGTTACGTAAATTAATGAATTTTAAACATTGGGGCCACTTTTCGGGGTAAATTAAAACCGTGTTACACATTAAATGAAAGCTCATTGTGAGCATCTCAAATATCTTTTATTTTATAATCTGAAGATACATAGTTTTGAAGTTATTTAAGAAAATAGGCGAAAATTTACAATTCGGGGGGAATCGTGAATTTTAACTCCGATTTTTTTTAATTCAATACAAAAAAAAATATATTTCCCTATAGATTAAAGGAAAACCTGTAAGAAAGTTATAACAACAAATAATAAAAATAAATTAAAAACAAAAGGGGGCTCGCCTACTACGATGGCACGGAACCCTTCATGCGCGAGTCGACTAGCACTTGGCCGGTTTTTTTGGGAATTACATTACCTTGTATTTCCTGAATATTGTATTATTATTAATGATTTTGACATGATTAATGGTGATTTTGACATATTTTTAATGATTTTGACATTATTATGATTAATTATTTTGACATTATTAATACCTAAATTATTACCAAAATTGTATGTACCAAATATTATTCAAATTCAAATTGTTTATTTTCTTCAACAAGATTACAAAAAATATAGTTTGTGATTGGAGTCTTCTTTTAAGCAAACAATGCCTGTATTAGAAGACTCCGCTCTTCCATAACAAAGGAAAGAAAAATATTAATAACATATTTACCATAGCTAATTGTACAAGATTGGCATAAGTATAGTTAGTGTGTGTGAATGTGCGTGAGTGTGTGTGCGTGAGTGTGTGTGTGCGTGAGTGTGTGCGAATGTGTGTGTTTGTGTGCCTGTGTGAGAGTATAGGTTATGTCCGTATGTATGTATTATATACTAACACTAGTGTTTAAGATGTGTATGTATAACTAACATATTGGATTGAATGATCTGTCAATAAATATTTATTTATTATTACATTTAATTGAAAGCGCGTTACGTTTTGTGTAGTTCCGTAGATCACCCTGTTTTCTTTATAATCTTGTGATGTTACTGACTGACCATGACTTCCAAATTCTTCGATCCAAGGCCAATGTGGACCACTGGTCGTTGGTTCTGTCCAGCTAGTCCCGTCATCTCTTGCGAGGTCTACCACGTCGCCTTCTGGCTGTTTCAGGGCTCCACATCGTGGTTATTTTGACCCACAGCTCATCGGGCATACGGCAGACATGGCCAGCGAAGTCCCACTTTAGCTTAGCGGCTTTTTGAGCATTGTCAGTAATTTGTGATTTAGAGCGCATTTTGGTGTTGCGCTGCATTGCACGTTGGCAAACCTCGAGCTTGGACTTTTGAATGTTTGTCAAAGACCAAGTCTGGGATCCATGTTATCCATTCGACACGTATGGATATTGTTGTTGTATATACTATTAAAAAAACTTTCTGCGAAAAAAATCCGACTTATAAAAAAACACCAAAAAAGTCTAAAACCACTTTACTTTCGGAAGTCGAAGAAATTGTTTGTTTCATTGACTTTTTGCCACCGAGTTCAGAAATTAAAGTTATTTTAGATTTTTTTTGTGTCTTTTTGGAAATGGTTTTTTTTTCACAGAAAGTTTTTTATTTTACCCTTTTTAGTTATAGTATACCACACACGTTCTTGTCACGAAAAAATTTTTTATGTTGTAACTAGCAGTTATTATGGAACCATCATGTCATCTACATAGACCAAGAAGAAAAAAATACATATTCAAGGAAAATAAACCAAATTACTGAACCGATTTTGATGAAACTTCTATGGGACCAATCGGGAAGTATATCCTTTCACATAAAAAATAAGTTTCATAAATGACGGAGTTATGAGGAAAAAAAACATTAAAAAAAAACAAAAACAAAAGTACAACCGATTTAAGAACTTCCTCCTTTTTGAAGCAAGTCAGTTAAAAAGACAAAGAATTAATTAAGTTTATTTTTAAAAGGAGATGAGACTACTTCGTTAGTCGAGTGGTCGCAATCGCGACTGCTGAGCATGAGGGCCTGGGTTCGATACCCGGGTCGGGCAATGTGTTATTGGGTTTTTCCATCAGGAATTTCTCAGTAGCAGCAACAGAGTCTGGATTTGTGCCCAGTTGATGGCAATAGGCTCGCCCCCTATTACATGGGGACTTAAACATAACTGGCGCAATGTGGGTGTACTATTATGTACACTTCTACCTATCCCTCCGAGAATTACTCTTACTCCATCATAAGCAAACTGAAGCACCTTATCACAAAGCTTGCATTAACCAATAAAGATAACAGTTACCCATTAAACGGGTTAAACCACGTTTAGAATGCACTGCTTCGGGTTCAAGTTAATTAAATTAACTTCAAACTGCTAATTGGTCGACTGGTATTAAGCAAATAAGACGGAATTGGTATATCAAGAGCAGTGTTGCGTAAGTGGTTAGGATTATCTATTTCCAGCAGTTGGAAGATAGGACATAATCGGTATTCGAGATAAGATCGCAGGGCTCTTTAGAGCTCGTGGTAAAATAATAACAGCTGCTCGGGTCGATCTTTAGGTTAAGCCGTGCTTGCCTAGGTTGGTCTGTGGATGGGTGACCGCCCACTACATAGCGAGTTTCCTCCGTGCCTCAGAAAGCACGCTAAGCCGTTGGTCCCGGCTGTCTTCTGTAGATCTTTGTCAGTCGTTACAAGTAGTCAGTGGCCCAAAAAGTCTGACAACCAGTCTTACCAAGGGATATCGTATTACCCAGTACTAACTGGATTGTGGAGGTCAGATATGCAGTCGCTCGATGTAAAATACTGGTATTCAGCTGAATACGGTTAGACTGGAAGCCGACCACAACATAGTCGGTAAAAGGCTAGGCAGATAATGATGATCGTAGGCCTTTTTAGTCTGACTGGGGCCCTGGTACGAGCGCGCGGTGTAAACGTAACGTAAATACTTTTATCTTAAGTCCTATTAAATTGTTTGCAACAATCAGTAACATCCATAGATATGAATAAATTCTTACAATTTAAAAAACATTAGTTATGTTTCCCGCAGCTTAACTCGCGTTTTGGTCGAAAATTATCCCACAGGCACGTTGTAAATACAGCGTGTAACAGAAAGGGTATAATCATATGGAATACTGTGGTACGGACCATCAAACTGAACAACTTTCTCTATGGGACCACCATCGATATCGTAAAAAATAATAACCTTTTTGTTACACGCTGTATAGCCTATGGCACTCGGGGATAATGTAGCTTCCTATTAATGAAAGAATTTTCAAAATCGGTTCAGTAGATCCAGAGATTACTACTTACAACCTCACAAACTCGCAAACTTTACCTCTTTATAATATTAGTATAGATAAAATGTGAAACGACTATATGTAATTTTTAAATCGACGTGCCATGTTACGTTTACACCGCGCGTTTGTGTTAAGGCCACTGGTTATAAATGCGGTTCCAAAGTACAGGTAGTTTAGTTTCCATAAGGAAACCCACAGAAGCAGAACCTGGATTATTGCCCCGTTAATCGCAATAGCCTCGCCTTCTTCTGTATGAGAATTTCAGTTATTTTTGGGTATACCTACTATACTTGACTGTCTCGTTGGTCGTTGTTCGCAAGCGCGACTGGTGAGCATGAGGTCCTAGATTCGATTGCCGGGTCGGGCAAAATGTTATTGGATTTTGCCATCACGAATTTCTCAGTTGCACACACGGAGACTGGATTTGTGCCCGGTTGAGGGCAATAGGCTCACCCCTATTACATGGGACTTAAGCATAACAGGTGAATTGTGGGTGTACTAATAGGTACACATCTGCCTAATCCTTCAGGGGTTACATGCGTGATGATATGTTACGATATACCTATAAGCCTTCTAGGAAATAAAGGCGTAAATACAGGCTTTTTAGGTCATGCCATTCTATCTATATTTTATTCATAAGACTAGCATGCACTAAGGCAACAATAACATGTGTGTCCAGGGCCGAAGAGTCCATTCTACATCTTGTTAATTCCTTTCGAAATTTTAAAAGTGAGCCTAGAAAACATGTTTTTCCAGCTTTCAGAATATTGTGTCCGTTGCGAGCAAGTTTAAAATTTTCTTAAAGAAAATGTAAAAAGTTTTCTAGGTGTAATGTTTTTCATCTTTGCTCGCTTCAGCGTAAATATGTAGTTTTTTAAAAGGTGGTACAAGGTATTTCCAAAGATTTCAGAAAAAAAACAAATGTCTAGAAAATAAGTAGATTATAAAGCAAGCAGAATAAACAAAACAGGATATACCAGCTTATTATTTGAGGAGTTCTTTATGAAGGAGCTCATCCGCAGGAGTAATTACCAATCACCGTACCCTTCATAGTCATAGGACTCGAGTTCGAACTCAAGTCACGCACCTCTGATTCTTCGGATACATGTGCGTATTGTACAATTATCACTTGCTTCGGTGAAGGAAAACATCGTGAGGAAACCAGCATGCCTGAGAGATTTTTCTTGACGGCATGTAAAGCCAAGTCAGAGGCCCATGGGTGGCATAAAAGCTTTGAAACCCGGTTTGGCAATAACCACACAAAAAAGAAAAGAACCGTACGATTTTCTGTTGTCAAATTGCGTTACCTTATTCCAGTATTATACGCCAATTTATTTTATTCTCTAAAATGGAACCGTCCTTGTAATAAATCTGGTATTGCAGATGTCCATATATGGCGCAGTGACTACTTACCTACCACCTTCCAACCAAGGCACTCAAAATACCTATATGAGTAAACTACCTGCTTCTACTAACAGAATTTCAAAGATAATTATCCTTGTTTTTCCAAAAATATTTGAATGCAAGCCAATTCCGTCAGAATGACATGAAATTCCATCATTTACAATCATTACCATGTCGTATTAGTATCAGTAGGAATAACAATTTATTACTGAAAATAATGATTTCTAACGACCGACTTTTCCTGAAGCTGTCAACAGCAACATTAATGTACACTATTTAAAAGCACTATTTCATGCTGTTTCTTTACATATAAACAAAATAAATAAAAGAATATCTGAGTACTAATTATATCAAAAGAAAACCTGGCATAGTGCGGTCCTTACTCATGGACTAAGGGTTCCGTACTATCAAAACCTGTAGTGCCTTGAGAGTAAAGCCTCCGGCCAGGACAAATTTAAAAACTAAACGACTACGCGCTAAGGCCATCTGTGGGATACAAGCCTTGATTTAAGACGTCGCTGGAGCAGATCAGCAAGAGTCAGGCTTGATCCGATCAAGCAGAAACCATTATAGTTTACATTCTATTTATTGCTTGTCATGATAAAGCCGTATTCTGTGAGAATTACAACATACTCGTACAATACGTACGTATTGTTGTGAAATAGACACAGCTCTTAGACAGACAGACGGACAGATGTACGATAACACAGGCATAGGTAAGTAGTGTGCCCTTTTACTAACTTATGCTGTCTCCCAAACAGTCACTTGTTCAGTGCAGTTCTTTTACAATATTTTTTCTATTTTTCTGACAAGTTAATTAAAGTTCTAGAAATAGCACAAGGGAGGATGGTCGGGGGAAATCTGTACCTATATTCCTGTGGCGTTATCTGTTGGTAGGTATTCCGGTCTCGGATGACGTAAAAGGCGGGTAACGTCCTTGCAGCGCTGCAGCGCTGTGGCGTATATGAAGCGTAAAGAAACACTATTAGAAAGAAAGATTTTCCTGTTTTCTCTATCCTACACGCTGTGTCTGCTTTTTTTAATCCAACTTAGACTTGCTTTCCTTTTGCAAGTTTGCTAGAAGAAATTAGTTACGAAATAAGCAGTACCTAAGTGCTCTTCTTTTAACTTAATGTAATGTCCTGTTAAGTATTTTGTGTGTACATAAATAAATATTAAAAGATACTGTTTTTCATGTTATACTTAGTTGTAATTGAAGATTACGGGCCCTTGTGTAATGTCATGTAACACGAGCTTGAATGCATAGATAAATATTCAAGTCAGAGTAGCTAGTAGTTAGGTAGTGCTTAATTGGAGTAGTGCTTAAATACAACAGCAAACCCTATAATAAATAAAAAAAAAAAAAAAAAGGCAAAACGTTGCATATTATAATGAATGACTCTCATCTAAGTGCTAGATTACCGTAAGTGGAAACTTACATACTATTTAAAAATACGAATACAGTGAACTAGTAAAAAAATGACAAAAAAAAAACAATCAAAACTACTTTTGATCAGTTAAAACTATTTTTAATCGACTTGAAAAAGGAGGAGGTTCTGTGTTCGGCTGATTCAAACAAACAAAAGCCACCGACTTCTGAAGCCAAACTTATTTTCACTTTTTGTGTTTTTGAAGTCGGTTTAATTTTTTGCAAAAAAGTTTTTAACGAATACTGACATTTCTTTAGAAAATAATAAGATTTACCCTTTTTAGTGTCCCTATTTCAAACATTTTATAGTGATTCTAATTAATTATAACTCAGGTGTATCTTAGTCTAACTAATGTACTCGTTATTAGCTTAAAATGTATCTAAAGCGATATACATCAAGGGCCCCAGAAAAGTATGTACTGAGTGACGCCGTTACTACATAGATAAACTAAAGGCCGGTTAGAAATAAATCAAAAGAAACTCCATTTCTCTATTTCAAGCGCGTATCTCTGCCAATTACGCGCGCTGTCTAAACGCCATCTTTAATTATATAGTTGTTTCACGACTATTTAACATCTGATAGCGAACCAGCTACCTTATTTCAACGGAAATAAAGCACATTTTGATTTTGATAGTCGTGTAAAATCAGAAGTTAATTATTTAAGCAAGAACTGTAAGACTTGTACGTCTGTATCGCAATTTGTCGAGATGTCACTGCAGGCCTATGACGTCAAAATGCAGCTGACGTTCCAAATTCAAGTTTCGATGACAGCTGTCAGTTTAATTTTTTATTTTTAGAATGTTCCAGTTGTGAAAGAAAATGGTGGAGCGTTTTTCTTTGAGGTATATTAAATCTATATTCTATAGTAACTATTAATAAGTCGTTTTTTGTATCTGTCTGATATACTGCTTAGTTCTTGTAAAACATGTACACATTGCATTTGGTTCGGTTTTCACTATCATTCACAGAATTTATTCTGAAAGAATTATTTATGGATTTGATACATTCATCATTTTTTACTAGGTAAACTTAAATAATTAATTTAATGTATTTGTTTTACAGAATCGTAAAAACCACGTGAAGCAGGGGCCGGCTGGCTAATTAATATGAAAATAAGTCGCAAAAACTGTTTTTTTTTTTTACCTTATTTTATTTTGATCAAAACGAAGGAAACTCCTTTGACGTCAAACTGCAGTTGACGTTCGAATTTAACACGCATTTGCGAGGGTGACATTTTGATAAAAATATTCAATCAATCAATCAAATCATTTATTTGCAATGAATGCAGGTTACGTTGAAATACAGTGTGGAATAGAAAGGAGTGAGCCATGTACATTATGCCTGAAAATAGGCACGCAAATTTAAAAAATAAAATAAAATAAAAAAATATATAAAATATATTAAAGTCTATCTAAAAATCAAGTTACAAATTAAGATGTCACAGTTACAATAATTGCAATTATACATACATTAATATTGAAAAATTGTTTGTTGTGTTGTGTAGTTTTTAATTGTATAATTTTTCATTACATCTGGCAATTTATTGTATATGGTACCCCATACAAATAACAGTAATGCTGTGTTACAGGACTCGATTTGTAATAAATTTTTGTATTGATTTCTGACAGGTCGTTTTCTAGTTTCTGTCATCGTCATTTTCGTCGTGTCTGTCATTCTTACTTAATAATCTTCTGAATGCATACTTTTAACATTATAAATGAAAAGTAACTCTGCAACTATATCACAGCTTAACGAGTAAACGAATTTAATTTTAGCACCTAGATCACACTATGGTCTAGGTTATCACATAGGATACTTTTTTATCTTCGTTCCCGTGGTATGATTTCTTGACTGCCCCTTTGGTCTCGTGGTCGCAAGCGCGAATGCTGAGCGTGGGGTCCTGGGTTCGATTCGCGGGTCGGGCAAAAAGTGCTATTGGGTCAATTTTTTTTAGAAATTTCGAATGAAAGCATTCGAAATTTCTCAGTAGTAGCCCGGAGTTTGGAAGTTGGCGGTATGATACCCCTGTGCCTCGGAAAGCACGTTAAGCCGTTGGTCCTGCGCCTGATCTCTCTCCGGTCGTGTCGAATTGCCGTCCCATCGGACTATGAGAGTAAACAGTGCACCTGTGCTTGCGCACACACTTGTGCACATCTCTCGCGCCGCGCGCCGATGGCTAATCTGGGTTGAGATTGGCCGCCGTGACCGAAAACGGTCAGGAGGACTATTATTATTATGATTTCTTCCACGTGAGTAAAGCAAATGATATAACCAAGATTTTGTGAAAATATTCAGATTTAAAAGACTGTCCATGGAGTTTCTAGTCCGTTCTTCTCCATAGAGATCTACGCTTTGGTATGGTCATCTACAGTACTTTTTTAATTTATAAGCCTTGTGACTGGGACTGAAGCTACAGTTCATTGTTGTCCTTGTTTCGACAGTTCAAAAGTGCATGTAACTGGCCTACTTTAAATAGAAGCTTTGATTTTGACTTGATGTTGATTTTGAAAGCTACAGCCACAAGCTTGTACTAAATATTTACGGAGGTATTTTAGATTTAATGAGATGTCTATTTAACTCATAATTTTATGTTATGTCATTCCAGTATGCCTATGACGTCTAGACTGGACTGGAAGACATTCCAGGTGACATTTGATATTCAACGTGCGTCTGCAAGGATGACATTTTAGTTTTATGGATCTAAAAAAATAATTTACTGAAGTAAATACTTTTTAAAATAAATGCTGACTTAATTCGAAATACTATATTTATTTTGCGTCATTACTGACGATGTAAAATGAAAATAGTAAATAAAAAAGTGCAAAACGTAAATTTTCTTTCAGCTATTTTTATTTCACTAGGAGTTTACCGAGTGTTTGTACATGAATGTAGTTTCATAGACTAATATATATAAAATGAGATGTAGTTTATCCGCCTATAATGTTCCCACTGCTGGGACACAAAACTCCACTCCATGAAAGAGAGAAATCAAAAGGTATTTATTTGATACAAGTCATACAGGACAAAACAATAAAACAAAATTAATTTCATTATACTGTAACCTTATCGGTAACTACAGTTTTGAGCCGTTTGGGGTCGAAACGCTCGGGTCATGGGGCCCGAGTGCACGTCTCCTTTTTAAGGAAATATCTTGAGGACTGGTCGATACTTTGCGTGACCAGAGGGTTGGCTCTTTCTTTGGTCAAAGAATTAGCATTGTAATTCAACGTGGCAATGCTGCCAGTCTTCTGGGTAAATTTCCGGATGACATCGATGGGGAGGTGTACTTTGACGCCTAAGTGTCCTATTGTCGTCATTGTATAAATGTAGGAACTTAGTTTTAGTCTTCTTTTTAGCATTATTTTAGTTCAATTTGTAGTCTGTATATAATGTACGTAGTAGATATATATTGTGATTAAGTTCAATAAAAAGAAAACGGCCAATAACTTTAAACGAAATTGGTCGTATACGAGGCCAAAAAAGCCATCTCAGTTTGGTGCCGCAAATTTGCAAAAAAATGCCAAAAAAAATGCCTCTGAGAGGCAGTTGGCTGTAGCTGTGTGGCTGTAATCCATCTCGCAGGCCCAGTGCGGGCTGGTAGATGTCGCATGTCTTCGAATTATTGGTTACCTCACGATGTTTCCAGCACGTTCAAGTCATAGGTCTCAAGTTCGAACCCAAGACCCTCTGATTTACCGGGGCTGCGGGACTGTTCGAAAGAGATACCGTGGCCCCGGAACACCAAGGGCGATGAAGGAACATGGATGGGTTTTAGTCAGTAAATGTCTGACACTCCCTCCTGCTCCGCCCAGAGCGGGAGGAGTCATTTGATGATATCCCATCCGAAAAAAAAGACCCTCTGATTTTTCGGCTTCATGTGCGTATTGTATAATTATCACTTGCTTCGGTGAAGGAAAACATCGTGAGTAAACCAAACCAGCATGCCTGAGAGATATTTCTTGACGGCATGTAAAGCCAAGTCAGAGGCCCATGGGTAGCCTAAAAACTCTGACACCAAGAAGCACGTTTGAACTAAAGTTAAACACACAACGCGGAAGAACTAGTTTATGTACATATGTATCTGTTGTACGATAGTAGATGTAGATCAAATATTTGTCGCCTGCGACACACACACGACCCGTGGCGTTGAAGCTTCGTTCAGCTACTGTGCCAATTGTCAACACAATACATTATTTTATTGCTGAGAAAATTTAAACTGTTTGAGAAAACAAGACATTATTTCAAATGAACGTAAGATTTATTTATTTTATCTGAATGTAAAACATTTTATCTTAGAACTTAAACCCTTTTAATCTAATTTATCGGGTATTTATCTATTGTTTTTCCTATTATTAAACGGGGAACAGAAAAACTACAAATAAACATCGTGAAATTGGTATCAAAGTGTTTGTTCCTGCAATATGCTATCGTCAAGTTTATATATCATTCATTTTATTGTATAGAATAGCATAATCAGCCTTTAATGTTCCCACTGCTGGGACACTCGGCCTCCTTTCCATGAGAGGGAATGGGCTATAATCCACCACGCGGGCCCAGTGCGGGTTGGTAGATGTCACATGTCTTCGAATTTTTGGTTCTAGTACATGTTTCTTCACGATGTTTGCTTTCACCGTTTTTGAGAGCAGTGGTGATGAAATAAATTACACTCCAATTGTGTGTGTAGCACTCCATTTTGCCAGTTATGTTTCAAGTTCTATATATTAGAGGGCGAGCCTATTGCCATCAACCGGGCACAAATCCAGACTCCGTGGCTGCTACTGAGGAATTCCTAATAGAAAAACCCAAAAACACTTTGCCCGACACGGGTATCGAACCTAGGGCCTTATGCTCAGCAATCGCGCTTGCCACCACTCGACCAACGACGCAGTCATTTTATATCGTATACTTACAGGATATTCCTGGCCAGGAATCGAACCTGTTGGTTTTGAAAAAAAAAAAAACAGATTGTATTTTTACACCATTTGATAGTGTCGCCAAAAATCTAATGATGCAGTTTTAGTTTTCATCAAAATCGAGCTCGAGACTCCTTTGAGCATTTTTCGATATTCCTCATGGTTACGGATTTGGCCATCCACGGCCACTTGAAAAATTCACCCTGTTTATTATTTCTGCTGTTCAAAAGTGCCTGCTAAGATCTAAATGAAATAAATGCTTTGAGTTTGAGTTTATCTTAAACCCATAACAAAACACCCAAACATTGCACTCGATACCTACAAACACGAAACTGCCATATCGATTGAAACCGATCTCAATCGCGTGTGAGTCTCCACCGGCCGCCGTGAATAAAATTAAAGCCGACCTCAAAAGCTACCGAAACGCGCCGATCGTAAATAATGGCCGACGAAACAATAAACAGCGTATTTTAATAGCTATTATAAAACATTGCCACTTCACCTTACAACTTTGATTTTGTTTTTGAGTAGCGGTGACCTGATTTTTATAGACCTAGGTACAGTTTTTTTTGTGGTCCGTTCCCAAGGGGTAAAAACGGACCTGCCAGGGTTGCGGGACTGTTCGAAAGAGATACCGCGGCCCTGGAACACAAAGGGCAAAGGAAGGAACATGGATGGGTTTTAGTCAGTAAAAGTCTGACACTCCCTCCTGCTCCGCCCAGAGCGGGGGGGGTTATTTGATGATTACCCATCCGAAAAAAAGGGGGTAAAAACGAAACCCTATTACTAAGACTCCACTGTCCATCCGTCTGTCTGTCTGGCTGTCTGTCACCAGGCTGTATCTCATGAACCGTGATAGCTAGACAGTTGAAATTTTCACAGATGATGTATTTCTGTTGCCGCTATAACAGCAAATACTAAAAACAGAACTATTTAAGGGGGGCTCCCATACAACAAACTTTTTTTAAATATAAAATGGTACGGAACTCTTGGTGCGCGAGTACGAGTCGTACTTTCACGGTTTTTTCACGTTATTTAGCATTACAAAAGCAAGCTTATTATTACAAGAATAAAGAAAATTTACTGTTATTTTGACATACTTCTAAATGTCAAATCACTGGTACAGGTCTTTGGCTGTTAATTGGCATTGATTTGGTAACAAAATGTTGTGCACGATGGGCAGGTAAGGAGGCGTGGCATATCCTACAGAGGGGTTTCACACAGTAAAATAAATGTAAAAGTACTGTAAAGATTCTTCTGTAAAGCTTTAGACACAGTGGTGATACAACATACGTACATAAACACACACTGACATTTTAGCTTGATTGACGATACACTGTTTAGATTAATCAAAATCTTAATTGAGTTGATCATCACGACATGATTGCAGCAATACTAGTTCAAATGTTTGAACGCTCAAACAAGTTTCTCGATTACCCTCAACATGACATCATTTTATAAGAGTTAAAAAAGAGACAAGTTAAGTAATAAAATAAGTTAGTTGTGTCAATCAAGCATATATTGATTACTTCAAACAAGATCATTTGACTTGATAGCATCTATCATTGCAATTAATTGTATTAATCATACAACTTGATCGAATCTTGAGCTAAATGTTTGCGCTAAATAAGTTTCTTGGTTGTGTTTATCACTATTTGGATGTGTTTATTACTATTTGACTTGATTGCTGCAAATAGGTTTTGTGATAACTCCAATCAAGATCCCGTTTCAAATCTCAATCAAATAAAAGTAGTAGCTGCATTGTGCTTGATAGGCTCAGATGCAAACAAGTTACTTAGTCAATCTAAACAAAATCTTGATTGTGGAAACTACTTTTTTTTTTCAGTGCACCCCTTTTTGCCATGGGGGTAGGCAGAAACCAAATTCAAATTTTATTTATTGTTTATCACATGTGAAATACTCTATCAGTTCTTATGATTATTTTATAGGATCGCTGTAACATACCTATAAGGTGTACAATATTTGATGCTGGTGCCATATCTATTTAATATTTAAATCATTATTCGTCCTGAGTCAACGTCCATCATTTGTCATGTATTAATAATATAGTATTTCATTCACAAAGCCAAATAAAAAAAATATATATATAATTTGTAATAGGTACCATTGATTTCATGCGAATTAAATTATTCAACTTATACTGTCACTTAGGGGATATCTTCCGCGATTGTTTCTTAAGAGGGCCCTTCCCGGCCCGTCTATCGTCAAAGCGAGCATGGTCGAAAAGCTTGTTGTTTCATCCAGAGCCACAGCGGCAATTTTCTTTCGATTTCCCTCTTACCCTGCCCCGACTCCGCACAGCTCGTCTCCCGCGCACCTCATACCGCCTAACGCGATGACATTGAACGAAAAATTGTTTTCGAAAATTTCATAAACTTGTTTCAAGAAATACGTGTTTTTGAGTAAGTCTTACACGTTTGTGATATATTATTTGTCATTATGAATCTCCATTACATGTGCAAGGTTTCTATCGAGTGTTTTCTTTAGTTATACAGTTTATAAGTACATTATGAACGGCCAACGTTCAGTAAAAATTTGTGCAAAAAAGCAATTTTTGGTGGCTTATCCTGAATTTGTTTCTACATTTTTTTATTTTTTGTTACCATAGAAACCTAGATATAGTGCACAAAATACCAATTAGTTAAAAAAACAAAGATAGATGTGTAACAACAGCATAAACACGTACGAGCGTTTGTATGAAAAGTTTGACGGGTTGGCCGCTCTTAATTTAAGCACTTGATAATTCGACGCTGTTGCAAGCGCCATGATTGCGGGTTGTTGAAATAAGAGACAATCACGGAAGATATCCCGTAAGTGACGGTATAAGTTTAATTAAAAACCGTAAAAGCTTAAAACAGTGTTTGAATTATTCAATTTACACTCATAATTCTAATAACACTCACAATTGGTCGGTGGTTGTTTTCCATTGTAATTGTTGTTTTAGTCAACCTCCTTTTACATTCACTAGTACACAATTAAGAGGGACATACAATTTACGTCTAAGTAAAAAAATAATAAACCACAGAACGTGACCTGCTACGATCCTAACATACTCCTTTTGCCTCGTCCTGACCTACCAAGACATCTTAAAACCGGAGTAATTCCAGTGTGGGAAAGAGATGGCGCTAGACGAGCTGTATAGCTCTGTCCCTTTCCCACACGATAATAACCCCCCTGGTCGTTTATAGTGATGATGATAAGTACTACTTAATATGACTCATGTAAGTCCAGAGTATCAAGATATATCTCAGACAAATCATTTTAGGACTACAGGGATAAAAAAAATGCCATAAACAGCATGGCATTTATGGGTACCATATAAGGAAGACCGACTAACTAAACCGGTTACCACGTATTCTGTACATCATTCTGAACCCCCCAGATTAGAGTTCCACCTTGTATAGTGTGGTATACGTGTATAAATGTGTGTCTGTAGAATCTAGGTATAAGGAGAACCTACTCATTCACTTAATCAGTTAAGCGACAGTGTCCGCGTTGTTACTTATTCCCTCCAGCTAGCTAGTACCAAACAGAACATAGTACATTACTGATATAAAATTGTATTTTAGCTAGACGCACGTGCGGGTCCAGAGACGCGTCTCGGCGCGCGCTGTCTAGCGATCTACAAAATACAACGGGGTAGGTGCCGAACAAAATTTTGGACTTTTGGTCAAAAAACCAGTTTATGAGACAAAAATGTTTTGGTTTTAACTGGCAAGCATGAAAAGGATAGATGAACCTTTAAATTTATTTACATTTGTTAAGTACGGATTAGTTTTTGAAGTTTCTAATGCAGAGATAGGTAGACTGTGGTTTAGTCTGCGGTAAACCAGCATCCAGGATTATTCTCTTCATACAACTTCAAATGGACAAATCCCTGTATCGTAGTTTCCAGTCATAGCGTGCCATATTTATTTAATAAAACACTAAGCTTCGACTCAGATTTAAATTGTTAGATGTTCTCTTACTGTCAAAGAGATTTAAAAGACTTAAAGAGCGGACATTGGGAATATTTTCATACAAATATTTTGATCCCGAACATTTTCGATTTTGACACATGAATGTTACCTGACAAGCGTAAGACATTAGACAGAACGATTTGGTACCAAGTAGTAACAAGAATCACGATTCTCGTCGTCTTGTACCGTCTATCGCTCATAAATATTTGAATGTGGTTGCTCACTTTACAATCACAAGCAGTAATATATATACACGAAGCCACTTTTAAAAGTGGGAGCTCGGCCATGTCACATGGAAATATAGATAAATGGTTTTTCAATCATCATACTCCTGCCTTTACACCAATTTATTTGGGATAGGCGCAGCATGCCTTCTTCTTCTACATGAGTCAAGCGTAATTTTTTGAAATCATATTAGGGCTAGTAAGATGATTCACTTCCACTGCCAGACACTTTGTGTGGTGGAAAACCCTCGCCAGACACCTATATGATCGAGTTAGCAAGGCAATAATAGTAATCAAATATCATTGTCAGCAATAAAAAAGGCGACTATTTTAAGACGTGATGGAGTGAATCTTACGGTTTAAATCTTTAGAATTCCGTAACCTCCACTCCGAAGGCAAAACTATCATAGTTTTATGGTGTCACCGTGAATGTGTCGTAATATCGTGCGATATTCCTGAACCTTTACTGTACGACGCGATGGGTACTTGTCACCATTTTTATCTTTTTTTTATTTTATTTTCACGTGAGTTTTATTGGTTTTACTGTAGAACCCAGAAAGCACGAAATCGTTGGTAGATTTTGGAGACGGTAGAACACATAAAATTCGTACTGAAGAATACGGAAGATGCATTTTTTTTTTGGTTTTGGGAGATGCTATTTTTCACTTGTATCGAGTGTGAGTTATGGTGCAGACCAGACTGGCTGTGGACACCCGATTTTCACAGGTATAAAAAAAAAGAATAAAAAAATATCGCCGGACATTACACACATCGCCATCTAGGTGCCACACTAAGCAACGAGGCTTGTGTCGTGGACACCAGATAGTTGATAATACTACATAGAGACTTTTTGTTTGTAAATACATACTTATTATACATAGAAACATCCATGACTCGGAAACAAATGTCCATGCTCATCACACAAACATTTGCTCCTACCGGGATTCGAACCCGGGACCCTAAGAACGTAAGGCAGCCTCACTACCGCTGCGCCATTCGGGTCATCAAATCGTATAACATAACATTACGCCTATAAACCCCGAAGGGTTAGGCAGTGGTGTACCTAATAGTACTCCCACATTTCGTCAGTTATGTTTAAGGCCCATGTAATAGGGGGCGAGCCTATTGCCACCAACCGGGCGCAAATGCAGACTCCGTGGCTGCTACTGAGAAATTAATGGAAAAACCCAATAAAAGTTTGCCTGACCTGGGAGTCAAACCCAAGACGTCATACTCAAAAGTCGCGCTTGCAACCACTCGACCAATGAGGTAGTCACAGATATTTCAATACATTAATAAGTCCAGTCCGCTCTGTTTAAATAAAATGATGATACGGTTCTAGCAGCGGCCGCCATTGCGTCTCCGTGGTCTGTGGTGTAATCAAAACATTTTCTATCGGTTTATTCGTTATAACAAAAACATACTAGAATGCTAGAACGATCTAGCACTATTTCGGAATAGCTCATGTTTTGGTAGATGTGGTTTATTCAACAAAGTAGCGTAGTCTGCATGTTTACGGTGTAAATGACATTGCTGGATTTTTTCAAACGCTTATATGTTTTCAAGCTATTATAGTTCTTGAAACAAAAACTTTTTGTTGATGTATACTTACCTACCTACATAAATCTGTTTTCTTATCTCCTGTCTCTTCTAGGACATGAAACAATAAAGTCCTAGACTGAATCTCAGGCCGACAGCCGAAGGGTATGCCCGCATATTTACGAATCTTCAGGGATTTTGTAGGATCCAATTTGACCTTTAGATATTTTGGCTAGATTTTTGGAATCTATAGTTGTCTATCTACGTTTATTTATTTTATTTAGAATAATCTTAAGGATGGAGGATTCTGTAGATTTTTTGTTTTAAAATAACTTCGGTCAAACCAAACTGACATACACACGGATTAGGTAAAGGAGTGCCCTATTTGAACCCCAATTTTCGCTAGTTTTATGTATAAGACCAACAATTTTCATCTCAGTATTAGAGTCCATAATAAATAAACTAAATTGGAATACGATGGGCTTAAATATAAATGGAACGTATATAAATCATTTGAGATTCGCTGATGATCTTGTCTTGCTATCTGAGAACAGCGTAGAGCTAGAACACATGATAAATACACTACAACAATCAAGCAGACGATCAGGCCTAGAAATCAACTTCAACAAAACAAAAGTGATGACAAATTCATTGAAAAATGAAATAAAAGTTGATAATACTTCGATAGAATTTGTCACCTCGTACATCTATCTAGGAAAACAACTATCTTTTAAAAATAAAAGTAATGAACAGGAAATTGATAGAAGGATAAAAGGGTCATGGAAAAAATATTGGAGCCTAAAAGAAATTTTCAAAAGTCAAATGCCAATCAAAATTAAGAGAAACGTCATGAATACCTGTCTCCTACCATCACTCACATATGCTTGCCAAACGTGGAAATTCACACGAAATGTTAAAAACAGAATAAACTCGTGCCAACGGAGCATGGAAAGAAGCATGATGAAAATTCGAAAAATTAAAAAAATTCGCAACTCTACTATAAGAGAAACAACAGGAGTAATAGACGCAATAAACTTTGCTATGAGATTGAAATGGCGATGGGCGGGCCACGTAGCAAGAATGAGCGATGATAGATGGACCTCTCGGCTGACATCATGGCCTGGCCCCCGGGGAATTAGAAAAAGAGGCAGACCTAGAAGCAGATGGGCTGACGACATTGAAGGGACGGCTGGTAAAATGTGGAAAGAAAACGCCACAGATAGAGACTATTGGGTATCTTTGGAGGAGGCCTTTACCCTCAAATAGAGGGGTTCACGCTAAACTAAAAGAAAGAAAAAAAAAAAAAAACAATCAATTCAATGTAATTTAATGAATAATAATACAAAAATAATAATTTATAAATAAACATAATTTAAAAACCTTTAAAATATAGTTACAATTCAATGCATGATGATTTTCATTTCCACTTGTAGGTATATTGATTTTTTATAATATTTGTATAATATAACTTCACTAAAAAAAAAAAAACTGATTATGTAAAAGGTTTTAGTTAATTATTAGGTGTGAAATAAAGGGCTTTTTTATTTTATTTTATTTATACTTACCTACCTATACAAAACTGTTTTCTTATCTCCTGTCTCTTCTAGGACATGAAACAATAAAGTCCTAGACTGAATCTCAGGCCGACAGCCGAAGGGTATGCCCGCATATTTACGAATCTTCAGGGATTTTGTAGGATCCAATTTGACCTTTAGATATTTTGGCTAGATTTTTGGAATCTATAGTTGTCTATCTACGTTTATTTATTTTATTTAGAATAATCTAAAGGATGGAGGATTCTGTAGATTTTTTGTTTTAAAATAACTTCGGTCAAACCAAACTGACATACACACGTATTAGGTAAAGGAGTCCCCATTTGAACCCCAATTTTCGCTAGTTTTATGTATAAGACTCAGGTAGGAATGCAGAGTAATTTTGGTTTGATCTGCAAATACAAAGATTTATTCAATAAGTATGGAAGGCAATTGTAAGACTGGTGCATAGCTAGTCCATTCAATATCCTCATTCTCCATTCTCAGTCATTTCATATTTTGAAATAGGTTGACCTCATTGTCGTAAATAAAGTTTTGAGTATGAATGTGGATGGGTATAAGAATAGAGGAAGACCAAAGAAACAATCGATGGACTGTGTGAAGCATGATATGGCTAGAAAGGAGGTTTCTGATGAGATAACGAGCAATAGAGAAGTGTGGAAGAAGAAGACATGCTGCGCCGACCCCAAATAAAGCAGGAGAATGATGATGAGCATGACATACAGTGAGCTTATGGCAGGCCTTCCGAATTACGTCAACCTATATAATCCTAACAAATATTTTGCCAAAACCTTTGTTTCTATATTGAGATTTCTTATGTTTTTGCAATTTCCCGGTCAGTGTCAGGCTGTATATTGACCAAAATATAATTCGCGACCGGAATACGTTTGTATTTACAGAATTATAATCATTAAAATCATCAACACAACCCTCAAGTTCATTTAATCTAATTGAATGACTATCATGAAAAAGTCATTAAATGGGATTCAATGATCTAACCTGGTGCCTCCACTTCAACTAAGAAGTGATAAAATGTTTTTTTTTAAATAACGTGTGTTGAAACAGAAACCCCAAGAGATCAGCATACTTTTTCATCCATAGCTCGACCCTTCGTTTTCAGGCACCAATCTTACTTTTTTCAGGATTTTTATTCGGCACCTGCTCCTTTGACGTCCATTTTTCTTTTTCGATATTTCTTTTCTCCTGTATTCAATATTTTGCAAGAATTCATGCATGAATGATTCTGTAGATATCAATATTTTCGATTTCTATTTTTCTTTTTCGGTACACGTTTAGAATTTGACGTAGTTTTTATTACAGCTATATAAAAAAGGCACAAAACGATTATTTACTTCGTTGCTTCATTTATAAACTCTTTGTAAAAATAAACGCACAGACGGACGAACCTGTTAACAGTGTTGTTTTTGGCTCAAAAGAAAAATGACGAATTCTAATATATTTTATAGCTTCGTAAAAACTTTGAGATACATTGGCTTAAGGAAATTACCGTTTATTGATACAGCTTTGATGAAATAAAAAGGTTTTTCATTGATCTATGAAATGGGGTTAGAATGAAAGTTCAGTCGGAGTTTAGATTAGTATTTTATGCTAAAATAATAGTTCGTCACTCATCGTCATCTGCTTAGCATTTTCCAAAAAAATCAAATCAGATGTTGCATTAATATTATATAATTGGATCGACTGTCATCGACCTCTTTAACCTCTGCCATCAGGTTGAAGATTCGGAGATGTAAACTGACTGAACTGGACTGATGGCAATCGTCATCTACGTAGCCTTTTCCCAGCCATGTTGGGGTCGGCTTCCAGTCTAACCAGATGCAGATGAATACCAGTATTTTACATAGAGCGACTGCCTATCTGACCTCCACAACCCAGTTAGTACTGGGTAATACGACACCCTTTGGTAAGACTGGTTGTCAGACTTTCGGGCCACTGACTACCTGTAACGACTGTCAAAGATCTACCAAATGACAGCCGGAACCCACGGAGGATACTTGGTATGTAATAGGTGGTCACCCATCCACGGACCAACCTGGACAAGCGCGGCTTAACCTAATGATAGATCCGAGTGGCTGTTATTATTTAGCCATGCGCTCCTCAAGCAAGACTATGAAAGCGTGATTTAATTTTTCGATTTACCGAGTGCCGAAAACCAACATCGTTGGATCAGTTCTCTAATGATTTTACATTTTTTGTTCAGACGTTTCTCTTCAAGTGAAATATGTCGAACAAAAGACAGAAATGAACAAAACTTCAGATTTTCGCAGACACTACATAATTCTGTATGTACAGATTCTAGCTACTAACGATCGTACGTTAACCTGGCATTTACGTAAACTGACTGAACCTATAAGTCATAGGTACCTATGAATAGATATATATATATATAGGCTGTGTGAGATTCACTCACCCGCTGTTTACAATACACGGACTGCAGAACTGACAAGTATTGTTGTGTTTCGAAATGCAAATTATAACAGGTAAATAGTTGGTACTAAACAATGTAGATACTAGATTTAGAATATTTTGTTCTCTCCTATCAGCACATGATGACACATTCATGATATTTGCTTCGTTAATTAAAAAATATAATAAGCTGTCCGTACGCTGCGCTCAATAACAGGAAATACAGATGGGGGTAAAAAGACTGCCAGGCTCAAATGATTGGGTTTAGTTAATAGTTCGCACATTTATTGTGACATAGCGTTCATCTTTATTAATATTATAAAAAGGTAAAGTTTGTGAGGTTGTAGGGGGTAATCTCTGGATTTAATGAAACGATTTAAAAAAAAAAATCACTAATTGGAAGCTACATTATCCCTGAGTGCCATAGGCTATATTTACAACGTGCCCGTGGAATAACTTCCGACCAAAACGCCAGCGAAGCCACGGGCAACAGCTACTTGAAAAATAAACATAGGATTTGTAAAAGCGCCATGCGGGTGTATTTAGAAGTCCACCAAATAATGACATGAGCAACATTTAGTAAACTAGAAACAAACGGCGTAGTACGTATCATTTTTGAAAACTATCGAATTTTATGAAAAAAGTAGTTTTTTTACTGCCTTGTTGGTTCAGTGGCAAGCAAGCACCTGATGAGCATGAGTGCTAAGGTTCAATTCCTGAGTCAGGAGGTATTTCTAAGTTTCAGCCCGGAGTCAGGATTTGTGCTGGGTTAGTGGCAATAGGCTCGCACCTTTTTACATGAGACTTCAACATAACAGGCGAAGTGGGGGTGTACTATTTAGGTACACGTCTGCCTAACCTTTCACAGATTACAGGCGTGATTATCATTAACACTAGATACGGGATATTTACCATGTTACAGTTTCTTTTGAGTTCCCGATATTTCGGCGCTGGTGCAAGCACCATGATCATAAACTGAAGTTATTTCGGGCAGTGGTGATAATGTTAATGCATGAATGCCAATTTAAAAACTTATACAGGCGTGATGTTATGGAGTTAGTATACGCTTAAAAACAATTTCCAAGAGTGAGACTTGATCCCATCATCATATTCATCATTCATACCTGTTTATTCATAAAACAATTTACATTGTGTTCGAATTTTACAAAATAATTACAGGGGGTCTAAAATCGCCGCTTTATCAGAATCATAATACGAATCACGTTAAATATTTAAAACTCTTAAATTGGACTTTGTGGTCATAAACATAAAGACCATTTTAAGAATTTTAAATTTTTAACGTGATTCATTTTATGATTCTGATAAAGCTTCCATTTAACCTTTCGTATGCCGAGTATATAGACACAATTAAAAAGCTATTGTGTCTCGCGTAGATACACGTTCCCGGCACACGAAGGGTTAAGGCCCACTGTTCAAATCTTAACCGAAGCAATAATCAAATATATCAAAAAACAAAAAAAATAAAAGCTATGATTGTCATCAATTAAAAACCGTTTACATGTCAGACCACAAAAAGCACAAAAACAACCATGTCTATTCCATTTAACGTAAATCAACTGAAAATTAAATGTCAATTAGATTACAGTTTGTATGTCCAACCATAATAAGCACAGAAACAACCATGCTCGTTCCATCCCAATTCGAGTGTGTTTATAAGTAAATACGGCAACATTTCCTCAGGATTTGGCTAAAGTGTACCTTTATACAACTTCTTATATTTCGCTAGTTATGTTAAAGTGCCATCAACCGCGCACAAATCCAGACTCCGTGGCTGCTACAGAAATATCTTAATGGAAAAAAAACCAATATCACTTTGCCCGACCCGGGAAACGAACCCAGGACCACCGCTCAGCAGTCGCGCTGTTACAAAAATATAACAACTACAGTTTAGTACACAAACTATCACCCAGACACTACAGGTCAGTTTACTTCAAATGCTCACAAAGCAGTGCAAGCTAGAGGTAAACAACGTCAGAGTATGAATCATACAATGTAAATAATTGCAGTGTAGTATAGTGCTCTGTTGGCTGCAAATAGACTTACGTGAAACGTAGATCGAAAGGGCATTAAGAACAGTTTATTTACGTCACTATTAAAATAAATTAGATGCTTGTTTATTTGTTCGTGAGTGATAGCGTCCGTTGACAGAGGAAATAAACGTTATGTAAACTTAGGAAAATCATGATAATGATTAAGTAGTTTTCTGAATTCTTCTTAGCGTGTCATCGCAATCTATATGTAATATGGCGACAAGTATGGTACCTTTAGTAGCGTCTATCAGGTCATGTTATAAATCGGCCCTTCAACCAAGCCTTGTGTACAACAAACTAAGTACCTTTTCGCAAAAAATATTGCTGGGGAAAGACTTTTTTTTTTGGGGTGAAAGTAAAATCTCACGTTTTACGGTAGGACTCAAACACATTGACGCACACAAAGTGCGCAATGTGACGCACTCGAAACATTGTGCTGATGGATGGATTGAATAGTACGGGGGTCGTGGAGGTGTTAAAGTAAAAACCTTACATTAAAAACAAGTATTAAAAAAAATGTGAAAAAGTTGGATCTTTGACCCCCAATATTTCTGTAATTCTAGAACAAAAATAATTATTGCAATGGCGGAGAGAACAAGTGCCTTTCGGCTTCGTGAAGGGCATTGTTACACCCTTTATAGAAACAGACTTTTTCCAAGCAACTGCTAAAATAAATAAACCAGTTTAGTGTGACGTCAGCCACATAATTTCAGTCAGACAGACGGACCGGAATTCTCATTCATACGTGTTTCCTTCGCAGGCTTCCGGCCTAGATTTTTGTCGCGCATGGCGGCGTTTCGTCTAACATGACTGTCTTATTGGAAATTAAGTCATGGCAGAATTTCATTACGTAAAAGCCACATAGCTTTTAAAGAATAAAAGACAAACATGCTGAGATTAGCTTCCTCATTTTTAGATACTTCCTTTCTTTATTGTGTGGTTAGTGCCTTACCTGGTGTTATGCCATCCATGGGCCGCTGACTTGGCTTCACAAGCCGTCGAGAAATATCTCTCAAGCATGCTTGTTTCCTCACGATGTTTTCCATCACCGTGACAAGTGATACTTAAACAATACGCACATGAATCTGAAAAATCAGAGGTGCGTGTCTTGGGTTCGAACTTTAGACCTGGTAGTCTGACGGTCACTTAAAAGTAAGTTATTTGATGTTCACATTAGGAACTCCTGTTTAAACATCAACTAAGGAAACTCATAATAAATATGTTTAGACTTAAAATGGGTTCATCAGATCAATAGAGGTAGGTATAGCAGTGATAGCCTCGAGGTGTGACCGTCGGTCGACCACGGCGTCGAGTTCCAACCCAAGTCACATTTGATTTTTTGGATTCATATGCGTCTTGTTGAATTATCACTTTCTTCGGTGTCGTGAGGAAACCAGCAAGCCTTAGAGATATTTCTCGATGTCAAAGGTGATGTCAGAGGCCTATGGGTGGCATAAAAACTCTGACACCAGGTTAGGCACTAACCACACGAAAATAAGAAGAATCGGATCAATATTGCGTCAGGTATTTCTCAAACTTACGACTTTTCATTTGTCAATTCATGACTTTATCAATACCAATAATGATGAAATATAAAATACACGTAAACGTAGTCAACTTGAGAGACTGTTTGTCCACGTTATCATTGTCTAGTTAAGCAAAGGCAAAAATAATCCTACGGGAACAAAGTACTGGAGTAAAAAGCATCCTGTATTCTAATCCAGGCATTGGTCTACCTGTGTTACAAATTTTATCCAGATCCGTTCAGCTTAAGGCGTGCAAATGTAACAGAAATACATACATACATTCAGAGGTGTTTTGGCTTTTATAAAATTTGTGAAGATTTACGTCAGTGTAGTTTTGTTTAAAGTATGAATTAAAAACGATAATACAACTCGGGTGGCCCAGCTGTAAGCCTCAGCTGTTCTGTAAAAGCGAATTAATATTAAACTGACTTCATTCATTGTGCTCGCTGCGAGACGTCAGTGTTTGTGCCAAAACTCTGTTTTCACTTCGAGTTTCGCACAGAAATGAACTTGACAGTGAGATTCTGCAGAATATGAGTGCGTCGCCAAAAGATGAATTGTTTGGTAAATAATAAAGTTTACATACAGACGTGTACCTTATTTTATTCAAATGAATCTGTTATTTAAGAGTTTCTAAGTTACAAAGACATTTAAATAATTACATTTAAGGCAAGGCGAACTAAATTCGATTTTACTTGTTTGCAATAGCGAACTGCTTTCTGTCAGTTCAAGCCTAATGTGTCAATGAGGGCTGTGGTTTTTGAGCTCACCAGATGGCGCCACTGTCGCTTATGGTCATGTCAACAATTCTATTTTATACTTTAAAGTACCAATAACTTCATAAAAAGTTTGTTTTAATACGTATAACAACATAGTGTAAACATCAGGTCATTTATTTACAATATTCTCTCTAAAATTAGCAAGCAAGAAACATTTAAAAATAATTTTACCTCCAAGCACTAACATCCAACTCCTAAGTTGCTACTTAAAATCTTCAAATCATAATTAATCAGGAATAGCTCTATCTAGACCACAATTGTGAATATTAGTAAAAATACGTGATAAAAAGCACGCAACGCGTGAACTTTCTATGTCACCTGAGATTTCGGTGTCCTCGCGCTACACTAGCGCCTCTAGCGGTGAATTCACACGCCACCATTGTACGCACGCACCACGCACCCATTGTGTCTCACTAAGACTTAGGACCTCTATGTGATAACTTTACCTCATCATCATCATATCAGCCCGGAATCACCCACTGCTGGGCATAAGCCACCCCTTTTTTCTGCCACACTTCCCGGTTCCGTGCGTCCCTTATCCAGGTGTTTCCCGCGACTTTGACGATGTCGTCGACCCAACGAGCTTTAGGACGGCCCTGGTTTCTATGGCCTAACCTTGGCCACCACTTGGTCAAAGGCTTGCTCCATCGGCCATCTCCGCAATCGGCATCTCTCCCTCATAACTTTACCTATATTGATGAAAAAATAGTCTTGCCTGAAATAGTCAAGTAAACAACGTAAATAAACACTTGGGAGCAATAAAATACAACACATTTTTTTGCTCCCAAGTGTTTATTTACGTTGTTATGCACGTGTTTTTTTACATCTGTTATTCTAAATTTTAAACATCATTTACTAATTATTAAATCATCTTGTTTTCGTACTAAGGTCTTGGATAAAAAGAACACAAAATGTATTATGAAAACAAGTCTTTTAAATGATGTTGAGTGTTGCCAACTGAGACTTATTATTATTGTTTATATTACCTTAAAATCTGTTATCCCTATAAATGTCACATAAATATAATCTCCAGTACAAGAACATTATTTTAGTGCTTAATGTTTAATTTAATGGGTCACAAATCTTATTCAAAAATGGTACAACTTACTGGATAGACCACCTCGTTGGTCTAGTCTACTGGCCAACACGTGACAGCTGAGCATGAAGTCCTGGGTTCGATTCCAAGGTCGGGTAAAGTGCAATTGAGTTTTTCTATCAATAATTTCTCAGTAGCGGTCACGGAGTCTGGATTTATGCCCAGTTGATGGCAATAGGCTCGCCCCCTATTACATGGGACTTAAACATAACTGGCAAAATGTGGGTGTAATAATAGAAAGAAAGAAATATGTGTTTATTTAACATTCAAACAAAAACAAAAAAACATTTAAAATTATACAAAATAAATAAACAAACAAAACTAATAATGTCAAAAGGACCTCAGATCAGCATAATGCCAGACGGCAACACAAGGTGTACCACTTGTCGCTGATTTCCAGTCGCAGCCCACGAGTGCCAAACGCTCGAAAACATAAACAGCCACATATAAAAGTCTAAAATATTTTGCACAAATACCAACTTAAATAAAATGTATTAGGCACACCTCTGCGCAATCCTTCGGGAAATACAAGCGTGATGTTATGTTACGACTGGCACAAGTCATATTCGGATGGCATCTCTATACTCCATAAAAGATAGCTTCATCTTGCGACAGCTGTCAGTAAAATCACGCCTATGAAGTCCTGAATTTCGTAATAGTACAGACAGTACCTGCCAATGTCATACTTTATGGGCATGCCGACCTAATTAGTGATGGACGATGAATCATCGTGACCACAAACTATTAACTATCGATATTTTAAATAAAACTTAATTTAAAATTAATTTATCTTTTAATTTTATTGTATATTTTGATATCATAACATTATTTACATGTGTACATAATTGATCTAAAATAATAGTGACTTACTAAAATCCAATTTCACATCTATTCATGTACAAAAATGTAATTGATGAAGGTGGTAACCAAATGCAGAAAACTAATGGAAGTAGGTTGGGAGCGGGACGTCCGATTTGATAATATTTGCGAACAAGAGTTTATAATAAAACAAGACTGTTCTAGCGATTCAAAACTGATTCAGATATGGATTTGGGGTGGACTTCTTTGTGAGAATAAAATGTATTTTATAATGAAATATTCGTTTAATTTATTAACGCTTGTAATTAAATTAAACCCAATTATATTAACATATAATTGGGTTGACTGGTTGGGGTGACTGTTCTCATAATTATTCACACTTTTAGCTATGTAAGCCAAACTATGCAGGGAATGCAAAGGAATCTTCTTTGTTGACTCTTGAAAGCTTGTTTTTAGAATTATTTTGGTACGCATTGTCTTTAAAAAATATTATGATGTCACTTAACGGGGCATGCTCTCAAAACCGTGAAACAAAACATTAGCATCGATAATAGTAAGAAACATCGATAATTTCTATCAACAATTTTATATATCCTGACAACCCTAGGAATATCAGTTTGACATATGTCGCAGAGATCAAGCTCTCTTTTATGGAGTATAAATGTATTTGTGATGTACTCAATGAAATATTGCGTCAATGCAGTAAATCATAATTATGTAAGTAAACATCATTATTATGCTCTACTAAATGGTTTGTTATTGTTGTTATTTTAAAGACTAAATCCCGTTTTCATTTACACTAGGCGTCACCTAATCGTAATATCTAAATAAAAGTTCAACGTAGGATTTTCAACCAAAGAAAAGATGGATGGATTGTATGAGGAGTGATATTATGTTCGACAAAGGGGTGTATGATAGTGTGACGGTTCTCAGGGGGAATGGAAGAAAAAAACATGGTGCCAAAAACCTCAAGACAGCATCTAGCGAGTCTCTTCCCAACTACGTTTTATTTATTTATTTTTATTTATCAACTTAGGTACATCTACCATTACAAATAACCAATGCGGTAAATGAGCCTTAACCTAACTTAATTGCTAAATTTAATCCTTAACTTAACTTAATTGTAACTTAGAACTAATATCTATAACTAATTACAAACAAAGCAATCCTTGTGAATTCACTCAGAGAACAACAGAATAAGTCCGTCACACTCGTTATGAGGTTGAGCGTGCGGAGTGCACGCGCCTCCATTAAAAGGTTGGTCCGATCACGCAGTTCCACTAGCAGTTGTGGCTGCCATGCATGCATGTGCTGCATGTTAGGATCGGCTTCCAGTCTCCCGGATGCAGCTGAATAGTAGTAATATCTCCATATTACTTGGGGTTGTATTTCTTAAAAGGCTAGAAGTTGATGACGATGGATATCGCTCAGAACGAAGAGCTGAGAGTCTAACAGTGGTGCAGTCATCACCTATCTCTGTAGCCCTTTCCCAACTAAGTTGAGGTCGCTTTCCAGTCTTACAGGATGCAACTGAATGAGTACCAGTATTTTCCTTGAAGCGACTGTTTCTCTGACCTTCATAACACAAACACGACACCTCTCGATAAGACTGGTTGACTTCCGCACCCCGTAATGACTGTCATTAACAGTCGGAACCAACGGTTTAATCTGCTTTAATAGATAGTCAACCATCCACAGACGAACCTCGGCAAACGTTGCTTAACCTTTAAGTCGTCGTCTGTTATTATTTAGCCCCGAGCCTCTACTATAAACCTACTAATTAACTCGATCGTAACTCACGCCAACTAGAAACTTCGCATCTGACTCACTGGCGTGATAAACAGCTGATGTTCCTTGTTCGATCCAATGCGCTACTAAATCGGACTGTGTATAGCGAGTTTTACGTATGTAAACACTTTGTGTTAGAACAATATACTGAGTGGTTTTGAGTGGGAAATAATTGGGTAAGTGGTCTGTTGTGTGGACAGAACAGTTCCGTAGCTGTTTTTTTATTGTTCTTATCGTATTGTTCTACGAACTTAGAAGTCAACAATGCTACTAACCAACCGTCTCATTAGCTTATCTTTTAACCACAGCATGAGTTAAAATAATGTTCGGTTATTGGTCAGTCAGTCAGTCAGTGGCCCAGTAGAGCAGCGGTGGCCCAGTAGAGCAGCGGAGGCCCAGAGAGCAACGGTGGCCCAGTGAGAGCAGCGGTGGCTCAGTGGTAGCGGCCCCGACTTACGAACAGTAAGTCATGGGTTCGAACCCAGGCAGGCGCATTACTTTGTGTAATTTATTTCATCACCACTACTCTCAAAAACGGTGAAGGAAAACATCGTGAGGAAACCGGCATATCCTAGAAACAAAAAAAATTGAAGACATGTGACATTTACCAACCCCCACTGGGCCCGCGTGGTGGTTCCCTCTCATGGAGAGCCGAGTGTCCCAGCAGTGGGAACATTTAAAGGCTGATTATTGTTCAGTCTTCTTACATCCGTATCTAAAAACAAGTAAAAGTTAATACTTGAGTAAAAGTAATTATTTAAAATACGATTTTTATTAAATATATTTGATTGAAGTTAGAACTGTCAAAAGTTAGAATTCTTAGGTTTGCTTACATTGACGGTTTTTACTTCGTTCAAATTCTTGTATAATGCATCAAAATAGCTGAATAAGTAGTAACTTAAACTCAAACAATTACTTTAACTTGACTATACGGTGTTAGAATTTCTTGTCAAAAAAGCACAAATATGTTAAGCCCAAAATTCAGCTGTGCGAACTGCACTTACAAATTGTTGTGCGCTATATGAGAGAAAAAATGGTAACATAATTATGACCCCTGTAATGTTAAAAAGAATGTACACTATAGTGTTTTAAGACAAGGATTTGTGGTATAGTTTTTTTGTTTCCATAACAGTAAGGCGAAGAAGGCCTTATCATATCGATTGATCCTAAACTCAGCTACGCTAACTCTCTTCGCTGAGGCAGTCACAATATCAGCAAGAGCACATGTATAGTATGATCAGGATCACCCTAAGTGTGCAGTTTAATGGCGTTGCTTGTCAAGAAAATTTGCATCCTTATGTCAAACTTGGTATATTTATTTTAAGTTCTATGTTTTCACTCCTGCACACAAAAGTTGGCTGAAGTGTAACCGGTAATGTAACGATGTCTGTGTCACGTAGACACACAGCCCGATTCGCAGAAAAATCCATATTTGACCACGGATCCCTAAAAAGTAAAACATTCGGAAGACGCGATATGTTGCGTCTTCCTGTTCTACGAAATATTAATATATTTAACTAAGAACACATTCTTTTATCTTATTCACCTTTGAAGTTATAACGGCCATGTTATTAATATGCGAGATATGACGTCATAGATAGAATTTGTAATTTCTCTCCTTTTAAAGAGATCAAAGGCAAGCTGTACGTGGTTTTTTTTTTGTGATGAAAAATGGTCTTTTGGTGAGGTAGTTAATTTTATAGCAACAAAAGACTTTGTGGCTTAACTTAACTACATAGTATAAAATCGTCGCTTCCCGCTGTCTGTCCCTATGTATGCTTAGATCTTTAAAACTACGCAACGGATTTTGATGCGTTTTTTTTAATAGATAGAGTGATTCAAGAGGAAGGTTTATATGTATACATTGCACCCGTGCGAAGCCGGGGCGGGTCGCTAGTAATAAATAATTGGTTACTAACACTGTTTTAAACTTTCACGGTTTTTTAACTCGCGATCATGGCGCTTGCAACCGCGTCGAAATATCGGGAGATATTTCAATCACGGAAGATATCCAATGGGTGCCACTATAAGTTTAATTGGTTACTGTAAGCTGTGTCATCCCACTGCTGGGGAAAGGCTCTCCTCATGACTTCCAAATCCTTCGATCCACGGTCAATGTGGACCGCTGGTCGTTGGTTCTGTCCAGCTCGTCCGGTCATCTCTTGCGAGGTCTGTCGCGTAGTCTTCTGGCTGTGTCAGAGCTCCACTAATTGGTTATACTGTTTAAAGTTTTTTTTTTTAATATTTATTATTGTTCTGACTTTGTGTACTTTTTTGTTGTTTTATTGAGTTTTCATAGAAATTGATAATTAATTGTATGTATTGCATTTGATTTGTAAGCTGCAACGCAAGATATGGTTGGACTCGCTATATTGTATTTGTTAAACACGCCTGTACAACCCATGTCCACAAATAAAGATTTGATTTTCATTTTCACGATTTCAAACTCAAACTCAAAGCATTTATTTCAATTAGACCATAACAGGCACATTTGAATGTCAGATAAACAAAGAAGGCAAAGCTACGGTCTCTGACACAAGGCATGATAACTTGTGAGTGTACTGCAATTAATTGCCCATTACAAGGCGTAGATCTCTATGGAGAAGAATGGGCAAAAAAATACATGGACACTCTTTTCAATCCAAATATTGTTACAAGATCTTGGTTACGTAATACATACCAGCACTTTTGTGTTATTTTTAATGTTTCTTATTAATTCTAAGGATGTACTGCTGTTGGTGTTGCTTCGGGAAGCCCAGATGCGTAAAGTGTCTGGGTGACCATGGCACCGCCGAGTGCACCCGCCCCAAGGACCGTACCTTAGGTACGGAGCCTCCCAGCTGCGTGCTCTGCGGTACGTCCGGGCATCCAGCCAACTACCGTGGATGCCCCAAGGCCCCGAAATCCTCGGCCCCTAAGCTGGCAAAGAGGAGCCAGAACAGGCAGCAGAGGGAACGCCCAACCCCCCCCTCGAACCAACCCCCTTTCTCCCTTAGCCCTCAGCGCCCCAGTCCATGGAACGCGATGAATCACCAGGCCCACTTCCCGGCCCTGAGGCCCGCTCAAGCGCCGACAGCGGTACTCCCTCCCTCCCGTCTTGAAGGCGGTACTCTCCGCTCAGCCCCCTAGGCCAATTGTGAAGGCGGTCGCGCCCACAGCGCCTCGAGCCCCCTTCACCTTCGCGGCCCCCCCTCCCCCCGCTCTGGGACACTTCCCGCCCCCCCCCCCTCCACCCGCTCTGGGACGCCTCCCGCCCCAGCCAGCGGTCGACCCCTTTGACCCCTTCAGGGTTATAACTAGCACTTTTGGGGTTTTCCACAGCCCTAGGGGCAAACAGATGGCCCGCGATATCGTTGCCTGCAAGGGCGACTTTATCCTCCTCGCCCAAATTTACGACGCGTACCCGGATGTTACGCAAGCCCTCCGCAACCTCCCCCATAACAACCCATAATGTCTCACCACCCCCTGTGGAGTCAAACCGAAAGCCCTCAAAGTAGGGACTTTCAATGCCGACAGCCTCACTGGTCAACGTGATGAGATCGCCGAATTCCTCCGCGACCATCACATAGACATCCTTTTAGTCCAAGAGACCTTCCTAAAGCCCCATCAGCGCGACCCGAGAATTGCCAACTACCGGATAGTTCGCAATGACAGGACGCGCTGTCACAAAGGAGGTACTCTCATCTATTACAGGTCAACCCTATACTGCATCCCTGTGGACCCCCCCCCCCGACCCTTACCCGCTTCGAGGTCTCTGCCTGTCGGCTGGGTATGACAGGCCATCAGCCCATTACGATCGTCTCGGCTTATCTCCCGGGTACCAACTCCGTGGAAGTCGGTTCCTCCTTGAGAAGCGACCTCACCGCGCTCCTTGGCATGAGTGACTCCGTCCTTTTGGCGGGGGATCTTAATGCTAAGCACCCCTCTTGGAATTGCCACACGGCAAATACCAGAGGCAGGGTTCTGGCTGACCTTTGCGCCCAGCTCAACTTCGATGTCATCGCCCCGATGACACCCACCCACTACCCCCACGTCCCCAACCAACGCCCCGATGTTCTGGACGTCGCGCTTCTAAAGAATGTAAACTTACGATTGCATTCTATAGAAGTATTCGACGAACTCGACTCGGACCACAGGCCTGTGGTCATAGAGCTCGCTCCCGGAACAGGTCCCTTCGACCCCAACCACTCCCCACCCACCAAAGTGATCACGGACTGGAGGAAAGTAAGCGAGTTGCTGAAATCCGCCGAGTCCCCTCACTTGGATCAAATCCCACAGAACATCGAGTCTGTGGCCGACACGGAGGCCGCGATCGACTTGCTCACGGGACACGTGCAATCCGTCCTGAACGTATGTACGAAGGAGGTTCCGGCGGTTGACCATCGCTGGAGCCTCCCGGACGAGGTGCGCGCTCTCGTGACTGAGAAGAACGTGGCTATCCGGGCCTACAGTGCTTTTCCCTGCGACAGCAACAAGGCTTTTATGCGCTACTTACAACGTAAAGTAAGTAGACGCGTCAAAGAGCTGCATAGCTGCCAATGGGACGAGATGCTCGATGGACTCACTCCGACCCACCAGGCCTTCTGGGATCTTCAGAGGAAGCTACGCTCCTCTGAGATCACCTCCATGCCCCTCTCATCCGCCCCGACAATAGCGTCGCCTTCGACGACGACGAGAAGGCTGAGTGCCTAGCCGACAGCTTAGAGTCCCAGTGCTCCCCCAGCACCCAGCCAGTAGACCCAGCCCACCTTGCTGAGGTGGACGCTGAAGTCGAACGCCGGACCTCCCTCCCACCCGTTGAGGACCCTGATGATCCCCTGCCCCCAGTCACCCCTGACGAGGTGGAGGAGATCATTAGGAACTTCAAACCGAGGAAAGCCCCTGGCTCAGACGGCATCACCAATAGGGTTTTTAAACTTTTCCCCCCCGTACTCATAGTGCTAATGACCGCCATCTTCAATGGTGCTCTAGCCAACAACATGTTTCCACAGTCGTGGAAACAGGCCATCGTCATCGGCATTCCCAAGCCGGGCAAGCCGAAGTCCTCCCCCACTAGTTACCGCCCCATTAGTTTACTCAATGTTCTAGGCAAAGTCTACGAGAAACTTATTTATAAGCGTCTCAAAGACTACGCCGAAGCAAAGAGTCTCATACCGAAAGAGCAGTTTGGCTTTAGGGCTAGATACTCTTGTGTCCAGCAGGTGCACCGTATAGTCGAGCACATCAGCGCCCGCTACCAGCGAGGCCTGATGACTGGTGCCCTGTTCTTCGATATTGCGAAAGCATTCGACAAGGTCTGGCACAACGGGCTGATATACAAGCTATACCAGCTCGGTGTGCCGGATCGGCTCGTGCTCATCCTACGAGACTATCTGTCGAATCGCACCTTCCAGTACCACATCGAAGGTGCCCTTTCCGCCCCACATCCGATCCGCGCAGGAGTCCCTCAGGGCTCTGTGCTCTCCCTCCCCCCTAGCTTTCACGCTATACGCCAGCGACATGCCCCTGAGTAGAAAGGCTGAGTTAGCACTTTTTGCTGACGACACTGCCATCTACTACTCAGGCTGGAGCACAGATAACATTACCCGCGTTCTCCAAACCTCCGCAAACGCACTAGGCGCTTGGTTCCGGAGATGGAGGATAGAGGTCAACCCCGACAAGAGCCAGGCGGTCCTCTTCAGCAGGCATCGCCACTCCACCACATCCGCCATCCGACCGATCTCTATGTTCGGCAAGCCTATCCCTTGGGAGAAGCGAGCCAAATACCTAGGGGTCATCCTAGACCGACGCCTTTCCTTCGGAGAGCACATAAGGGCCGCACGAGCCCGTGCCGCCTTCGCTCTCGGAAGGCTCCATTCCGTGCTGAATGCTCGCAGCAAGTTGTCACTTAGGTGCAAGTTGCGTATTTACACCGCGTGCATTCGGCCCATCATGACTTACGCGTGCCCCGTGTTCGCACATGTCAAGCCCCACCTCCTCCGCAGGATGCAGACCCTTCAGAACCGATTTCTCCGACGAGCCGCGGACGCCCCCTGGTTCGTTAGGAATGAACGACTCCATGTCGACCTTAAAATTCCGACTGTCAGACAGTTTATGAAACGTCTCACAAAGCGTTTCTTCGACTCAGCCGAAAGGCACCCCAAACCGCTGATCGCATCGGCCGCCCGATACGCCCCCTCCAACATAAGTAGGATTAGGAGACCCCGCCAAACCCTCCTCCAACCCGATGACCCCATCACCCTCCTTCAAGAGAGCTGTAGGGAAACTAGTACACTACGTAAGTACAAGAACAAATACCGACCGCGATTCCGGCCCCGCCGCCGAGGCCCACCGCGACCCCCCCGTAACATCACCGACCGACCCTTGCTCGACGAGCCAGCCCGCGCCGCTGAGCATGTAACGTTAAATTCCCCATTAAATAATCCGACCCAGCCAAACTCTAGTTGCCCCCCCCCTCAATGACGCACTAAGCCTAGGCCCGAACCCCGCAGGGGGTGCCCTTAGTGTCTGTTCATTTAATGTGTAATATCCTTAGTTTGTAAGCCCTGGCTGGGGGCCTTAAAGTAATTTTCGGCCACCACAGGATAGCCCGGTTAAGCAGCTTCAACCTCAGTAGAGTTGTTGCGCTGCGAGTGGCCATACCTAAAAAAAAAAAAAAAGCTGTTGGTGTATCAAATAAATACATCATTCATGTTGAGATTATACATATATGTGAGAACGATGTAAAAAGACGTGCACATTAAGAGCGTCCAAAGTATAACTAAACTTATATATGTCAAAGCGTATGGCGCGCAAATATCGGGAGCTCCCGATATCGCCATGATGGCGGGCCGACACAAACAGAGCCGAAATATCGGAAGCTCACAATAGTTGATAATCACGAAAGATATCCCGTAAGTTACAGTGTAAGTTGAATTGGTTGTAGTTGGTAATTTTCAACGCCTAGGTCTAGTGGTCCCAAGCGCTGAACATGAAGTGTTGGGTTCGATTCCCAAGCCATGCAGTAGTATTGGGTCTTTCCATTAACAATTTCTTAGTTGCAGCTCGGGACCTAAATTTATGCTCGGTTAATGGCCATAGGCGTGCCCCATAACATGCGACTTAGATTCTGAAGAAATGCGGTTTTACTGTTAGGTACCTACTCTTCTGCCTAACTCTTCAGGGCTTACAGGCGTGATGTTATGTGGTTCGTGTATCTCTATCTAGAAGGAACATGGATGGGTTTATATATATCTTCTCTCTATAAGGCTAAGGACTATACTCATTGTTTCGGGAGGTCCTAGCTCGCCCTCCGTCCGTCTTATGACGACAGACCGTGTCGACGGCGCGCGAGTGTTCCACGCGCGCCTCAAAGAGATGTCAGCAAACGGGAAGAGGTCCGAAAGGACCGATGCCTGCCAGGGTTGTGGGACTGTTCGAAAGAGATACCGCGGCCCTGCTACACAAAGGGCAAAAAAAGGAACATGGATGTGTTTTAGTCAGTACAAGACTGACACTCCCTTCCGCTCCGCCCAGAGTGGGTCATTTGATGATTTCCCACGCGAAAAAAAAGGACTATACTCATAATTATATAGACAATTTCATAGCAGCAGCCACGGAGCCTAGATTTATGCCCGGTTGATAGCAATAGGGTCTTACATAAGGGACGAGCCTATTGCTGTCAACCGGGACACATGAGACTTCAGTTTAACATAACTGGCGAGATGTGGGTGTACTATTAGATACACCTCTGTCTATCTCTTGGAGGATTACAAGCGTGATGTGACCCGGAAAATAGAAAAAAACAAATTCGGATCACAAATGCAATGCACCGTACTCAAGACGTTCCATCTATTCCTTTCGTCCCACACTGAGCATATCAAAAACTTGGCAATAAGATTTGACAGTAATCACCACATCACCAGTCGCCCATTATAAACACTAACACATGGCGATTACTCTGCTGAGTAATTAAAATTCTTACAACGAGGAAATGCTTTGATAAATAAACTAAGATGAACCATTACTTTTCAAGTGACGTAAATGACTTCCAACACACTGAAAATTCAACTGTACGTTTCTAAAGTGAGAGTTGAAATTCAGTTGTTGGCTTCAAGGGCTTTCCTTGGTATACCTAAAGTGAAGTAAATGAATTCGAGCACACACTGGAAATTCAACTGTTTAGTTCAAAAGATAGAGTTGAGTTTCGGTTGTTGTGTGACAGGACTGCCTTGACCTTGCAAGAAAATGGGGTAATGAAAACATATGGAGTTATATTGTGCGCATTAACGCTCGTTTTGTTTTCGAAAGTTTTGTTTTGGACACGTGTTTCGGTGACATTAATTGTGTTGTATTGATTAGGGTAATTTGGTCACGACAGGTGATTGTTGATTTTGTTGGTTCATTTCTACATAGCGTTTTGAAGTTATTGTTGAGAGATGTGGTAGCCCAGCTCAGTGATAGGGGTTCCTATTTACGTGTAGAGACTTCTCTTTGTTTTTATTTACATCAAGTAAAACATTTCCGAAAGTATTTCGAAGATGTAACATAATATTTAGCATATAGAGGCTAAACACGGCCGCTCGGATCGGTCTTCAGGTTAAGCCACATTTGCCTAGGTAGGTCCGTAGATGGGTGACTATTACCAACATACCGAGTTCCTCCGTGCCTCGGAAAGCACGTTAAGCCGTTAGTCCCGACTGTTATTTGTAGATCTTTGACAGTCGTTACAGGTAGTCAGTGGCCCGAAAGTCTGATAAGCAGTCACTCTATATAAAATGCTGGTGTTCAGCTGCTTCGGTTAGACTGGAAGCCCACCCCAAAATAGTTGGAAAAGGCTAGGCAGAATGATATTGACATGATATCTAACTATACATTCTGGGCTCCAGTGGTGGTTTGAGCTCTAGTCGCTCACCAGTGTCCCAGCAGTGAGAATTTTTTAGGCTGATCATTGTGTTATGTAGGTTGATGTTATTATTACAACTGTCATTATCTACACTAAGTGCTATACAGCGTGTAACAGAAAGGGTATAATCATATGGAATACTGTGGTACGGACCATCAAACTGAACAACTTTCTCTATGGGACCACCATCGAAATCGTAAAAAAATAATCAGCTGTCCCATACATTTGGGTCGAGTAGGTATTGAAATTTTGTATAGGACAGCTGATTATTTTTTTACGATTTCGATGGTGGTCCCATAGAGAAAGTTGTTCAGTTTGATGGTCCGTACCACAGTATTCCATATGATTATACCCTTTCTGTTACACGCTGTATACTAGTTGTGTGTGGGACACACACGGTTTTAAATGAATTATTTTCATTTCAAACGATTTATTAATAAACAAGTAACATTTAATTAATAGTGGGTATCAAAAAATCCGACAACAAATTGTATTTTGTACCTATTATATATATTATTATAATGATATATTTATTTATATTCTCAATTTAATTTCCTTCATTTTGATACCCTACTTGACAGGCTTGGAAGAAAAAAATATTAACGACTTACAATTTAGTTTTTTTTTTATTCACCTTTCTGAGGACACTTGGGTTCTTGAGACGAATCTAATGATACCTTAATCGTCGAAATCTATTCAGCGATTTGGAAAATACGAGATAATTAAGAAATTTACAAAACAACAAACATTATAGAAGATACGCGCGAAAAACATAACCCTTTCTTGTCAGTTGGGTAATGATCAATACAACACACATTCATAAAACATTCCAACATTGTGCATAGCAATTTGAAGAATGAATCCCAAATTATACGTTAAAACTACCATCTTGGGGAAAATAGTTTCTACGTTTTAATATTTAATTCTTTTGTAAGGATAATTTAATTTCAAAATGTCAAACTTTTTTTTTATTAAAAACTTTTGTCAACTTTCTTTTCGTTTTCGGTACAGGCTAGCCAAAAGTTTAAGTTTAATCTTACATACGTAAGTTAATTGTAATTCTTAAGGGAAATTAAGACATTTCAAACCACTGCGCTCAATCTAAGAATAAATACGGTTTGAGAATAAGGTTTAGTAATATCAATTACATAAGAGTATGGTGGCCAAATGGTAAAGAACATAACTCATGAGTTATTGGTCGAGGATTTCACCATTGCTGTCGAAAATAATGGAAGGAAATATTATGACAAAACTGGCATGTTCTAGAAGCAAATATTGGAAGACATGAGACATCTACCAATCCGCATTGCTTCTCACAGTGTTGTATGAGGGTACGGCTATGGTGGTGCATCTCTGCTCAACCCTTCAGGGATTATAGCGAGATGTTATGTTGTATGTATAAAGCGTTGGTTACCAAACTTGCTTACAGCCACCCAGAAAATAGGAAAAACACATTCGCATCAGTTCATTGCCCATTCTTCTTCATAGAGATCTACGCTTTGGAATGGACAACTACAGTTTTTATAACAACTACAGCTTTCACAAGTTATTATGCCTTGTGTCTGGGACTGTAGCTTCATCGCTTTGGTTTTGACTTTCAAAACCGCCTGTAGCGGTCTAATTGAAAATAGATGCTTTGATTTTGAGTTTGCATCTAAAATGCAATTCACGACGTCCCATCTATTCCTTTCACCCCACACTGAGTATATCGTAATTTTAAAGCCAGAAAACTAATTTCCAACCAGGCAGAGTCGCGGGTATAGCTAGTAATTCATAATCTCGGCATATTTCCCGAAGTATTGCAATTAGACAATAAACTTCAGCTGGCCGCCATTTTGTGATCGTGTCCCTATTGTGGAAGTTTCGCCATTCGTCTTTATGTTATCGAAATCGTAAAGGAGAATGGACAATGATTGTAGTTATAGAGGTCGCTTGTTTATGCGGATTTCTGTGATTTTTATTATTCAATAAATAAATAAATATTTGCAAATAATTTTTACAGATGAACAGTTGTTGGCAATAAGTTCAAACCCGGGTCGTTATTGCATGAGATTTTTAAACTCTTGAAATGTGGGTGTACACCTCTGTCTAACCCTTTTTGAGTTGAATGATGAGTGCGGAAACTGTGGGATGCTCTCTGTAATTTCTTTTAATTGTTTCTCCGCGGTCGCTCTCACAAGACAAGTGTGGCTAGAGTGAATAGATTGCGGCTAAGCACAAAGACAGGAAAATTATACAAAAAAACCCAGTACAGTTCCAACTCAATCAGTTCTAAGAAACAGAATAAAGAATGTAGCTATTTCAGCCAGTTTGCAAGTGAGGATAGATTCAGCGCAGACATGCATAGTCGTTGATGTTTTCATAGCGCTTCGCCTTCGCTAGTTTTTCAGGCGCATATTTCCGCTAATGCGCTTTTACTATGAGCGTGGGAGTGAGCGTGAGTATGTAGGAAAACAAATTAAGTAAAGAAACATTACTGCTAACATTTACATGTTACGGTGTTTACATTTTATCTGTACTTCTATTACAAAAAGTTAAAATTTGTTTGTAAGTGCGTATGTAGGGGATAATCTCCCGAACTAATGATCCAATTCTGATTAGATAACATTAAGCAATGGATACAATTCTGTAGGTGTAGACTATGCCTGCATTTCCCATACCAAAGAATATTCTAAAAACTTGCACTCAGACAAAAATAAAAAGCAGTTGTTTAATAAAGACTATTTGCTTATACACAAAGATAAAGTATAAACAATTTAATAGTATCGGATGTAGTTGTTTATATGAAAAGCGCAGACGAACGCACTTTTATTTGTGTTCATTTATAAATGTATATTGGTTGCAATTGGACAAATTATTGATAATATATTTGGCGCAAATGGCCAATATGTTTGGTTTTGTAAGTGAAGAAGGTTTAATTATAAACAGAACGATTTATTTCATGACAGCTTGCATTAAAAGCGAAATAATTGCCGCCATTTTTCTTTTTGTAAAATATTATTGAGAGGACAGGCGAATTAATGCAGGAAAATGATAAAAATAATATTGTTTTGATAAGTTTTGAAATGGATGGAGCGCAGTAAACTAGGTGTTAAATTAACGGATCGTGTTCGAAACACAATACTACGCTCCAAACAAATATAGCTGACATAGCTCAAAGGGCTTCCCGACTCAAATGGGACTGGACAGGACATGTCTGCCGCATGCCAGAAAAACGGTGGGCTAAAGCAGCAGGAAACTTATGCCCTGACACAGTGAGGGGGGGTCGCAGCAGGCTACGAAGGAGATGGCGAGACGAACTTTACAAGTTCCGTCAGAACTGGAAGAAGGACGCGCGGGTTCGTGAGAAATGGATGGAGGGGGAGTTATCCCCAGATAGGTTCAGGTCCAGGTGTCAGATAGATCCTTGTAAAATACTGGTATTCTGCTGCATCCGGTTAGGTTGGAAGTCGACCCGAAAAGGCTAGGTAGACGACGAGTCTACAACTAACTCTGTATTTGTCTCTCTATATTTTTGTAAGGGAAATGGAAAAAATAGTGGTGTGCCTCGCACAATACTTTTTTTTATTTAATTTTGAGTTTGCCCAAGCAACATGGTAGTAACATTATGATGAAGACTTAAACTTACGGAAAACAGTCCATCCTATAACAATCATGGAAACGCTTTTAAAAATTATACTGTTAGCTTAAAAAGATAAAATCGAACCCCAATTTATCAATCATAACGCATGCTCTTCAGATTTCAATCTATTACACTAAAAAGAAAATAAATAATCATTTAAAAATATGGGTTGGGCCATGTTTATGGGTAAAGTTGAAAATTATTGCATCCTACCCACGTAGTTGTTAGTTTGGGCAAACTTGTATTTTATGGGCAATAAAGAATAGAAAACATTAGTTATTCTGTAAATATGAGTCTCAAAATAGTGGATACGCTTATTGGTTTCGCTAAAATGAGCGAGACTTATGGGCTACTTGCATTTGGTTCAAATCCCGGGTGAAGGTAGTACAGATTTCCCAGAAAAACTCTGCGCTTCGGGATTCATCGTCCTTCTTCGGAAACACGAACGCTCGATGATGACACATGGTTCCATGAAGACTTGAAAGGGTGAAATCATAATATTTGGTTGCACGGATCAGCGTTTTCGAGTACTTATTACCATCTCATTCTGTCCCGTAAGACTTCATTTGGTGGAGCGAGAAGCGACATTAATTCGCATCGGAAGCACTTTAACGTGCGATTGGACCCTTAATTTTAGTGACTTTCAATTTTAACTGACCGAAAGGGAACAATATGCAAGAAAATACTGTTCTGTACCGTTTTTGACCCGTGGAACACCAAAGTGGTTCACCGAGGTATTCCACGTACGTGTAAATCTGATTTCACTCATAGGAAATCATTTTTCGCTATGGTTATAAAGTTATAGATTTACAACTGACTGTCTCGTTGGTCCGTGGACGCAAGCGCGTCTGCTGAGTATGAGGTCCTGGGTTCGATTCCCAGGTTGGGCGAAGTGTTATTGTAGTCAGTAGCAGTCACGGAGCCTGGATTTGTGCCCGGTTGATGGCAATAGGCTCGTCCCCTATTACATGGGACTTAACATAACTGGCGTAATGTGGGTGCACTATTAGGTACACCTCTGCCTACCCTTTCGAGGATTACAGGCGTGACGTTATGTTATGTCATGTTATGTTATTTACAAATCTATGCAATTAAAAAAGATCTTTTGGGTGAGGGTGACAGACGACGATCTGCGGCCGAAATAGAGAAGAAATTCTCATTCAATAACACACCAGAAAAGATCATCACGCCACTAAAGAAATAAATCCTACTAGTACTAAATATGCAAAAGCTTGTGAGGATGAGGAAACCAGCAAGTCTACTTTCTAGGGTGATGTCACTCAGGTCAATATAGTGGAATGTACCGGATGGATGGGTGGATGTTTCAAAATGCAAAAACTACTGACCGGATTTTTATGAAATTTGGCACGCAGATAGTTTATAATCTGGATTAACACAGAATACTACACATAATCTGTCACTTACAGGATATCTTCCGTGATTGTCTTTAATTTTGTGCTCCCGATATTTCGACGCTGTTGCAAGCGCCATGATCGCGGGTTGATATAGAATACTTTTTATCTCGGTAGTACTATCCCGTGGGACAAATAGAACTTCACGTGGGTGAAGCCGCGGGCATAAGCTTGTTTAAAATATTTCTAAAAGTAAATTCCATAACTTAATAATCGGTCCCCTACACAATGTAGTATCTGTAGAGACAAAGAATACCAAAACTACCACACCCACTCGACTTCAGCCTCAATTTCCCTCCCGTATGTCCTCCCAATGAACTCGAAGAATGTTGAAACTTAAATGCGTATATTACGGGAGTGCAAAACGCGTGGGACCGCCGAGAAATAACTGGCGAACTAAGTTCTATTCAAGGGTAAGTTGACGATGTCATAAACGAGGAGTATTCGTTTGTGAAAATGGTGGTAGTATATGAAGTATTTTGGCTGGTTGAATGTCTGTATGTTTTGTGGGTAAGATTGAGATTGGTAGTGATATTCTGAAAGGCCATGCTCAGGGGGCTTAAAAAGGAAGCTTTATCAGAATCATATTATGAATCACGTTAAACATTTAAAATTCCTAAAATGGTCTTTAAGGTTATGACCACAAAGTCCATTTTAAGAGTTTTAAATTTTTAACGTGATTCGTATTATGATTGTGTTAAAGTGGCCATTTTAGGCCCACAGACCTGATTGTCTATCTATCTATATAGAATCTTTCTTTCTTTCTCGTGTGGCTAGTGCCTAACCTGGTGTCAGTCTTTTTATGCCGCCCCTGCAGGCCTCTGACTTGGCATTACATGCCGTCGAGAAATATCTCAGAGGCATGCTGGTTTCCTCACAATGTTTTCCTCCAAGTTTCATTCATGTTTAATACAGACTGCATATTCCATAACTGCCTCGTAGGTCTAGCATGAGGTCTTGGGTTTGATTGCCAGGTCGCGCAAAGTGATAATGGATTTTCCTTCAGGAATTTCCCAGTATCAGCCACCGAGTCTGGATACGTGTCGAGTTCATGGCAATAGGCTCACCCCCTCTTACTTGGCCTTAAACATAACTGTCGAAATGTGGATGTACTATTAGGTACACCTCTGCCTTACCCTTCGGGGATTACAAGCGTGAAGTTATGATGTGTGTTTTTAGGGTTCCATAGCCGAATGGCAAAAAACGAAACCCTTATAGAATCGCCATGTCTGTCGGTAAGTCTGTCTGTCCGTGTATGTCACAGCCACTTTACTCCGAAACTATTAGGACTACACAGTTGAAACTTAGTAGGTAGATGTATTCTGTGAACCGCTTTACGATTTTATACAAAAATAAATAAAAAAAGATTAAGGAGACGCTCTCCATACATGGAACTGAAACTAAAAAAAATATGTTTTTCATCAAACCAATGCGTGCGGGGTGTCTAAAGATAGGTTTTTAAAAATTATATGGAGGTTTTCTAAAACCATTTTTTCTCTAAGTCAATCGTTTGAAATATAGACACTTCCAAAGTGGTAAAATGTGTCGCCCTCTAATTTCTAAAGTAAGAGGAAGAAAATTCTGGTTTGAATAAGATTTGATGTTTAGTTTTTGAGATAGTTTTTCATCAAACTGCAGCAGTAACTTTGTTTGAATGTAAAACAATACAACATATGAATGAGCCATCAAACTATTTTTATTATATTCTTTGATGCTACAGAACCCTATGTGCGTTTACACTACAGGAGAAGGAAGAAGGGTTAACTTACTACAATAATGACCACGGATGTCTCGATTCCTTCCTTAGCAGCATACATTGAGTGCCTTTTTTTTTTTTTCGATTGGAAATCATCAAATAACCTCTCCCGCTCTGGGCTGAGCAGGAGGGAGTGTCAGACTTTTACTGACTAAAACCCATCCATGTTCCTTCCTTTGCCCTTTATGTTCCAGGGCCGCGGTATCTCTTTCGAACAGTCCCGCAACCCTGGCAGGATACATTGAGTGCCTGCGTGCGATAGGATCCATGTTGTTCTTCTACAGTACAAAATGTCTTTCCTTCTAAAAAACTTTAGTGGTTCACCAATAATTTGTAGGAATAAAAATAATTATTACATTCAAAGATGAAAATTGATTGCAAAATAATATGTATCTTTACATAGTATAAAACAAAGTCGCTCCTGCTGTCTGCACGCTTAGATCTTTTAAACTTCGCAACGGATTTTAATGCAGTTTTTAAGCAATAGATAGAGTGTTTCAAGGGGAAGGTTTATATGTTTATATACGTGCGAAGCCGGGCGGTTCGCTAGTTACAGTTAAAACATTTTTGGTATTCTTAGAAAATTAACAACAAAGATTTCCCGCTGTAGTTTAGGTCCGTCCCAGAGACAGCGTAACTTACTATTAATACTAATTTAAAATATCTGTAATGTACAATATTATGTACATTTAAAAGTTAAAATAACCTAAAGTAACTTATCAATAAACTAAAAAATCCCATCAAAAAACTTCTCCTCAATGCTGTCAACTGGTAATGTCCCCAAGAGATTGGCAGTGTTGCCACGTTGTATGCAACGCTAAGCCTTTGGCGAAGGTAAGCCAGCCCTTGGGTCACGGGAAGTGTCAACTAATCGTTTTGAAATATCCTTGAAACGGCTGTGAGCATTCGGATCCCCAGGTTCTGAAAATAATTATAGTTACCAATAAGGTTCTAGGGTGTAACTTAACTTAACGAAGCCGAAGGGCACTTGTTCTCCCCATCATTGTGATCATTTTTTTGTTCTAGACCATACCTGGGAACTTTCTAGTTACGGAGATATTGGGGGTCAAATTTCTAACTTTTTCACAAGTTTTTTTTTTTTAAATACGTCATGTTCATCATGTATTTTTTACTTTAAACACCTCAACAATCCACGACCTCCGTACTATCCAATACATCCATCAGCACAATGTTTTGAGGCCGTTACCACAGATTAAGTAAGCCGTTACATTGAGTCCTACCGTAAAACCTGATTTTTCACCCCAAAAAAAACAGTCGTTTCCAAGAAATAATTTTTGCGTAAAGTTACTTAGTTTGATTTACATAATGCTTGGTTGACGGCTTCGTTAAGGGTCTTGTTACACCCTATATTTAATCGCTTACTGAACTGAATTGTTAAAGTCACATTACTTAAAATATCCCATCAAATCAAGTTTCTAACTTTAATACCAAATACACAATCACGCAAAGAGCCGTTCCCCAAATAGTTTGCTACAATGCCTAGGTTGTTCACCGTCTAGATTCAGCATTAGTGTTTATAGGCCGAGGGGGAGTGGCAGTGTTAAATCTAGACACGTTAGCTGTCAACGTGTTCGCTGGACGAGCTCGAGCTGTATCTGTGCCTGGATAGGCTGGGACGGAAATATACTGGGTATTGTGTTGGAAATGGGAAATTTATTTATCTTCTATTCAGGTAGATAACCTATAATTTTATCAGTTTAAGGTAATTTAGGAAGAGTGTTAATATTCCTTATACTAAGTTAGTATAATTGATTGTAACACACAAAAAATTACAACGCTAAACTTTAACTAAAACTTACTATACTTCCACCTCCTTCTGAAGACACCTGGCAATTGATTGAGTTTATAATTAATACATTATAACTCGGGGTAGCGGCAGACCACGAAGGAGATGGCGGGACGAACTGAGAAGAACTTCCTTGAGAATTGGAAGGTAGCAGCATCGACACCGTCGGAATGAATGGATGGATGCCTTTGCCCAGCAGTGGGACAATATGGGCTAGCTATAATAATACCAGGTTAAACTTTATATTGTGTCGTTGGTCGAGTGGTCGCTATCGCCACTGCTGAGTAAGACTCACGGGTCAGTCAAACTGGTATTAGGTGTTTTCTTCAGGATTTTTTCTCAATACTAGCGACAGAGTTTGGATTTGTGCCCGGCTGATGGCAACAGGCTTATCAGACTAAAACCCATCCCCGTTCCTTCTTTTGCCCTTTGTGTTCCAGGGCAGCGGTATCTCTTTCGAACAGTCCCGCAACCCTGGCAGGCATCGGTCCTTTCGGACCCCTTCCCGTTTGCTGACATCTTTTTGAGGCGCGCGTGGAACACGAACGCGCCGTCGACACGGCCTGTCGTCATAAGACGGACGGACGGCGAGCTAGCCCATTACTCAACGTTCATGGCAATAGGCTCGCCACCTATTACATAGGCTTGAATGGGCTACTGAGAAATGTTTGATGGAAAAAAAACAATAGCACCGCCTGACCTGGAGATCGAACCCGCTCAGCAGTATCAGCCTTTACACTTGCAGCTACGCAGCACTCATCCATCTTATTGAGAATCATCATCTTCCTGACCTTCTCCCATGTCACTTGGGGTCTGCGCCACACGTTTTCTTCTTCCATTCTCCGCTCTCAACCGTCACGCTATCATTTACTCCTTTTTCTTCTTTTTGTTAAACGAATGATTGTCTGACAAAACTTACAATAAATTTTATTAAAACTAGCGAGACAGGTAAAGCTATTAAACTAGTTTTTCTTTAAGATTCATAGAGCAACCTATAGTAAGTAGATACTTTAAATCAGGGATCCCCAAACTATTTTGGACAAGTGACCCCTTTTCCAAAATGAACTGTTACCTCAGACCCCCATGGCCAAATTACCTACTTTTAAGATCAACCCCCTTATTCATAATGGTCCGCTAACTTAAAACAGCTGCTACAGTGTGTTATTTTTCATTCTGACTTAGGTCAATAGAAGAAGACAGAGTGAGAATTAGCAATGCTTTAAGTTAGCAGACTATTATGAATAAGGGGGCCTATCTTTAGTTTTTTCCTATTGACACAAAATACCTAGGTACTAAGGTACCAATTGGAAAACTTTGCACTTGGTTAAGTGAGTAAAATTGACTTCATTTTCGTATCAAAATTTAACAAAATAAAAAGACATACAATTCAGTAAATATCAAGTTTAATTTATAACGATTATTACAAATTAGGTACTTAAAGAATTTTAAGTAGGTAGGAAATTATATTTAAAAAAGTATTAATTCGCAAAGAGAAAATAAAACATTCAGTGTGATGGATGAACCTGGTGACTATCTACCAATCTAGCTACATCCGGTTCAATATTGGTGAGTTGCAGCCTTAAATCTCCACGTTCGTTGATTTTCAAACGGTTTCTTTGTTTCGTCAAAATGTTTGTTACCACACTGAAGCTTTTTTCAACTAGGTATGATGATGGAAAAGCGATAAGGTATTTTTCAGCAATGTTCCACAATGTAGGATACTGTGTTTCAATGTTGCGTTGCAACCAGAACTTCTGATAGCCTTGGTTGAACTTCTGCTTAAGCTCTTCGTCTGTGCTGATGGTAATCAACTCTTCTTGCATTATCACATTGGCTTCTTCTATGGCTGTGGTATTGTACGGATTTATTATCCATTGAGGAATTTGTAAATTTAAAAGATCCTCAAACCTCTCCGTAAAATCCTTGTGTAATGCGTCCAAGTGAGTGACATATAATAAAATGTCATCATCTTGAAGCGTTTCTGGTAATTTTGACAAATGCAGAAACTGCGAATATTCTTTTCTGCCTAAATTTTGTTTATAAAGGATTAGTTTACCCACGAAGGCCGATATTATTGATTTTGTTTTAATCAAGTTAAGATCGTCACCCTGCAGCTGCAAATTAACTTTGTTGAACATTCCAAAGATATCAGTCAAGTAATAAATATCTGTTTTACAATTGTTCAGATTTTCTTTCAAATTCGGATCTTTTTCTTGTAAAAACTCCAACACAGATTCAAAAACGGCTGAAAATCTTTCTAAGCAAGAGCCTCTTGATAGCCAGCGAACTTCAGTGTGAAGAAGTAATCGAGTAAAGACTTCGTCGTTTTCCTCACATAGCTGAGCAAATAACCGAGAGTTCAAAGAATTGCTTCGAATCTTGTTGATAGCATTTATTACATATTGTAAAGACTTATGCAATCTAGGACTCAGCTTTTTTGCTACTAAATGCTGCCTGTGAATCACGCAGTGAATGACCAGTACATCAGGCAGTTGTCGCTTTAAGTGAGCTATAAAACCACGATGACGACCAACCATAGACGGTGCACCATCAGTCGCAACAGAAACAATGTTCTTCCATGGAATAGCTTTGTCAGTAAAAAAATGTTCCACGGCCTGAAAAATTGATTCTCCTCTGGTATCAGTCTCTAAATATGTAGCAAAAAGCAGTTCTTGGCACATATTTTCATCTTTGATATATCGAACATATCCTAACAACAGAGCTTCATTGCCGGGTAATGTAGACTCGTCCAACTGGAGAGAGAATCTGTTGGTCTGTAAGAACTTGCATAAAATGTTTTCCACATCGCGTCCCATCTCGTCTATGCGTCTCTGAACGGTGTTATTGCTCAAAGGTATTCTCTTTAAAATATCATGTGCGGGTTTGTGCAATACATTGTTAAGGACCTCCGCAATGGCTGGTAAGATAAGCTGCTCTCCAATTGTGTGGGGTTTCCCCGACTTCGCTATTAGTAAAGATATATTATAGGACGCTCGTAAACCATCATCGTCTTTAATAGATGATGACGCAAACATCGATCTTATGGATGGCCTTTTGTCTAGTTTTTCTTTAAGTGCTTGAAAAAATGTCAAGGGCTTACTTTTTTTGTCAGAATGTACTCTCGATGAGTGGTCATCCATTTTTGAAGGCTTCATGGCATCGTTACTGAATACTTTTTCACATATGAGACACATCGGCAAGTGTTGATTTGATGGAGATGCAATAAATCCGAACTTCAAGTAGTCCAAACTGTATTGTCTGCATTTTTTTTTCGTGTCCGCCATCATAAAACTCTCAGTAATCCTGCAAATAAAAAAATAAGAAACTAAGTACCTAAATTAAAAACAATACCTAATAAACTGTTAAATTTACTGGTAAATTTTTACAATTGAAACAACTGAGGCAACTGCAAACTGTTGCAAACAATCTACAGATAGCTCAACTGATCACTATCACACAGTGTGCAGTGGGGCAATGCTGATGCGCTGTGCCGGATAAAAACTGTTTGGTACTTACCCTGTTAATTTTTCATAAACTGCAGATATTGTGTGGTTACGCTATTAACTCGCGTAGGGAGCTCAGCATTTTGTAAATTCTTTTTCAGTCACTTTACTTCACTTAATTTAGCTATGTAATAACTTTGTAATCTCTTGAAATAAATGAGTACTTATATGAGTTATTATCGTTCAAGCTCCAACGAATTTCAAAACGCAAATGAACTTTCAACCTAAGTGCAACCTCGTTAAATAGTAAAATATCAGGAACATGTTTGGACTTGCAACTTGATCATGAATTCGTTCGTGTTAAATCGCGCAAGCGTCAAATAGAGAGCAAGTCAAAACGCGCCTGAAAGACGTACGCTCGAACTCATTATCTTGCACAAACTTGTCCACACTGACTTGCCGAGTTTTTCATCTTGTACGAACTTGAGGCTTTATATTACTACAACAATGCTATTTCCTACATAAATATTAATTATTCTTAGTACACGTAACACAACATAAACAATACAGTACCTACCTACCTATCTTGAAAGTTTTAAATAAGAACTTGTGTTAATTTAATAGGGGTCGATTTTTAGACCTCGTCGACCCCCATAATCAGTTTTCGTTTATGTCGACCCCTAGGAAACCGATATCGACCCCAAGGGGTCGATATCGACCACTTTGGGAATCCCTGCTTTAAATTATCTCCGCCATCTTTAATTGCCTACCGAATGCTTTTTAAAAATCCGATTACTCGAAGATGGCTGGAGCGATTTGGATTATTATTTTTTTTGTTTGAAAGGATTACTTCCCAAGTGGTCCTATGATCATCAAGTCAGGATCTGATGATGGGATCCTGGATAAATAGAGAGAACTCTTCAAATTTTATAGGCACACTTGAAGCGATTTGGGTAGTTTTTGGAAGAGTACTTTCTCGGAGTGGTTCTATTTCAATTTGGTGAAGATCTGATGAAGAACTTCGGAGATACGACGGAACTCTCCTCAATAAATGTTAGCAAATGGACTGGGATTGCTGAAATCTCATGTCTGTCTATTGTTTACTCCAATTCATAACATAACATCACGCCGGTACGCTGTGAAGGGGTAAGCACATGTGAACCACTAAAAAGTGAAAAATAAAAAAACTTGACTTTTGTTAGTTTGATTTTGTCATTTTGTCACCGACTTCTGAAGCTATAGTTATTTTTTACTTTTTTGTGTTTTTGAATTCGGTTTAATTTTTTGCAAAAAAGTTTTTTGACATTGAAAGTGCGTTTTAGGGCCTAATTTATATACATTTTGATCTTCACACTGTGGGAAACCACTGAACAGAAGTAATTGTTCCACCATAACACAGTGATTTATTTTGCACAACATGTACCGAGATAAAAGCAATAAAACCGATACAGATGGATAAACGATTCCTAGAAAATCAATCATTCTGCTCATTACAGAAATTAATTAAACTGAAACATGCGATCATTAGTTACACGGTACTAATGGGTTATCCATCGGCCTTTGAGTCGATATATTAATTACTGTGTCCATATGAAATGATATGGCTGTATTAAAATGGATAAATATTTTGTATATTTTGCTAAATTGCGTTTTGATTGGTTTGGTTTATTTTTGTAGCAGTGATAGTCTAGTGGTGAGACCGTCGGACTGCCAAGTCATAGGTCTCGAGTTCGAACCCAAGGCACGCACCTCTGCCGCGGGAGACGCACCGGGCGTCGGGGGCCACGTGGTGGTCCCCGGCCACCGTAGGCGCGGGCCTGTGGACGGTGAACTATGGGCTAGCTCGCCGTCCGTCCGTCTAATAGTCCACGCGCGCCTCAAAGAGATGTCAGCAATAGGAAGGGGTCCGCAAGGGCCGATGCCTGCCTGCGGGACTGTTCGAAAGAGATACCGTGGCCCCGGAACACAAAGGGCGATGAAGGAACATGGATGGGTTTTAGTCAGTAAAAGTCTGACACTCCCTCCTGCTCAGCCCAGAGCGGGAGGAGTTATTTGATGATAACCGATCCAAAAAAAAAAAAAGGCACGCACCTCTGACTTTTCGGATTCATGTGCGTTTGTATAATTATCACTTGCTCCGGTGAAAGGAAACATCGTGAGGAAACCAGCATGCCTGAGAGATATTTCTTGATGGCATGAAAAGCCAAGTCAGAGGCCCATAGGCGGCCTGAAAACTCTGACACCAGGTTAGGCACTAACCACACGATAAAGAAGAAGAAGATTAGGAAAATAAATGTATATAATGGTTTTACACCAATTGGATGTTCTTCAGAAAGGTCAGATGCGTAATAGCTACCTTACCTTACCTGCTAGCCATATTATCATCCTTCACACAGTCCATCCATCGTTTCTTTGGTCTTCCTTCACTCTTATAGCCATCTACATTCATACTCCTCATTCCTCCGTATCACATATCCACACCACGATAACCGATTACCACACAACTTTTCAGTCACTGGCGCCACTTTCAGACATCCTCCTATGTATGTTCGTACATACACACACATATTGTGTCATTGTCATTTTATTTGTTTTTGCTTAGAATATGCGAGTGATTTTTTCCATTCTTTAACTCACGTTTTTTATGGTGTTAGAAATTCGTCCATATTCAAGCTAGCGTATCATAGCTACTAAAAATAATGTTCGCGAGGTAATTCATATTTTGAAAGGGCCCAACCTGCCAACTGATGGGGCCCTAAAGAAAAGAGCCTCTTTACAAAGTGTCAAAGAGCATCGCCTTCTCCATCAAGCCCTTGAACTGAAAAGAGCCTCTTGAGAAACCTTTGGCTATTAGGCTGTTGACAGTAATGGCTATCGGCACATTGACCGCGGAGTCCAAGTTTTACGCGTTTTACTTGCACGATTTTTGATACATTGATAAAGGAAGATGTAATATCGTTAATGGACACATCGTACTTCAAAGATCACTTTTACTTATCATTGACAACGTTAGTAAGATGTCTTAATTCTCAATGCGATGTGAATTACATTTCTTAAAATATATTACTTTAAGCATATTAAATAAATATGACATAAACGTATCATAAACAGTATCTGAAACTAATTTTATATCCCACACATTGACAGATATTTCCGCTACGATTCACGTTCAAATTTCGTCGGGTTACACAATCTTGCGCGTGCGCATCCAATCCGGTTATAAAGGATTTATGCTAAAAGATTTTGAGTGTGATTTTTAGAAGAAAACAAGCGATGTATTTTGTGTTTTTTTTTTTCTTTTTTTTAAGTTTTGTAAACTTTAAAATGTTATTGAAAAGGTTTCGTTAAATGATGATTAGTATGGTGGTATAAAATGGCGGCAAGATTATGACGTAATTTTTTGTTATAGTTTTATTAGACGGCTAAAGTGAAAATAGACTTTGATTGGTTTGTTATTGATAGGTTAATTACTAATTAATGTCTCTTTAACCAGACAATTTACCAATTTTTGTATTTTATCCCTTTATTCAGCTGTTCAAATTTCATCAGCTGAAAAAATAACCTCCTTGAACATGGAAACGACTGTGAAAAAATCAAACTTCGACATGATGATCCTCATCAATCCACGACTGGACGTTGTCCCTACTGTCCACTGCTGGACCAATACTGCATCTAAATGAAATCTTTTGCAGCCATGACTTCCAACAAGACCATCCATCCACCGTATCCGTCCATTACTGACATAATAAGTAAGAATATAAACGACCACGCTTATTAGGCGTGGATATAGATATTTTACTTTTACCTACTTTAAAATACAGTTTTCACTGTGACACATCAAGCTATACATTTCCAGTATAATATGGCCTTGCTTTGTATAAGTTTCCCGTACAATGAGAGATCCGCATAAACTGGTTATGTATAGCTTGATTGGTCCTGAATAACAGCAGCGGTAGCTCAGTGGTTACAGCGCCGACTGGTAAGTTGCAGGTCGTGGGTACGAATCTAGACAAGCTACTAGCAATACTATGTGTAATTTAAGATGACGAGTATGTCGTCAAATCATCACTATTTTATTTAAAACCCATATTAAGTTCAAGCATATCCACCTTCTCAATTTCCCTAGAATCTTCAGAAAAATTAAACGTCCTCTCTCTTCTTCCTCAGTTACGGTGACATGGTGCCAGGCACGATAGCAGGCAAGATTGTGGGAGGAGTGTGCTCCCTCTCCGGAGTGCTGGTGATCGCCCTCCCAGTACCCGTTATCGTATCCAACTTCTCGCGGATCTACCACCAGAACCAGCGGGCTGACAAGAGGAAGGCTCAAAGGGTAAGAATTTAAGCTGTTCTTGAGTTTTTACGGTTCCGTATCTCAGTTCGCAAGAACGGAACCCTTATAAGATCACTGCGTTGTCCGTCTGACCGTCTGTCAACACTATTTTTCTCAGGAACGCGTGGAGGTATGAAATTAATATGAAATACTTAGGTCTGCTACACCTTGAAGCAGTGAAAAAATCAAACTTGGAAGTCAACGCGATCAAACGATATGTTGCGTATTTTGCGATTTCACAAGGGAATCAAAATCTATGGGGTACTACCCGTTGACCTAGAATCGTGAAATTTGGCATCAAGCAATGTCTTACAGTACATGTAAAGGAAAATATCTGAAAACCGTAAATAATTAGTTTACTAACAAAATACATACAAATTTATACGGAACCCTCTGTGCGCGAGTTCAATTTGCACTTGGCCGTTTTTTTTTATTGATGTGGCACCGATGGATAATAAAAGTAATGTTATTTAATCATTGAAAATAATTTGAGAACGGGCTTAAAATAACAATACCTTCTGAAATGAAGACCTGAAAAATTGAAAAAATGCATATTGGAAATATCACACGTAGAAAATATTTAGAGAATACTGCGTTACATTGTATTGATAATTTTTCTGATTTTCATAACAAAATCTTTTGAAAGCGTATTTTCTTTTGTAGCAATTTCTGGGTAGTATTTTTCAATCCATGTTTTTCATGACAAAGGAAAATTCGCTACATATTCCATAACACGGTCCCTTTCACAAAAGAGAGTTATAATTTTACGAGCACCGACGTGTTAGACGCGAGCGTGTCAACATTCCCCGGCGTTTGCCGCCAGCGTGACACACACAATCTTTTTTGAATATCGTGGTAAAGTGTCTTAAGAGAGCCACAACTCAATATTATTAAACTCTGCCCTAGAAATTACTCCTGTATCGTGTGGGCGTTTATAAACATTTAAACTCACACACACAAACAGCCAGTCCTGGAACAACTAACACTACTACCACTACTTATTTAAATATATATTTTTTTAGATACTTATTATGTACCCTGCCACAGCGTTTTCTTATTGAACCCAAAGGTTGACTGGTAGAGAATGCCTAATGGCATTAAGTCCGCCTATGTACCACTATTGTGCATGAAGTTTAAATAAATAAATAAACTACCTGTAGGCCATACCAATATTTGTTCCGTGCGGGAATCGAACCCACGACACGCAGCGCAGCAGCGTCTGAATTGAAGACCGGACCCCAGGCTCAGAAGTATCGCAACTACGGCCAATCAGCCAGTGAGCCCGCCACACTACTTCCAATCACTCAATGAGACAGTACGGTAGATCAGTAAAAAAAAAAAAAGTAAATAAAATTTAACTCACATACATTATTACGAGTATCTGCACAAGACCTATGAAGTCATAAACTCAGGAAGCCCCTGATCATATCCATTGTGGTACTATTCTTCGGAAAGATTTTGCAATCTTCATATTTTCCCTAACAAAGCAAAATTCTCCACATACTCTATAACACGGTGCCTCATATAAAAGAGTGTTATAATTTTATGAAGCGAGCGTGTCAAGATTCCCCAACGTTTGTCACCAGCGTGACACTTGATACAATCTTTGTGGTATATTGTGGTAAATTTAGGGGGGTGTGACTGCCTTAAACGTAAAGGAGTTGGACGAGTCGCAGTTGGTCACAGTTCTAACCTAACCTAACCTATGGATATACATATTTGCAGGTACACACCGTTTTGTTTTCTGCACGGCTCATGGTGCCTATAAGCGTATGGTACCAATTAGAAAAAAAAAAAAAATCGAAAAATTTTCTAAGTCCTGCGCCATAGCGCCCCTAAGGCTACACTCCAACCAGATATAACTTTTTAAACTGACTTGGTCACTAACATATCATTAACACTGAAAACGAAGATCAAGAATGTTTACTGTTTGTTTTGAGTTCCCGATATTTCGGCGCTGTTGCAAGCACCATGATCTCGGATTAACTGAAGTTATTGCGGGTGGGTGTTTATGAGCAGACAAATTGGTCTACCTTCTTTCTTGTTCGTTTTTTGCGCTCAGTACCGCTACCACTGTCACTCGCAACTCGAATCTGTTCACGAAAATCACTGTGTCCGCTCGCGATCTTTTTTTGTTTTTTTCTTAGTTTAGAAGACATACTCGCTGATGGGGTACGCAAAGAGTAAACCTTCGGAAATTTACCGTGGTCTGGTAATTTCATGCAAATGTCAAATAATGTCAGTTGTGATTTGTTTAAACCAACCGACTATTTATGTTAGTAGTAATTATATTAGTGTATGTTAGTAGTCAATTATTTAACAAAAAAATCCCTGTCATTACTTGAATAACACACTTATTTCCTACGTAATTGAGGCCGAACCTATTGCCATTAGCGAGACCCAAAGCTAGATTCTAAGCTGCTTCTGAGAAATTCTCGATGGAAAAACTTAATAACACTTTTTCCGACATGGGAATCGAACCCAAGGTCCTTATGCTGAGCAGTAACACTTGCAGTTACGACTACTTTATCAACGAGGCGATCAATAAAATTAATTATGAAATTACCTATATATTCGATATGCTCGAGTACAACAAACTCGAGACAAGGAGGGACTTAGATAAAACCACATTAAGGGTGTAACAAGGTCCTTAACGAAGCCGAAAGGCACTTGTACTCCCCGTCATTGCAATTTTTTTTTTGTTCTAGACAATACCTGGTAACCTTCTAGTTACGGAGATATCGGGGGTCAAAGTTCCAACGTATTCGCAGTTTTTTTTTTAAATGCAGGTTTTTAATGTAAGATTTTTACTTTTAACACCTCCACGACCCCCGTACTATTAAATCCATCCATCAGCACAAATGTTTTAAGTGCGTTACATCGAGTCCTACCGTAAAACGTGATTTTTCACCACAAAAATTTCCCAGCAATAATTTTTGCGTAAAGTTACATAGTTTGATGTATATAAAGCTTGGTTGACGGCTTCGTTAAGGGTCTTGTTACACCCTGTATGTATTCAAGCTGTTACGTGGTAAGACCTATAATTCTTTTGTTTTGAAGGAGATATTTATTATGTCTAAACGTGCCTGACAATTATGTATCGCGGCGCCGGAAGCCACGATTACTAGCAGTGCCTCACGCACGAACCAACTTACTCAGCAAAGCCACTGAAGCGCGCCTTGCACGCACTAAATGACACTGCTGTCAGCAGTGTCGATTTATTTTCCTGCTCTCTGAATGATTTTACAAAAACAATATTCTATGTGTCATGTTATTTAAAATAGTTTAATTTAGGACCACGTTATTTCGGGGGCCACGTGGTGCTCGGGGGCCACGTGGTGGCCCCCGGCTACCGTAGGCGCGGGCCTGTGGACGGTGAGCTATGGGCTAGCTCGCCGTCCGTCCGTCTTATGACGACATGCCGCGTCGACGGCGCGTTCGTGTACCACGCGCGCCTCAAGGAGAGTCAGCAAACAGGGAGGGGTCCGTAAGGACCGACGCCTGCCAGGGTTGCGGAACTGTTCGAAAGAGATACCGCGGCCCTGGAACACAAAGGGCAAAGGAAGGAACATGGATGGGTTTTAGTCAGTAAAAGTCTGACACTCCCTCCTGCTCAGCCCAGAGCGGGAGGGGTTATTTGATGATTTCCCATCGGTAAAAAAAAAAAAAAATGGACCGCGTTATTGCATTAAGGATTCTCTCTAATGTTAGTAGATTTGTGGTAAATAAATAAATTATGTTGAAACATCATTATAAAGATTTTAACTTGTTTCAACAGAAGGGCCCTTTTTTTTTTCGGATGGGAAATCATCAAATAACTCCTCCCGGTCTGGGCTGAGCAGGAGGGAGTGTCAGACTTTTACTGACTAAACCCCATCCATGTTCCTTCTTTTGCCCTTTGTGTTCCAGGGCCGCGGTATCTCTTTCGAACAGTCCCGCAACCCTGGCAGGCATCGGTCCTTTCGAACCCCTTCCCGTTTGCTGACATCTCTTTGAGGCGTGCGTGGAACACGAACGCGCCGTCGACACGGCCTGTCGTCATAAGACGGACGGACGGTGATCTAGCCCATAGCTCGCCGTCCACAGGCCCGCGCCTACGGTGGCCCCCGACGCCCGGTGCGTCTCCCGCGGCGGCTGGGACGTGACGTTCCCTCCCTCTCACGTTCCGCCACCTCCTTCGCTAGCATGACTGCTTCGCAGAAGGAGGTGATGGCGTGCCATTCCATCTCGCTCCGGACCATGGATTGAACCAAGGCCAGACGCGAGAGGTCGCCGCCGCCGATCGCCGCTAGGGCCCTTATCCCTTATATATTCAGTTGGCGTAGCATATTTTTTTTCCCATACTTATCTATGTGTGTGGTAGCAGTTATAGCCTTGTGGTGTGACCGTCATACTACTAAGTCATAGGTCACGAGTTCGAATCCAAGGCACGCACCCCTGATGTTTCGGATTCGTGTGCGTATTGTAAAATTAGCACTTGCTCCGGTGAAGGAAAATATCGTGAGGAAACCAGCATGCCTGAGAGACAATTCTCGACAGCATATTAAGCCAAGTTCATTCATGGGCAACCACACGAAAAAGAAAGAAGACTTGTCTATGTTCCAAAATCTTTAACTGTGTGACGGTTTATGTACAGTAGCCAGCGCATCAAGTTACTACAAACTGTCAAATTCGATTCGATTTTGAACTTAACCATCAACATTTTATGATTCCAAATCATTTGGAGAAAGTTTATAAACTGTCATGGTCACTAACATTATCATTAACACTAGATACGGGATGTTTACCGTGTTTACTGTTCATTTTGAGTTCCCGATATTTCGGCGCTGTTGCAAGCACCATGATCACGGATAAACTGATTTATTTTTCTGTTTCGTGCTGGCGACTGTACCATAACAAATATCGCATGTCACCGATGCCTCTAAACAGCCGTTTAACTTTAATACCCGTATACGTGTTGAGTTGGGAGCGTGTTGCATAGCGTGACACTTCATAAGTTTTTTATTACGATTCTTTAATAAGGGGGAGTATCATAAATTCTAGAGCAGACAATTTAACTGTCTCATTGATCTAGTAGTCATAGAAGGAGCTGAGGTTAAGCTGCACTTGCCCAGGTTGGTTCATGGATGGGTGACCACCCATTACATACCGAGTTTCCTCCGTGCCTCGGAAAGCACGTAAAGCAATGGCAAGCCAGGACCAACAGGTCCTGTCAATTAAAGATCTTTGACAGTCGTTACAGGTAGTCAGTGGCCCGAAAGTCTGACAAGTCTCACCAAGGAGTATCGTACTACCCAGTACTAACTGGGTTGTGGAGGTCAGATCGGCAGTCGCTCCGTGTAAAATACTGGTATTTAGGTGCATCCGGTTAGACTGGAAGCCGGCAAGCTGAAAAGGCTAGGCGGCTTTCGTGTTGGTCTAGTAGTCATGGAGTGCAGCTGTTGCTGAGCAAGAGGTCTTGAGTTCGATTCCCAGATCGGGCAGTGTTATTAGGTTTTCCGTGAGGTTTTTCTCAGTAGTAGTCCCTTGACTGGATTTGTGCCTGGTTGATGGCAATACGGTATTTAGGTGACTCCTTTTACCTTAAACTTAAACGTACCTAGATAACACCTTTTAACATGGTGGAACGCAATTAAAATGAATATGAATATCTGACGAAACATGGGTGTAGGTTCGTACTCTAAATGTAAATCTGCTTTCGAGGTAACAGGCCTGATGTTATCCTGCCAGGGTTGCGGGACTGTTCGAAAGAGATACCGCGGCCCTGGAACACAAAGGGCAAAGGAAGGAACATGGATGGGTTTTAGTCAGTAAAAGTCTGACACTCCCTCCTGCTCAGCCCAGAGCGGGAGGGGTTATTTGATGATTTCCCATCGGTAAAAAAAAAAAAAAAAAAAAAGGCCTGATGTTATGTTATTTGGAGAAGTATTTATGTTTGAATGTTTTTTTTTTTTTGTAATAATGGAAAGAGGTGCTTATTTAAGCCGGTTCTAATCATATCAATGTCATGTACGATTTTTAAATTAGGACAAACAATAGGAGTTAATAAAAATGCCTCTAAAAATAAATCTCAATTTCATTTAAAAGACAACGACTTTTTTTTTTTTTGAAGGGACCACTCGCAGCGCAACAACTCTGAGGTTGATGCTGCTTAACCGGACTATCAAAAGACAACGACACCAAAGAGACGCTTTCGTAGCACAGGGCTTGCTACGCCGTAGCTTGTTGCATAGCGAGGTCTACGAGCACTCGTAAAAATCGTACTTAGTTATAGTATTAGGTAGTAACATTAAGTAGATATTAAGTGATAAGTGCGAATTTCTCCAATCAGAAATCTAAACCAAATCCAAAACAACCAATCTAAAACAAGACCTGTCGTCATTGGCATTTGCTGTGAAATATTGAGTCTTACTGCTCTTGAACGCCTGCCTTGTAGGTCTGACTGCCTCGTTGGTCTAGTGGTCGTAAGCGCGATTGCTGAGTATGAGGTCCTGGGTTCGATTCCTTATTCGGGCAAATTGTTATTGGGTTTTTCCATCAGGAATTTCTCATTAGCAGCCACGGAGTCAGGATTTGCGCCCGGTTGATGGCAATAGGCTCCTATTTCATGGGACTTAAATCGAACTGGCGAAATGTGGTTGTGCTATTAGGTACACCTCTGTCTAACCCTACGGGGATTACATGCGTGATGTCATTTAAATGTAATTTTAAAATGTAATTTAAATGTTCTGATCGCGTTTAATTTATTGGTGAATTTCATTGTAGGTAATAGAAAGCCTTTGAAATACGAAACCAAGAACCGACCAGCATTGAACAATTATAAAAATACGTACATTAACTAACTATTTATACATATAAATAATTTAATCTATACATCTTTGCACGCGACGGCAAACGCACATAACTCATATAATCTAGACGTTTGAATACATGGCTATTAATTAGCTCAGGGGACCTTAATATCGGACGCGCACATTTATTTGTTGTTTAGGGGGGTTATGTTAGTTTTACATGAAGGTGGGGTGGCATTCCGTAAGGGCCAAGTTTTGGTAAGTTCCGTCGACCTCATCTTTGTCCTAGGACAAGACAGAGGTCAAAAGTTTTAGACTGAACAAAAAAACCTCTCTTTTCGTATAGGTTCAAATAAAGTTTGCGAGTTAAACTCCGTTCAACTCGTGATGAATAATTATATCGTTATTTCAAAATGACAAAACAAAAAAAAAAAACTTTTTACTAGTTCTCTAATTCAAAATTCAAAAAAAAAACTGTTATTTTGCTACATTTGAAAAAAAAAAAGTTCTCTTTGTTTTTTAAATATTATTCGACGCTACTCGTAACGTCTGCGGCGTTTTACTACCTAATTTCATTTGACCTTTTAGTTATCAGTTCACTGAGACTTAATAGTTAAAATTAAACACTAACGTTACGTTGAAGAGAAGCACTTCGTTTGAAACAGTCCGGTATTTCAAAAGCCACAATTTTACATAGCCTCTAATGTCCCACTGCTGGGCAAATGCCTACCCCATAGCCTTTCACTCTTCTCTCTGTGCGGTTTCCTCTGGCCAATCTGTCACAAACGCCTCTAAGTCGTCACGCCAGCGTTTTCTAGGCCTCCCTTCCAGGCTCACCCACTGCGTGACGACATATACGACTTATAGGTTTTTATTTTTTTACACAATACAATTACTCCAACGGCTAAAAAGCAAAAAATACTTAATCTGTTGCTTTCGATCTACCATGTACGCGGTAGACATTGAAAAGGCGGCGGTTATAGTCACGCTCGCTTACGCAGCGTCAGGCCTCCAGCTCTTAGGGGCTGACCTGTTAGGGCCAAAGAGGTTGCGCACTGTGTTCCTTGCACGCCTTAAGATCCCTCTTAAGGCGCGACAGGGGCTGCGATCCTTGATTCAAATGTTTCCCCATTTTTCTTCCTCTAGAGCAACCACTTTTTTTCTTCATAAAACCAAGGTTGGTTGTAGACATGTCCCTGTCATTTCCTTTTTATCAGCAACTAATAAGTTAAGAAAATAGGACGCTCCAAAAATTCCTAAAAATTAGCCATTTTTACGGCCGTGATTAAAGGACTACTAGACAAATTTTTTAACATAAAAGAAATTGATAGGAACCTACACATACTCTGTCTTAAAAAAAATATGTCTAAAATAATTGAATCAGCTCAGTTTTCGGGAAAAAAGGGCAATATGAAACGTCGAACTCGTCAAGATTTTTATGATAAATTCGGTCTGAGTTGCAGCTGTCCCTATCGCAATCTACGGGGGCAGACTTGACGTAGCGCGACGGCAATAGTTTCTTCAAATCCCTTTTTTCAATGACTGATACCAGTTAGGGTGCGTGCGAAGTCGCGGGCCTGTGGACGGCGCGGGCCTGTGGACGGTGAGCTATGAGCTAGCTCGCCGTCTGTCCGTCTTATGACGACAGGCCGTGTCGAAGGCGCGTTCGTGATCCACGCGCACCTCAAAGAGAGTCAGCAAACAGGAAGGGGTCCGAAAGGACCGATGCCTGCCAGGGTTGCGGGACTGTTCGAAAGAGATACCGCGGCCCTGGAACACAAAGGGCAAAGGAAGGAACATGGATGGGTTTTAGTCAGTAAAAGTCTGACACTCCCTCCTGCTCAGCCCAGAGCGGGAGGGGTTAATTGATGATTGCCCATCCCAAAAAAAAAGGGTGCGCGCGAATGCAGGAGCAAATCGCGGGCAAAAGCAAACGGTTCCAGACCCTGCAGTCTCGACGTACGACGTACGCGAGCCGGACGCGAGCCGGACGCCACCTGGCTTCCACCTTAAATCCGCATCGTTATGACTTTGCGACCGAATTCGGTTGTTTTGAGATCGCTATCTATGTCGAGACTGCTGGGCCTGTGTTGAGTCGGGCTCTTGGTTGTTGGTAGGAGCCTGTGTGGGAAAGAGACAGAGCTATAAAGGTCGTCTAGCGCCATCTCTTTCCCACACTGGAATTATTCCTGCTTTAAGATGTCATGGTAGGCCACCTGTTCTCACTAGATGGCTTGAATAGATAAGGATTTCCCCACACAAAAAACGCCAAATCTTTAATTGTGAGTCGTTAAACGAACCCAAGAATAATTTGGAATTGGAACTAAGGAGTACCAGCATTTACGATGAAAAACAAAACAACATTTATCTGAAGTAGTTTCTGAATAATTTACTTTTCGTATGCCACGTATATAGATACAATTAAAAAACTATATTGTGTCTCGCGTACATCTATCGGCACACGAAGGGTTAAAGTAGCCCCATCGCCACCGCTCCGATGAACTAAGTCATCTGCCTAGCCTTTTCCCAACTATGTTCCGGTCGGCTTCCAGTCTAACGGGATGCAGCTGAGTGCTAGTATATTACATGGATCGACTGCCTATCTGACCTCCACAATACGCCTATACGCCTTGGTAAGATTGGTTGTCAGACTTTTGGGCCTCTGACTACCTGTAACAACTGTCAAAAATATACAAATGACGGCCAGGACCAAAGGCTTAACGTGCTTTCTTAGGCGCGGAGAAAACGCAGTACATAATGGGTGATTACCCATCCACGGACCAACCCAGGCAAGCGCGGCTTAACCTGAAGATCGGCCCGAGCGGCAGTTATTATTTGGGACTCCTTTAAAACAGTTATAACTTCATAAGCATCCATTGCACGAGGTCGTGGGTTCGATTCCCAGGTGGGGTAAAGTGTTATCCATCAGGAATTTCTCAGTGACGGGTATGGAGTCTGGATTTAGGCCCGGGTGATGGCAATAGCCTAGCCCCCTATTATATGAGACTTAAAAATAACTGGTAAAATATGGGTGTACTAAGTTCACCTCTGCCTAACCATTCTGAGATTACAGGCGTTATGTTATGTTATAACTTCATCTCAAATATTTCTGTCACAGCGTCCAGAAGCTATGGATGCGCTAATATTCGCCTACAGTCTACACACCTACCTTATACAGGTTATTTTTACGGCTAGCTGATAAACCACAGAGTACAGTAATACTACGGAGTTAGATTCGCTCAGTTTGTTAGACAGCTTGAAGGCTAGTACTGAGATGTTTACTTAAGATGTAAACGCCAGGGTAGCTCGCGAAATTCAAATTGTCTTAGGTTTTTTTGCAATTTGCTCAGTTTAGTTTCAGTTCAGTTTTAGGCTGTATGTGAAACAAAATATGATTCGCGACCTTATCACGTATGTAGTTACAGAATTATAATGATTAAAATCGTCAATACAACCCTCTAAGTTTATTTGTTGTCGATCCAAATGGCGCAGCGGTAGTGAGGCTGCTTTACGTCCTTAGGGTCCCGGGTTCGAATCCCGGTAGGAGCAAATGTTTGTGTGATGAGCATGGACATTTGTTTCCATGTCATGGATGTTTATATGTATAATAAGTATGTATTTACAAACAAAAAGTATCTATGTAGTAGTATCAACTATCTGGTGTCCACGAGACAAGCCTCGCTGCTTAGTGTGGCACCTAGATAGCGCTGTGTCTAATGTCCAGCGATTTTTATTATTTATTTATTATTATTTAACCCCATTGAATGACTTTTTCACGAAATGGGAAACTAACAAACTGAAATCTGTTAATCCATATTTGTAACGGCCGCGAATCATACTTTCATCAACAAACAACCTGACACTGGCCTTCAAATTGCAAAAAACGTAAGAAAATTTGAATTTCGTCGGTTACCCTGGCGCATCCACCTTAAACAAATATGTTTTGTGTTTGTTTTTCACTAGTATTTTGGCTGGTATGTAAATGTCCCTTGTTTGTGCTTTAGTTATGTCTCTGAACAACCCTATTAGACTGGCAGAAAATGCCTCAGGCATTGTATACCTATTTACCATTGCCTATTGTCGCCTATGTATAGTTTTTCAGTTGTATAGTTAGCATTTAATAAAATACGGGCTATATATGGAATGACAAACTAGTTTAAGGACGTGGCGTATCATGATCAGCATTACATTGGCTTACTTCTGCCTCGCTATCCATTGGCTTCAGGCCAACTACATAGTACAATCTATACTTCACAAAGGTAAAATTTAACCTAATAAGCCTATGTTCTATGTTAAGGGTTTGGTTTCCGCACTTAGTCCTTAAAGTGGACCATTGTACGTGAGCCATGGTGGCCGTTACTCCAACCAGCCCACCTCCCTCCAGGAGCAGATTAGACTTCCCGGTCTTCTCAGGACATCCGCAAGGGATCCTCCTCGCGGATCTCTAATAAGCCTATCTTTAACTCCGTATTAGTATGGTCCATTATTTTGAATAAAAAACATATTTGCTGATGTTATCGAAATTTTGAATTACAATTAATTTTGCACCAAATCTGCAACATTGCTATTTTGCAATTTTGATAATTATATCTGTGTAATAAGCGATATCTTTCACATCAATTTCCTTTAATTTAACCCTAAAACCATCAAATTCCAGAAAGCCCGCCTCGCCCGCATCCGCATCGCCAAAGCCTCGTCAGGGGCCGCCTTCGTGTCAAAGAAGAAAGCAGCGGAGGCCCGCCTCGCTGCGCAGGAGTCCGGCGTAGAGCTAGACGATGCTGGACGAGACGAGGACATTTTCGAGTTGCAGCACCACCACCTGCTACGTTGCCTCGAGCGCACTACGGTGGGTGAAGTTAGGAACTTTCATTTCTAAGCTTCGGTTTCGTGGCATGTTTTTGTGAAACGGTCATGTCAGTGTGGTGTTGTGACGTGTAGTTTAGTATTTTATACTCTGACAGCCATTAGCATAGTCCAGCCTCTAATTGTTTAGTTACGAGTGTTTTCCCGGATTTGTTGTGAATATGAATTTTGCAGTGGTATTTTATATGAAATGGTTTTTTATTGTAAGCCGTGTGTCCGTGATGTGTATATTTAGTTTTATTTTTTTAAGAAAACAGCAGTCTTTTTCGAAGGAATTATAGGTTGTTTTCAAGGCAACATTCCCTTACGTCTCTAAAAAAATGAATGACCTCCCATTACGTTACACTATAATTTACAGTAATCATTGGCAAAGCCGGTTTTGAGTTAGTCGGTTCACCAACGAATTCAGAGCCATGTTTCTGTCGATTTTAACTGTGCCTTTTATTTTACTTTAACTCTTACTTCTCCCCAAAATAGGGCCTTAACACATAACCGTACCTACAGGATCGTGAGTTTGTGGAGATGGAGAATCCTTTCAACGGCGCGGCTAAGCGAGCGGGGTCGCCGTCCCCGTTAGCGTCGCCAGCGCACTCAGGGCGTGCGCCCGCGCTGCTCGCGTGCTGTGCGCGCTGTGGTTGCTGCCCTCAAAAATACCAGGTACCTGTTATGTAGTTGGTTTGATTTGTGTGTGTTTTGTGAATATACCTATATATATATATATAATCTTAATACTAAAACGGCGTAAGCGCCAGTCATTACGCCCTTATATCCCTAAAAGACGTAAGTGACAAACGCTTTACCTGTATTGGTCGTCTCTTACGCCCTTTTGGTTTCAATATTAGTTTTATGGGAATGATTAGTTCAATCTTAGCTGTGATGTTGAGCATCGATATAGAAGAAGACTTAGAAATGAATGACGATGAAGAAAAAATGGGTATTTCAGAGCTGTCATAAATGAAATTCATACATGAAAATCAGAAAATACTATTTTTCAGACACTTTTTGGATGACACAATTTACACTCCCTTAATCATAGAATTAGCAAGGGGCAGTGAAAACCTTTTAAAGTGTCTGAATAAAGGTATAGAATTTACTAAAAAACAAAGCATGGCTACGACCTTTTAACAAAAACTTGTGGTTTTTTTACAACCGGTTTTAATTTAAAATCTAGCTGAATAGCATTAGCATTCAATAGCATGATCTAGTTTTCTTACTATAGTTTTTCTTCTTGGTAAGTGACACATTAAATGACCAGGCCCAGCTGTTTTCTTTTGCGAAAACCGGAGATTATTTGAAAAAATACGAATTTAATAAAAATGTTAAAAAATATTAAAAACTTTGATCTGTTGAAAATATTTTAACTTTAGTTCGAAGGCAAAATCTGATAAAAATATTACGAACTTTAATCTGTTAAAAATATTTTAACTTTGGTAAAGTGTGATGATTTCTTTAATTTAAATAAATTTAAAATTAGCTTTTTGTCACGAAAAAGACAAATCTATACTATTATAATTTTATAAAGAGGTAAAATTTGTTTGTAAGTTTGTATGTAGGGGGTTGTCTCTGGATCTACTGAACCGATTTTGAAGCTACATTATCCCCGAGTGCCATAGGCTATATTTACAACGTGCCCGTGGGATAATTTCCGACAAAAACGCGAGCTAAGCCGCGCGCAACAGCTAGTTGAATAAATATAATTGCACATTGATTTGTTGTTACAGCCTGGTCATTTATTATGTTACAACCTCAAATAATGTATTGTCTCTTTTTAGGTTTTCTGTCTCTCCTCTCTCTCTCTCTCTCTCTCTCTCTCTCTCTCTCTATTAGATATTTTCACAACATTATACCAATTGTAATATTTACAATAACCTCCTTTTATAATAAGATGGTGTTAGTTTTTGATATTTAATATTCATTTAATAGAAATAAAAACACCGATGTTGCATCAATAAAATTTTACTTATGTTATTTTACATACCTAAAGGGCGTAACAAGACCCTTAACGAAGCCGAAAGGCACTTGTTCTCCCCGTCATTGCGATATTTTTTTGTTCTAGACCATACCTGGGAACTTTCTAGTTACGGAGATATTTGGCGTCAAAGTTCCAACTTTTTCATAAGTTTTTTTTAAATACTTTTTTAGTGTAAGATTTTTACTTTAAACACCTCCACGACCGTCGTACTATTCAATCCATCCATCACCACAATATTTTGAGTCCGTTACATTGAGACCTACCGTAAAACGTGATTTTTCACCACAAAAAAAGTCGTTCCCCAGCAATAATTTTTGCGTAAAGTTATTTAGTTTGATGTACATAAATAATGCTTGGTTGACGCTTCGTTAAGGGTCATGTTACACTCTGTATTATCCATACGAACAAAAAAATGTAACATCGTTGTTTTATTTCCAGGTTTTGGTATTTATGCAAGTCGTTCTCGTTTACCCGATAAAATTCAATTCAAAAATATAAAATATTATCACAACCTTTATTAATATTTTTACTATATAACCAATTGTTTTATCTGGATGTAGATTTATTTTTACAGAATCTGAGAATGTGCACAAAATCTATTGTAACTAGCACGATTGTTTTTTTTTAAATGTCTTTTTTTGTGTCTATGTTTTTCTTTTCACTGTATGTGTATCAAAGGGTTAACGGGAACGTCTTTATTAATTTAAAAAAAAAAAATGAATATTCCGTTGAGTGATGGATATTATTGCTAACAGAAGCGCCATCGATCTGTGCGCTGCATCAGTCCGATAGGGCAGTTCGCGCCCAATAGAAGAGAGGTACTCGTACTTATCGTGCTACACGGCTACTGTCACTGGCATTGTTGCCTTGGTGCTGACTCTTTGGTGGAACGGATGTTGTTGTCAATGACAAAAAAAAAATGAAAAAAAAAAAAAAACAAATATAAAAAGAGTACGAATTGATTTTCATTGTTGATCAGTATGAAATACGTAATAATTATCGATATCTTCATTTTATTTAAAGTCAATAATTAAATTAATATTCTGTAGGTACACACGGCTTAACACATCAAGCTATACATTTCCCGTATAAGCTGACCTCGCTTTGTACGGCAATCATATACAATGCGAGATCAGCGTAAACTGGAAATGTATAGCTTGATGTGTAGCCGTGTGTACTAGAAAAAAATGTACTAGTAAATGTTCGTTTGTGCACAGAGGTTTATCCTCATTCGCAAATCTCACAATCAAACTAAGGTTTGCTGTAAGAAAACCCAATTCGGGGTTAAGCTCGCCGTTGTACATAAGTTATACAACATGTAACAGAGTAAACGCAAAACCTCTTAAGAGGTCATGGTACTCATTATTGTGAACAACTTTCACTATTGGACCAACACTGAAATCGCGAAAAAAAAATTCGACTGCCCCATACATTTCTGTGCGCTTATCTCGACAAAATGTACTGAACAGCTGATTTTTTTTTCGCGATTTCGGGGTTGGTCCCATAGTCAAAATTGTTCATAATGTTGAGTACAATGACCCCTTAAGAGGTTTTGCGTTTATTCTGTTACATGTTGTATATTGTAATTTTGTGTGTCCTACTTTTATATTTTATGTGCATTAAAGAATAAGAATACTAGAAAAAGGGACCATTGAAAATCATAATATAAGATTTTCTGTACTTTTTTTTGAGATAGTCTGTATTTTGATTTCTACCATAATAAAAGTCATAGTGCTTCATAAATTGACTGCACATCTAAACCACCAAAAGTTAAAGCTATTTTTTTCTAAAGTATTCCATATTTTTATGGTTTTCTATAGAAATTAATCAAAGATCCGTGTATTGTGGCTTCAACGCAAAGTGTGGCTAGAAATATATGACAAAAAGCTAAATGTCGTCTGCCAGAATCGCTTGGCAGAAAAACTTCAATTTTATATGAAGAATAAAATATTAGCTTTGCCTATTCAATATGTTTCTGTTATATGAAGTATAAATGCTAAAATGTATGTATTAAATGTAAGCTAGTGTTTATATTGCCAAGGTTTTATAAGGGTTTGTGTGTATGAAAAGTAGGTACGGGAAAAAATTGTGTTATGCTAGGTCATGTTTTATAGGTAAACAATTAATACAGGTAAGTATGCGATGATTAAAAGAAATGCATTTATTTTATGCTCAGTTTCGATTTTTATTGTATTTGCTAGATATGAAATAATAATAATATTATTAACCATATTTGTTACATTAATTCTATCATAAGATGGTAATCTATATTTTGTTTTTAAATTTGTTTTGCTGGTCCTTCTATATTCGATTAGAAATTCTATATAATTTTCTTTTTACTCTAAACCTACACTTTCACAAAATTAATTTTATTTCTAACTAAAAAGACACAAAATTAACACTTGATTGAATTCAAGCAAATTAAAATTTCGAAAAATGTAGTTTTAATTTTATTTTCTAAAATATCTGTCTTCATACACTTGTATTGTATTGTATATCGGGCTGGTGTCCAGATACATTTTTTAATTACTGAATTGTCTGTACCTAAACATGATGTTTATTTTTGTTTCCATAATTTAAATTCCATTTTCAAAATACTAAAAAAATACAACATTTTCCCAGTTCTTTTTTGGTTATTTTTATGTGTCAAAAGCTCAGTCTCGAATTGGCTATGACAGGTCCTGCTATTAGACACGAGTAGGAAAGGAAGGAAGGGCAGCAGGCGGTATACTGCGACCTCACGACCCTCCGATACATCGGTGTCCGCTGCACCCAGCGAAGACCCCTTACCAGTACGTGCGTGCGACGTTAACATACAGCGATGACGGGCCGTGTGCAGCCCGCTTTATTTGTCTTAAATAATATCATTCGCAAAACTGTTTCTGAGTTTTTATTATAATTCACTCGTTTTCTAAGTGTTTTCCCCGCTAACAAAAAGGAAAGGTAAAACAGAATTTTTGTTAGTAGTAATTTAATTACGCATGTTGAATCAAAATTTAGAAAAACATTGATCAGTCATCACATTTTTTTTTAAGCAAAGTTTTTTTTTTGTTACTTTTTTATTTTTATACTTTTGGTTATTCTGCGTAAATCGCTGTGTGGTAACGTCAGCAAAATCCAAAGGATAAATAAATATGAGGCTTTAAATGTCTGCAGGGTGTTGGCTGCCATAAACTGTTGCTTGTATAAATATCGTCCTGTTGTATCTTGTTAAATGTTGTACTTATCATTGTTTATTATGGGCTTGCGCTATGGTGCTACCGTGATGTCAATTATTTTATATAAAAATATTTATGTACGTATAAAATATTTTGATGTCCCTGTATTTTTGTAAAATAAATCGCTTTATTCTTTCTTTTTTTTACTAAGGATAAGGCGATGAATCGCAGTAGATCCAAGTGTTGTAAATGTATATTTTAAAGGATGTCGTCATGTTTTAATGCTCTTATATGCTGAACAGAATATACGGTTTGATCAAATGCCAACACACTGCACACATTTTAATTGGAAAATTCATTTAATTGGCAATAATTGAGATCAGTATTGTAAATGCCCAAATTTTGTTGCGAATCAGTCCCGAAATTAACCACACTAAAAACTAAATTGAGTATATGCTTAATTATACTCCTTCAAAATTTTAGGTCATTCGTAATTAAATAAAACCAACTTAAAAGTCTTCAAATAAAAGAATCAAACACCATCTAAAGACATCCATAAAACTAAAAACTCACAAAATGACATTGTAGCTAAACATAACATATCATTAACATTATTTTCTGAGGTGTTGTCATAGAAAACTAAATAATTAAAAAAAATGTCAATACCGACGCGTTATTTAATTTTAAACCAAAAAAAAATTGTAACATTTTAATTTTTAGATCGATTATTTCAAACGTAAACATCTTTTATTCATGTAAAGTTTTCTAAGACAACCTCAGAAAACTTTTGTACATTTTACATAACACATTGGGTCTACATACAAAATTCTATTTTATTCTGTAAATTCGCATGAGTGGCACACATTTACTTACACAACATTAATGCTAGCAAACTGTCACATATTTTTTTTATTTTTTTTAAATATTTCTCGATGTTTTTTATAATCATTATTATTCTTTTGATGTGTCTGTGTTTTTGGTTCCGCAGGTTTTCGGAGATCGCTTATTATTGTTGTAAAAGCTTGTTATATGTGAGTGTAGATAGATTTAGATCGGCATATATTTCCTATGTAAAATATATTTGAAGGTGTGTCTATATTGTAGCTATTTAGAAAACTATCCGTGTTTTTATTTTATGGTATTCTATCTTGTGTTTCTATGAATGTAGATATTGTAATTATATTGTATTATGTGTATGGTATGATATGTGTTGTTATTTAGTTTTGCTCAGCCAGGAGGTCTAGGTAAGGCAGAACATGGCTAAAATATATTTAATTTACCAAAGATTTTGATACATTTCCCAACGTTTTAATCGTCTAAATTCGAAGTTAAGAGTTATTTACATCTGCCAGTTATTATTTCCATTTTTAATTAAACTTAGGAAAAATTCTGTACTATAAATGCTAAACAAAAAATCTGGATATAAAATCGCCGAATATTTTTACATTTTCACAATTCAAACGCAACATCTTCTGATTACAGCAAGCGTGTGGCAAATACATTCCTGCCGGGAGCACAGTGCAAGGAAACCAGACCGGTGTTGCAATGGATGGGACTTACTTAGTCGAAGCATCTTTCTAGGACCCGTCCACCAGCCACATGGAAACCTATGTATGACCATGCAAGTGAACAATATCACGGACATGAAAGTCTAGTGGAAACTAGCAACAAATGACGTCACGTCGAAACGACGTACCCAAAACAACAATTATTAGAATTATAAATCTGTGTAACTTAATGTTCTAAGTCTAACACGATACTGCCTAACATTAAAAAAAATATCAGATTTGTATTTTGCAAGATTTTGGAGTGTGAGTTATGGACACAGAGTTTTACACTGTGATTTTTAAAATGGAATAGTCCATTTCTTGTTCCATTCCATTTTTAAAAGACTTCTGTAGTGCCATTCCAAGTTTCGATTATCGGAATGCGCTCAGGAACGGAAGAAACGTTTGGAAATGGAATGCATTTCTGGATTGTGACATGAAAGAGATGGAAGATTCTGGAATTGTGGTCTTTGTCTCTGGAACATAATGTTCTTTCGCGTCCTCTCCGTGTAGTTTCTTTTATCCGTATTAGAAATAAAAACAGTATTAATTAAGGTTTTAAATGTTAACGATGAACGGATAGAATCTCGCTTCTTATAACAACGAGGTAAAATTATGTTTAAATGGAATCGTCTATGGAATTTCTTGTGAGAGGTGTTTTTTAGAAAAGACAACTAGTTTCAAATTTCAATATAGTCAATAGTTATTCGAGTCATATCAATATTAGGCAGTTTTAGTGGTACCGGTTGTTATGATTAATCTGTTCATAGTTGAAGTCATTTCTGGGGGTCCTAAGTTAACGTTATAGGGTTATGTACAAACTTCAGCACATCGAGCTACCCGAAACAGTTGAAAATTTTGTAAAGAAATTTGACAGATTTTAGTAGTTTGATGTGTTGGCGTATGTACAAAAGAGTTTTGAAATTCTAGTCTCGAACGAAAAATGAGTAACACTAACACAACGTGATTTTTATAATATAGCTTTCACATTGCATACTTTTGAGCATTTTCGAAAGATGCTTTTTCTAGTCAAAAGTCATTGTGATTAAATTTAAATTTACGTTTTTTGTAATTATAAAAATTATTTATTTGCATTTTTAATTTTAAGTTGAAAAGCAACGGTGTAACATCGAGTTTTTTTTTTATATTTAAATATTTATTTTTAAGGTTTACATCATTTTAATTTAGTTTATAATAATTATGGAGATTTAATGGTATTCTAAAAATATTAAACGTAAGCTTGGACTGTTTTTCCGTTTTTAATGTCTGTATATCACGACTAATAATATTTTTAAAAATTTTAAATTTATTTTCCATAGATCAAAATAATTTCCTGACATTTAAAAAAAAACAGGACCTTCCGATGACTTTGATTGTGGACATACTCTTGAGGTCCCGTCTTTTAAAATATTTTATGTTTTTAATTTGCTCACTAGAACTCTACTAGTGCCTTCAATATCGTTTATTTTCATAAAATCGTTGCTCCGTGTTAGTGAGGCGTGTATTGTGTGTAAAGGATTATAACGTCCCTGAGACGTAGTGCTGTGTAAGTGTAATGGACTTATACGTCGCGGCGACGTAGTGAGGCGTGTATATGTTATGTAAGACGGGTTGATTGCGTCGTCTGGACGTAGTACTGGAATATGATATGTGTCACAGTATTTTATTGCACAGTGAAATGTATTTACAGTAATTTAAATTTTGTAATTAGTGTGATTTTTTTAATGAGAACTAATTTATAAAAGTGACATAATGAGGTCATTTTTATTAAGTTTTCTAAACATGTTGATAAGAACAACTAATGCTTTGGCGATTCGACCACGTTAGCCAATTTGACGTCTGTTATACAAGGGGTTGAAGCTAAACAAGGAAATCAATAGCTGGGGTCTAAAATGAACGCTTTAACTGAATCATAACAAGAAATAATATGAATTACGTTACAGTTCGTAAAATGGTCACAAAGTGACAATTCATGGTATTAACTGCGTCTGTGACTTTTAATTTTAACGTAATTCATATTACGATCCTATCATGATTCTGCTAAAGCGGCCATTTTAGACCCCTGATCTGACATCATATTTTATGTCTCACTATGTCTGATTAGACACTCATTGACTTTCTCAAAATACTAAGTGCTTTATCAACCCTAAATTCATTAAATAATTACATTGTTTTTGCTCTTAAAAATATATTTCACTGAGTAACGAAATTCTTTCCAACACACATGATCTTATATAATGACATTTCGGCATGTCACCAGTAGAGACCCCCTATCATAGAATCAGTCTTATGATACCATAGTATGAAAATAATGTTAAAACTAGATAGAGAATTTATGTGGTTACCTTAGAGATTTATTTAATTATACGTTTATGAAATAGTATTAAGACGAATAGTGTCTAAGTAAAAATTTATTGCATTGAATGCGTCATTTTAAAATTGTAGATATGTATTTATTTCACCATGCTTTCTTTCCCAATGTGTCTTTTAACGTTATCGATAAAAATAATTGAAAATTTCGTGACGTGTTTCCCCACGTCACTTCGCGTTGGTCAGACGCTTCAATTTTTTAAATTAAAAAATTATTAATCGGTATACTATGTAAATTGTTTCTAACAAATTAAATTTTTAATAAAATATTACTTCAATTTACTGAAGTATGAAGTCGCTTGCCAGATTTATGGTCTAAATACTAAAATGGGAGACAGGCTCTTCCGATTTCTTTAAAGTAATTCCTATGTAAAATTACTAGTAGACATAAGCGTTATTTAAAATATTCTTATACGACCATGGGTTCTAAAGTGGTGCCTCCAATTGATCGTGGACCATCGAATCCAAGAAAAAACTCAAAAACACGTTAAGAAAGCATGGTTTTTTAAACAAAATCTTTTTTTTAAAATATTTATCGTAGTATTTATGAAACCGAATTCGATGTTAAAAAAATGTTTCTTCCAAAGTATTGCCACAATTTCTACTAAAGTATAATGAGAAAATGTGTAATATTCAATAAAAATTTGGTAATATCGTAAGTATGTTTAGGAGTCAAGTAAATAAAATATATTGAAATTTTTCTTTTTCTGTAATGTTTCGGTAAAGTGGGGGCGGATAATAATTTATGGTGAATCGAAAAGGGGTTTCTATTGCAAGGTATTTGGTCATTTGTAAAGAATCACTGTTAGACGAAAGGATTTCCATTCGGGGGAGAAAAGACTTATAAAATAACAGCTGAATGTTGTGTTACGCCATTATGATTGATAACAAGACTAACTTAAATAGCGTAATTTTAAACTTTATTTACAATAAACAATTTAGCACTAAAATATATAGGGTTGGGATTAAAAAAAAATCGTATGATTTTAATCTATCGATTTCAGACTGATACATCCCTGTAATCTTGTGTTTTCAATTGTTTATTGTAAACTATTAGATATTCTGAAACTCACACGAATATTTTGCAATTTGAACCCGATAATCGTAAATATATATTATATTTGTGGTCCACATCCCTGTGATTCTATGGCTGTTTTACCATTTTATTGTTTCGGTTTCAATATCGATAATATTTCGCTGAAGTGAATGATTTTTAAGAGATTTTAAATTTTGTTCAAGTTTAATAATCTTTTTTAAACTATTTTGATAATTTTATTGCTATATATTTGGGTAAAACAAGTTGGCACTACATAATGCTAGTCTAAGGCCCAGATTTCACCAAAGCAAAGACGAGTGGAGCGACAAGGAGATGTACAAGATTCGACCAATCACAAGAGAGACGAGAGACGCTAAGTGCATTTCAACCAATGGGATTGGTTTTTTCCGCACTTCTATTCTCCGCTCCGTTCGTCTCCGCTTTGGTGGTGTCCGGGCCTAAAAGACCTCGCGCATTACGCAGCCATAACCACGACTTGTCATGACAGGCCGGAATTTTGACAAAACGGGTTGGAAGCCCGGTCGTGTGACCAAATTTTCTGAAGTCGTGGTCGTGGCAGCGAGGCCCGTGAGGTTCCTGAGACCCACTTTACTAAAAACACTTTATTTACTACTTAGGTATTGTTAATTTCAAACGATTGTCACACTATAAACTATATATTAAATTGATTTAGCGCTGAATGAATTTAGTGACATTTGTGCAAAAAAAAATCTTTAAAAAGAATAATTATATTCTTTTTAAAGATTTTTTTGAGTATGCCTATTTACCGATATACTATTGATAATATTGCCAAAACACGTTCTGAAGTGAGTTTCTACCGCTTATACGATTTTTTTTTTATAATGTACGTTTTATAATACCTACTTACTTTTCAACATTTAACTTGCAATCACTTGTCTTCTTAAAATGGATTTCATATAAATCATTTCACTTCAGCGAAATAGGAAAAAACCCTCCTTTTTGCTTCGCCGTAGTCGGGTAAAAAGTTTTATTTTAGATGTTGTATTGTAAAAATAAAAGGTTTTAAATATTCAGTATTTAAAATCTTGTTTTACAGTCGTATCTTTTCATTAAATTATTTTTTGTTATTTTTATTTAAAATATTCTATAGAAAATGTATCTTGTTCATAATAATTTGTTCTAAAAAAATAGTATATTTGATTATTAAAATTAAAATTTTGGAAAAGTGTTACAATAATCTACTTTTTTGGGTATTTGAATATATATAATAATAATAAAAGTCTCAAAATACTCATTTAATGCCCATTAAGTACTTGATTATTAATTTATAAACGACCTATAGTTTATGTAGTAACACTTTTACAAAATAAAATCATTTGAACAAAATTCACGATATTTAACTGTGTGTTTTCAAGACTGTGTTGTTTAAGTAATTATATCTATTTAAAAAGGATGGGTATGCTCGGATGAATAAAAATATCTCATTTTTTTTTTACATTTTGTTCATACTAAAAACTCGGAAATTGCACAAAATAATGCCTTTCCTTATGAATTATGAAACAATATTAGGCGGTTTATTTGTGCTTCATTAGTAAAACTTCGCAAAATATTTTGGGTACATTATAATATTTTACCCAAGCATGAAAATTAAAAAAAATATATTGCAACAAGTTACCTAAATATTACTATTATCCTATCAATGTCCCTATTGATCAGCCCAGCCACTTCAAATCTATTCCTAGGGCTCTGTCTACTAAGAAATTAATTAAGAAAACTACCCTGCTAAGCAAAACAAATATGGGTTAATAAGTACCACAAAGGTGTTCAAGTAATATGTCTATAACACAGGGTCTAAGAGATGTTGACGAGCAAACTTTTACCTTGAATTCAGTACATGTTTTGGTGAAAAAAAAAATCAGTTGTTCCATGCATGTTGACAGTGTAAGCCTTGCACTTTTGTGAAATGTTGAATGAAGCAGCAGATTTTTTTTTAACTGATCAGAAATTTCTTGAGTCATGTGTTCAATTCATAATAACAGTTTGCACGACGATTTCCCAATACACCGTGTATTTCATAGACACGGTGTATTTTCCATACATAGTGTATTTCCTATACACCGTGTATTTCATATGCACCGTGCATTTCCTATGCACCGTGTATTTCCTATACACCGTGTATTTAATATACACCGTGCATTTCTATCAGACCGCATTGATGCAGGCGTCCAAATTCCACCCATAAAAGGTGGCGGATTTCCGAGCATGACCCATCAGAATTGTTGTGAGTTATATGAAAGAAAGAATGTGTCGTTGGACCAAAATGGGGAACTTCGAGTGTTTAGATTATAGTCTAGTGAACGAACTTAGAAATATACAGGAGATGGTTCGGTTCGTAAAATCAGTCCATAAAGGTAAGTGTTCATTGCTGGGACGTGGGAGTGGGTTGTGATCTACCACGTGGATCCATTGGTTGATATTGTTATGTCCCAGTTTTCGATATAATAACAATTTATGAAGCCGAATAGTTACTCGAAAGTTTTGGAACTATTAGATTTTGAAAGCCTACATGAGGAACATGAGAATTATCAGCACTTTATTAAAAAACTATCTTTTTTTAAATAAAATTGAATGTAATTCAAACTGAGACTTAACTATGTTGATGTCAGTTTGCCTCATAATGGGATCACATTCGATTTTAATCAAGGTTTGATCAAAAATTAGTATGGATAAGTTCGCAATTTCTTCATACAGTTTGACAAAATCTAATCTAGAATTTTAGTTGAGACAGCGTGCTAGCTTACAGAAATTCGACGTTAAACTGGGGTTTAGGGTTATAAATTGATAACAGAAAATAATGGCATACTATCTCCTGTATATATTTTTCTAAGTGAACGAGTGGTCGATTTGTTTTATAATTTGTACCTAGCTATCGATTGTCGAAAATTTGAACAATGTTTTAAGGCTCTCGGTTCTGAACCCTTAGCTTAATTCTTTGTTATTTTGAGAAAAAAATAAACATAATTGTATATAATAATGTTTTGTGTTGTTTATTCACCTTCGGCGATGAAAAACGTATTATAAAAGTACCTATGCAAGATACTATTAGCACAGAATAAATAGGTAGTACAACTATTGGTTAGAGCGTGCCCTAACCAAAACGATCGACTTGTGCACAAGTGGCCTGTTGCGTAAAGTTCATTATTTTTTTATGAAAACGAACCCGTGATCTTGATAGAAAGAATGTTCTCGGTTATTGGACAAATGATAATCCTAATTTGTACGCAACAATCACGTATTTGCGCTTTGATTACGACCCAGAGTTCAAGAAAAGAAGTTTTCTTTTTTTAAGAAATACAACCGCTTTGATTAGGACCTAGGGTTCAAGAAAAGAAGTTTTCTTGTTTATGAAGTACAACTAGCTTGCTACATATTAGTAATCTGTGAGTACAACCATCTAGTTTAATCAAAAAAAAAAATACTGTTTTATTATAATTAGCGCCATCTAGGTAAATAAAGTTTCCAAATGCTTTTTTGGAAAAGCGCCACCTAGCAGTTAACCTTAGAACTACTTGCAATGACAGTGGACCGTACTCATACCACTTGGTAACAGCGCTATCTATGCTCATTGGCTTGAATCATTCAAGATACTGCAAAACCGCTTCGTAGCTATCATAAGATAACAGATGGCATTGAAATTTTAGATGCACGAGTAAGATTTGTGAAAATTGGAGTGGAGACTGGAGAGCGAGTATCAACACTGCAATCGTAGTGTGGAACGCATCTCAGCTTGACAACCTTAAACCGGCTCTGTTGACTGGGACAAATTGGAAGCGGAAAGAAGAGTATAGGAGCCGGAGCGGCTAACTAAGTATTTAGTGCATGATCGGGTACCGAACGCTTTCGATTGATGTAGAGAACAGACATAAAGCTCTTTCGCTTTCTAGCACAGAACATTCGAGCCACTGTTCCCGCCGACCCAGTGTTCCCTCCCCGACCCTACCTAGCTTGGGAGAGGCCTATGTACAGCTGTGGACTGCTGAATTGAAAAGTAATTCTTAAAGGCAATGTTACTGTGTTGCTTTCAAAATTTTCTAAGATCTAATCTTTGCCTTTTATTTTAAACTGAAATTTCTTCGTTCTAAGAAAAAAAACCTTCCTAGCACGCTTGTTGAAGAAATGTTTTTGTAAAATTCCAAAAAAACATTCCATCTGAATGTTCACTTCAGTGGCCTATTTGGAAATCATAATAAACTGAAGGCGTATCTACAACAAGTAGCATCACTTATAAAGGGTGTAAAAAGACCCTTAACGAAGCCGAAAGGCACTTGTTTTCCCCGTCATTGCGATCATTTTTTTGTTCTAGATCATACCTGGGAACCTTCTAGTTACGGAGATATTGGGGGACAAAGTTCCAACTTTTTTTTAAAATACTAGTTTTTACTTTAAGATTTTCACTTTGAACACCTCCGCGACCTCCGTACTATTCAATCCATCCATCAGCACAATGTTTTGAGTGCGTTACATTGAGTCCTACCGTAAAACGTGATTTTTCACCGAAAAAAAAAAGCAATAATTTTTGCGTAAAGATACTCAGTTTGATGTACATAATGCTTGGTTGAGGGCTTCGTGAAGGGTCCTGTTACACCCTGTATTTGTGAAATTTATTTATTTTCATCACCACTATTCTCACAATGGCGAAGGAAACAAGTCCTAGGTAATACCAAAAGTTAAAAGCTAGATGATTTAAGCACCAAACTGTATTGCGGTCGTGTGGCCCATTCCTTCCCTCAGAGAGGAGGCTAGTGCTCCAGCAGTGGGAACATTAAACTTTGACTTAAGCTACAAGTTTTGTTAACCCGCGGTTCTCTTAATAAAACGACTATCCATTGCCATTAAACTCAAACTGAACTCAAAGCATTTATTACAATTAGACCATTACAGGCACTTTTGAATCTCAAAACAAAAGTATGAAGCTACAGTCGCAATCACAAGGCATCATATCTTGTGAAATTACTGTAGTTGCCCATTGTATAGCGTGGATCTCTATGGAGAAGAATGGGCTCGAAACTCCATGGACACGATCACAGCACATCGATTCTAGTGCCAATGTAGTCACTCCAATGCTTCTTTAACTTGATAATCCTATCAGGCAGTTCCAACGCACTTAAATTATGTATTTTTTATTGTTAATAGTTATTCGCAACTAGAGGAGCCTAAAGCAAAAACTACAGCACAGTATAAGGAATGCATCCTGCAAGAAAGTACAAGTTATAAAGCAGTAAATAAATTATCTTTAGTTTCCGACAAGAAAATTGGTCATAGACCAAACTTTACTTGTCAGACAGTACCGCAACTTGGCATTATAGTATCTCAGAAGTCACTTGGCATTGTTGGGTGTCTTAGATAATAATAATAGGCCTTGGGGAAGCTAGCAAAGTTTCTAGATGTAAGAGTTTCATTTCATACTTAAACAGGTACGCACGTACGCTGTTTCCAAATTCTTCAGGAAAATACAGGCGTGAAGTATGTTTATTTTCACAGTTCACAGTAACCATGCATCTCATGAAAGCATCACACAACTTTCTTCTGTCTCAGTAAAATTACTTTCCGTTCCGTGCATTATGTTTCAGTCAAGCAACAAAGTAATAAATCAGTACCGACTTCACTGACGGTCAAACTTTTTTCAGTCTTATTACTTAGGGCATAAGGATAAAAACTGGCAGACCGTTAGTGAACTCGGTAGTACATATATGAACAAATAACTTATTACGAAAAAGCAGTGCATTTCATTTTCGAAATAGGTATTCACTCAGCAGGGATCTCAACCAATTCATCATGGCGGCCATCCCAGCTGAGTCCAGCCATTGACGTAGGAGACATTAGAATAGTGCAAAAGTGTGCACAGACAAAAGTGCACTCTCTTCAATCAGAAATACGATAGTATTAAGAAAGGCAGAATATATAACATCAAACCTGTAATCTACGAAAGGTTAGACCGTGGTGTACTGTATACCCACATTTCGCCAGTTATGTTTAAGTCCCATGTAATTGGGGTCGAACCTATTGCCATCAATCGGGCACAAATCGAGACTACGTGTGGCTGTTACTAAGAAATTCATGATGGAAAAACCTAATAACAATTTTTCTAATTGCGACCAGTGACGTGGGTAGAATAGTTACCGTACTAAACTTGAACGAAGAATCCATTCTATGCATTCATAGAACTAATCTTTGCAACTCGGAACCGGCAGGAAAAAGAACGCGTTGCGGGCGCATACTAATAGTCTGTTTTGATGCCCCAATGCGCTCAGGATGATATATCGATCGTTCGTATCGATCGATAAAGAGGAGTTCAATAAAATACATTGGAATAAAATTAGTGCCATAATATGCTGCAAGTAGTCTCGAAGGAACTGTTTATGAAAAAGGGTCATACTTGTTAAACCGGAGGAGTTATTGGGTTAATAATAAAAGCCACTCGGGTCGATCTTTAGGTTAAGCCACGCTTGCCTAGGTTGGTCTGTGCATGGACCCAGTCCATACCGAGTTTTGTCCGTGCCTCTGAAAGCACGCTAAGCCGTTGGTCCCGGCTGTCATTTGTAGATCTTTGGCAGTCGTTACAGGTAGTCAATGGCCCGAAAGTCTGACAACCAGTCTTACAAAGGAGTATCGTATTACCCAGTACTAACTGGGTTCTGGAGGTCAGACAGGCAGTCGCTTCATGTAAAATACTGGTATTCAGCTGTATCTGGTTAGATCGGAAGCCGACTCCAACATATGAAAAAGTCTCATTCACGTTTACCTTGAAAGATTATTAATGACTTTAAAAGTAAGACAGATGAAATGACAGGCAGTGATCATCACTACATAGTATAAAACAAAGTCGCTTCCCGCTGTCTGCCCTTATGGATGCTTAAATCTTTAAAACTACGCAAAGGATTTTGATGCGGTTTTTTTTTAAATAGATAGAATGATTCAAGAGGAAGGTTTATATTATACATAAAGTTGGGTAAGCACAAAGGTATCAATCTTGTTTTTCAAGGTATTCACACTCCGCAGAGAACTAAAATCACTATTGGTATCTGGCTCAATCTGAACCTGCTCTGGACAGTAAATCTCCCTATAATCATACTTACTTTTGTTCTTTTCACAAGAAAATACCTTTAAAGGTACCAGTTCACCAGATGACAACTGCCTGGTGTTACCTTTGTCTAACACTACTCGAAAAACCTCTTAGCTCGCAGGCTAAGACATAGTTATTCAATAAGCTCATCTATATCATACTAATATTATAAAGAGGTATAATTTGTTTGTAAGTTTGTATGTAGGGGGTAATCTCTGGATCTGCTGAACCGATTTTGAAAATTCTTTCGCTAATCGAGTGAGAGAGTGCCATAAGCTATATTTACAACGTGCCCGTGGGATAACTTCTGACCAAAACGCGAGCGAAGCCGCGGGTAACAGCTAGTTTATTATATTTTAATAAGTATTTTCCATAATGTTATAAAGTCTCATTTGCATTGAATATTTTAAAAACCTTTCCAACATTTATTTACATGAAACCTACCATTAATAACATTGCCCAAACACATCACAATTTGAGCAATACTAGACGTGATCAAACCACCGTTTCTTAACTAAACCATCTCGAAAGAAAAATAAAGCATTTTGTAATGGGGCCCGCAATTTTCAAAGTAGTTTTTAACAATATCTTTAAGAATTACTGTTATCGTTATGTTTTTAGTTATGTCTGTGTGTTGAACTGGATTTCCACACTCATTTATTTGAAAATGGAAATCCGGGGAACCAAGGAGTTTCTGACATTTAAGAGTGTTTGAATGGGACATGTTTATACACAAACTTTCGAATATAACAGTTATTTTAATTTTAGCAGTAGCAAGTCATCCATGTAAATGAGGTGAGATTATATCAATTGGCCACCTCTCCTCAACCGGTAGCCTAGACCTAAATCTTTCAGTAGTGTGCTTAGAGGATTTAAGGTCAAGCAAAACCAAAGCGAGTCAAACTGAGTAAAACCAAAGCGGACTCAAACTGTATGCAGTTGCAACTTTATTATAAAGAGAATAAAATTTATTATGACTTCGATATAAGATCTGAGGTAAGACCGACTTTATGGCGCACCAAACCCAACAAAAGTATTGACAAGATTTCACAACTTCAATCTTTTTTAGACGTCAAACTACCACATTCAAAACTCCCAATGACTTAACACAAAAGGATTGAAAACCCCGAGAAAACCCAAGTCGAAAGCCAGTACATACTGCAATGGTAACAGTAAACACATACACACACATATACACGCCCATAGTTTTCACGACATATGTACGTACATACACACACATGTACAGAGTAATTGTGGAGAGAATATATAAAAAAAATTGCGTTAAGTGTGCCTTACTTGCGCGCGGCAAGGTGTGTACACCTGAACGCGGCTGTGGTTACAGAGCTGAGATTATTATTCTTCCTGGATTGTTTGGCGAAGAAAATATTTTTTTTTTTAAAGTTGATTAAGTCAACCAGAAGCCTTCCATGAGGTAATTTTATTCCAAAGTGAGAAAGAGATGTCTAGCTCTGTCTTTTTGCAACTCTAGAAATACCTGAACCACCTGCTCTTAGGAATTAATAAAACTATCGATTTCAACAAAAAACTTCAAATTCGAATTTTCGTCGCAATTTATTAGTCCCATCTCTTTCATGATTATTTTTGTTAGTATTCATGTCTTAAAGGAAACCTTAAGCTTCTCCATCAATTTATTTCCCAAACCTCGGAAGCAGCCCTTTTCTAAATAAAAAGAAATGTACACTGAAAAAAATGCACTCCAATCAAGTGACTTTTTAGCTTGATTGACGATATCTTGTTTAGATTAATCAAAATCTTAGTTAAGTTGATCATCACGACATGATTGCAGCAATACTAGTTCAAATGATTGAACGCTCAAACAAAGCTTGTTACGCGATTTACAACGATAAAACTTGAGGAAAATACTGCTCGTGGATTCTCTTGAATTTCATGTCATTTTGTCTGGGTTTTTGAGCCTTACCCGAGGACCTCGAGGAATCCTAACGTCTTAGAGAAAGCAACAGCTTTAAGAAGTGACTAAGTCAAAAACACATTCGAGCTGGACAAAATTCTTGACTTCATTCCATAAGCCACATTTCCTCATACCGCTTGCCAGTTCACCGTTCACGTGTACATAGCGGGCGGCCGTTCCGTCTGGCCACAGTTGGTCGACAGAGCGAGAAGTTCAAATCTCCCGCTCGTAATTGATAAATAAACGTGGCACGTGCGGGTCAACACACCTGATGACGAGCTTGAGCGCGGGCTTTGTGTGGCCTGGATAGACGAATCTTAGGGAAATCTAAACAAAAGGTGGTTGAAACCAATAAAATTCACACAGTGAATTACAGCGTGAAAAACTTTCGAAGATATGGTTCCACTGTTACACATAATGATCAGTAGGATAAAGAATCTTTTACCAGGAATATAGGTTTCTACAGGAGATACAGCTCCCGTTAATTTTGATATACGGCAGCTGATGATGAATAATGTTGAGGAGCCCGTAGCTAAATTATAACAGTCGCTCGGTACGATCTTCAGGCTAACTGCTCTTGCCTAAGTGATGGTTGGTTTGTGGATGGGTAACCACCCATTACATTCCGAGTTTCCTGAGTGCCTCGGAAAGCACGTACGGCCGATAGTAGCAGTAGACAGTGGCCCGAAAGTCTGAAAATGGGTTGTCGAGGTCAGATAGCCAGTCGCTCCATGTAATAAACTGGTATTCAGCTGCATCCGGTTAAACTGGAAGCCGACCGCAACATAGTTGGGAAAAGGCTAGGCAGATGATGATGATGTTTGCATCACCAGCATAAAGCGTTCAAAAACATCATCATGCCCCTTAGTGTGGCAGTCTATAAGTGACTGCAACCAACTAGTAAAGATTAGTGTTCCGGCGCATCACTAGCGCCTGAGGGAGGGCGCGCGGGACGCGGTCGACCTGGTCCGCCATCTTACCATCAGCCGCCTCGGCGAACAAACGCATTCGCGTTCATACATTTTTTTATTATACTTTCGGCCGCGGTCTGCATTGTTATAGTCTTAATTTCGAGTCAGATCTTTTCAATCAACCATCCATCCCCGTAAGGAACATTGGTGACCCCGACGTGATCCACAAGAACGAGAACACACTGAACGGAAAAATAATTGCAAGAACAATTAGCATCACAGACAAACTATTTAAACTACTACCACATTAAAATATGAGATGGATGAACCATTGGAGAAGTAGAGAAAATCTTGGAGAAATTAGGAATAATGCAGGACATATTATAAAAAGGCTAGACAAGAAATCGCCGATATAATATATCTTGGGGACACTAATGAAGATGTAGGCAACTTATGGTCTAGACGCGGAGGATGTAAAATCTCGCTGAAATTTTATCAGAAGCCTATAAATGCTCTCATTGGCGTTATTCAATTTTGATGCTTAAGAATTTTTACATATCTCTTGCTCTGTAAGTACACCCTTACACCCCTGAATGCCGGGGTGTATGACTATCATTACAGCATAGGTTTTGGAATTTGAAAAAAGAACTGTCATACTCATACTGCACGAAGAATATTTTTAAAAAGTTAATTTTTTTTTTCTCGGTATCGATTAATTACTCGAATCGGAATCTAGACAATTTATTTTATAAAGATTTTATTTTAAATATGGAACTAAGTATTTGTTTCCACATCGTATGTTAGATGGAATCGATTTAAAAATCAAACTGGCCAGCAAGATATGACGCGCTTGCGTGCGTGAAAAAAAAAAGGCAGTCTACTAGTAGGCGCGAAAGCATCGCGAAAATAATTAATTTTCTTGTTTGAGTTCTTTTTCAAAAGTTTTAAACATGTCTAGTGACGAAGACATAGATCTAACGCCCGATTTTATTAAAGAAAGGGCAAAAACAGTTGTCGAAAATATATTACCGCCGAACTCGAAAGAAAGATATGTAAAGGCATACGACGAATTTATGAAATGGCGGTCAGAAAAAAAAAGTGAAATCTCTTTCTGAAAGTGTTTTTATATCATATTTTGATGAATTATCTAAGAGGCTACAACCTTCCAGTTTATGGTGCTTTTATTCCATGCTAAAATCTACAATGATGACAAAACATGACGTGAATTTGAAAGATTTTTCTAAACTTACTGCTTTCTTGAAAAGGCAGTCTGACGGCTTTAAAAGCAAGAAATCGAAGGTATTTACTGCAGAAGAAGTACAGAAATTCTTAAATGAAGCTCCGGATGAAATTTATTTAGCAATAAAGGTACCTACGTATTTACTTGCCCTTTTTAATAAGTTACCAAAATATTTCACAAAAATACTATGCGAATTTGGTGCCTTTAATACAACTTATGTCTTTTTTACAGGTTGTTCTAATTTTTGGGATATCGGGAGCCTGCAGAACCGTGGAATTGACAAACTTGACAATAGAAAATGTAGAAAAACATAACAAATTACTACTCATAAAACTGCCTAACACGAAAACTAAAATTGACCGGTCATTTGTTGTGCATGAAGAATTTTCAAATTATGTTGAAAAATATCAAGCTCTTCGGCCTGAAAACGTGGATACAAATCGTTTTTTTCTTAATTACAGTAAAGGAAAATGCCACAGACAAGTAATAGGAAAAAACAAATTTACAGGCATGCCAAAGCAAATAGCCACATATTTAAAACTGAGTAACGTAGAGTTATACACCGGGCATTGCTTTCGCAGAACATCAGCGACTCTATTGGCTGATTCGGGAGCCAACCTCACTCTGTTAAAAAGGCACGGCGGCTGGAAGTCCAGCAAAGTGGCCGAAGGTTATATCGAAGATTCGATGGCAAACAAAAGCAAAATTACTTCTAAAATAACAGAAAATATAAACTTAAAATCACCACGTCAAAGCACATCATCTGAGCCATTTTTTAATGAAGAAAATAGTACCAGTCAACTGCCGCCATTTACGATGCAAGAACCTCAAGTCACTCAAACTCAAGTCTTATCATCACAAACTCATATTCAAACTATAAATATACCTAAAAAGAACGTGACCATATCTCTTACAAATTGTAATAATTTTACTATTAATTTTAATTAAATACACATTTTTTTCTTCTTAATAAATGTTCATTGAAACCTGCTGTCTTGTTGTTTACTTACCTCACAATCGATATGTAAAGCAGAGTATTTATCTCGGGCGTAAGCATCAATTGCATACTCGGGTTAATTAGCGCCTTCGCTTCGCTCAGGCGCCAAAAACCTCGTATGCAATTGATGTCATACAGCCCTTGGTTAATAATCTACTATTATAAAACTCTTCTATTGACTATCATGACATAGGTTTTTCGATGGTATCTTTGCTGTAAGGAGTCCTAGCTTTGTTGCCATCAAGGAGGCTATTAAATAAATACAGAGTGAGAAGCTCAAATCTTCCGCTCGTAATTGATAAATAAGCGTGGCACGTGCGGGACCACATTCCTGATGATGAGCACTAAGCTTCCGCTTCATGTGGCCTGCATTTTTAGTGGAAATAGACAAGATGGGCAACTTATTGGCTACAGGCGGACGACACGAAAACTCAAGTAGTGCTGCAAAACCTGCAAATCTTCTACTCTAATCCAAAAATTTCGGCGACTTTTATAAGATTACTAGCGACCCGCCCTGGCTTCGCTCGGGTGCAATGTTATACATATAAACCTTCCTCTTGAATCACTCTATCTATTGAAAAAAAACCGCATCAAAATCCGTTGCGTAGTTTTAAAGATCTAAGCATACACAGGGACGTCTGTCCCTGTGTATGTGTATGCGGGAAGCGACTTTGTTTTATACTATGTAGTGATGTAAAATATTTAAAGACTTTTGTTATTTAAACGAGTCAGACCACGTGTTCTTTAACCATAGCACCTATTGATATAATTTATAGCAGACCCTATTCTCGATACCGGTGGGCTACCACCGGTATCGAGCATAGGGTCCAAGCTACCGGTAGTTAGGGCTCCAGAGAGAGGAACCTCCTAACATTACGAGCCTTTAATCCAGCTGCCTAGCGAGAGCCTCCTCAGATATTGATCGAGGATCTTGGAATTGAGGCACAATGATCACATATCGACAACCTCGCGAGCCAAGTCAAGTCTTCTCGGTTTACACGAGTTTCTCGTCATGTGGGACCGTTTTGTCAACAACCAATGCGCACCGCTCTAATCGATCCACCACAATCACATGAAGCTTATTGGCTACGATAATCCTGTCATTGATGACCTGCACTGCAGTAGGAACGAAACTTGACGGCCACAGGATCCCCTTGCCACTGCCGTATAATCATTGAAAAAAAAACCTAGATTATTATTACGTACTTTCTGTAAATTAACTTACATAAATGGTTTAGAGCTTCAAACTTAGCAATAAGATATTCATCATTGAGGAGCTCAATGCTGCTACTGCAACAACTGAACAGCCGCCCGCGTCGATCTTTAGGTGAAGCTGGTTACCAAGGTTGGTCCGTGGATGGGTGACCACCCATTACATACCTTTTCCTCTGTGCCTTGGAAAGCACGTTAAGCCGTTTTGGTCCCGGCTGTCATTTGTAGATCTTTGACAGTCGTTACAGGTAGTCAGATGGCCCGAAAGTAAAAAAAAACAACTAGACTTACCAAGGGGCATCGTATTACCTAGTACTAACTGAGTTGTGGAGGTCAGGCAGTCGCTCCATGTAAAATACTAGTATTCAACAGCAACAACAACATCCATTTATTTTCAGGCTTGTTTGGCCCATAGATATACACCTTACATACGTGTTAGTAAATAGAACCTTAAAACTATGTTAGTAACACTTTACTTGTGCACTATGTCTTTTGCGTTCAGGTGGCACTTGCCCGTGGAAGCGACGGAACACCACTCCTTGCGGCCAAAAGTCCTCCTCCAAGATGAGGTGCAGATAACACGTTCGTATACGCACCACGAACGCCTTAAAGTTGACGTTGCGGTGCGACTCAAGCAGCAGCACTCTCGCCACGTACTTGGTCTTCTGACGCACGTACTCCATGATGTGCTCCGCCGTAGTGGTGTAGTGTAGGCGGGAGAAGTACACCGGAGTGTTCGGCTTCGCGGCACGAATAGGCACGTTGGGCTCCGACGGAGCAGTACCGCAGCGGTTCTTATTGGTACGTTGACGGCGCTTCCTCCTCAACACCGTCACGAAACCATCATCAGCCCGAAACGATGCCTTTCAGGCACGGGCTTCCCAGCGGGAGCAGTTATGCCCGCGACTACGCTAGCGAAATCTCCAGGTCGAGATTTTGTAAGCCTGCAGAAACAGGCAGCGCGTCGAGCGGTCTTGCGGCGGCGAGGGAAGAAGCCGGCGGGACGGGAGCGGGGCAGCGCAGCGCGCGGAATTCAGCTGCATTCGGTTGGACTGGTTAGGCTGGGCAGATGATACAAACGTTTCTTCAACGAAATATCCCAATTTCGGAAGCAGTATTTCAAAAATAGCCTCAATATTAATAGTCCATTACCACTATCGTGCTCATCAACAAATTGTGACAGGTTGCGAGCGTCCTGAACCCTTTCAAACCTGTCACCCTCAAGTAACCCCTTGTAACGCGCACGCGCATAATTATGACCACCTGACTGTAGGTGTTGGAGGAAAAAATGTTAATGAGAATATAACGTATATTTCTTAAGTTTACATGAATGTTGAAGTAATAGTTAGATTGTTAGGAATTACATGTAATATCTATTAAACTAAACGCAGTGGAATTGGGTTTTTATAAAATCTATATTGCGTGCGATATCAAAAGCTACATAACAGACAAGTCGCCTAGCAACCACACACAGATCATACATTCATCTAGAAGGGCAGACTTCAAAGAGTAACGCTGGAAGTGCTTTCCTAACATTCCCTCTTCTTTTTCAAACCGAAGTGTTCGCAAAGCTTTACCAGTCTTGGTTTGAATAATGGCTTTGTAAAGATATCAGCCAATTGTTCTTGCGTAGGCACTTGCTCAATTTGGATATCTCCTTCAGACACACATTGCCTTACATAGAAATGTCTTAGCTTGATGTGCTTTGTCTTGCGATGATATTCGTAAGGCGGATTATGAGCTAGTTTTATTGCAGACTCATTATCAATGTGCAGTACTGGTGTTTCTAATTCATCACTTAAATTTTTAAACAATCTCTTTAGCCAAATCATTTCACGGCACGCCTCACTGGCAGCTACTATTTCTGCTTTTGTGGAGGACAGCGCAACTTTGGTTTGCTTCACACTTCTCCAGGGGATTGCTGATCCAGCGAACATACATATCAATCCGCTAGTGGCACGGTTTTTTTAAACGATGGGTTAGATTACGACATATCGCCAAAGATGTTTAAGTCCCACTTTCCATGATGCTATGACAATCATGATGGAAAAACCGAATAACACTTACCCGACCAAGGAATCAAACCGAAGGCCTCTTGCTCAGTAGAAGTAAGGAACACGACAACAAGCCTGTTATTCAAGCATAGGTGATAGGCAGAAGAGTAGCTTATAATATAATGAGGAACATGTCGTGAGGAAAGTACTAAGTATCAATATGGATGGCGAGAAAAGCGAAAGACTTAAAAAACGATACATTAATTGTGAGATAAATGATATAGCTATAATGGCTAGAAAGGGGTGACTTCTGAGATGACTACTAATACCAATATAGAAGAATGTGATATGCTGCTCTGACTCCAAATAAATTGAGGTAAGGGCAGAAGAATGAAGATAATCTATATGATAAAGAGGCGTAGTGGTTTAAACACTCAACTATATGGACTACCAGCTTATGTCCGCGGCTTCGCCCGCGTGGACTTCGGTAATTGTCCCACGGCATCGTTCTACCGCGATAAAAAGTATCCTATGTGTTAATCCAGGTTATAAATTATCTGTGTGCCAAATTTCATCCTAATCCAGTCAGTAGATTTGCGTGAAAGAGTAATAAACATCTATCCACCCATCTCACAAAATTTTGCATTTATAATATTAGTAAGAAGTTGGAGAAACAAAACTAGTACGTATTTGCCAAAATGATTTTTAATCAATCTGAGGTGCAACTGAATTACAGTGCACGAAATCTGATTTGAAATAGCTAACAAGCTGTGATCCGTTAGGACAATTATTATTAATTCAAACCGCATTCTGAGTATTTTATAAAACACTAGCTGTTGCCCGCGGCTTCGATCGCGATTTTGTCGGCAATTATCCCACGGGCACATTGTAAATATAGCCTATGGCACTCGGGGTTGATGTAGCGTCCTATTAGTGAAAGAATTTTCAAAATCCGTTCAGTAGATTCAGAGATTACCCTCTACATACAAACTTACAAATTTTACCTCTTTATAAAATTAGTATTTAGATAATATAGTATAGATATAGATGAAATAAAAAGCGAGATTCAGACTTTTGTATTAAACCACTAAGGTCTGGATAAAAAATGTTTGCAAAAAAACGTTATTATTTTAGCGTTTTCTGTGCTCTTGTATATTAATCTCTTTCTTGTTGTATATTTTTGTTGTAATTATATTTCTCTCAAGATATAAGTAAACAGTAGAGTTCCTTCTAAAAGTGCTTGCCCGGGTATAGACAAAGTCAAGGTATTCATTTTTTTTTGGGTTTAGAGGGCAATATGTATTTGTATTTATTAAACATGTCAAAATCTCAAAGATAAAGTACACAGATAATATAAGATTGAATAGACAGTGACATCTGTTCTCCGCCAAGTGGACTAGAAGCCAGTTTGCCAACCTTTAGACCAATACAAGTAAGGACAAAAAACTGCTCCTGCGCAACAACAAATTATTATACGTAGCACCAATTAAATACATTTAACTCTGTCAAAACATCATCAATTATAAACTTACAAAACCTCTGTAACGTACCGACAAAAATTCTAATCATTTTCATATCAACTAACATCAAAAGGGTAATGGATGCGGCTTCTATCGAGCAATTCACAGATTAAGATCCTCCTTCGTATTGTCAAAGTGTACATAAATCAGAAACACTAGAAGTTTCCGTTACCACATATGCGCACATACTCACACATATTGACTCACACACGCACGCACACATACCCACAATCATGTGTGAGTGAAATAAAAAGTCGGCGCGTGCGCTCACTTACAACACATAACAGATGACTGTTGTCGTCTCTTTTTCTCTTATAACATTTTTCTTTCTGTCTCGCTCCCACATGAAGTATGTAATTATAGTTGGTACATTACTGGTCGGTTCCGTTCGGTATACCTACAGTGATTGTATCATTCTTAGGTATATGTGTGTATGTTTGTTCGTCGTTCTAATCTCGGGAAATTATTGCTTTTTATTGCTCAGATTCTGTTCAGTGTTTTAAAAATATAATGAGGTATTTTTATTGAGCTTGCGCAGTTTTTAGGTTAAAGAAAATAATAAGTAGAGTTGTTTTATTTTTGATCGTTATTTTCTTATGGTTTTTTTTATCTTTTAGTTAATGACATTGAATAGAAAAGGTGACTTGGGTGGTTCTTGGGTGTTCAACTGTTTGAAGAATAGATTAACGCATTTTAGAGTTAGAGACAACAGTTTCGATGGAAAGTTATGTTCATACATCCTAAAACAAAGTCGCTCCCGCTGTTTGTACGCTGTTTGTTTGATCTTTAAAACTACGCAACGGATTTTAATTCAGTTTTCAGCAATAGGTAGTATGATTCAAGAGGAAGGTTGATATGTATAACATTGCACCCGTGCGAAGCCGGGTGGGTCACTAGTTACATAATATAATTCAGAGTGATTTATCACCAAATAATTAAAACTTTAAAACAAAGAGCATCATTAACTGTAAAAATAAAATTGAAAACAAAGAAAAAACTAATATCCAAAACAATACTGTTTGCATTTTTAATATCTTCAACGACGTCATTTATTTGAATAAAGTTATGTTAAATAAAGTTATTATTTAAAATATGCTTATCATCCTTCATAACGACCCTACTTCTATAACGTTTTTTGCAACACGTTTATAAAATAAACATAAGGTACCTTTAAACAATAACTAGTACAACAATATTTCAGTGTTTGAGCCGTTTGCGGTTGAAACACTAGGGCCATGGCGCCCGAGTGCTCACCTAGTCTTTCAGGATATCGCCAAGCGGTTGGACTGGTCTTTTTTGGCCAAAGAATCAGCATTGTCATCCAATGTGGCAATGCTGCCAGCCTTCTGGGCACTTTTCCTGCTGAAAGCGATGTGGACGAATTTTTTGACGCCCTGTAATTCTTTTACCGTTTTGATACAGTTCCCTTAAATATAATTGTAGAACTGCCTCGTTGGTCTAGTGGTTGGAATCGCGACTGCTGGGCATGAGGTCTTGGGTTCGATTCCTGGGTCGGGAAAATTGCTATTCATTTATTTATATAAAAATGTATGTACCTACACACTAATATAGAAAAGAAGAAAGGAACAGAAAGTAGTATAAAGGTGGCTTTTGGGATTTTCTATCAGGAATATCTTAGTAGCAGCTATGGTGTCTAGATTTGTGCTTGGTTAATGCCATTAGGCTCGCCCCCTATTACATACGACTTGAACTTAACTGGCGAAATGTAGGTGTACTATACAGTCGTGATCTTATGATACGTAGAACAGTCTCCATAAAGGAAATGGTGATCACACCACACTTGTTTACTGTAAACTGAGGATCACAGATTCATCTGTAACTTATATATATAATATAAATCCGATTATTATTATTCTGATTATTATTTATTTCCGTTAAACTTAGCCTATAAGATGAATTTGTTTGAAACTTATTGCCTAGTTATGTGACAAACAAATTAGATAACTACCCTCCGTACTAGTTATAAACTGTACGACGGCAGAGTAGTGCGGCCAGGGGCCTTAGTCTGCTATTGCAATAGTGTCAGAATGGTCTATCATTGATTTAATAAGGCCCCTAGCCCACGGCGTATTGAAGCGCGTTCGAAACTCGTTTGACGTGCGTACAAAGGGTAATTCGTCTGCGCGGGGCCTTATTAAATCAATGATAGACTATTCTGACACTATTGCAATAGCAGACTAAGGCCCCAGTTTGCTGTCTCCGATGTTCATAGTATAAGCAAACTGAACAAATTAACTGCATGTCATGTTTGCAATAATATTACTAAACTATAGTGCAACAAGTTTAATAGACTTACTTAACTAACACAGTTATACTCATAATTCCTCAACATTAAAACAATGTTGCATTGTTACAATTTTATTCAATCAAAAATACAACTAGGTGATAAATAGTCTTGACATTGTTTATGAAGAGCTAAAAGAGTACCTGATGTGGAGTGTCCTATTCTAGGGTTCCTTACCTCAAAAGAAAAAAATCTGGTCCGTGTCTGTCTGACTGTCCGTCTGTCACAGTCAATTTACTACGAAACTACTACACCGATTGAGTTGAAATTTGACACACATATGTAAGTTAAATCCGAAACTAGAGGGCCGAAAAAAATACAAAAAATAGTTCTTTGCCCACAGATTACAGGAAAACCTATAAGAAATCTATAAACGGACAGAACCCACTCCAAGCGAGTCGAACTCGCACTTATCCAGTTTTTATCTTTATCATCATGTAAAGTGCAGTTACAAGAAACGAGCTGACAACAGCCACTGAGCCGTAAGATACAAGCTGTGCTTAGTTTGTGGCTCACCGAATTGTAATATTACTCTTGATAAATAAATTTAACTTTACTTTAGTTGGGACGGGACGACGATCTCCACGAGGAGTCGGATAGGATATCAGGCTAGATGTGGCAATGACCGAAGGAGTTAAGCTTTGACAAGGGAATAGGTGCTGGTCAAACAGCGCTTTCTAAAAACGTGTTGCTGGAGTCAAAGCAAGAAACATCCGTTTATTGGCCGTGTTTCGACCGGGTAGTTCTACTAGTAGGAACAAGGGTATTTCTCTTTTCGGTGGTTCTATCAATCGGAGCATGGGCAAATCAAGTTCTATCAATAATACTAAGGGGAACTTTGTTGTAGGGGATCGCTGGACATTACACACAGCGCCATCTAGGTGCCACAGTAAGCAACGAGGCTTGTGTCGTGGACACCAGATAGTTGATAATATTACATAGATACTTTTTGTTTGTAAATACATAATTATTATACATATAAACATCCATGACTCGGAAACAAATGTCCATGCTCATCACACAAACATTTGCTCCTACCGGGATTCGAACCCGGGACCCTAAGAACGTAAGGCAGCCTCACTACCGCTGTGCCATTCGGGTCGTAAAACTAACCTCCTATTATTATTATTTTAAGTATTTAACCTCTTTGCATGTAAACTTCATTCAGGAAAATGTTTTAGATGACAAAATTAAATTCAAACACTGTTTTAAGTTTTCACAGTTTACAATTAAACTTAGTACTGCCACTTACAGGATATCTTCCGTGATTGTTCATTATTTTGAACTCTCGATATTTCGACGATGTTGCAAGCGCCATGATCGCGCGTTGAATGGAGAATGCGGGTGGATGGTAAATAATAAAATTGATTGTTAGTTAAAACACCGTTTTAAAATTAAGGTTTTAATTATAAAAATACATTTGATGCTAGAATCTGAGATTTGTAATGCGACATGGGAGAGGCTTTTGTCTAGAAATTGACTGCCTAAGGTTGAAATATGAAGGTGAAACGCGATGAGGTTTGGCAGGATGTTTTGGAAACCATTAGATAAGGGTTTCTTACAATCAGAAGAACAGCTCCAGCAATGTTTTTTTCTGATTTGAGTTTTAGCAAAACCGAAAATGGCGCGAGCAAATTGGCTCTTACCTGTAAAATATAGGATTGGTTTTTCTTAGTATCAAACAAGAGTTTACGGAGACCTCAACACCTATGAATGTCCAGCAGTGGCAAAATCGGCTAGAAACAAACATTCTTAGGGTTCCGTAGCCGAAGGGTAAACAAAGGGTATTACTAAACCTCTGCTGTCCGTCCATCCGTCCGCCTGTCTGTCACCGGGCTGTATCTCATGATCCGTAATAAGGAGGCAGTTGAAATTTTCACAGAATGTGTATTTCTGTTGCCGCTATAACAATCACTATCACTTCATAGTATAAAACAAAATCGCTTCCCGCTGTACAGACAGCGGGAAGCGATTAGGGTGATTAGGGTGGGGGGTAGGGCGATAGGGACAGCCCTATGTATGCTTAGATCTTTAAAAATACGCAACGGATTTTAATGCGGTTTTTTTTTTTAAATACATAGTGTGATTCAAGAGGAAGGATTATATGTAAAACGTTGTACTCGTCGATGCCGGAGCGGGTCGCTAGTATGAATTTAAAATTAAAGGGTAAAGCACAAATTCGACTAACACGTGGCCGGTTTTTATTTATTTTAGTAAGCAATGTTTCTACAATATTTCCTTCATTCCTTTCCCGCCTTACCTTTCTGCTCACCCCAGTAAGGGCTTTAACTTATAATTCCGTTTTGTAGTGTTAGCCGTTACGAGCCACGACGGTTATACTTTCTTCGTCTCGCTCCAGCGCAGGCGCGGGGTTGGGCTAGTGATGCGCAAGTATCGATACGATAAAGTTGCATCACTAGCACACGTAAGCGTTATGTAAAATGAGTGGTTTGTTAATTTGCTGTCGATGGTTTTGATAAAGTTTGAAGTGTGTTATGCGTTGTTCGTTTTAGTGTTTACTTTGTTATGTATCTATACATGTATACATTTATTATAAAGAGGTAAAATTTGTAAGTTTGTGGCCACCGCTGCTCTCGAGCCCTTAAAATCAACTTTGTTTTTTTTTTTAAGGTGCCACTTTGTATCTTAACACGGCAGAGTGAATGTTGTAACTTGAATGAATAAATAAAACAACACAACGTGAAATAAATTTATTTATAAATGAGTTGGTATTTATTATTATGTAAATAATAACCAAAATCCCGAATTAATGAGATAATTAAACATTGTATTAATAAAGTCTTTATAGCCTCTAACCTTCGTTTTTTGCCAATCTTTGCATGAAGCAGTTAAATGAGTTCATCAACAATTCATACATCACATGATTTTTAATTGGTTTGGTACGTTAATTCTCAATTTAGCTATGCATAATAATTGTTATTTTTTTTTTGTTTCAGCTTTTTTTTTCCATTTATTTTAATAACGTTACTCTTAATTAAAACATTGATTGGCACGTCAATATACAAGAAAATAAACTAAGAAGATCAAACGAATATCTTGGAAAAGTCAATATAGTATTTTTGAAAAAAACGTTAGCCCACATTAGGAATTCCTCTTATCTTTATCGTGCAGGCGCGTTCACAAACATTTTAAACTCACATACACAAACAGCCAGACCCGAAATAACTCTGTAGACCATGCAAACCTTTAGTTCGTGCGGGAATGGAACCCGCAACACGCAGCGTAGCAAACAATCGCTCAGCCACTGCCCCAATCGTGCCGGCATGTTTTCTTGTGAGTTTGTAGGGGGTAATCTCTGGACCTACTGAACCGATTTTGAAAATTCTTTCACTAATAGGAAGCTACATTATCCCCGAGTATATATATTTACAACGTGCCCGTGGGATAATTTCCAACCAAAACGAGAACGAAGCCGCGAGAAACAGCTAGTGCTATTGAAACGCATGAGTCAATAGTGTTGGAAGTTGTTGAACAAATCAAAATGCTTTGTAAGTGTTTTCTACTCGTCCCTTAGGCTTAAGCAAGCCTAATTGACTGGTGGTGACAGTTGTTGTAAAGTGCCTTCAATTTAAGCACTCGCCTCTCCTTTGAGAAAAATCTAAAATCTCTAAAAACGGTTCTTTTCTAAACTCTTAAAATCCGCAAGAATTTTAAAGACCGTTACGTTAAATAGCCAACAATTGATAAAATCAGATTATCCAAACTTAACCACAATTTCATCGATATCGATACAAAGTCTTCCCGTGCCCCATCCCTACGCTCCTGGGGCGGAAGTAGTATAATTGTGGCGCGTCTTCCCCTCACTAGCCAGTCCCGAACGAAAAAGTTCACTTTACCGACATTTTTCTTACGTTTCGTATTATTACTTGCTTTTATTATCAACTTACTATCAACTGTTGCTTTGGTGAGAATTTGCGGCTGATATAAGAAGCATTTCATTGAAAATAACTCTTTCGCAGTATCGGGGGAAAATTATAAGTGCATCTTTTACTCAATATTATAAGTTATAACATAACATCACGCCTATATTCCCCGAAGGGTAAGGCAGAGGTGTACTTAATAGTACACCCACATTTCGCCAGTTATGTTTAAGTCCCATGTAATAGGGGGCGAGCCAATTACCAGCAACCGGGCTCAAATCCAGACTCTGTGGCTGCTATTGAGAAATTCCTGATGAGAAAATCAAATAATAATTTGTCCAATCCGGGAATCGAACCCAGGACCCCATGCTCACCAGTCGCGATTGCGACCACCAGACCAACGAAGCAGAAGATTTGCGCTCGATTCTGGCGAAATTTGGGTGTACTATTATGTAGATTTCGCTGAATCATTGGTCCAAGGATTTTTTATATTAAACCAACCGCCAACAACGTTAATATCAAATCCCAACTGCCTTCGATTTTTTTTTTGCATAGATTTTTAGGGTCAAAAAGTACGCTAGTAAAAAGTTTTACTTTAGAAACTGAAAAATAATGAAGTTCCGTTGTATGTACGTTAATAAGTTGTTTCGGCGAATTTGTGGTAAAAACGGGTGTTCTACTTAATGTTCAAGATACCGCGCGTGCGCCGAGCAGCTCTTTGTTAGAGGAGAGCGGTGCTCAAAGATTTTTTGTCATTAGTGTTTTTATTTTTCCTCGTTGGTCGCGGGGTCGCAAGCGCGACTGCTGATCACGAGGTCCTGGGTTCATTTTCCGGGTAAGACGAAGTGTTATACTTGCCCGTTAGAGATCTATGTTTTCGAATGGGCAACTACATGACTTTCACGGTTTTTATGCTTTGTGACTGGGCCTATAGCTACTTTTAATTTTTGTCTTTGTTTCGACAGTTTATAAGTGCCTGTAACTGGCCTACTTGAAATGGGTTAGTCACCAACTCGACACGAGAGACTGGAGACACGTGTGTCCAGTTGGTGAAACTCAAAATTAGTATCACTTATTATTTCGCCATCTGGACACGCCAAGATTTTTACGCGTGTCCACATAGTGAAAATTAGAAATGCTGATGTTGATCTTCTTATTTTTTCACCGGAAAGTTCTCAGGCATGGAGTGTGTAATCGTGCCCGGTAAGTAATAGACTCGCCATCTATTACATGGATCTTAAACGTAACTGGCGAAATGTGGGTGTACTATTAGGTACACCTCTGATGACGTGATGTTATGCCAAGTGTTGTTATTAGGGAAGTTAAAATGAATGCAATAACACCCAGTTTTTGACTAGAGTCTACCCAATAATTGACACCGTAATTGTAGATTTTGACAGATTTAGTTATCTAATAATTGAAATCTGTCATTAAGATTTTCCAATGGCGTATCACTGACACTCCATTGCAGAAATGGTTTGCTTGATTAATCTAGTACTTACAGAAGGGGTTGTAATCTTCTACTATTTTGATACTTTTTTCGGTACACTTCATACGCTTTTAACATAAACATCAAAAATTAAAAATAGCTTACTTTGGTTTATAGATATAATTAGAGGGTTAGGTCGGGCTGAAGTAAAACATGTCATGGACGACTTTAATAAAAATAAAACTTTTGGAAAGGGAATCGTTTCCTGTGGTTGACCGCCAAGACCTGTTGTACTCTCCAAAATTCTAAATCGTGTCTTCAGAACTTAGCACATCATCTGCCTAGCCTTTTCCTAACAATGTTAGGGTCGGCTTCCAGTCTTACCGGTTGTTCGGGCGTCTCCGGCAATCATCGGCGGCGCCGAGAGGAGCTGCGGCGCGCGGGACGTCAAGCCTTCACTTCGCAACCGACCTCCACGGACGGCACGCGCGCGCACCTTAGCTTACCAACGTTCTCAGTAGCATTGTAAACCTATTTGGATTATTATAATTAATATTGTAATTACAGTCCACTGCTTTTATTATATATATAATCCCTAACACCGGTTGCAACTTAATACCAGTATTTTACACGGAGCGACTGTCTATCTGACCTCCACAACCCAGTTAGTACTAAGTAATACGATACTCCTTGGTAAGACTGGTTGTAGGACTTTCGGGCCACTGACTACTTGTAACGACTGTCAAAGATTTGCAAATGACAGCCGGGACCAACGGCTTCACGTGCTTTTCAGGGCACGGACGAAACCCGGTAAGTTATGATGGGCACCCATCCACCGACCGACCTCAGCAACCGTGGCTTATCCTTGAAGATCAACTTGTGTGACTGTTATTATGTATTTAGCTGGGAACTTAGCACAAAAATAGAAATTCAATTAAAATTTTCTACAAAACTTTGAGACACATGGCTAAACAAAAGTCAGTTACGACAATCGTCCGTTACAGTTTGTCCATCAACTCGGTCTTCCGGTGAAAGAGATAGCTACATTCAACAGCTGGAGAGTCAGAGTGAGACGGCAATATTTCCACCTGTCTCAGGCACTTTTTGTTCTACAAAAGTTTTTAGGTTTTAATTACGATTGATGGTGAAATGGTGCAATATCGGTGTTGAGTTGCAAGGCTTGGATTATTTGAATATAGGTTGAAAAGACGTAATATCTACGTCGTAATAATTTTTTCAAAAAATAATTATTATTATATTCATCATTCTCCTGCCCTTATCCAATTTATTTGGGGTCGGCGCATCATTTCTTCTTCTTCCATACTTCTCTATTACTCGTCATCTCAGCAGTCACCTCCTTTCTAGCCATATCATCCTTCACACAGTCCATCCATCGTTTCTTTGGTCATCCTCTACTCTTATACCCAACCACATTCATGCTCAAAAACAAAAAGATTATATTGCCCGTTTACAACTTGGCTTATGATTCAATTTAATGATTCAAAAGAAAAGACACGTATTATAGAAGCTCGATTTTGTAATACGGTATTGCTAACAGATATTTATGTAGTACTCGTATTAATACGGTGTTCTAGGATCGATTTTTCTCTATACCCGTTTGAGAATTATTTTTTCTCACAATAGGGCATTAAATAGGATTAGGTATCTGAGTACCAATCCCTGATCTCAACGGTAATTCGAACAATAATGTAACTGATGTATGTCAGGGTTCGTGACCAGTTGACGGCAATAGGCTCACCTCTATGGCAGGACTTAAACATAACTAGTGAAATGTGGGTAATCTATAAGTACCTACTCCTCGCCCTTCAGGGATTATAGGCGTAATGTTTTGGTATATATAAGTTTATTAATAACTAGACGTTACCCGCGGCTTCATTCGCGTTTTGGTCAGAAATTATCCCACGGGCATGTTGTAAATATAGCATAAGGCACTCGGGGATAATGTTGCTACCTATTAGTGAAAGAATTTTCAAAATCGGTTCAGTAGATCCAGAGATTACCCCCTACAAGCTCACAAACTCACAAACTTTACCTCTTTATAATGTTAATATAGTTAATAAACAATGTGATTCGGAAATGTAACATACACATCATCAATTCTGTGACTTATAGACAGTCCACATACGTACATCCCTAACCATTTAGATTAGTTTTCAAAAGAGTAAATCAAAAAAGAGTCTGTGCACGATTATGCTACTTCTTTACAATCTTCTTCTTTCTTCATCGTGTGGTTAGTGCCTCACCTGGTGTCAGAGTTTTTATGCCACCCATGCCTCTGACTTGGCCTAGCCTTGGAAAAAAAAATCAATATCTCTCAGGCATGCTGTTTCCTCACGATGTTTTGCTTCACCGAAGCAATTGTTAGTAAAATAATTCGCTCCTGATAACAAAAAATCTGATGTGCGTGTTTTTGGGTTCGAACTTGAGACCTACGATTTGGCAGTCCGGCAGTCCCACCAATAGGCTATTACTGCACCAATAATGTACACACAATATTTGTTAGATGACCATTAAAGTTCGCATCGCATGCAAAAGTTTCTAAAACTTTTGCATGCGATGCGAATTGCGAATGCGATTCACAAAACTGACACAACTTCGTCTATTAGTACATCAGCTGTTGACCCCCCACCACCCCTCACCCCTGCAAGTTCAACTGAGGGTTGTAGGGATGCATAGACACCTGTCTCTAATTATATACGATAGTGATCTCTGCTTGTGGCACGTGGACTAGACAGGCTTGATAGTTAGTAAGGAAAGGAATGGATTTGTAGTTAGTCTTTTGTGTGGATTTGATTGTCTTTAGAATACGTAATTGTTTTGTTTTTTTGAATTTTTGTGTTTTGACCTAAGTCTAGAGGCAGGCTAGAAATAAATATACACTACAAAAGTGTAGATAGAGAATACAGGTCATTTAAAATTATTATTTATAATGGGTGTAACAAGACCCTTAACGAAGCCGAAAGGTACTTGTTCTCCCCATCATTGCGATCATTTTTTTTTCTAGACCGTATTGGGAACAGTCTAGGTACGGAGATATTGGGGTCAAAGTTCTAACGTTTTCACAAGTTTTTTTTTTTTTAATACTTGTTTTTAACGTAAGATTTTTACTGTAAACACCTCCTAGACGCCCGTACTATTCAATGCATCCATCAGCACAATGTTTTGAGTGCGTTACATTGAGTCCTACTATAAAACTTGATTTTTCACCCCAAAAAACAAAATCGTTTTCCAGCAATCATTTCTGCGTAAAGTTACTTATATTGATGTACATAATGCTTGGTGACGGCTTCATTAAGGGTCTTGTTATACCCTGTTTAAGGCAATATGAACTTCTTCAAATATAAAAGATAAAAGTTATTAACTACTTCTACTAATATTTATTAAACTTGTGAATTTGTTGTTTTTTTGGGTATCCGCGTATTTATATTTTTTGTAAAAAACAATAATTTTATCGGTTGCTTTAAAATCCTCTGTTTTAAAGCATAACATATTATGATTATATTATTTCATTAAGTACCTACTTATTAAGGGTTACCTATCTCTAACTAAGCCTCAAGTCACTCAGTAGTTTTGATGCTAAAAACTGAACACTACAAGAGCATAAAAATTGGTAAAATAACACAAACTGTCATTAGCAAGGCTTTACATGAATAAAAAATTAAACCATTTTTTAAACAAATTCATTTAAATAAAACTTATTTTTTAAACTAGGTCAACTGTTAATGCTAATTTAATAAAAAAATAGTCTAAACCGCAATCAAATCTAGGTCTACATTAATTAATAATAAAATAACAAATAAAAACCATTTATTTCAGGTTTCCCCATATTAAAAATACACGTTATTAGGACACAATCGTAAATCACAATTTAAAAATACAAATAAAATGAAAAATAAAATAATAATAAATTATTTTATTTTTCATTTTATTTGTATTTTTAAATTGTTAATGTTAATAAGCCTAATTTATTGAAACAACATTCAAAAATAAGATTATCTTGCTTTATAATTTAGTATCTTGTAAAGGTCATTATTTTCTCAGAGAAAGTGTAGCGCGTTGATGTCTTTACAGTAAGAAACTTTTGCTACCAGAGAAAGATTCTTAATTATTTTCAATTTTTTCCCCTTATTTTGATATTAATTGTTAATTATGTTTAGAACTAGCGACCAGCCCCGGCTTCGCACGGATGCAATGTAGATACACATATACATATAAACATTCCTCTTGAATCTTCCTCTACCTATTGCTGAAAATTGTATTAAAATCTGTTGCGTAGTTTAGAATAGAATAGAATAAACATTTATTCGTTAAAAGATCTAAGCGTACATACAGCGGGAGCGACTTTATTTTATACTAAATAAAGATTGTATTAAGGCGCTACATACAATTAGTGTTTCAGGGATTCAGTCTCATTCAGGAACCGGGGGAGTTGATAGAAATCACCATCATGTAGCGATTACGGTGACGGACGTTTTAAATCAAATTACTTCGTAAATGTAGATTTCAATACAATAATCTATACTAATATTATAAAGCTGAAGAGTTTGTTTGTTTGTTTGTTTGTTTGTTTGAACGCGGTAGTCTGAGGAACTACTGGTTCGAATTGAAAAAATCTTTTAGTGTTAGATAGCTTATATATCGAGGAAGGCTATAGGCTATATATCATCACGCTACAATCAATAGGAGCTGAGCATCAACGAAAAATGTTGCAAAAACGGGGAAAATGTATTATCTTTGAGTGCTTCCGTTGCGTGCGCTGGTTAACCGGTTAAAGTTGCACAAAAATAATGTATGAGGGAATTATTCCTCTTAAAAATGTCTAAAAAAAAGTCCGCGAGAGCACATGCCTATCTTTTAAGGTTGACTAACAATAACCATTTTTATGATTTTAAAATTTGGTCAAAAATAGTGTTTTATTTGCATAGGTATTTTTACCGACATAGTATTAATCCTTATCAAAATAAATATGATAGTCATCTTTAGCATTCAATTGTGACCAAAATTGCCCTTTACACCATTCAATTTAGATGAATATCTTAGGAGATATCACAGTTTTAAAATAACTCCGCATCAAAATAATAACCTGCGCGCGCTGCGAGGCGGGCTTCATGTTGTTGGGAAAACCAATGTGATTAGATTCAATGGACAAATATAGTGGAGAACTTAGAGAAGGTTTTAGTTTTTGTTTCATTGTAATCAGTGCTCTCTATCAAAAGATTTATGAATTTAAAGTGTTCAACAAGAACTTACCATCATTGTGTAAGATACATGCAACGACATCTATTGCACCAAAATGGTACTAATTAATAAAAATGTGCTCACAAGATAACTTTTAAATCGGCTGACCAGCTTTACAAAAAAGTTCTGGTAGAAAAAAGTACTCTAGATTAGTCTACATGACGCTATAACCCTGTAGAGTGTATGTTCGATCGCTTTACATGCATTATATTTTAACGGTTTAATTTCGTGCTCGATAGATGGCGCCATTAATTTCACTCCATTTTCTGAGTCGCGGTGTTAAGTTTTCCGTGACAGAATGACCCTCGCCCGTGTCAAATGTCTGAAGCTTGGTTTATTAACCAACGAAACAAAAAGAAGAGGTTCTCAATTCGACGCGTCTATATTTTTTTATTTTATGTATGACCTGACCACGCATAACTTTTTACAGAGAAGTCCGATATGCATGATCTTTTGTTTTTTAAATTGACAAATCGTGTTTGGGCTCATTTCCTTATTTTTCTTGATGAGAACTTTAGATCTAGCTGGAGTATGACGTCATCGAAGGTCTGACTATGGAGACGGAAGGCACTTGCAAGAGATCCTCAAGAGTTTGCAGCAACAATAACGTGTTTGGGTTCATTTCATGCACCTTGATGAGAACTTTAGGCCTTGCTGAAGTATGACTGTCATCGACGATCAAACGATAGAGACAAATGGCAGTTGCAAGTGGTCCTAAACAGTTTGCAGCAGGTATAATGTTATTGGGCTCATTGCATTCGCTTTGATGAAAACTTTAAACCTAACTCAGTATGACTTTCATCGAATGTCTGACGATGGAGAAGGAAAACAGTTGCAAGAGGTCCTCAAGAGTTTACAGCATCTGTATCGTGTCTGGGCTCATTTCATGCACCTTGATGAGAACTTTAGACCTGCCTGGAGTATGTCTATCATCAAAGGTCTGACGATGGAGACGGAAGGCAGTTGCAACAGGTCCGCAACAGTTTACAGCAGTTTTATCGTGTCTCGGCTCATTTCAAGAACTTTGATGAGAACTTTCGTTCTAGCTGGTGTATGATTGTCATCGAGTGTCTAAAGATGAAGACGTAAGGCTGTCGAGGGTCGCGGGCCTGTGGACGGTGAGTAATGGGCTAGCTCGCCATCTGTCCGTCTTATGACGACAGGCCGTGGTGACGGCGTGTTCGTGTTCCACACGCGTCTCAAAGAGATGTCAGCAAACGGGAACGGATCCGAGAGGAGCGAGGCCTGCCAGGGTTGCGGGACTGTTCGAAAGAGATACCGCGGCCCTGGAACGCAAAGGGAAATAGAAGAAACGTGGATGGATTTTAGTCAGTACAAGTCTGACACTCCCTTCCGATCCGTCCAGAGTGGGAGGGGTCATTTGATGATTATCCATAGGTAATAGTATATAATAGGGATTTACTCCTTTTGAGAGCTTCCGTTGTGCGTGAACGGTTAAAGTTACGCAATTATCATGTATGTCGGAATTGTCCCTCTTAAAAAGCTCTAAAAAAATATCCGCAATGGCCATATGTCTAACTTTTAAGGATGACGCACACTGTCTCTAACCTCTCTTTCTTTTATGTGCACACGCACGCATACGAAGTTGCGCGGGTCAGCTAGTGTTATAATAAGATGGTCAGTTCGCTACATTTTACTCGAGAGCATACACATAATAATTAAGTTAGTAAAGTCAAAATAACAGACACACATTCAAAATAAAACAACTCATTTACCTACATACTAACACACAATTCCTTACGTACATACTAACACACAATTACCAATTTCAAAATAATTATTATGTAAATGTAATATTGTAATAATTTAAATCTGTTTCAAACATATTATATGGGATTAACTTATGCTACCGGAAAACTTATTTATCAATCGTGCTGTAATTCTTTGTAGGAATAGAAAACACTTTCAAACCAATTCCCCCTTAGGTTTTCTTAAATTGGAGAAGAAAGGTTTTGATAATGAATGGCAAAGCTGCGTGGTGATAGAATATTGTGGTTCTTTTGCAATAAACACTTAATAGTCATATAAATTAGAGTTCTATTTATTTTTTCCCGTATCTTGGGTGCGTTTACAAACATTTAAACTCACATACACAAACAACCGACAACAAGACCCGGAACAACTACCTGTAGGCCATACAAAATATTTGTTCCGTGTGGGGATCGAACCCGCGACACGCAGCGCAGCAGCCAATCGCTTAGCCATTGCGCCAAATGTGCCGTCGATGTTTTCTCAAAAGGATTGGTAAAAACCATAGAACGATTGAGTTCAGTTCAATTCTTTATTGCATATCACATGCGTTTTTACAAAATCATTATACACACAACAATTTTATTAAAGCACAACATTTTTTATATATTTTTTTCTCAATTTCCAATAAATATAAAAAAAATGAATTATTATCAAGTTAATCTGTTATCCATAAACAACCAGAAAATAATGGCAAATAATTAATTAAAATAATTAATTATTTTTTATACCGTTACTTAAATATAACTTAAGATAATTATAATTAACTGCAGAAGGCTAATGGCATGCTTGAAGTAACTTAAAACGGCGTTTTTTGTGATATTCGTTAAAAATGTTAAAATCTCAACTGAATCGCGGTTGGGGTAATATTAAGATCATAAAGCACATGATTAAGTATACCTAAGTGTAACATACCTTTCTTGAGTTATTTTTCATGAAGAAATTTAAGATATGAGGGTAAGCAGCAACGTTTTTAGGGTTCCGTATCCAAGGGGTAAAAACTAGACCCTATTACTAAGACTCCACTGTCCGTCTGTCTGTCTGTCACCAGGCTGTATTTCATAAACCGTGATAGCTAGACAGTTGAAATTTTCACAGATGATGTATTTCTGTTGCCGCTATAACAACAAATACTAAAAACAGAATCAAATAGAAAGAAAGAAAGAAAAAGTATTTATTAGCCCGCACAGGACAAAACATCAAACAAAAACATGGTTACATTTACAGTAGGTACAACAAAATTATAAAAGTAATAATAAAACTAAACTAAAATTTAAAAAAAAATACAACGAAATTAGTCCTGTACGAAGCCAAAAGCCCCTATCTCAGCATGGTGCTGTAACATTTACAAAACGTCACAGCGCTGGTATTCCCCCACATAAATATTTAAGGGGGCTCCCATACAACAAACGTGCTTTTTTTTTAGGTTATGGTCCCAAACCCTTCGTGCGTGAGTCCGACTCACATTTGGCCAGTTTTCGTTTATAATCATCATTTAGCTGCCCGAGTCCCATGATACTAGGGATCAGCGCAACGAGTTTCATCCTCCCATTCTCCATTTTCAACCATCACTCTCTGCCTAGCCATTTCCCAAATATGTTGGGGTCGACTTCCAGTCTAACTGGATGCAACTGAATACCAGTATTTTACATCGAGCGACTGCCTATCTGACCTCCAAAACCCAGTTAGTATTGGGTAATACGATAGCCCTTGGTAAGACTGATTGTCGGAGTTTCGATTCACTGACTACCTGTAACGACTGTCAAGGATCTGTAACAGACAGTCACGAAGCCGTCAACCAAGCATTATATCCATCAAACTAAGTAACTTTACGCAAAAAACATTGCTGTGAAACGACTTTTTCTTTTGGGGTGAAAATCAGGACTCAATGTAACGTACTCAAAACATTGTGCTGGGATCGTGAAAGTGTTTAAAGTAAAAACCTTTCATGTATGGTCTAGAACAATTGCCTTTTGGCTTCGTTATGGGTCTTGTTAAACCCTTTATAATTAACTTCTGCTGCAGAGAACCTCAAGCGGCGTAAATATAGTAACCTTATTGGTAACTATATTTTCGAGCTATTTGGGGTTGAAACTCTAGGTCCGTGGGGTCCAAGTGCCTTTTCAAGGACATTTCCAAACGCTTAGTTGACACTTCCCGTGACCCAAGGGCTGGCTTTTACCTTGGCCAAAGGCTTAGTATTGCCATACAACGTGGCAACGCCGCCAGTCTCTTGGGTACATTACCAGTTGACTGCGTTGAGGAGGAGTGAGAAAAGTGGCGTCAAAAAATTGACGCCACTTTTTAATTTTATTAATAAGTTAGTTAAAACAGCCTTTAATCATTAACTCCTTGTTCTTTCATATCATTCCTCACACAATCAATGATCTTTTCTTTGGTTTTCCTCTCCTTTCCATAAACATTTATATTCATCACTCTTTTAGTCACATTTTTGTTTCATACCTCCACATCACATACCCAAATCGCTCCTATCTTTCTGCTAGTAAGGCTACATCCAATTAACCATGTCTTATCGTATTACCCATCGGGTTGTGGAGTTCAGATAGGCAGATATTTTACATGGAGGGGTCCATGTAAAATTCAGATCCATTTTTTTGGGTAAACTGGAAGCCTGGGCAGATGATAATGACGATGATTTAGAGTTTAAAATCGCCAATGATGATGATTACATCACGCTTGTAATCCCCAAAAAGTTGGGCAGAGGTGTACCTAATAGTACACTCATATTTCGCCAGTTTTTCTGTGTGCTGTAAATAGACCGATGATGAGGATGGTATCTAAAATAGCTGGTTACTACCCAAATCTAGACCAGAATACTTAATTGCAAGCTTCAGACATGACACATCATTAAAAACCAAATTAATTCTTCTTTAACGTGGCTATTTTGCAAACAATTAATCATTTGCAGACATACAAAAAATTCAAATAACGAAAATAGCTTTGCATGGATGATGTGTGTGCAATGATGATACATTCAAATAAGAGGTAACGGAATTTAATTCAAATCAAAACTCCACTTGCTATGATATACCCTTTCAAAGGGTGAACCATTCTACTTGCCCACATTTTTTTTTTTTTTTTTTTGTTACCGATGGGATATCATCAAATAACCCCTCCCGCTCTGGGCTGAGCAGGAGGGAGTGTCAGACTTTTACTGATTAAAACCCATCCATGTTCCTTCCTTTGCCCTTTGTGTTCCAGGGCCGCGGTATCTCTTTCGAACAGTCCCGCAACCCTGGCAGGCGTCGGTCCTTACGGACCCCTTCCTGTTTGCTGATTCTCTTTGAGGCGCGCGTGGAACACGAACGCGCCGTCGACACGGCCTGTCGTCATAAGACGGACGGACGGCGAGCTAGCCCATAGCTCACCGTCCACAGGCCCGCAAACTACCTGCCTACCTACCACTCGCCTACCTGCCTACCTGCCTTAATCCTAATGATTCTTCATCATCATAAATATTCTTCTTCTTTCTTTTTTCTACTATTAATGTACGTTGGAGCGCCAGTTACTGTGTGTCCCAATTACATTTAGTTGAGCCTGATTATATTTAGTTTCCTTGTTATAAGCTACAAGAAAGAAAAATAAGAACATGCAAGCATTTGTCGAGTAAATCAGGATAGCCATGAAATGTAAGTTTTGTGATAAAAATATCACATGACCTCTCTCAACTGCTGTCAACGACCAATTTACCTCCTCCAATCAAGTACATAATAAAAGCCTACAATTACAAGCACATACAAATATTCTCCGAACAGGAAAACCATCGTAAGGATAACCACACACACGACATCCTTAAAACAAAACCTATTATATCTATAATGACTGATGACAGAGCCACGAAAATTCACAGTAATAGCAGTTTTCCGTCCTCCAAATAATATACCAGCGTTTTACATAAGGATGGCTTACATAAGGTAGCATTAACATATGTGTGCGTGCGCAGGCCAGTCGCGAGTCGCTGCGCCGGCGTCGGTTATGTTCCACTCAATCGCATTTGAGTCGTGGCCGCCAGCGCGATCGGACGCGCGGACGCTAAGAAACAAAAAACAATTCTGAAAAGTGCTTGTGAGTGGTGTAGAACACAAGTGGTAGAAAGTTCCGTTTTATACCAAGTTTTTTACACGCAAATTAATTTTTAATTTACCTACTGTATATTTCTTTTTTCAACAATCTGGAAAAAGCTTGTTACGTGAATCTGGTTCGCCTGTTTTTCCGGTGCAGGTACGTTTTTTGTTGTTACTGAATTCCGCTTAGTTTTTTTCTTGTTATGAAAGGTTTTTTTGTGTGTTTCTGATTGTTATATGTAAATATTATCTAGTTCTAAGTGTGTTTTGCTGAAAACTTTATTCATTTTACGGGTCTGAGTTCCTGTGTGAATCTTTTGCTGAAATATCCGGTTAAAACAGGGTGCGCTACAAAAGATCCTTACAAAATCGTTTATCTCTTGGTTTTATCTAAATGTTCGCTATGTCTAATTGCAGACTGTTTTAACGTGAGATAATACAACCATTTGAGTCTGTAGAGCCTTAATATAACTTAATTTTAAAACTACTGAAATCTTTCAAAGAGAAACACTAACTATAAATTTAAGTAAGTATTAAGAGTCTTTTAAGTTGTAAAGGTATGTCTGATTCATCGACGAAACTCAAGGTTTTGATCTTGAAAGTCATTGAAATCAAGCTTCTTGTTTAAGGGGTAAGCAGTTAACTGAGTAAAACTATTGAGGATCTCTCCGTTGGTCAAATTTGTTTAAAAGCTTTTAGCGAATGTATTGCAAATGAAGTGGCAATGGTACGAATAAGCCAAAAAGAAAAAAATGTTCATAACGGAAGGAAAATTATATTTCCTATAAGATTGGAAACCTGAAAACGTTGGTGTAATTAGGAAATGACCAAAAGTACCGGGAAATTCCGGAAATTTGCGTCGTTTTGGGAACTAGGATTTTCAAGACCAAATCCCGGTTCTTTCGCCACTTTCGGGAAAAATACTTCGCGAAATATGCAAATTTAAACGTTAATAAAACAACAAGTCAATTCAATTGACTTACGTTTCGAAATTAATGACAAAAGTTATGAAATCTCAACTTGTAAGCGTCAAAAATACAAGTATTACTTACGTCCTCATTTTACTAAAATCTTCCATAATTAAGCTCGGTAAGACTTCAATAATCGAATTTCTGTTAAGGCCCTCTTACCAACACCAGGAAAGTTCATAGAAGCTTTTAAAGAAATTTTGTAGATCAAAGATACATCACGATTTTCCACGGTGCTTACTAGACTTAGATTTTATACATGTCATTAAAGTAACAAGACATCGTCAACTACACTTCAAAATACCGCAATATCAAGACTTACCGTCTACCTAATATGTTTTTTAAAAGAGAGACTAGAAACATGAAATTGAAAGAAACAGATCGATTCGAATTCTTACTTACATTAAAATAACAAAGTCGACGTAACTAAAGAAGATTAGAAAATGAATTGTACGTTACAATCCATTTCATTAAAAAAAACTGGTGAAAAGTAATAATTTAATGATTAAATTCATCAATCAACTAAAATATATTTCGGACGCTTAGGTAATGTTAACTGCAATGGTTTACGTAAACTATCATAACACTTTTTATCCGACGGCGAACGTTTTCTTGCATAAAATGTTTGGTAGTACACGATTGTGGAATGTTTCGGAAAACTTGAGCTCTTTTTCTTTGTATTTGAATAGTTAATTAAGTATTTTTTACGGAAACGTGGTTCGATTTGGGAAAATTCATAGGTAAGGCATTTACAGTTAATGTTTATGAATGATTTAAAATGGTCTCAATGCATATGGGGTTGTATCTGACCTCATGCTAGCTCTGTTTAGTGAACCCTGATCAAATATTCATTAGCAATCATATACGTCCACTCAATATCTACTTAATCATCCCTGTGTTTCCTTATCAGCGATTCGTAAAACTGTATTTTTGTGTGAATTCTACTGTTCTTGCATCGCAAGTATAAGCTCCAAAATTTTAACTGTTGTCCTATAAAAGACACATGTACCTGGGTTCGTATTAATATACCCTTGGGTAACGTCGGTAAATCCAATATAACATTCTAAGTCAAACCATTTTGTATTTCGAATAGGTCATTAAAAGCCATTTCTATACGTCAAACATTAAAACAAAAGAATTGATTCTACACCCATTTGCAAGGGTGCTTTCGTAATGAGAAGAATTGGCAAGAAACTACATTCTTCATAAGAACAGAGGGTTCTTCTATGTGGTGCTACAACAACCGGCCTGGCTAGCATTCAATCACTACATAGTATAAAACAAAGTCGCTTCCCTCTGTCTGTCCCTATGTATGCATAAATCTTTAAAACTGCCCAACGGATTTTGAACCGTTTTTTTTTAAATAGATAGAGTGATTTAAGAGGAAGGTTTATATGTATGTATAACATTGCACCCGTGCGAAGCAGGGTCGAGTCGCTAGTCACTACATAGTATAAAACAAAGTCGCTTTCTCTGTCCCTATGTCCCTTTGTATGCTTAAATCTTTGAAACTACGCAACGGATTTTGATGCGGTTTTTTTTAATAGATAGAGTGATTCAAGATGAAGGTTTATATGTATAACATTGCACCCGTGCGAAGCAGGGTCAGGTCGCTAGTATTTTATAAAGTTTGAACTAAAACATGATAAAACGTTATTAATATTTCTGAACCTTAATTAATTATCAATCAAAAAACTCGCTGACCATCAAAACTTAAATAATCTTACATAAGCAAGCAAGTGAAAACATTTTTTTTTTATCTAATGTTTCAAGTGTGGGAGCCATTGTCGCGGGTTCTAGGTTAACAGTCTTTGTCTTTGGTTACGTGTGGTTCCCATAGCTTACTGGTGTGCTGGTTACTCATAATTGTTTTATTAAAAGCAAAAACGTTTGTTGGATTCACGGAATTTTTGGTAATTTTTATGTTTTTCGCTGTGGTTTTCAGGACCTTGTGGTTTAAATTTACTCGTACCAGTTGTTTGAGTAAATTAAGACCCCAAGATTCTTCATCATCCAATTAAAAGTGTTGCTTTTTTTTCGGGTGTGAAATCATCAAATGAATCCCGCTCTGGGTGGAGCGGAAGGGAGTGTCAGACTTGTACTGGCTAAAACCCACCCTTGTTCCCTCTTAAGCCTTTGTGAACCAGGGCCGCGGGATACCGCGAACAGTCCCACAGAATTTTTATATCTCCTTGAGTCAGATTATTAATATCAAAGCTAGTAGTAAGATATTCTAATACTTTTTGAAAACCATTTAATTGTTCATATTTCCAAGTAGTTACTAAATGACATCATGCTCTGACCCCAATGGATTTGGGGTCGGAAAACATGTTTTCTTGTTCTATACTAGCTGTAGAAAAATAAGAGCATAAATTGCATGTCTTTTTCATCCATATTAGTAATAGGAGTATGAATTACTATACCATTACCAGGTAGTAGACTGCCTCGTTGGCGCGACTGCTAAGCATGAGGTGTTATTGGGTTTTGCATCAGGAATTCCTCAGTAGCAGCTACAAAATCTTGATTTGTACCTGGTTGATGGCAATAGGCTCGCCCCCTATTACATGGGACTCAAACATAACTAGCGAAATGTGGGTGTACCTGTTAGGTACACCTCTGCTTAAACTCTTTGGGGACTAAAAGGCGTATTGTTATGATTATGTTTTACCAGTTAGTAAAAAGATTGGTCAGTAAAAATATTAAAGATACATTCTCAATATTGTACATGATTTTAAATCACGGTTTGGTATTATCGGATGTAGATGTAGACTATTTAGCAGACAACAAAAAATCAGGAAAAAGTTAGAAATACTGAAATCTCTATTTCTAAATAACCTTTGACTTAAGTAATAAAACATTTCCTCTCTCTGAAATCACGTAATATTTTTTAGGAAAGCTAAATTCTCTTCAACAAAACTGTGCAACATTTTAGAATATTTTACACGAGTTTCCTTCGTCTGTTTTTAGAAGAGATACTGGCTATTGTCATTTACGATTTTTCGTTAAAAATGTCTTCGTTGTGAGTCAATCAAACTGGTTTAATCCAGATAAATAACATCTAATCATTATTATAACAAGAATTTGTGTGTTACTATCACTTAAAACTCGACTACTGAAAAATCACGATTTAATTAAAATCAGGGTTTTTTTCGGTTTGTAGCCTATGTTACCCGGGTTATAATAACGAATCAATTGACTCTTATTCATCAAAATCGGATGAATAGTTTTGGCGCTACGGAGGAACATACGTAAATACAAACAAACATACATAGACTGCTAAAATCTTAACTCTTCTTTTTGGCTTCGCCGTAGTCGGGTAGACAAGGCTTCGCAGCTTCTGTTTCTTTACTTAGTTACTCTTGAACGTTAGCCTCAGGTCTGGTTTCCTGGAGGTCTAGTCCTTAGTTGCTGGAACTTAGAAAAAAATTACTTCCATTTTTATTTTTATTTTACCAGCCAGTGTTTAAAAAATAAACATTGGCTTTGCTTAGAGCATACTTTTGTAACGTTTTAGCAGTATTTCAGTGTGTTAAGCACTTATCAAAATGTCTATTTTATTTTAGAGAAATATCTTTCATTTCTTGTATATAAAACGTCGTGAGGTAAGTTTTGAGTATGAATGTTGATGGCTATAAGAGTAGAGGAAGACATAAGAAACGATGTGTCTAGAAAGGAGGTGACTGATGATATGGCGAGTAATAGAGAAGTGTGGAAGAAGAAGACATGCTGCGATATCCCCAAATAAATTGGGCTATGGGCAGGAGAATTATGAGTTACATTACTTAGGTACTACTTCGATCATATCCAAATGCTATGTATTTAACTCATTAAACTACTATTCTTCTTTATCTTGTGATTAGGGGCTAACTTGGTGTTAGTTTTTATGACGCCCATGGCCCTCTGACTTGGCTTTACATGCCATCGAGATATATCTCTCAGGCATGTTGATTTCCTCACGATGTTTTCCTTCACCGAAGCAACTGATAATTATTCAATACGCAAATGAATCCGAAAAATCAGAGGTCTTGGTTGATGACTATGATTTGGAAATCCGATGGTCACACCACTAGGCTATCACTGCTTCACTACTGTTCATTGATTTATATTCAAATCTACATATACCTACGCACAATATAAATCAATACACCAAAAATAATCGTACCATTTCTTCAATTGCTTGTCAAGTGACAGTAGCACCTTTCGTCAATACTTTTTTCTAGTAAAAGATAGAAAAAGAAAGACGGCAAAAACTACAATGGACGGTAGCACTTTCTAAAATGATCGGCGACCGGCGCGCGCGCCGACGGCCAGTAGCGAATATTGTAAACAGCAGTTTTGATCGGTTGTGATCGTATGATACTGAGTTTAATGTTTTTGTTAGATTAGAGATTGATATAGATAATTCGGAAAATCATATTGTTTTATTCATTTTAATTATACGCTTTTATTGAACTTGCCTTGTTAGTGAGTACGAGTATGTATTAATCAAATCTAGCAAGTGAATTTCAAACCGGTTCTCCCCACCCGATTGAGCTGAAATTTTGCACTTACCTTTGGTTCTGGTGACAATAAATTTTTATAAGTGACATACATGACTTGATCCTGCAGCCAGGATCACCTCCTCACAAGGCAACTCCTCAACGGTTAATAGCACGGGCACAAAACTTTGTATACGCATTCAATGTTTATAGAACCTCATTATACCCTCTATATAACCTCTCTTCTTTTTTTTTAAGATTTATTTATTTTCTTTGTTTTGTGGACAGATTGATTTTTATTTTCTCTATCATTTTCCATAGTTTTATTCTTCTTATTCACCAGTTTTCTTCTTAACCCCTTAATTTTACAAATTAAGTTAGTTTTTACTATCTTCAGGCACATTATCAGAAAAACAATATTCTGTGAAATGCATTTTCTGATTGGTTCTTTTTTAAAGGTTGTGTATTGTATTGTATAGCGGGCTGGTGTCCGCAACTCCACGTCTAAGCGCGTATTTTGCGTGCGGTAAAGGTTGTGTATTAGTGATAATGACCACTGGTGTTCTGTTGTTAATATTACCAATTATTTAAATGGTGTTGAAAACAATTGTCACTATTATTATTGTTTTCACACAAGATATTCTAAACAGCAGGATTATATTAAACATTAAGAATAATTTCAATTCTGGCTGCACTATAGGTAGGTTAAAACTTAATTTAACTTAAAAATACAGCTTTACTTTGTTACCATTATTTTTGCTACATCATGAAAATAAATTAGTAATGTACTTTATGAATCAGGTTTTAATTAAAAGCCTTGTACGTACTTAATTATCGCAATTAAATTGGGTACTTGCATTATCATTAATTACTTATCCGACTTACATACATGGACAGTACCCTTTTCTTTTAGCTGACTATTATAGTGTTTTATAGCTACACTGCTATAAGGGACGGTGAAAGCAACAAATAAATAAACTTACTGAATTTGTAAAAGAAAAGGCCGAAGTAACACTTAAATACCACAATTGGAGACTAGCAGGAGTAATGTTTCTTAATTTATAATTATAAAAAAAAACCGGCCAAGTTTAGTTTTTAGTCGAACTCGTACCTGAAGGGTTCTGAACAATTATTAAAAAAAAAAACATGTTTGTTGTACGGGAACCCCTCTTAAATTTTATTCTGTTTTTATTTTTTTGTTATAGCGGCAAAAAATTTTCACTATCTGTGAAAATTTTAACTGTCACGGTTCATGAGATACAGCCTTGTGACAGATAGCCAGACAGACAGACAGGCAGACGGACATTGGAGTCTTAGTAGTATGGTTCCGGGGTTTTGCCTTGGTCACGGAACCCTAAAAACAAACAAAAAAAACAAATGACAAAATAACTAGACTTATCCTGATAGTCAGTTAGTCATAGAACTTACAGTAAAATCAGAAAAGAATATTACAAGAGCAGGTTTATTAATTTAATAGGCGTAATAAACATGAAATACCTCAATAAAATGCTAAAACAGCAATGAAAAATGAAGGCACCGCAGACTCAGCATGTACGTCATCGGGCACACCAAACAGTTCAGCACCTCCAACCAACAGTTTATCCATCATGTTTAATGTCTTAGAACATTAGACGAGTCCGTAAATTGCAAGTCTGAAAATGAAATTACAAGATAAGAAATGAATTTAAAAGACATGAAAAATTACACAATAATGGCTGAACACAAAACGTAACGTAAACGTAAATCGAATCTTAGAGATTACTAGAAGCAAATCAGCAGAAAATTATGTAAGAAGACTAGAAAAATTAACTCTAAAAACATAGTAAACATGAAACAACACAAAAATGATAAACATGAAACTGTCTTAAAACTCGCAAGGAATCGTAAACAGCCAGACAAAAAGAACAGTAGGAAAATGAACTTTATAAACAGAATAAATTTATATGAAGTATCAAACAAAAATACCAAACATCAATGACACACTGCACAAGAGAACAGTAGAAAAATGAACTTTAATAATGTAATCAACAAGAAGTATCAAACAAAAATATCAAACATCAATGACACACTGCACAAGGCAGAAGGCACCGCTGACTGAGCACAGAACTACTCGCTACGTCATGCAACACACTAAACAGTTCGGCACCACCACCCATGCGTTACCAGGTGAACTTGACTTAGAAACCGCAGCTCATCCTGTACGAATAACTGTTATAGCAGAGGAAAAGGAACGGAGGTAAGAAATGGAAGGAACGGAAAGAAATGTGCAGTAGATAGATAAAGCGTTAAGCTTTTTGTAACCTTTTATGCCTACATTGTGGGATGCAAATGCATAAATTAAGATATAAATATCAACGTCTGCTAAACTAGGGCTTTAGCAAAACCAGACTACCTATCAGAATCGTTAAAAGTTTTTAGGCAGCTGATGTCAATTGAATACATTTTTAATACAATTGATATAAGTCAAACGTATCACTGGTAGTATATCTGGTTGTTCTAGGTCCTAAGGATCTTACTCAGAACTTAGAAGTGGTTTAGTTATTATGAAGTACACGTTGATGAAGAAGGATGAAATCTTTGCTAAGAGGAGACACTTGTTTGTGGTTAACTAACTAAACTTTGCCAGAGGATATTTGAATTTTGTAAAGGCTTCATAAGTTTTTTTCACCAATAATGTAACTAATACGAGGTTTACATTTTACATTACTCATCGTCGTCAATCGCAGCTTCAATATTTTACAACCATTCAGCAATAAAGCGAATTATCCAACAATTTCGTCCAACAGCGATGAAAGCGACACATTCCACTGGTGACCGGCGATATGGCGCGTGAGCACCCCGCTTCGCGAATCGTTGCACCAGGACTATTACGTCATAAAAATTATGCCAATGACTTTGTTGTGAATGAAATGCATAAAGTAGCTATAATGGATGACTTAAAGCTGTAGTCGATAAAGATAGTAAAATAATGAAAAATAGCAAAGAATCAGCTGTCGAAGCTGGTCAAGATATCAGAGACCAAACTACAACATCTAAACAATCATATGTTCTAAGCTAAAAACTAACCAAAAAAAAACTTGACAGAGATTACTGCCAACAATGAGTAAAATCACGAAGTAAAATACAATGTAGAAAAAATAACAGAAGAGATATTTTACCCAGAACTAAAAGTAATCAGTAGAAAGCTTCTTTCTGCAAAATCTCGAAAGACGTTTATTTTGAAAGATGCATCGTGACTAAAAATTCATATTCAAAACCATCCCACATAAACTCATTCATGCACCGATGATGATGACATCATCACCAATGTTGACGCGAGCCTCGTTGACTGCACACCAGTGATCCTGACGCGGTATGCGCTAGTCGGGTGACGCTCCGGTGGTACTCAGTCAAATGTATCGCGTTTTTACTGATCGAATTCAGTAGATTGTTGACTCTGTCATGTGTAAGCTAATTGTTGTTTACAATATTGTGAGCACAGTAGAGGAAGAAAGATAAATAAAGATAATGATGATGATGATGTAATGGATAATGTAGATGGACACACAGTGGTTGTACCAGATTAAAGATGGATGACTGGGATTGGCAAGAAGGATAAGTTAAAGATACTGATACTGCACTCGCCAGACATTTTGACATTCCATAGACAAGTTTCTTGATTTAAATAAAGCACTAGTGCACAACTGCACGAACTTCAGTTGGATTTGCTTAGTGAGATTTTCGTTGAATTCGCAACAGTCTATTTAGCTCATCATTTCATTATAAATCTAAATATCATGCCTACAACAACATTATCCCATTTTGAACACGCTAACACCGCGTGCGTGATGACAACGCCAGAATTAATCCTAACAAAAAATCCGCTCTTACACAAAAGATCACCAAATATTCTACCAAAATCACGCCCAAGAGTAGTCCATTGACTTTTACTACCGTTTCCACCGACCACAGCATACCGCTAGCCGTGAAACCCTGACGCAGTCATCGGGCGAAACACAACAGTCCTGTGTGTGCTTCAGTGGAGCATGATCCACGTGGAGCCAGTCGAGCAAACATGGCAATTGAGGAGCTCCTGCAACATGTATTTAATTTTCCATTGCAGTGAATTATTATTCAGAACTTTTTTAAAAGGCCGATCAAACTGGATTCATTTCATTGTCTTAGTTGGTGCTCCCTCAAAAACCATCAGTGTTGAGCATTGAATTGATTGGTGGACAATCCTGGTGGGCAATTTGATTTGTTGGCGATTATTATCATGAAATCTAAGAACCAAGTAATTCAGAACGTATCAAGTCCTTCTCAAAGGTGCAGTAAATAGGATTATGTCAATTGCAGTTTTATCCCCCCCTAAACCATCGTCATTCGTCCCTTTGTCATTGCTATTATCATTGTCTATGGGTTCTAAAACCGCCATTAAGTCAAATTCAAATTCAGTATCTTCTTTACTGCGTACGCCATAACCAAACCTAGCAACAGTTATTCCACAAAAACAGTTCCATCACAAACTGAAGACAACAGTATGAGCAGTCACTGTGCGAATCAAACAAGCGTCCTGCGTGTATGCTTCAGTGGAGCATAGCCCACGTGGGTCCACTCGACCAAACATGGCCGCCACGCTGGACGTGGTCATTTCATGCTTCAAGTTTGGCACCCTTCAATGATTTTTGTTTGATGTTTGAGAATCAGCTGTTGGGATTACGTCTTGAGGATGTAAACCACTTGATTTCATTCATAATTTTGGCCACTGCCTCAAATTCCACAGTCTGTCAAGCCAAGTATTCTATCCCAGGGGTTTGGGGAGATTTTGACTGTCTTTATCAAACACGGAAACACGGTCGATAAAACACGGAAACTTTAGATTCAGTCATAGCAGATGCTGTGGCTGTTCTCTCGTTCAGTCAGCACGGTACAGCTTTGTATATGGGTGACCCTTTACATTCGTGAAATCATGGTTCATGGGCAATCTAATACGACATACAAATGACATCATTATTTCTGTTGCCTATTGTGCCTTCATCAGTGGAATGTGAAATCTGGAAACTCATGCAAACGTTCTATATGCTTTGCTGAAGCATTTACCACGTGTTGTCCTTGGATCCATTCAACGTTATTTTATTTAGATCTGTTTGTTATTTGAACCCATCTAACTAAACGGAAGACAACGCAAGGGGCGTTGAATTTTGGACTAACCACGACTGTTTTTAACATCGTTTTAGAACAGGTACACACTATTACGAAACGGCATGAGCAGTCACTGAGCGAAACAAAAAGGCGTCCTTATGCTCTACTGATGCACCCACCACGTGGAATCACTCGACCACGAGCTACTGACAACAGATTTACTTAGTCTCAAATTAGCCGGATTTAGTACTATTCCTCTACTAGGTGCGTGTCATCATTCATGATCTTTTCCCAATTTATTTGTGGTCGGCGCATCATGTCTTCTTCTTCCATACTTCTCTATTAGTCGTCATCTCATCGGACACTTCCTTTCTCATCCTTCACACAGTCCATCTATCATTTCTATGGCCTTCCTCTACTCTTATACCCATCCACATTCATACTCAAAACTTACTAGGTGGGTGTATCCTTAGCATATCATCTGGTGTACTTTTAATGGTTTCCGCAGTAGCAACTGTCAGGACCAGCCGTCTAGGAGCGAAGAAAGCTTGACATTCAATTCAGAAAAACCACTTATATACAATCGTGGCCCCTTTTTGATCTCCTTTGTCAGCCAATTTTGACACACAACTATGTTAGGTAATCTCGTGGAATCTGCAAAGCTTCGTCCTTAGCAGACCTTTTATGATTCTCCTTAGCTGTTAAATCTTTTTTTGTAATGCTCGTAAAGTCGCACAAAAGGTATGAGCAGTCACTGAGCGAAACAAACAAGCATTTTGTCAGCTCCACTGAAACCACCACGCGGGTCCAGTCGACCACGGATCGGTGACGATGTGTTGTGCTGGACTTGAATGAAATCAGATAAAGCACTTCTTATAGCCCAATAGTACAGGTTTATGTCTGTATTACTTACTTCATTTATTTTGTGTCTACGTAGCTGGTTTCCAAATGGTAGTAAGTACTTAGCAAGTCGCTTTAAGGTTAAGCAAAAGTGTATGTACTACTCATACATTTACACTCGTCACATTTTTACTCGTCAACCGGCCACTAGACTCCGAGCTGCACTGAGAGATCCCATAGAAAAACCCAATAACACTCCTCATCACACAATAACACTCCTACCGGGGAATTAAACCCAAGATAGATGGGTCAGCAGTAGACACAGTATCATAATGTTTTTGTTAGTAATATTTGTTAAGACGCACTGGGCAGTCACTGAGTGAAACTGACTGCTCCACTGAAGCCGCCACGTGGGTCCACTCGACCACGGATCGGTGAAGATGTGTTGGTCAATGGGCGTACACGTCACGTGTATTGACGTAGCACGCTTGTGCCAGTCAGTGGGTCAGCAGAGATATTAGAAACCAATTTCAGCCTTAACTTCATAGTGACTTATTTCATATGACTGTTCTCCAAAGGTTTGATCAAACCGGTGCTGCCAGACTGCCGACACCGGACTCAATAGATACTTCATAGTCTGGTTTCCGGAGCGGCGTTTGCAATTTGTTCGTCCAGTGCGTCCGCACTAAACTTTAACCCTCCTATTAATAAACACAGACTAAAGTTATTCCAAGTTTAAACCTTTGAAAATGTATGGTTATTCCTGGTGTAATTTTAATCCGTGTTTATTAATAAGAGGGTAAGTGAGTTGCGTTCAAAGTTTTTGTTGAGACATATGTACTTGATTTTAGCGGTTAAAGACTTATGTAACCAACAATATCACTAAACATTAAAAAGACGCTATCATCTTACACTACTTAAACAATTTAAATTATCATCGGCCTAGCCTTTTCCCATCTATGCTGGGGTCGGCTTCCAGTCTAGCCAGATGCAGCTGAATACCAGTATTTTACATGGAGCGACTGCCTATCTGACCTCCAAGCCAGTCAGTACTGGGTAATACGATATCCCAATTAATACTGTTTTTTAGATTTAAACAATTAAAATAAACTGTAAAAATAAACTCCATCACGCTATTGATAAAAACAGCCTAAAACTTTGACCAGAATGACACAATAATACAGTATTAAACTAGGCTAAATCCAAACCAATCAAGTCATGGTCATACACTACTCTTAATCTAAATCAATAATTTACTGACCCTAATAGTATCGATAAAAAATATGACCATCACAGAACATCCCTGGCTTATCGACAAAAACATCGGAGGTCGGTTGACTAACGATTTTTTGTCGATATCGACAAGGTTACAACCTTATTGTTTGCGCAACTACGCCCTGAAATTGTTTGTAGTGCGAACGAATTGTAGCTCGATTTGTAATGTTGTAAATCTATGGAAGCATTTGGCAAGATTGATTTACAAAAAAACTAAGCAGGCTCAGCCGCGGCGCAGTGCCAGTAGCAAAGTGATTCGTTTATTTGAATAATAATGGAAGCGGATGGCATAAGCTTTAATAACATAATTATATTGTTCCCACTGCTGGGACACAAAATTTCTCTCTGTGAACTCTCTGGGATCATATCCCATGGGATGGAACACGCAAAAAAGAAAACAGGTTTGATTTTAATCATAGCCATTAAAAAATTAAAAATGTAGATCTTTGAGGAAGAAAGATTTATTAATTGGTCACACTTTTATTAAAAACAATACAAAAAAAAAAAACAAAATTTGTATCTAGAACTTCCAAACATGAATCTAAATTACAATAAAGATACTGTTCTATCTATACCGACATTAATCGCAAAACCATCTTTTGCTATTCAACTATCACCCCTACAAACATAAGAATAGAGGAGTATACTGGTCAATTTCGTCTGATCCACCATAAAATTATTAGCTCATTTTAATCACGACTTTTGGTGTAATATTGCAATGTTACACTCAATTACTTAATTTCTGATCAATTGTTAGACCAGTCATTGGACGACAATTTGTGTGACATTTTAGTGCTCAATTCATAATCTAGTATTTGTTCCGGTGTTAAGACTTTCTTTAGCTCATATTATTATTGGCAATGAACTGGTACTATACTGGTGGTGTGTGTGTGTGACACTGGTATTCAGCTGCATCCGGTTACACTGGAAGCCAACCCGAACATAGTTTTGAAAAGGCTAGGCAGATGATGTGTATTATTGTTAATGAAGTGCATATTAATTTCTCCTCTTGTATTGGCATGAAACATTTTTGATAATAATGTGGACCGCATTTCATCATCAATGCTCTCAAAACAGTTAAGGAAGACACTAAGGAAAGTTATAAAACATGTTGTGGGATTATTTGAAGGTTGCGGCCCTGGAACACAAAGGGCAAAAGAAGGAACATGGATGAGTTTTAGCCAGTAGAAGTCTGACACTCCCTTCCGCTCTGCCCAGAGGGGGTAGGGTCATTTGATGATTAACAAAACGAAAAAAAAAAACATTGTTCTAAGGCATGTGTCAACTGTAGTAGATGAGCGTATCAGATTACGGCTTACTCACTCTCTCTCAGAAAGAGAGAAGAGAGGAACTACTGCTGATTCACCAGCCACTACACTTACTTACTGGTTTTTACTGCTGATCACTAGGTCTACTAGACTAAGTATACGACTGCTGAGAGGAATATGGAAGAAGACATGCTGCGTGAACTCAAATATACTTTACTAAAGTAAAGATACTATATTAATCTGCTGTTTAATACTAGTTATTGCCTGCGGCTTCACTCTCGTTTTGGTTGGAAATTATCCCAAGCATATGTTGTAAATATAGCCTATGGCACTCGGGGATAATGTAGCTTCCTATTAGTGAAAGAATTTTCAAAATTGGTTTAGTAGATCCAAAGGTTACCCCCTACAACCTCACAAACTCACAAACCTTAGCTCTTTATAATATTAGTATAGATTTGAACAAAAAAACAAATGACGGTCGAAAAAATGACGACATAGAAGGCGCAATGACGGAACGTATTTAGAAGGGCTCAATATTCTTGTATCGTGCGTGACTAAATATCGAACTGACCTACAGAATATTCGATCTCAAGATTTGTATTCTTGCGCCCACAATATATGAAAACATCATTTTCTTGGCCAAAAGAATACTTCTAATTGGCTGTTTTATCATCTAGCCTGTTCCCATCTATGTTGGAGTCAGTTTCCAGTCTAAATGGATGCAGCTGAACATCAATATTTTACATTAAGCTACAATGAATGCTTCTGTCCTCCACTGACAATTTAAGATTGAAAACAATATCTCTTGGTTAAATTGGTTGACAATATTTTGTACTTCCATCAACTTGTAACGTTTGCGCGACGATAATAACATACTATACAGGGTGTAAACACACCCTTCACAAAGCGTTCAACCAAGCATTATGTACATCAACGCGAAAAAAATGATTGCTGGGAAACGACTTTTTTTTTGGGGTGAAACATCACGTTTTACTGTAGGACTTAATGTAACGCACTCAAAACATTGTGCTTGTGGATGGATTGAATAGTCAGGGGGTCGTGGTGGCCCCCGGCCACCGTAGGCGCGGGCCTGTGGACGGTGAGCTATGGGCTAGCTCGCCGTCCGTCCGTCTTATTACGACAGGCCGTGTCGACGGCTCGTTCGTGTTCTACGCGCGCCTCAAAGTGAGTCAGCAAACAGGAAGGGGTCCGTAAGGACCGACGCCTGCCAGAGTTGCGGGACTGTTCGAAAGAGATACCGCGGCCCTGGAACACAAAGGGCAAAGGAAGGAACATGGATGGGTTTTAGTCAGTAAAAGTCTGACACTCCCTCCTACTCAGCCCAGAGCGGGAGGGGTTATTTGATGATATCCCATCGGTAAAAAAAAAAAGGGGGTCGTGGAGGTGTTTAAAGTAAAAGTCTTACATTCAAAACATGTTTTAAAAAAAAACTAGTGAAAAAGTTGGAATTTCAACCCCCAATATCTCCGTAACTAGAAGGTTCCCAGGTATGGTCTAGAACAAAAAAAATGATCGCAATGACGGGGAGAACAAATACTTTCCGGCTTCGTTAAGGGTCTTGTTATACCCTTTATTAAAATTTTATGCTTAGAAGATCTGTGATTAAATTGCTTATCTTACATAAATTCTTCAGCTACCTTGAATCTGTTAATAATAAGTCACAGCTCATCAACAACTTGTAACCGTTTTAATTTGGTTGCTAGTAACCTTAGTACCGAGGTGAGGTCAAGTTTAGTCCAACGTGGGAAGGCCACGATTTGATACGGTTTACTGAAGTTTTTAGATCATTTGTAGATGTTGTTACATCATTTATTTTTGTGTAAATATTGGTGAATTTATTGTAGAGTAAAAACTTTCCGACATTGTAGCAAATACGGGAATATCCTGAATGAAGCTGGCACCAGAAAATGGAGATCGGCACAAGCAAAGAGAGACCTATACCCAGCAGTGGGTGAAGTCAGGCTGTGGATGATGATGAATAAGTTTCCGAAGTTCTTAAACCTTAAAGAAAAGGAAAAAGGAATCTTTATTATCATTCGGGTCCGTCATTTGGCCATCTTTTACTGATGTTTTTCTCAAGATCTTTGTAAAGTTGGGACTTGAATGTTGGCACAATTTTAGGTCTCGATGATACACAGTTTTAAGGGTTCCGAAGGGTAACCGTATCGGGTCCCTATTACCAAGCCTGCGCTGTCCGTTCGTCTGTCTGTCAGCGGGCTGTATCTCATGATCCGTAAAAGGTAGATAATTGAGAATTTTATTTTATAGACGAGGCAAATATTAGACACCTTTAGCATCATTGTGTCTTTGCCTTTCAATCTAGACGCCATTCTGTTCTATCTAGTTAAAAATAGTATTATAGTAGGCAGCATTCTCATCACCACCTCAGCCAAAACCACCACAGCCGAACTAGGCCTCTCTCAATAAAACAACCGAACCCATGTAACGTTCATTCATAGCACACTTTGTTTGTCACAACAAAAAAACTAACAGGCGAGTACCAAAAATCCTTGAATCCTAAGATAAGACCTACAAGGTACATTGTCCTTTAAAATAGTATACTCGCTATATTTTATGATTTCCTGACAAAGTATTGTATATAAAGCTAGGTATTTGTATCAATGTCGATCATTTTGACGGAATAGAAAGTTAACATTGCGATACATCAACAACAATACTTTATGACACCAATACAAAGTGAAAACAAGATTGTTTGGAATTCTGACTATAATGTAGCATCAGTTGGAGTATGATACTCCCTTGTGATACACCGTTTTGTGAGCACCGATGATGATATGAATTCACCCGGAGTATGGTTAAGTTACATCGAAGTATGTTTAGTTATTGGAAGATGCATCCTTCCTGAAGGGAACAATACAATATCTTGTTTTAACAATACAATGACCACGGAATAAGTAGAATCTGTAAGAAACGAAAGGCTCATATAAGTCTTAAGATAGACATTCTTTGACAGATAGAATATTCATTTTGTAAATTGACTGGACGATGGTAACATCTGATAGTCAAAAGAGGAAACCAATTAATTCTAAAAAAAAACACAGCACCAACTAATCACAAAAAGTTAAACAAAACAAATACTTTAATCCTCTAACAATTTCCTACGGGAAACTAAATTTTACATGCCCCCATTTCCCATGCAGCCGACAATAGTCAGAGAGGCGCAGACGCCGTCGGCAACATGGCGGCGGTGACGTCACACCGGAAACGGCTCCGTTTTGAATTTGGAACGGTCGAGCGAGCAATGGCGGAACATCCGGCGCGCGAAGACGTTACAATGAGTGCGCGTGCGACGTTGAAAATGTTCTATATAGATCTATAAATTGATCATTGATCTTTATTGACGGTCTTGATCTTTACTGTTTTATTTGTTTTAAAGGATGTCTTTACCCTAAATATTCGAGCACTACTCGTATTAAGTATAATTCACGTCATTGGTTATTCAAGAATTAGTGATTTATGGACATTATAAAAATAAGGGAAGGAAATACAGTAACTTAAAATATCTATTTAACGCAGTAGCAGATGCTTTCTAACTTCGATGTTGTTAAGGTCTAAATTGCTACTGTCAACAAAAGCAGTAACCGTCTTTCTATGAATTAAAAACTATGGCGAAGTCAAGCTTTAGGAAAAAAAACGCAATTTATTGCAGTCCACGGCTCGATTAAGGGCTCTTCCTATTGGAAGAACTAAGTTAAAACAGGAAAAATAAAGAGAATACGGAGACCTTGCAGTAGCACATTACAGACCTGCCTTAATACAGTCTCATTCATCGTCATCATTCTTCCGCCCTTATCCCATCTATTTAGGGTCTCGGCAACATGTCTTCTTCTTCCATACTTCTCTATTACTCGCCATCTCAGCTGTCAGCTCCTTTCTAGCCATATCGTCCTTCACACAGTCCATCTACAGTTTCTTTGGTCTTCGGTTGGTTTTTATTACAGTTCATTTTTAGGGTTCTGTAACCAAGGAGTAAAAAACGGAACCCTATTAGTAACCATTGTCCGTCTGTCTGTCTGCCACCAGGCTGTATCTCATGACCCATGATAGCTGGACAGTTGAAATTTTCACAGATGATGTATTTCTGTAACCGCTATAACATCAAATACTAAAAACAGAATAAAATAAATATTTAAGGGGGGCTCCCACGACGCACCGGGCGTCGGGGGCCACCGTAGGGGCGGGCCTGTGGACGGTGAGCTATGGGCTAGCTTGCCGTCCGTCCGTCTTATGACGACAGGCCGTGTCGACGGCGCGTTCGTGTTACACGCGCGCCTCAAAGACAGTCAGCAAACAGGAAGGGGTCCGCAAGGACCGATGCCTGCCAGGGTTGCGGGACTGTTCGAAAGAGATACCGCGGCCCTGGAACACAAAGGGCAAAGGAAGGAACATGGATAAGTTTTAGTCAGTAAAAGTTTGACACTCCCTCCTGCTCAGCCCAGAGCGGGAGGGGTTATTTGATGATTTCCCATCCGAAAAAAAAAAAAAAAAAAGGGGGGCTCCCATACAACAAACGAGTTTTTTTTTCGGTATTGTTACGGAACCCTTCTTGCGCGAGTCCGACGACTCGCACTTGGCCGGTTTTGAAAATATTTAAAGTGAGAGACCACACACAACATTGCTAGATATTACAATACTTCTAATGGAGTAATCAAATTATTGACTAAACTCTTCTTTTTCTTTGACTCAGTGGTATAGTAATCGAATCCGGAAGATGATATAAAAACCGGTCCAATAGACTACTGTATGTGTGGTGTGTATTTATTTTATTTATTTGTAAGGTAGCAGCATTATGGCTGGAAATGGTAAACAGACTGATAATTGTGTGGTTACGGGTAGTGATGGGACCGTGTTATCGATGGCTTTGTTTAAAACATTTCACTTATATGGAATTTCAAACATTTACAATATTGTAAATACCTCGTGTTAAAGCACATTTTATGTCTTGTTTGCTTCTGAAAATGTTTCAATTGAATGATAACACGTAAAATGACACTGCCAGAAACAACGTCGTTGAAATGAGTTTTCTTTTTGACTAGATACCACCTTTAAATGCATTGGGCATATACATATTTGTAACATTCAACAGTCATCAGTTTATCAATCAGTGAGTATATTGAGTCACGAAGTGTAATTTCGTATCACCTATGCTTCACTTAAAGCTGGCATTTAAAATGAAAAATCAAAATCAAAGCATTTATTTCAAGTAGGCACTTTTGAATTGTCGAAACAAAGGTAACAATGAAATGTAGCTACAGTCCCAGTCACAAGGCATAAAAACTGAAAGTACTGTAGTTGCCCATTCCCTAGCGTAGATCTCTATGGAGAAGAACGGGCAAGAATCTCCATGGACACTCTTTTATTTTGTTTTACTAAACATCGATACTCTTTAATGAACCAATATTTTTCTTCTCAGTGACATCACTAGTCCTGACCGCTACCATCTCGATACAATATTAGTTTTCGATATTTCGTTTCTTAATAATTCTATTAGCAATAAGTACAGGTGGTAACAGTCTGTAATAAGGTCTATTTTCGTCCAACTTTTTATTATTCATTGCATCATTTGTTGTGTATGCATCAGTATCTAATGATTTTGGAGCATACTTCATCAAGATTAAATTGCACTCTTCAGGTTCCCATAATAATTTTACAAAGTAATACATTTGGATTGGAGTTGAATCAAAGGATTTAGTGTGCTACATAACATCTCAAAAGTCTTCGTCATAACTATCCACACTTCTCTATCATTTTCAAGTCAATTTCACAATCAAAACGTATTAGCAAACGCTTCCGAAGACAATTTCGAAAAAAGGAATAATCGAAGTAGATTTATTTTAAGTTGTATTGGAAACTGAACTTTACATGACGATATTAAAGTTTTTTTTTGCTAAAATCACACTTTTATTTACAAGTTCAGAAGCTAAATTGCAGTAAAGTTATTTTTGAAGTTCGCCAGTATCAACATTATCGCCTACACTTACGACTATCGCTAACACATTACACATGTCAAGAATTTATAGCTAACCGACAACTATTAGTAGAATGCGGGTGACGTTGTCAGCTAGCGTAGTGTAGTTTATTTCGTGACTTAAACTTGCTGATAATAGTGTGAGTTCTAAATACTACTAGACGTAAAGTACTATTTTTCTTGGATGTGGTTACTGAGGTAATTTTCTGTTATGAGTTTTAAGTGCATCTTTATTGGTAACATCTTTACTTGTACACGGTTTTTGGTCTACACTTGTATTGTTTCTTTTTCCTTTTACACATCCATATAATTTATGGTATCTTTATTTTAATTGTCCTTGACAATATTAATGTGATGACGGTATGTTCTTTGTCGCTATCATCATCATTCTCTAGTAGTTTACTACTGGACTTAGGGTCTCGAATCTCTTACCATTCGTCATGATTTTCAATAACTCTCATTCTAACATTCATTCAGTTTCTCCGTCATGTTCCATGACTGCTTCGTCTATTCGTATTATGTTGTCTTATTTTTGTGTAGATTTCATGGTTACAGCCTAACTGTGAAAAATGGAGCATGAAAAGTTTTAAGCCGGTACTGCTGTTTATACATACATCTGTTTGTGAATCTGTCGGCTGATGTTTTGCTCTCACAATAGTATTGAGGATTTTAGCAAATGTTTTCAAGCACTCTAGATTTAAGTTGTACTCGAGTAGTAGCGCTATTTGAAGTTCAAAGCAGAGCCATGCCAGAATATTTGTATTATTATTTCTATCTCTAAAGAGGTCGAAAAGACAGGTGACTAGAATTGAGCTCCGTCACGCTAGTGACTTTGAAGGGTCAGCACAAGGTACACTTTCCTTCACTCACTTATAGCAGTTCAACACAGTATTATTATCAAAATTACTATTGATATTATAAGGAGCGACTGCCTCATTGGTCTAGTAGTCGTAAGCGCGACAGCTGAGCATGCAGTCCTAGGTTTGATTCCCGGGTCGGGCAAAGTGGAAGGAAAATCCAAAATAACGCTCTAAACATATTGTGCTGAATGATGAATGCGTTGAATAATACGGGGGTCGTGGGGGTTTTTATTTATTTATTTAATTACAATGGTTGTTTATAGTAAAGTTATATGATTATAAACTTGTATTTCAAATAAAAACTTGTGAAAAAGTTGAAACTTACTTATTTATTTATTTATTTATTATTCACAAAATCCACAGCTCTTTACAATTTTGTCTTAAACTATATAAACTTATCCTACAGCCAATTACGGATTTACCTTACACAGCTATAAATAATAATGGGAGCCATGCAGAAAACACTTTTGCGCATAAGTGCAGTCCTACACCTATGCAGACACAGCTGATTTTGATCACGCCTGTTTCTGGGGAATTTTTCGGCCATTTGCGAAAATAAGTTATTGTTATTCATAATAAACATTACTGTTTCCAGAATATAAACTGAAGTCGGTGTCAATATTTTATAACGTAAGAAATAGGGCTTACAACTATCGGTGGTTTTCAACTTAAACATGGCTCTGAGACTTTTCTTTTGTGCTTTAAATGCGGCTTCTTTGTCAGTTGAGTTACTCCAAAACATAACCCCATATCTGAGAACAGATTCCGTTAGCCCGTAGTAAGGCATCTATGTTGACTAGCTAATAAGGCATCTATGTTGACTTTACGAGACACAAAATATACAAGGCAAATGCACTACTGCTTATTCTTTTAGTCAGGGCCTCTACGCGCTGCTACTGCGCCTTCCAATTTAAATTTCTGTCTATCATGAAAACTTATTTGTATTAACTGTGTCAATTTTATCAGAACAAGTGCCTTGCGGCTTCGTTAATCAAGGCGTCTTTCACACCCATTAGAGTTACTGTATTACAGTGAAGGAATTAAAATGACAATTAACCTTTCGTATGTCGAGTATATAGACACAATTAAAAACCTATTCTGTCTCGCGTAGATCTACGATCACAAAGGGTTAAATTGTAAATCAGTCATAACGGATAATAGTAACAATGCTGAATCAAATAAACCAGTGGTACCCAGTAAGAGGCTCAAGATCGACCACTAGTAAAGGTCACAGCCTATCTCGTACGGAAGCGGTTGTGGTCGCACCTGCCGATGACCGTTTCTTATTAGCCGTGATTGTTTTCTATTTCAAGTGTTCGCCAATATTAGGGTATTGGTTTCCTGTTGGTTTTCATTTTGTTGTTTATGTTAACTGTGTTTTTAAATTAGTTATTTAACTTTATAATTGTCTTTCCGAGCAGTTTTCATCTGGAATGGTATTTTTATTTGAGTTTCTACAATTCTACGTTTCTAAATGTGGATTATCATTTTGTCAATGATATCTAACGTATTTTAACGCTCAAATACTTTTATGTAAGAAAAAAAATATCACTTTTTTTTTACTGTGGGCACTTGTGCACTTGCACAAAATAAATGTACTTTCTTTCTTTTATTAAAAATTTCAGCATCTTTTCACCGTCATCGACTTTTTTTCTGCCCATCTTTTGAAACTTAGGCTTATATTAAATATTTGTTACAATATAACTTGACATATTAATTACTCTCAATTCAATTTTAATTTATTATTTATTTGCATTAGATACTCTTGTCTATTTCAATTTAATTTATTCTCAATCAATTTATTTTAATTCGAATTCATCTGACTAGACTGCATAAATGCTACTAACTTAGTCTTAAGATAATTAAATTGTTACTAACAAAATATGGACATTATCTAGTCTGAAATAAACAAATTTTAATTTTAATTAAAATAATCTTACAATCAAACTAAAATGCTTCCTAGAAAATACAAGAATATTTACAGAGGCTACCATTGTCATTGATTTTAGGCCGTTCGATTCAAGCCGCGGTCCGAAACTAGTATACAATAAGGCCATAAAGAAGACGTCAGACAGCCAGCCTTAGGCTCAGTCTAGACCGCAATCCAGTTAGCCTAGATTATGTCCTAGTGCAGGGCTGTCAAACTTGTGTTTGTTTGGAGTAAAACAAAACTTTATTTAAGGTACGTAATTTATATTCAATGGGTTTCGGGACTGTTCGAAAGAGATACCGCGGCCCTGGAACACAATGGGCAAAAGGAGGAACATGGATGGGTTTTAGTCAGTACAAGTCTGACACTCCCTTCCACTCTGCCCATTTGATGAATAAACATCCGTGAAAAAAAATATGGGTTTCAGGTGATTCCTGAGAAAAGACAGAGATTATTAGTATTTTTGACAGGTCTCACAACTAGACTGTAGGTATAGCTTAAAAAAAATAGATTTTTTAAATGATTGAATTGTACCTATACACGAAAGTGTCGGGTTCTTGAGATCTTGGTAAATAAAACCTGTTCAATCTATCGTTATGTCATGATTTGACAGATCGAACCGTAGGTTTATGGTCAGTTTTCTCTCTCTTAGCATTCTGCAAGTGACCAGGCTGTAAAGAAGTCATCATCATCTGCTAGCCTTTTCCCAACTATGCCGGGCTCGGCTTTCAGTCTAACCAGATGCAGCTGAATACCTGTATTATACATGGAGCGACTGCCTATGTGATCTTCACAACCCAGTTAGTACTAGGTAATACCATACCCCTTGGTAAGACTGGCTGTCAGACTTTCGGGCCACTGACTACTTAACGACTGTCGATGATCTACAAATGACAGTCAGGACCAATGGCTTAACGTGCTTTCCAAACCCGGTACGTAAAGGGACACCTATCTACGAACCAATCTAGGCTAGTGCGGCTTGACTTGAAGATCGATCCAAGCGGCTGATAGTATTTAACGCCGAGCTCCTCTACTCTACAATAAATACTTTTAATTTAGATATTTTGTTACGGTTTTTGCTTTCTGTCCAAAACTATTGCAAGTATTTTATTTGCGTCAAAATATTCAATGTCATAGCTTAGTGGTTGGCCATCCCTACCCCAGATTATGTCCTAGTACAAACATACCTAAGGCGACTTTCTTTTACTTATTATTAAGTTAAGCTCCAATGGTTTCAACTTTGAAAGTTATAATAATAATAAACGTTTTGTGGTCAAGTGATATCGTGTGTGTTTTCGTCTGTTTTTATTATACTGGTATTATGTTTGTGGAAATAATAGCGATAATGTGAGGTTCCCATGGTTGTTATTTGTGGCGGGGTACTTGCAGTTTAAGTTAAAAGAAAAGAAAACTTTGGCTTCGTAAAATCCGTCTCTTTTTAACTCGTAAGCGTGAAGAGGATGGGCATTCTTATCTTCTTGTCTTCTAATACAATCATTGCCAGGCTTTAGTACTTGTGATGGGATTCTGAGTTTTATTTTATTTATGTTTAGGATCTCCATCAAAGGAACACGAAATAAATAATGGACGAGAAAAGTATCACGTAGGTGTACTCCTTTATTTACAGAAGACCACAGCATGCATAATAAAATGTATAACTAAACTAACAAACATGAATCACTAATTAAAAAAAAAAAACAAAACATATTTGATAATAAAATTGGAAAAATAGAATTAAAATAATTAATGAATAGATAAATTTTTGAGACACATTTTTTATAATTTGCGAGAGATTCGCAGATGAGTTTTAAAGAAAGCTGAAGTATATTATACTTCAGCTTTCTTCTAGCTTCTCATCTGCGAATAGTTAAATAGTCTTGACAATAGACAACGATATTATCGTTGTCTATTGTCAAGACTATTTAACTATTTCAAATTTTTCCAAAGAATAGTTTCAGTAAGATTTTGCCTACATTTTACTAAAGGGCTGTCCCTTAACTCTATCTGCTTGTCCCGTAGCGGAAAGATAGATAACTGTCCAGGACGATCACTATAATCTAGTCTAGACTACAGTTACAATATAGGCCGAAGTACAGGCATACAACTTATGTTTACATTTTGTCGAAGAAGTTATCATTAGGACTTTAAAGCAAGAATTAATGGCATCACATTAAGAAGTTCGAAGCACCTAATACCTCACGAATTTTGAACTTGAGTGAAATTCGCGGGAAATGAGTACATAACTGAAAAATACACACTTTCACACTTGTAACTCTTCATGCACACTCCTACACACTCATTCACGTTGAACTCTTAGCAATGTACTGTATAACTATTAAATTGTAAATCCGTAATTGGTTATATGATAAGTGTATATAGTTTAAGATTTAAAAAAAATATGGATTTTGTGAATAATAAATAAATAAATAAACCAAAACCAATTTAAAAATGGAGCTTTTCAAATTTTTTCACTTTTGCATGGTCGTTATACAGAGTGAAAGATATACCGACGAACTAAACATTAAAACATATTCAGCATATGATTCCGAACCACCCACTAAATAAACTTTTCATCGGTAATTAAAGAGAAATCTGCTGTTTTATACGTTTTTGACCCTGAAAGTATTGTTCTTTAGTAGGAAACAGCTGATTTTTAGGGTACCGTACTTCTAAAAAATGGAACCCATAGAGGATCACTCGGGTATATATTATAAATATTTAGTAGGTTTGTGTGATGTAAGTATTAATGCCTTTATTATATTAGATAATACGAGTTTCTAGTTTAAGCATTTGATGTTGTCCTGCTTTTTTTTTGTGGGCAGTGCTGTGTTGTTCACACCATCTTTGCCAGTCTGTTTATTATAAGTGAAGACTTGTAATTGGCTGTCAGTTTCACTCACTATTTTTTATTCTGTTTTGTTTAGCTGTAAGTCTTCCATAGTCCATAAATAAATAAATAAATATAGGAACCCTCTCCACGCGAATCGAACTCGCACTTGCCCGGTTTTTTTTTTAAATAAAAATTAGCAAAATCATTTTTTTACAATTACCGATGAAAAATTTATATGAGGGGTTCAGAATGATGTATTGAATATGTGGTAACCATATATGGTGGTTGTACGACATATAATACCGAACAGTCATTGTGATTTTTCTTAGTAGTTCTCCTGAGTGCTAACTGTACTTGCGGAACAAAAAGTATACCAAATGGGATTCAATGTATGAAGTTCAAAATATTTACGAAATGGGACTTTTGTGATGCTATTTTGTTTAGTTGTCGAAATGGGAAAGTTACAAGACTGGCCGGAGCCCCTGTATCGTTGATAGATTTAGGCATCGTGCTACGAAATCGTCTAGGCCCTAAGCTATCTTTCTTTTTTAGCCCGTTGAACTTGTACATTATAAGAGTGTTAACATCTTACGGCATTTCATACAAAATTTGAACTCATTTTTTTTCATGAAACTTTAAACACATAAGCAGGATAAATAGGTCTAAAAAGTTGTCAGAGAAAATTTTCGAAAAATAGTGTTACAGCTAAAATAGACCGATTTTAGAGAAATTCTCAATCATCTTTGTTTTTTAAGACATTTCAAAAATAGTCATGATGGCCGAGAGGTTAAGGCCTCGCCTCTCATGCATAAGGTTGTGGGTTCAAATCCAGGCAAGTACCAATGTGACTTTTTCAATTCATATGTACTTTCGAAGTTTATCTTGGACATCACAGACATCGGTGAAGGAAAACATCGTTAGGAAACCTGGACTTATAAAAGTCTTAAATCGCCAACCCATCCTGAGCAAACGTGGTGATCAATGCTCGTGCCTTCTCTGTATGGGAAGAGGCCTTTGCCCAGCAGTGGTACAGTAATAGGCTGGTATATTATATTATTATTATTTCAAAAATGTTCTCTCCCAACTTTTTGGACATATGTATGTATCCTACTTATGCGTATGAAGTTTCATTAAAATCGGTTCTGTCATTTAGAAAACAAAGAGTTCAAAGTTTGTATGAAACGCCGTAAGACAGAAAGACAGCCAAAGAAACACTTGACCCCTTGAAAGTTCCCCTATCACTTATCACTGCCCTTTCCTGACCCCTTCAGAGTTCGTTTAACCCTGCGCAAGCAACGACAGGTGACCGCACTAGTCTTCCGTTACAATAATTGTAAAAACACACCCCTGAGGACTGTTTGTAGGATAAAAAATACTTTAAAATGCATTTCCTATCAGCTGGGTTGAGGCAAAGTTAGTATTTACTGCTTTGAAAATTGTTTGATGTTACTTATACTTAGGACGATAAGGTTGATTTTCCTTTAATAAATGTTTACGAGAGCTGCAAAGTAAAACAATTTTGTGTATGCGGTCAGTAAAATAGCTTGCTCTATTATATTTCGTGAACAATAAGGTTCAATGTCGTTTGTGGGTTTAGTAGTTAGTGGTTTCGTAAGGTTGGTTTTTGTGGCTAGGAAGTCCGAAGATTGGTTAGTTCCTAGTTTCTTTACAGTAAGTTATTTAAGTAATAAATAGACAAGGTACCGTTTTTGCTTCAATATTTAACCGTTTTATGCATATTGGTCTAGTGGTCCTCGTTGGTCTAGTGGTTCGCAAACGCGACCTGGAGGTCCTGGGTTCGATTCCCGGGTCGGGCAAAGTGTTATTGGGGTTTTGCCAACAGGAATTTGTCAGTAGCAACCACAGAGTTTGGATTTGTGCCCGGTTGATGGCAATAGGCTCGCCTCCTGTTACATGGATCTAAATTATGTCGGCCCAGAACTGAGCTTCTAGTTTGGCGCTTTCGGTAGTGGCCATCAGTTCCTGTACTGAACAAACAACAGGACACGCAGGACGCGATAGGCCAATAGTCAATGTCGGCCACCCATCGATGGACGTTACGCTTATCGCCGAGATCTGTTACCCGAAGCACGGTAACACAGTGTTTGCTGCTCCCAGCGTAAGCATACTATCCACCAAGTGCTCAAACGAGAATGGTATAAAGATTGACCTTGACCTTGGATGTTGGCAAGGGCACCATTAGTTTGTTTATATAATTTTATAAAAACTGGTTGGATGGACTGTGTGAAGAATGTCGGCACGAAAGGAGGTGACTGCTGAGATGACGAGTAATAGAGAAGTATGGAAGAAGAAGACATGCTGCGCCGACCCTGAATGAATTGGGACAAGAGCAACCGAATGAAGGAGGTTATAGAAACAAACACGTTTACGTCGTTCCCTAATACGAGTGCATAATTCTGTTTAAATGTGCTTCCGAAGTGGTGGAGATCAGATCTAGAAATATAGGCCTTTCGTCTAGCTTAGGCACCAATTTGCTACAGTATAAAAAAGACGCGCATGTTCACGAAACTTTTTAATGTACATATGTATTGTGGTGAAAGATACATCTTTTATCTTCTAATCTTGTAAGTATTCTATTGATAAATCCATGATGATAAAAATGATGATTTGAATCATCCTTTACTCAAAAATTAACAACAAAAAGAACTTAAATCCAACCATTATCAAACACCCTACACTCAATAATTATACATCCAGGATGCTACATTTTGATATCATTGTCATCGGAAATGACTTCACCCTCTATAATAGGTACGCACGTGTCATAGACAGTAGACTAGAGCAGAAAAAAGTCAAAAGTTCGTTACAGCATGTGTTGGTAATGCTTCTAAATTGTTATATTTATGAATATTTAGTGAACAACCTGTTGTTTTGTTGAATTTTTGAGTTTATGTCACGGCTGCTAAGGTTTTTAATTGAAATGGGAATGGCCTAAATGAGTTTAGTGTGGATTAAAGCAGAAGTAATGAGTTCGATCCCCGATTCCCAATTCGTTGAACCGTAATTTGTCCATGGAGCTGAAATTTCCTTTTAAAGAAAAAAAAAATGGAGTGCTAGATGTAGGTAGGTGCAAAATCATCCCTTAAAACGCGAAGCTGTTATGCTCAATGGTAGAGACAAAATAAGTCAAACAATTTAAATACGCAAACACCTATGTACAATTGCCATAATTACCTAATCCTAAATTGGCATCTCATTCCAACGGGAGCCTATTACTAAGCCTCCGCTGTCCGTCTGTCCGTCTGTCTGTCTGTCAGCGGGCTGTATCTCATGACCCGTAATAGGCAGACAGTTGACATTTTTACAGAATGTGTATTTCTGTTACCGCTTCAACAAATAATAAAGTTAAATTAAAAATTGTATGGAGCTCCTCTACTTCGATGGTACCTTCAACCTTCATGGACGTGTCCGATTCGCGCCTTGCCGGATTTCTTGAATTAATACTCTTTAGGTTCGCATCTATGCTTATCCCTTCGGGGATACACACGCGTAATGTTTTATTATGAAAACTATTACTAATAATTCTATCTAATAACGATAACCCGCCGGCATCGAACTTATTGACCAGCAGTGACATTTAACGCCGCAAAAAAATCACGAATAGCACGTGGCAGCCCACCTGCTTACCCCTTAGGGTTGTCACGCGAATATCTTGGAAAACAGTCGTTACGGGTACCTAGTCAAAAGTCTGCAACTTTGAAAACCAGTATTTCCAAGTGGTATCGCGTTACCCAGTACTAACTGGGGGGTTACCATGAAGTCTTAAAGCAGGAGTAATTCCAGTGAGGGAAAAAGATGGCGCTAGACGACCTGTATAGCTCTGTCTCTTTCCCACACTGGAATTACGCCTGCTTTAAGACGTCATGGTAACCCCCCAGTTAGTACTGGGTAACGCGATACCACTTGGAAATACTGGTTGTCAAAGTTGCAGACTTTTGTAGGGGCACCTGGGCCGTGGAGGTCTGATAGGTAGTCGCTTTTCAACGCATAAAGCATACTATACTGTCAGCGAATTCCTTACCGAGAAAGAATTTGAAGAAAAAATTATCTTTGTCTATAAATTATGTTGTAGTGATCTAAATAAGTTGTGATTTAAAACTTTATTAAATTGTCTTTGTTTTAGCGTCAAATTGTATTTTTTCTAATCATAATGGCCCTATTGGTAAAATATAGCTGAACCTACCTGTTATCTGTGTATCACCATGTACTGTACCCATATTATTTGCAAACTAAAAATTACATACTTACTTACTCCATGTAAAATACTGGCTGATTCTTATATACTTGAGAAAAGCCTAGGCGGATGATGGGTGCGTCGTGACGTGTGTAGATATAGTGGAAAGTAATACATTTATTATGAAGGCGAGTTCTTTTAATATAAGAAGCGGTTGACTTACAAAACTTATGAAAGTCATTCTCGGTTGTAGTTCTTTTCTTTGTATTTTATTGCTGTGTAGCACCTCCAAAGTAACAGTAAAATGAATTAAAAAAAACCTTATTTTTTCTTGACGTTTAATTTTTTGTTTTGTTTCATTTTTTCTGTAATCTTCATTTAATTGAAAAACGGGGATAGTGACAGCCCTTAACTCATATAATAGTGATGTAGTGCAGTTATAATAAGGGTTGCAGTTTTTTTTCTTTAAAGTTTTAAAAGGTCAAAGAGCGTAGATTTAGTACATTTACTTGTCTTTGTGGTTTTCAGAATAGGGTGGGTTTATGAAGCCTAGCCTCTGTAGTATTTGTTATTTATCATTAAAAAATTCTGCCTCGTTGGACTAGTAGGTCGCTAGCGTGGCTGCTGAGCATGAGGTCCTGGGTTTGATTACCAGGTGAGGCAAAAGTTTATTGGGTTTTTCCAATTGAATTTCTCTGTGGTAGTCATGGAGTCTGGATTTGTGCCCGGTTGATGGCAATAACTGGTGAAATGTGATTTCGGGGATTACTCGCATTATGTAATAGCTTCGGTTAAACCGATACGGATAGTTTGCGGACTGGCTGCGGACACCGCCGGACACCGACAGATACTTCAATACATTGTAAGTCATAATCCGATGTACGGACAAATTAACCGTCGTTACCGGTTTAACCAAATCTTCAAGAATGAGATATTTTAATAAAATGCCAACTATTTTTACAGTATTCGATGGAAAAATAAAACTAATAAAAACAACCGAATTGAGAACCTCCTTTTTAGAAGTCGGTTAAAAATGCACCTAATTTAATACTAAAACAACCGTTTCATTTAAAATCGTTAATCAAAAGCGCAAAAGTTCAAAATTAGAATAAACACAACTGCACGTCCCCTCCCTACTCGCTAGGGCTGTACTACATCATTTAAATGTAAAATATTCACTGTTTTTACAACAGGTGCTCAATTTATGTGGGAAACGATAGTTATTTGCATACCGAAGTAATGGTAGTTTGTCGGTATGTTCGTACTAGTAACTAGTACTCGTAGTACTTAATTGTTGTGAGTAATTGTAGCGTTTATCTATTTATTTGAGAATGAACGCTTTAGAGGATCACTAGTTTTATTTTAATAGGGAAATTATCGCATTCTCAAAATAGCTATTTTTAATGTGGCGACATATTTTTTCGTTAATTATGGTTAATTTCTAAATGTCTAGAGATAGTAGCAGGACGGTGGACCTGTAGTTTCTGGCCGCCCCCATGAGTAATGGCCAAGTTTATGTGTGTGTTATAAATGCCAAGTGTTATAGTGCTAAGACAATCATGTTAAACGTAGAACGTTTAACATGATTGTCTGTCATGACATATGTATAATTATGCTATTGAAAAACAAACAATGACGTTTAAAAAATACTAACACAAGAAAAAAGTCTTAATTAAAATTAATAAACAGTAGGTATTATGATTTTCCCCAGATTATGTTCAAATCACTATATACAACTTACCTACTTGATTAATTTTAAACATTATTTGACTGAATTCTACCAAAAAATAATTCTTTTAAAAAGAAAAAAGTATATTATATTAATTTCTACTCCACTTACATCCCTAATTTCCCTCCAAATAAATCACTTACCACAGCACTACCGTCATGGCGCGAAGGGCGACGCGTGCGCAGGATTCCGTTACGTCAGGTGATCCCATCAATTATATTCATTAACTCGCATATCTGTTGCTAGTCTGTACTGAGAACTTCGATATTTAGCTAGGTTTCTAGTATTTTTTTAAAACGTTGCCCCTCACTTGAAATTTCACATGTATCGTGGGTGCGTATACAAACATTTTAGCTCACACACACAAACAGCCAGACCCGGAACAAGTACCTATAGGCCATAGAAATATTTCTTCTGTACGGGAATCGAAGCCGCGACACGCAGAGCAGCAGGCAATCGCTTAGCCACTGCGCCAATCGTGCCGTCTTGCTTCGTCAAAGCAACAGAGTCAATAACTTCATTTAGTATGCATTTTACACTAGGTGGTATGTCTTTAAAGCCGTTATCAGGTCAGAAAATATGTCTAAGCTCTTTTTCAGGCATACTCAGAAAAACCAGCAACAACAAATATCGTTTATTAAGAAAAAACACGACCTCTCAAATCAAATAAAAAAAAAAAAAAAAATCTTATAAAGCTCAGTGCAAAAAACTCAAACTTCCTTGCTCCCCTCAAAATGGCGTCCCTAAATCAAACCTTTTCACACCTCTAGACAGATCGACGTCTTACAAAAACTATCTCAATAAATCACTTTCAACCTCCTCCGTGTTTTGGCGGCAAGTCGATCGTCGCGTGCGCATGGTTGCCGTTAGCGCGTCAGGTGTCCCGCAGGGGCCGCAGGTGGGTATAACGACCTGAGGGTAGTCACCCTTACGATTTGAGTACGTTTTTTTAGAAGATACTCGCTTGTAAGGTTGTAACGAACGTTTTGTAGGTTGAGGACCTCTTGATATAGATAAGGGGGGTTCTTATTAGAGGTAATTAGGGTTCAACAATATTTAAAATTAAAACCGTGTAACAGTCTTCTGAAAACAGACTTGGATAGCAATTTAAAACTCTAGATAGGACTGAAATTATTTTCTAGTAATTTGTCTACATTATCTACATATACTTCTATATCAATATTATAAAGAGGTTTTGTTTGTAAGTTTTTATGCAGAGGTAATCTCTGGAACTAATAATAATAATATAATTAAAAAAAAAAAACATATGTGTATAATAGAATAAAGGAAATAATAATATAATTTAAAAAAAAAAAACAGATTGTAGATTCACTACTTTTTTACATAAAATAATAACAGATAACCCAGAATTAATTGTAGTCTACAATACGGTGGGTGAGGCTCTGATCTCTTAGCTAGGCTGCAAAATAGCCTGTGTTTAGGAGACACACTAATGATCCAATTTTTTTTTTACTTACGGAATGATACATAATTCGTGAGTGCTATAAACTATATTTCATTATCATCACCATCATATCAGCGTGGAATCACCCAATGCTGGGTATAGGCCTCCCCTTTTTTTGCCCTATGCGTCCCTTATCCAGGTGTTTCCCGCGACTTTGACGATGTCGTCGACCCAACGAGCTTTAGGGCGGCTCTGGTTTCTATGACCTAACCTTGGCCACCACTCGGTCAAAGCCTTGCTCCATCGGTAGCGTCTATCCAGATGCAGATTATATTTATCTCATGCAAATTAGCCGAGCTATCACAATTTTTGCGGACGAAGTCGCGGGCGAAGTGCTAGTTAAAGATATTTCTAATTATTGTAATCCTTCTACATGTTTATTTTCCCTGGTGATAATTATTTTGGTGCAGACAAGGCCGTTGCTTACGTATTATAAAAAAAAGAAAAGAAAATTAGTATATAAGCAAAAATTTGGCAAACGTCATGAAAAGAATGACGCAGGATGAGGTAATGTCTTGGAGTTGACCTACCCCAACAGTCTCCGCATGCATGCATTGGATTTTATAAACCAACCACATTTTAGCAAAATCGACCATCAAACGAAAATATATTACTTATGTCTATATCTGCCTAGCCGTCTCCCAAATTTATTATGGTCGGCTTCTAGTCTTCCAGGATGTAGCTGAATACCAGTACTTTACGTGAAGCGACTGCCTATCTGATCTCCACAACCCAGTTTGTACTTGGTAATACGGCACCCCTTTTAAGAGACTGGTTGTCAGGTTTTCGGGCTTTCAGACTACCTGTAACGACTCGAGTCAAAGATCCACAAATGACATTCGGGACCAACGGCTTAGCGTGTTTACCGAGGCACCGAGGAAACTTGATATAAAATGATGGCCACCCATCCATGGACAAACCTAGGCAAGCGCGCACCTAAGCTAAGTACAGGGACTTTTTTTAAACTATTATAACTTCATGAGTTTGCCTTTTCTGTGTAAAATATGTATGTACAACGAAAATCACAAAACTATCCTCTGCGTGTTATCAAATACAAAACAATTAATCAGAAAAAAAGTAATAGGCAGTAATGTCATCATTATATTATAGGTTCATCGACCTCAATTAACATCATCATTGCAAGACAATGGGACAAAAACTATCGTTGATGATTGAATAATTACTGCTAAGAGAAAAACACTATTCATTATTTCCTTTTACTATGAGGAAGTAGGTGAATGATGTGTTTATCTTTCGTATAGGACATCGAAATAATGTTTGAAATTCTTGTTCGAGATAATGTGTACAGCAAACCTGAACACATTTCTTTTTGTTAAAAATGTTGCAGTAAGAATTTCTAAAACATGATCAATTTCAGAATCGTGGGTGTGACATTAAAAGTCACATACAGACACAGTCAGACCCGGAACTACGAGTACTACCTGTAAGATATAAAAATATTTGTTGAGGGAACCGAACACACGACACCTAGCGCAGTAGCCAGTCGCTCAGCCACTGCGCCAACCGTGCCGTCAAAAACATTTGCAAACATTGCTGTATTCTAGCTTAAAAATTCTCTAGGTTTTTAGTTGCAGCCCTGTGTCTAGATTTATAGACAAATACTACTGAATAAAATAGACTAACTTACCGAACTTCGAAGTATACATAAAGTATGAAAGTACGATTTACGTGAGTCGGAAGATACTTATGACGAACTAGCTGTTGCCCGCGGCTTCGCTCGCGTTTTGATCACAAATTATCCGACGGGCACGTTTTAAATATAGCACTCGGGGATATTGTAGCTTCCTATTAGTGAAAGAATTTTAAAATCGGTTCAGTAGATCCAAAGATTACCCCCTGCATACAAACTTATAAACTTACAAAACCTCTTTATAATATTAGTATAGATTACGTAATGTACCCCTTGAAGATGACTGTGTTGTCAGATTTTGAGGGTTCTGATTATACGTATCGACTGTCAAAGACCTACAAATAACAGCCGGGACCAACGGCTCGGCACATAATATATCGTCACCAATCCACGACGGATCTCGGAGCAATATTTTACACGACAATTAATTTTTTATATCAGTGACAGTTAGGTACCACAATTGTTTAATGACCCAACTATTCTCCTGGGGCCTTAGTCTGCTATTGCAATAGTGTCAGAATGGTCTATAATTGATTTAATAAGGCCCCTAGCCCACGGCGTATTGAAGCGCGTTCGAAACTCGTTTGACGTGCGTACAAAGGGTAATTCGTCTGCGCGGGGCCTTATTAAGTCAATGATAGACCATTCTGACACTATTGCAATAGCAGACTAAGGCCCCTGATCCCCATAGCGTGATGTCAAAGATTAGATACACGTGTAGATGGTAATTTCTCTGCAAACGGTTGGAAACAAGTTAATTGCAATAAGAAGTCGCCCCTCTGTTCTGTTTCCTGTCTTATCGTACAATGTAACGATATTAACCGACTCTGAAGAAGGTGTGTGTCGTTAGTCATTTTGTTACGTTGAGACAGGGGTGACTGACATCCTTATCATTCTCGTCCCTTATCCCAATTTATTTGGTGTCGACGCAGCTTGTCTTCTTCTTCCATACTTCTCTATGGCTCGTCATCTCAGCAGTCACCTCTTTTCTAGTCATATCATCCTTTGCACGGTCCCTCTATTGTTTCTTTTGTCTTCCTCTACTCTTATAGCCATCTACATTCATACTGTGTGTCGTACTCCCAATACGCTCAACGTCCTTCTGATTGCCACCCTGAATGTGATGTGTTTGTGGATGATTGGAGTAAGGTAATGCGTTTATATGTCAGATGTTCTGTGAGATAAAGTATGCAAGTTCCGTATTATTTATATTTTAATTTAATTCAAACCATTGACTGGTGTCAACTGGATGTTTTACTTTTGTATTTTTGTTTTGTTTTCTTATTGTAATTGGTGTTAAACCGTTTTAATTAACTATAAATAAATATACTCAAAACTTTACTCACGACATTTTTCTCATTGCTCCGCATCACACCACGATAACCGATGATATGACGACTAATAGAGAAGTATGGAAGAAGAACACATGCTGCGCTGAACCTAAATAAATTCGGATTCAGGCAGGAGAGTGGCGGTAAGTCCCTTCTTTGAGGAGTGGCTAGAGAGGCGCCACGGCACCCTCACCTTCCGCCTGACGCAGGTCCTCACCGGACATGGTTGTTTCGGGAGGTTCCTGCACCTAATCGGGTGGGAGGAAACGCCCGGGTGTCACCACTGCGAGGATCGACCGGAGGACACGGTGGAGCACACTGTGCAGGTCTGCTCAGCTTGGGCGGAGCAACGCCGTGTCCTCGTAGCGGCAATCGGCGGCGGCGACCTCTCGCGTCAGGCCCTGGTTCAATCCATGGTCCGGAGCGAGAGGGAATGGGACGCCGTCACCTCCTTCTGCGAAGCAGAACCTAGCGAAGGAGGTGGCGGGACGTGAGAGGGAGAGAGCCTCACGTCTCAGCCGCCGCGGGAGACGCACCGGGCGTCGGGGGCCACTTGGTGGCCCCCGGCCACCGTAGGCGCGGGCCTGTGGACGGTGAGCTATGGGCTAGCTCGCCGTCCGTCCTTCTTATGACGACAGGCCGTGTCGACGGCGCGTTCGTGTTCCACACGCGCCTCAAAGAGAGTCAGCAAACAGGAAGGGGTCCGTAAGGACCGACGCCTGCCAGGGTTGCGGGACTGTTCGGAAGAGATACCGCGGCCCTGGAACACAAAGGGAAAAAGAAGCAACATGGGTTTAGTCAGTAAAAGTCTGACACTCCTTCCTGCTCAGCCCAGAGCGGGAGCAGTTATTTGATGACTTCACATCCGAAAAAAAAAAGTCCATGGACAAGATATTCTGACTAAATTATTTAGTTTTTAAACTGTAGTTCCATTGTCAACGATGACTGTATGACCTTGACGCACCTCTCCTAATCACTTTACAGTCTGTACCTATTGTTGGGAGACTAGTCATAGACTTCACGTACCTATCATACATTGTGGGATAGACAGAGGAGCTACCGATAGAATTTAGATCGTTTCAGATGGAAGAATTATATAAATCGTGCAAAGAAAGGGCCAAAGGGCCGTTATTTATTCTATTATTTGAATAAACTTACAAACTACAAAATATCAAACTTCAAATAGGTAATGACAAAAATATTATGTGCATTTATAAAGGAGAAAATAATTAAAGGGCATCCAAAATTCGTCCACATTGCTGTCAACGGTAATAGTACCTAGAATGCTGGAAGCATTGCCATATTGGATGGCAATGCTGATTCTTTTGACTTATAAAAGGCAAGCTTCTGGTCCCACATAAACTTAGAATATTTGCGCACCATTTGTCTATGACATGGGCAGTCGGCCCCCATTTCCAAATGTCAAACTATTCAATAGTTTAGAATGTCAGATATATTTAACCTGGCTCAGTCACTGAATAATATCAGTAGTTGAGCCAAGGAGTCTTACACCCGTAGATATCTATAAACAATTTAAAATTATTACTTGAGTAAAAGTAATTATCCAATTTTCTATTTTAGTAATTGCTTGAAGTTAGAACTGTCAAAAGTTAGAACTATTTATTTAGCTTTGCTTTCTTTGACGGTTCTTACTTTGTTCAAATTCTTGTCTATGACATGAAAATGGTTGGTTGTAAACACTTTCACTTTACTATAGTCATCGTCTAATTGTTTAATAAATCTTGTTTGATTTTATAGCGACGAAGAAGTGTTGTCCCATTTGTTGATTTAAACAATGACCTGTAGCTAAATCACGCAAGAACTGACTTATATTCTCCAAGCGGCGTAATTTGTAATGAATTTCATTAAATAAAATTAAGTAAAGTAATGAATAATAAATAAATATCGCTGGACAATAAATAAGAAATAACCAGAATAAGTTAAATCAGCTCGTGGTAGGTTTAAAGAAAGTGCTACCCTTATCATACAGAAACTGTTGGTTTCCATTCCATTTAGACAGGGTCTAAGGGAAAGCCCTCCACAAACTGACAGGGTGCATTCTGCTCCTTATTTTGAATCATATTCCACCGGAATTATTCCCCGGTTTTTTTTTTCATTTACTATTTATTCCTTTATTTCAGTGTAAAATTACATTCCCTGTACATAGCACTCCATTTATGTAAATAATACGGCTACAATAAAAAATCCAACAATGGATGTTGAAATACTCTAACGAACGACGCGTGAAATCAGCTGTTCACTTCCTGCCTAGCTACCGAGTTCATCGAAATCGTCGTCGCGCTTGCCGTTCGCTAATTGCATTTTGCCAAGGTAATGATACATTGCATATGAGGAAATAAAACAAATCAAATTTATTGGATTCCCATAAAATTCCCAGAATAATTTCTTGTACTGAATTCACCCCCTCAGTCTATGGAGACCTGTCCCTTACATCCTGTAGACACAAGGGTTAGTCCTACCCGTTTGGCATGAGTTTAAGGAGATGGAAATCGATAATTCGTTCTTTTTATTACGAGAAGAACTTTTTCTTTCCAGTGAGACAATAATAGACGGGTGTTACACGAATACAAGACTTTTACATAACCGAAGAGTTCAAGAACAGTTCTAGGTCACAATCTCACACACACACATTTTTTTCAACAACTTGGAACCACAGACTAGTAATCGAGACTAACCCACAAACCAACAATGTAAGTGCTAGTTCACACGCGCGTTCCCACGCGTCAATGTCTAGGGCGCGCGTGTGAGACACCTTTACAATGACGTAAAGTTATGTCATGAGCGCGAAAGGAAAAATGCTTTTACTTTGGCTTTTATTGGGTGTTGCAGACGATTATATCATAAAAAAAAAGAATCTAAAAAAATGTTATAATCACGGCATTGGACGGGAAATTGTTGATAGCAAAGTATGGGTACTGCTTGATGGTGTATAAATAATTTCACACTAGCTGTTGCTCGCGGCTTCGCTCGCCTTTTGGTCGGAAATTATCCCCCGGGCACATGTAAATATAGCTTAAGGCACTCGGGGATACTGTAGCTTCTTATTAGTGAAAGAATTTTCAAAATTGATTTAGTAGATCCAGAGATTACCCCCTACAACCTCACAAACTTTACGTCTTTATAATATTAGTATAGATTTCACCTGCTTCTTATTTTTCTTTCGTGTGGTTAGTGCCTAACCTGGTGTCAGGGTTTATAAGCCGCCCATAGGCCTCCGACTTGGCTTTACATGCCGTCGAGAAATATCTCCCGAGCATGCTGATTCCTCGCGAAGTTTTCCTCTCCACCGAAGCAAGTGATAATTTATTATTATACAATACGCACATAAATCCAAAAAATCAGCAGGGTGTGTCTTGGGTTCAAACTCGAGACCTTACCTGGCTTTCAACTGCTGAAAGTCAAATACTCAAATATGGTAAGATTCGCGTAGTTGCAATCAACTATAAGTTTCGTGAATAACTAGAGTAGGCCTCGGCCTTATCTACTCGGTCGGTCGGTTAGGAACAGCTTAAAGCAATGTTATGAAATAGCCTTCTTCGTGCCAAGAAATGCTGTCAAACTCTAAACTTGCTTTTCCCAACACCCACATGAAATGGTCATGTGGGTGTTCGAATAAGCAACAGGACATGATATATCTCAAGACAACTATGTAGGAATTTTGGTAAGTAAAGAAAAATACTTGCAACATCCTTAAAAATTACATATAATTATATCAAGCAAATGAACACCACTTAAATTCGTATTCAAAATGTCTGTTTAAAGCCAAAATAAATCCCGGAAATAACAAATTTGAATACCGACACGGGAATCGAACTCCGAACCTACCCTCTATTAATTAAAACAATCGTTTACACTCACGCGATCTAGGGAGGCTAGTGTGTATAACCATTGACCATTGGAATGCAAGCGTTACCCTTGTAACTTTAATATGGTAAATGGTATAATTTGAATAAGGGTGGAAATTGCCAATTAACTTCTAAATAGGTGGGAAATTCTTACTGTTTGTTTTTAGATTGTTTATTAAGGGTGAGTTAAGAGTGAGTTATTGGGAATTTGAGAGTTTTGTAATAGAAGAGGTATTTTTTTTTAAATAATAAAGAAAATTATTTTATATTTATTTATTTATTATAAAATATTTGGACAGATATAGGTATTAAAACATAGGAACAGCATACATGAATGAGCTTTGAGATGATTTGATCAAAAGGTTTGGCCCTCATTGGTATAACATTGATCATACATAGACATAATATTATGTATCTAGCAAGCTGTGGGTGAACTAGAAGTACTATAGAGACGTACGTAACCTTCATGGTAATATAAGTAGAATACACACATTATTACACATTATAAATTAGAAAATGATAAACACCATTTCAATATGGCGATACTTAGGGGAGGCCTATGTCCAGCCGTGGACGTCTTTCGGCTGAAACAATGATGATGAAACACCATTTCGTATTTAGAATAGAAAAAGTATAGAGATAGAGCCTGGGGGTGCAGCAAAGTGAATGATAATGTGAAAATATCATTTAATTATTGCCCAAAATCCCTTTTAATTATATCTAAACCCACACACAGATATGTTAATTAGTTCATTGAGTAGCATAACTATAGTAGGCAACAGAAGTTTTCTCAGAAAAAAAACCGTTCGTACAAAAGTGCAAACAAAAAAACTTTAACACACGTCATCATAAAACAACATGGTCTGACCGCCACACTTTTTCTCAATAAGGCTTTTTATTTTTAGTTTTTTTTTTATTTAAAAAAAAAACTACCTACTAAAAGCGAGTTTCTACCGAGAAACCCTAGTACGACAAACAAAGGGTAAACCAATTACAAGCATTTTTTCACTAGGCTGCGCTTACGCAGGGGTTCGACGCAAATCTACCGGAAAATTACTATTGTTTACAAAATAACAAATTTTTACCAGTTTTATATTATTTTTACATTTTTTTATACGTCCCGCTCCAGTGGTAATGGGAGGCTTGCGAAAAATACAATTTGTTTACTTAGGAATTGTTGTTTTAGGTAAGTTTTAGGTTACCTAAGTTTAGGTAATAGATTAGAGGAAATAGAGTAGTTTCTTTAGATTTTCATCTTTCTTTATCGAATAGTTAGTGCCTAACCTGGTGTCAGAGTTTTATGCCACCTATGGGCCTCTGACTTGGCATTACATGCCGTCAAGAATTATCACTCATTCATGCTGGTTTCCTCACGATGTGTTCCTTCACCGAAGCAAGTGATAATTATACAATTCGCACATGAATCCGAAAAGTCAGAGGTACGTGCCGGTTCGAACTCGAGACCTATGACTTGGTAGTCCGACGGTCACACCACTAGGCTATCACTGCTATAGAATTTCATCATAATATTAGTTCTCAGTAATACTCAAACTGCAATAGCCACTAGCTCTAGAATGAAAATGAAATAATCTAGTTAACTTAAAATCAGAAATTATCAGCAAAATCAATACGGAAAGCAGTAACATTATGAGCATCATATTACTGCTTAATGTCTAGTTTAGCTATAGGGGCACTTATAAAGCGTCAGAAAATAGGTAAATGGCATTTTTTTTTTAAGTTACCATATCTATTTTAAACTACCTTATACCGCGACTTCGCCCGCGCCGGGTTCGGTAATTATCGCACGGGATCACGTACTACCGGTATTTTTATGTTAATCCAGGTTATAAACTATCTGTGTGCCAAATTCCACCCAAATCCGTTCAACCGTTTCTGTGTGAAAGATGAACAAACATCCATACATCCTTACAAACTTTATAAAAGTATAGATGGAAATGCTGCCAGCCTTCTAGGCACTTTTCCTGTTGACAGCGATGTGGAAGAATTTTTAGACGCCCTGTAACCCTTTTGATACTTGTATTGTACATATTTTTGTTACTATTATAGATTATAGACTTGTAGTTTGTAAATAATGTAATTGGCTAATATATTAAATAGTCTATGTAGTAAGATTATCAGGATGACTGTGGTGAAACAGAACACCAGTCTACAAAACTCAACATCAATTAGGCAAAACAAGTTTTTCTTTGTTTAAAAAATAACAAAAGAGTTTCGAGAAATCATTTTCGGATTAGCGATGTTATCGCTACATGTCCTTGGGCCTTCTGGCGGTATTTACACACATATACATACATATTAGTACACATATTGAGTGGTACATAGTGTCAGATGTCTGCTGAACCTACATGTTACCTCTTTGTGCATGATTCGGAGAAATTGAAGACTTAGCTTATTTGAGAGCAGGCTAACTGCGAGATGGATTTGCTCATTGAGGGTCCCGTAGCACAAAACCTTCCTGCTTTCTTTCTTTGTGTTAATAAAGGCTTTAAGAACGGGGTTCTGTGTTACCCAAAAACTGATCCTGGAAGTCCGATAGGCAACAGTTCCATATAAAATACTGGTATTCATCTGCATCTGGTTAGACTAGAAGCTGATCCCAACATAGTTAGACGTAGTCTGCGAAAAAATGGTGTAATAATAGGGTTATGTTGACTGACTTAGATACTACCGAGTGCACTGACGGTTGTCCAATTTTAGGTTACGTACCCAAGGGGTAAAAACAGAACCCTATTTACTAAGACTCCTCTGTCCGTCTGTCTGTCACCAGGCTGTATCTCATGAACCGTGATAGGATTAAGGGGGGGGGGGGGTTGGGGGGGCTCTCTTACAACAAAGGTGTTTTTTCCGACTCGCACTGTTTTTGTCTGGTTTTTTCAACCTTATTACTTAGGGTTTAAGCAGTTTTAGCCAATGGTGTGACCGTTGGACTGGCAAGTCATAGGTCTCGAGTTCGAACCCAAGACACGCTCCTTTAATTTTTCGGATTCGTGTGCGTATTGTGTAATTATAGTTTGCTTCGGTGAAGAACAACATCGTGAAGAAACCAAACCAGCATGCCTGAGAGATATTTCTCGACGGCATGTAAAGTCAAGTCAGAGGCCCATGGGCGGCATAAAAACTCTGACACCAGGTTAAGCACTAACCACACTATAAAAAAGAAGGCAGGCTCTCAGTGAACTCGGTACTACCTACTAATAAACTCACGCTTGCCATTTATAAAGGATGTAACAAGACCCTTAACGAATCCGAAAGGCATTTGTTCTCCACGTCATTGCGATATTCTTGCATTTGTTCTCCACGTTATTGCGATATTCTATATATATATATATTCTTTTTTGTTCTAGACCATGCCTGGGAATCTTCTAGTTACGGAGATATTGGGGGTCAAAGTTCCAACTTTTTGACAAGTTTTTTTTTTAAATTATATGTTTATAAGAAGGTTTTTACTTTAAATACCTCCACGATCCCCGTAATATTCAATCCATCCATCAGCACAATATTTTGAGTGCGTTACATCGAGTCCTACCGTAAAACGTGATTTTTCGCCCCAAAAAAAAGTCGTTTCCCAGCAATAATTTTTGCGTAAGTTTGATGTACATAATGCTTGGTTGACGGCTTCGTGAAGGGTCCTGTTATACCCTGTTTGATCATACAAGCAGCTGTTTTAAGAGTCCGTCACTATCCAGCCTAAACGATTGTCACCCTACTAACAATTAAACACACCTTTGTCTAGTTAGTTCAACAATTATTCTGTTGGTTCAATGTCACAGTTTTTTTTTGTTTATAATTCGAGTTTAGACATAAGTACGTCATTCATATATTTGACGCCATTTTCAGACGCCATGATGGATTTTTACGAATTTTATGATTCATTTTATTTTCGGTTGATCATGTCTGATGATTATATCTCGCAATACAAAGCAAGTCGACAAATTAATTTTTATTACGAACAGGAAATTCTTCAATGTAATAAAAACTATATTTTAACAAGCACCTGGTCTGTTAAGACCAAATTGAATGAACAGATTTACTATGACGTCACAGGTGGTCTTCCATGACGTCTTAGAGCAAGAGTAATTACACTGCGGGAAAGCGAGAAAAGAAAGCTAGACGACCCGTATAGCTCTGTCTCTTTCCCACAATAGAATTACACCTGTTATAAGACGTCATAGTACCCCCTGGTTTCAAACAAAAATAAAATCACGAAAAGCATGGGATGCTCGACCATTGATTTTTCAACAAAGATTTTCAGCTGCGCCCTCACATTTGATTATCAGTTTTCTAACTAATTGTCTTATAATCCAGATAGACTGCTGAGCATAAGGTCCTGGGTTCGATGCAGCTATGGAGTCTGGATTTGTGTCCAGTTGATGGCTAAAGGCTCTCCCCTTATTACATGGGACCAGGAGAAATGAGGGTGTACTATGGTATACACCTCTGCCTAATTCGTCTTAAAATTTGACAGTATTGCATCGTTACCTACCTGTACAAAAAGCCATCCACACTAAATTACAGCATTCTTTTTAAACTTATTTTCATCCTTTTCTACCTACAACCACAACCCAAAACCAGTGTGAACCTCACAAAACCAATCACATCAACACGATTACTAGTACCTCATAAAGAACTTGAAAACTCAAACATATAATCAAATAGCAGTCACTACTGAATTTGTTAAAAAACAAAGTTGTTAATGACATTTTTAGACGTGAGAACTTGTCGACGCCTTCACTGAGCTTAACTATACAATAATAATGTGTAATCTTATGAAAAACGACGCAGATGAGAAGAATTTTGGGGACAAACGTTGTTTTGGAGGATTTTTATAGTTACTTTGACTATAATAATAGTAGAAATGTCGAAAGTAATACTCCTGTGAAGTACTCCTGTAGTATGAACAGTTGTATAGTAAGGCCTAATACGGGCCTGTATCAAAATTGTTTTAACGCAACCGAGTGCGGCGAACACCAAATAAAAAATATATTATAATAGCATCCTTAATCCTATATTATCCTTAATACATATATCGCTTAAGCTGTCATTGATTTTATTAAGATAGAGTAACCACGATCATGGCTCAGAGAGATCGAAAAATTATATCTTCCTGGACTGCAACGAGCCAAGTCTTCATTCAAGAGCGAGCGAAGCGAGTTCGAAATTTTGAAGCCTTCTAAACTGCGATAAGTTAAATATTCATGATTTAATCATAACGGGCTTCTTAACAGTAACAATTTGAGATTTGATACTTAGAGAAATTGGTTACTGCAACAGTGTTCTGGCTGCGCCACTTTCTGACGCAGCTAGAGCACTGTACAGACTAGTTATGCTAAGATCTAGTTGATTTACAGTGTATTTGTTAAGCCAACCAGGGCGACATAATCGCATGTGCGACAAAGCCCATTTTCAAGAATAAAAAAAACAATTTGAGGTTATTACAAGATTTTGTGATTTTTTTCCTCTACACGTCGGGGCCCTTGTTACTCGGGGGCCCCGTATCATTGATACCGCTGATACGGCGGCCTGCGCCCCTGAGTATGAAGTACTCCTGTGATTGTTCTTCATAATGAAAATTACAGGAAAAAAAACGGCGACATAAGAACATAATCAAATAATTAATAAGGACTTAACAAGTGACGAGGCGAGTGACTGACTTGCCGACACGGTTGGCGCAGTGGCTGAGCGACTGGTTGCCGCGCTGCGTAACCTTCTGGCCACAGCCAAGCGCGGCGCGGATTGCGGCGCGGCGTGCGGCGCGGCAAGCGGTGAGCGGCGAAAACAAATGGTAGACAATGTATGAAGTAAGCCACAGCTACCGGCGGCGCGAATTGCGGCGCGACCTGCGGCGCGGTGAGCGCCGCGCGGCACGCGGCGGCGACGGGCTGCGCGGTGTACGATTGAAACAAATGTACTAGCTAGTATCGAGGAGGCCACAGCTCAGAGCGGCGCGCGCGGCGGCAGCGGTGGACGTATTCAACATCGCACGATCGAAACAAATAATTTTGTTTTTATCGGGCGTTGAGCTTATATAAATAATGGATACTGAACAATTTATTAGTGAAATACTGAGTAGATCAGGGGGCCTAAAATGGAAGCTTAAGCAGAATCATAATATGTATCACGTTAAAAATTTGTAATTCTTAAAATGGTCTTTATGGTTATGAGCACAAAGTCCATTTTAAGAGTTTTAAATTTTTAACGTGATTCGTATTATGATTCTGATAAAGTGGTCATTTTAGGCCCCCAGTAATATGGTTATAAAAAATTGTGAGACGAAATAAAACAACAATTTAAATACCGTGCCACTTTTGATAGGGCCATTTTAATAGTTAGCCGTTCTCTTAATACGTCCACCGCTGAAGCCGCCGCGGTCGCAGCTAGTCGAGCTGTGGCTTACCACCGCAAGTCGCGCCGCCCGCCGCGCCGCCCGCCGCGCCGCCCGCCGCGCCGCCCGCCGCGCCGCGCACCGCGCCGCCAGTAGCTGTGGCCAGGACGTAACGCGGGTTTGGTCCCCAGACGGAACAAATTTAATGCTTGTGGCCTACAGGTTCCGAGTCAGGCTGCTTGACTTACTGTTAGGTACACCTAAGCCTAACCCTATCCATTTTAGGCGTGATGTTATGTTTACAAGTTGATAAAGCATTCAAATTAATTGGAACGGCTGGATAAGTCACGCCACTCGGTGTAGGTTAGTTAGGAGGTTCCATTTTACGAAGCCCTGACCTTTGTAGCTTGGTCCTGTGGGCAAAATTGGTTCGAAATCGTTATGTACTTCTTCAACGAGTTTCGCCAGGATTAAGCTATTGCTTGTCAGTCCAATACATTCTTAACCGACTTCACAAAGGAGGTTATTCACTTTTTCTCCATCTTTACCGCTGACAGAAAAGGTCCCTTTGAGACCCTCTTGGCATTTAATGTAGTCCCATCTATCTACTTTTTTTCCATTAAAGTTTTCATACAAGACGTATACATACGAGAAAGAAAAACATTACGAAGTTATATACAAACATTCAGAAAGTTTTCCAGATATATGTCTTATACCTATACAATTTTTGTTTTAATTCGTCAAAATACCAGTTTTCAATTACCTATGCAAATATTCCACGTGTAACAGCTACAACGCATGTTTATGTCTGACAAGTCTATGTCTATTTAAATTCAGCACATTTTGACGTTTCAACAAATTCCAAGGTTGCTTTATCTACGTTAGTACGGGGTCAGTAAAACTTGAATGTTAATGTCAAGTTCGCTTACCTATGTAGTCTAAACGATAAAAAGAAAATTGACTGACACACTCATGACTCTAGATTGTTGGACCAGAGGTTCTGGAGTCTAGGACCTCTGGTCTGGGGGCCTAAAATGGCCGCTTAGTGGGTTATATTATTATCATTTTAACACATTGCCGGACACTTGACTATTTTGCAAATGTCATGATAATGATACTTAAAAATCCCATGCATTTTATCATACCGTCTACAGCCATACTACCATGTAATATCGATGCCTTATTTCACATAACATAGTAACATAATTATGTGTTATATAATTTTAAATTTTTGATACGACAAAAACGGCCACAAAGGTGGCTCAGTCTACGCCTGTCGACGACGGTGTGAATGTGATGTTTTGGTGCATAAGCACTGTGTATATGTTGTCGAAAAATGACTCGAAAAGAGTTTTGTATTGTATTGTATTGTATAGCGGGCTGGTGTCCGCAACTCCACGCCTAAACGCGTATTTTGCGTGCGGGTGGGAAATTTATTCGATCCACCCTAGCTCTCCGAAAAGAGTTTGCCGTGACACCTACGAACGAAAGAAGTCACGTGATGCGACACTAGATCATGTGCTTCCTAGGAATGCTATAGGCAAGGAACTGCTATCGACGGTTGGCCAAATGACATGAAATAACGCTCACCGCCCTTAGCCCTACTGTCACGTTATAATATACTGAGATAACGTGGAGACGCGGTCTGTTCCGCAATGTTATCATATATTATCATCAGTCGGCCTTTTAATGACTACGCTGGGTTTGGCAACCAATCTGATCGCCACAGTCCAATTACTGGATACCACGACAAATTTTGGAATAGTCTCTTGAAGGTTTATGATAATTTAAACCAGAAATAGATGGGCACGAGATGTACGACATAATCAGCATTCGCTGCATTTTGTGGTGATGAACATTTTCAGCCATGATAAAATATAATTTGACTTGTAAACCAAAAATCCAAAGAAAATAGTACTCTTTTAACCTCCAATTATATCCAAAATACTTAAAAATCACCACATCCTCCATTGACGTCATCCAATGATTCATTAGGTAAAACATAAGCAAATAAATAACTTCGTACATGAGATAAGTATCGTCGGATACGTGTGAATAAATTGTGGGAAGTGTTGCTACACATGAGGTGTAGAGACGTGTCTGAAGATATGGATGAATGGGTTTTTTAAGTAGTTTAATTAATTTTAGTCATTAACTAAAAGATGACAACTCTATTATCATTTCTTGCATAAAGGATGTAGAAAATAGTGGAAACAAACAAATAAGGATAAGGGCAGGAAAAGTGGGTGGCCCAGTGGAACGGATAAAGTTGTAAATAGTCAGGCTTAGGCTAGTTTTTTGTAAATCATTGTTTTTTCGTCGTTACTGCTCTCAAAATGGTAATCGAAAAATGTCGTGAGCGAACTGGCATCGTCGAAGAACCAAGACCACATAATGACATCCACCAACTTGTGTACCATCAGTAGGAACGTTATAATTATGCAAATTGATTATCCAGGAGTATACAATACGACTAATTTCTCTTACATGTAAATTCGCTTTACGCATTTAGCTCATATTAATTAATTAAAAAGAAACAAGCGTGACCTCGGCAAAAAAGTGTTTAACAATGAATTTCTTTAAAGCCTAAATTTCTTTAGACTGGTTTATAACCTGTCGCAATATATTATTTTTACATATTTTAGGTGATGATCTATCTGCATGTTTTTTTTTTAATTTCTTGGCATTATTTGGCAGTGTGTATATTTTGATCCTCACTATATTTATACCAGACAAGCTCTAGACGTGAAGACTTGTAATTGGTTGTCAGATTATCATACTGTTATTTATCACTACTGTATTAAGCGGTAATTCTTCCAAAGTCTTTAAATCACTACATAGTATAAAAAAGTAGCTTCCCGCTGACTGTCCCTATGTATGCTTATCTTTAAAACTACGCAACGGATTTTTCGATGCGGTTTTTTTTATGTAGATAGAGTGATTCAAGAGGAAGGTGTATATGTATGATATTTCGCCCGTGCGAAGCCGAGACGCGTGGCTAGTAAATAAATAAAAAAAAGTCATTCAGCCCGTCAACTTGACGATTGATGGAAAAAAGGCCTTTCGCAAAAAAACAAGCGCCTAATTAATTTGATTTACTTAAATAAATTGATTTCATGTAAACTTTTACAAAGTACTTGGATGTGGATTTTTTATTTATTTTAACGACGGTTATAATTAATATTATTTGTGAATAACTAATTATGCATCTCTTGCTTGCCGAATAACCAATAAAATTCAAAATTCATCGTTACTGTAAAAAAGCAGTTTTAGTCTTAGTTTAATGAACTTTGGTTGCCAACTGTCTTCAGAAATATCCCCGACAAAATAACCGCATGTGTAGCACACAGCATTGTATTGTCAAATTATTTCCCATAGCCTTGCGCGTGCGCTTCGCCTTTTTGTGAACAAGCGGATAGACGCTACCTTCATGTCGCTTCAAGTTTAAACAAGTTGAGGACTGGCAGTAGTGTGTTGTTTCATATTTAATTTTATATTATGAAGATGGGAGTATTAAAATCTTTCGCATCTAGTTTAGGAAGAACCTCAAAATTATCTCTTGACTGTTTCGTTAGTCTAGTGCTCGGGTAGTGCTGTTGAATTGTTTCATCAAGAATTGTTCAGTGGCAGCCTATTGTGGGTCGTTTTTTGTACCCGGTTGATAGCATATGGTAACCCTCAACCACTTTTATGTTGGTGTACTATAGCATAAGCATAATCAGCCTATAATGTTCCCACTACTGGGACACGGCCTCCTCTCTATGAGAGGGAATGGGCTATAAACCACCACGTGGTTCCAGTGCGGGTTGGTAGATGTCACATGTCTTCGAATTTTTGGTTCTAGTACATGCCTGTTTCCTCACGATGTTTTCCTTCACCGTTTTTGAGAGCAGTGGTGATGAAATAAATTACACAAAGTAATGCTCCTGCCTGTGTTCTAACCCACGACTTACTGTTCGTAAGTCGGGGCCGCCACCACTGGGCGACCACTGCTCTCACTATAGCTAATGTTGGTGTTAGTATAGCTACATATTTTCTGCTTTAGCTCATCGGTGATTTCAGCGTAATAATTATGTTATTGTTTCGGTTGAAAGAAGCAGTAGGTATTGTAAGTGTTAATAGCTAAATGATACAACATCATACAGACGCACGTCAGACGTCAAACTACCTGAAATTGTCAAATTTGCCCAATCAACCTTGAACCAAATGTTTTAGCGATAAAGTTGAAATCTATTAAAGAAATTTGTCAGATAATAGTAGCTTGATGTGCATGGCGCCTGTACCTATTGTGGTGATGGGGTTGCCCTACATTAAACCCAACCATAATTTAATAAGAACAGAAAAAAAATAATTGTGTAATTGAATTACTTTCTGGTCATCCTTAAAGATGACTGCTTCTTGTTGATGTTATGCTGTGACCTGATTGGTGACTGCGAACTAAATCTGGACGGGCAGCGCCGTCTAGAGTTGGTTTGTATGACCTCTCAGGTTTATTTTTATTTTCTTACTGTCCCTCTCTGTATACGTCCGTTTCCTTATTTCTTTTAAAATCGTTATGATTCCGTGGAAAATAGTGTGGGTTATGCGTTCGTTTACCTAAGCTAACTATTAATATTGTAATTAACTGTTTTTTGTCCCTTAAAAATAAAAGAAAAAAATTATAATAATGAAATGGTTATGATGATAACTCTGGCCACAATATTTCTTAGAATCCTTTTTTCGGTTCTTTCTGTTTCTTTTACAAACAAAGAAACAAAATATGAGTCAGTTTTTTTTTTTCACAAGAAACCGAAAGATGGATACTATTCTTATGTATGTATAACTAAAACCTTTTTTTGGGTGCCAGGCCCGTGTTTATACCTACATTTAGAAACTGGTTTATTTTAGGCATCTCACTATAATTAGACAAGTATTATTTATGCTTTAAGTTAGACGTGATTGATCGTTCATTAAATGTGCTAAAAAATCTATTGTGATTTTTGACGCAATGATTTGCGGCTCATTGGAGTTTATTGATACTCAAAAAGGAGCTCTACACATTAAATTGATCACCATCGTGTTCAAATTAGAGTTCTATGAAAACTTTTATAATTTTTCATTGTCATTCACGAACTAAGTTTCATACAACATCACCATAGACCAAGAACGCGTACACTAAAACAGCAAACATTCCCAACTAGAAGAATGTAAACATTTGAATATTAAAATTGAAACAAACGCGGTGAAAATATTAGTTTAACAACAAAAGGTATCCTGTAGGAGCGGCCGCAATGAGAAACGTTCTGCCGCCATGTTGGACGTGGAGGTATGAACGATTTGGTGGTGGATGCGGTATCAATAACTCAAGATCTTCATATTTTTTGGGTTCGCCGGTTGGCGCAAAACGTTTTTCTCCTTCCATTCTCCCTAGTCAATCAATGATGATGATGATATAAGCCTGCACTGCACAATTATCTCTTGCCTTGTCTTGTTTTTTTTTTTTTTTTTTGTGTTGAGCCTTAAGTTTATAATTTTTTTTTTGTTGTGTGCACTTGTGGCTTGTGCCAAATAAATATGTTTTCTTTCTTTCTTTTCACTATCCCATTCCTGGGCAATGGCCGCCCCCCATTCCTCCCACTTTTCTCGATGAAGCGCGTCTTCTCGCCAATTAACGAGAAAGCCATCCAAGGCATCCCGCCATCTTCTCCTCGGTCTGCCGCGACCCCGTCTAGTTGTCTCGGGTTTTGGGATATGCCCACAGCTAGCATGCAGCAGACATGGTATTCTACAACTGATTAAATTGCAAAGGCTTTCAGTATCTGTAAAGGTTAATCTGACTTATTACGACTGGCACGCGGCGGGCGCCATGAAGCATCCGATTTGATCGCTTCATTACCAGCCATTTGTTGGCGAGCAAGAGCCTCTTGAAATTCAGAGCCGTGTTTTAAATTAGTTGTGCATCCACTACGTACTGCTTCTGTTCAAAATAGTCCCAATCAAGCCGCTCAGATGCTGCTCTAGATAGCTACCACACACAATTTTTGTGATACCACAGCATTCATCATTTTTCTTCACATGCCACATCCATGCGCTCTCGTTTCGCACTTTGTTGACAACACGAAACAATAGCGAACCCGGGCACGAACCCGGCCGTTTTAAATAATACATAGATACACATTTTATTTGCAAAACGGAAGCCAAGTGATTTATATGTGTGTGCACTTAATCGGTGGTTTTGCCGATGTACTGTGCGATGAATGTTGTATTAAAAAATGTTCTGAAATATTCATATTGGAAGCTATCTGCAGATCTGATAGAAGAAGTATGGAGAGAATTTCTGTTTTTATAACTAATAAAAGTGCATGAATTCTTAGGTCACGGAAGTATTTTCGAATATTGGTAGGCAAAGACCTCAAAACAGACGGACATCTGCGTATTTTTTTTTGATATAATTATTTTTTATAATTTTTGAACATTAGGTACTATATTTACTATTATTAAATCACAAAACTTTCAGCTCTTCAAACTACCTTCATCCAGCTTATTTTCGTATATCGAAATCTAACTATCTATTTACTTGTTTACAGGTACAAAGATGATAAAACGGCAGAAAATCCGCAAGAAAATCCGGTGAGACCGTCCCTGGTCGACGTGACGATGTGACAATAGTAACAAAACAAACAGTTAAAACATACTAAAAATACTCCAAAATAATTCTCCTAACACTCTCCTAATTTAGATTTTAGTCACAAAAGTTAGTGCCAATTATAGTGAAAAACAAAAACACAGAGTTACAAAGGTATAGAGGTGACATCGAACTTTTTGAAGCAACGATTGAAAAGTGCCACTTAAACTACTGCCACTAGTGAACATTCTAAATTCAAATAAAAAACAATTGAAGAACAAAACAAAATAGTGAATAAAAAAATCAAGACATGCGTGCGTTTCGATAGTGCAAAAACAAAAAGTGACGTTTTAAAAGACTTACTAGTGTGATGTGCTAAGAATGGATCTCCACGCTCCTCAGTTGGTAGTCCATTCCTATGAGCCCCATGCCCCTCTTCTAGAGGTCGAGGGTTTGGATCCTCACAGTCCTCAGCAGAAAGTGTTGATCCATGCTCCAACGTTACAGAGCCAAGAGTTGATGAGCAGCGACCACCGGAACGGAGGTGAGCAGAGCTATGGTAATTATTTCATTTTGTTTTACTAGAATATACTATTAGAATATATAAGTAAGTTTAAATTAAACTTAAGACTTAGAATCTATTTGGTTTGCAAGGGGAGACTCTTTTACTCCGTTAAAAATTATTACAATCAGCTTAAATGCAATGCAGTTATACACATTGGCATTATTTGTAAATAAAACAATATTTCCAGAGAAACTTAGAGAGAAACTTAGAAAAGACTTATGTCCAGCTATGGACTTTGAACCGACCAAAGTCCACAGCTGGACATTTAATGACATGAAGAAAGAGAGTGTCTAGTATGTATCAATCGACTTTTGAAAGCATATTGTTAAATTTTAGAAATATTAAAAAATACTTTAGAAGCCATAGCTTCTACAATATTTTTACATTCAACTACTTAGTATTAGAAGCCTCGATACATGATTATTGAGAGCAGATGTGTCTGATCTGACGTAGAGTACGACTTTACAGATGAGCAGTACCACGCGCACAGCAGCAACCAGAGTGGAGACGGTGAGTCACAAAATATTTGTTATTTTTGTTTTAATCAATCGTTTGATAGATTTACAAATACCCGTAGAGTCAACAATCCTTACTCCTACAATATTATTGTATATTTTAATGATAAGAAAAAAACGAGGGGATAATTAATAAATGTATTCATTTTTATTTACGCATTTTTATGAGTTTTTTTCTTAATGAATTTATGAACTTTTGATGCAAAAATACAACTAAACGGACAATAAGAAGACAAAACTTTAAGAAGTATAATTTGGTTTTTTGTGATTTTTTGCTGGTGACATATTTTTAAAGTAACACTTAATTTTTGTACACCTACCTACGAACATTTATTTTGCCGTATCTACCCATACATAACTCTATGACAAACTCAGTCTATTTGCATTCCTCTCAATATGCACACCACTCGTAACAACTATTTTTAGAGAACTAATTCCATTTAATTTCTTACCACTACTTTCAGTCTAGCTTTTGTCATTCTAGACTAGACCGGAATAAAAAAAAGATAGACCTGTCACCTGTCACGATGTAATAGAGAGTTTTCTGAACGTGTGTCGATTCGTTAGGCTGTGGTTTTCACTGGGTATAATGTTCTTATTGCTAGTAAATTATGGATTGTTATAGATTTTAATTTGGATCTGATTTTTGTGTCATCATTAATGTATAGTTTTGTTAAATCATTTTTTAGATGAAGATATCAGATGTGACTGCCTCGTTAGTCGAGTGGCCGTAAACGCGACTGCTGAGCGGGCCTGGGTTCGATTCCCGGGTCGGGCAAAGTGTTATTGGATTTTTCCATCGGGATTTTTCTCAGTAGCAGCCACGGAGTCTGGATTTGTGCCCGGTTGATGGCAACAGGCTCGCTCCCTATTACATCCGATTTAAACATAACTGGTGAAATATGGGTGTACTATAATGGGGTATACGTGTGCCTAACCCTTCGGAGATGACGGCGTGATGTTTATTATACATATTATATGTGAAATGTGGTAAACTATAAATTTAATTAATTCCTTAATTCTTACTGCAATTTATTTAGGCGTCCAAATTTATTTAGGGTTTTTTTTTTTAATTTAGACCTGATTTTGTGAAATAAAAGACTATTTATTTATTTTATGTAAGTGAACACAGATCATTATCATCAGATCAAATCGGTCACCAGGCCTTTTTCGCAATTTTAGAGTTCTTCTTAGGGATTAGTAGCTACAATTACTCACCCCTTTTCAGGTTGAGAGTAAATAAAAACTAATGCCTGTACGATTTCTAAAAGAATTCCCATTTGTTTATTTGATGAAATTTCTGATACTTTTCTATAATATTACTTTTACTCGTATTCAATCGTAATTCTTCAGTCGATTACTTTCTTAAAATAAATAACATAAAAACCGTGAAATACTCGTAATCTATAATCCGTAACTTGTCTACAAAAATAATAAGTAAAGTAACAGAAATAGATTGTCAGAAAATAAAGTGTTTTACTCTATGAAAAATATAGTTTAAAAAGAACAAAACGAATTGATTTTTCGCGCCGATTTATATAAAAACATAGAGAATAAACGACCGGTTTCATTTTAATCTATAGTTAAAATTCATATCGATTGATTTTATTGGATGACGAATTCATCGATATGGTTCCCAGCATCGTAAAGGTTATAATATATAGCAAATAATCCCATTACATTCATTATAACTTAACGTATTCAACTGCTTAGTAGTATTATGTAATCGCATAGCCCATATTGTGTGAGTACTATGTACTAGAAAGCTATCATTCACTGGAAACCTACGTCCTTTCTCGACTTGAATGTGCCCTGGCGGTTGAGAGCATGTCATGTTCACTCAAATGTCTCGCTGACGGTGGCGCGTGTGTCGGATCATTTAGTTCCCTTCAAAATGGTTGAGTTGAATGGTGCTGATCCATGCGTCATGTTGGTGAGCTGTCAGTGTGACTGGCCATCTCTTAGTTGCCACGGCTTATTTGAGTTAATTATTTTATTATTTTTTATTATTTTATTATTTATTATTTTTAGTATTTGAATTGTCTTTTTTGTTTTTACTATGGACACTTTTAATGTGCACATCTTGCTACATCGTTCTCACATAGTGTACCATCTCAACATGAATGATGTAACCGAGGTTTTGTAAAAATATGCTTATTTAAAAGAGTGTCCATGAAGTTTCTTACCCGTTCTTCTCCATAGAGATCTACTCTAGGGAATGGGCAACTACTGTACTTTCAGTTTTTATGCCTTGAGAATGGGACTGTAGCTACATTTCATTGTTATCTTTGTTTCGACAATTCAAAAGTGCCTGTAACTGGCCTACTTGAAATAAATGATTTGATTTAGATTGATTTTGATTTTGCTGGAACAAAGGCCTCGTCTCTGCAGAGTGTTTGAGGAGTGAGCTGTAATCCACCACGAGGGCCGGGCGTCAGTGGATGTCACAATTGTCTTAGATTTTGACAGTACGGTTGGTGCAGTGGCTGAGTGACTGGTTGCTTTTCTGCGTGACGCGGTTTCGATACCCGCATGGAACAAATATTTGTATGGCTTACAGGTAATTGTTAGGTACAGGTCTGGTTGTTTGTGTATGTGAGTTTAAAAGTTTGTAAAGCACCGACGATACAGGAGAAATTCCTAAAGTGGGGCAACGTTTAAAAAAAAACGTAACTAGACTGAGTAAGGAAGTATTTTATTTTAACTATGGTAATAAAATCTAGGTGTAAAACACTTTTATTTTAAAAAAAACATCTACTCAAAAAAAGGCTGGCTTTTACCTTGGCCAGAGGCTAAGTGTTGCCATACAACGTGGCAACGCCGCGGCGTTGCCACGTTGTATGGCAGCACTTAGCCTGGCGGCGCGCCGCCAGTCTCTTGGGCACATTACCGGCTGATAGCGTTGCGGAGGAGTTTTTCTATGACCTTTTATAGTTTGTTGTTAGTTCATTTAATCATTTTTAATTAATAATGTTCAAAGTTAGTTTCTCAAAAAATTAGTTACTCAGAAAGTTGAAGCTACATAAAATATGATACATTTTCGAAGAGAAACAGAAGCTTTTATCCGACTGTCTCCGAACGGAAAGATGTGGAAAAAGTGTGGAGGATCGACTATCGTTTTTTCAATGGCACTCACACAGACACAGATAATATTCACACGATGTTGTTTTGTTTGTGTGTGTGTATAAGTATCGGGTGGAGTGTGGGCGCAGTGATGGTTGTAAGCGGGGCGGTTGTATGAGCGTAGCGGGTTGAGATGGTACAGTTTAGTATTTGGAAATCTGTAAAAGCTCGAATTTCTTACCGTTGTCAGAAAAATATTACGTTATAGTTACTATGCTTTTTAATTTTTATTAACAGCGACTTAATTTCATTTTACTGTTGTTCGTGTAGGGCAGACAATTTTGTGTTTTAGTAGTATAGGTACAAATTTCGTCTCACACACTAGAGTACTTTCATAGTAACTCTACCAGCATTATTTACAATAATTAGTATTTTTTATCGACAGCCTAAATTACACTTTTATATGAATTATATGAAACTAACTGTTGCCCGCGACTTCGTCTGCGTGGAAACGAAGCGATTTGATGTATTCCTAAAAATGTGTGATAAAAATTTCCTTCCCCAGGATATAATCCATTTCCTTGCCAAATTTAATTACGATCCGATCAACGTTATCTGTGAAAAGGTTAAACACTTTCGCATTTATAATGTTATTTAAAACTTACTAAAATTATTAGAACTTAAGCTTGGTCTTCCAAAATATCAAGAATGCAAATTATGACTTCCATGAACATAACCCCGCTCACATAGCGCCCACACCCCACGTACACGCGGGTCGACTGTCCCAACTAATTTCACACTGATTTAGTCAAGTGTACTTGCCACAAAAAACCTCCCATTCACTGTACCGATGTGATCGGCAGACGTGGCCCGCCAGTGAAATTTCAATGAATGAGTTTAAATTTCATCGAGCATCATGGTATTTTTGGAATGATGTTTTGGGTTTAAGGGGTAAGCAGAGCTCCAAATTGTTCTCGGACTGACAGACTCGCAAGCAAAGAATAGCTAGTTATCAAGTATAGAAACAGCAGAAGATACAAATACGAACACTGATTTTGAGGAGAGAGAGGCACCTATAACAATCAGCCTGTGAATATTTGGGGCACAGTGAGAGACTAATCGATCTGAATTATTCTACTAAGCCATGCAGTCTGGGTCAAATCAGTCACCAGGCTGGGTCATAATCAAAACCTTCATCACCTTTGCGTAGAAAACCTGTTGAAGTTTGAATAATCCATTTTGCAAGTAGGCAATCAGCGAGAGAGTCATTCAGGGTATTTCCTTCTTCAGATAAAGTATCTGGTTCTGCAGTAGTTAAGAGATTCATACCGGCTAACATTTGATTTTTCTTCAAATAAGAGATGCAGGTACAGCCGTAGTACCTTCCCAGTAGCAAATAAAACATAATGGTAAATATCCCATTTTCAGTGTTAATGGTAAATATCCTTAACACTGAAAACAGGTTATTTACCAAGTTCACAATTTGTTTTGAGTTCCCGATATTTCGGCGCTGTTGCAAGCACCATGATCACGGATAAACATGGCAAACATCCCGTAACATGGTGAATATCCCTTTTCAGTGTTAACAATAATGTTAGTGACTATGTCAGCTTAAAAACTAACCAATAAAACTTGTAGGTACTGCATGATCTATTACAAAATCCCAACTTAAGAGTTGGGATTTTGTAATAGATCATGAGATGTTGAGGTTAAGACAAAGACTATATAAAAGTGAATAGCTCGACGGCCATTGCTCACGCGCCGATCGAAAGGGAAACTTGCTGTTGTCACAAAAACTGACCAAAAAACTGTCGACCAGATGTTCTGTGTCGCCTGGATTGCCTGCAGCGTTGGTTTCATCTGATAACTTTGTATCAATCATTAGATTTAATTAACGAATTGATTATATTGTGATTGTTGAAGAGTTGTAAGTGTGTGTTCAGCAGTCTAGTGGTCGCAATTGCGACTGCTGAGCATGAGGTCCCGGGTTTGATTCCCTGGTCGGGTAAAGTGTTATTAGGTTTTTCCAACATGACTTTTAGTCTGGATTTTTGCCCGGTTGATGGCAATAGCCTCGCCTCCTTTACATGGGACTCAAACATAACTGGAAAAATTCCTAATAGTACACTCAGATTTCGCCAGTTCCTAAGATTAAAGATTTGTAAAATTCTCTCAAGATTGGCGGACGCACTCGCTAAAAAATCGATAGTGACTCACGAAATATTCGATTAACCTATTGTATCAATTCCAATAAATCTGAACGGAAATGGTTGACCCACCACATCGCCCCCTCCTTAATGATGTCCATCTCAGACGTGCGCCTGCGCCTGTAACAGATACGTCTCAACCGCAGCCACTTCCTTGGGAACCTGCTAGGCGGGTGGACGTGTTTTTTGTTTCGTCTGTGAATGGAAGGTGTAGTATTTGTCTAGTGAATAGAGATGAGAATTGATATTGGCGTATTCGATTATGGACTCTTTCTGCTTGCAAAAAGGGGTGTAATTTTATTGGCATAACTGAAGCTGCTGAAATGATTAATGTATAGTAAAAGGTAATATCTTGAGATTATGAATCGTTGATTTCTAAAACGTTTGATTTTTTAAAGTGTTGAGATTTTGAATCCTTGAGATTATGGTTTTCAGATTTTCAATATTGAGATTAGGATTGTTGATGTTACGTACCAATCTCGGCTGTAACACGGGTAAAAGAAAGAAAGAAAAAATATTTATTTGTCGCAGGGACATGACGTGCATCAAACAAAGTGAAAAAAAAAATACTAAAATAAATAACAATAACCATACAACGCATCAAAAATTTAAAAACAAAAAAATATGTAAAAAAAAACTACCCGTGGTACTACTGGATCGCTTGGTAGTTCTTCGGGGTTTTTTTTTAGCCATGGTACTACTGGTAGTACCACGGGCAACATCGAAAAAAAAGTGCAGAGTAAATATTTGTAATTTTGTGCCCTTTCAAGGTTGGTACTACGAACCTCAGGACTTCAAAGTATGATTAAGGGTTATATCAAATGCAACTCTGTTTACCGTAAGCAAAATACGCACTTTGGTCATGGAATGGCGGACACCAGCCAGTTAAACAATACAATTAACCCAAGACTGCCAAGCCTTTATCCATCTATAATGGGGTCGGCATCTCTTCTTACTGGATGCAGCTGAATACCTTCAGTATTTTACATCGAGCGACTGCCTTTCTGATCTCCACAACCTAGTTAGTACTGGGTAATACAGTACTCCTTGGTAAAATTGGTTGTTAAACTCTCAGGCCACTGAACGATTGTCAAAGATCTACAAATGACAGTCGAGACCAACAGCTTAACGTGCTTTCCGATGCTCGAAGGAAGCTCGGTATGTAATGGATGGTCACCCATCCACAGATCAACCTTGGCAAGTGCGGTTTAACCATGAAGATTGACCCGTGCAGCTATTATTGTTTAACCACGACCTCTTCAAGCAATGCAGTGATATGTCTGCCTGCCTCATCATTTTTATTCACGCAAGCTTCAAACTCAACCACGTGGTCCAACTAATACTTACCGAACATAAACTTAATATTAACTTTCACACAATCCAGCGATATCCCACAGAAACCGGTCGCGATGTCGAGTCATCGCCATTAGTTCCGCACCAGGAATCGAACCCGCGACCTGCTACCGACGGAAGTTAATGTTTTTCGACAAATTGTCGGGGTTTTGATGTCTGATAGCTTTTAATTGAGTGGGAATTTAAATATGTTTGATGGAGTTGTTTATTAAAATAATATTTTTGTTAAAAAAAAACTATAATGTTTTTTTTTTAAATAAAACTGAAACCACAGGCTTGCTTTGGAAACAAAATCTAATTGTTTTTATAATGAAAGTAACTAGTAACAGACACCTACTTAATATAAAATTAAGCTTTTATAAAGAAGAAAATTAGGGTTATCTAACAACAAAAATTAGAATATAATCTATCTTTTGCATGCCGTAAGGTAGAGTGTGTTGGAACTGTTTTTACAATGTTTACATCCTATTTTGTACCCACATTAATGGCAAATATATGATTTCTGATTCTGAACATTAAACGCATGTCCGTGCTATTAACCGTTGAGGAGTTCTCTCGTGAGGAACTGAGGAGGCGATCTTGGTTGCAGGATCAAGACAGTCAGTCATGTCGATCATAAAAAAGTATTGTCACCAGAACCAAAGGTGTGTGCAAAATTTCAGCTCAATCGGTTGGTAGGAACTGGTTTGAAATTTCGTTGCAAGATTTGATCAACGCATCCTAACTAACCAGCAAGCCAAGTTAGGTATATAAAAGCTTATAATTATAATAAAAAGGAAAACGTTTATATGAAATCGGCGTATCCTAGAACCAAATATTCTATAACATGTTACACTACTTCCCCTCTCAGAGGTTACAGACGTCCTTAATCAACCCATAATGTTTCCACTGCTGGGACATGCTGTCCCTCCCAGCCTTATGATAATGAAGATTCCTCTTCCTTGATGGTCTATTAGTCAGAGTCGCGACTGCAGAGGGCTGCGTCCGGGGTTCGATTGTTCAGATCGGGCAATATTTGCTGCGAGATATGAATATGGACCTTATGTAGTAATGACATGTAAGCTCTATTCGTCTGCTATCTGTGAAATATAGTTGATGATTTTGTTGTTTTGTCTGTCTTTTTATTCCCCAAGTACCTTGAATTTGTACCCCTTGATACCACTAATTCAAGATACTTGGGGAAAAAAAAAAAAAGGTCCTAGGTTCGATTCCTGGGTCGAGCAAAGTATTGGGTTTTCCATCAGGAATTTCTCAGTAACAGCCACGGAGTGTGGAGTTGTGCCCGGTTGATGCCCATAGGCTCGCCCCCTATTACATGGGACTTAACTGGCGAAATGTGGGTGTACTATTAGGTACACCTCTTCTTAACGCTTCGGGGATTACAGGCGTGTTCTTATGTATAAACAAAATGATTAAATACCGTCATACGTAAACAAACAAAGCTAGATCTATAAATCTAATTACTCAAAATTTAAAACAAAATCTACGGAACCACCAAAAAACTGACCATTAACCCACAGTACCCCAAAATCTCCGGTGCGAAAGAGACAACCATACAGACCACGTTCCGCTCGATTAGAACCGCCTTGTTCGAATTTTGACAGCAGCCAATCAGAATAAATTTGTCCGCGCACACTAATTGATTATTCGAAGTCAAAAGATCTTAAAACAAGAAACTGCCATTGTAAACTCAATCTTACTAGGATAAAGTTAAAGTTCAGTTTTCATTGTATCTTGAAACTGATGGAATATGGTCAGAAAAGCCTACGTTGATTTGAAAGCGTTAGAATATCAGACTTATTCCAAAGAGCTAACGGTGGTTTTTGCATGTAGCATCAAAGTATTTTTTGTTTTGTAACAAGCGTTTGCCTAAACGGAAACTGGTGACATGTGTGGAATTAAGATTTTTGTGTAATGACTATGTAATTAGGTAACATTGAATGTTTGAATTAAATTACATTGTGATTTTGACACAACCGTTGTGATATGCTAGTATTTTTAAAAGGGGTGAGCAGAATGCTGAGATAGAAGCCTTTTTGCCTCGCACTGGTTTCCTATATTGGTTGGTTTCCCTTTGTGTTCCAACTGAAAGGTTTTTCTACACAAATTACTGCTCTTACGCAAATACTTCGCTTATGGTAAAAATCGGTTCTGGGAGTTTACATTGCATAATGAGGTATGACATTTTTGATGCATAACATAAAAAAATAAATATTTTTTTTTTTTATCATCATTCGTCGTGTCTCCCTGCTGAGCACAGGCCAAACATGACATAACACCAAAAAATATCCGTTTTACTTATGCCTCTTTTGTTCGCAGCAACAAAATTTTAAGATGATCCGATTATTGCGATCCAACCCGAAGCAATATAAATCTTATCTCTTGAAGCATTAAGTTCAATTCGCTTAACTCTATTCTGATGAAGCTATCAATGAATATCGGAGATGATAGCTTGCATTGTAAATTGAAACCTGTGTACGAGCATCATGGTTGACTTTGTCCAAAGACAGGTTTTTTACTTTTATTTAGTTTTTAATTAAACGGAAGAGATTGTTTTGGACGAATGAAGGCTTTTTCTTAAAGTACCTACTTGTACCTTCCCAATATAAAGTAAGTACTGGAAGTGGCATATTGACTGTGTCGACTCCAATGGTTCAGTGGTTGACACAGAGGCTTTTGAGCTATGGATCACAGGTTCGAATCCAACACACGTTTTTTATTTGTATGATTTACAAGTGGGCAGTTATTTATTCAATGTTTTAAATCTTTGTTATTTGTACCGATACAATAATATTTTACCTAGCGAAGTTTCTTACAAATCTCAGTTAACATAAGGGTTCATTTAGGTAAGCATAATCTATATCATTAGTGTATCTTAAATTATACATACTACTACTTACATACATACGATTAATATTAGAAGCTATATTATGTTAATGATAATAGGTAATCCTCTATCCATTATGATATTTTAGCTAATGAACCATAAGATGCTATACACGAAACACTATTATAATTCAGTTAAAATAGATTAGCATAGTCCGGGAACGAACTATGTGGACCAGGAACAAAAAAAAAATACAAATAAAATAGAAAACATAGTGAAATATGGTGGCATAAAACAGGGCAAGAGCGAGTCGGACTCGCGAACGAATGCTTCCGTACCATTATCTAAAAAAAAAACACGTTTGTTGAATGGGAGCCCCCCTTAAATATTTATTTTATTCTGTTTTTAGTATTTGTTGTTAAAGCGGCAACAGAAATACATCATTTGTGAAAATTTCAACTGTCTAGCTATACGGTTCATGAGATACAGCCTGGTGACAGACAACCAGACAGACGGTCAGTGGAGTCTTAGTAATTGGGTTCCGTTTTCTCCCATTGACACATACACGTATTGAGAGTTATCATCATCGTCTGCCTAAGCATAATCAGCCTTTAATGTTCCCACTGCTGGGACACTCGGCCTCCTCTCCATGAGAGGGAATGGGATATAATCCACCACGCGGGCCCAGTGAGAGTTGGTAGATGTCACATGTCTTCGAATGTTTGGTTCTAAGATATGCCGGTTTCCTCACGATGTTTTCCTTCACCGTTTTTGAGAGCAGTGGTGATGAAATAAATTACACAAAGTAATGTGCCTGCCTGGATTCGAACCCACGACTTACTGTTCGTAAGTCGGGGCCGCCACCACTGGGCCACCGCTGCTCTGCATCGTCTGCCTAGCCTTTTCCCAAATACTTATGTTGTGGTTGGCTTGCAGTCTAACCTTTGTAAACGCACCCACGATACCGGAGAAATTCCTAGCATTAAGCAATGTTTTTTTTTTTTAATAAAAAAAGCAACGCTCTTTTCATTCCTCCAAGGAATAGAAAGAGAAAACTGTCAAGAAAGACTAAAATATCTTTAAAAGGTGTAGTCCTCAGTTTACCCACTCACCCCCCACAATACACTACATAGGTAAAACCAATTTGTCATACACACAATCCCTTGCATTAGCAGACATGTCGGTAATAGCATGTCCTAATTAATAATCTGATCAATAGGCTTTTGGACAAAGCTATAAGTGTATTGAGAAATCATAATTAAGAGGAAAAGCGGCAGGTATTTGAAGAAACTATCGCTGTCGCTCAACGAGCGCTATTTCGACATTGGTGCGATAAGGACAACTACAGATCCGACAAGTAAAAAGTCATAATTCGAGGTTTGGCTCTCGACTATTTCCTCCTTCAATATTCAACCAATTTAAAAGATATTTCATAAACTGAATAAGAAGGATATATACTGTGTCCCTACGTTTTTCTTTTTTCATGAATTTCTGTTGTCAAATTTGTATATTAGGCCTCTTGACAGTGGTCCAAACAGACAATTTTGAGCATTTTGTAAAGGTTCGCAGATTTTGTGTCTTCAAAAATGAAAACATAGGGACATAGAAGAGGTTGATATATATTTAATTGTAAAAAAATTTAGCTTTAAAGTTATAAACCAGAAAGAAAATAGACGAGAGCGTTTGTATGGAGAAACCACCCGCATTTCCTCTTAATAAAAAATGCTCTCATAGCAAGTTGTTGTATTAGCTGCCTATCATGTGGTGGAGAAGCTCCTGGCTGAATAATAATAGCTGCTCGGGTCGCTCTTCAGGTTAAGCATATAACGAGTTTCCTCCGTGCCTCGGAAAGCACCTTAAGCCGTTGGTCCCGCCTGTCATTTGAAGATCTTTGACAGTCGTTTCAGGTAGTCAGTGGCCCGAAAGTCTGACAACCAGTCTCACCAAGGGGTATCGTGTCACCCGGTACTAACTGGATTGTGGAGGTCAGATAGGTAGTAGCTCCATGTAAAGTACTAGTTTTCGGTTGCATCGGTTAAACTGAATCGAAGTATCGAGTATCTAATAAACCGAAAAGGGCCTTTTTCAGTCGCCCCAGTAGATATTTGGTATCTTTACTTCTCTGAAACACTACTTAGGTCTACAATCAGTGGGCCAGTGCAAATAAAATACTTTATAAAAACAAATAGGTACAAATAGTACACGTCAGTTTTCCATGACTTTTCAGGCTGAATTAACGTATGTAGGTATGATGTTACAATATTATGAAAATGCTTTGCCCATCCTTATCACTTCAACGGACAGATAACTGAGAGAGGGACGCGAGAGGGGAGCGCGGGGATAGGTGACGTCACAGGAGTGCGTTCGGAAATTTTGTAGTGTGACTGGCGAATTTTTTTTTTGAGACTTTTCGTTTTTTATTCTAATTTACTTTAATAATATCGAATAGACACATCACCAAGAAACAAGGCTCCAGTGACAGTCAACACTTTGTTTAAATTATGTAGATCACTGTTGTGAGAAAAATCGAATTGTTATTCTTTAATTTATTAACTGAATTTTGACACTGGGCAGGCCATACGAATGCCACTAGTGGTAAAACTCCTGAAATGTCCAGAAACCGCGAAGTCCAGTATATTATTACTATTAATAGGTACTTAGCAAAGTTTTAATGTAATTGACCGTAGAATTTATGAGAAAACCTGTTACTTGAATATTCAGTTATATGATTCTGATAGATCGTAGACAATATATATAGTTATATAAATATTATATTATAGTCAACAATAGTTGTCAGTTTTTTTCATAATACCTAACTGAAATTCGTATAAAATCCCCTTGTTCAATGAATTAAAAAATAAAACCCAATGACCGGACGAAGTCATTCGCTAATTATTCACTTAATTGAGTTTCTATAAATGTAATTAAATGGTCAAGATGCAAATTAACACGCGGCTGTTCATTGTCTCGTCGACAATTAATGCCATTTTAACTATTTGCGTATTATTTTAAGTAAATAATTTATTTTAAACACGTTCGAAGTTATACATTCGTGAAACAGATAAGCAGTTTATTTCGTTCTTTTTTTAATTTATTCATATATTTTTTTGCAGAAAAAAAAGCTAGAAAAATGCCAATATGATTTCGAGATTCTTTGGGAAAATATAGTTTTATGTTTGTTTTTCTCTTCTTCCTTTACCTAGCCATAAAGATTACTGGTATCGAATTGCCAAGTAATTGAGATGCGGGGTCAGATGCCTATTGCATAGCTAACTGACTAGCGAGTGCCTAATCTCTGCATGAAAACTACTTTTACCTACACATCAGCATCCAGTTAGACGGGAAACTGATTTCAACAATGTTGGGAAAGAGCTAGGCTGATGGTAATGAAACTTGTTGCTATTCAATGATTTATTTTTCTAAAATTTAATTAAAAATTACCAAAAATGCAATCTTCTAAAATAATTTTCAAATAAAACCGTGACACATTAATTTCGCATTGCCAAAATTCAAAGATGGCGGCGAAAATCTCACCCCTCAGGGTAGAATATTTCGGAACATCCCGCCACGTGCCGGCAGTGCTACCGCGACTGCCGCGCGGTTCGTTGTCGCCTCTATGACGCGACCCCGCGATCCGCGACAACGCGACTACTTGCGATTTTTGGAAAAATAATTATGAAATGCCAGTGCTAATATTCGTTGACGGTAGAAAAAGTGGCGGTGTGAATTATGAATTGAATTTCGAATGACAGTGATTTTTGAAAATGATGATTAGATTTTTTGTGACTGGTGAATTTGAACTAAGAGGTGACCAGTGCAGTGAAAAAAAAATTAAGGTTTAAAAATTTTCTTTGTGATTCTTGATTGTGCTTGTAAATGCGTTAAAAAAAAAACTCGTTATGGAAATCAAAAATCGAGACTTCTCAAATAAAAAACCAAACAACGACAGAACCTAAAATAAATATTACTGAAAAAATAGATATAAAACTACAATTCAATCAAACGTAAAACATTTAATACCAAAATAAATATCAGCATGGCTAAAAAATTACCGAAGCTACGCAAAAACTCAACCATATTCAAACCTAACAAAAACCTTTGCAAACACACAGCACATAACATACCTGTTATGTAAAACAATCTGGCATGTAATACCGACACCGTATCACCGGAGCTATCGGATCCGATGACCGACCGTACACGCCCCGTGTGAATGTTACACGGTTATAAATGAGAGACACTATCCAGTTTTACATGATGGAAAGATTTGAGGATTTGGAGTAGGTAATGGTGGCTGAAATTCAAGGATCTTGTGGCTAAATAATAACATTCGCTCGAGCCGATTTTCAGCCGCGCTTGCCTAGGTTGGCTCGTGGATGGGTGACCACCCATTTCTTACCGAGTTTCCTCCGTGCCTCAGAAAGTACGTTAAGCTCAACAGCTTACCAACGGGCACCAACGTCCCGGCTGTCAATTGTAGGTCTTTAGCAGTCGTTAGTAGTCCGTGGTTCGAAAGTCTGACAACCAGTCTTACCAAGGGGTATCGTATTATGCAGTACTAAATGGGTTGTGGAAGTCAGATAGGCAGTCGCTCATCCATGTAAAGTACTGACACTAAGCTGCATCCGGTAGACTGGAAGCCGACCTCCAGATAGTTGGGAAAAAGCTAGGCAGATTGTGGCTGAAATTCAATAATAATGAATAATTTGAGCCCTAACCACCGGTAGCTTTGACCCTGCCCCCGACACCGGCGGACCACTATTTTTAAATTAATAATTTAAATTTAATAAAGTTAAGAAAGTGAATACCTAAAGGATAATAATTTGATATTCATGAATAATTAATTGTGGGTACAAAAATCCATGACTCCTGTGCTAGGTGATAGACTTGTGTTACAAGAGCCAGTGCCCTTGATTGATGCTAAGCTTAACGAGTGTTCTGAAATATTAAAGTCTTAGAATTTGAGACTATAATACCTAAGAAATTATCTCTGTTAATTCCAAATGTATAAAAATAGGATTCTTTAGATTGCGAGAGAAAGACTATGAACAGCTTTCTTAGTAAACTCTGTTGTTTAAATGTTGTACCTACTTTGAATTTAGCTCAATATTTGCAATCTTAACTACTTACCATTTTGCTAACATAGATACATACTTCTGAGCAGGATCAAACAGTCCCTCTTACACTGATGTTTACTCCAGAAATCCCTATCTTATATAATCTGTATTCAAGCTCACGGTCAAACTCTTTGATTCTGAATATGAGCTCATTACCAACATTACTAAGAGTAACTGGCAATGTGTCATAATTCATTTTTACAGCTAATCAAGATCAATGAGACAATCAACAGAATAATCACCTTTTACGAAATAAATTACCACTTTAGGCGTCAAACTAGGTCGAGTATCATGAATGAGAAGAAATTAACATAATTTTCACGTTATTGTTAATTATTTCGTAGTTGGTAACTAATTTGAGCTATTCAGCTTCAGATGTTTGTATAGTATTAGCTGTCTAGTCTTTTCTAAACTAAGTTGGCGTCGACTTCCAGTCAAACACAACGCAGCTGAATGCTCATTATTCTACACTACGACCCGCCCCGGCTTCGCACGGGTGCAATTTTATGCATATAATTCTTCCTCTTCAAACACTATTAAAAAAAACCCGCATCAAAATCAGTTGTGAAGTTTTAAAGATCTAAGCATACATAGGGACAGACAGCGGGAAACGACTTTGTGTTATACCTACTATGTAGTCATGCAGCAACTGCTTATCTGACCTCCACAACCTCTAGGTATACTGGATTATTTTTATTACCTATGATACTCCTTGGCAAAGACTGGTTGTCAGACTTTCAAAGATCTACAAACTGTCGGCTGAGACCAGTTATTTGCATATCAAATTTAAAAAAAAAGTTATTTAAATAAATAATCCCACGGACTTAACATAACAAGAAACCGATCCCTTGTCACAATCCATCGATTATGTCCGTCAACCGTAAAATATACCTCAAAATCGAGACTAAGTTATCTGTGCTCGATTGTCCGGCGCTCGATTGAGACGTGTTTTAATCGGAAATAAACGGTTTTTGTTTGTTTAAAAAGGAAGCTTTAACTTTGAGTGTTAGTATTTTGTTGAGACCTAAGTTGTGAGTGATAGTGTTTTGGCCAAAGTTTTTTAGTCTATTTAAGTGCATTCATTCATAATGATGAGTTCCCATCTAGTTTCCTTGAATACCTATACTTTGCTGTACATTTACCAGTTACAAAAAAAAATCATGAAACTTACATTCATCATGCAGAAACAATGCAAAAAGTAAAAATTTTGTACTTTAAAAAAATGTGCCGAAAATTAATTAATCCGCCGAAAGCGTTAATCGCGAAACACTACAAAAGAAAATTAAGTGATTCAAGAAAGTACAGCAAAATCACCCAAAACATCGACTTTCGCCGAAGTACACGAACAATACTAAAACTATACGCGTTAATTGTGACTTCCTCTCCATAATCGGTTGCTTATTAAAAATCTGCCTTCTCGTGAGAAAAACAGCGTCATAATACCCCCACCTGCCTCTATTCAACCAGAAAACTAGTGATCAAACACCGGAAAATCGTACAAATCGTCGAAAAACCGGCGAAATTGCTCCAAACGAATCGTTATTACTGACCAATCACGGTTACGATTTTCATGCCGCTTTCACGGTGAACACTGTTTTTTTTTGTTTTGAAAATCATTAGGGCATTGAAATTAACCAAGTAGTTTCGACAAATAGGTATTTTTTTAACATTTTCCGGTTTTTATTTTGTTACTTATTTTTGTAAATCTGCGAAGAGCAATCAGACGTTACGATCTCTGTTTTAAGTTAGTCGATTTTAGATAGCTTTGGTGATGGTCTAATTACAAGCGCAATCAAGATTTTTCTCATTAAAATAATTTGTTTCAGCATCTAATCTAAACAATTTGAACTAATAAACCAAACTTACTTATAATAAACAGTAATAAAATAACACCCTGTAATAAGTGATGAAGTGAAAACTCAAAAAAAGTGATTTGCAAAAAAAAGACAAAATGTAAAAAAAAAACTTGATCAAAATTCCGAACACACCAAAGTGACGTGAAAACTAAAATTCAAAATTAGAACTTCAATCATGGCGTCTGCATAACTTTCTTTCTAAGTGAAAAAGTTTAATAGTGATTTTGTTTAATAATTAAGTAATTAGCTTAATAATTAGTGTTGTCGTGTAAGTGTTCAAACTGGAGGGGCAGAGTAAAGCCACTTTTGCGGCCCTATTCGGGCTGAGGGCCGGCGGGGGCGTGGATCTCTCCGCCGCTTACCGATACAACCAAAATATGATGGAATATTATACATGTGAGTTGAGATTTTTTCATTAAATTAGGAGCTACATTGAGTAGAGTTGGGAAGACTGAGTACCTTCTTAAATAAATGAGGTAAAGGATAAAAAAACAATTGCACGTCATGTACAAGTAATGTAGTAAGATCAAAATGAGCTGTGATCATCATTCTCCATCTCTTGTCCTTATCACACTTTGTTTGCGGTCGGCTCAGCATGTTTTCTTCTTCCATACTTCAATTCAAAGGGGAATCTTGAGATAACTTGTTAAAGTCCTTTTCTGGCTATACATTTTGCACACAGTCCATCCAGCTTCCAAAATAAACTTCTAGTATGTAGGTTCCATACAAAGACATTCTAATATTTACAAGCGATATACCGGACAAGACGAAGATAATCGTAATCTATTACTTTGTGACCAAGCGGTCTGCCTACTGTCTTAAAACCGCTTGTCAGGTAACATTCATGTGTCAAAATCGTAAATTTTCGGGATCAAAATTTCTGTATGACAATATTCCTAATGTCCGCTATAAAACTCTTCTATTATCTCTTTGGTCCCATGTTTTGATAAAGATGATTAACATAAAAATCATTGAGTGACGTAGAAGGAATTAATACTTAATAAGAGCTGAGCATATTTTTTTCCAAATCTATCAAACAACATCAGCGCAAAAATGTCCACCTTTGAACATAGATATCCTAATATATCATTAAGTAAAAATAAACTAGCAAATCGGCTACAGCTGTTGTTAGTTTGCTAGTAATTTTTATATTGGGCAACCCAAGTTTCTATACTTATCATGGTTAAATGATAACTTGATGCTTTTTATTTTAGTTGGTTTTTTGTGTAAAATATATGTATATGCTTGTTCATGTGTTCGAGCGTAGGGCACTCATGGGCTGCAGCTGAAAATCAGCGTCAGGTGGTACTCCTTGTGTGGCCATCTGGCACTAAGCTGAGCTGAGGCCCTTTCGGCATTATTATTATTTTTGTTTATGTATTTTGTTAATTTTTGTGTTTTTTTTTTACAATAATGCCCAATAAACACAATTTCTTTCTTTCTTTTCTTTCTAAATATCGATCCTTTCAGTTATTGCAGTTTTGCATAGATAGTTCAGCAGGGATTCTTAGTGGTAACGAGTTCATAGTACTCCTACGTTTGACTTTTCTACAGGATATCGCAGTATTTAGCCTGAAAAATGACTGACAGTTTCCTGAAAATTTCATATCACGAATTTTCAACAGTGACGCGCTATTTATGCGAATAGGCAAGAAAATGAAACTTGATATGTTAAGATTCAGAAGTTATTAATTGTTTTTTTTTTTTATACAGCAGCGATCTATCTGTATGTTCAAATGAACCACAAAATACATATATTTATGAAAATCAAATACTTAATAAACCTTTAACTACCTTTTTTTAAACAGTGTTTTTATTTATGTAGAGGTTCGCGTCTCTTTGTAGTACATAACCACAAAACCACATTGATATAAAAAACCCTTTTTACCGAATCATATTCCATTTAAAAAAAAAGCATCCCTAAAACAAACGAAACGCCATCCGAATCCCTCAAACGACGTTATCCAGTCATTATGCAAAAACGCTGGAACCATCCATAACAATATTATCATAAATAGAACGCATAAAAACTCAATCCCGCCATAAAATACGTAAAATACCTAACAAGCATCTGCAAAGCCCCGAGATTTCATAAAACACCCGAAAATTTTCCCTCCGAAAAAGATCGTTACAAAACCCACCAATGGAAACCCTCGAAACACGGTGGAGGGCGAGGGAAGCCTTCTGATTGGTCGTTTTGCAGAATGGCGCGCCGAGATTGGTCGGTGTGGTTGTGGGTGGGGCGTGTTGTCTGTGTGAGTGGGTGCGTTCGGTTTACGTTAATTGCGAGGCGTTTGGGCGCGTTCACTACATGTGTTGGATGCGTCGAGCAAATTGGACGTCGAGGCTTTTATTAGATTGGCGTATGGTTGGTATGTAAATATATTGAAATGCTATAGGTATAATATTAATATGTAATAAAGAATATGAATATATCGTTCCGACATCAAATAAATAACTAGTTTTTTGAATACGTAGGTAGATTTTGCGTTATATCTGTTTAAAATAGGTAGTTTGAAAAGCTGTGTTAGAAATAGGTATGTACCATTGAAAAAATAATTACGGTTGGTATACCTACTTCCATTTTCCTTTCCAAGTTATCCAGCCTTGAGAGATTCAGGACAAAGGGTCATACTGTTGATTATAGAGTCTTGTACAGAATATTTCTAGTTAGTTAGTTAGTTTATTTGTTTTAGAAAAAGTGAAGAGCAGGCTTGGATTTTGAAAATTATGTTCTGAAATTCTACACAAGTGCGAGATTACTCTTTGGTCGAAAGGTTCAAGCACCCGAGTCTTATTTTCGTATCAGAATAATAATTCTTGACCATAGCAAGTGCTAAACAGTCTATTTAGTCCCTTAAACATCCGTATAACTGCCTCGCTGGTCTAGAGGCTGTGAGAGCGACTGCTGAGCATGAAGTGTTGGGTCCGATTCCCTGGTCTGGCAAAGTGCCGAAGTGGCTCAAGCAAGCCGTCTATTTTAGAACGAAGGGACACTTTGTTGGTATTTTGGAACTGTCAACTAGCATTAAGCTTGTGTCTTGGTATACGTGCTTTATAAAGCCGTCTTTGTACACGAAGAGACTTCAATAGCAAATATAATTATTAATCAGGACAGTGTTTGCTACAACAGATGCATATCTCTTATAACACCATCAGTAAAAAACCTTCATATGTGAATACCATCGTTTCTGTTTACACCATATACTTACCTAGCATGACGATACACGGTGTTACATATCTACTTACATATAATATACTGCAGTGAAAGTTATATAGTACGATACAGATAAAAGTTAACTTAATCATAATCTTTTTAATTAAGGCGAAAGTCAAGACTGGCCTTCTCGTTAAAGAGACTTTCGAAAAAAAGGTTTTAACTAAAGAGAAATTAAGAATTTTAAAAAACAAAAGAGGTTTGAAGACGCAATTTTGATTGCTAGAAGATTATGTAATAGGCTTCATGAAAAGAGGTAAGATGGATGGGTTGTGTGTAAGATACAATAGCTAGGAAGTTTACAATGAGGGTTCTCATTGTTGAGCTCACCAGATGGCGCCACTGTCGAGTAAGGTCATGTCATTAATTTTATTTTAAACTTTAAAGTACCAATAACTACATAAAAAGTTTATTTTATTACGTATAACAACAAAATGTAAATTTCACATAGGTACATATTAACAGTATTCTCCCTAAATGTAACAAAAAAGATCCTAAGATTAATCTTCAAGTCATAATTAATCAGGAATGACTCAATCTAGAACACAATCGTGAATATTAGTAAAATACGTGATAAAAAAGCACGAAACGCGCGAACGTTCTATGACATCTGACATTTCGGTGACCTAACGCTACACTAGCGCCTCTACCGGCGAATTGATACACGAACGTAATGGGAGCTTTAGGAAAAGACAGATGAAGGATATGACAGAAGAAAACGTTTTTACTAGGTCCTAGTATGTATATGACAAAGTGGCCTTTCATTTCTGTCTGACTTCTAACTAAGCAATAGAATATACTGACGGTTTTCACCATAATTTAGAGTAAAATGGTTTTTGTATATAATTTGTGAATATTAAACAGCCGATAATAAACGCCACTCGGATCAATATTCAAGTCAAGCCGCGCTTGCCTAGGTTGGTCTGTGGATGGGTGACTACCCATTATACACCGATTTTCCTCCGTGCCTCGGAAAGCACGTCACGCCGTTGGTCCCGGCTGTCATTTATAGATCTTTGACAGTCGTTACAGGTAGTCAGTGGCCCGAAAGTCTGGCACAAGTCTTACCAAGGGGTATTGTATTACCAAGTACTAACTGGCTTGTGGGGGTCAGATAGGCAGTCGTTCCATGTAAAATACTGGTATTCAGCTGCATCCTGTTACACTAGAAAACGACCGCAACATAGTGGGGAAAAAGCTGATGATGCAACTATTATACTTTATACTGTAGACTAGCGACCCGCCCCGGCTTCGCACGGGTCAATGTTATACATATAAACCTTCCTCTTGAATCACTCTATCTATTAAAAAAAACCGCATCAAAATCCGTTGCGTAGTTTCAAAGATTTAAGCATACAAAGGGACATAGGGACAGAGAAAGCGACTTTGTTTTATACTATGTAGTGATAGTGACTAGAGATCTCAATGTTTTGATATGTCAGCATTCCAATAGATTACATCCTTGCAAATGGGTGGTTTGCTTGTGTTCCTTTTTCACTACATAGTATCAAAACAAAGTCGCTTCCCGCGGTCTGTCCCTATGTATGCTTAGATCTTTAAAACTACGCAACGGATTTTGATGCGGTTTTTTAATAGATAGAGTGATTCAAGAGGAAGGTTTATGTGTATTATATTGCACCCGTGCGAAGCCGGGGCGGGTCGCTAGTCTTCAATACATTCTAAACCGATGATAATAAAGTGTGCCTTATCCTAAAAACACTATCCTGTAAAAGGTCGTTTCAAAAACTTCATAATGACGTTCAATAATTACAGCTGTCGAAACGTCCATTAGTTACCTACCCAGCTGCTTTGATTGGTTGTCCGAAATAACGACAACCAATCAAGTCACTCGACAGTAGACAAAAGAATTGGTCGAGCTAGGAACATTAAAATACAAAGAAAAATGTTAAATACCAAAAACACCGGAGTTTTTTTCATAAAAATATTACACTACAATAATGAGCAAATAAATCATCTCCACACCCAGAACAATAACGCTCAAAAATACTTAAAATATCGTCATCATACATCAGAAAAATACAGGAAACATTCAAATCATAAAGCACGGCGGCCATTACAATGTCGCATCCAAACAATAAAATTAGGACACACACACAAAAAACTACCAAATTTCATACTTCCTGCAAGTGACTCAACGTCAACTATCCATAGATCACGAAATTACACTTATATATAGAGTCAGAGTGAACAACTTTGCTTTACCAATATATCATCACACATGAAAAACATACACTAGTACTTTAACACTAGAAAATAAAGCCCAAATTCGAACGCAACGACTGCAAAACCAACTTTGATTGTAACATGAGACTCACGCACACAGAAACAAATGACACACGCCTGTTCCATACGCGTTCATGATTCTAAAGGCACACGTTCAAATGCAGGCCTCTGATTGGTCGACAGCAATGCGCTCACGCACATATCAAGTAGATCTTTTACGTTTTGAAACCAGTTTTGCTGGGTAATTGTTGAGATTTTAGAAAGGCGGTCTGGCTGGTTGCTGTAACCAACTGGTTGGGTTGCGTCGCCCTCGTACGTGTTATTAACATATATATTTTTTATTGCCGGTTATGTAAAACGTTAATATTTATTGCAAATTATAGTGTTGCATAGTTACATTAAGTAGGCATTTGGTTTGCATAAATTATTAAGGTAAGTCATTACCATAATTCTATTGGAGGCATAAATTGTGTTACAAATTGATACTACCTATGTCTAAAATTAACAGAGCCTCCCGAAAGGTATTTTTAATACATCAACAACAACATATTAAACTTATAATAACTTAAAAACATAACACATAACATCTTTTATACAAATAAATAAAATTGAAATGTCTGTCTGTAATACCAAAATAACAGCTTTTTACTGAATGCGAAAGTATATAGGGTAATTATAACAAAAACACATTTATTTGTATTTTTGTCTGTCAGTCTGTTTGTTCCGGCTAATATCCGAAACGGCTGACTTTTACTGGTAAATAGCTAATGTTAAAAGGTCTAACATAGGCTACATTTATTTCATGTATTTATATTTTTATATAATAATTTCACGCGAACGATGATCACTGGCAACAGCTAGTAATTATTAAACTTACTATGATTGTAAATCATCATCAGCCTACAGTCCACTGCTAGATATAGGCCTCTTCAATTGCACCTGGCCATAGGCCTCTTCAATGTTCATCAAAGTCGCATAAATTACCGTTACCGACAGAACTAGATCAGGCTAACGAAGGTAAAATAAAAGCATTTTCATTATCTCAAGTGGTGCAAGATCCGGGATGTCCCACTGAACTCGATTCTTGGCAACTCTTATCCAGTTGCTACCACCAGCCACCTTGCGAAGATTGTCGCTCCACCGAGCCTGAAAAAATAGAATGAAATAGTACCTCAAAATAAGTATAAACTGCAATAAATAAGAATAAGATGAATCAGAACGTTATACAATATACAGGACAGGAATGAGAGACACCTACTAATAACCAAGTCATTTTTGAAAATCAATGAATAATAGGAAACATGGTGAGTATTGTCTGAAGAGATGGTAGCTAAATAATAACAGACACTTGGGTCGACAGACTTCAAGTTAAGCCGCGCTTGCCTAGGTTAATCCGTTGATACCCAATACTTACCGAGTTTCCTCCGAAAGCACATTAAGCCGTTGGTCCTGGCTGCCAATGCTAGATCATTGACAGTCGTTACACGTAGTGGCCCGAAAGTCCAACAATCAGTCTTATCCAGGACTAACTGGGTTGTGGAGGTCAGATAGGCAGTCGCTCCATGTGAAATACTGGTGTTCAGCTGCATCCGGCCTAGACCGAGAGCCGACCCCAACGTATATATATTTTTTTTTTAAACCTTGCCCCATGCTAGGAATTTCTCCTGTATCGTGGGTGCGTTTACAAACATTTAAACTCACATACACAAACAGGCAGACCCAGAACTACTACCTGTAAATCATACAAATATTTGTTCCATGCGGGGATCGAACCCGCGACACGCAGCGCAGCAGCCAATCGCTTAGCCACTGCGCCTACCGTGCCGTCGAACGGGAAGGGGAACGAATTGGGAAAAGGCTAGGCAGATGATAATGGTGTCTCAAGATACAAGAAGCAAACGCAATACTCCATGGTCACTCCTTCTGTGTGTAAGATGTTGATGATACTTATCCTGCACTAAAAAAGTTACAAACTAACATAATTGATAGAGAAACAGACGAAAGCAATTCGCGTTACAATCAGAAATCTAAGCGATGCAACATTGTACAAAGTTGAGAAACATCACAAGGTTGTGGCAGACGAGAATTTTATCTAAAGTTAATTCTTCTGTTGCTTAAGACTGACCACTTGTGCTAAATTACTTGATAATGTTTAAGATTGAAACAATGATACTGACTCATTCTCAGTAAATACAAGGGGAATCGACCAAAATGCTAATATTAATACGATTTAGGAATAAACAAAAATTTTATCAGCCTAGGGTAATTTAGGAACAGTCACATATTGCAGATTCATCGTCTGCCTAGTCTTTCTCAAGACTATGTTGGGGTCGGCTCTTCGGTCTTACCGGATTCAGCTGGGTTCCAGTATTTTACATGGAGCTACTGTCTCTCTGACCTCCACAAATCAGTTAGTACTGATTAAAAAGATACCCCTTGGACTGGCTACCCCTGGAGACTGGTTGTCAGACTTTCGGGCCACTGACTACCTCTAACAACTGTCAACGCGCTTTCCGATGCACACAGGAAACTCGGTATGTAAGTATTGGGTGGTCACCCATCAACGGAACAAGCTAGGCAATCGCGGCTTAACCTGAATATCGACCCCAGTGACTGATGCTATGTAACCACGACCTCCTCCTATAAGAAAATAGATTAGAGATATCGATATCATTGTCTCGGGATGTTCAACTTGCGGGCAGCTATGGGCTAGCTCGCCGTCCGTTCGTCTTATGACGACAGGCCGTGTCGACGGCGCGTTCGTGTTTCACGCGCGCCTCAAAGAGATGTCAGCAAACAGGAAGGGGCCCGCAAGGGCCGATGCCTGCCAGGCCTGCGGGACTGTTCGAAAGATATACCGCGGCCCTGGAACACAAAGGGCGATGAAGGAACATGAATGTGTTTTAGTCAGTAAAAGTCTGACACTCCACCCAGAGCAGGAGGAGTTATTTGATGACTTACCATACGAAAAAAAAAAGGATGTTTAACTCCATATCGCAACATTTGATCTGGAGAAAATTAGGCACTTTTAAGCTGAACTATGAGGAAAGCGCCGAGACAATGAAGCTCGACGAAGTCCTAGAAAAACAATTTAACTGTCTTGGATCCCGCAACGAAAATATAATAATCAGAAATGAATAGCGGAGGAGTAGGAAAAACATAATTTCCACTTCCCTTCATATCAGCAGGAGACAGAACAAAACAAGGCCAATAGGCACAAAGGGACGTTTACAACTGGGTTAAGCCCAGTTGCCGAACACCACCTGACGGATAAAATATATATTATCATAAATGAGTCCTCAATTGTGAGCTGTTATTTACAGACATTGGGACTGTAAAGCATTAGGGACTAGCTGTTGCCCGCGGCTTCGCTCGCGTTTTGGGCCGAAATAATTCCACGGGCACGGCCCTCGGGGATAATGTAGCTTCCTATTAGTGAAAATATTTTCAAAATCGGTTCAGTAGATCCAGAGATTACCCCGTACATACAAACTTACAAACATACAAACTTACAAACACACAAACATACAAACATACAAATTTACAAACTTACAAATATACAAACCTATAAATACACAAACATACAAACTTACAAATATACAAACCTATAAACAAATTTTACCTCTTCATAATATTAGTATTGATAACATAACTCAACTTTAATCAATAATCAGGGCTATGTTCTAGAGTAAATATGTAGATGTATCATGTCGTAGGTACAACACTTGCTGATAATGATTAAAATTTTGTAAGTTTAAAAAAAAAAAACAACAGTAAGTTATAGTAACTACAGGTTTCTCTATGAACTTTTCTATCCATTCCTTCTATCATTTTTAACCGACTAGGGTTATCATTTTGATTCATGTTGGTGTTAAAATACACTCACTACCAAGCTTTTACCAAAGTTACGTTTCCAAACTGCACGGATTGCGATAAGGTCGAAGACGTTATCCATATTATAGTGGAGTGAGTCCGGAATGACCAATTTAGTATAAATATTCAGGAATAAGGAGCTTTTTTTTTTTTTTTCTCTTGCTCAGCCCAGAGCGGGAGATATTTGATGACTTCCCATACGAAAAAAAAAAAAATGCTTGCGATATGATTTTAGCCTTTCCGTCATCTAAAACTGCTACAATTATAATATTCAAATTAGTTAATTTAGGAATTAAGCGTACATTGTAAGTTTTGCATTTAAAGTGTTCCTATGAGAGTGACATGTTCGCTATGTGACCAAACCCTCCATAGTTAATAAAGATTAAAAAAACACTATTTATAGTTCTGTTTTTAAAGAGAAAACCTAGTTTTTTGCCGGCTATTTACCATGGGAAACGAGTATTTGGAACTGTTCATCTAGCTTTTGTCATTTCGTACGTGCCCATTTATGCTTACGTGAATTAACATATATACATTATTTGAAAGGTTAGAAATACTTCACCTAAAATAAACATATCTCACAAGAACACAAAAACGTTACAAAATATCATCAAAAGCTTTTTACGTTTAATTCAAGATGGCTGACACAATGGCGTCGGGCGCGCATCCGGTCGTCGCATGGTAATCTCACTTCCGGTCTGACCCTGCACGTCTGTAGTTTATTATCTCGGAGAGTTTATTATTGTATTTATTAACGTTAATTTTTCCGTGAAAGAAAATACGGTTTTTGTGGTGGGTACAGAAAAGGTGAAACGGTATTTATCGAGGGAAATATGGTAGAAACATTTTCGATGAAAGTTCTATGTTCGTCTAACCTATCCTAGGATAGACGAACATAGAACTTAATCTAAGACTCCAAAAAGTGATATTTTTAATGTATACGTACCAGACGTTTAATAGTATTATAATTACTGCGTTAGAAAGACAATAAATACCTACATGTTATTATGAATGTAAAATACCAACAACGGTTTAAGAGTAAAATGGAAAATCTAGATTTCGTTTAATCGAATATCTTTTCTTCTTCGCTTTGCTCTTGACAGGACTGCCATGGTCACGATAAATTGTTCCAAAGGCAGCTGAAGTTATAGTTCACTACACGGTTTCTTTAAATTTAGGTCTATCAGATGACAGTCATTGACAGGGCCTCCAATGGTGTATTCACTACCACAAGAGTGACCTCTCGCGTGACCTATATCCTTCTATCTGCCCTGTACCACTAGATGCTATATGGAGTCAGTATTCCGCCTCGATTCATGTCTAAAGAACTTCGGTATTCGCGCTGTATGCTGCCAGACGCTGTTTGATTTGGAATAACCTGAAATCGACCGATAATAATGAATTGACGGTCCTGTTCTGTCTCCAATATAATATGTAGGTACTTAAGTATAGGTATAATTGGTGTTTATTACCGACTATCAAATAGAACATGTACGACTCTTTATCTAGCATAAAACAACTCCATACTCCATCTTTCTTTAACGTGTGGTTAGTGCCTAACCTCGTGTCAGAGTTTTTATGCCGCCCATGGGCGACTGACTTGGCTTTACATGCCGTCAAGAAATTTCTCTCAGGCATGCTGGTTTCCTCACGATGTTTTCCTTCACCGAAGCTAGTGATAATTATACAATACGCACATGAATCCGAAAAATCAAAGGTGCATGTTGTTCAAACTTGAGCCCTATGACTTGCCTGCCAGGGATGCGGGACTGTTCGAAAGAGATGCCGCGGCAGTGGAACACAAAGGGCAAAAGAAGGAACATGGATGGGTTTTAGTCAGTAGAAGTCTGACACTCCCTTCCGCTCCGCCAAGAGGCCTATAACTTGCCAGTCTACTACGCTATCACTGCTACATACCCCATAAACGCACACTATAACCATATTTGTTATAACCCAAAAACCTTTATAATAAACATAACAACTCAAAATATTTCAGCAGATGGGCGTCGAGAACATAAAAACGCGCATTCCCATAGAATTCCCAAGAAACAAAGGACGATCCCTCTCCGTCATGGTTCGCAAAACACACATATTAAGTTTTATAGGATGCCATGGTTATATCGTACGGAGTCATAAGGATAATGCTGGGAATTATGACCGTTTGATGGTTATCATTTTATGTTAGATTGGTTATTATGGGTTCAGCAGTACGATTATAGTGTTATTAATTGCTGTACTTTGATTTCACGTCTTGAGAAATTAGAAGCTAGGAGGCGATAATCTTTAAATCATAAATCAATTCTTGATTCTAACGCAATAAGCTTGGGTTGTGCCAAATAATCTTCATTGGTTATCTTTAAAGATAAAGAGTGTAACAAGACCCGAAAAGCATTGTTCTCCCCGTCATTGCGATCATTTTTTTGTTCTAGACCATACCTGCGAACCTTCTAGTTACGGAAAGGGGGTCAAAATTCCAACATTTTCAAAAGTTTTTTTCTATATACTTTTTTTAATGAAAGATTTTACTTTAAAGACCTACACGATCCCTGTACTATTCAATCCATCCATCAGCACAATGTTTTAAGTGCGTTACATACGAGTCCTACCGTAAAACGTTACTTAGTTTGATCATACTGCTTGATCATACTGCTTGCTGCGTGAAGAGTCCTGTTACACCCTGTATAATGGTTGAATCATTATTTCCGAAAATTATGCAACCGACTACATATATACATAAAAACACGCCTGTAATCCCCGAAGGGCTAGGCAGAAGTGTACCTAATAGTACACCTACATTTTGCCGTTTAAGTCTCATGTCATAGGGGGCGAGCCTATTGCCATCAACCGGGCACAAATACCAGACCCTGTGGCTGCTACTGAGAAATTCTTGATGGAAAAACTCAATAACACTTTGCCCGACCTGGGAATCGAACCCAGGACCTCTTGCTCATATACTCTACTGACTGCTTTTAAATCCCTACCGCCATCGATTACGTCCTATCTATTCATTTACCCGCTGGTTTAATAGTACTTTTGAGTGAGTAATGAATTCGACTTCTCTATTGCCACATGGCAAGTTTTGCTCATCTTACCAATTATATCATCATAATTAATCAATTATGTGTAGTATCTTTTAATTTTGTGTGTATTATAGAATCAAAATAAATCAAGTTCTCCAAAACCAGAGTTTGTACCGCTTTTTTATGCTTTATTTCTTTTTTTTGGACTGTATCAGTGAGCAGAATTTGCATTGCTGAATTTTGAGCCAAATCTAAACGAAACCAGTTTTACGAATGCTTGTTTTAACACCACAATGTCTGCAACAGAAAACGGTCTTACAAAAGCTAAAACTAAAAAACACAGCACGAACCTTAACAAAAACATCGCAATTCCTCGTGAAAAGTTAAAAAAATACCAGCACACTACTTGGAAAAAGGTTACTAATTATAAATGTTTACAAAAAGTGACAGGTTACCGAGGGGGCGCTGTGGGGCATGACCGGTGTGGCCTTGCACCTGTATGCTGCTACCCTCGAGGGTCCGATGGCTATAAGGCCATAGTAGACATGGGTTTTAAGACTAATAGCGCTGGCAGTATTATCCATTTTGTCACATATTTATGTCGTTTGGTGTACAAGCTACGCGCTTGCTTGTCACGTATATGTGACACTGGCGGACAAAAGGTTAAACTGCTTAAGTGCTTATCTTCATTCTCCTACTATCCAACCTGCTCTGGAGTATACATCTAGTTAAACATGAGATAAATACAATAAAAAAATAAAGATATTAAGAGATATATAATATGAGATAAATCTAGTTTAAATGCATCAGCCATAGATCCAAAGGGCGCACTATGCAGTGCTGTGACGTCAACGCTCGACATTTGGAGGGGGTGCGCCAGCGCATGACGGGTGCGTCCTTGCACTTGTGTAGTTATCGGTAATAATAGTTTATCGGAATTAACACGAGGCATATGCCCTTTGACGGGGTAGGGAGGTTTTACTTTCTTGTTACTTCGTAAATAAAAAGGATCGCCTCAAGAAAGAATTTTCTAGTTCTCTTTGAAAAAATGGTTTTTCTTGGTACCCCACTCATCAGCCTAGCCTTTTCCCAACAATATAGGGGTTGACTTCCAGTCTACCGGATGCAGCCGTATACCAGTATTTTACATGGAGCGACTGCCTATCTGATCTCCACAACCCAGTTAGTACTGTGTTCACTGAATACCCACCCGCAACGACTGTCAAAGATGACAGCCGGGACCAATGGCTTAATGTGCTTTCCGAGGCCCGTAGGATACTCGGTATGTAATGGGTGGTCACCCATCCACGAACCAACCTAGGCAAGCGCGGCTTAGCATGAAGATCGACCAGAGCGGCTAATATCATAGCTACGTCGGCTGTGTTACGAGAACATTCTAGATTACGTTCGAGTCTAGAATGTTCCACTATGGAGTTGTGGAGAAGGTTCCAGAAAGTTGTGGAACTTTCTTGAAGGAATATAAACAGCCATCGAGTTTACGAGAGTGGTCAGTCTGATTTAGGCGATACAACAAAGCGAATCGAAGTGAACTAGAAATGAGATATTATCTAAGTGAATAGTGATCACTAATGTATTTGATACCCCGCAAACGGCAACTTTAACCGAGTAACAGCAAAAGGATTCAAATTAAAACAACACAATCAAACCAGATTCAAATCACAGTGCCCCACACAACGTGGCAACACTCACTCAAAATTAAATCGTATAAACAAGTCCCATGGCTTCATATACCCATAAAAGTGTCCATAAATATGTATACATGCTTAGTTATGGATGCCCATAACATAAAACTGGACAGCGCATCCAATTTAGATGTGGGGGGAGGGCTTCCGGTGCTACTTCCGTTGAGAGGGACGTTCTCATTTCAAATAACTTTACGGACTATTTTGCGTTTTAATTTTTTTTTGTGCTTGATTTTTTTATTTTTGTTGCCAATATTATTTAGGCAACTGTTCAAAGGAAAGTTTTACATTTAGAAACTATCAGAAGTTCCCAACGAAGTCTGATATCAGACGATGGATGGACTGTTTGAAAGATCTATAGAGAACTAGAAAATATGACTAGAAGAGGGGTGAATACCTACTGGGATAACGACTAAAAGAGTATTTGTCAAAATAAAACGACTTCCAAAAAAACACTAAAAAAGTCTAAAATAACTTTAATTTCGGAAGTCGGTGGCAAAAAAAGGTCAATAAAATAAACACAGCGACAAAGTAATAAGATTTTTAATACCTACCTACCTACCTTTCTCTACCAAATGAAAAAAATAATTACGTAAATCGGCACAGTAATCACGCAGTAATCGGTAAACATACATTAAAGTAAAATGCTGGTGGAATAGATACCCTCCGCCTCTTTTAGAAGTTTAGACGAAGACTGCTACACCGACCCCATAAAAGATGTAACTAGACCCTTAACGAAACTTGTTCTCCCAGTCATTGCGATATTTTTTTTTGTTCTAGAGCTAGACCATACCTGTTAACCTTCTAGTTTTACGTATATAGTGGGGGTCAAATTTCCAGCTTTTCCACAAGTTTTTTTTTTAATACATGCCTTTAATATGAGTTTTTTCATACACCTCCACGACTCCCGCACTATTCAATCCATCCATCAGCGAGATCATTGAGTCCTACCGTAAAACGTGATTTTTCACCCCAAAAAAGAAAGTCGTTTCCCAGAAATAATTTTTGCGTAAAGTTACTTAGTTTGATGTACAGAATGCTTGGTTGACAGCTTCGTGGAGGGGTCTGTTACACCCAAATAATTTAGGATTATTAATAGCAAGAGAATGATGATGAAACATGACTATTTTGAATTAAACGCCTATTAGTCGGCAAGTATACGAAAACGAATTATTTTATACAAAATTAAATAGCACAATTCTTATTCTAAGCTCATAAAATATGAACATTACCACTAAAACAAGCCTCTAGAGAACTTTCGACGTTATTCTCGTTGACCTAGATCCATATTTTCCAAGAACTGTAACGTCTGCGAGGGGGCTGAGTGGCTGGACACCTGGCGAGAGAAGCTGAGCGTTGGAGACGTCGGGGAGTACTGTCAGCAAGATAAATTAATTTAATTCTAGATCAAGATTGCGGAATATAGATAATCTTTCCGAATGGTCATTTTGTTGTCAATTTTGATGTTCAAACGCCTTATTGAATGAAAAAATGGTTTGTGAATAGAGTGGAATGGACTGTTTGTGAATAGAGTGGAATGGACTATGTGTCTATGACATAGAAACAAGCTTATACCTATTTGAAAAAACCTTTTTTAAACAATCCTTAAATATAGGTGTGACGTCTTGTTTTTCGAATTCTTCTCAGCAATCCCTTTTAATTGATAACATTGTGCATCACAAAGTTGTGTATCATACTGTGCATAACAAAAAAACTAGTCCGCCCTTTGGATGTAAAATCGCGTCACGTCACCCTTTGGATGTAAAGTCACTTAGCTAACCATGCCGTGATGCCGTGCCCACAGGTGGGGTCAACGGGAACAATGTTTAATTATTTTAACCAATTCCCGCTGACCCCACCAGTGCAGTGGGGTCAACGGGAATACACCGATGACAGAATAGATGCGAACTAATTTTATTTTATTATAATATTTATATAATTAATATCTCGATTATGTACGTGATGAAGAGAAAATAGTCATCACTCATCATCAACCAAGATTGTGTCCCAAGTATGTAAGATATGGTTAGAAAATTTTCTAGCAAACATAAAACGAAATAAAGATATAATTAAACTAGTTGTTACCCGCGGGTTCACTCGCGTTTTTGTCGGAAATTATGTAGCTTCCTATTAGTGAAAGAATTTTCTAAATCGGTTCTGTAGATCCAGAGATTACCCCCTACATACAAACTTACCAACAAATTTTACCTCTTTATAATATTAAATAGTATATAGTATAGATTAGTCTCTAAAAACAGTGTGGATAACATATTTATCTGATTCATTTGATAAAACAGCAATGTTAATTTTATTTGACCACGTATTTGCCACAGAACTGTTACGTGAAAACTATATTATTCACACACCAATTTACCATAATTTATTCTCGTATCACCTTTACAATCTGTCGGTACCGTCGCGTCCCCAGCTTCCGGCCCGCCATCTTGTTTCCTATTACGTTTAATTACTACCTAAAATAAAGCTTTATTTGTGCCTTGCCTTGTTACACGCGTTCAGTCAGTGTCGCTGTAACATGGAAAATTGGTATTAAGATAATTTAATAGATTTCAGTGTATAAAATGCTCGCTAATATTTAAGTGAACATAATTAGTTGATCTTAGTTTTACTCACACGCTCACAGGGTTCCGTAGCACCAAATAATAAAATAAAAATATTTTGTAATATAATAATTATAAGTAATACTCATAATTATGTTGTGTTGTTTTACATACACTCGTGTAGGTTTTATGAAAAGAAGATTTTTTAGTTTTAGTTCCGTATGAGGGAAAATAAGATTAAGAAAAAAAAATAAGATAAATGGGAGCCCCTTAATCTCATTTTTTTTTCATTTTTGTAAATAAATCGTAAAGCGGTTCACAAAATAAATCTACCTACTTTCAACTGTGTAGTCCTAATAGTTTTGGAATAAAGTGGCTGTGACATACACGGACAGACAGACAGATAGAGAGACATGGCTAATCGATAAGGGTTCCGTTTTTTGCCATTCGGCTACGGAACCCTAACCTACCCTTAATGCTGGTAGCTTTTGTTTCATATAAATGTGTTTTGCTAAAGATAAAGTTGATACATCACGCGTGGTAGACCAATCAATGAGCTTGTTACCAATGAGTACATCTTGAATGTCTGAAAAAACCCTTGAAGTAAGCAATTTAAAATAAAATACCGACCAAGTGCGAGTCGGACTCGCGCACGAAGGGTTCTGTACTATTATCTCAAAAGAAAAAAAAACACATTTGTTGCATTGAAACCTCCTTTAAATACTTATTTTATTCTGTTTTAGTATTTGTTGTTATAGCGGCAACAGAAATACATCATCTGTGAAAATTTAAACTGTCTAGCTATTACGGTTCATGAGATACATCCTGGTGACAGACAGCCAGACTGACAGACGGACAATGGAGTCTTAATAATTAGGGTTCCGTTTTTACCCCTTGGGTACGAAACACTAAAAATCAAACTAATAAAAAAACGATTAGTTTTATTTGATGCGGATCTTAGCAATAACGTTGAAAATACATAAATTCACTCCGTTTTCTCAGGGGGATGGGCAGAAACAAAATAACGCTACCTGCATCCTTACACAGTAGTGCTCAGAATCATCATTCGCCTGCTCTTATCCCAATTCATTTGTGGTCGTCTCTATTACTCGTCATCTCAGCAGTCACCTCCTTTCTAGCCATATCATCCTTCACACAGTCCATCCATCATTTCTTTGGTCTTCCTCTACTCTTATAGCCATCTTAAAGTACTGGAGACTGCTGAAATTGGTCCTTAGAAAATTGTTTTAAGTCAGACAGGTAGATAGGTACATTAAGGCACAAAATAAACTATATATAAATAACCAAATTACGAGCGGATGACGATAAATAACACTATTTTGGCAACGTTCGCGGCTCGACGTTATTTATTGTTTACAAAACAATTGTGTTTGTACAAGTACAAGCCTTTGGTTTATACACTCACATACTGTAATGTTATATTAATGTACATAACATAACTCGTGGAGGAGCTCGTGGCAAAATAATAACAGCCGCCCGGGTCGATCTTAAGGTTAAGCCGCGCTTGCCTAGGTTGGTCTGTGGATGGGTGACCGCTCATTACGTACCGAGTTTCCTCCGTGCCTCGGAAAGCACGTTAAGCCGTTGGTCCCGACTGTCATCTGTAGTTTTTGACAGTCGTTACAGTTTTACCAAGGGGTATCGTATTACCAAGTACTAACTGGGTTGTGGAGGTCAGATAGGCAGTCGCTCCATGTAAAATGCTGGTATTCAGCTGCATCAGGTTAGACTGGAAGCCGACCTCAACATAGTTGGGTAAAGGCTAAGCAGATGATTAATATAACATCATCACGATTAGCCTTTTCCCAACTATGCTGGGGTCGGCTTCCAAGTCTTAGCCAACGGCTTAACGCGTTTTCCGAGGCACGGGTGGAAACTCGGTAGGTAATGGGTAGTCACCCATCCACGGACCAATCTAGGCAATCACGGCTTAAGAGCGGCCAACCCGTTATACTTTTCATACAAACGCTCGTACGCGATAATGCAATTGTTACTTTTTGGTTTTTTTGAACTAATAGGTATTTTGTGCACTATATTTAGGTTTCTATGGGAGCAAAAAATAAAAAAATGTAGAAACAAATTCAGCATAAGCCTCCAAAAATGGCTGGTTTGCACAAATTTTACCTGAACTTTGGTCGTTCATAATGAACTCATACACTCTAAATGTAAAGAAAACATCATGATAGAAACCTTGCACATGTAATGGAGATTCTTAATGACAAATATTTATTTCACACACTTGTAAGACTTATTCAAAAACGCGTATCTTCTGGAACAAGTTTAAGAAATTTTCGAACAGTATTTTTCGTGCAATGTCATCGCGTTAGGCGGTATGACGTGCGCGGGAGACGAGTTGTGAGGGGTCGGGGCGGGGTAAGAGGGGGAGTTGAAAGATAATCGCCGCTGTGGCTCTGGATGAAACAACAAGCTTTTCGACCATGCTCGCGTTGACGATAGACGCGCCGGGAAGGGCCCTCTTAACCTGAAGATCGACCCAAGCAGCTGTTATAATTAAGTCACGAGCTTTTCCATATAATATGTCAAAGAAATTATAGATAAATTATCCCGAGTTTTTCCACTATAACTATATCTACGTGTGTCGATGATAAGCTCTCTGATACGCTAAAATAAAAACACATAAGTACTCGTATTAATAACTATATTGTACAGTTTTTAACACCTCATCTCCCAAATGAGCCATAAAACCTGCCAAAACCTTATCATTTCCTACCGATAACAATCCAAACAGCCGGTTCAAACCCGGGTATCGACCGCGGGGCGTGTCGGATCGATCGTCACGCCTCGTGCCCACCCCAGCCGGGTAGGGTACGCCGTGAAAGTGTAACGTAAGATGAGAAGGGATGCTGTGTTTCGAGAGAGAAAAGTTGTTTAGTTGTGTGTTGGGGATAATTTTTGTATGTGAATAGTCTTTACTGGAGAAAATATATTATATGTTCACGAAAGATAATAACGAACATTCTAAAAAGAAGTATAAATATTAAAAATCAAGTATCTTGATTGTTTAAAAACATAATAGGTGTGATAAAGAAAATTATGAAGGACTAAAAACAAAAAATACCAAAAATAACTTTGCATTGTAAGTTCAAAGTTATTTTCGTTTGGTTGCGAGCGGTAACCGCTGAGCATCTAAGTTCCTGGGATCGAGACAAAGAGCTGTGGTTTTTCCAACAGGAATTTCTTAGTCGAAAACCCTGAGCCTGGATTTGTGCCCGGCTGATGGCAATAGGCTCGCCCCCTATTAAATAAGACTGCCGAAAGTGGGTGAACATAGATAATCTGTCTAACCCTTTAAGGATTACAGGATTGATGTTATAAACATCATTTTCAGTTGTCTCAACATAATTTTGTTTTGTTTCAAAACAAGTTAATACATTCAGTAGATCTTCAACTTTGTGACGAAAGCCTTCTGTTTCACTTCAGCTGGATGCCACGAAACAGAACGTAAAATAAATCAAAGTAGTCTCGATTTACAACAATTAATGAGCCACCGAAATTATTCTGTTTTGAGCAGTGGTGTGAATGTCGCGTAAGATTGCCAAGTCATAGGTCTCAAGTTCGAACTCAAGACACGTACCTCTGATTTTTCGAATTCATATAATTATAACTTGCTTCGGTGAAGGAAAACATCGTGAGGAAACCAAAACATCATGCCTGAGAGATATTTCTCGACGGCGTGTAAAGCCAAGACAGAGGCCGAGGCGGCATAAAAACTCTGACAATATAACCACACGAAAATTAAGAAGAGAGAATCAGTTCTATCAAAAGTATCCATTCTAATATCTCCACCGTCATCTCCAGAACGTACCCAACTATTCGAATGTCCAACTCCACGAAGCATGTAACGCTTACAACACGTCACTGAGCCACAACCATCGATCGGCCCGGTCCACGCCCGATACGCCCGGATACGCCCGGGTACGCCCGGGTACGGTAGCGAGTCGATACCCGGTTCACGGCCGGAGTCTCATCAATAATGTACGCCTTTGTATTGGGGATTTGACGGTATGTTGGGGAGAGTTATGAAAGGTGAATTGGTAGGAGGAAGATTTTGAAGTAACAGCATTTAATAATTTAATTTAAAACAGTATATTATTGCAAATTGTTTAGAAAAACTACAAGGTTTCAGCTACATAAACTCATGTTAGTTATCCTGGAAGGTGTAGGCAGAGGTGTACCTAATAGTACACCCACATTTCGCCAGTTTTTAATAGCATCAACCGGGCTGCCGCTGACAAATTCCTGAAGGAATAACACTTTGCCCGACCTGAGAATCGAATTTAGGACCTCATGTTCAGCAGTCGCGCTTGAGACCAGTAGACCGACGTGGCAGGTTTCAGCTAAGTTATCAATAATAACATAGGGTAGGTATTCAATGGCTGAAGACTATCAAATCTAATAGTTGCATTCTGTCAGATATGCTAGATACTACAGAATTATGAATAAAATCTGCATTTGATTATTCAAATTCAAATTCTAAGCATTTATTTCAATTAGACCATAACAGGCACTTTTGAATGTTAGAAAAACAAAGGCGAAACTACAGTCACAGACACAAGGCATAATAACTTGTGAAAGTACTGTAGTTGCCCATTCCAAAGCGTAGATCTCTATGGAGAAGAATGGGCAAGAAACTCCATGGACACTCTTTTCAATCAAAATATTGTAACAAGATCTTGGTTACATCATTCATGTTGAGATTATACATATATGTGAGAACGATCTTATAATGAAATTATCTGGTAGCATAAAAGTATTAGGCTAGTACAAACACTCCAGCTTTCAGTTTAGTTGTTCTTGTGAATACTTTGGACCAATTCTTAGCTGCTACTGACGGTTTTGGCTATTATTACTCCAAGCACAAAATGAAATTGTAAGCAGGAATTTAAGAATTTGTTTTTCTTTTTAGTTAGCTCAAACTGTCTCACAGCTGGGCAAGGGCCTCCGGCCTCCCAATTTTTTCCAGGTGTCGTTGTTCTGAGTCAGCCCTTTCCGTCCGAGGAATTCGACATTGTGTATGAATAAATAATAGCATGGTCCCACCCGATTACATTAGCAGCTTCTGCTATATTGGGATTGGCTTGCATATGGTTAGAGGCAGCTGTCCCCCGATTACATATGACTGAAAATCATCAGACAACAAACTATTCTGCAGTTGTTTACCCTTCTATGAAAACATTCATTATATTCTCTGTAAACTAAAACTCCGTATTCTTTCGACAGGTCACGGCGGAGTAAACCAACTAGGAGGAGTATTTGTAAACGGACGACCGCTTCCAGACGTAGTGCGACAAAGAATAGTCGAGCTGGCGCACTCAGGGGTGCGACCGTGCGACATCAGCCGGCAGCTGCGCGTGTCGCACGGCTGTGTCTCGAAGATACTGTCGAGGTGAGTGCCGATTGATTGTTAGACTTTTTACCCGATTGCAGCTACAGGAAGGGTTATGATTTTAGCAGTCTATGTATGTGTGTGTGTAACAATACGTTTTTTCCACCGTCGACTACACATATTGAGCAGATTTTTCATGTGGTGTGTAGGTCTGCGGATTTGCGAGTAATTGGTCTTTTTGGGTATTAACGTCACTAGCTTAGGTACTTTAAGTCGAGTGCAATTAGATAATAAGGTGGAACGAAGTTTATAATGATCGAATTTTCATGGGGCTTTTTTTATTAAGAGCGCAGAAGAAAGTAGGTAAAAAGAAAAACGACTGGCCACGTTTTTTTTTAATTTCCTTTTTCATTATTTGTTTTCGTTTATGAATAACTTCAAATTCAACAAAGTTGTAATTAGTACATCAATCTGAACATAGAAATTTTTCGGTCGGTAATTTAAAAATCAACTGCTGTTTCCAACAAAAGTAAAATACCTACCTAACGCTCAAAATAAATTAACAGCAGATTTGTTTTTAAATTACTGATGATTAATTTTTATGGGGGGAGGTTTAAAATGATGTACTGAAAACGTGGTAACCATGTATGCGTCGGTGTCCATCTCCCCCTGTATTTTTCTGCCTCCAACAAGAATTCTTCGTCTTCGAATTCTTTCATGCATTAACTGCCAATGAGAAGAGCCCTGAATGTTCTCAAGCAACTCGCGCTAAACAACCAAATTAAATTATGCATATCCTTTAAGTGACAGTATAAGCTTAGTCTAGATAAAATCGAATGCCATAGATTCATGTCTCGGTATTCCTCAATACAACAAACGAATATCAAAACGCCATCTTTTTTTTTTTGTTATCCTGTAAAAGTGTCCCACTGCTGGGCAAAGGTGTCCCACTCCTTCCAAACCTCTCGATCTCGTGCCATGTTCGCCCCGCAAACAAGATCAGATCGTCACACCACCTTCGCCGCGGTCTACCTCGGCGGTGACTTCCTCCATCAGGTGTCCAGTGAGTGATGATCCATGCCCACCTCTTCGGGTACATTCATGCTACGTGGGTAGTCCAATCCTTATATCTTTAGCTTAGCTGTTTTTGTCCCAAGTTCTTTTAAATCCTACCAAAAACCCGATTTCTCCAAACCACGAGGAAAATCTCACACTAAACCAGCTTTGATTGTGAACTTAAAACGATCTCATATCCACCATCCTTTAATTACACCGTGTATTAACCCCACCTACATTCACACATACACCTACACATGCGATGGAGGAGCGAGCGTGTGTGTGTGTGCCCCCGTTCCGCGCAATAACTTCGGCGTGCGCGCAGGTCCTCCGGCCGCTAGACAATACGCTTATGTCATTTTCTTTTGTTTCGGTTTGCTGTAACTATGGCTGTAGCTCTGGTAGGGTACCGTTGGGTAATTAGAAAACGGTTGTGGTATTTTTTTTGGTGTTTTTATTTAGAAGAAAATGATTGAATAAGACTTAACGAAAACTTATTAGTAACGCAGCAAGCTTGGCCAATCAAGTCCTAGTTTTTAAATTAAGGCTAAAAGTATACTGATAATTTTATTAATTGACTGTGGATTTGGTGAAAAAGAATAGTGTCAGCTTCGTCTAGTAGATTAATAGCCCAAAGAAGTAGTTACAAAATTAATTAATTACTTCTATTCTAAGTAGCATTAAAAACGAATGTGATAACATTTTTTTATACGTTGCCCCACACTATGAATTTCTCCTGTATCGTGAGCGTGTTTACTACTCGTAACATTAAAACTCACAAACACAAACAGCCAGTCCCGAAAATACCTGTAGGTCGTTTTTGTTCCGTGCGGGGATCGAACCCGCAACACGCAGCGCAGCAATCAATCGCTCAGCCTCTGCACCAACCGTGCCGTCAAGATCATATAAAATAGGTATACTAATGGCTCCTGGTTTTGTCAGATACTCTCTGCTTAAGTGATCAAACTTACATTTTATTTCTTTCTCTTATAGTCGATACAGAAAGAGCAAAAAAAAACACTGTTTAAATACATAAATAAAATAAAAATACTTTATTTCAGATCTTGATCCATATGATGTTAGTAATACACACTACTTATAAGCTATGTTAGTAACAAACGATAAACGAGAACGGTTTAGATACTGCTATCTTTCGTAAGATGAACTGAAACAAAATAATGTAATAAGTCCATTTAGTCAATTTCATACAACATTTTTAATACGGAACCATCACCGATTTAATAGCATACCACTCAGTATCTTCAAGCCACATCTAATTGGCGTATTTATAACTAGCACGAATCTCTACATCGAATGATGATTGTGATTCCGTTACAAAAAAACACAATTTATATGACGGAACTTACCTTGTGATTTACTATGAAATTAAAGTAATAACTATGAGTGTGATTGATGTTAATGTTTCCTGTAAGACTAGGAATAAATAATATATTTTCAATTAGCTCAGCGTTTCGCAGTTCTCTGATCTAACCTTACCCCACTTGCCGAAGTGTCTTATATGATTATTTCTTCTTTGGTGGCCTAAAGAAAGTAATTCATGCTGAAACCAATAGCTCAAGCACAGATACAGAAGGCTGCGGGAATGTTCGAAAGAGATACCGCAGCCCTGGAACACAAAGGGCAAAAGAAAGAACATGGGTGGGTTTTAGTCAGTACAAGTCTGACACTCCCTTCCGCTCCGCCCGGAATGGGACGGGTCATTTGATGATTACCCATACAAAAAAAAAACACTGATATAGATATACCTAGATAGATAACGCAAGGAAAGATTTGATCCTTAACGTGGCTGTCGCAGCAAGCTAACTTGTTACAACAACGTTACAACTCAAGAACTTAATTCTAGACATCTAAAGAACAAAAACGAAGTCTCTTTTGTATAATTACTTGTTTGTATAGTAACTAAATAGTGCTTATATCGTCATAGTAGCTAGTCAAAAAATATCACGCTTGGTTTTCATACGGATCGTGATTACTTGCGTAATCTACATAGTTACATGTATTTCTATGGGCTCAAGCTACAGTGGTCAAATCAAAGTCCTTATGTCAAAAACTAGACAAAAATCGCAGTCCACAACTGAGTAAAGTCTTTACCTAGTTGTACCATAACACCTGGTTCTCCGCCTTCTGCAATAAATCTATGCCAGCCGAACGTCATCGGTCCATCTAACTCTAACTTGAACACATCTGATGCTCCGTTGGTCAATACGTGATCTCCACTCTAGAGGGTCTAAAATGGCCTCTTTACAAAAATCATAATCAAAAGTATAATAATCGCTCACTCACAGGAATATCGCACCTTTCAGCAAAATAGGGGACCCAATTGCCACTTCTATGGGAACTCCACAAACTTTAAATCATCATCATCATAATCATTTGAGCCGAAAGACGTCCACTGCTGGACATAGGCATCCCTCAAAGGGGGGTTTTTGCCATAATAGCCACTCTTGGCAGGCGGGTTGGCGTTCGCAGTACGGTTGTTAAAAAAGCATAAACAACGCTGGTGCACATTCTTTAGTAAGCTTAAAATGTTCAGACACAATTTTATTAATCCACCAATAATAATAATTCTAGGATTGATCATCATCATCATCATGTGTTCGCTTCTAGTCTGGCCAAACGGATGCATGGGAATACCAGAATTTTACACGAAGCAACTGCAATTACATCAAACGTACCTAATTACTTTTATCAATTTTATCTTTTTCTTCTCTCCCATTAAAGATCATACCATTCCTAATCAGAAAGTAGTAAAAGCCAGTTAATTATAACCACCAGTTAAAGAGTTCTAGTTAAAACTAATTATTTAAACTTAACAAAGTAACAGCTGAGTTAAATGCTCATCATTTGCGGCTAACCGATGTTAAACAGCGCTGCTCTGTTGGTTAACTGTACCAGTTAATTTGTGCTTAGTTAAATATAATGGGTATATTATTTAACTGGTGTTTATGCTTGGTTAGTATTTGGTTAGTTACCCCAATTTGGTCGTCGGAAGATAGTAATTAGACGTAAACTTCCATTGACCAAATTAAATTCTGGACATAGCCTTCCTCAATCGCACGCCACTTAATTTGCTTCTCGGCAACTCTCATCCAGTTGCTACCAGCCACCTTGCGAAGATCGGCGCTCCACCGAGCCTGAGGGTGTCCCACCTTACGTTTGCCGATTCGCGGTCTCCACTCAAGAACACGTCTATCCCAACGGTCATCGGTTCCGAAACTCCCAAAGATCACTTTAAAATCATGATTGGAAATGTGTCCAGCAAAGAGTTTTTTTACATGAATCTATCATTATATCGACAGTCAGGGCGGAGTCTGCTTGAGACACCTGTTATTTCCATTAAAACTTTGTTTTTCAGTTTTTCTCATCATCTGTCTAGTCTTTTCCAAACTATGTTGGGGCCGGTTTCCATCTAACCAGATACAACTGAATACTAGTATTTTACATGGAGCGACTGCCTATCTGGCCCCCACAACCAAGTTAGTACTGGGTAAAACGATACCCCTTGGTAAGTCTGGTTGTTATTCGACCACTGACTACCTATAACGACTGTCACAGATCTGGTTTAACGTGCTTTCCGAAGCACGGAGAAAACTCGGTATTTATTGGGTAGTCGCTCATCCACGGAGCAACCTAGGCAAATGCGGCTAAACCAAACGATCGACTCGAGCGCTGTTAATTTACTGATATTTCTAGATTCGACCCAAGATTAACTTTTAAGATTGAACTGGACTGGCTGCACACTATCTCTAATCCTGACAGCATCATACTAACCTATATCCTTCTCTTCAAAATCAAGTAGTCCACTGCCCTTTCAACCTCACAGAGCATTCTTTAAATCCCAGCACAGCAACACAAATACAGAAACATTGTCATTAAGACAAAAATGAACCCGCTGGGGGGTTGAAAACAAAACATAGGGTTGAATTGCACGAGCGGGATAAATTGAAAAGCGAGTGTTCGGCGCGAGCCGATTGAGAGTCCCCCGGGACTAGGGATGGGCAGCCCGGGATCTATCGATTGATTTGTTGAACAAAAATATGCTGATGTGTGAAAGTGCTTGGAAGTTGACATGAGTGAGTGGATTTGGTATTGTTAAAAGACGACGTTTTCTAATTTTTGTATGGTTGAGTTGAAGTTTGGAAACAATGGAACTTTTGCACCAATAAATAAAATAGTTAGTGGGTTTTGTGTATTCATAGCTATACTTATTTATATACACCATACTGCAAAGACATAACAACCAGCCAAAAATTTCGCATACCTCCCAAATCCCGGGACCCATAAAAACTCCGAATCCCGCGAAAATTCCGGCATATCCCATCACTGTCCACAGTTTTCAATTTAAATCGGACAATGGTCAGCTGGAGTCCCGGCGCTCCATTCTCGTCATTGTCAGTTATATCGCTATAATATCGTCAAATCATCTGTACTTGTATCTCGAATAATGGCGGTGAACTGTGTTGTATGATCATTGCGGGATTTAAAACATAATGGGGCATTTTCGTATTCAATTTTAATATAAAGACGTTTGCGAGTTTAATAATCTCTCTAGGATATTAATCATATTTCTTCTTCTCGACCAAGTGAGTAGCGACCTGGACATCTTTGTCGTTCGTTTCCCTCACTCAAGTTCTTGGGGTTACAATAAGCAATTAGTTGTGTTCGATGGACAGGAGAGAAAGTGTGGTATAAAATATCCTGGCTCCTCACACGCATTTAGATGGGTTGATATAATACTGAAAACAATTCAACGTTGTTTGCAAACATTCACTGTTAATGGAACGTATTATTACAAAGACATTAATACCAACCACTACCAACCAACCACAAAACTCTCTGTGGTTTCGTCCGCGTGATTTTAAATTAGCACTGGTTGGTACCAAATTTTATCAAATTTCGTTCAATGGTTCTCAAGTGGTTCGTAAAATAAAAAAAGTTTCAGGTCCTTTGGAATTTGGTTTGATTCCCAACTCAAATTAACCGTATTTTGAAATCACAAGTATTACATGGACTGACTACACCCAGGATACATGTACGTATCATTGATTTTAGAGGCTCTAAGACCTTACTATTTTTTCTGCCATAGATTAAAATATCTTTTTACAGTAAATACTGGACACAGAATATATAACAGTCTTGTATAAAGCACATTGTACTGGGTCGCCACGGTCTGGGGAGCATCGCACGCGCATGTAGGTACAGTTGAACAAGTGATTTGGTATGCAGCTAACTTGCAACTACTTTTAAACGATGTTGATAGTGTTCTGAGTAATCAGTAGTTTTACATCATCAAGTAGGTATGTCATGTGTTTAAAAAGTTCCAGAAAATTTGTGCATGGCCCTTAATTGTGATTTAACCGAGATAATCCTTGGACTTTAAAAGAAGCTGTGAGTCCTTTGAGTTTGTGAAAAAATACCTAAATATTTCTTGACAGAGATGTCTTATACAGCGTGTAACAGAAAGGGTATAGTCATATGGAAGACTGTGGTACGGACCATCAAACTGAACCACTTTCTTTATGGGACCACCATCGTAATCACAACAAATATCTGCTGTACCATACAAAATTTCAATACCTACTCGACCCAAATGTATGGGGCAGCTGATTATTTTTTACGATTAGGATGGCGGTCCCATAGAGAAAGTTATTCAATTTGATGGTCCGTACCACACGCTTCCATATTACTATACCCTTTCTGTTACACGCTCTAGAAGAATCGCCCATCTTGTATTCCATTCATTTTCATGGAACTTTTAGCGCGTGACCAAAATCTGGACTAATGCCGCCATCTTTTCTTTTTCAAAATTATTTCACATTAGGCAGTGTATTAGAAATATGTACAGTTTTACCTGTATAACAAGTGACTTGTTCGACTGTACAGAGCCACAACGATGCGCGTGAGTTGTAATAACGCACTGGGGAAGTTCTTATACGGAAACAGTATGACTGACGTTGTTGTATGCGTGATATATTATTATGTGTGGAGACTAATAAAAAACTTAGTGCAGTTGTAAGTAGGTAATAGAGTTTAGTTAGGAAACTATATTTATTTTATTGTATTTAATCTGACTTTGATGGAAATTATCGTCTTTTTTGCGTCATGAACTCGTGATTCATGGTCTTCCTGCTCTTGTACCATGTTTATTAGGGTCAGCATAACACATTGAAATTAAACTTAGAACCTTTTCCTTAAAGGTGAGTATTTTGCTGTATGCACTTTGTTACTGATTGAGAGATGCTGGTTAAGGTTTAGAGGATTAAATAAGAAATATCTTTTAAAATAAACTGGTGTATTAGCATGACTTTTTACAGACAGCAAAAAATGAAAATTGACAAGAGAAAAAACAAAGACAATCCATATACTTTTTATGTATTCAACACTCTTCCCCCCTCGGGTGTGAGGGCAGGCGCACCAGACGCAGAGCAGAGCGGCGGCGCAGCGTGCCGCGCGAGGTCCGCACATCGACGACCCGCACTCGGCCATCGGCGCCAGGGTACACGGCTTCTATAACACCGCGAGGCCAGTAGCTCCTCTCAGAAGTCGGGTCGATCACTAAGACCACATCCCCAACCTTAAGTTGATCTTCGTCGCTAGTCGACCTCATGGTTCGTGGCAGTAGAGACGGTAAAACTTCTTTGAGCCAGCTCGACCAAAACATGTCAGCGAGCCTTTGAGCCACACGCCACTGTTTTCGTGAACATAAGTCTGTGTTCTCAGTTGCATCAATGGGAAGGTTGGATGAAGTTCCCAATAAAAAATGGAATGGTGTCAGGGCTAAATCGTCTGAGGAGCTGACGGACACGTGTGTCAGCGGACGGCTGTTAACTATTGCTTCAACTTCGCAAAGTAATGTCAACAGCGTTTCGTCTCGTGGTGCTCTTTCTTTCAGGATGACTTTTAGAGTTGACTTCACGCTTCGTATTAACCTCTCCCAAGCACCTCCCATGTGTGGGCTTAGAGGTGGATTAAAATGCCACCTTACTCTTTTGTTAGCAGCTTCATTCTGTAGCTTCTGAAGCTCAGCGTCGGCTCCGCGTAAATTAGTTCCATTATCGGAATATAAGTCGCTAGGCCAACCTCGTCGCGCTGCCATTCGTCGTAGAGCCATTAATAAACTATCAGTGGATAGTGAATGCACAACTTCTAGATGTATGGCCCTTATTGTCATGCATGTAAAAATTACGCCGTACCTTTTCTCACGTCTTCTTCCAACTGTAACTTCCATTGGTCCAAAAAGGTCAAGACCGCAATGAGAAAATGGTCTGCAGTGGTGCGCGACTCTACCAGCAGGTAAGTTTCCTTGTCTCGGTGCTACAGGTGTCGCTTTCCTTATACGACAGACAAGGCATTTCGATACTACATTTCGCACTGAAGGTCGTAGGTGAACGATCCAAAATCTTTGTCTTAGTTCATTTATAACTGTCTCATTATTAGCATGCGCAGCTCGAACATGATAGTGCATTATTATAAGCTTGGAGACATAATTGCGTCCGTCAAGTATGGCAGGCCTCTTGTACTCTAAAGTAACACTTTCTGCAGCGTCAATCCGGCCTTGAACACGTAAAATACCATCATGGTCCATGTAAGGTGTGAGTGACAAAATCTTACTCCTTTTTGGTAAAGGTTTTTGATCATTTAAGCAACTCAGCTCTTCAGGAAATGATTCCTTTTGCGCTTGCCTTAGTATCAATATCTCAGCCTTATCCATTTGTATAGCGTTGACTGTTACGTCTCTCCCTTTCCATTTTTCCACAGCAGCCAATAACGTGGCTGTAGCGCGAAGTAAGCGCATCCATGAGGAAAACCTTTTGGCATCAGGAATGGAAAGATGCTCTAACGGAGTAATGACGGTCAAAGTTGCTTTCTTTAGTTCAACATCGTCATCGTGTACCTTCGTGAATTTATTTTCAGGCCATTGAGCTGTCTCAAGACTCAAGAACTCAGGACCGTGAAACCATGGATGTGCGTAGGTAAGTTCATCTACATTTTCTTTGGTGGCATAGTCCGCTACATTCGCAGACGTCGGAACATATCTCCACTCATCAGGTTTGGTCAGCTCGTCTATCTCACCTAATCGATTAGCGACGAAAGGTTTATAATCTCGTGCATCGCTGATGATCCATAGCAGGACCGTAGACGAATCAGTCCAAAAATAGCGTTTGTCGGGCTTTATTGTGTGCTCCTGCTCGATAGTAGCCGCTAATCTGCAGGCCAATACTGCTCCTTGAAGCTCTAGGCGTGGCACTGATACAGGTCTTAGTGGGGCCACTCTACTCTTACTGGCTATGAGGGCTATAGTCGCACTTTCTTTGTGAACTATACGCCAGTAGGCTACAGCGGCATAGGCTTGCGGTGAAGCATCGCAGAACATGTGCAGCTCACGTGCTAAAATAACATTTTGTGTGGCTAATGACTCTTCATTTAAATACCATCGCGGTATGCGTAGTGACTTGACCTTATCAAAACACTCTAGCCATTTGCGCCACTTTGTGAACTCTTTGTCCTTGACATGTTCGTCCCATGAAATGCCGCTTCTCCATGTATCTTGTAACAGTATTCGAGACTTTATAGTTAATGGAGCAAGAAAGCCTTGAACATCGAAAACGGACATGACTACTCGTAACATTTCTCGTTTAGTCGGTCTTTGTAAACATTTGAGGATTTCTTCACTAATGCGCTTCATGGAAACATCAAAACTAAGCACATCGTCAACTGGAAACCAGTACAATCCTAGCGTTCTCTCGCCCTCGCTTGTTCCCTCGATATTGAACTTAACGGCGCTGGGGCCGAGATCACTCTCTGGTAAGCTTTCGAGTACTTTCTTACTGTTACTGGTCCAGTTCCTGATTTCAAAGCCTCCTATTTTGTGAATATACCTGACTTCATTAACAAGCTGTACTGCTGCACTCTCAGTCTCAATGCTATCCATTAGATCATCTACATAATGATTTTTCACAATGCTTCTGACAGCACGGGGCATCTCCTTTTCATACAGCATGGCGTTTTTATTTTTCACATATTGTGCCACAAAAGGAGAGCAGCATGCGCCAAAGATAAGGGAGTTCATAGCGAACTTCGTAGGTGGCCTTGTACTATTGATGTCGTCCTTCCAGAGAAAACGCAAAGCATCTTGATCCTCTTTTCTAATTTGGACCCTCAAAAACATATCTTTGATGTCGCCAGTGATCGCGACTTGATGCTCTCTGAATCTTAATAGTACACCAAACAGCGATATGAGCAAATCTGGGCCTTGAAGTAGGTAATCATTCAAAGAATAACATTGCGATTTTGCAGCGGCGTCAAATACAAGACGCAATTTCTTCTTGTTTGGATTATCAACTCCAAAATGGGGTAAATACCAAAGTCGATCAGATGTCACATCGGGTTCTGAACAGGGGTGAGCATAATTATTTTCAAACAGATGCTGTACCCTCTCTCTGTATCTAGCTTGAAAATCTTTGTTCATACGCATCTTTTTCTCTACGCCTTGAAGACGACTAAACGCTGTGGGATATGAGTCTTTCATTTTAACGGTCACATCCTTCCAGGGCAGTCCCACCTCCCAATGGTCACCTACTTGTTTAGAAGTCTTGTCAAGAATCTCTAAAGCCTTAACGTCCTCTGAACATTGTCGTGGTTTGACACTGACGCCAAGTGCATCGAGAGCATACGAACGCCTTACAAGATCATTGAGCTCATCTAGGCTGCGTCCGTTTTCGCTGTCGTGATGTGATAAAAACAGCGTACAAGCATCAGTTAGTCCATGCGGTCGGCGTCTGTTTAATATTTTGCCGTGTACAGACCAGCCAAGAACGGTTCGAGTGGCGTTAGGATCACCCTCAATTATCTCTAATGGGGCTAAGAGATGGTAATTATCTTGCCCGATAATCATTGATGGCTTCATGGAATCAGAACACAGATTTTCTTTGATACCTGACAGGTGCTCATAGCGTTCAGGTTCTGTGTATTGACTCGCAAGATTAATCCCTTTAACAGTGCGTGCGACAACTCTATAGCGATCAGTATTTTCACTTGATATCTCAAATTCTAGTAGTTCAGCTTTACAAATTAAAACACTGTTGTCCCAAGCGCCTCGCACATGTAAGCTTTCAGTGTGACCGGTTAATCCTACTTGGCTGGCCACTTTTTCATCTATCATCGTGATGGTGGAACCGTCGTCGAGAAGAGCATCAGTAACAACGTCACCATTAGGGCCATGGATCCGGACGCGAACATATTTGAGTAACACGTGAGAAGGTGTAGGAGAGTTTGACACAGCTGATATGTTCGCTACACAATCGTCAGGACTTTCAGTAATATTAGCGTTGACAGGCTTTTCTATTGCCTTAGCTGTTGGCCAATGCAAAATCTGGTGGTGCGGCAATCCGCAGTCATCAATGCTACATAATGGAGCTTCACAAGTGTTCTTGTCATGGTCGCTAACAAGACATTTTGGACATAGCCGGTTGCTGCGCACAAATGACCAACGTTCCTTCCGGAGGGCGCGCTTGAACTTAGGGCAATCAATAACTATGTGATCGGAGCGCCTGTGACAAAAACGGCACTTTGAAGCTTCTTTCGTCTGTGCTTGTACAGCGTGAAGCCGCTGAAGGTTGGAGTGAGTAACAGGACTATCAAATTTCTTTATAGACGTCTGTAGTAACGACACGCCGACATTTGAAATCTTTTGAGCTTCAACTTCCAAAAATTCCGATAACTGTTCAAGTCGAGTTATATTTGAACTTTTTTCTCGATTTTCGTGGGCATAGTCGGCCCATCGGGTAATCAAACTGCATGGTAATTTCGATAAAATGGCAGTAGTCAGCTCGGGACTCCTTAGATAATCATCTTGTTTTATAGCCTTCGTGGCAACTACGCAGTTTTTAATTTTTATAGAAAAAGAAACTATGTCATTATGATATGACAGCGACAGTGACGGAAGTTTTTTCAATTGACTTACGATTTTTGTTATGATAATTTCAGGTCGACCAAATTGTAATTCCAAAGTTTTCATGATATTTTCAGCCGACACATCACCCATTAGGAGCGCAGAAACGCATTCTCTAGCTTCGCCTGTTAGACATTTTCGTAGGCGACAAACGTTTTCTGCATTCGAAAATTGGCAAATCTTGGTCGACTCATCATAGGAATTCCTGAAGTTAACCCACTCCATCGGGTCTCCCTTGAAGAAAGGCAGCTCCTTAGGTGTCGCAATGCGACTCATTAGTTTGTCTGCGGCGGTCATCTGCTTACAGCTATGGGTACAACCAAGAGCTAGATCGTGTATCGCGTCAGCTAGCTTGAGTATTGCTTTATCTTGAGCAACTGGTGATGACGAGCGTCGGTCATGTAGGGCAGGGCTTGAAGAACACATATTTTGAGCAGCGGGGGCCGGGCAATGGTCATCTTGTGCTGCGATAGGGGTTAAGTAGCGTTCATCTTGTGCAGTAGGGTCTGAGTAGCGCGCATTTTGTGTCGCGGTCGTACGACGAGGGGTTACATTCTGTTGCACCACCCAATCTTCCGTTCTTACTGCTGCGGATACCGATGAAACACTGGAACCCGCTCGGGAACGTCGTTCTTGTTGTTCTTCCAATTCTGCTAGGCTTACACTCAGTTTTTTATTCACGAGGTCTATTTGGGCTTGCATTTTTACCTCCTGCAGCTGAGCTTGCATTTTCGCCTCCTGCATTTGCATTTTCGCTTCCTCTGCGGCGATCAGCAATCGTGATTTCTCCTCGGCCGCTTCAAATTCGAGTTGTTTTTTGCGCGCCTCTATTGAGATAACGGACATTTTGGAGCTGGTCGCTTTCGAAGACTTGCTCGGTGGAAGGTTTTGTTGATCTTTCTTTTGTGAGCCTGAAGGTGACAACATTTTGTGAGCTTTTGCTCGTGTTATCATTTTGCGAAAAAATAAAAATATTCCTCAGTCCTCTAGTCCTCAGTTTATGCTCGAAGGACCAATGTTACTGATTGAGAGATGCTGGTTAAGGTTTAGAGGATTAAATAAGAAATATCTTTTAAAATAAACTGGTGTATTAGCATGACTTTTTACAGACAGCAAAAAATGAAAATTGACAAGAGAAAAAACAAAGACAATCCATATACTTTTTATGTATTCAACACACTTACATTCTTTTTCCTTCCTGATATGAGACCTAGCTAGATTTATTAGCTAAATAGTATATACGTTTATCATTTAAAATAACCTAAAGTAACTAACTTAACAAAAAACTTAAGAAATGGCGTCAAACAACTCCTCCTGAACGCTGTCAACTGGTAATGTACCCAAGAGAAAGGTGGCATTGCCGCGTTGTATGGCAACGCCTTTGGCCAAGTTAAAAGCCAGCCCTTCCTTTCTTAGTTTTGATAGTGTAGTTTTCAATCCATTTCAATGATGTTCATCTTTACAAAGGAATTTAGGTAATATGGTTCAACTCTTTGTCTCATTTCTTTACACATCTTCTGTAAAACAGAACTAACATTTAAAGACTATAATAAATAGGCTTGGAACAAGTCCGCCACACTTCCCAAACCCCTGCAACCCTTAATATCCAGAATCAACAGTGGCGACCACCAGGAAACCGCCAAGACAATGAAGCTCTCCGAAGTCCCAGAGAAACAATTTAACTGTCTTAGATCCCGCAACTAAATTAATCAGAAAAGCATAGCGGAGGAGTAGGGAAAATATATATAAAATCATAATAGGCTTGCCCGCTTTTATTACATGGGACTTAAACATAACTGGCAGAATATGACTGTAATGGGTACACCTCTGCATAACCCTTCGGATATTACAAGCGTGATGTTATATAGTTCAGCTGATTTCATCACTTTCTTAATTACACATTTCTTCCGTATCAAGGGAATATTTTTTTCAACCACTCCAAAAAAGACCAAAACCAGTAACTCCAACTGCAACGACCTAAACCTCAAAACAAACATAATTACAATTTATTTCATAAAATAAATCAACGCACGCGCACAAACGGAAGCGGGCGTCACGCTTTCTGCGCCGGCGCAGACCGATGTAAAAACTGACTAATTATTAAACAGATACAGGACTGGACTGTATAGCACTTTCATAATGCTCTTCTTGTGTTGTGCGCTAGTTTTGTGTTATAGGGTAAGCAGAATTGTAGGTTGTTGAATATTTTCAGCTGAAAAGGTGGAAAGTGAAGCTGTGGTAAGACACAAATGTTACAGAACAGTTTAGGTTATGTTTGGTATCTAAATCATACTACAATTTGGCCTTACATACTGTATAGTGTCTTGACTTCAGTTTCTGACTTCCTATTTTATGATATAATGACAGAATTCATCATCATCATCTGCCTAGGAATTCTCCAAGTATGTGGGCGTCGACTTCCTGTCTAACCGGAAGCTTCTGCTCCACAAGCAGGTGACTAAGTGACACGATATCCCACGATAGTCTATCTAATCGAACAACAGATCAAATAGAGTAAATAACCGTTACGCGTCCGAACCGTCCGTAACCCCCGCTAGAGAAACTGCTTTCAAATAAAAAAACCGCATCCAAATCGGTTCACCTGTTTACGAGCAACGGTACAACAGGCACACATGGCGGTCAAACTAAAAATACCCGTCTCTTTGCGTCGCGAGTTAAAAATGTCTAACATGAGTGCTTTTTCAAAACTAATAACTCGCGAAAATTCCAAACCAACAATCATTTACACATCAGACGACCATCAAACACGATATTTAAACCAACCGCTATAAGCTCCGTAAGCCGCTCAAAGCTCCTATAAGCCCTGCTAAGTCCCTGTAAGCCTATTAGCTTGCGCCCTATGCTGGCCTGGTATCTTGATTGCCAATATGTTCGGTATTGTATGAACGACAAATTGGTTATAGATGGTAGAGAGTAGAGATATTGATTTCAATTTAGTTTGAGTTGATGTTATTGGATGATACAGGGATGGTATCTGATTGAAAATATGGATGACTGCATGAAAGATGGCATGGCCAGAAACAGGTCACCTTTCTAGCCATGACTGTATAACGTGACGTCGACAAACGGAAGCGCGATTAACGCTTGTGCGACATATCTGTACCGCGACTCATTGAAGTTCAAAGGCCTCTCTGAGCGTCCCTCTTTAGCATAAACATAATCAGCCTATAATGTTCCCACTGCTGGGACACACGGCCTCCTCTCTATGAGAGGGAATGGGCTATAGTCCACCACACGGGCCCAGTGCGGGTTGGTAGATGTCACATGTCTTCGAATTTTTGGTTCTAGGACATGCCGGTTTCCTCAAGGTGTTTATCTTCACCGTTTTGAGAGCAGTGGTGATGAAATAAATTACACAAAGTAATGCGCCGCCTGGATTCGAGCCCACGACTTACTGTTCGTAAGTCGGGGTCACCACCACTGGGCCACCGCTGCTCTCGTACCATCTTTAACTCAGTCCAACCCTCTTTTCCATTGTCTTTCCCTACAGCTATAGCCATCCAGATTGACACTCATTACATTCAGGGTAATAATTCTAACAGGAATCGTTGAGGTCAGACAGGCAGGCTCCATGTAAATACTGATGTTCTTGTCCAGCTGCAGCCGGTTTGGATTGGACATTGACCTCAACATAGTGGTGATGAGAAGTCTAAATATTGAAGATGCCGTTTCTTCTTTATAAAACATTTTTGTTATTTCAATTTTCATTCTGTAAGACAATGCATTTAGTAACTCTAATTTACACTAAAACTAACTCCTCCTCTTTTTTATTTCTCATTTAAAGATCCAAAAATCAGCAACAATAAAAAAGCCAGCCAAGTGCACAATCTCCTGAGTACAGTTTTACATTTTGCCAAATTTACCTAGAACCCTGCCGACCCCTGCCCAGGGGTAGCGTTACGATAATGTTACCGATCCCCCATGGATCACAAACACCCTTGTTTTTGGCAATACGAGGGTAGTTGCGTGGTGAAGTGTTACGGTTTGAAATCGAAAACAATTTTTCTGATAGGAATTACAGTAGAACTAGTGGAACTTTTTGTTCCCACTAGTTCTACTATTTTGTGCCACCTTGAATCGTAGGGCTAGTGGGAAAAAAAAGTCCCATTAGCTCTACCGTAGAACTGTGTAGTAGAAATAGTGGGAATGATCCATTCAGTTAGGTATGAAAACATTTTTTTTTACATTTTTATAGCTATTTTTATTGTAAAATTCAGAAAAAAAAACAACAAAAAAAAACACTCGTTTAAAAACACGTTGAAACGTAGAACGTTAATTCTACTTATTACGTGATCCTCGGTCCAGTCATATCATTTTAAAACTATTTTAAGAACTGTAAGTTTTTTTTTACATTATGATCAAAGACTAAACAATAAATGGCTTCTAAAATCACAATCCCTCCTCAGCTTTGCCTTGGTCGCGCAAAAATCAGAGCAGTTTTGCGTTATCCAAAAATAACACTCACTTTAAACACTTCTCTCCCCAACTGTACTCAAAAGTACCACTCACTTAGGGTGTGATCGCACTGGTAATTGACTTATCACGACGATTGTAATGCTCCACAATGCTGTGTGTGCGCACCCTCACAATAAATTGGTTAAGTGCGGTAGTCGGCGATAATCTTGTTTTTTTTTTTAAGTAATTTTGTTGTTTAGATCCGCGGAAGACAGGGAAATAAAGAAGAAGAATAGAAATTGGAATTTAAATGTTTATTGCTTAAAGATAGCAATAGCGAAGAGGTAAGCCGGAGTACTTATCGTGAATGTGATTTTATTATTTGTCTTTAAAATACTGACTGTGCCATTCTTCAAAGGGAAGCCGGTAGGAATCGAGTTGTAAGGAATCTTCGCCACTGATAGCTAGTTTTCATAAATACAGCAAAACCTGACTATTGCTTCACAGATGTTTTACATTTGTGTTTTTCCTGAAGCATTATTATCGTTTAGCGGTTACTCATATTTTCACTAATAAGCCTGTTTTAAGTAACAATAAGCGAAGACGATATCTCAATGACCTAAAATAATTTATTACACGTTGGATTTTAACTATCAAATTGAAAATCAATTATGGAAATCTAATAATGTGTTTTTCTTTTGGAATTACATGAGGAGCGTCGGAACAAAAACCAATAAATAACATTGTTGTTTTTTGTGGAAAAGTGTAAAAATATGGCCAAGTTTATGGTTTTCTAATTTAAAGTTAAATAAAATCTATCAATTTATTGGTATTAGCATCACTGTTTGGAATCTTAAATACTGCATTCGTGACTGTGGTACCTGTTGAGTTATAAAAAAAAAGAAAATGGATATATCTGTATTTGATAAAACATAGTAGGATATATCGGTATTTACAATGAAAAATGTTAGGGATTTATCGGTATCTGTTCCGATTGCCATCGTTGTTTAGTAAGATTGATGTATTTATTGGTTTATGTTCAGATCCGTGTATTTTGCGGACGAATTTAGAGCGGATTTATCAGTTTTTGACCGGGTTACATTAACCATAGAGCAAGATATGTACAAGAACAAACAAAATGGCATCATAAAATAAAAATGTCGAAATGTGATTTATCGGTTTTTGTTCCAACGCTCCTCACATGTAGGTGTCACTTATGATCAGTGAAATCAGGTATATAGGTAAAGTAAGTATACCTTAATAAACGTTTAAACAATCCAGCTTCTAGACTTTTAACCAAAACACCCATCAAAATTCCCCCATGAAGACCAATCCATACTAAAAGACCAAAAAATCACACCATATTGCTGCTGATACCCAAAACAATAATAACCAAGTATCCCTTCATCATTGTACCATCACGCCCCCTATCCTAAGGGACTTGGCATTAGCAGAAGATAATTAAATTCGTCGAACAAAGTAACAGGACGGTATTATGACAATTGGATTTAAGTTGGACCCTGTGAAGGGTGGCGCTGGCCTTTTGTCGACGATTTTTGATTTAGTTTTTTAGTGATATGGTGTATGGAGTTATGGGAGCTAGTTTTGATTTGATTAATGATATGTGATTAGGGACATGCTAAAAAATACGACTATTCCCAGCAATTATTGACATGATAACCTCATGCTTTGAGGTAGGTATCTGTATGTAAACTTTAAGTTATAGTTTACGTACAGATATATCTTGCTACATTATATTATGATTAAAACAGTAGAACCCCCTTCAGCAAGACAATATACTAACATAATGTTATTAGCACACACATTAGCATGATTCGGCGCAACCGACAAAGCAAACGGTGGAACGTCGAAAATACAATAATTATGTAGTTTTGGGAAAAGTTTCGCAACTCAGCTCGAGTTGTACAGCGATGTTAGATGCCGAACAGAGTTTACCGATCGGCACAAATCCAATGACAGCGGAATATGTGTAGTACCCCGTATGCAACAATGTGACTCTGAACTTCATTAGTAAAATCGAGTTATTAGGAAAACTTTTCAACCAGGTGATCTTTTATCATTAATTCTCTCATTTCTACCAAACTCATAAATTCTCTGATTTACACTAAATAATTCATTATCACTCAAGTCTCTATCTCTAATCCCACCTCTCATCCCCAGGTACTACGAGACCGGCAGCTTCAAGGCCGGCGTGATCGGTGGCTCCAAGCCGAAGGTAGCCACTCCGCCAGTAGTCGACGCCATTGCCGCGTACAAGAGAGAGAACCCGACCATGTTCGCGTGGGAGATCCGGGATAGACTGCTGAGCGAAGGGATCTGCAGCCAAGATAACGTGCCTTCTGTGTCCAGTATTAATAGGTAAGGGAATTTGATGTTTCAATTGGAATTTTTCGTATCTACTGACTTCTTCAAGACGATACGGATTTAAGGTGGACGCGAGCCGGACGTGTCCCGCCGGTGTCGACTTCCACCTTAAATTCGCATCGTAAGGACTTTGCGACCGAATTCGGTTGTTTTGCGATCTCTATCAATGTCGAGACTGAAGGGTGGGCCTGACCTATTTGAAGAAAATAATCTACAGATTCACACGAAGCGATTTGCTGCATCTTTTATTATGCGCACAGCCAAGGAATGGAATTCCCTGCCTGCGTCGGTTTTTCCAAGTTCATATGACCCCGATCTGTATAAGTCGCGAGTTAATAGGTTTCTTTTGGGTCAACTCGTTCCATCGTCGACCTCATCTCTGTCCTCAGGACAAGATTGAGGTCAAGAATAGACACATTTAATTAAAAGAAAACAACTCCAAAAAGTTTGTGTGTGTGTGTCCTTCTAGATCGTCCTTTCCCGGTGAAGAACAGAATAAAGCATATTATATAATGCATAGTATTGAAAGAAAGTTGCAAACTCATACCCAAACATACTGAACCACAAAACAATAGTTTTTATAGATTCTACTTACTCCGAACATAGTAAGAATAACAATGATGTTAAAATGTTACTACCAAGAAAAGATCCCCTTCGCGAAAGTTTTCCGAAAAACTTTCCGCTTGTATTGTAGTTTGAACTTTATGTGGTGTGAGTTATGGCTGAGTTTGGTTTGTAAGATGAAATGAAGGAGAAAAGAGTTCGTGTGGCCATGAAAATTGTAGTTTTTTTTTTTGTGTCTTGATATATAATGTTCTAGAAGATATCGTGTCAAGATTTATGTTTACTGAAAATTAAGATAATTATTAATTTAACTTTAACATAAATCAATTTTATTCCTAAAAAAAAATGCAGTATTCACTAAAATATGGAGCAAAAAGTTGCGCCCAACGTGGGGCTCGAACCCACGACCCTGAGATTAAGAGTCTCATGCTCTACCGACTGAGCTAGCCGGGCTGTGCAATATGTCTGCAAAATTATCACGATAATCCCTCTAGAATTTTTAAATAAAACTCCAATGATAACAAAATAAATGTTCGAACAAGATAAAAGTTATTTCTGGATTATTTCAAGGTCCCAGCATCAGATAGTATATAATCTATGTGCCAAAAAAGTAATGAAATTCCTTTAACCAAATGATCGTTAAAATGGCATTCCATCCATAAATATAGACGGAAATCTAAACTGTAGCATAAGTATGATCACTTGACTTATATTTTACTAGCTGTTACCCGTGACTTCGTCCACGTGGAATTTATTACTCGACTTTTTCTTCCTTATAACATCAGTAATCTGCCAGTAAAAGTCCTGTCAAAATCAGTCCAGCCGTTTCGGAGATTAGCCGGAACAAACACACAGACAGACAAACAGACAAAAACTGATGATTTTTAGATATAGCTGTTATTTTGAAATAACAAAAAGATCCTTAAATTTTATTGACTTGTATGAGAAGTACAGACTGAGGTAAAATTGTTTGTTTGATTGTAAGAGATTATCTTTGGAAGTACTGATCCGATTCTCCATCTTTAATTTGTAAATGCTACTCTAATTCCATTAGCCTATAATATTATGGGTATAGATAATATTATGTTTAATTTAAAGTGACATCTGTTTTTAATTATTGACATTCCAATTCCTCATGTTTTTTTTTTAAATTTAAATTCTAAATTATGTACTAATTTGCACGCCTGTGAGGGTAGGATATGGTCCTGAGCTTTATTCTTGTGTTCTATCTTTATGTACCCATATTTAAGCAAAATAAATGTTTTGATTTGATGGTATATTAGGCTTCCACATGGACGTAAAAAAAGAACCAGCTTTGGCACAGAGCTGACAAAAATAAAATTAAAGTACAAAAAAGGAAATCTTGAAAAACAACTTTCTCGCACTTTTCATGGCCCATCAAGGGGTTGCGTGATCAGAACCGGAAACGGCTCGGATGGGGGCGCAAAGATGGCGTACCGGAAGTAGAGACACGTGCTCTCGCGCTCCGGACGTCCTTGCTGCCATTGAATTATTATTCGCGTAAAATGTAGAGATGCTCCATGGGCAGAGTCTGCTTTATGCGTAGAGTCGTCCCATATAGATGATGGTCGCTCTATATTTTTGGTATAGATTTTCCTTGGCTATGATTGGTTATGGATGCTGTATCCGGTACAAGAGTTTTCGTTTAATATTGTGAGTTGAATGTTGATATATTAATGGTTATCTTTATCAATAGGTATCAATAGTAATAAATTAAATCTATTAACTGATCTGATTTCTATGGTATAGATTCTTTGCTATAGCCTGTAGGTCTATTTTGTGCCCCCTAGTTTCTTCACCGCAATATACAGGTTGTAACAAGATCCTTAACAAAGCCGTCAACCAAGCATTATATACATCAAACTAAGTAACTTTACGCAAAAATTATTCCTGGGAAACGACTTCTTTTTTGGGGTAAAAAATCATGTTTTTCGGTAGGACTCAATGTAACGGACTCTAAAACATTGTGCTGATGGATGGATTGAATATTACGGGGGTCGTGCGTGGAGATGTAAAGTACAAATCTTCAATAAAAACATGTGAAAAAAAAGACTTGTGAAAAAGTTTGAACTTTGACCCCCAATATCTCCGTAACTAGAAGGTTCCCAGGTACGGTCTAGAACAAAAAAGTTATCGCAATGACAGGGAGAACAAGTGCTTTTCGGATTCTTTAAGGGTCTTCTTACACCCTTTATTGGTACTTCAAGACTCTGAGTGGTGGCTTTCTGTATTACTAACTTAATCGCGTAAACCATGCTATCAAGCCAGCATATCGCTGCGTGACATCCACAGTCTTCGGTAACTCAGTGCTTAATTTTTAGGGGTTCAGTATCTCAAAAGGAAAAAGGAACCACTGTAGGTTCACTTTGTTGTCTGACTGTTTTTCTGTCTATCAAGATCCTTTTTCTCAGGAATGTGTAAACGCGTCAAGTGATTTATATCAAATACTTGGATCAATGATCTCTTTCAGCTGTGAAAAAATCAAACTTGTAAGTCAACGCGATCAAAAGATATCACCGTTTATGTCCCACATTTTGCGATTTCACAAGGGAATCACGTATGGGGTACTTCTCATGACCTAGAATCGTGAAATTTGGCAAAAAGCAAAGTCTTACAGCACATGTAATGAAAAAATCTGAAAACCGTAAACATCTACTTTAGTAACCAAATAACAAGTGTGTACGGAATCCTCGGTGCGCGAGTCTCACTCGCACTTGGCTGGTTTTTATTTTTACTATCTACTGAAAAGAAAGAAAGAAAAAGTATTTTTTAGACTCACACAGGACAATACAAAAAATGGTTGACATAACATTAAAACAAAATTCTACAAAAACTAAACATTAGTAAAAGAATAAACAAGTGAAATAGGACCTGTGCGAGGCCAAAAGGCCCCTATCTCAGCATGGTGCTGATACTTAAAAAAAAAGTCACAGCGCTGGTGTTATAGGGCCTAAAGTGATACCATGGTCAGATACGAATATAAACTTAAATAAAAAAAAAAGTGTACAACGAACGAGTGTACAACCTACTTACTCACAATAACAGAAAATTTAATAATATCAATATCAACATTGACATTAAAACGCCATCCATTTAACTAACCATAAAATTGCCACACATAACAAACAGTTTCCCCATTCAACAGATAAACAAATAAAGATAACCACCCTAAATTAATAAACGGTAGCATTACAGATCAAATAAAAAGATTAAACACGTTGACAAGCTAATAACCTGGAATTGATAAAACTCCCCATAATCTAGGGAGAATTATCTTATCTGGCAACACGCAATTAGCCGCGGATTTAAGCTGGCAACACTTGAGCTCGAGTGTTTTCCGGATATATCTTTTAATATTCATTTCTGTGATAAAATTAGAATGACTGGAAAAATATGGGAAATGTGTTATGAAATTATTATAGTTTTGTACTTGCGAGATTAAAATAATCAATATGGATCTGTTAAAGAACCTATCTTGTTTTGTGGCTCCAGTTTTTTGTGACTGAATGAATTGAAATGGAAATTTTGAAAATTGAAATTTTGTACTATTTAGGAAGCCTTCAGCATTTCATTCCATCTGATTAGTATTTCCCAAAAATTTTGAAGTCAGATTCCATTTTCAACGGATACAGCTTGCACCAGTTTGTCTAAGTAGCCATTTTTAAATCGCACAGCTTTATTTGAACAATAAAACGCTACTGAAAGAACTAGGCAATGGGAAGTATTATGTATCATGTACTGCTTTGTTGAGCAAAAATAAACAGAGTCATTCCTTTTTTTTTGGCAAAGGAAGAAAAATGCTGTGAGGAAAGTATTTAATTTAATTATCATTCATATAAATTTTCCTCGTAAACTCTAATGCCCATGCATTTCAGCTATGTATCATTTCAATACAATTATTTTGAAAATGACACTAAACATTCCAGCCTCATTTTGTCTCTGATCTCCATTATAACCCCTTACTCGCTGGTCTATCAAACAGTACTCTAAGTGCAGGACCCAGTGGGGTGCAATGGGTGCATTATTGAACAATAAGCCACGGTTATTGGTATCAATATACTGAATAGGGGTGAATGAAATCGTATTACTTTGAATTTGTATGGATTTTTTTGCAGTTGAAGAATTTATTAGGGTAATGTGTTTTTTATACGACCATGTTAAATCAGATGATCTGGATGAAATGTAGTGTAAAAATACACAATTCTCGTCTTAAAGTATTTCTGGGATAGTCTTTAAAGATTGAGGAGTAAAATAGATGTCCTTTTGTCGTAAAAACCAATAAAATAAACTGAATATCTGAAATGTAAGTTATTGTAGCTTGATTGAGTATTAATATATGCATAAAAAATGTTTAACTTTGGTATTAAAAACATTATTGCAGATTTTTTTCAACCAACTTTTCCTTTAGTAGTTCTAAACAACCGCATCGCAAAGAAATCAAATGAAAAACCCAGAATTCCATTATCATAACATTCATTACACATCAGATGTAATCAAAAGTGAAAAATACCAAAACACAGTAGTCAATTTTAAAGCCATCCCTTTGCAATACGAGGGTGATTCCCACCCCGACACACACCGGCACGCGGCCGGCACGAGGCTGGCACGGTGACTGCACGGATACAGCACGTGATCTTAATGTAGCAGTGACGGAACTCGGAATAGACCGCATGCGAGTCAATGGTGACCATTTGAGTGGAAGTGAGGAGTTTCGGGAAAAGTGTTTATGGTTTAATTTAGTGTGATGGGGGTGGGTGATGATTTTTGAATCAGTTTTAATTTTGAGAGGTCAGTTATAATTTTGTTGTTAGTTAACGAGTATTCGATTTATTGTATTTACGTTGAATTATGAAATTATAAGGAGCTAATAAATAAGGTTAAGCCGTACTTGCCATGTGGATGGGTGACAACCCATTACACATATCGAGATTCCTCCGCGTCTCTGAAAGCAAGTTAAGCCGTTGGTCCCGGCTGTCATTCCATCTTCGACAGTCGTTACAGCTAGTCAGTGGCCCGAAATCTGAAAACCAGTCTTACCAAAGGATATTATATTACCCAGTACTAACTGGGTTATGGAGGTCAGATAACCAGTCGCTCCATGTTAATGGTATTCAGCTTCATCCGGTTAGAATGGAAGCCGCCCCAACATAGGTGGGAAATGGCTAGGCAGATAATGACGTTGAATTATGGAATTAATACTGTAAAGCCTGTAAAATATTGGTAGATCTGTGAGAGATTGGCTGGAGAAGACCACACAGAGAGAAACCTGGAAGGTTATGGTGGAGACCTTACCCCAGACGTAGGACAATATAAGAAAAACAACAAAAACTCACAGACGTTCATACAAATACCAACATTACTACGTCAAGGTCCATATAAGCTTGAACTTATAATCCGTATTTGTATGAACCAGTATCTGATGTATTATAACGATAATCTATACTAATATTCTAAAGAGGTAAAGTTTGTGAGTTTGTGAGGTTGTATGGGGTAATCTCTGGATCTACTGAACCGATTTTTTTTTTTCACTTTTATGAAGCTACATTATCCCCAAGTGCCATAGCCTATATTTACAATGTGCCCGTGAGATAATTTCCAACCAAAACGCGAGCGAAGCCACGGGCAACAGCTAGTATTTGTATAAGCCGGAAACTTATCTTAGAAGAGTCTAGATTGGTACTTCCAACGGTCGTAAACTGAAAATTTTTGACCAATATTTAGAACAAGCATACAAAAAGCTTGCAGTTTCAGTACATTCAAGATAGACGGGTCAGTGACCTCACTGACCCGTCTATCACAGATTGTATAGATTGTGTATATAAAGGTCAATGAATTGAGCCTCGTCTCGTCAAACATTTACGACCATACTTGATTTAATATTGAAATACAGTAGGTCCCTAACCTATTATTACTGTACAAATGATAAGGCAAGAATAAGCCTCATTGGTAGTGTTCGTAAGCGCGATTGCTGGGCATGAGGTCCTGGACTCGATTCCATGGTCTGGCAAAGTGTTATTGGGGTTTCCATCAGGAATTTCTCAGCAGCAGCCACGGAGTCTGGATATATCTGGACAATAGGCTCGCCCCCTATTACATGGGACTTCAAACTTAACTGGCTAAATTTGGGTGTACACCTCTGCCTAACCCTTCGGAGATTACAAGCGTGATGTTTTGTTAAGAAGTATACTTCCCTTTATATACATTTTATTAAACCACACACGCAAATACAATGCGTTCAATCAATGAAAAAAAGAAAACTATAAAAAAACCCTGGCAACCACCAAATTTTAAAACTCAGCGAAAAACCATAAAGCCACCGACCTTTAAAATAAAAACATAAAATTAAATTTAAAAAAAAAAACACAAAAAAGCTTACTAGGCAACACTAAGACATTTTAATCGAGGGACGGGCGGGTAATTGAAGCCATAACTCTGGCAACCCCACTTTGACATTTAGATTTTTTTTGCCGCGCAAACGTACTCCACGTTGGAAATAATTTGAGAGGGTGTCAACGCGTGAATGAAAGCTTGTTCTATTTAGATTATTATACGTGTGAAATTAGATAAGAGTTGTTTATGAATAATAACGGAATTGATGTATTTATAATGGTTGGCCAGATCCTTATTTAGGCAGTGTAGTACTTTGGAATTGAGGAAAATGTCGTGAGGAAAGTTTTGAGTAAGAATGTGGATGGGTCTAAGAGTAGAGGAAGACCAAAGAAACGATGGACGGTCTGTGTGAAGGATGATATGGCAAGAAAGGACGTGACCGCTGAGTTGACGAGTAATAGAGAAGTATGAAAGAAGAAGACATGTTGCGGCGACCCCAAATGAAAATTGGGATAAGGAAAAGAGAATGATTAGTACTTTGGAACATTAGAAATTATACTTTTGTTATAGGATTGTGTTGAATGTTGACCTTCTTTGTGCAGTCACTGTTTGATTTGTGTTTTTGATTCTATACTACTGTCATAGTTTTTTGATTAAAAAAATACTTTTGTATTCGTCAATAGGACCGCTTGACGGCTGTGCTCATGTATTTTCTTTTTACTTTATTTTTCAATATAATATCTGATGTACGAGTTCTTCAAGTCTTTGATTGCATCCACGGAAAACCCTCTACAAGAAGATACCAGATTGCCCACACCCAAATAATACGAGCTAGTAAGCATTGTGGAAGCATTATTTTACTGACTAGAAAGAATTATATTTGATCTCTCATGAGGAATGTACACAAGAGATTACCTAAAGTAAAAGTAATTATTAGCAAACACGCCCTCTTATTTAGCATTATAAGTACTTAGCAGCTTAATGTGGGTAATATTAAATTCACATTTTATGTAACCCACCAGTGGGAATGGTTAACGATCTCCTTGCTATTCCAAAACAGATATATTACCACACAAAAACCTTGAAAAACGGAAACCCATCCACTTAATTCTCTAAATCAACATTATCTAAAGCAAATTACGGGAAAGCGCAGAAATAAATCAAAAATATTCGCCAACGAGTCACTCGTATGAAAAGAGGGGTAATAAAATATTAAAGGGTAAAACATGGCCGGTACTGGTAACCCTTCCTAACGGAAACGGATATCATAACCTTGCTTTTTGCGGTCACAATTGTTGCCATTTTGCATTTTTCGCGAATATATTCGTAGGTTTCTGCAAAAAAATGTTGGCTGTAGCTACTTTGTTCCTTCCTGGTTTAGTGGTTTATGTGGGTTTTTAGAAAATTATTTAATTTAACTGTATGTTACTTAGCCTTACAAAGGTCCTGATGGCTATCATATAGATTAATGTCTATGCGACCTTCTGGGGATGGGGTCTGCAATAAATATACAGGAAGACCGGAAAGAAAATTAAAACAAAAAAAAATCTCTTTTGTGCTGATTAATGACAGAAAAGCCAGTATTAGCTGTATAAATGTCCATACATATTGAGGACATAATGAACGTCTCAAACTCTGCTTCGGTAATGGCCAATACTATCATCATCTGCCTAGCCTTTTCCCAACTATGTTAGGGTCGGCTTCCAGTCTCACCGGATGCAGCTGAATACCAGTATTTTACATGGAGCGACTGCCTATCTGACCTACACAACCCAGTTAGGACTGGCCGCAACATCGACACGAAAAAAAACGAAAGCTACGTAAACATTTAAAAGAATCATACATCTGCACTATTACTCTAATAATAGCAAAATAAATCACCTTCCAGAAACGCCAAAACATTACAAACTCGGCATCAATCACCAAAATCCCCTTCAAAACTGATGACTCTATTACAAGAAGCTAATAACACCTTTTTGATAACTTTTACTAAACAATTTTTGCATATGTCAACCCCGAGGAGGCAGGCAATAATTCACGGGAGCGCGCCATCCATCATGACGGAATGAACTGTCAGGCGCGGCAAAATGGCGGCTAGATAAAATGGAAGTCATTCTTGTAGGCTAATTTTAGCGGGTTTTCACTGGGAGATGTAAATAGATATTAAATAAACACGATGCGTTGCAGCAAACAATTAGTTCTTATGTTTAATAGGTAGAAATGTACCATGCCTCTTTTTTTAGATTATACTGAAAAAAAAAAAACATTTTTTTCGTGGTGATATCCTAAGCATTACAAAACATGTTACTTGTGGCAAACTGTAAAGCAGTTTGTTGACAGATGAACCTCCCACGTACAATATTACCATTAGATATATTTCTATGTAACTTCTCGTAGAAGGTACTTTATAAAGAACTAACGAAAAAAACGAACGGCGTCGTCGTCGTGTCTAGAAAGAACGTCTGGTGCATCCGTACGTCCTAATCAATTTTCCTCTTTAGACTCTTAGCTTAGCTATAACTAATTATTTAAGTATGATTATGCAATTCTCGTCAAGCTCTCGATTAGCCTGTTGCCAGAATATTAATCTCTTGTTTTGAACACATGCCTTAATTTTGAATCTGCACTTTATCAAAAATAACTTTCTTTTGCTCTGATAACCTGTTTTATGTACACCACCAAGGTTTCAAAAACCTTGCCATAACCTCGCTACCTAAAACAGCAAAGCTTTCTCAAAAAAAAACATTCTCAAAAGTCGCAATTCCAACGATCACATTTTTTCGACCCAACTAATATTTTTCATAGCCTAGCCACTCCCTATCCAAAACTTATAAGATCATCTTCCATAATTAGACCAAATGACATGAATAATCCATTAAAATACCCCTAAAAAAATTCTCAGTACGACTAAAAAGTCGCTACGACATTTTCCCGCGGCATGCCACAAGCCGCATTGAATTATGCGCCACGCGACTCAACATCCTTTTGCAATATAGAGAGCAGTCGCCGCGATTTGTCGCGCTTCCGATGCGCATTGTCGCAAAAAAGCCATCGTTGACAAATTGTTAGGTTGAAATTGTTATTGTGCATTATGCATAGAAATGTTTTTAATTGGGTTTATTGTAAGAAAATCTTCAGTGATTACCCATTTTCTGAGCTCCCGATATTTCGTGTTTATTTACCATCCACCTGCATTCTCCGGTCATCCTGCGATCATGGCGCTTGCAACAACGCGAAATATCTTGAGCTCATTGCAGAAAAATCGATAATCACGGAAGATATTCCTTAAGTGACAGCATAAGTTTAGTAAACCAGAAAACAAGCCATTAAAACAGTGTTAGAAACAATTGAGTATACAATATAGTATAGTTCTTGTATATTATTATAGGGTCTATCTATTCATACACGAAATCTCTTAAGGTGTCATTGTACTCATCATTATGAACAACTTTTACTATGGGACCAACCCCGAAATCACGAGAAAAAAACAGCTGTTCAGTACATTTTGACGAGTTAATGCAATCATATTTATTAAAAAAGCAGGAGTAATTCCAGTTTGAGGAAGAGACAGAGCTAAACTGGTCGGCTAGCGCCATCCCTTTCTCACACTGAAAAAAATCCTACTTTAAGACGTCATGGTAAGTCACCGTGTTATATCTGGGACAACCCTGTTTTCTAGTGAAAATGGTTAAAGTCACCCATCAATATGTAGCATTGTATAATACTTATCTGCATGTTTGCCCACAGGATCGTTCGAAACAAAGCAGCCGAGAAAGCGAAACAGGCGCACAACCAGCAGCAACAGCAACAAGAACAGGAGATCAGCTCAGCGCAGGGAAGCGTTGTTTCTGTAAGTGTACACACAGTAATGTCCCTCAACAACAATTACTACCCATATGAACCGACATTTTGACCCAAAAGCTAAGTCTTCCACGACATTTAGAAGGATATATGGAGCCGCTCTTGAAAAGCCTAAGTACTTAAAAGGATTACTGAGGTTACAATGCAGACAAACATTTAGCTAGGCAGTTATCAAGACGAAAATATTGTCTAGTTACACGATATGTTATCCAACACACGAGAGCGCATTCATCGTTTTTAGGGTTCCGTAGCCGAATGGCAAAAAACGCAACCCTTATGGATTCGCCATGTCTGTCTGTCTGTCCGTGTCCGTATGTCACAGCCACTTTATTCCAAAACTATTAGGACTACACAGTTTAAACTTAGTGGGTAGATGTATTCTGTGAACCGCTTTACGATTTTTAAACAAAAATAAAAGATTAAGGGGGGCTCCCCATACTTGGAACTGAAACTAAAAAAATTGTTTTTCATTAAACCTAGACTTGTGGAGTCAGGAGTCAGGAGATAGGTCTTTAAAATGACATTGAGGTTACTAAAACCTATTTTTCTCAAAGTCAATCGCTTGAAAGGTAGACACTTCCAAAGTGGTAAAATGTGTGTGGCCCCTCTAATTTCTAAAGTAAGAGGATAAAAATTAAAAAAAAAATGTAGGATTGTAGAACGTAAATAAAACTTTCAACCAAAATTGGTTTCGATTAAGATTTTTTCACAGCTTGTTCAATACATCTATTCAATGCCCTTTCTGTTTGCTCGTTACTGCAATTCACCAATCTATACATAATATTATAAAATTGTAACAGGCCGATGTCTGTACAATGAAGATATTGAAAAAAATATATATGTGGGGTCTTTATTATAGCAACAGAATGTTATTTTTGTCTGTCTGTATGATTGTACGCGCATCACGCAAAAACTACTTCATGGATTTGAACGCATTTTAGATGCTTAACTTAAAATATATTCTTCATTAGATATAGTTTTATGTATGCCAACAACGTATTCTTCGTACTTCGGCCACACAGTGCGTAGAGGCGACGACACTTTGGAAAAACTTATTGTTGTTGGGAATACCGAAGGCAAAAGATCGCGCGGTCGTTCATCAACAAGATGGACCGACCAAATTAAAGACTCTGCATCCAAATTCTACACGGCTGTAACTGGTGGAGGGAGATCATCCGCTCCAGATGCAACTCTAATGCTGACCACGATCCTCAGACATGAGCCACCGAGAGAGAGAGAGATATATGTATAGTTTTGGACCCGATAATGGCGCGAGAGGAGGTAAAAAAAAAAAAAAACCGTTTTGGAGTTTTGGATAAGATAGTCATCAAAACATGAAAAACTATTATACCTTAGACTATAGGCCTGATAACACAATAACCTTTTTACATGTCTAAGGATATTTTTAACTACAAAAACACCTCTTTCGTCCAGGTGATAACCCACGCAGGCAACGCGCCGGGCACGACAGCAGTCCTCTCCCCCACGACAGACCAGCACGTGACGAACACCGGAAGCTATAGCATCAACGGTATCCTCGGGATCGAGCAGGTGGAAGGCCTGCATAATGGGAACGCGACAGGGCTGAAGAGGAAGAGGCATGAAGACCAGGGTGAGTTGGGTAGATGTTTCTTCTTCGTTTTTGGTGGCGCTCTAAGAACTCTTCTATTCCGTATCACTGGCACGACAGTATTTATTTATCTGTTGGCCCAGACCGTGGCCGTAGATCTGACAGTGACAGCGAAGAGGGCACTTTGGGTACGTCGGTTGGAGCTCAGAGGGCAGGATAGGACAGGGAACCCATAACCAGCCGCCTTCCATGTTATATAGCTTCTCCTTTGCGAGGTGGAACAACTCAGCAGCTCTCGTGACTCTGGGACATTCGCGAATGCTTCTCGGTATTGAGTGACAAGTAAGCAGGTAGTCCCATCTAAGTCAAAACTTCTCAACTTTGTTTGGGGCATAAAAAAGTAGTCCTCTTGGAATGGTCCGAGTCATCTAGTAGCATTTAAGCGTGGTCAGAGCTTCACTGCTAAAATGCTAAATACTTCGACAAAGTATTTGGCAATGCCTCGTTGGCCGGTGATGGTCGGGCGAAATCTCTTGGGTTTTTCTATTAGGAATTTCTCAGTAGCAGCTACTGAGTCTAGATCTGTGCCTGGTTGATGTTAGTAAGCTCGTCCCCTATTACATAGCACTTAACACATAGCTTAGCTGGCAAAATGTAGATGTACTAGTAGGCACAGTCACCAAAGGAGATAAGTAACCAGGGTCGTCGGATATAGTTGAAGTTTAATAAGGTTTCTTACTAAACTTCTTTATCTCCTTTGGTGACCGTACATCTCTGCCTAACCTTTCGGAAATTACAGGCGTGGTGTTATGTTATGTGATGTGGTATTTAAACTTTTCATAAATTAAAAACACTGAGGTAAAACTACGAGAGAAGGCTCTGCAGACAATTTTAAGCCTTCTTACATCATTAAATGACTCACCTAAATTAAAAACTCTTTCCTCTAGTATAATTTAATAAAAGTTATAATAATAAGGTCACAATTTGTGCAGCAAACTTAATAGCTCAGTAAATCTTAGCGGTCGCGGTTCATGCCCACCACTACGGCTGAAAGGATGCTAGTGATGCGCTGAATTGAAAAAAAAATATCGATACTTGTTCTTACAGATAAGTTGAGTCAACAAACTAAACTTATCAGATGGCGCTGTGAAATTATTTAGGATATCTTTTAATTTTAAATATTTTTTTATTTTGTTAATTAATTGTAAAAGTGAATATAATTCAATGCCATTTTTTACGCTTTACTGCTTATAAAAATAAGCAATCGTTAAAGCAATTTTATAAGATTTGATCGTTATTTGTTTTGTATGGATGACTGACAAACCGTTAAATTAATTATTTATGATTATAATTTAAAAATTCTAATCAAAAGGAAATAATTTGTTTGAATAGTTTTTTTAAATAATTAATCATGAATTTGAATGATGATTATCGTGAGTCTAATTAATTTCTTATCTTCATCTGTACCCACTTGTTCATCTATAAATTGTTGTAATTAAATATCAATACTTTTATTACTTCTATGAAGATTCCCTCAGAAGACGTGAAAGGACGTTTTCGTGTCGACCACTATCGACAAAAACTATCGATAACTCCACCTCCCTACAAACTTTAGGGGGCATAAAACGGGCCTCGCCGGGGGAGCCCGCGAGTATTTCACTGCCTATACTCTACTAACATCACTTACAACTTTTCCCTATGTACTCTACATAGAGTCTGGTAGAGCAGCAGTTTTGATAAAGGGGTTCAAGTTGAGATTAATTTTAAAGACGGTCTAAGTTTGGCTCTGATTTTACTCCCAATTTAAAATTTTAATTAGGTATATTTCCTGAAGCTATTTTGTGAGATAATTATTCGCTGATTTGTACCACCCAGTTCACTGACAGACTATCAGACAAATTCTAAGTTTTTAAAAGTTTTTAATATCAAAGAAATTGATAGGATCATTTATGATCCTATTAATTTCTTTGTTATAATATGTTGTAACGGCTAGTTCTGGGCGTTACCCTCAAGTGTAGTTGCTGGTCTTGAGAAGTTGGGTTCTGTTCAACTACGTTTGCTTTATCTTGAACATTCTTCTTGAAGAAACCAGTTAATGTTAGTACTTTCAGGGCACACGGAAAGAAAAACGTTTAATAATAAAATCTTTATTACAGATGAAAACCGGGACTTCAACAGCCATTCAGAAGACGACGTCAAGAGACAAAGAAGTCATTATAATGGCGACCAAATATACTCTAACGTAAGTACCCAATAATATACTTCGCCTGAGCTTTAGCGGAATACCAGACTCTGGCGGATAGTGTACTGACTTAGCTGTCAGGGGGGTTACTATGAGGTCTTAAGCAGGAGTAATTCATGTGTGGGAAAGAGACAGAGCTCTAAAGGTCGTCTAGCACCACCTCTTTCCCACAATGAAATTACTCCTGCTTTAAGACATCATGGTAGGCCACCAGCTCTTCTCAATCATTTTCAACCAGCATTATCACCATCATTCAGCCAAAAGATGACCACTGGGTTTAGTTACATTACACAAAAATACCAATTCACTGTCCTTATTGTACAACAAAAAGTCACATTCCATTCCCAAGCAACCCACTAAATTCCGATACAACATCCAAAAATCACGCACGATTTAATTGTACTTTTATACGCACGTAATGGCGGTCGGAAGTGACGTCATTAGCGCTAGACCGCCGCCATTCGTCAGTGAACAAGATGGCCGCTGAATTTACGCGCCAATTCGCGCCGACGTACGATCGTACCGCGCTTAATGTGATGTTAGCCGGATTGTTAATTTGTGTAAATCTATGGCTGTCTTTATGATAGTATCTTTATGGGTTTTGCTGTGGTAAACAGTGGCTAGAGTTGATAGAAAAATAATGACAATGAGTATTAGAGATTAGAAGGAAATGACTAGACAAAATCTATATTTTTGCCTCATGTATATACCTATACTACATTGTATCTACCTTGTTATGTTTTACTAAAGAAAAATGAATCTTTAGGAATAATTTTACAGTAAAGTTGGTTAGATGGCTACATTTAAATATCTGCAGACTACCTTGAAAACACCAACAGTTCCGACTTTATGATAGTCATAGAACAAGGGTAGGTAACAGAAGAACACGTTCCATCTTCATCTTAGCTTTTGCCAACTATATTGAGTTCCTCTTCTTGTCTAACCAGATGCAGCTGAATTTGCAATTTACGTAAAGCGACTGGCCTATCTGACCTTAGCAACCCAGTTGCTAGGCAGTACCCCTGAGTTGGCCTTAGCTCGAAGGCTAACTATCAGTCGGTTGTCAACTTGTCACCCTTGAGGGCTTCTCACTACCCATAATTACTGTCAAAGATCTACAAATGACAGCCGGGATCAAACAGTTTAACATAATTCGCGAGGCACGAAGGGGTTTCGATAAGAAGAGGTAACAGTAAAACATTTTTTAAGATTCAAAATCAATATTTTTTTTTCTTTCTAGCTCTGGTCATCCTCAAAATGGAGTCTAAAAGACGAATACAAGCTGCTATCAGAACTTGGAGGGGCCGCAGGGGGGGCTACGGGCTACTACGGAGAGCTGTTCGACACGCCTTATGAGCATGCGGCTCATCCACATTATACACCACATTCAGGTAAGTGGTACTGGCTGGTTTGTGGTGATGGGGTTTAAGTTTGTGGTGTTAGTGAGGCTCCTATGTGAACATCCTGACACTGACCTACAAATTGCAAAAAACAAAAAGGAAATTTGAATTTCGTCGAGTACCGTGGTGCTTCTGCCTTACAACTTTCCGTCAGGTGGGCCCTTATACTGTTTGCCAGTCTAACTTATGACAATAATATAAGGACCGACGTTATGATATTCTAAACTAAATCATTGGCAAAAAAATCAACATCAGAAATCTAAAAGATAACTCGTATTACTGCCACCAACGTCTTCTGACCAAAGGCACCACAAACATACATCTTTCGCGATACAAAATATTCCCATGTGATAATGAAGGTGTAAAATAATCAATAACAATGATTGTTGAGATGGGTTACCGCGTAACGTGCTGCGGTTACACGGAGGCGATGGGAACTGGTCGGTTCCATTCATTCATTTGTTCAGTTCATTCATGAAGATTTTGTGTCTTATTGCTTTTGTTTGTAGTCCGCAGAGATTGTTGTGAATGAAATTGATATCTTGAATGGTGAATAAGTCGGAAGTCAGGTGCGTAGTAGGTACTCGCAACTATATTGAGGTCGTCTTCCTGTCTAACCAGATGCATCTGAGTTTCACGACGAGATGTCTGAAGATAGACGAAGGTACGATGAAAAAGGAGTATGTAAACAATGTAGCAGGAGGCGTGCCATGCTTGTCTGGCGTGTGCTAATCTCAATCAGGTCTTATCCACATTTTTTAGTATTCCAAAATATTTCGTACAAAATCTGGTAATCGTAGATATGAACTGACAATGAATGAAAAACCTTTGGATAGGTTATTAAACCTAGAAGTTCAATTTTCTTTCTAATTACTGAACACTGGCTATTAACTCCGAGTATGAACTCTTTGTCCTTTGCCAGGAAGGACAGCTTAGTAGAACTCGCGACTCCTGTCCATTCGCAAATGTTGCTCAACCAAGTATTTTTAAGCTTCTGTACCTCAATCGGCAAAACGGAACCCTTACAGGATCACTTTTTTGTCTGTCTGTCTGTCAAGACTCTTTTTCTCAGAAATGCGTGCGGTATCAAGCTGAAATTAATACTAAATACTCAAGTCTGCTACCCCTTGGAATGCAGCCCCAGCAATGAAAAAATCAAACTTGTAAGTCAACGCGATCAAAAGATGTGACTGTTTATGTCGCATGTTACGCGATTTCACAAGGGTATCAAAACCTATAGGGTACTTCCCTTTGACGTAGAATCATGAAATTTGGCAAAAAGCAAGGCCTTACAGCACAAATAAAGGAAAAATTCCGGTTTGGCCGGTTTTTCTTTATCCATCAACGCATTTTTCCGGTACTATGTGATATTTATTAGTTCCAGTAAGTCATTAAATTTCAAGCAATCTTTCTCGTCTTCAAGAAGTTCAACACCTTTGCAATTTCAATGTAATACAGTCACCGTTAGCTTCCATTGACCTCTCTAAAAATAAATCTTCAGAGAAATAGGTACTTTCTTTCTCCCACAAAATAGTCGCAACCACATCCTTGTGTGTGAATGGATCGCGTAGATCCCTCTCAGTAACATTAGCTGCGTCGGCGCGTATCATGGCGTGTGTAATACGATGCGTACGAGTTCTATTGTAGACGCGCGGCCGATTTCCTTGGTTAAAAGGTCTGTGGTTTATATTGTTACTTTACTTAGGTCTAGATGCTGTGTTGGTTGGATTACGGGTGTTGTCATGTTGTTTGCTTGTTTTCAATGTTTTAGTGACGAGTATGCATTAACTCACAACTTGTTATCTGTGACTTTAGTACACGATTCTAGAGACACACTGGTTTTTGAAGCAAAAGGGCAGTGCCTATACTAACAATAGTCTTTAGATTGTGTTATTTCTTATAAACTAATACTAAAAAGAGGTAAAGTTTGTGAGTTTGTTAGGTTGTAGGGGGTAATCTCTCGATCTACTGAATCGATATTTGAAAATTATTTCACTAATAGATAAGAAGCTACATTATCCCCGAGCGACATAGGCTGGCATATTTACAACGTGCTCGTGGGATTATTTCCGTTTTTTTTTCCGAAACGCGTGTGAAGCCGCGGCCAACAGCTAGTTATTGATAAACGTATGTGTGTCCATTACCTACGTTTAAATTAAGAAATCATGGAATCTTCTTTATGATAAAACCACACCTCCACTTCGAAAAAATTAATTAAATATCTTTACGAGAGCACAAAAAGACTGGTAATACTACTAAGTCAAAGTCGTAATTATCAGGGCATAGCCAAAAAACATGAAATTTATGCAAAAGAAGTAGGCACTTGAGAGTAAAATTCTACGAATCTAAATCGTAGGGCACCGTCAAGTGCCAAAATAAGCCTCAACAACAGTAAAACACAAATCAACAAAAACGCCAACTACGAAGTTAACACTCAAACCATTCAATCAGTAACAGTTAGAAACAATCAAGTTGACAGAACTAACGGAGGAAAACTTGCCATTTCGTTCAACTCTGTAATCTTCAATAGAAGAGCCATCATTACCCATTGTCACGCCCTGAAAATTGCCTGCTGCGGTGGCAATCCTCATGCCACCATTACTGTTGGCTTGACATGGATTTTTGTGGGTTATGTCTAGGTTAATGGGAATTTGGGCTATGGTGACATTGTTGGTTGTGGAAAGAATATTTGAAGTCTCCAAATTCCTTTGGAGTCCGGAGCGAAAGTTTGGATGAACTATCTATTGTAATAGTAGTAGTTAGTTAGTAGTTTCAAAATAGTCGAGTACAGTAGTAAAATCAATTTGGAGGTCCACCTTGGTGTACGGTGTCTCGTTTGCCCAATTATAATGACTTAATGGTGTTCCAGTTCAATATGATGCAACTATCGATAAAGAAAGTTTGTATGACAACCAGTCTTTCCAAAAAGTAGGTGTTACCCTTTTACTGGAATTTGATGGATAGATAGACAGTCGCTCCACAAAAAAAAAACTAGTATCATGCTGCATCTGCAAAGACTTGAAGTCATGTTGACTCCAACACTGATGGAAGTTTTGGCAGATTAATACCAAAAATCGAAAATCAAAATCAAAATAAGTTGATTAACCAATAGAGATGAAACAGTTGTGTCATATAATCGGTGAGCCACTTATGCATTGCTTGTATCTTATGGCTCGGGAGTGCGAATTTTACAAAAATATAAAATACTTACATTAAAATGAAGGACATTAAAATATAATAATAAACATTATCAGCGTATGAAAATAAAACGAACACAAAGTAATAAAATTAAAATAAAAGTGTTTACATTCGTTGGGCTGATGTTTTATTGTGTGCGTGTTCTTGTGTGTGTGTGAGGGTGTGAGTGTTTGTGTGTGTGTGTGAGAGTGTGTGTGAGGGTGTGAGTGTGTATGTGTGGCTGTTGTGCAGATGCTATATCAAAGTTTCGGTGTCGTCGTATGACAATTTCAAAAGGGCTAATCTGATGATGAAAAATACCTCTCCATCAACTAAAGGACAAGATTATATTCTGTAAAATAATGTTACTTTCACAGTTCAATAGATGACAGGACAAAACAAAAGAATCGAACACACGCAACAAATAAATCACACATGCAGCAAAAATCATCAATGAACATAAATCTCTCAAAAATATTTTAAAAACCGTAATAAATTTGACCACGCATAAATTGTAACCGCTCACAAAACGCTTCGAAGCCAACGTAAATCACAGACAGTCAACCTTTTTCAGGATTCAGTTGGAAACTATTCGTTTTCGGCCCAAACAGTATTTCAGGCTTGATTTAAAGTACGGGTCGTTTCGCCCGAGGTTCGAAGGTTGCTCTTTTGTGAAACAGATTTGTTTCGTCTATTACAAATCCTGGAAGCATGAATGAAATAGAAGATGTTTTTTAAGATGATGATGATTCTTAACCTTGGAGGAATATACAATGGAGCTAAGAAATATAAAGCGGGATTCCAAGCTCCTTTCAATATCTTCAAAATGTTACATACAAATACATTAACTCACGCATTTTTTCCATGGGGGTGGGCAGAAACTACAGAACGCCACCTGTTACGATTTTTACATACTCCTTTCGTCTCGTCCATTTTCATACGTCTGGTCACAATTTCGTCATCATAGAATGCCATAGCGGGGCACAGACCTCCTCTTTGTGGAAGAACGTGGCCTCTTATCCATCACGCAGGGTAGATGTCTCACGAAAGGATTTCTGTGTTCCAGCCGTGGAAACGTTGTAGGCTGATTATGCTTAAGTGCTGATGGGGTCGAACCTAAGAGCATTTTATACCGAGTCACCTTAGATCTAAACAATCACTCACATCATTTTGGCTCTTAAATTATTTTTCTTCCCAAACTTTCAGAATTGACATCGTCCTTAGGCTTCCGTACCCGAATAGTAAAAGACCCTTTTACCAAGCCTCCACTGTCCGTCATCGGGCTGTATCTCATGATCCGTAAGAGGTAGACAATTGCAATTTTCACAGAATTTGTATTTCAGTTGCCGCTTTAAAAAAAAAAAAAATGAAAGGGGGGAATGAATGGGGGGGTCCCCTACTACGATGGAACAGAACACTTCGCGCGCGAGTCTGACTTGGCAGGCTTTTTTAAGCTTTTTTTCGTAGTGGAGATCAGAGGCAATTGCTACATTTGAAATACTGGTGTATCCAATTAGACTGCGATAGCGGTGGAAATGATCTTTCAGCCTTAATCTTTATCAACCGCGATATATTACGGTGTCTAGCGTTGTTTATATAATTACTCTTGATTACTGTCAAGCTCTACTTCACTAATTAATATGCGTTACTTGTAACTATGATTAAATTGTTACTTGCAATACTCATAGTTCGTCTTGTAACTGATTTGCTTTTCATTGATAGAGTTGTTAGGTTTGATGCATTTTTTTAGAACAAAAGTGGTATATTACGTGATCTATAAATAAGATTGTCTCAATGGCCCAATAATCGGTTACAAAGCGAGGGTCAGGTGCGTCATTCTTAGTTAACTTTAAGCTGTATTGTTGTTAGGTATTGTTAATTTCGGAGTCGCCATTTACGCTGAGGTGACGGCAATAGGCTCGCCCCCTGTGTCATATGGGTGTTCTAAAAGTACCTTTCTGCCAAACCCTTCTAGAAAATACGGGCGTGAAATTATGTTATGATTATGCTTTTAGAACTAGTGCATGCCGCCATCTTTACTCTCATCTCAATGGAAAAAGAGCATTTTACAATATCCAATGTAAATAAAACGTTATTTATGTTGTGTGCTATTTTTAAATCCACTGTGCAATAAAACCTCAGTCTCTGAGTCACTTTTTCCACTATAGGACGTCTTTATAAATTAATAACATGTAGTTTCCTCTTTGGCAGCTCACAATCGTCTGCCTACGTTAGGGCAAACATCTCTTCAACCGCTCTGTAAGCTACTTTATAATACAGTGTATTTTTTTTACTTGTCCGATTTGGTACAAACTCGCGATGAAAATCTCGAGCACTTGAGTCCACATGAACATGTTACCGCGCTGTGTACAAACAACCCTTACGGAATCAGCTTGAGCTGATCATCTGTCATCACATTTTGTCACATTTAGTTCGGCTTGGTGTGGAGTCTCATCGTCCGGAATGAAGCGAATAACGACCCAGAGCTCGGAATGACCGGCTCATGCCGATTCATCTTCGATATCCTTTCAGATGAAAAAAGATTTTTTCAGATCGGTTTACAAATGACGGAGTTATGAGGCAACACATACCCTTATATATGAACATCGCAAGAAACATACATACTGTATTGAGTAACAGCATGAATAATTCTCTCAAAGCAGTACGCCATCTTTGTATACCAAATCGGACAAGTAAAGAAGCATACACTATACCTTATTGCAATAGAAGAAGATAAAGGAATATCCTAAGCTGTTAATCTTGTTGCAGCAACGAACGACTCCACGGGTTCGAACGGTGGAGCGGGTGGGGAGCCTCCGTCGGCGGCTGCGAGTCCTGACGCAGCAGCGTTGGTGGTGTTACAGCCGCCTGCACCACCCTACCCTCCGTATGCTCATTATGATGGTAAGTCAGACTTTATTAAGGTCAACACATGGCTGATATTGCCAAGCCGCTTTGAGCATGTATGATGATGAATGCTTGTACTTCATCTTCATCACGTATTGAGACCTTTAAAGAAGCGGCAGTGGGCTAATTACAGGCTGGTATTATAAACATAAAAAATGAGGTGCGATCATTCCGAGCCAAAGCAGTGCTTATAAGTGTGCTTTGAGCTGTATGCTGAAAGGTTGAAACATACTGAATGTGAAGGCCTTTTAGAAATGCTTAAGTTTTTGTCTTTATTATACATACATAAATCAAGATTATAGCGTTCCATGCTTAGTACATGAAACGAGCACAAAGACTAAATTAGGCACTTACTTTAATAGAAGCTATATTCATAAAACTCGTACATAAAACATCCAAGGGATCTATAAAACATAGATCTAGAATGTAAGGGCCGTATAACTTTAGTCGAGAATAAAGTATAAACTAGAAGTAGCAAGTGTATAAATTAGAAGGTATATACAGTATAGATCTGCGAAATCTTATGAGAACGGTCTCAATATTTAACAAAGCGAAAGCGCTGCAATGAAAATGGACCCGAACAATGAAACGAAAATGACGATAATTTTAACAAAAATATGTTAGTATCCTCTTACCGCTTAGACAAAAGCACAAAAAGGACAAATAAAAATTGCGTCTCCCCCTCAATAAAGATCCACGCACAGAAATAAAACAATGAAAGCCGAAACAAAAGTGGCCGAACAGATAAACAGCAAGAATCACTGTTGAGAAAACAAAAGCGTAAAAAAAGTCAGGAAAGCTTTCGACAAAGTCGAGTGAGCCACTCCGAGCCACTCCGTCGGAAATCTAATTTTCTCCTTGGACCCCGCAATGCTCTCTGTGTTATAACATCATAAAATTTCATACAGCGCCCACAGTTTTAGCACTTATGCATATTAAAGAGAGATTCTAAAATGGAGTGCCACAGGGAGCGGTGTGGGGCCCGCTCTTTACGCTTCTGGTCTTTAATCTGCCGCAATCTGCTTATCTTGGAAGAGGGTGGCGAGGGGGGCACGCAGACATCTTTAATAGCTCATTCGGGGCTCTATGCAAATAATTTTAGAGGGGGGAACGGTGGGGGATCATACGGGCTTTGTCTGGGCTAACGAACCGGCACAAGAGTCTGCGGAACAGAAGTGCTGCTTGCTCAAACGGGTTTAGGCTCACGTTTATAAATATTAAACCGAGGGTGGGAGGGGGGTTGCAAGTGGTTACGCGTAAGTGTTCAGGGGGCGTGTTAGTGTTAAATTTGTTTGAGGCGTGCCGCTTTGGGCACAGCCTATTAATGTTGAGTGGTGATTCTGAGTGATCAAATTGGATGATGTTAATAAATAACGCAGCGGTTGCGTATAATGAGATCGCTGATTTTGTGAATAAATAATACGAAATGTAACACTCTGTATAAACCAGTTTCTGAAACGAATATTGCGAGCTAGCGCTATCGCCCTGTCCTTGGGTTTAATGGTTTCAAGTTCGATGCCCACGTTGCACAAGATTTCATATTTGCCAGTTCAAATTACTCTCGATTTATGATTGGTCCGCTATAATAACTGCGCTTACTATAATTTGGAAAACTATAACTACTACCAGAAACTTTCAAGACTCCCCCATCAAAACGATTATCTCATTAAACGAATTTGAGAGAACAATAGAGACAGCCCATAAATCATTACATGACGTACCTCCTTGCGATGATGAAGGAAGGAGGAAGCGAGTACTCGAGGACAGGCTGAAATAAAAAGATTTATCTTTTTATGATGTTTTTTTTCTTTCTGTATAGCAGGCAGGACGTGTATTTATTTGGAATGAAGATTAGGTAGGTGCTAATTATAACGTTTAGGTCGTTTATAAACGTTTTAATTTAACATCTTTGATCGTTTCGGTTTATTTGTACTGGAAAATATGGCAGGATTTTGCAAGTGACTGCTGATTATCTGAATTTATTACTGTCGTACCTTCCCATTAAAACTATAGGGGGCAATGTTTAAAAAAAAAGTAGTCATTAAAAAGACTTCTGTGTTTCATAGTTTCTAACTTCTAGTAGCTACTACTGGGATAAGAAACAAGGGTACCTATGTAATTACCAAATTAAAATGTGTTCTACATGGTACATAGAATGTTACAATTTACTAACTTAGATGTACAAAATATGAAGGTGAACGAGGCGTACAATATCGTAGCAGGTGGCGTCCTGTAGGTTCTGTTTACCCCACAGGAAAAAGGTGTTAGTTTGTCTAACTTTTTTTTTTTTACTCTAACGTGATTGATTCTAACATTACAGGTACGACAACGTTAGCCAGTGAATACGCGTACGCGGCGCCCTACTCACAATACTCGCCGTACGGAGGACCCTACTCGCATTCTGCTGCCACCGGTCTACTGTCCAAGTGGTATGCATCTTCTCTTAATATACTATATATTACTCTTTCACGAAATAACTTCAAAAGGATTTGAATGAAATTTGGCGATACTTTTTTATTCCAGTACTATGATTCTGTGGGACAGTTGCCGAACTATCCGCGGGCATAAGCTAGTTTTTTATATAGCTTTTGCCCGCGGCTTTACTCGCGTTATGGAGAGAAATTAGCGTAGTATATAGGGGATTATGCAATTTTCCATTATTGAAAGATTATTTTAATCGGATCAGTTGGCTGTTGATTTTTCTCTGCGACTAAACTTGCAAACATAAAAACTGTACCTCTTTATAATATTGGTTAGTAATTGGTACCTAATTGAAGCGTACAAACTGTTTATCACTATGTAAGTAGTTACAAGAACATCAAAGCAACAGAGAAAAGAAATGATTCCCGTTATATATCAAATTTATAACGCATCAAAAACTTCAATTGCAATTTTTTCTACGAATTTCGTATTTTATTTCCAAACATTCTACTTCTAAAAAGCAAACCACGGTAACAATCCCAATTAATTAAACAGCACAGGTGCTAAAACACTTCCCTGAGGTATACCCTCTAAAAAGTGACCGTTTCAACCTGTTTAAGTGATAAACGAGTGAGATTTATTCCCAACACATCGCCATTTGTTATTCAGAGCCTGCTAAATGACCAACGGTTTAAAGGCTTTAAAATTCGGTAAACGCTTAATGTGCGTGGTGATGTCGAAGGCTTTTGGTATTCCCATATGGATTGATTGTAGGTTGTTTTTAATTTATGGTGGAATAAAAATCTCGTGTAAGACAACCCTATGAAACATTTTAGTTTAATAATCTATTTCAAAAATAATGAACCATCTAGACTGCATACGTGTCAGAATAGCTGTTTAACCAGACTATCTTCTTTTACAAATATTAATTTATTGAAGTACCTAAATATGGAAAAACAATGTCTCAATTATTGTATTTTGTATAAGTAGCAATCAAACTTTTTTCGTATATTGCTGTTATTTTACTGCTTGTTGATTTAATTTAAGTTCTAAGACAACAAAAACCGATATCCGTAGGGTTTGTAGAGTCTCGAGTTTCTATTCCGAAATAATATTTCCCCATTTTGGAACCATGTATCGTAAAACTCGTAAGAAATATCCAAGCTCATCCCAAAATCCACCAACACTACAAATAAAAAGCCATTGCTCTTCAAATCCCTTGGAAAATTCACTGATAATTGGAATATAAAGAATCACTCGTTCAATATACTGTTTTGATTCTACCATCAAATTACATACATATTCCCAATCCCATAGGTGCTACATCAAAGCTACTGTACTATACAAACTTATCTCTGCATCAATAAACCGAAATATCATACCAAAATGATCTTTCAATCCAACATCGTAAAGCTCTTTATTAGTTTTGGTAACAGCAATGTTGTTGTGTTTTGATTTTCATATGGGGTCGGATTTGTAGCAAATTCTTTGAGAATTTGCAGTACTGTCGAGTAGAAGAACCTCTTTGTTTGTGGTGCTAATAATCTGAAAAGGGATTCAAATATAATTTACAAAAACATTATTAAGAAGTTAGATTCTAACATCAGCAGCGATCGTAATTGGTTCATTAATGTTTCGGATATTTAATTTTATACCAGTTAAATTATATTTATCCAAAATATTGCCTTTTTAAAATAATTCTGTAAGCTTGCTTCATTTTTTTTTGTGGATAATGTAACTGAAGCTAACCAGCTAAAGTGGAATTTAAAGAAACAAATATCAAAAGTATTTCTATGTAACAGGACTGGTGTAGTAACCGGAGAATCACGCCCAAACTAAAATTTTATCACTTTACTCCACAACAGCTATAACAGTTAAAAATCAACAGCAAAAATAGCAACCCTGTCATCACTTAAACATAAAGAAAAAACATCATTACAACAAAATTAATCGACAAAAAATAAATCAGGGAAAACACAATGGGGCCACACTCGCACATTTGTTGTCCTGTCCCTATATTTGTCCCAACGGACCTCGACAAAGGGCACTGGAGTCCCTCAGGGCTTGGATAACTTACAGCGTATTAAGTTTAAGTGATTCTAGTACGAACACTTTTAAAGTTTCGGGGGGAAATGCTTTCAATATGGCGAATGTATGGAACGAATTGATTGCTTGCATTCGATTGTTCGGAATAAGGAGTTGAAGCTTGATTGAGGTTATTAGATGAATTGATTTCCGATGGAATCGAGCTCCGGTTTTTGAAGGATTTTAAAAAGAAAAGTATCTGGATCACGTTATATGGAATGTTGTAGATTTCAAATATCGTTTTTAGAATAAGTAAAATCCCATACGTCACACTTTTTTTTATAAATCTCTCCGCTTCTGTGCGAGCCTCGTCCAGGTTTTACCCGGGATTGCACACACGGTGGCACATGAAGCTGTACATTTCCAGTATAACTTGGCTTCACTTTGTTTAGATTTCTTATACAATGAGAGATCCGCATAAACTGGTTTTATATAGCTTGATTGACCGTCGTGCGTACCAATGTCGTAAATAAATAGTTAATTGGTATTTGAGACTGCCTAAATTAGTATCTAAAGGGTGTAACAAGACCCTTAACCAAGCCAAAAGGCATTTGTTCTCTCTGTCATTGGGATCATTTTTTAGTTTTAGACTATATCTGGGAACCTTCTAGTCACGGAGATATTGGGGGTCAAAGTTCCAACTTTTTTACAAGTTTTTTTTTTAAATACCTGTTTTTAATGTAATTTTTTACTTTAAATACCTCCACGACCCCCGTACTATTCAATCCATCCATCACCACAGTATTTTGAGTGCGTTACACTGAGTCCTACTATAAAACGTGATTTTTCGCCCCAAAAAAGAAAGTCGTTTCCCAGCAATAACTTTTGCGTAAAGTTACTTAGTTTGATGTACAGAATGCTTGGTTGATGGCTTCGTTAAGGGTCTATATACTTAATGTTATTTTTCTTTATTCCAGATATCAACGTACGCCGTGCGAGTAGTAGTCGGCGCATAACAACGAACAAACATAAGTGATAATACGGACACTAAACATAAATGTATATCGATCGATCATGTGAGAACTTAGTTTTATTTCTATAGGCAATCTCCTTTTGTAGATAAATTAATATATTTGTACAATCCTTTATAATATTCTATTATTATTTCCTTATTTTTTAACCAGGTCAGTAACGCTTTGACTTTTGCTTTCTTGAACATTTTAACAAATTATATTTCATTTATACTCATTATCTTTAATTAAATGAACGTTCAGAAAGCCAAAGTTACTTCACTACGTTAAGATGTAAATAATGTATTTTAATGAAAACTAAATTTAATTCATTTATTGTCATTATTAAGATTAAGGTTTATTCTCTTTTTTTACCTCAGCATAGTTACAAAGTAGTGAATAATTTTGTGTAACATTTAATTTTTAAACTTCCATTTATTTTTATTTAAGCTGTCCTGTATGCACAATGGAATGAAGATTTTACATTTATTATACATTTAAAATCGTTATCATTTATATAAGTTATCTAATTTATTTCTTTTGTATTGTTATTAAATGTAATGCTTCCGATGAAGCTATATAACAAACTTTGCAAGTCAACTGCTTAGTATATTATTTAGATTATTTTTTGAAATTACTATGAGATTATTCGTGTTTTTTTTTGTACTTTTTATATAAAAATGGTTAGTTTTTAATTATACGTGTATAGCATGTTTAAATAAGCACGCTGTATGCCATAATTATATAAAAATAATAAGTTCAAATAATTGTTTTATTGTGAAAAATATTAGTTACGAAATCTTATCGTTTCCGTCCATTTATTATTATTGATTATTATTTTCTCAAAGTTATTATTGAGATTTTTAAATGTAAATATACTCTCAAATCCGATGAGCATGCTTTTAATATTGTTTTAAAACATACATCATACAGTTTAGAGAAACGCCAAAGACTTAAAAAAATATTGTAACGTCTTTAGTATACAGCGCAGTGTAATAATAGTTTATATTTTATATAAAGAAAGCAATAACGTTTCACCAAAGATACAAATAGCGGGCCTTTTTCTGATATCCCAAAAAAACTTAAAAGTCTTAAATTTTTATCACATTGAAAATAACTTCAGTTTTTAGTAACATTTTTTGAAACTTTTTATTATTTTCGATTTAGATTTTTTGTTATCTAATTGAATTTGTAATTCTTGTATTTATGTATTAGATAAAGGTCTGAGCTGTATAAAGTATTCTACTCATTTTTGTATAATAATTATATTTTGCATAATAATTCCCTCCTATTTATTAAATAATTTGGTGTTGCTTTTAATTTCTGGAAGCATATCGTTAAGTGATCGTCATAATAATAGATAAATGATTTTAAACAAAACATGGAATTTTCTGTTTAATTTTTTAATAAGTATATTTGTAAGGCAAACGCACCAGTACGAAATAAAGCATATGAGTTTATAAAAATTGGTTACTTTTATTTTATAATTCTTTTTTTTTATTGGTCCAATGAGCTTGAAAACGTAAGCGAATTAAAGTAATAATAAAATAATATCAATTAACTTAATGTTGCAATTTGCAACATAATGGGTATCCACTTAACGCTTATTGTAAGAAGCCAGACCAATCTTAAGGTTGCAGTTAATAATTTTTGTATGGGTTTATAAAATCGCATGGTTTTATTACTCTTTAATACTACTACTAGTTACTCATACAGCGACATTTTAATTACACAAAATGGTGGAACAAAGTTTATAGTAGTCTCGCGAGCATTCTCGCGGGACCTTTTCTATTGAGTTCCTAGATGTATGGAGAAAGTTTAAAAAAATGCCTTGCAAAGTTCTTTTTTCCTTAATTTGACAACTTTAGCACCTGATTGATATCTAGCAATGGGCCCACGGTCGTAGCTAACCGATACGTATGCGTTCAACGTGCTACTCGATCCCAGTCGGAAAACAATTAATAATCTCAGAACATACATGGGGTATTTTCGGAAACCCCTGGGCATGAGGAATCTTTTTATATTATGATGTCACTATTTGGACATTTTTTTATTATACAGGGTAGGTATGGATGTGTTGACCACTCGTCAGATTGGCTATTTCGTCGCCATCCCTATTAAGTCACATTCACTAATACGTCACCTTGGCAGCTGGTCAGTTTCCTAACTCGTTTCATGCACTAATTCGTCTCATTCCCAACTCGTCCGATGCATATGTACAATGTACAGACAGCGACAAAAATATCGAGACGAACCGACTGTTCTGGATCTGTGACTTTTGTGCGAAAGACACTTGCGCGAACTTACTTGCCATAACAAAGAGAAAAAAAAAGTAAAGTCCATTTTTAAGTTTATTTTTTTCATTTCCTTTCTTTATTGTCATTACGTTTATACATACCTACTTATTAAAAATTGAAACAAGATTGTTCGAGTACTTTCCTTTATTTATTTACTATAAGTACATATTATTTTACATTTATAAACATTATTATTATATTATTATACTATATAATAACAGCTAAAAGCTCGATTAACACTCACTGACATAATTGTTGTCCCAGATGGTGGATGGGGAGGGGGGTATATTTTGACAGATTCGTAAACAACTAACTCTCAAATCTACGGAAAAAGTGCCAAGCCTTCCCTTTTCACCCCCCTTCTCCCCCCTCCCTATCGTATCTCGGAAACTAAGAGACCCGTATTTCCTATAGAGGAGGCTCGGAAAAGTAAAAAACATTTTTCAAAGTTGCCCCCCTTCTTACCCCCTTTAGGCGGATCTCGGAAGTTAAGAGACTTGGAACATTTTTTTTTTCAGATTCTTGAAAATGGGCAATGCGTTAATCGAAATAATTTTTCAAAACTCCCCCCTCCTCCCCCTCCCCCCATCGTATCTCGAAAATAGCTTTTAGAAATAGCAGTACACCCATGATGGTAAAAACAGAAAATTTTCATCAGCGCCATCTTGATTTCTATTTTGACCTCATTTTCATTATCAGCGACCCCGAAAACCATGTAACCGACAGCCATGATGGAAAAACCGATAGTTTACGTTGGCGCCATCTTGGATTTTAATTTTGACCCCATTTTAAATATCAGCGACCCCAAAAACCATGAAACCGACATCCATGATGGTAAAACCGAAAAAAATTTCAACGGCGCCATCTTGGATTTTAATTTTGATCCCATTTTCGTTAAAATCAAAAATATTCGTTGGCGCCATCTTGGATTTTCGTTTTTTTTTTCCTTATTGCAAGTGGGTTCGCGCTAATGTTTTTCGCGTAAAAGTCCCAGATCCCTTTGTGAACAGGCGGTTCGTCTCGATATTTTTGTCGCTGGTAGTACATTGTACATACTATGCGTCGGACGAGTTGGGAATGAGACGAATTAGTGCATGAAACGAGTTAGGAAACTGACCAGCTGCCAAGGTGACGTATTAGTGAATGTGACTTAATAGGGATGGCGACGAAATAGCCAATGTGACGAGTGGTCAACACATCCGTAGGTATACCCTGTATAATAAAAAAGTTGGCAGTTAATAACACCACGAACCTTCTTTGTCAAGAAGAAAAAAGTTTAAAATTCTGACGTTCAGCACTTTTTGATCAAAACGTCATTCAGAAAAGAATTTTGGCAAAACGAAAATTCGAACGTGAATTTATCTATAAACAATTATTTAAATCTTCTGTTTACAGTGAAATCATTATGTAACATAACCAGGAACACCAAAGTCTGAATTCGAAATAATTCAACTTTTTGGGCCTATTTATTTGTAGGTAAACTTGGAAAATCCTAGTCGTTATTTTAAGAAGAACGTAAGCAGAAGATGCTATAATGCCTGCTAAGAAAAAAAAGAAGGTAATAGAACGTAAAGCAGTTCTTCCTGTAGGTTCATCGCCAACGGATAAACGCAACGAAATCGGTCACACTGCTGTCGACAATGCTATGTGTCCTGACAAGAAGCGAGCAGGTGGCAAACCTGAACCATTTAAGAAGTACGGCAAAGCAAAGGGCAAAAAAAATAAAGAAGATGTTTAATCGACGATGAGATAATGAAACTACCAAAATCCCTCAAAAAATAGAAGATTATTATGATGGCAAAGCATCAAACACAATTCAAACATACATCGCTTTTAAAAGAAACTTGGAACTTTCGAAAACAATCTGTAGTAATTCAGAATTTATTATGTTCTACGAAGTCAAAGAGCTGACAAAAGATTGTGTGAAATCATGAATGGAAACTTTTCAACAAGAGCTTTAGAAGAATTAAATCATTATAGATGCGGAAGAACTGCAATTTCATAAATACCAAAATGTCTTTTCCTATTTCGACCCTCACAAGGCATTTGGTCTTATACGTAACTCTTTCCATTATGGAAGCAATGTGGGCCACAAGGCCAAATGAGGATGGAATGGATGAAGAGCAAGTTAGCCAAAAATCTAGGCTTTTCTATCAGCTGGTCATACTAATAACGCTATCATTCTTCAAAATGGGACTGTTTCTTAAAAATAAATTATACGTCAAAAGTAGTTTGGTGGTTCTTTAAGTTAATAAAAGCATGAATATTTGAATTTAATACATTTTATTTGTAGTCGCTTAGTTGAAAGTAAACGAGTGATTTTAAACATTTACACGTAAGTATTAGTCTCTTTCCATTTGTTAGCATAAGGACAGATTCGCTTTACGCCAGATTCGCATTAAGACAATATGTACAGACCGTAACATGAAGTTCCTTTGTTCGCATAAGGACAGATTCGCTTCACGCCAGATTATTACACCATAAAGACGCAAACCCATCGCGCCGCATGCTGTGCACGGGCAGTATATATATGATGCTCTGTGGCACGGGCACGCGGCGCAGTTTAGCTACGTTTGACGGCTTCGAGGAAGGTCCGTTTACATCTTCTATACGAGTACAAGAAACCAACTGATGGGGCAGTAGCCCACCAGACACAACAGCCGTTTGGTTGGAGGATTCTCCCTTTTCTAAGGAGGATGTGTAGGTTTGGTTCAATCTCAGAAGATCCATTAGCCAGATCCATAATGGAACTAGTGACGATTGTTTTTCTCATTAGGTCTATTTATATAAAAAAGTAAGTAAAATGTATCTAATGAGAATTTTTGGATTTATTCTTCGTTCGTCCTAAAGTTTTGTCCCACATTCCAAAAAATTCTCAGTTCGTCCCATATCACTATTGAAGTTGTGCTTCCTCCGTGCATGCTCCATAAAAAAAAGAGAAAAAATGCTTCGCGGGAGCTAGCGTGAAGTGCTAGGCTGATTGTATTCTGTTCACGAGACGTTCTCGTAAGTTATAGGCAGTAAACCTCAAGAAAAGTACTGGGCTACCATGAGTCCAAGATGGTATTTAAATAATTAATTACTAGTAGACCTATTCTTACAATTCATACCATCTGGAGCTCATGCCAGCCTAGTACTTTTTGGGGTACATAATTTGTGCCTTAGTTAATCAGGTTTTTTCCCATTTGCCGCTAGTGGTGACAAAGCCGATGGTGACGACTGGGAATAGACGGTTACAGATGGTGCCGATTGTACAAAAAAGAAAAAAGAAATCAGCCAAATCGGTCGAGCCGGTCTCAAGTGATGCTCCGTCATACATTTGGGCAATTGATTTTTATATAATTATTATAGATAGATAGATAGATCACTCATATTTGCTCATAGCAAAAGACTCATGTAGGTTGAATAAGATCCATCATGGGTCTGGCATCAGGGTCTTTTGTAAAAATAAATCTCAGTAGATCCACATCTTGAAATCAGGATCCAATGAGAAAGACAATTGTCACTAGATTCATCATGGATCTGGCCAATGGATCTTCTGAGATTGAACCGGAGGTTTGCACCCTGTTTCTCATACCTCTAAAAACCTAAAAAGAATTCTGTAGTACATTGAACTAAGTTACTCTACGCAAAAATTTTTGCTGGGAAACGACTATTTTTTTGAGTGAATTGTACTTTATTAATACATATGTAACAAATATGCATTTACGATGTTTTTAAAAATAATATGACCACCAATACAATCGATTCTCATGGTGATATTAGTATGACCACCAAGAAACGGCCGAAAAATCTCACGGTTTACGGTAGAACTCAATGTAACGCTCTCAAAACATTGTGCTGATGGAAGCATTGAATTGTACTTAGCCAGTCGACATCGGCATTTCGAAAAAAGGTGAGGTAGCTGGAAAGTATTCCGAAGTTAATGGAACTGTAAGATTCTGTTTGGGGGTACACTAGGAAGACTATCCTAAGTTTTCCTAACATGGGGAGGGGCAACAAAAACTTCAATTATTTCTGACTTTTTTTCAGTTTTTGGCTTATATCTCATAAACTAAGCATATTGCATTGCGTAAAAAAAAAAAAAAAATTAATGTTCTTCAACTGAAGAACATTAAATTTCCTAAAAGTTCGTTGGTGAATCCAGTTTTCTTTCCAGGTAAAAGTACATAACTGCTGGACTATACTCGGATTTTGGAGATATGTAAAGTAAAATTGTACATTGCCTCCATAGAGGACTTCTATTGGTCCAGCCAAATCCGACTGGTAACTGTTGGAACTGTCCCTCACCTTGCGCATCAGCAATGCTGCTCGCTTTCGGATTATGGCATGGAAACCATCCACTTGCGCGTCTGCAAACATCGCTGAAGCGCTGCAATAGCGAGGCAATCCTATCAACAACCTGAAGGCAATGTTGTATTGCACCCGCAGTGTGCTGACGGGTCGCTGTGTGTAGTTAACCCACAGGCTACAGGTATAGTAGGACTAGCAGTATGCCTTAAATAATGTATTTTTTTACCTCCGTACTACATTTTGAGAACCTGCGGACCATCATGTTACACCGAACTACCAGCCCCCTGCGTTTTCTTTCCACATCCGAATCATCAGTCAGGTCTTCATTTACCACATGACCAAGGTACGCAGATTGGCTAACCCTGTTTAACGCCACCCCACCCAGCGTCACGGGCGGTACGCAGGAAGGTGTCATGCGGCCCGCCCGAAACACCAGCAGTTCGCTCTTCTTGACATTATATGTAAATCCGTGCGTCCGAGCATATTCTTCACAGATGCCCAGCAGCCTCCTCAGGGCTCTGATCGACGAGCTCAACAGCACCAAAAAAATGATTGCAATGACGAGGAAAACAACTGCTTTTCGGCTTCGTTAAGGGTATTGTCATACCCTTTAAAACAGCCTACCCAGATGCTGTTGAGCTCAACGTAAATGTCTAAAGTATGCAACGGATTTTGATGTGGATTGTGGATTTAGCAGTTGCTTACACAATTTTATCATCACATCACTATTAAACGTACATCATCATCCACAGGCCAACTTCATCCACTGCTGGGTATAGGCTTCTCTTTGCTTGTGCCAAGCTCCACGTTCTTGTGCCAGCCTCATTCAGGATATTCCCGCAATTGGATGAATAGACGTCTTGTTGCAAAAACTGTGTAAAGCATGTATACCTAAGTCTAGATATCTTCACGGTGTTTTCATGGTGGTGGTGTCAGTTCATGTCGGTGGTGACCAGGATAAACTTTCGTCCCAAGCATAGTACTTAAAACACACAAAGGTTAAAAGTGTTGTTGTAAGTACCTAGTGGTATCGTCCCCCAGGGATGACGGATTCGGGAACATGCGTCGCCCCCCATCACACTGGACCCGAGAGTTGGATCGTCCCGGACTTTGAGCTGAAGGACGTGGGTTAAACCTCAGGCAGTCGCATTACTTTGTGTAATTTATTTCACACTCTGAACACGGTGAAAGAAAACATCACGAGAACCAGCGTGACCTAGAATAAAAAATTGTAGGTATGTGACGCTGAGAAACTGGTCACGCGTGGTGAATCACTCACCCCACCCACTCCCTTTTATAGAGAGGAGGCCTGTCTCTCAACAGTGGGAGCATTATAGGCTGATAAGTTTACATGGACGCCCTAACCAATGCTTCTCTACAACACGTAGTGCCATCTAGTGTGCAAGTAAAGAAGTTCGTTTGGGCTTATGGCAGAATGACGTTTTTTCTGGGCCAGCTTCCATTAGAGAACTATAGATGGCGCTGTACATTACTCAGTGTAAAAAAAATTGTTTGACTGTATGGAGCTGGCGTTCATTTCAAGACGTTCGTGGTGCAAGTTTCGACTCATCATATTGAGAGCTTCCTCAAGGAAGAGTTTTGACCGAAGGGTGTCATGTATGATTTCCGCTGAAGGCTTTGCGACACCACGCATCGCTACACGACGCCGTCACTTCGTGTACAAAAGTTATATTTTCTGGTTTTTATAAATATGTATGATAGTCTATAGTATAATTATGTTATGGGTCTTTGTTACCTGAAACAATGATGTATTCAAACTCAAACTCAAACTCAAAGCGTTTATTTCAATTAGACCTTCGCAGGCACTTTTGAAAGTCAGAAAAACAAAGGTGAAGCTACAGTCACAGACACAAGGCATAATAACTTGTGAAAGTACTGTAGTTGCCCATTCCAAAGCGTAGATCTCTATGGAGAAGAATGGGCAAGAAACTCCATGGACACTCTTTTCAATCAAAATATTGTTACAAGATCTTGGTTACATCATTCATGTTGAGATTATACATATATGTGAGAACGATGTAGAAAGACGTGCACATTAAGAGAGCCCAGAGTAAAAGATTATAACTATCAACAATTTAAAAACAAAGTAATTAAAATAAACCGTGGCAGCTAAGAGATATTATTATTTCCTTTAATTATCTTTATTACAAATTATTTACATTTTTAAATATTCCTTATAAAAACAAAATCTTTACTACTACTAATACCTATACATCTGTACTACTATTTTATAAGCCCCAGGCTCTACAACAACATAAATAAAACTAAATATATTATCATTTAGGAAGTTGACTGAGTGGTTGAAATCATTGTCATATTATGACGCAACCGAAAAATGTGGAAACTTAACTAGTACACCCAAACGCTCACTCACACACACACACACACCCCCTCCCACACTGCACACCAGCGCACACAGACACTCACTTACACACAACCCCTCATGCACACCCACTCCCACACATCACCTCTTTTCTATTAAGGTTTACCCCAGTATTAGTTATAGGTACTTTTACTTTTAGTTTAAGTCTGGAAAAATTTTTTTTTTGTTTGGATGGGCGTTGATAGCTGCGACACAGTTATACTCATATAATTTTTTGTAGCTATCGTCGTTTTCTTTGTAATTGTGCCAACTATTACGTTCCGAAATAAAACTTTTTACTTTTACTTTACTTTTAATTAACAGAACTCTTTGCTGAAGCAAGAGAAAGCAGTAATTATGTGACAAACTGACTGATGACATTACATTACTATACTCTATGACTTTATCATTTGACCACGTCATCAGTGAAACAGAAACATTCCATCAGCACAAAATTTTCACCAACATCATCCTTAAGATGTAAATAAAGAACTAAAGAAACCGGTTACAATCCACAGCATATCCACAGCTCTTCTCATCGAATAAGGAACCTTACGGTACACATATTATGGCTGAAAAAAAATACGTAAGTCCGTGTAGAGCTAAAACAAAAGAGCAGGAAGCAGCAGACAACTCCCCCTGCCCCTCCCGCGACCCCTGTAAACCGAAATCGCCTCCGTTGATCCCTGGACTTATAGGGCCACCTGGTGCAAAAAAGGAACTGGTGCTGCCATGTCCCGATAGTCCAGAGGAAATTAAAAAAAGAGAAGAACTGAAGAAGCAATCTGAACAAATTTGTTGCACTTTAAAAAACCCTCATGCTGCTGCCGCGGCTGAAAACGCAAAAAAGAAGAAATAACTGACTGTTTTTGGAATAATCAACTATTTCAATTTCATAAATAATTCTAACATGTGAAAAATTATACCTACCTTTTGCGTTTTAGCATGGCAATAGAGGGCATTGACCTTCCTTTAATCAATGAACTCTTTTTCTTCTTTTCAAAAGTGGATAAAAGGCCATTTATCGTCAATAGACAGATCTGTTGGACCTCATCATTCTTTTATTACGAGATATGACGACTGGCGGCAAAATTATGTAGAAACACATTCGCAAAAAGTTGTTCGGCTTAGCTCCATTTGAGCCGAGCCAACCGAAAATAGTTCAGCTATGGTATAATTGTGCTGAACGGAATTTTCCGATCGGCACGAATTAAAAGCAAAATATCTCAAATAATTACCACGGCTCGGCTTTGTTGTTTGACAAATACTTCCTAATCGACTATTACTATTAGCTTATGTCATCCCACTGCTGATCAAAGGCTCTCCCCGTGACTTCCGAATGACAATGGACCGTACTCATTAAAAGTTTTACATAAAACTGTTCCGTTGCTATGAAGAGGTATTATGGAAAGGGCAATGTCCGTTACAAACCAGGCTAAAACGCAAATAATACACATACAGAAAAGATACAGACACTCATTTAATATAATAAAATATTTATTGACATTCATCGTTTTATAGAAGGTTAAAATTACTAAAAACGATTTGTTTTATTTCATCATCATAATCGTTCTCCTGCCCTTATCGCAATTTATTTGTGGTCGGCGCAACATGTCTTCTTCTTCCATACTTCTCTATTATTCGTCATCTCAGCAGTCACCTCCTTTCTAGCCATATCATCCTTCACACAGTCCTTCCATCGTTTCTTTGCGATAGCCATTTACATTCATACTCAAACTTTTTCTCACAACATTTACCTCATTCCTCTGCATCATCATGTCCATACTACGAAATCCGATAAAAAACTGGTGCCACTTTCAAGCTGCCCAACTTAAGGAGCGTACAGACAAAAGCTCCTGGCCCGCTGACACGAGTCAACAACATTGATATCGTTGGCTTAGGCTTCCTACGCATTATGCGGTTAACCGGAACTCCACAGAGCATCTTATATATCAGTGGTGATAAAAACAATTTTTAACCGACTTAAAAAAAGGAGGTTATATTATGTTCGTTTGTTTGTATTTTTTTTTCTCGTACATATATTTGGACGGCTGACCGCATTCCGGCTAACCGCATAGTGCGTAGGTACCCTTAGGCCGGTGGCTGCAAAATCTTCTAAAACGTCACGTTTCCGTGATATAAGCCATCAAAGCTACAATCTTGGCCACCAGCACATTGATAGCTTCGCTTTTTTAGCTTTTTAATGTGACACTTCGAAGATTTTGTTAACAACACTTGTTTGTATTGATGCCAGCTAATTAACTACTGATTAATACGGGTTTTATGAGTGGCGAAAATTAAATGGCGGAAGTTAGGTAGACCACGCTCCGTATATAAATCTTCCAACCCATTTAACAGTCGCATGTCGGCGGCACGACATGTGCAACTTTATCTGACAGTGAGTTCCGCCGGGCAAGTACGTATCCGTTACCCCAGCAGGACCACCATATGCTACAGACTCCTGGATAGCATCAATATTTAGTGCTCAATTTGTGCTTAGTACTGTCCAATAATCTGAATTTGTGCTCCAGGAGTTTCTGAGATATATGTCGAGTTACGGCCGTTTTCTACGACTTACGTATAAAGGCTAGTTAATAAGCCTTACTCTTGTAGCTATCGGTGTTTCTATAAACAAAGTTAGCAATGAATTGACAGGAATATCCTATCCACGTCACTTATTTGTCTCTCGGAAGGTTGACAGTTGATGTTTCTTTAACTGTTTATCTGAGATAGCAACCTTCCGTTAACTTTTAGTAAGTTATAGAAAGTGGCCGTTAAAGGGGGTCCGGCTATGGTAACAGACACGGTAAGTGCCGCGTTCACAAGGCCCCTAAATGTGATGGGTAGCACGCGTGGTTATATGTCACCGACATGATTTCAATTTGGGTTCTACACACCAAGGCTGTGTTGATGGTCAGTGCCGGCTTGGCGGCTTTGGTATGTAGGATCCACAAAAGTGGCTGGTCAAGCCATTTCAGCCGCATGGCATGGGCCCTTGAAATGCAAGATTGGTGCCCTGAAACAACGACACGGAGCCGAGGCAGACCACGAAGGCAATGGTAGGACGACACGTATGACTTCCTTAAGAATTGGAAAGAAGTAGCTAAAAATTGTGACCTATAGTAGAAATGGAGTGACCGTGAAATTGGAGGGACCAAGTTTCCAATGTCTTTCATACATTTATAAAAAATAAAACCAATAGTCTACTATCCTACCTTTGCTATATAATTTTAGCTACCTCATCATTTACATAAAATTTTTAACAAAATGTTTGTTCCCTGCATCATGATATCAAGATGGAGGGACCAAACTGATAGACTACTCCCTGGAATGTTTTACCTACTTAGTCTTTCTTTCTTTATCGTGTGGTTAGTGCCTAACCGGGTGTCAGAGTTTTTATGCCACCCATGGGCCTGGCTTTACATGCCGTTGAGAAATATCTCTCAGGTATGCTGGTTTCCTCACGATATTATCCTTCACCGAAGCAAGTGATAATTATACAATACGCACATGACTCCGAAAAATCAAGGGTCCGTGTATTGGGTTCATACTTAAGACCTATGACTAGGCAGTCCCACGGTCACACCACTAGGCTATCACTGCTTTGTGTTATAATACCTTTATTCTACCTTATTAGCTCTCCCACAGCTGGGCAAAGTACTGTCACCATCTGGATAATTATTTGTTCACCGAAACTGTTGGCAGAGTATGGCCTAGTCATATTTTATTAAAGTGATGACGAGAGTTGTAACGGAACTTTCTCTCACCCTTCTGCAAGAAATCAGCCAGAAGGACAGTTTATCATATTCTTTGCCATGAATATATCCCAGGACCTCACGCCCAACAGTGGCACCTGTATCCACAAGATCAACGAATCTTGTTACTTGTCTTGTCTATGAAAATATACTGATACTGTAAGCCTTAATTATCATCCGACTGCTAGACAAAGTTCTCTATGATTTACAGTTGTGCGATTCAATACTAATGTAGACCTCGGGTCGTTGGTTTTGTACAGTTCGTCTTGCCATCTCTTTTCAGTCTGCCATCGCCTTCTATTAGCTGTGCCAGGACTACACATAGTGGCTATTTTAGCCAACAGCTCACTAAGCATACCTCAGACGAGGCCAGACCAGTTCCATTTCAGCTTTACGGCTTCCTGAGCTACGACACAAGTCTGTTTATGGGAGCGCAGTGTAGTGTATAAAATTATGCAGACATACTTTTTCGTAGCCAAGTATTTTTTTAAGAACAATAAACATTTTTGCTTGTGTCATGTACAAAGAGTAGAATCAAGTAGAATAATATATGTAAATCTGATGTAAATCCAAACGTCATCCATAGCCATGAACACTCCATAGCTTAACATATATTAAATAAACCAACGTGAAACTAAGAAATGACGTAAATAAATCTTATGACCCGCTAAACTCTATCAAAATGTAATTCAGTAACGTTCGAAGAAACAAACATTTGGACAAACCTAATAGTACATAACATCATTGGTACCAATGAACATTGATTGGTATTATGCATCCTGTAAGCCTTGCATTAAAAGGCAGTGGCGCTCGTACTATCTTTGAAATTCTAGACAAAGATACCCAAACTAACGGAAACACTGTAAATAATTCAGAATATTCATCAAAGTCGCATAAATTACCGTTACCCAGAGAACTAGGCCGGACTAACGGAGGTGAAATAAAAGCATTTACATTATCTCAAGTGGTGCAAGATCCGGGATGTCCCACTGAACTTGATTCTCAGCAACTCTCATCCAGTTGCTACCAGCCACTCTGCGAAGATCGTCACCCCACCGAGCCTGAGGGCGTCCCACCTTACGTTTGCAAGACTATTACCATCGGCAGTGAAACTATCACTGTAGCGGTTCACCCGGATAGCAATACACCGTGCGACCTCTCAAACAGATACAAATATTGCAAAGAAATTATAAAGCCGTACTTAAAAGATAATCTTCCTGACTGTCACAATTGTAAAGAGCTACTGCTCACAAATGCTGTTTTAAAAGTAACCACAGAGTTCCCTGAAAACCAGCCCTATAACGTATGCTACAAATGCCCGCCACCTCCGTGCCCACCAAAGTGTCCACCACCACGATGCCCTCCACCTAAGTGCCCTCCAAAACCATGCTGTCCGCAAAATAATTTGAAAATTTGTTGCGGTGAAGAGGGAGTACCCACAATTTGCAAACAATGTTCAAGACAATCTTGTCCCTCTTTTGTGTGCCCTAAACCGTACATCCCGCCATGTAGCCCGCCACTGCCATGCCCGCCTGTGTGCCGACCACCGTGCTCGCCACCAGCGTGCCCACCTAGGTGCCCACCACCACCGTGCCCGCCAAAGTGCCCACCACTGTGCCCTCCACCAAAGTGCTGCCCACCACCACCCTGCCCACCAAAGTGCCCACCGCCACCGTGCCCGTCAAAATGCCCACCACCACCATGTCCACCAAAGTGCCCACCACCACCCTGCCCACCAAAGTGCCCATCACCGTGTCCTCCACCAAAGTGCTGCCCGCCACCACCCTGCCCACCAAAGTGCCCACCACCACCCTGCCCACCAAGGTGCCCACCACCACCGTGCCCGCCAAAATGCCCACCACCACCGTGTCCACCCAAATGCCCGCCACCGCCGTGTCCACCAAAGTGCCCACCACCACCAAAGTGCCCACCACCACCAAAGTGCTCCTCACCACCGTGCGCGTGCTCAGGACCTCCTAAGTCAAGTATTAGTAAACTAATATTATTAATAAAAAGTATGACAGGCTTGGCAGGAGAAAGTAATTGTGTATGTAAGACAAAGAACTGTGTTGCTGTGAAACCATGCCCGCCACCACATTGCCCACCACCAGCGTGCCCTGACTCTAGAGGTCAAAGGAAGTTTCGATGTCCAAATGAATGCCCCAATGCCAGAAATATCTCAAATACTATACTGCAAACAGTAGAAAACGAACGTGAGACATGTTCCTGCGACGATTTGCCACAACTCCTAACTGCAAACCACCGTGTTATTTCAACCCTTAAATGTGCCATGACAGACCTCATGTGTAAAGCATTCAAATCAACGCAAGAAACTGCTACAATAATTAGAAGTGAAAGTTCTAGACAATTGGCAAGTTTAAAAAATTCTACCTGTTTTTCTGACTCGAAAAAACCTGACGGTAAGACAACCCCAAAGAAAGTAAGCAATGCTCGTAATAACACCAGTGTATACAATATTGTAAACTTGGACACATCGGATGTAGAGGAAAAGGTTACACCTATTGAACCGCATGATTCAGAAATGTACGCACGATCTAGAAGCCCCTTCAGGTTTATTCTTGACAAAGTAGATTCTGCAGTATCAATGTTAAGTGAGTCCCTGGTTTATGAACTACCAAGACCTTCAAAGTCAAAGGCTTTTAATGATCAAAATTCTGATACTCCTATGGCCTCACAGCCTCCGAGCCCCACAGATGTAGAAAATATGATGTATCCTGCCGGTTCATCTAGATTTTTTTCATCAATACAGGAGATAATATCGTCTATGTTTACCGGCGATGATGAGACAATTATACCATCTAGAAGGTTGTCTGCTGCAACTTTAGCTTCTGAAAGTGACGAAGACCTTTTGACTAGGATGATTGATTAAATTTTCCAGTTACTGTTTCATTTTCTTTTATTTACTACTCATCTGCCTAGCCTTTTCCCAACTTTATTGGGGTCGGTTTCCAGTCTAACCGGATCCAGTTGAATACCAGTATTTTATATAGACGACTACCTATCTGACCTCCACAAACCAGTTACTACTGAGTAAAACGATACTCCCTGGTGAGACTGGTTGTCAGACTTTCGGGCAACTGACTACCTGTAATGATTGTCAAAGAACTACAAATGACAGCCGGGACCTACGGCTTAACGTGCTTTCAGAGGCACGGAGGAAACTCGGTATGTAAAGGGTGGTAACCCATCCACAGACCAACTTGGCAAGCGCGGCTTAACCTGAAGATTCATCCGAGTGGCTGTTAGTATTTGTGTCTGTCTTTGTAACGAAGGTATAGGTATGATTTGGCTTAGCTCGTACTGTTCGTTGTTCACCAAAGGTAGCTTAACTTCAAAAAGGAAGAAGTCACTCGTCAGCTGTTTGCTAGTTGATGTCTTGAAACTATGACATTTGATACACTTGAGAATGTGGGCTTTTACTGTCCTCACACCTCTGAGCATCCAGTATTTGTTTCGCAAACGTGTCAAGGTGAGTCTCGCTCCCCCGTGCAGTGTCGAAATAAGTGACTTGTCCATCAAAAGTTCTGTGAGCCGAGCTTTGTGTGGCAACATAATCGGCTGTTTTTGTGAGATCTTCAAGGCTGATTCTGATAAACTCTGAAGAGACCACAGATTTAGATAGACCGTTTGTCCAAAAATGGGTTTAAATTAAATAGAGAACTCTTTGAATGCACCTTGCCATGTTTCTGTAAATGTAAATTATCTTCTCTGCACTGCCTTGATAACGACATTCAATAATGCGTTCTCAAGTTTAAATTACACAGAACAGAGAGGTTTGGAGGGAGAAAGGGGAGGCCTTTGCCCAGCAGTGGGACACAAGGTAAGCTATCAAAAAAAAATAAGTAAGGGGATCGCGCATTGTCTTTGTTTGCCTTGACTCGTAAAATTCAACCTAGAATTCTGACGACAATTGGGTTAAACAGACTGACTTCTTGTACTTCTGTTCTCATGTAGGATCTTCGAATTCTGTCGAATGATCTGGCATGTTGTTTTGTATCAGCCACGCAAGTCCCTCTCACCAAAGTTTGTGTTTAACTAGTTGTGACGACTAGCGCAGTCCGCCGAGAAGTTCTTAGATTTAAATTTATAAGCTTTGGAGTTTATATTCTATATATACATTGTTTTATTTAATTTTACGTTTCTTTTACTGTGTTTACATTATAATTATATTTTGCTTATTTTGTGATTTGAGAGCATGCACGAGCACTCTCGTTTATTTTATGCTGACGCTATATATGATGCCCTGTGGCTGACGCCCGCGATCACCATGTACTTACGTTTATGCTATAATACATGCGCATTACTGTAATTAATATTAGTTCAATAAAGCTGCTTGGTAAATACACATATCGGAGTTTTCTCCTACATTACACATAAGAATTCCCGGGACACATTGCACCAGCAGCGGTAGGACTCCACATATTTTTGGTCCTTCGAGCCGGACAGCCGGACTTGTGTGTGCTTGTTGAGTGTGCTCCTGCAATCTTCAAGCCATAATTTACCAAGAATGACTCAGTCTTGAATTTGGCACTTTCAGTAGCGTTCATAATGTGTGCGGAATACTTATTAGATCCATGCGCATATACCCAGTAGTGATACAGTGCTGCGTTGTTCTTTACTGTGGTGGTTGAGTTACCTCACCAGTGATTCGCCTGTAGTGTAACAATGAGGTTCTTTCCAGGCCAGCTTCCACTAAAAAAATATAGATTTCGCTATCCAAGACTCAGTGGTAAAATTTTTGTTTGGCTGTATCGAGCTGGTGTTCATTACCTTTAAAAAATAAAATGGTGGCATGAATGTGGGTGCTTTGCAATAATTGCTTGTCAGTAATCTGAATATTCAGAGTATTTAATCTGGATGAAATAGAAAATATATTTAAAATTTATTTGAGCTGGCACCGAATATTTGGACACCGATACCTGCTGCACGTAAAAACTTGATTTGACTGCAACTGGACACCGATATCTACTGCGCATAAAGACTGGCTATTCTTTGGATTCCCTGATTTAGTTACCTGACATAGAATAACTGCTATCTCCAATAATCTCTATGGACAAAGATTCTTGGTCTCTAACGGCCCGTTAAAGCTGAACTGGAGAAGCGAAAGGAACTGGAGAAAATATTTTTGTACAATTTGTCTTGGACAGCGCCATCTATCATTTTTTTGTGGAAGCTGGCCTGGAAAGAACCTCATTCAAGATTCGATATTGTACCGAAACAAGTGAAACGGAAATGTAACATTATAAGCGAATGCTCCCGATGGCGTTGGCTTTCATAGAGTCCATCTCACCAGAGAAGTCCCGTAGCAATAACTGGAACTTTAAGTTTGCAATATTAAAGGTGACACTACAAAAAATCAATACATCGATAAGTCAAACTCGATTTTATTATACATAGTTCGGTGTTTTTCTGCCTGGACAGTTAAGTTGGTTGAAGTATACGATTATTAGTGTTGTCGTAAGACAGTTGCGCCGCGTCTGCGAGACTTCTTCAGATAAATTATTGTCTAGAAATTTTATTGTCTGTGGTAATTGTTTTGGAAGAAAAATAGTCGCCATAACTTTCGAATAAGCCCATGTGCAAAAAGACTCTTGGTCAACGTCTTAAAAATACTCTGTGATGCCGAGTATATTCTCCTGCCAGTCAGTAAAACAGTAAAACTGTCACTCGTCATCACCAAACCAAATCAAACAAATTTAATGGCAAAATGTTTTCTCAAAATAAGTAATCTATCCAATCCTTGTCTGACGAAGGGTGTTGTAAAAAGAACTGCGGAAACAGAAAACAAAACGAATGTCTTACGTGTTGCCTTCCCAGGAGTTACTGCGAGGAATAGCTAGAGGTCTTCAACTTTGAATTTTTTATTAAAAGTATGCATTACAATATATGCAATTCTACCACCGTGCCTGCAACCACTATGCCCACCGCCGAGTCCAATACTGTGCCCAACTAAGTGTCCATCACTCAGCTCACCAAAGTGCCCACAACCATGCCAACTACTTACCTCACAACAATTCTGGATACCGTGCTTTAAAAGGATATCCTAACACACACCAGTGCTTGGAATCGTGTCAAACTCAAGTACAGCAAAATTATTACACTAATTGAAAACATAATCAAGTGACCATAGAGAAAATGAGCTGCCCACCACCATGCCCACCAAAGTGCCCACCTCCATGCCCCCCACCATCGTGCCCACCTCCGTGCCCACCACCACCATGCCCACCTAATTGCCCACCTCCATGCCCACCGCCACCTTGCCCCCTACCAAAGTGCTGCCAGCCATCACCTTGCCCACCACCACCGTGCCCACCTCCGTGTTCACCCCCTCCATGCCCACCACCACCGTGCCCACCAAAGTGCCCACCTCCATGCCCACCACCACCGCGCCCACCAAAGTGCCCACCTCCATGTCCGCCACCGCCTTGCCCACCTCCGTGCCCACCACCACCATGCCCACCTAATTGCCCACCTGCATGCCCGCCGCCACCTTGCCCTCTACCAAAGTGCTGCCAGCCATCACCTTGCCCACCACCACCGTGCCCACCTCCGTGTTCACCCCCTCCATGCCCACCACCACCGTGCCCACCAAAGTGCCCACCTCCGTGCCCACCACCACCTTGTCCACCAAAGTGTCCACCACCATGCCCACCACTACCGTGCCCACCAAAGTGCCCACCTCCATGTCCACCTCCTCCATGTCCACCAAAGTGCCCACCTCCATGCCCGCCACCCCCATGCCCACCAAAGTGCCCACCTCCATGTCCACCCCCTCCATGCCCACCAAAATGCCCACCACCATGCCCACCACCACCGTGCCCACCAAAGTGCCCACCTCCATGTCCACCTCCTCCATGTCCACCAAAGTGCCCACCTCCATGCCCGCCACCCCCACGCCCACCAAAGTGCCCACCTCCATGTCCACCCCCTCCATGCCCACCAAAATGCCCACCTCCATGCCCGCCACCACCGTGCCCACCACCACCGGGCCTACCAAAGTGCCCACCACCACCGTGCCCGCCACCACCGTGCCCACCACCACCGTGCCCACCACCACCGTGCCCGCCACCTGGCGCGATCCCATGCTATAAAAAGGATCCCTACCAGCACCCTTGTTCAGAAACTTGCCCTCCAATATCAGGTGTATCAAAATTTATACAAACATTTAAGAGATTGTCTGGCGAGACGGTTGTCTGCACGTGCAAGAAATCGGACCGTCCACCAGAGATTGCTTGCCCACCAAAGGGTCCACCTATAAAGTGCGTTTGTCCTCCTGTGCCTCCGCCTTGCCCAAGACAAGAGATCTTAAAACCGAAGCAAAAATGTGCCGCTGAAACAAGAGCTCAAAAAAAGTTTGATTGCCCTAATGACTGCCCAAATGCCAAGAAAGGCAAAAGAACTCTAACCAAAGTACCAATTGTATCAGACTCGCAGTGCATATGCGCTACTGGTGGTTGTCCATCAAACGCAGCCGCACACGAAGAATCAGTGGCAACCATCAAATGTGCAGCGACAGATCTCCTCGGCAAAGTATGTGAGACAACAAAAGAGGTTGCCGCAGCAATAAAAGAAAATGTAGGTGTATATTTACCTGAGAAACAAGAAAAACCTAAATGTTGTTGTCCAATAGCAAGAGGAAAGAAAGTTAGCAACACGCATAGTGACACGAGTTTGAAGAGATTCAGCGCGGTTAACTTGGACACATACAATCCGCAAGAACCAGATACCAACACACAGCCCAACAGCGCCTTGGGCTTTTTATTTGACAAATTGGATTCTGCAGACGCAATATTTAACGAGTCCCTAGTTTTTGCAGTACCAAAGCAGGATGAACAAAATCGCCAATTCGTCTTATCAAAATCTTTTCATGATTTTAGTTCGACACAGAATATCCCTACGCCGCCACCGTCGCATCCTCCGGTCCCCGCGGATGTAGAAAACAGAAAGTTACCGTCAGGCACTACTAACTTCTTGTCATCGATACAGGACAAGATTATGTCTATGTTTAAAAATGATGTCGCGATTATGCCATCTATCGGGTCATCCTCTGCATCATTGGCCTTTGAAAGTGACGAAGATCTTTTAACAAGGATGATTGATTAAATCTTCGGCTACCAATTTAATTTTCTTTTATTTACAACTATGTTAGCCTGTTTAAATAAGAAAACAGTGGTGGCTCATTGTTAACAGCCCCGACTTCGAAGTTGCATGTAGATCGTGAGTTCGAAAGTACATTTCTTTGCGTAATTTATGTTCTCACTACTCTCAAAAACCGGTGAAGGGAAACATTGCGAGAAAATGTTAAAAGCTACTAAGCTACTAGTTGTTTGTTAGTAAAGCTACCAACAAACAACTCTATATCCATTATTTATTTATATTGTGTTATATTTGTAATGGACTGGGATACCACACCCTGTTGGTAAGTTATATAGTCTGCCTTTAGTTTAGCAGCTGTCAATTTAGTCAAGTTAAATCCTGTAACCTATTAAAATATATAAGGTGGAGAAACGTCAGGGTAGCCCGCGAAATTCAATTTTTCTTTCGTTTTTTGCAATTTGCAGGTCAGTGTCAGGTTGTATGTTGATGAAAAGTTAATGTAACCCTATTCTGTAACTATTTCATGAAACAGTCATTTAATGGGGTTAAATGAATTTAGAGGGTTGTATTGATGATTTTAATAATTAAAATTCTGTAACTACATACGTGTTATTACCGCGACACATTTTTCATCAACATACAACATGACACTCACCTGCAAATAGCAAAAAACGTAAGATAATTTGAATTTCGCGGGCTACCTTGACGCTTCCACCTTAAGACAATTTGATATGTGATGAATCAAGCCTGAGTCTGCAGGGGAAATAATATTATAGTCTCGTTGGGGCGGTTTCAGATTAACGTATTTTCGGCGCGTATAAAGCCGTTTTTGGAATTGAGCAGCTTGTGGCTAAATAATAACAGCCACTCGGATGGACAATTACATTAAGCCGCACTTACCAAGGTTGTTCCATGGATGGGTTACCATCTATTACGTATCGAGTTTCCTCCGTGCCTTGGAAAGCACGTTAAGCCTTTGGTCCCGGCTGTCATTTGTAGATCTCTGAAAGCCGTTACAGATGATGGCCCGACAGTCTGACAACCAGTCTTACCAAAGGGTATCGTATTACCCAGGACTAACTGGGATGTGAACAGGCGTGGTCCCAGGGGGTGGGACCCCCCCCCCAAAATCCTACACGTCAATTGAAAAACCTTCTCAAAATATCTTTTTTCGGATATAAATTATTAACTTCCTGCTTAATCGTTCAACAAGAGAAACTAAGCTTTTAGATGCAGAATGCAAAAAATTTTCGTGCTCGCTTCGCCCGCCAATGCATTCTTTCCTTTTGAGTTACTTTAATTCTCATCTCTGTATGAATTTTAACAAAAAGAACCTAATACACGGGGCGGGGGCGGGCTGCTCTCGCCCTTGCATTCTATTTGTATCATGAGTGGATCTAGCGGGGGTCATGGCCGGTCGACCGTGATCATGTTTCTGAACTCATTGATTTAAATAAATTATAAACTCCCCCGAAATCTCCAACAACTATAAAAAAATAAAACTATCCGAGGCGGAATTTTCTCGCTCGCTTCGCACGCCGATACATCACTTTTTCCAAGACTGCAAAAGTTGACAGAGTCGTTCTATTCTCGTTTCTGTATAAATTAATAACAAGAGTTGTGCTAAAATTTTCCAGCTCACTAAACTCGATAATACATCCTGTACTTTTTTAATTCTCCTTAAGTTGAAAGAGTTCCTTCTATTCTCATTATTTTATGAATGAACAAAGAACTTAATTAATCCTAGGAAGGGTGCTAACATTTTCGAGCTAGCTTCGCTCGCTCTTGCGTCTAAGTACATAACTCTTTTATGAATGTTCAAAAGCTAATCTAACCTACCCGATGTAGTGTTAATATTTTCGAGCTCGCTTTGCTTGCTCTGACATTCTAAGTTCTTTTCAGTTATTCTTTTTATACTGACACAATTTCTGAAAGCCTATCAAATTCGAACTGGGTGTTATATTTTCGAGCTCGCTGTTGAATCCTGATTTTCCTCAATTTATTTATAGGCTTTTCTATATAAGTCGACAAAATTATTTCTTTCATGAATCGACACCGACAAACGAAAACCTAACATATCCATGGTGGAGTACAAGCTCTTATCGGGAAGTCCCCCGAAAATAAACCTGTAGGCACCCATGTTCGTTTTGTATGGGTAAATCCAGAGATGGTTGATAAAATTTAGTTTTTCAAAGTTTAGTTGTTCCTAATAGTATAAAACACCCAATTGCCTTTTTTTATTCGGGGTAGCCCGTCCCAACCAAATTCCTAGCTAGGGCCCTGTGTGACCCCCCAAAGTCTTAGGCTGGGACTGCGCCTGGTTGTGAAGGACAGATAGGCAGTCGCTCCATGTAAAATACTTGTACTCAGCTGCATTCAGTTAGACTGGAACCCAAACACCAACATAGTTGGGAAAAAGCAGGGCAGATGATGATGATAAGGTGGCCTTCCATTGCGGACGTCTTAAAGCAGGAGTAATTCCAGTGTGGGAAAGAGATGGCGCTAGACAACTTGTAGCTCTGTCTCTTTCCCAAACTGTAGTTACTTCTGCTTTAAGATGTCTTAATAACCCTTCGCTTTTGGAATCGCATGTAGTGTTTTTTGTTTTTGTTTGAGCACCTGTTTATAAGCACCTATTAGCATGAGCCGAGAGAATTACTGAGTTATTGCTACGGATTGAACCCACCGATTCAGACGCGTTTTTTAAAGCGCTGTTTGTGGTGCGTGTGTAAGCGAGTTTATACGCTTGTCTGAAACCGCTCTTATGGTGTTATAGTGCCAAGTCGGTTAAAATTAAAATTGGTTAAAACTGTTGACAAATTGAAACGGCAATTGATTTCTTCTCTTCGAAAAAGAGCAAGATTAGAAGCCATAGTCAATTCTTACTTTCTTTTACTGAAAAAAACGGTAACACTGTTCAAACCTATCTATGCTTTGCGTGACAAATGCGTACATTCTTCTCAATGTTAACATAAACCTTGTTGCTACGAGGGTAAAGGCTACAATTCTGCAAAAATAGAGGCCGAAAAACTGTGAAAGGCCAGTAAATGCCATTGGTATGCCTCATACAATGAATAAAACTGTCACTTGTCAGTTTGTCACCATCTAAACTGTTAGGACAAAACTATCTAAATTATTTAAATTCAAAAATGTGTTTTAACATTTTGTAAAAGTCTAGCCAATACTCATATCTGACGAAGAACTTTGCGCGAAGAACAAATGCCTTCCATGCTTGAACCCTGCCAGCAATCTTGCCAGAAGTTACTAAGTGAGAAAAAGCACCAAGTCTCAGACTTTTCATTATAACTAAATCTATTTTTACTTAGCCAAAAGTCAATTGGAATGGCTGATAAGAAAAATTGTCCTCCAAAGCCATGCCCACCACCACCGTGCCCACCGTGCCCACCGCCACCATGCCCACCGCCACCATGCACACCACCATGCCCACCACCACCATGCCCACCACCACCATGCCCCCCACCACCATGCCCACCATCGTGCCCACCGCCAGCACCAAAGTGCCCGCAGCCACCACCACAATAGTGCCCGTCACCACAACAGAGTTCCTCTTCTCTTCCTTCTCCTAGCCCCAAACAATATAATGTCATGTTTCTACGCCACAGAACGACGTGATTGTAAGTTTTCAAAAACGATACTGACATACAAAACCGAGCCACTGATATGACCGTACAGGCATTATTGTCAATCAGCCATGGTCGCTCACAAAGAAGCGTGGGAAACCATCAAATTTGCCATGATAGAACTCACTGAATAAGACAATGGAGCTACTAATGGAGGCTACTACGGCAATAAAAACACTGCATCAGCCTGTCTTTTTGAAATGAAAGGAATATCTACATTTGGTGACAAAGAAAGAAAGTGATACTCCTAGTAACAAAAATTTGACGACAACATTGAAGTTGTCAACTTGGACCCATCGGATGTAGAGGAAAAGGTTACACCAAGCAATCTACAACAATCCAACAAACATAATCTAGCATCCCTTTTAACGTGGACAATGTTTCTTGGGGCAATGCTCATTTTTTTTTCATCAATGTAAGACATGATGGTTAATGTTAAGTGGCCATGATATGACAAATAGGTAGACCGTAATAACTGATTAAATAGTTCGTTTTACTTTTCAATTTTGTTTTATTTACAACTAAACCTGTATTAATGTCTCACTCATGCAGGGGTACTTAGGCACTATGCGAGTGCCCGCAAACCACTCCATTATTTTGGAGAGCTGCGGTCTTTTACCGGTCAGCCGCGCGGTTGCTATTTGTACCGTGAATTTGCAGTTGCCCGCCATACAGTCAGGTCTTGCCTACGGTGGATTTTGAAACTGAAAGGATATTTTTGAAAATCAAAATCGCCCACTGATGTGCAAAACTTAGAACGAAGAACAGTCGAAGAATTCAACGGCAAAATGCAATGGTTTCTGAACCACATATAGAGATAGCTGTGCAAGTGTGGCTGCCCGCAGTCTGGTTAGCCACATTTGCAAACGAATAGTTCAGGCAACCAGATAGCAAAAATGCATTGCGGACATGCTGATCCTGTGTTGGTAATGGTCACCACCTGTTCATCCTCATTTATCGATACAACTCGTACATAAGTGGGTCGATGCGGACCAAACAAGATACGTCCGTAAGGATTGAAGAGCCACTTTTAGTATCTTAATGAAATAAATATACTTATTTAGTAGTAAGTTTAAAAACTTTGTAGGATCGATCCTCGATTTCGTAGGGTAGTTATTAGTTTTTTTTTTTAATAATTTTAATGTATAACAAAAAAAGTATATAGGTATAAGTATAAAGGTGGCACCTCAATCTAAATGTTTGAATTGCCACGTCAGAACTTCGAACATCATGGATTAATATTTATTATAATTTGGTATGATTTTGTAGCATTTGAGAGTAGTTAGTAGACAAAATCTGAGCTCGGTTGTATTAAAATGAAAAAAGTTACCATACATTATATATGTGGCTCCTCAGACCATACAATACGAGTCGTCATTTTTCAAAGAAGCAGTTGTTCAATTAATGCGCAATTTCTTAGCCATTTAGCATTATGTATAGGTATTAGATTTGTAGGACAAGAAGCAGTAATTAAAATTGAGTGAATTGGGAGATAAGGTACCTTTTAACAGTATCCTCAATTGAGATGCTTCGGTAAATAGATTTGCCTATAATCTATATACACTTGTGACGAAATTTGGAACAAAAATCATCTTATTTTGTATTTTATACTAATTGTACATATAATCCTGCCACAAAAAAAAGTAAATATCTACGAAGTTAGTAGCTATACATTAATTTCATAACAAATTGTTTTGAAGGGTGTCCATGAATAAGTTATATCATTATTTTTAATACTGAACAGCTGGAGTTGATACGATGCCGGTCCCTTTCCGAGTTGATATGTGTGCTGTGACCTAAATTATCACTTGATATAAAAACTGTGTCAAAGTATTCTTGAACTCAATAAGACGAAATTTAAAACATGCATTAAATACACAGCAAGCATATTATTACAAGTTGGACGATTATATCGCTGATAAAATTCTTGGCTCAATCAGGTCTGCTCCACAAGGACAGGGGCGCATGAATTGACAACATTAAATAGTATTGTTGGAGCTGCTGAAGATTGTATTTTTGCATTCTATAAATTCAATATCTCTATCTGTATAATATACATATTTAATCGCTACCATTCACTGAAAACCTACGTCATTTCTTGACTTGAATTTGCCCTGGCGGTTCTATGTCATGCTCACTCAAATGTCTCGCTGATGGTGACGCGGGCGCCGGATCATTTAGTTCCCTTCAAATGGTTGAGTTGAATGGTGCTTATCCATGCGTCATCTTCGTGAACGGGTGCTGTCAGTTGTGACTGGTCATATCATACGTGCCACGGCTTATTTGAATTAATTATTTTATTTTTGAAAAGTCTTTTTTCTTCTTATAACGTAACCAAGGTTTTGTAACAATATGCTGTCTCCGCTTAGCTTTAGTGGAAACGGTTGAGCGGAGAGGACAGCCTCCATACCGCTCACCGCTCACAACACGCAATTGGCGAGTGGTGTGCGCGGTCGGTAAACTGGGCGTGGGTAGCATGTACACATATCTCTGCTCCGGTCTAGCACAGTACGCTACTCCGCACAGCTTCGGTGATACACCCTAGCTCTTTAGCATCTCCTCTGATCTCCACTTAACAGATCTCCGGCCGTCTCCGCTTTGATGGAGTCCGAGCCTTATGGACCTGTTCCATCGCCGATGACGAAATGACTATAGTCTGACCGAAACTGTTGTACTGCGCCTTTGAAAGTCGTGGTGAGGCGGGAGGCGGTAAGGAAAGAGCATGAGTTCACATGAGATCGATATTGTTGAACGGATCTTACAATATCATCATCATCATCATCATTTTAGCCGAAAGACGTCCACTGCTGGAGATAGGCCTCCCCCAAGTGTCGCCACACTGACCGGTCTCGTGCGACTCGCATCCAGCGGATCCCCGCAACCCTCACCAGGTCAGCCGCTCCAGAACTTTTCAGCCCCTATGTTCTATGTTCTATGTTAAGGGTTTGGTTTCCGCACTTAGTCCTTAAAGTGGACCATTGTACGTGAGCCATGGTGGCCGTTACTCCAACCAGCCCACCACCCTCCAGAAGCAGATCAGACTTCCCGGTCTTCTCAGGACATCCGCAAGGGATCTCGGTGCTCCAAGAATCTCCTCGCGGATCTGGGTGACGCCGGTGCACTCGAGGAGTACATGCGCTACCGTTTCCTCCGCCTCCATGCACGCTCTGCACAGGGGGCTATCAGTGATACCTAGGGTGTGGAAGTGTTTATTCAGTGAGCAGTGTCCAGTGATGGTCCCCGCCACCAGACGCAGACTATCTCTGTCCAGGCGCAGAAGGCGCTTGGTCAGCTGTGTATCCAGGGATGGCATAGCCTCCTTGGATTTCCTACACCCTGGTGTCGAGGTCCACCATTTTTCCGCTTCTGTTTGAGTGTGTTCCTTTAACCAGCTCCTTAGTTGCTGGAAAGGAATGGGCACAATGGGTTCAGGTCCGAAGGCTTTAGTGCTGGATCCCCTTCTAGCGAGTTCATCAGCTGCATCGTTTCCAAGTGATCCACTGTGTCGTTTGATCCATTGTAGTGTCACCGTGTTGCGGTTTAGTACCGTAACTCGTTCGAGGGCATTATGGCATTCTAGTATTAGTCTCGACGTAATCTGGTTTCTCTTCAAGGATTGAAGAACTGAGGCACTGTCGGAGAGTATACGAATATGGGTATCCGTAACCTCCCTGACTTCTATGGCGTGTGCCGCTTGGATAATGCCTACGCAATCAGCTTGGTAGACCGAGTTGAGCATTCCCAAGGGTCTGGATATTTTAATGTTAAGGTCGTCAGAGAAGACTCCGACACCTGTCCCTTCGTCGGTCCTTGATCCATCGGTGTAGATCCTTAGCTCTGTTGCACCAGAGTAGTCATAAATCTCCGCTGTGAGCTCTATGTTGTAGTGTTTTTGAAAGCAGTGGGTCTTCAGGGTTCTGTCGCAGGGTGATACCATCATTGGCTGTTGTTTGATAGCATCATCTTTTATGCGTGTATGTTTGATTCTGGAGTCCTTACTCAGGGTACCGGATATTTCGAGCCTGAAAATCGCTAGGGTCGCCTCCTCTCTTACGACGAGGTGTAGAGGTGGCAGCCCCAGCATCACCTGTAAAGCGGCAGTGGGTGATGTCCTCATGCTTCAGGTGATTGCTACGCAGGCAAATCTTTGTAGTTTCTCGAGATTTTTTTAAGCTGTGCTCAGGTTGGTCCTGGGCCACCAAACTAAAGAGCCGTATGTGATGATTGGCCGGATAACTGTAGTGTATAGCCAGTAGGTGATTTTGGGGCTTAGGCCCCAATTTCTGCCGAGCAGTCTTTTGCATTGCCATAGGGCTATGCTGGCTTTTGTGGTGATGTAATCGGTGTGTTTTGCCCAATTCAGCTGTTTGTCCAAATAGATACCCAGATATTTGGTTTCAGTCGACAGGCTTAGGGTGGTCCCGAAGAAGCGTGGTAACTGTAGGGTTGCCAACTTTCTTTTCTTTGTGAAGAGGCCGAGTTCAGTTTTGGTAGGGTTCACTGCTAGTTTGTATTCCTTGCACCAGTCCTCTACCATCTTCAGGGCTTGTCGCATAAGGTTGCACAGTGTGTTTTCGTGTGTTCCGTTTATTATTATGGTTATATCATCGGCATATCCCACCGTGAAGTAGCCTCTGTCGTTGAGACGCTTTATGAGGCTGTCTACCACGAGGTTCCATAGGAGTGGCGAGAGGACGCCCCCTTGGGGGCAGCCCTTCGCCACGATGGCTCTAGTGGTGTCGTTCACCGTAACCTGTACGGCTCTCAGTCTGAGCATGTTTGTGATCCATCCTCGCAGGGTCGAGTCCACACCGTGTTCCTCGAGGGCTGCGTTGATGCTATGGAAAATGGTTTTGTCAAAAGCGCCTTCTATGTCAATAAAAACAGCTAGTGAGGAGCATTTGTGGTCTACTGCACATTCGATCTTGGAGATTACACTGTGGAGTGCGGATTCCGTTGATTTACCTGTGGAGTAGGCGTGTTGTTGTTTGTGGAGTGGCATCTCCTGAAGAGGTCCGTCCCGAATATGTCGGTCACAGAGTCTCTCAAGGGTTTTCAGTAGGAATGATGTCAGGCTTATTGGTCTGTATGCTTTAGGTTGTGTATAATCAGGTTTGCCTGGCTTAGGGATGAAAATGACTTTCACCTCTCGCCATTGAAGTGGTATATAGTTATTTGCTAAGCAGGCTTGGAAGATGGCAGCCAGCCACGGCGTAAGGACGTCTGCTCCCCATTGCAGCAGGGCTGGGAACGTACTCCGTACGCCGCGTACTCCCTTACAAGCAACCGTTTTCGCATCGCGCTGGCTATTGCCTTCGCGGATCTTGCTCAAACGGTTGTTGAGATCTCTCTCTCTGTTTCGGATTTTTCCGCGCTTACGTTTAAGCGAGCGTACTTCGTCCACAGAGATGAATCCAGGGCCACCGGATTCAACTTCCTTTCCCGTCCCGTGGTGTCGAGAGTCAATGTCTCTCAGCCTTGCTTCGATCTTCTCGCGCTGGAGTGCCAGCGCGCGGAGTTCGCCGTCAAGACTGGAGAGTCGTGCATTGTCGGTGTCATTGTCGGGGTTGTTCGTTATACTGTTCCGAACGATGCTCTGTTGCCAGGCCCTCGTGGAAAGTATAACGGGTGTCAGGGTCGTAGGCGCGGATGTCGCAGCCGTCGTGTCAACCGGCGCAGAGGTTGCAGCCATGGTAGTGTCAGGTGGCGCGTGAGCCGCAGCCAGTGCTGTTGGCGCTAAAGCAGCCGGCCGCGCAGAAGGCGCGGCCCTAAGTGGCAGATTGGTGCCCCCCCCCAGATTATGAAGGGAGCTGACCGACGTGTCAGCATGGGATTCCCCGGCATTGCCGGGACCCACCTGGGGATTATTTTCATCTTTCTGCGACATGTTGGGGTTTGTGGGCTTTTTTGGATAAGAGGTTACCCCTCCTCATGGACCGAAGGAAGAAAGGAAAAAGGAGGGAGGGATTGGGCGTGGGATCATGGGAGTGGGGTTTGGGTTACCCTAGGCCTGGGATTTTGACTTTTGGGAATTCTGAAAAAGCGCCCGGGGGTTTTTGTTGTGTCTATTTCTTATGGAATTAGACCAAAAACAGGGCGGCAACCTCGTGAAGGTGAATCCCCCAGACTTGCCTTGAGGATCCACACGACTGTAGCGCTCACCCTCAAGACCCCGCCACCTTGCCACCTCTGAGGGAGGCAGTAAGGAAGGCCTGCATCTATACTACCAAGCAAAGCATGAGCAAAGCATGTCGTTGTGCAACCGCAAAAGCTTATGTACAGTCCCTCCCCACTTTTCAGCCCCATCGGTTATCGGTTCTGCGAGTAATGTGCCCTGCCCACTGCCACTTAAGTTTGGCAATTCTTTTGGCTATGTCGGTAACCTTGGTTTTCCAGCGGATGTCCTCATTTCTGATTTGATCACGCAAAGAAACTCCGAGCATAGCCCTCTCGATTGCCCTTTGGGTGAGTTTGAACCTTCTGATGAGGCCCATTGTGAGCGACCACGAGTCGTATTCGACATTCGAGTTCGAGTTAGACCTGTCTAACTGTACTGTTTGTCCCAGGTACGATATTAGTTTGAAATATTTTAAAGCTATAGAGATAGCTTTGTGATATAACTTTTGAAAGTATCTCGTAAACTGAGCTAGTTTAGTAAAACTCGTAAAAGATGATAGACTTGTATAATTAATATTTTTCAAAGTGACATACATAATCAACAAAATTACTTAGCAACCAAAGTTACAATAAACTAAAATGGATCCAGTATACAACCTTTTTAACACCCCCACTGTATGCCTATACATTTTTTAAAGTAGTCCTGCTTAACTCTAGTAAGTCCTTTTGTGAAGATATCGGCGGGCATCTCATCAGTCTTACAATATTTGATACAAATTTCATTTGCCTCGGCCAATTCCCTCACATAATGATATTTAATATTTATGTGCTTAGACCTCCTACCGACTGTAGGAACGTACACTAATTTTATAGCGCTTTGGCTGTCGCTGAACAGATCAATCGTATTATTCTGACCTGTCAGTTCATGGTAGAGACCTTTGGCACAAACTACCTCTTTCGCTGCTTCGCAGATAGCGATATACTCTGCTTCAGCCGTACTGAGTGCGACGCAACGTTGCTTGCGGGTCTGCCAGGAAACCGCAGCACTGCCAAGGGCAAGCATATACCCTGTGAACGAATGTCCATCAGCGTTGGCACCCCAGTCCGCATCGGCATATGCAACCAGAGGATTACCAGTCTTCTTGTAGACCAATTTGTGATCTACTGTACCCTTTAGGTACCTCAGCACTCTCTTGAGTGCAGCCATGTGAGTCGAATTCCAACAAGAATTAAACTGACTCAGGTAGCTCACTATGAATGTGATATCAGGTCGTGTGCCACAGGACAGGTACATGAGTGAACCCACAATCTCCTGGTAGCTCATATCTCCAGTCGGATCGCCTTTGTCCAATCTGAGATTAGTCTCTGTGGGAGTCGCGACAACTTTGCAATCTTCCATTTTATACTTTCGGAGAACCTTCTTTATGAAGTTTCTTTGGTTGAGCTCCACTTCTCCCTTCCTTTGCGTGAGCTCCATGCCCAGGCATTCCTTTGCCAATCCCAAGTCTTTAACTTTGAAGGCGTCCCCAATCTTTGCTTTCACGGCCTGAATCTCGTCAACGTCATGCCCAAAAATGTAGAAATCGTCTACGTATAAGGCAATTGCGAGAAATTTGCTATTGACCTTTTTCAGGTATACGCATGGGTCATATTTTGACCTCGTGAACCCGATCTTAATTATGTGAGCGTGAACCTTCATGTTCCAACATCGTGCTGCCTGCTTCAGACCATATATGGCCTTCTTTAGTTTGCAAACCTTTCCTTCTTTCCCCCTCGTGATGAAGGCCTCTGGCTGTTCCATATACAGGTCTTCAGCAAGGTCACCATTAAGGAAAGCGGTCGTGACATCGATATGATGCACTGTCAATCCAATTTCTGCCGATAGCGCTAGCAGTAGTCGGACTGACGACAGTTTAACCACTGGTGCAAAGGTTTCGGAGTAGTCCTCCCCCCACTTCTGGGAATACCCTTTAGCCACCAGTCTTGCTTTGTGGTGCTGCACTGTCTCATCAGCGCCAATCTTCAGCTTAAATAGCCACTTGCATTTGACTACGTTCGCTCCTCTTGGGCGATCCACCAGCTCCCAGGTTCCGTTCTCGATGAGCGAGTCGTACTCTTGCTTCATCGCATCCAACCACAGGTCCTTATCGCCGCGGTCCATTGCATCCTGTACCGACACAGGATCGTGCACGCAGAGAAAATTATAATCAAAATCTTTCTGTCTGTTTGGAACTCTGATCCTTTGAGGGTATCGATGCCCCTCTACAGCTGGTTCAGCTTCTCGTTCTTCGCTTCTGTCAGAATCCGAGATGGAATCCATTGAATCATGGAACTCCTCAGATTCGACCACGACGTTTTCAGGTGTGGTGGACCCGGTTGCTGGAGCTGGTACGCTCTGGCTTGGAACTTCCTCCTCAGTTTCCATAGCCCTGGTAGTCGCACCTGTAATGGGGATTACGAAAAATTCTTCAGGAACATCCACCACCGGCATCTTAGTTGGCGATTTGTTTAGAGGTCCGAGAAAATCCATATTGTCCTTAGACAGATTTGGTAACCTCTCATCAAACACGGCATCCCGAGCAACAATAATCCGCCTTGGATTATTCTTAACATCAGCAAACTTAAACCCCTTTTGATCCTCACTATAGCCAAGAAATATAAGTTCTCGTGTCTTGGGATCAAACTTTTTGAGGCTTCCATCCTTAATAAGAACCTGTGCCTTTGAACCAAACACTTTTAAATGCGATAGGTCCACCGTCTTTCCGGTCCACACCTGTTCAGGGACCTGTTGCGAAATAGCCATAGAGGGCGAGCGGTTTTTCAGGTAAATCGCCGTTAGAACTGCTTCACCCCAATATCTCTTATTGAGATTGCTTTCTGCTAGCATGCATCTCGCCTTTTCGACGATTCTCCGGATGGTTCTCTCCGCAACTCCATTTTGCTGTGGAGTGTGCGCTACAGTTGTCTGATGTTGAATTCCACGATTTTTCAGGTGATCCTGGAATTCCTTACTGGTGTACTCGCCATCATTGTCACTCCTTAACTTCTTAATCTTTTGACCCGTTTGATTTTCAACTAATGCCTGAAACTCACGAAACTTCCCGAAAGCTTCTGATTTGCATTTCAGCAAATAGCCATAAACTTTCCTGCTATAGTCGTCAACGAATAGCAGTATGTATCTTTTGCCGTCCCATGACTCCACCTCAATGGGACCCGCAACGTCACTATGGACCAGCTCCAAAATCTGTGAAGCTCTATTGAATTTTCTTTTTGGAAACTTTTTCACGCATTGCTTGCCTTGACTGCATGGTACGCAGGGGTTCTTGCAGTTCCCAAGGCTATAACTAAGGCCCTTAACGATATCCTTAAGTTTGTGCATTTCAGATTTGGATAAGTGGCCCAATCTCCTATGCCACAACTCAAAGTCATCCTGACTTTCTCCTAAGAGAACCGTCGCCTTGTTACTCCCTGAATCTAAAACATAGAGTCCGTTTTGCTTGCGTGGTGCTGTAAATAGTACGTTCCCATCCACAGATACATTGCCATCGAAAACTCTGCAACGATTTTTGTCAAATACTACAACCTTGCCATTATCAGTGCACTTGCCAACAGATATCAAGTTGGTGACTAGTTCTGGAATCAACAACACATTATTCATTGTCAATCCTAATGGAAGTCCCTTGTGACGTACGTCCAACTTCACTGTACCTTGCGAGGTCGATACTATTTTGTCATTATTCGCGCAAGTAACAGCTTTCGAACTGCTTGCTATAGGTGATAAAATAGACTTATTTGATGTCATGTGTGATGTCGCACCACTGTCTACCACCCAGCAATTATCCCCACTAGCGGCAAGTAAAGTAACAAAATCAGTAGAATAATCATCATTAATCCTGCCTACAGCCGCTAAATTGCTCTCAGTCTTGCCTTGTTTGGCTTTGAAGAGCTTACATTGCCATTTAAAGTGACCCTTCTTTTTACAAAAATGGCAAACTATTTTCTTACCAGCGCTACCACTACCACTACCACTTGCAACATTAGCTAACACCGTATCGCCCTTATCATCATTCACTTGCTGTCGGTGACCTTCACGCAGAAGAGCCGCTATTACGTTCTCCGATGATAATGTCTTGCCAGAATGTTCCATGGCCATGACTAAAGGGTCGTAAGAATCTGTCAAACCAGCCAAGAGAATAACCGCGATGAATTCATCATTCAGTGCAGCTTGGATTGCCTCCAGGGCTTGATGCGTAGCTTGCACTTCATTGACGTAGGCATCCATATTTATGAAATTATCCAGTTTCAATGAAAATAGCTTCCGCAGCAGACCTAATCTTCTAATTAGACCACAGTCAGCATAGGCCTTTTTGAGCGCATTCCATGCTTGCCATGAGGTTTTGGCATTCTTGACAATGGTGATGCACTGTTCTGCGATTGACAGGCAAATCTTTGCCCTTGCCCTTTCGTCGCGTTTCCGGTCTTCAGGTTTGGTAGTAACGAAATTTTCGCTCACACAGTCCCAGAGCCCCGCATCTATTAATAGCATTTCGATGCTGAAGGCCCAACTGCCATAATTATTTCGGCCTGTGAGCTTTTTGATCGCACTCGTCGAACTTTCCATCTTTATACCTAGCCGAATTTACTATATAACTGCCTCACAAAGTTAGCAACAACGAGGCACGGGCTGGGCCCATAACCTTTTGAAAGTATCTCGTAAACTGAGCTAGTTTAGTAAAACTCGTAAAAGATGATAGACTTGTATAATTAATATTTTTCAAAGTGACATACATAATCAACAAAATTACTTAGCAACCAAAGTTACAATAAACTAAAATGTATCCAGTATACAACCTTTTTAACAATAACTACATGTGGAAACTTGAAATTGCCTATATTTTGTTTGAACTATTACTCAGTGTCTGTTTAGCTGTAAGTTTCCCTAAAAACCAGACACCTTTTTTTAGAATATACCAAAAACAAAAAAAGAAACAGTAATGTTAACAGTAACACTGGCCAATATAATCTATGCCTTAAAGTTCTTTCACAGTTATAAACATGAAGCTGTCACTCGACACCATCAATCATAAACCAAATCAATAAAATGGATTTCAAGTCTCAAAATTAACAACCTACCCAAACCTAATGTCTGACGAAGAGCCTTTCACGAAGAGCTGCAAGAGCAAAAATAACGAATATGTCTTTTGTGCTTGAACCCGTACTCTCAGGAGTTATTAAGCTAGGACAATTACCCGCCACCATCTTCGAAACCGCAGGTCAGCTCCCGTCACTGTGGCCACTACCCTTACACAAAACCGTCCCACAAAAAGCACGCCAAGCCACACCCGTACCCTGCAAATCAGGTTTAACAAAACTATTACTTAGTTGTCTGTAAACGTAAAAAAATGGGCTGTCCTCCGCCGTGCCCACCACCAGCGTGCCCATCAGGATGCCCACCACCACGATGCTGCGCGCCACCACCTCCGTGCCCACCACCACGATGCTGCGCACCACCACCTCCGTGCCCACCACCACCGTGCCCACCACCACCATGCCCACCTAAGTGCCCACCGCCTCCGTGTCCACCACCACCGTGCCCACCACCACAGTGCCCACCACCACCGTGCCCACCACCACCGTGCCCACCACCACCGTGCCCACCAAAGTGCCCACCACCTCCGTGTCCACCACCACCGTGCCCACCACCACCGTACTGCCCACCACCACCGTGCCCGCCACCACAGTGCAAATGTCCTCGTGGGTATTGCCCCTCACTAACTGTTTCCCAAGTGTTTCTATGCCCCAGTGAATGCCCGGAACCCAAAGCCTGCCAGAGGGTTATGGTGCCAGAAAAACCAAAAGAACCAAAGTGCACATGTGATGCCATTAATCACAACCCTGCCGAAAAGTCATTGGACACCATCAAATGTGCCGTGACAGACGTCTACGACAAAGTGATAGATTCAACGCAAGACGCTGTTGAAAAACTCTGCGTCGCAGGTGTCATGCAGTATGAAAAGGTTTCAAAAAAAGCATCTGAATGTATTGCTAAAGGAAAAAAACCTCCTGATTCTTGTTCAGGCCCAAGGGAAGTAAGCGATAGTCATAATGACACAAGTTCAGGTAGATTCAATGTGGTAAACTTGGACACAGCGAGTGTAGAGGAAAACGTTTCATCTGAAAATGATCAATCAGGTACCAACGCAAAAGCTAACAGCCGCTTCAGATATTTATTTGACAAAGTTGATTCCGCAGTATCAATGGTCAACGATTCTTTGGGTTTTGAATTAACAAATCCTTTGAAAGTGAGACCAAAAACTTTTAATGATGAAAGTTCTGTACATGATGTTCCTACGCCGACACCGTCGCATCCTCCGGGCCCCACGGATGTAGAAAACGTAATGTTTCCTTCAAGCACTTCACATATATTTTCAATGATCAGGAACAAATTTTGGTCAATGTTCATCGAGGATGACGATACAAAAGTTTCATCCAGAAGGTCATCCTCTACGACTTTGGTTTCCGAAAGTGACGAAGACGTAACAGTAATACAATAACGACGTTCAATAATTAAATCTTTTGGAAACTGCTTAATTTTCTTTTATTTACCACTTTATCTGTTTGAATGTCTCGTCGTGTAGCGACCCGCCCCGAAAAGGAAGGTTTCTATGAATAACATTGCTGATATTCATAGAAACCTTCCTCTTGAATCATTCTTTTTATTAAAAAAAAAACCGCATCAAAATCCGTTGCGAAGTTTTAAAGGTCTAAGCATACATAGGGACAGATACCGGGAAGCGACTTTGTTTTATACTATTTAGTGATATTGATGTGAAAGTTTGTGGGGATGGATGTATGGATTTTCGTTACTTTTGCACGCAAAAAGTACTGAATGATTTGTATGAGATTCGGCACATACTTAATAAATATAGTTAACTAGCTGAACCGCTACCAGTATATATAAGATGCTCTGTGTGAACCGCGCAACTTCGTCTACGTCACATAAAACTGTGATATCTCCTAAGATATTCATTGAAATCAAATGATGTAAGGCAATTTCTTTTTTTTCAAAATAGGTACTTGTATGTAGTCTATAACCTTGATTAACAAAGGACACTTTTTTATCCCAAGAAGTACGACACCGTGGGGTAATTACCGAAGTCCACGCGGTCGAAGCCGCGGGTATCAGCTAGTACTATATAAAATTGTAGACATTGTTGTAATGTTGACAGGATGTTGCAGCCAGGGTTTGCAGACTAAACAACTTCTCAGGGCACATGCTGAAAGTCGTGCCGGGTTCCGGGATCAAGTGTGGGCCTTGTCCAGAAAGGGTGGATTCGCCGCGTATTTTTCGTGCGTGATGCGCAGGCCAGCTGGCGGGCAGGTGAACGACGCCCTTTTCATACTTTGTTCGGCTCTTTCGATAGTTGAGAGGTGAAACGATGCAACGTTTGCGTCGCTCGCCCGCCCGCCAGCTGGCGGTGCGACCTGCGCTTTAAGCGAACGAGCCAGGTGAGCATCGTTTTACCTCTTTTCATACTTTGATTCACACCTCGAACTACACACAAAATACTTAATAGGACATTACATTAAGATAAAAGAGCACAAAGGTACTGCTTATTTCATAAGAAATTTCTTCCAGCAGACCTGCGAGAGAAAAGTTGGATTAGAAATGTAGACACAGTGTGTAGAAAAGACAGAACAGGAAAATTTCAATTAAAACTTAAAACAAAAATATACCTATATAATATAAACATACACACAAATATATACACATAATATACAAAATAAATATATACCTATGATATGAATAATATCCAGAATATTACAGTATAGAGGAGAGATAGTGTTCTTTGACTTGCTTTTTGAAGACAAATATAGTTTTAGAATCTCTAATGTTAGGCGGAAGAGAGTTCCACAAACGTACTGCGTGGACAGAGAAGGAATTAGAATAGAATTCGGTTTTATGGGATGGGAAATTAAGATGCCTGAGGTGGGATCTACACAGAGCATCAGAAGGGCGGGTAAACGAAAAACGATCGCGCAGGTAGCTAGGATATGAAGGGTTATAAAGGATGTTGTATAGGAGACATAATATCCGAGTGTTCCTGCGAAGACGAATAGGGAGCCATTTGAGTTCCTTGCGGAACTAAGAAACATGATCATATTTCCTCAGACCAAACACAAAACGGATGCAAAGATTTTGCAAACGCTCGAGCTTATTCAACAGCTCCTCAGTGGCATCCAAATAGCAGGCATCAGCGTAATCAATGATCGGCTGAATCAGAGTTTGAGCCAAGTATATTTTAGTCTTAAACGGCAAGAAGCTTTGTAAGGATTTAAGCGAATGGAAAGAAAAGTGCACCTTACGACTAACCTTGTATTTTGTGTGCAATAAAGAATAAGAATAATCTACCTCAGGGATACAAACGATCGCGGGCCTGTGGACGGTGAGCTATGGGCTAGCTCGCCGTCCGTCCGTCTTATGACGACAGGCCGTGTCGACGGCGCGTTCGTGTTCCACGCGCGCCTCAAAGAGAGTCAGCAAACAGGAAGGGGTCCGAAAGGACCGATGCCTGCCAGGGTTGCGGGACTGTTCGAAAGAGATACCGCGGCCTTGGAACATAAAGGGCAAAGGAAGGAACATGGATGGGTTTTAGTCAGTACAAGTCTGACACTCCCTCCTGCTCAGCCCAGAGCGGGAGGGGTCATTTGATGATTTCCCATCGATAAAAAAAAAAAAAGGGATACAAACGATGCGAACGAAATATCCGACGACGCCAGCGATGCTATTCGTTCACCTAACCGCTTGCTCACCCACCCCCTCGCTCGCCCACCGTAGTTTTCGGTGTGAACCGCCCCCACCCCAGCGCCCCACATAGTATAGCTCGTCAAAGCTCCGAACCCTCACCACGCTTCGCCCGCCAGCTCGCTCGCTCGCTCGCTAGCTGGTGGTGTGGCCTGCTCTTAATTCGCGCCAACGTTCCGTCCAGAAGGAGCGTACTCGTACAAAGTGCATACAATGTGCAAGCATTTGGGAACGGATTCAGTATTCGTGTACTCGCTCTGAAGTTTACGCGTAAATTGAACGCAACAAAAGTATCTCAAATATCTCTGAACCTAGCAAAGTGCTCGCGATATACGCACGAATTTTCAACTCGCGCGATGTAAACAAAATGTCTGCAACCAGACAAGTCTGCTGTTTAGCCAATTACTTGACAACTTGCATTGTGTTTGAGATTATACAAAAGGTTTCAGTGTGTAGTTGTCTTAGAAATGATAAATCTAAATCAACCATTTTCTACTGATGATTCAGAAAGATTATTACCACCTTAATCGTCTGTCAAAGCATCAGTCCCACCGTTGGCTCCACTTAATTCGGCGCAATTCATAGTCAATAAGATTTAGCTATTAGTATTTCTTCAGGCGTTTAACCTTGCTGTCCTTGCTTTCTTTTTCAACGTCAAAACAATAAATCAAAGTTGGCCCAGATCCTGAGTTTTTCAATTCCCTAAATTCCTGCGAAGTATGTTCAGTTTTTTACATTATCTTAAGCTACCGAGATATGGCCCTTTGAATTCTCAGTGTAAACTGATGGGCATAACGTTGAAATAGAGCTGAGATGAAACCTGAGGATGAAACACTCAAAAATGAATAAACACATGAATGCAATAAAGAGTCTGGTTGAGTTTGATGTAGCACATGGAGCCGCTGTTGGGGAAAATCATCTGCCTAGCCTTTTCCCACCTATGTTGGGGCGGCTTCCAGTCTATTATCAGCAATAACATATATAACATGGATCAACTGCCTATCAGACCTCCATTACCCAGTTAGTACTGGGTAATACGATAGCCCTTGGTTGTCAGACTTTCGAGCCACTGATTACCTTTAACGACTGTAAGATCTACAAACGACAGCCGGGACCAACGGTGTGCAGGCGGGCAACCACAGCGAGCAACATAAAACTAAATTAAATGGACCAATTTTGACATAAATTGACCTTGAACAGCACTCTTCTTAATAGTTAGTCATAGTGTAACGTGCTTTCCGAGGCTCGGAGGAAACTCGGTATGTTATGGGTGGTCACCCATCCACGGACCAATCTGGGCAAGCGTGAAATAACCTTAAAATCGACCAGGCCACGAGCTGTTCGTAAACATTTTCAAAAATTTCTACAAAAATTGTGTGGAAATAATAAGAATGCAACGTTAGTTCTAACTTCGGCCACCCGCCAAAAGAAATATGCAGCACCATACTGTTACTCGTACAAGCATGTGTCATCCCACTGCTGGGCAAAGGCCTCACCCCATAGCCTATTTATTGTGGCATAACCACCAAATCTTTCGATCCAGGGCCAATGTGGACCAGTGGTAGTTGGTTTTGTCCAGCTCATCCCGTCATCTCCTGCGAGGTCTACCGCGTCACAGGAAAGGCTTTTTTTTCTTACACACTCAAGTGAAGAAGCACTATACCAAGCACTTATTAGTTCCATACTACCTACAACTGCCTGATATAATAAACAAAATCTTTTAAACTGTCACTTGTAATCCAATTCGACAGATTTGAATTTACAATGTTTGGGTAATTTATAGAATCATGGTCTGAAGAAAAGTCATGCAGGAAGAAAAGGAGCCTTTGAACTTTCCTGGAGGTTACTAATCAAGCAAAAGTAACGGATCACGAAATTCATTTTATTTTCAGTGAACATGCTTAAGTACCCGTGATCAGATCATGTCTGATGTCGTGCCCACCATCATGTCCAGAACCATGCCCATCAAAGTGTTCACTACCGTGCCCAACAGCGTGCTATAAAAGAAAATCCGAACCCTAACGCTTGCTTTCATCGTGTCCTCCAAAATCAGGTGCCAGCAAAAATAAGAAAATGGGTAATAGTTCTTCAAAGAAACCAACACCACCATCATCGTGCTGCCCACCAACTTGCTACCCACCACCATGCTGTCCACCATACTGCCCACCACCTTGCTGCCAGAACCCATGCTACCCACCTTGCTGCCAGAACCCGTGCTACCCACCATGCCCGCAATGTCCACCGCCGTGCCCACCACCGACTAAATGCCCAACATCAAGTTGCCCAAAACCACCGAGCTACATTTGGTTAAATAAATCTATCATAGGGATGAAAAAGTTTATTAAATGACACATAAATAAGTAAGCGTAATAAAATGGGCTGTCCACCATCGTGCATACCACCACCTTAATACCACCCACTGTTACTACCACCACAATAAATAAAATAATGGAATATTTGTTCACCAATCGTGTTTGATGTTTTTGGTTTGGTCTAGAGCCTAGTTGGTAGCCGATTGTTCCAGCTGTACGGCCTTATGAAGGTTTGCAAGCTATATGCGAAAACTGAGCTATGCCGAAGCTAAACTAAGCCAGGCCCTGCAGTCTCGATAAAGATAGCGATCGCGAACCAACCCAATTCGGTCACAAAGTTATAACGATGCGGATTTAAGATGGAAGCCAACACCGGCGGGTCGCGTCCCGGGTCGCGTCCATCTTAAATCCGCATCGTTATGGCTTTCCAAAGCTAAGCTAATCTGAGCTAAAAACTAGAAATATGTTCCATGCACAACAAGAACTAAGCGAAAGCTGTCATTTTTGTAAAGTTCAGTTTGACGAAGGTATCGCTTGCCATGATCATAATCGATGAAGAAAGTTCCGATGATGATAAGCTACACACAGCAGAAGAAAATTATTAATGACTTATTATTGTCTAAAAGACATTCCAGACCTTGGATATGTTAACACATTCAATCTTGGCAAAAAAGCGGAGTTTAAAACTTTATTTTACGAGTTAGATGGTGAACATTTTCAGTTATATACGACACAAGACGACCGCACTGACAAAGGAAGTGCGAAGGGGTGCCAGGGTAGGCAGGAGGAGCTTAACTTAGCTCACGTAGCTGCGCATCGGCATACACGACTAACTTAGCTTCGCATATTTTAGTTAGCTCACATAGCTTAGTTTGCATATTTTGTAGTCGGCACACAAGTATGAAAAACTGCATCAACTATGCGAGGTCAGCTAAACTAACTTAGCTTAGCTCTTGGTCTGCAACATGCGACCCCAACTCAACATTTAAAGCAATAACAACATGTTCGTTATATACGTTGTCTCCGCTTAGCTTTAAAGATGATTTCAACCAAACGGCTCGCATCGCATCGCATCGGATCGGAACGAATTTTACAATCTTTAAACGATATTAAATCGTGTACTCAGTATTTAAAGTCTATATTACTGCGCCCAGCCCGCGTAGCATGGCAATACTATCTCTATTCTACCTAGAATCGACAAAGCTCTTTCTATATGACTTGTCATGTCTGTCATACATTTTTAACATCGCCATGCTTGCGACGATAGAAATCTTTCCACAATCTGTCATAAAATGACAATTCAATTCGACTCTTCGTCGACAAAACCCGTTTCTACGGTGGTCATGGTACGTGGGCTGCAGATTGACCGCGGGCGCCTTTCGCGACATGTGATCATAGCCGAACCACCATCGGTGGCAAGTAGGCAGCAGAGCACAGCGAAGATCAAAAGAGAGGCGAACGGTATGCGTGAATGGTCTGCCTTCTGTGGTAGATTGCGCTATACTGGACGTGAGGAGCCCGTACCAGTACGCAACTCCGGACAACTTTGGTAGATACATCCAGGCGCATAGGGGGGGTGGTCACAGGGGTCATGACCCCCCCAAAATCCTACACGCCAATTGACAAGCCTTCTTAAAATATTTTTTTTTGGATCATCATCATCATCATAATGAACATAATGAACAAAGAAAATTATTATTATATAATTAATATTATATATTATATATATAGTATTAATTCGTCGAATTTGAAGTTATTCATAAACGAGAAAAAAAATATTCCAAAGGAAATTAAAAAAAACTCGCGAGCGGCATATTTCTTTTTTAACTTTCTTCTCCACTCGTCTAGGAACTCAATAAAATAAGTCCCATGAAAATCCAACCACTATAAACTTCGTTCCACCTTTTGAGTATTTTTTGTCTAATTGCACTCGGCTAGGAAGGGTGCAAAAATTTTCGAGCTCGCTCCGCTCGCTCTTGCGTCTAAATACCTACATAATTCCTGTATGAATGGTCAAAAGCTAATGTTTTTGAACTCGCCTTGCTCGCTCTGACATTCTGCGTTCTTTTCAGTTTTTCTGAAAGCCTATCAAATTCTAACTGGGTGCAAGATTTTACGAGCTGGCTGCGCTCGCTCTTGAATCCTGACTTTTCTCAATTGATAGACTTTTCTAAATAAGTTGACAAAATTATTCCTTGCATGAATCGACACCGACAAACAAAAACCTAACATATCCATGGTGGAGTACAACCTCTTTTCGTTAAGCGCCCCGGAAATAAACCTGTAGGCGCCCATGATCGTTTTGTATGGGTAAATCCAGAGATGTTGGATATAATTTAGTTTTTGAAAAGATGTTCCTAATAGTTAAACATCCACCCCCCCTCTATCTTTCTTTTCTATTCGCGTAGCCCGTCCCAAACAAATTCTTGGGAATCTTCAAAATCTTAGGCTGGGACCGCGCCTGGTCATACACCCTAGCTCCTAAGCATATCCATAACTCTCCGTTTCGTACATCTCCGCACGACGCTGCCGCCGCTTTGGTTGAATCTGGGCCTAACCCTCATAGTAATACCGAAACAACGTTTTAGTTTTATTGCTACTTACTCGAACAATTTTAAAAACACTTGCAATCCCTAAAGACCTCATGTAGTCTCAAATTGCTCAGGAATTAATTTTCTTTACCAGTATCCTACTGCGGAAAACTACGGAAACTGAATTACGGACCCTCACTTTCTACAGGGTAACATGGAAACTCGACCTATTCCTTGAAAAGGGTTATACTGAAGGTCATTAGCAACACATAACTATCGGTCAAAATTGGCTGTTTACCGAGGAGAAAAAAAAACAAAATAGGTAGAGTTTCCCGAGTTTCCCTGTCACCCTCCATTGAATTATTAAGAGCGAACGTTTCAGCCTGCTCGAATGAATTGAATTTAAGTATACAGGATGTAACAAGACCCTTAAGGAAGCCGTCAACCAAGCATTATGTACATCAGACTAAGTATTTTTAGGCAAAAAATATTGCTGGGATACAATTTTTTTTTTGGGGTGAAAAATAAATTTTCTCAATTTTTCAGTTATATTTTTTTATTTCGAAAACTATAAGTTTTATCGCTAAACTTAAACAGTAAAAATTGTAGAGTAAACAATTTGGTTTAAAAAAATATTTGTTACTCTAAAAATCTTTACCGTTTCGGAGATCATCATCATCATCATATCAGCCCGGAATCACCCACATTCAGGGTATAGGCTGGGTATAGGCCTCCCCTTTTCTCTGCCACACTTCCCGGTTCCGTGCATCCCCTATCCAGGTGTTTCCCGCGACTTTGACGATATCGTCGACCCAACGAGCTTTAGGTCGGCTCTGGTTTCTGTGGCCTAACCTTGGCCACCATTCGGTCAAAGCCTTGTGTTATGGTTGGACTGTATTAGAATTTATTTCCGTCGCTTCGATAGCTCAGTTATTTACTTAAATGAAACACGGACGACGATTTAACACTATTTACTTTTCATCACACGATTAGACACTAATTACACTGACTTAAAATAGAACGGGACACATAACACACAATATTTACAGTACTTAAGACAACACATAAGAAACACATAAAAGATACATAAGATAATATTAGGGCATGACTTGCTCTTAGCTGCGCGCAAAGTGAACTGTGTCGAAGCATTTTTACCTCGGCCTTTTATAGAAAAATTATTGCACAATGATTACATCAGTTCCCGACGTCCAAACACCTGCCACCTGACACCTGCGCATTGCACCTGACACCTGCGCTTTGCGTATCGCACCTGACACCTGTGCATTGCACCTGACACCTGCGCTTTGCACCTGACACCTGCGCAAGGTGGTAATACTATGATGCAATGTTTTCATATGAGTAGGTACATTGTAATTGATTCCCTAGGGTTTTCTCGCCTCTTGCGAGCCTGACTGATCGTTTTATTAAACCTTAGGTACTAATTATCATCTATACATTACATTACTACTACATATACATTCTTCTAGCTCGTTGTCTGCAACATTTCTCCCCCCGGCGTAGCCTGCGCAGCCTCTTCTTTATGCAGTACGACGAGCTTGCTGACGGGACGCTTGAAGACGCCGGTTCTCGTTCGCACGTCGACCACCCGGATGCCGCCGTCTGGTCCCTCGTAGATCTTCTCGATGACTCCCATCGGCCACACGTTCCGTGGCAGCGTGTTGTCGACGACGATGACGACATCGCCAATCTCCAGCGGTCGGCGGATGCTCTGCGGCTCGCCGCGGGGTACCAGCGTGGGGAGGTACTCCCGCAGCCAGCGTCGCCAAAAGTGGTCGGCGAGGGCCTGGCTGGCCCGCCAAGCACGTCGGTCGGCCTCATCACAAGGCCCGGTTGAGGGTAGGCCCGTGGAGGACCCCAACAGGAAGTGGTTGGGGGTGAGGGCCTCTGGATCGGTGGGACTCACGCTAACATGAGTCAAGGGGCGCGCATTGATGGCGAACTCCGCCTCCGCGAGCAGAGTCAGCAGCACCTCTTCAGCAGGCGCCTTCTCGCGCAGTGTTGCGGCGAGGGCAGTCTTCACGGAGCGCACCAGCCGCTCCCACGCACCGCCCTGGTTGGGTGCGCCGGGAGGGATGAACCGCCACTCCATCCTGTGCAGCAGTCCTTCCTCTCGGAGCGCTGGCGCCCACTCAGCATACGCCACTCGCAGCTCCTGGTCGGCCCCTCTGAAATTAGTCCCGTTGTCCGAGTACATTAGTCGCGGCCATCCCCGGCGCGCAGCCATTCGTCTCAGTGCCATGATGGCTGAGTCCGTGCAGAGCGATGCGACGAGCTCCAGATGCACGGCGCGGGAGGTGAGACAGGTAAACAGGGCGCCCCACCTCTTCTCTCGGCGGCGGCCCACTTTTACCAACATGGGCCCGAAGTAGTCCACCCCGCAGTTGGTGAACGGACGGTGGAACGGGTCCAGGCGAGCGCGCGGCAGGTCGCCCGTGGCCGGCGGCTGTGGTGTTCCCCGCAGCTTCTTGCAGTACGCGCAGGCTCTCTCGATGGCCCGCACCGTCGGCCGCAGGTGGACGATCCAGTAGCGCTGCCGCAGGTCGTTCGTGACTCGTTCCCTGTTGGCATGTCCAGCGGCGCAATGCTCTCGCATTACGATCAGTCTACTTACCTGGTGGCGACCATCAAGGATGATTGGTCGTTTTGCCTCTACAGGCGCGTTTGAGGCATCAATACGTCCTCGCACGCGCAACAGGCCGTCCTCTAATATTGGATCCAGTCTGTATAGTCGGCTCGCTTTGGTAAGGGGGCGAGCAGACCGGATCTTGTTTATCTCATCCGCGAAGCTGTCCTGCTGTGCTTTCTGCAGAAGCTCTTTCTCGGCACGCTCTATGTGCCGATGTTCTAGGCGCGGCGTGACGCGTCGACATGCGTCTATGAATGCGAGCACGCGCGCTGCGGCGCGCACCAGCGTCTCGTATTTTGAGAAGCGGGCAGGATCGGGCAGCCAGCTGTCTCTTTCAGGGCCCGGCGCGATGTGCAGGACCTCTTCTTCCGATTCTTCCAATGCCGGTCTCCCAGGCCAGCGCTCCTCCGGCAAGTGTAAGAAGCCCGGCCCGCGGAACCAGCGGTCGGACACGCTGATCGGCGCGTCAGTGAGTCTGGTGGCGTCGTCCGCTACGTTATGCTCCGTAGGCACCCAACGCCATTCTTCTTTACTGGTGAACTCGGCGATCTCCCCCAGTCGGTGCGCGACGAACGGCGTGTACCTTTTCATGTCGTGGTGGATCCAGTGCACCACGGTGGATGAGTCTGTCCAGTAGGTCGTCCTGTCGACCTCGATGCTCTTTCTTGATAGTGTCGGCGAGTCGGGCTCCTGTGACCGCGGCCTGCAGCTCCAGACGTGGTATCGTCTGAGCTCGTCGCGGCGCCACCTTCGCCTTGGCGGCGACCAGCACGACGTTGATGCTTCCGTCATCATCCGTCGTTCTCCAGTAGGCCACCGCCGCATACGCTTGTTCACTGGCATCGCATAGCACATGCAGCTCGACGCGTCGTGTCTTCCCCGTAGTGTAGCACCTGGGTAACCGAAGTGCACTCACCTCTGGCAGTTGACTCAACCAGGCCGCGAAGAGCTCGTTCTCTTCGTCCGGGATAGGCGCGTCCCATGTCGTTTGCAGGCGCCACAGGCTTTGAAGCACTATCTTCGCTCGTACGGTGAAGTGACTCAGCAGCCCCAGAGGGTCGTATATTGACATCACAGCACTGAGCGCTTCCCTCTTTGTGGGCGCACGTACTCGTTCTCGTACTTCTGTTGGAACTCGGTTCATTGATGTGTTGAATCCAAGTTCATCCCGTTCCGCGTTCCAGAACAGCCCGAGTATCTTGCTCTCAGGCTGCTCTCCTCCCAGCTGTGTCGGAGCGGTGGCGTGGAGTGCCTGGGGCACGTCGCGTAGGACCGTCGCGTCGCTGGAGCTCCAACCTCGCAGCGTGAAGCCGGCGGCCGCGTGCACCTTCCTGGTTTCTTCCACTGTCTTCCACGCCTCCTCTGGATCGCTGTAGCTTGCTACCAAGTCATCCATGTAGTGACTCTGTTCGAGTTTAAATCGAACACTAAGCGAAAATGCATAATTGCATTGAACGCAAGTATGCACATTCGCTCGTTCACCAAAATGTGGGCCAGTTCGTGTTCAGATCTCATTAGAGACACCGCGTACTCATAAACCATTACCATCACCATTACCATTGTCTTGTAACTAAGTGTATAGTGGATTAATATATAGCTATTTCCCTTACAATTCGAGACTTTAACTTATACCATAAACCATAATATCCTATCAATACGAGAAAGGGGTGTTAGGTCACCATAGCGCCAAGCACTACTTTTTACATGGTCCCTCGAGCATTTATTTACCAGTGACTACCAAGTGAAACAGTGGCACGTGAACCAGAAGATCGCTGCAATTTGAAGAACCACGGATTGCTGAGACGGTCGGTTGGGGCATAATAAGGTCAGACCAAACCATTTATTTATACTAACCATTACCGAATATTTCCAAACCAACTTTAAATATGGATTCCGATTCTCTGTTCATCAACCAAACGGAACTCTATGATATCCTGGACAAGTTTTTAACCAACATAAAGAAGGATGGGTCCGAGAGGAAAACCATCGATAATTACAAGCGCAAGGCTAATATGCTGGAAGCATACTGGCGCGATTATCAAGAAAACCACAGGAAAATGATCGAGTTTGAAGATTCGGACCATATTTACTTCAAAAAAGGTTGTTTTGAAACAGCCCAGGAAGTTTATTTGAAAACAAAGGAGATAATTAACAAAACTATGAGACAGTTAGGCGCGACGCAGCTCAAGAATGAAAGCCCTTATAAAGCCAAGACGGAAGCAGTGCAACCATTACCAGGTAACCGGGCTAGCCAACAGACAGGCGCAGACCATCGTCGACAGGAAGAAGAGACGGCGCAGCCACAACCAGGTACGTCGTCGCCGCGCTATGAGGAGTCCTCGCAGCGAGAGAGTTTACTATATAAAGATAGAGGCTCCAGCAAGCTGAACGGATTAATAAAGAGGCAGAATATTAATTTCAAAGCGTTCATGAGAACCGTGAGTAATATACAAGTCGATAATTTCGAGAATCAATGGCAATTCGAAAACGCTCTAAAATCGCTGGATAGCCGATGGGGTGAGATCGACAAGCTTCATTGGGAAATTGAAGGTGAAGATGGAGACGACGATATTACGTACCAAATGGAATTCTGCAAACAAGAGGAAAAGTACAGTGAGCTGACCAATGACATCAACAAAAAGATGTGGGCAGTGAAGCACCGTGAAAAGTCAGCTCCAAAGATGGACATCCCCGTGTTCAATGGGACTTATAATCAATGGGTTCCGTTCAAAGACTTGTTTAGCGAAGCGGTCGACAAAAACCCGTCGATGTCCAATGCACAAAAAATGCAGTTTTTGAAGAGTAAGGTGACTGGAGAAGCAGAGCGTCTGGTTCATCATTTACAGATTAGCTCTGACAATTATCATGTATGTTGGAAGATTTTAAACCATAGGTATGGCAACAAGAAATTAATTTTCACGTCCCATATAAATATACTGCTCGGGCTTCCCAACATACAACAGCAGTCTCTAACCACGATCAAAAAGCTGCATGACATAACTAAGGAGACGTTGCACGCTATACAGAATCTGGGAGTTGATATAACAACTTGGGATCCACTTTTAGTGCATCTCTTAGCGCAAAAGCTTGATGACGATACTTTCACCGAATATATAGAATCGGTCAAGAATCCTAGAGAGCTACCCGATCTACAGGAGTTCCTGGAATTCTTGGAAACGAAATTTACAGCGCTAGAAGCATCTCGGCGCAAGCAGGAACCAGCTAACCAAAAAACCACGCTGCATCAATCAAGCAAGAACTATAACCAAAACCAGAAGAAAAGTTTTCACCACAATAACCATCAATCAGGCAACAAAGACAATTCAAAGTCTAACATGAACGCGTTACATGTGTCACAATCGATAACCTGCGCATTGTGCAATTCAGAACACAGATTGTGGCGTTGCCCTACTTTTTTGCAAATGAATCATGAGCAAAAGGCAAACAAAATTGAGCAATTAAATTACTGCCAAAACTGTATATACAGTCATAACAATAAATCATGTCAGTCGAGCAAACGATGTCGCAAATGCCTAGGTACGCACAACACTTTACTTCACGAAGCATTAGCAAAACAAAGTCCAACTGCGTCTGCAGAAGAAATCTCCAACACGAGTGTTGCAACCAAAACACGCACATCTAGGTCATCTCACGTGTCTTGGGATGACATATCTGAAGTACTTTTAGCCACCGCAATTATAAAAGTCAAGGGAGCTGATGGAACACTGCACAAGATGAGAGCTTTAGTTGACCAGGGTTCTCAACTGTCGTTAATCACCGAAAACGCAGCGCAAATATTGGGATTAAAGAGAGATCGTTTTAAAGGTCAAATTTACGGTGTTGGTGAAAAAGAAAACAACGCGAAGGGTATGTTACAGGTAACACTACAGTCTACAAATAGTGAATTTACTTGTGACACGAACATTATTATAATGAACAATTTGATCAAACGACTGCCAAACAACACGTTTACTAAACCAACAACGTGGAACCATATCCAAGGGATACAATTGGCCGATCCGGAGTTCCATATAAGCAGACCCGTAGACATGCTACTAGGTGCAGATATCTATAGCAAGATAATGTTAGGAGGAATCTTAAGAGGAGACAAAGCCAATCAACCAATCGCTCAACAGACGCAGCTAGTATGGCTACTCTGTGGATCCATGAAACCACATTACCAATGCAACGTAATTCTCAACAACACAGAAGACCTTCTGAAATATTGGGAAAACGAAGACATTAACCAGAAGATAGAGATGTCCAACGATGACCATGAGTGCTTACAATTCTTTATTAAAACCACAAAGAGACTTGAGGACGGAAGGTATGAAGTCCGACTACCGCTTAAACCGGAACACAATGACAAGTTGGGAGAAACCAAAAAACAAGCATTAGCTCAATTCAGGAACTTAGAGAAAAAATTTGAGAGGAACAGCGAATTGAAATCAGATTACAAAAAATTCATGGATGAATATTTTACATTAAACCACATGACACCATGCAACATTAACCAGGCGCTCGAATGCTACTTACCACACCATGCAGTCATTCGGGCTGAATCTACCACTACCAAACTGAGAGTAGTTTTCAACGCCTCGGCAAAGTCATCATCAGGTTACAGTCTAAATGACGTCATGTACAGGGGTCCAAATATACAAAAGGATCTTCAAGAGCTTATCCTGAAATGGAGACAATTTCAATTTGTATATACTTCTGATATCGAGAAGATGTACAGAATGATCCGAGTGCACCAAGAAGATCAAACTTACCAAAAAGTATTATGGCGAGAGTCAAAAAACCAACCTATAAAGTCGTATCAACTCGTCACACTAACATATGGAACCAAACCAGCGGGCTTCTTAGCGATGATGTGTTTAAAACAACTAGCATCTGATGAACGACAAAAATTTCCTGACGCTGCAAAAGAATTGGAGGAAAGTTTCTATATGGATGATTTTTGCGGAGGGCGTCACTCAATGGAAGCAGCGAACAAACTGAAATCCGATCTCATAAAATTATGCCGATTGGGTGGATTTAATCTTAGAAAATGGACCTCGAACAAACCAGAGCTACTAACCGATTTGGAGAGAGAGCAATGTGACCAGTCAACATACGAGTTCAAGCAGAGCGATTCTACCAAAACATTGGGTCTCCGTTGGAACCCACAGAAAGATAATTTTACCTTCAACTCGAAAATAAAACCCGAATCACCTGCAACTATTACCAAAAGAGCCCTACTTTCAGACATTTCCAAGCTGTTCGATCCATTAGGGTGGTTAACCCCCTTGAGCACTACCATGAAGCTCCTATTTCAAAATATCTGGTTGTCTAACATAAAATGGGATGACGCCCTACCAGAGGAAATGAACTCAGAATGGACTAAACTGAAACAAGAACTTCCGGACATAAACAACATAGAAGTCAACAGATGGTTAGGAATGGGAAAAAACCAAAGTATAGAATTGTACGGATTCTGCGACGCCTCTAACAAGGCATACGCATGTGTAATTTATTGCAAAGTAGTAACCAAAGAAGGGACAACCATCACATTAGTTGCCGGGAAGGCCAGGTTAGCACCCATAAGCAAAGTCTTATCTATACCGAGACTGGAGTTAATGGGCGCTCATCTGCTAGCTCAGCTAATGCAAAAAGTCAGAAGCTGCTTATCAGATTACCCTACGGAGATCTACTGCTGGACTGATTCAACTGCAGTACTAGGATGGATACAAGGACATCCAGCCCGATGGAAACCATTCGTAGCAAATCGGGTAACAACAATCACCAAAACCATACCATCAAAACATTGGCAATATGTGAAGACGACAGATAATCCAGCGGACTGTGCAAGTCGCGGTTTGACTGTCAGGCAACTCAAAGACCACAAGTTATGGTGGCAAGGGCCGTCATGGCTGCCATCATACACGAACCAAGAAAACCATCATACCAGTTATGAGACGGATTTAGAAGTTAAGCCGTCTATTTCCAAACAAACCAACGCGGTAGTCATTGAACAACCAACAGAATCGCTGACTACCGCAATTACACACATCAAAAGTGTCTAGGGATCAAGCATTTTTATGTGGATTTCTTGAGATTGAGATGTGGCTTTGTAATAAATTTATGATTTTATAAATTTATATGGATCCTTTTTGGTGCATTTCATAATTTGAATCAGGAACTGTGAATCAAATTCGAGTAAAAGATGAAAATCAGCTGTCAATATTTTCCCTATAAAAACATACAACGCATTGAAGACATTATTAGTGCTACTGTTTCCCTACTACTGATTAAAACCAACGTTATTATGGAGCGGCGACGTCATTTAAGCAGGGAAGAAATGCTCAGAGCCGTGGGAATGATAGAAGCTGGTTCCCGGCAACGTACTGTGGCTTTAGCTCTGAATACAAGTCAGAGTGTTATCAGTCGACTTTGGACACGTTATCGAAGCACTGGTACCGTGGCTGAGCGCCATGGAGGACGGTATCGCTGCACCACACGGAGACAAGACCGATACATTCAAATCTTAACTCGAAGAGCTCCAACAATAACCGCCATGATGTTAGCCGTGAGGCTTCATCTCTCTTCAGGGAACTTAATTAGCGACCAAACAGTCAGAAACCGCTTGCATGAAGTGAACCTTCATTCCCGAAGACCGCTACGGGTACCACCTATAGCAATGCACAATCGTAGGATACGATATCAATGGGCTCTTGAACACAGAAATTGGGCAGAAGAACAATGGCGTTTCGTGTGCTTTTCTGATGAGTCTCGTTTTGGTATGAGACCGGATACAAGACGTATACGACACTGGAGAACCCCTGGACGCCAACAGCGATTAAAATCCTGCCAGGAAGTCCATCCTTATAGTGGTGGAACCATCATGGTATGGGCGGGTATTTGGATCGGCGGAAGAACTGAGTTGATTTGGATCAGAGGCAACCTCAACGCTCAAATTTATGCTGAGACGATTGTATCAGACGTCATCGTTCCTCTACAAGTGCAAATCGGTCCCTTATTTCAGTTAATGCATGATAATGCACGACCGCACACCGCAAGAGTTGTAAGACAGACTCTCGCCGCAGCTAACATCAATGTCCTGCCCTGGCCTGCTCAGTCGCCAGACTTGAATCCGATTGAGCATGCATGGGATATGCTACAGAGAAGAGCTCTGCCGAATATGGAGGGTATCCAGTCGCAAGAAGACCTTTTTTTGTTGTTGCAACGAACATGGGCGGCCATTCCACAGCGTGATTTGGATGAACTCATTTTGAGTATGCCAAACCGATGTTCTTGTGTTGTTAGTGTTCGCGGTAGAAACACGGATTATTAATTGTTTAAGTTACCCAATAAAATTTTAAAGAAAACTGTTATTTCAGTCTTTTTTTCGAACTTTTGTGTTAGTGGTTCAAATGTCAAAAATCCCTTTATTAGGAAAATGGCAAATTTCTTTATTAATGCAAAGGTGACTTGGTTTATCGTTACTGTGACAAACGAAAACACTTTATTTGATGAATCCTTAAAGAAAATTTTAATTAATATCAATCAGGAGAAAAGTTATTGCAAAAATATATGTTGATCCCTAGACACTTTTGATGTGTGTATTAAACAATTGATAAACCAATACAGCACCATTACAAAAATCATACGTATTTTTGCGTGGATACTGCGATTGCCCACTTCAAACAAACAAGTTCACCGGCCATACCTCGAATTACACGAGCTCCGTCGCGCTAAACAGCTGATAATTAAAAATGTTCAGCAAGCAGAATTTGCAAATGACCTAGAGTCAATAAACAAATACGGAAGAGTGCACTCCAAAAGCAAGCTTTTGAGTTTGAACCCAACCATAGATGAACACGGAATTATACGTGTGGGTGGTAGATTGAAAAACGCTGACATGAGTCCGGAGATGAAACATCCCATCATCTTACCTCACGATCATCAGCTAACCATATTAATCATCGATCAAGCTCATAAACTCACCTTCCATGGCGGAGCGCGTTTGACATTAGCAAATCTACGACAACAGTACTGGATTATCGGCGGATATATGGCCACAAAAAAGTTTATAAGAAAATGTGTCATATGCAGAAAACAAAATCCCATACGGCAGCACCAGCTCATGGGAGATTTACCCGAACCAAGGGTGAATCCAGAACATGCATTTTATCACTGCGGCGTAGACTACACAGGCTTCGTAGAGGTCAAAGCAAATAAAGGACGGGGAATCAAAACCACAAAAGGATACATTGCAGTTTTTGTATGTATGGTCACGAAAGCGGTACATCTAGAACTCGTGTCAGACCTGACCAGCTCCACCTTTTTGGCAGCTCTAACCAGAATGGCAGCCAGAAAAGGGGCGCCACGACACATGTACAGTGACAACGGCACTAACTTCGTGGGAGCAAACAGGATGATACAGGAACAATTTAACCAGCTTCACCAAGGATTCAGTGAAAGTCTTATGACCGAGATAACAGAGATGGGCATAGAATGGCACTTTAATGTCCCTAGCTGGCCTAATGCCGGCGGTCTATGGGAGCGAGCAGTGCGCAGTCTGAAACATCATCTCAAGAGGGTTATCGGTCAACAAAGACTGACCTTTGAGGAGTACACCACGTTGTTAGCAAGATTAGAAGCGTGCCTCAACTCACGACCTCTATGCGCAATATCCGAGGATCCTGACGATGTTAACTTCCTTACACCAGCTCATTTCTTATCAGGAAGACCAGGAACAACTGTTATAGAAACAGAGCGAGATGCTAGAACCAGATGGCATCTAACCACCAAATTATTCCAAGATCTTTGGAAACGTTGGAAGACTGAATACTTGGTACAACTCTCATCAAGAAGCAAATGGATGAAACCACAAAAAAACATCGAAATTGGAGACCTTGTGGTAATTCATGATGAAAATCTGCCTCCAGGGAAATGGGCTCTTGGACGTGTAGTCAACACACACCCAGGAAATGATGGCCTTACCAGAGCGGTTTCATTAAAAACCAAAAATGGAGTCACGAAACGCCCAATTGTGAAACTCTCTATTTTGCCCGTTAACCAGAATAACGTAACGACACCAAAACCAGATTTAAAGCCAACAACCAAATTGACAGAAAGGAAAAGAAAACCGAGATCAAAAATCGCAACTGTAGCAACTACCTTACTGAGTTTTTTCATGCTGATTTTTCCATCATACGGTTTACACGATGTAAAACCATTTCCAAACAACCAGACGCTTTATTTTGACCCCATATCAAGGGTACAACTAATTAGGGATAAATGGACATTAGTCATGTACTACGACATGGGACCCTATTGGACTGGTATAACCACTTACAATAAAATAACAAATTATCAAGAACAATTATGCGCAACCATTGAAACGCAAAGTCATTGTAATACGATCGTACACCAAGCCCGACACGATTATCAGGAACTCGAATACTATAATGAACTTTTGCTAACACAGCATTTTCATATCCACGCTAGACAGCGGCGCGCAGGGAAGACGGGTCGGAGCCGACGAGGCCTAATCGACGGTGTCGGGTATCTAGCAAATGACTTGTTCGGTGTGTTGGACTCACGTTTCGCTGACCAGTATGAAAAGGACATTGAAACCATACATCGCAATGAGAAACACCTTTCTAATTTATGGAAAAACCAAACATCCGTAATCGAAGCAGAATTCAACCTGATGAAGAGGATGGAGAGCACTGTAAATAAGCAGCACAAATTAATAACCAAGAAGCTTTTAAATTTGCAAGAAAACGCGAGCACTCTCCAACGCGAAATACAAAATATTTCATACGTCTATGACTTCACATTGTCAGCGATATCTGGAAACAACTTGCTGCAAGGATTAAGACGACTTCAAGACACGTTGCTTGATACTCTAACAGACATCTACCACGGCCAAATTAGCATACATTTACTGCCACCGACGCAACTTAAACGTGAGCTCCAAACCATATACGGCCAGATGCCAAGCGAACTCACACTACCAATCGCCAATTTAGACACTGATCTTCAGTATATTTACAAACTACTGAAAGTCAAAGCCAGAGCGACTCAAAAATTTGTCATAATTGAAGTTACTTTTCCACTAGTATCCAGAGAAAGTTTCAAATTGTACAAGATAATACCTATACCACACCAAACAAATACCATTAAGACCACAATCATACCAGTCTCAGAATACGTAGCCGTCAACCTGAAGAAGGATTCTTTCTTTAGCATGTCGACACAAGAACTAACAGCATGTCTAAACCATGGAAGCACTTACATTTGTCAGCTGCTAAAACCAATAACAGACTTGCAAAATGACGAAAGTTTTTGCGACAAGAACCCGGATACCAATACATGTAAACTAGAAAAAACCAACTGCGCTAACGTATGGCTTGAATTACATTTGACTTCTCAGCATTTTTACTTTTGTTGTGACACCTACACAATAAAAATAATATGCGGCGACCGTGTAACAGTTCGTCAGCTGAGCCAAGCCGGGGTCATTAGCATAGGTCAAGAATGCGTCATCAAAGGAAAGGACTTCTCATTATATTCAATACGTCATCAGTCCAACCAAATGAACATTACACCTACCATAAACATACCTGAATTCGATCAAATTAATCATTTGATTAACATCAAAATCCCTGAAGAAAGACAGACTGATGACGGAAACCTTACAACATCTATGACCAGTCTAGGGGAGGCGATAGAGAAACTGAAGAAAAGTGACTCCGAAATAGATGATTATATATCGCCGCATGACATCCACCAATATGTAATATGTTACGTGCTGATGGCGATCGCGCTGTGCATAGCAGCAGTCTGGTTGTGGCAGACCGGGCGATGTCGCCTGTGCCGGAAGGCCGCAGCTGGACACGGTGGCGGAGGATCCCGCCGGCGGCAGACCACTGTGACCCCACCGCCCCCGAGACCTCAACGCCGCAGCGAGAGCTGCTGCCAACAGGAATTGGCAGCGGCTCCGCTGACACCGAAACCAACCAGAAGACACGAAGTGTATAGTGAAGTGCTCAGTGCCAGTGATCTAAAGGACAAAAGTGAAGTCAATTTTCGTATACACAATTATGCCAAACGCTGGCCTAGCGCGAACCCCCACGCGCGCGCACGGCCGCGCGGGCCTGGCGCTATAGCTATCATCCCGCATTTCTTCTCGCTCTCGGGAATATGTTCGAGTTTAAATCGAACACTAAGCGAAAATGCATAATTGCATTGAACGCAAGTATGCACATTCGCTCGTTCACCAAAATGTGGGCCAGTTCGTGTTCAGATCTCATTAGAGACACCGCGTACTCATAAACCATTACCATCACCATTACCATTGTCTTGTAACTAAGTGTATAGTGGATTAATATATAGCTATTTCCCTTACAATTCGAGACTTTAACTTATACCATAAACCATAATATCCTATCAATACGAGAAAGGGGTGTTAGGTCACCATAGCGCCAAGCACTACTTTTTACAGACTCTTCGTGATGGCCTCTAAGGCCCTAGGATACTCCTGGCCGTGAAGCTCCGCGTTGTGGTTGCGGACGTAGTGAGCCATGTACGGCGAACTTGCTGCACCGAAGATCATACTCTTCATCTTGTAGTGGCGCGGGGGCGATGTTCGGTCTTCTCCCCTCCACAGGAACTGCTGCGCTGGCTGGTCCTCCTGTCGTATGCTTACCCGCAGGAACATTTCTTGTATGTCCGCGGTGACCGCTACCGCCCGCTCTCTGAACCGGAACACGATCCCCGGTAGGGACAGCAGCAGGTCTGGACCTTCCAGTAGTTCATTGTTGAGGCATCTTCCATGGCTTGTTGCCGCTGCGTCGAAAACCAGTCGATGTTTTCCTGGCTTGTTCGGGTTCTGCACGGCGAAATGGGGCAGGTACCAGCAGACGTCACTCTCCTTTTCCGTTCCGTCGCATGGCACCGCGTATCCTTTTTCTAACAGGTTGTTGACCTGGTTAATGTACTGCACGGCGAAGTCCGGTGACGCGTCCATCTTCTCTTCTATTTTCCTAAGTCTTCTAAGCGCTGCTCCATAGCTTGGTGGCATGACCACGTGGTCCGTTCGCCACGGCAGTCCTACCTCGTAGCCACCATCTATCTTCCTGATGGTCCGCTGGACTATGCTGGTCGCCCTCTGGTCCGCTTCGTTCACGCGGGGTTTCTTGGCGACGCCCAGGGCTTCGATCTTGAAGTGCGCTTCGACTAAATCATGGAGTTTTTCGTCCTTCTTTTTCTCGGTCTCAACGACGTGCAGCACGTCATCTTCTTCGGTGATGACGTTTCGTGGTGCTGTTCCGTGCACCACCCATCCTAGCTTCGTGTTGGAGGCCGCTGGCTGATTGGGGCCGCCGACTCGAAGCTCTCTGGTCACTATGCACTCCCAGTGGTCCGTACCTACCAGGAGTCCCGGGCGAGCTTGCTCATAACATACTTCTTCCTTTGGCAAGTCTCGCAGGTGCTTGTGTTCCAGTAAAGTGTCCGGAATGGACTGTTGATGCAGCTTCAGGTCCTTTATGGTCCTTGCCCGAAGCTCGTGCGACCGGCCGTCCCCTCGGATGCCCCTAACTTGCACCCGTACTGCTTTGCTGTCCCGCTCTTCGGAGGACATGTTCACGCCGCGTATCTGAAGCGGACGTGATGTCCCTTCTGCCCCGATGCTTGCCGCTAAGTCTTCATCAATGAGGGTGATGGTCGCTCCTTCGTCAAACAGAGCGTACGTCTTCACCTCCCCCCGTGACCCGGTGACTATGACGGGGCACATTTTCAACAGTACCTTCTTGGGGCCGGCGGCAGACTTGGTTGCTACCGACAGTACTGACTCTTCCTTGGCGGGTTCTGCAGCAGCCTTCGCAGTCGTCGCTTCCTCCTTGGTTCCTCCCTTCTCTTGATGCAGGGAGGCATGATGAGGTCGGCGGCACTGATTAATGCCACATACTTTGGCCTTACAGCTGAAGCGCCTGTGCTTCTTTTCAGCACACCGAAAACATATGCCATTTGCCTTGACGTATTCCCACCGCTGGTCGACACTCATTTCCTTATATTTAGGACTCTTGGTTAGAACATGGTCACGCTTACAGTTCGGACACTGACCTTTTTCCTCTGTGTTCTCGACGGCTGTGTAGACGGGGCTGACCTTCTTTTTGGAGGTCACGGGCTGCCTGGTCTCCTTCTTCTGTGCTGCGGGCGCGGTGCTGGCAGGCGGGGCGTATGTGTACCGCAGCGCTCTATCCGCTTCCCGCATCAGAAAGCGAGACAGCATCACTATCTCCGGCTCCGTCGTGTCGTCGTTGTCACAGGCGTAGTCGCACCATCTTGATCGTATGTGCGGACTCAGTTTCTCCAATATTTCGCGTGTCAAGAGCGGATTGTAGAGATATTCCCGGTGGTCGACCGATTTTATGACACTGACCGTATTTTGATCTGAGGGGATTCGTTTGAAGCCATTCATCCACTCTATTGTGGTGGCTCTCCTCCTGGGCGATGAGGTTATCATCACGCAGGCTCTCCTGATCATCCTGTATTACAGATACTTCTGCGGCTAGCCTTCTCTTGACCAGGTCTGCTTCCAGGTCTAGACTCTTCTTTTGGATGGTTGCTAGCTTCTCTGCAGCCTCCAGCTCGGCCAGCCTTAACCGCGTTGTAATGCTGTTCGTTGACCTCTTTGACCTTTGTGACCGGGCGGGTGACCTCGTCCTATGTTTATGATCTTCACTGAGAAGTAGTGCTGATGACGGCCCTGCTTCGGTCAGGTCGGCCGTCGTAAGGGGCGCGGTATTAAGTCGCGATGTCAAAGCACTTTGCTCACCCGTTACAGCTGGTGAGGCGGGCGGCTCCAGTGAAATCCTCCGTAGTCTCTCCCTTTGAATCCGTTCCGCTTCCCGGCGGAGAACTGCATCCCGTTGCTCCTCAGCCCTCATCTCTAGGGCGCGCCGCCTCTGGTCCTCCATCTCTGCAGCGTCACCCTGATTACGGGTGACCACCATACTGCACTTGGACTTGAAGCGGGGAACACGGCGTACTACAGCTCGATAGCCAGTAGCAGACTCGACCAGACTCGTTTACTACGACGTTCCACGTATATTTAACCGCGCACTTACTATGACGTCACTATATACTCGACTTGTCCTTTATATACCGCGACGGCACTTACTATACGACGACACGGCGTGCACTATTTATTTACGCGACGCTAACTAACAACGTTGTTCGTAATTGATATTTATTTACGCGACGTTTATATTATTTACCGCGACTCGAACAGACTTTATTTAACACGGCACTAGCTAACGACGTTGTTCGTAATCGACTTATATACGAAACAACCATATAACGGTATATAACACGTATGTAGTTAGCTATGACACATTTGACAATCACTTTACACGCAACAGATCTACTAGCCCTCTTTACGCGTTTTACAGTCGTAATTATAGACGCACTGATTGTCTTATCGCGGCACAATTATTGTTCAAACACTCGCGATACACTTTAAGTTATATTGTTCAGTACTTACAATTTTATGTGCCCGTTCACAACACTTTATTTGCACTAAATACGTTTATATACTTATGACTTCTTATCCGGTGCAAAGGACCAAATGTTATGGTTGCTTCTCTTGCTTATCCGGCTCGAAAGGACCAAATGTTATGGTTGCTTCTCTTGCTTATCCGGCTCGAAAGGACCAAATGTTATGGTTGGACTGTATTAGAATTTATTTCCGTCGCTTCGATAGCTCAGTTATTTACTTAAATGAAACACGGACGACGATTTAACACTATTTACTTTTCATCACACGATTAGACACTAATTACACTGACTTAAAATGGAACGGGACACATAACACACAATATTTACAGTACTTAAGACAACACATAAGAAACACATAAAAGATACATAAGATAATATTAGGGCATGACTTGCTCTTAGCTGCGCGCAAAGTGAACTGTGTCGAAGCATTTTTACCTCGGCCTTTTATAGAAAAATTATTGCACAATGATTACATCAGTTCCCGACGTCCAAACACCTGCCACCTGACACCTGCGCATTGCACCTGACACCTGCGCTTTGCGTATCGCACCTGACACCTGTGCATTGCACCTGACACCTGCGCTTTGCACCTGACACCTGCGCAAGGTGGTAATACTATGATGCAATGTTTTCATATGAGTAGGTACATTGTAATTGATTCCCTAGGGTTTTCTCGCCTCTTGCGAGCCTGACTGATCGTTTTATTAAACCTTAGGTACTAATTATCATCTATACATTACATTACTACTACATATACATTCTTCTAGCTCGTTGCCTGCAACACCTTGCTCCATCGGATTGTTCCATTGGTTTTCCTTTCATTTAATTTATCATGTTTGTTAGAGGGATTTGATCCTTATGATTGACCCTATCGATTAATGCCATAAAATACAGGTTATTTTTTTGGAATTTAGCCTGTTCGTTTCCCGAGTGTGGCAAGCGAATTTTTGAAAATCTTTGAATGCAGATTTATTTCTTTTTAAAAATAAAGGAATGTTTCCTTTGAGGAAAATTTTCTATCTCCGGTATTTAGAGTACTTTCCCTGCAGGTGACATTGAAAAATTCCACCCTGTATAAAATAAACTTTTTAACCGGCGGTTGATTTGGGCTCTGGGGATCATAACTAAAAGTCGGGTTCCGAAAATTTCACCATAGAGAGGGTATAGTGAAATTTTCGTAAAACTCGACTTTAGGTGCAAAACCAATAGGTAGATTTTTTTTTTGACAAAATCTAATTAAAATACTTGTGAAAAAGTTGGAACTTTGACCCCCAATATCTCCGTAACTAGAAGGTACCAGGTATGGTCTAGAATAAATGATGATTATATTTTCAGATATGGGACTTCTTCGTAAACCTGCAGCATTAGCTTTGTTTTTTATTAGCAGTCAAGAGCAGGGTTTCGTTATTTACGCAATCAAATGCCTTCGAGAGGTCAATCGGTATCAGTTCCGAGAGCAGAGCGCATTTCATCAAGCTGTACTTTTTCTAATACCATGCTTAAATCCGGAAACAAGGATTCAGGCCTATAGTTGTTGGTCTTGTATATCTTTAGATCCGGGAGACTCCTTGATTTACACAAACAATATTATGGTTTAGTACGGTGCTATGGTCTCAATAATGGAGATACTAACTTTAATAGACACATCCCACGGATATCCGGTAAATTTGATTGAACGCTTTCATGACTGCTGTTGGGTTTATAATGGGTGTAACAAGACCCTTAACGAAGCCGAAAGGTACTTGTTCTCCCCGTCATTGCGAACATTTTTTTATTCCAGACCGTACCAGGGAACTTTCTAGTTACGGAGATATTGGGGGTCAAAGTTCCAAATTTTTCACAAGTTTTTTTTAAATACCTGTTTTTAATGTAAGATTTTTACTTTAAGAGCCCCTATCAATTTCTTCGCAGTACTAGTTTAGGTAATTTCGGAGAAATGTGCGCGTGTGAGCGTTCGAAATATCGCCAACGATCGTAGTGTGCGTAGCCTCATGCAGTGCAGCGGGAGCAAACAATCTTGGTCCGTAACAGTATTAGATATACATATATTTTAAGCAAATCAATTTGCATTTTAGATGCAATTTTTTTAATGTTTCATACATTATCAAAACCAATTAAAATATAAAAGTTAAGACTATACAAAAGCAAATAATATTATAGGAAAAGGTTGAGTGAAAAAAATATATTAACAACTAAATATATTTTATCTATTTAGTGTTGTTTATTTTTATCGCTTGCGTATGTCTGTGTGTGTGACATCTTATTGCTGTTTTATTTAATTTTCAACTAAGGAAGTGTTTTTTCATTTCAAGAGAAAGAAAAACGAGATACCTACTTATTAATTTCTTTATTATAAGAAGTGTCGGCGACAAGGCCATATCCAGGGAGCTGGGGTGCCAGTAGTGGCGGTACCTAGGTGTGTGCACTTTCTATTGCAAGTCGATTTAAGTTGATTAGTTTCAATTAGATCAACGTAAGGTTCTAACAAGAGTAAATAACTTATGATAATTACATTCTAGTTAGATTTATAGTTTGGTTTTTCTTATAAAAATAGCGGTAAGACGACATAAGGCGCGTATAATTTCTATAAACGTTTTGTTGTTGAAATGTAAGTTTCCTGATTATGCTGAATATTTGCAATATTTATGTTAAGATTAGCTTAATAAAGGATTTTCACAGTTAGTTTTCCTATTAGAATAATCGTATGACTGAATAAATAAAGTTTTAAGCGAATTAATTAGGTTGAAAATTCGATCTCATAGAAATTACGTAAGTTGAAAATGAGGTTTTTTATTTTTAGAGATATCTTATCGAAATTAGTGTCAAATGAAAGGATTATGTGTAAAACTAAATGTGTTAAAGGATTCATGTCGATAACTCTATTAGTATAAGAAATATAAGGCAATTTGTATAATGAAAATTTGTTCAGCTTAATTTTTGCAGTATATGTTCTAGGAATTTTTTATTTAATTAAGATTTGTTAAATGTTATTGTTTTATATGATAGAGCAAGTTAGACCTGTAAAATAATATATAATACATAAGTGTTTTTTGAAGAAATAAATAAAATATGGGGTTCCAACGTTTCGGCTTTAGTAAAAATGACGCGTAAAATCGATCCAAATTACGCGGTTCTCGCGATCGTAAGCACGGTCCGTTTAAAAGACCGCCCTGTCCGCTCAGTAGTCAGTCGCAGTACGGCCACCGAAGAGGCAACAAGAAAAGGAACAAGGAAAAGCCGAAGCCTAGGGAACAGGGGAAAAACTATATCAAGAAATAGTTTTTTATTCCTGCCTACCCCTCCGCTCAACGTTCCAGCGTTCTCCTCCGAGGTCTTAGTGGGTTGTGCCCAGTACCCATACTCTACGCATTCAGGGTGCGTGGCGACACTAGCAAAGTATTGTCAGCGTACGTCAAACGTAGTGGGAGACTGTCCCAGGAGTCTGGTCTCCGAAAAAAGAAGTATAAGTATTGATAAATTTTAACCTCCCTTTCGACGTTAATTTAATACGAAGTGCTCCGAATGTCCGAGCTTTCCTGGAATCAAGGATTTTAAAATGTTTTTAATTTTGGTTCCGTTTTGTTTGCCAGAAGTCGTCGTCTTTTGAAATTCTTTCGACTTTTACAGGCTTATCCGGTCCAGTCCACACAGCAAACAAAAATAGTAGAACAAAAAAAAACATTCTCACAGTATCAAAACTAGTCAGACGTAATACAAAATCACGCGCGATTCGCAAGTACTTTACGTCGGGAGCGGCAGTCGCAGCGACACAGGTCCGTCGTCGAGTAGCCCTCGGGCGCGACTAAATGGAACGACCAAGCGCATCCGCTTTTATGGCATTATTTAAATATTTTATTACAATTAAATAAGTAGTCAAAAAATTATTTAAAAAATTGAATTGGATAGATAAATACCTTAAGTTTTATAATATTTCATATTTATTGATATTTTCAACATATTCTTACGAGTAGACGACGGTTTTGCGCATTATTTTATCGGGTTTTTTCGGTGTGAATCACATTTTTTTTAAAGCACTAAATAAGTTTATTTTAAAATAAAAAATCGTAGACTTACTAATTAACTATATGCCCAGTAAGTACGATTTTTTTTCAAATTATAATTCATTACCAGTTAGCCGAAAAAGCTATTGAAAAACCTGGTGTTTCGTGCTTTCGTAAAAACGTATGTTTGATTTTTATTTTTCCTAATTTATGTTGAGTGGTTATCAAAATTATAATTCGTACACTTACTATATATATAGGTGATATATAACTTTGCATTAAAAAAATTACCAGATACCTTATCGTTATTGAGAAATTTGCACTGAAAAAAGTAGTATTTTCTGTTTTTAGACCGCGAAATTGATAGGGGCTCTTAAACACCTTCACGTTCCCCGTACTATTTAATCCATCCATCAGCACAATGTTTTGAGTCCGTTTTATTGAGTCCTACCGTAAAAAGTGTTTTTTCACCCCCAAAAAAGTCGTTTCCCAGCAATAATTTTTGCGTAAAGGTAGGTACTTAATTTGATGTACAGAATGCTTGGTTGACGGTTACACCCTGTATAAGGTATATCTATTCATACACGAAATCACACCCAGTTTGTACAAGTATCAAAATGGAAAGAATTACGCGGCGTCATAAAGTTCGTCCACATCGCTGTCAGCAGGAAAAGTACCCAGAAGTTTGGCATCATTACCGCGTTGGCTGGCAATGCTAATTCTTTGGCCAAAAAAATAGGGTCAGCCCTCTGGATACACGAAGAGTCGACCAAAAAATTGCCAATATCCCGAAATATTAAGTGGTATATAATTAGCACTTATTAGTTCCATGCTGAGTAAAAAAAGTCTATAAAACTGACACCATAGCATTTAGATGATGCTCTGTGACATATTTCAAGGTTAACAAAAGCATTTAGATGATGCTCTGTGACATATTTCAAGGTTAACAAAAAATATCAGTCCTGCATATATAAGATGCTCTGATAAGATGCTCTGTGCTCTGTGCAGTCCTGTTTCCAGACATTTCATTCAGTATAGCATCTGTTGTAAAACGGTAGTATTCGAGAAGAAAGATTCTGTTTAATAGAAGTTTTTACTGTCACTCGTTTTCACCAAAACAATTCAATTTAATGGATTTTAATTAAAGTATGTTTTAGTAATCTATCCAATCCTTCTGTCTAGTTGAAAGTCATGCACGAAGAACTGCAAGAACAGAAAGAGTCTTTGAACCCTTTCGAGAGTTACTAGGCGAGGCAAAGCTGCCTATCACCACCATGCCCCCCGCTAAAATGGTGGCCATCGAGGCCGACACCATGTTTAAAATCGTGGAAGCCGTGCTCCCACTCACTACAGTGCTCACTACTTTGCCCACCACCGTGACCGATTACGAGCTATAAAAGGAAATCCAAACCCACAACCTTGATCCAATCGTGCCCTCCAAAATCAAGTTACAGCAAAACAAAGAAAATGGGTAATATATTCTGCCGTTCTGCAAAGAAACCAGCCAGCAGACCATCATCGTGTCACCCACCTCCATGCTACCCACCTTGGTGCCCACCACCTTACTGCCCACCACCTTGCTGCCAACCACCTTGCTGCCCACCATGCCTACCTTGGCCGCCTAGATGCCCCACTAGATGCCCATGCCCACCACCCCCACCACCTCCGTGCCCGCCACCACCGTGCCCCCTAAAGCCAGCGATACCTAAATGCCCGCCAGAGTGCCCGACATCAAAGTGCTCACCAACATCGAGCCAAATATGGTTAAACCAAACCATTATAATAATGAAAAAGATTATCAGATGAGACTTATTCGTTATTATATGATAAAATGGGCAGGCTTTCAACCATCATGGCCACTACCAGCGTGTTCACATCTCTATGCTGCCCACACACCGAAATGCCATACAAGCATCGGGCCCACCACCACAATCTATCTATACAAATACATAAAATAAGTTCAAGTAAGTAAGTAAGTTTTTAATTTCAAAACAACATAAACATAACATTTTACTTGCATATGAAAGTATACGAGTACGAGTATATACGGTACTTCTTACAAAAAAACGTTTTTTTTGTCTGTCTGGCTGTCGTTCCTAAAATAATATAATTATATTTTAAAAAATCACTCAGCGGCACGGAATGTAAACATAACAAACTGATAAAAGGCGATTTTCTAGTGGCAGTTTGTCAGGACATTTGTTTTGGTTAATTTAAGAGGGTAAACACAAATCAAAAAGCATTTATTTTATTTCTTCACACTTAACTTATAACATTAACTGTCACAGAAATAAAAAAAATATTTTTAATTTCTGTGACACGTTATTGGAAAGCAAAAAACGCGGGTGAGTAAAATTCGATGTTATAGTGGTCGTGCATTTAATCGTTATTGTTTTTATTTAAATTAATCTGTAGTCACGCCGTGGGTGACTCCGGGCTGATATGATGATGACGATGATGATGAATCTGTGGTCATTTATGCATCCAGAATTGGAACACAATGCCCCTAACTCCAGTTCAAGTTACTCAAACTGTGTTGCTTCGGAGTCAGGACCCAACGCAGCTAGATATTGCTGAAACTTTAAATTTACCATGGAGAGTAACCATGGAGTTTCTTGCCGGTTCTTCTCCATAGGAAACGACCAACCCGAACCGTGCACCTTTTTGTCTACGTTTTATAAGAGCCCATCTAGGCCTATGTGAAATAAAAATATTTTGATTTGATTTGATTGATTTGATACCGCGTACAACTCTCAGGTAAGCCTTAATAAGGTACGATCAGACCGTCCCCTACACAAAGAGACCAGGAAGTGGCGGTATTAGGTGTACATCAGCGCTAAATTACCGATTTATCACTCTCGCAATTTTGAAAAATTGCGTCCTTACTATTTAGTAGTCGAAATTCGGCAGCGGCTACAAACGGCAAGAGAAGACATCGATTCAAAAAAAGTTGACATTTGATTGCGTGAATCACGTTACCCTGCTCTTGACACTTGAACGTTAAGTATTAAGTAAACTTGCACTAAGTGTAGTGAAATATTATATAGATGATAGACAGCATCATCGAAGTTCTAAACGATTATGTCTACCTGGGACAAACGGTCCAGCTAGGTAGGTCTAATTTCGAAAAAGAGGTCAATCGTCGAATCCGACTCGGATGGGCAGCTTTCGGGAAGCTGCGCGGTATCTTCTCGTCCAACTTACCGCAGTGTCTCAAGACGAAAGTCTATGACCAGTGTGTGCTGCCAGTCATTACATACGGGACCGAAACGTGGTCGCTCACAATGGGCTTCATTCGAAGGCTTAAAGTCACCCAAAGGGCAATGGAGAGGGCTATGCTTGGAGTTTCCTAGAGTGATCGAATCAGAAAAAGAGAACCAAGGACCGACGAAGCCTTAAGAATTGCCATATTTAAGTGGCAGTGGGCAAGGCACATTGCTCGCAGATTGGATGACCGATAGGGCCGAAAAGTTCTGGAGTGGCGACCGCGAACTGGAAGACGTTGCGTTGGAAGGCCTCCCACTAGATGGATCGATGACCTGGTGAAGGTTACGGGGATCCGCTAGATGTGAGTCGCAAGGGACTGGTAAATGTGGCGACACTTGGGGGAGGTCTATGTTCTGTAGTGGACGTCTTTCGGCTGAAATGATGATGATGAATGATGAGACAGCATCAGGTTTAAATAAGTGTGTACATTTACTGGGTTTAAAAGTAAAAAGCAGCCAAGTGATAAATGATAAAATATGATGTTTATTTTGCAAATAGGTTTTTTAAAAACTCTTTTACACGTCTCTTTTTTAAACTAGATGGGGCCGGTGTTTCGTACCTGACTACTCTGAGAAGAATCAGTCGAAACAAACTCCGAGGTCATAGTCTCTTTTAAAGTCCAGACATAATCTTGGTTAACTCACATGAGGACTATGCAGATTAGTGTCTGAGATGGTCTCTTGAAGAAAGAACCACACAGATTTGAGTGGACCTGTCCAGTCAGTGCAAGCATTTGTCAGTTATCGTGTAGCTCGACTTATAACTCAAGGAGCTCAACGACACGACGAACAATACCAAAGAAAGGACATTTGGGTAGGTCGCTTATAGTACTCAAACTGCCAGACAATCGTGGAAAAAGATACACATGGTCCTCACATTCACAATAATCAAATAAAATTAATACAAAATACTCTACAAAATAAATGTCATTAAATGTGACCATTAACAATAAAAAATAAAAATAAAATACTTAGCAAAGTAAGTATTCCTGTCAAATCATTAAATATTCTTCTGGGAATTGATATTTCACTAAAAGAACGATAGTTTTATATATTAATTAGTTTATTTTAAATAAACACTGGTTTTATAACATTTTAAAATGCACACGAATTATTATTTCTTCATGGAAGCTTCAGACTAACTTTGACACACACTGTTTATTTTTTTAATACCATAGATGTCAAAGACATTTTTTCCTCTAACACCTTCTCCTATTTTTAAAAAATTTCAATAACATGAAAAAATTTAAAAATATTAACTTATACACTTTTACTTCAGAGCCACCATCAAAATTTTAAAATATTAACTTATACATTTTTACTTCTTTGTAACAGACCTCAACAATTTTACTTTATTACAATTTTTTCACAATGAAACTTAAACTTTTCTTTATTTAATGGTTTTGTAAACATATCAGCAATTTGTAAATTAGTAGGACAATACTTTATATCTAAGTAACCTTTCTTATAATTTTCATGAATGAAATAGAACCTCACATCTATATGTTTTGACCTTTTACTAAATGAACCTGTTTTTATCAACTGGATAGCACTCTGGTTATCAATATTTAAATTTATTTTAACACTTTTTCCAATTAACTCACTTATAAAAGTCTTTAAATATAAACACTCTTTAACACAATCTGCAGCTGCTATATATTCAGCTTCAGTTGAAGATAGACTCACTATCGGCTGTCTCTTAGAGCTCCATGATATGGGTCCACCTGATAACATTATTACAAACCCAGTTGTGCTGCGTCTGGTCTCAGTACATCCTGCATAGTCTGAGTCACAATATGCATCTAATCTTGTTATCTCTTGTCCTGTGTTGTACATAATTCCTTTATCTCTTGTCCCATTCAAATATTTCAATATCTTCTTTACTGCTAATATGTCTTGTCTCGATGGATTTTCTACCTTTTTACTTGCTTCATTCACAGCTTGGCTGATATCTGGTCTTGATCTTGTTGATAAGTACAATAATCCTCCTACTAGTTCTCTGTAGGGAAAGTTTGATGTAGCCGTCTCAGGTTCAGTTACCTTATCCATATTGCACGGTGTATCTGCTGGTTTTGAATCATACATATTGTACTTTCTCAGTAACTTTTCTGTATAGGTCTGTTGATGTAATAAAATTCCTTTTTCTGATCTTCTGATTTCAAACCCAATATAATTTTGTGGTTGTTTGAAAATCTTTATCATAAATTCCTTTTCTAAATGATATAGGATCTGTAATATTTTCTCCTTGTCTTTCGATATCGCCAGACCATCGTCAACGTATATCGCTATTAATAAGGTCTTGTCTTCATTATAAAAAACACATTGATCTGATTTTGTAGCTCTTAGTCCAAGTTTTCTCATAGTTTCTGTAAATTTTTTATTCCAGGTCATTGGTGCCTGTTTTAACCCATATAATGCTTTCTTTAAATGACAAACTTTATTGTGCTGTTTTTCATATCCTTCTGGGATGTTCATAAAGACGTCTTCTATTAGTTCACCATATAAAAATGCGGTTTTTACATCAAATGTAATCATTTCATATTCCTTTGAAGCTGCAATAGCTATCAATGATTTTAATGCTGATTGACTTACTACTGGACTGTATATTTCTTGATAGTCAATGCCTTGTTGCTCGAAACCTCTCGCTACAAGTCTTGCTTTGTATGTACCATTTTCTTTTATACAAAATACCCATTTATTTGACAGTATCTTGTGTCCCTTTGCTTTTTCTAAATCAACTATTTCCCATGTATTGTTACTTTCCAATGATTCCTTCTCCGAATTTATAGCCTTCTCCCAATTCTTCTTCTCAGCAGACTTCATGACTTCATCATAGGTAAGTAATACATAATCTTGCAGGTAAACTGGTTTTCTCCGTTGTCTTCTAGTAATTGTAGTTTCTATCTCTTCAGTGTTATTTTCTACATTTTCATTAATTTCAACTTCTTCTATTATTTCTGGGTCAAGGTCCCAGACCTCATCTTCTTCTACATTACTTTGTAGTTCCGACTCCTCTATCTCATAATAGATGTCATCACTTTCTTCTTCTTGATTTATTTCTTCTTCATTATTACCTGGTATTATTTCTGTTATCACCAATCTTCTTGTTTCTTCTTCTTTTCCCTCATTATTCTTATTATCATTAAGTATGACAATATCCCTTGCTATTTCAATTTTTCCTTTTTCTTCATTCCATAGTCTATATCCATTATTAGTATATCCAATCATTATTAACTTTTTACTTCTTGGATCTAGTTTCTTTATATTTGTATGTAGTTGTTTAGCATATACTTTTGAACCAAACTTGTGTATATTAGATATATTAGGTCTTTTACCATGCCACATTTCATAAGGTGTTTTATTTTCCAAAGATTCACTTGGTAGTCTATTTATAATATAAGTAGCACAGAATATAGCTTCACCCCACATTTCTTTATCTAATTCTGAATCAAATAGTAATGCTCTGGTTTTATCTAATAATGTCCGATTTAATCTTTCTGCCTTACCATTTAGCTGAGGTGTATATGGTACTGTATAATCTAGTTTTATTCCCTTTTCTGTGCACCATTTTCTAAAGTCATTACTTGTGTATTCACCCCCATTGTCACATCTTATCATAGACACCTTTTCTGTTCTCTCTCTTTCTGTTTCTTCTATGTAATGTCTTAAATTTTCTTTCACTTCATTTTTATGCTTCAGCAGGTATATTTTTGTAAAATGAGTGTAGTCATCCATGACTGTTAAGACATAACTATAACCATCATATGTTTTATTTTCAAATGGCCCACATACATCTGTATGTATTAATTGTAATGGTCTACTGGCTCTGTTTCTTACTGTTTTAAATGGAAGTCTTGTTTGTTTTGCTTGTGTACAGATTTCACATGTATCTAATTGTTTTAAACCTTGTATTTTTATTCCATCTGCCACATCTGGTAATATTTCTAGTATTTTCTTCCCTGGATGTCCTAGTCTTTGATGCCATTCTAAGGCAGTGCCAGTTTCTTTCATTAACATTGTCTTTTCTTCTGTATTTTTCCCATCTAAATTAATTTTATATAAGCCATTTTCCTTTTTTCCTGTCAATAGTAACTCTGACTCCTTATATATTTTTACAGTATCTTTAGTAAACACAACAGTTCCTTGATTATTAGTGACTGCATTCACGGACAACAAGTTTTGTGATAAGTCCGGAACTAACAGGGTATTATTTAAATTACATTTTTCACCTTTGACTTTACCAATTCCCTTTACTTCTATTGTTTCTTCATTGGCAGTCAAGACCGATGATTGCTTATTTTCATAATTTGACAATATGTCTATACTGTTTGTCATATGTGCAGTGCACCCAGAGTCTACTATGAATTCTTTATTTTGTGTACCCTGTTTTTTAAACATTTTTCCATAACTGTTTCTTCTTTGTCTTTCTTGTTCTTATTTTTGAAAAAACAATTTTCTTCTTTATGGTTTGTTTTCTTACAAAATGAACATTGTTTATTCTTTAACTTACAGTCTTTTTCTTCATGGTTATTCCTTTTGCAAATACTACAAGCTTTACAGTCTTTCTTCATGTGCCCTGTTTTGTTGCATCTAAAGCATTTTATTGCACTTGAAGCCTTTTTCTTTGTAGCCTGAAATGCCAATTGTTTTTCTGTTTCACTGGTTTTTAAAAGTCGGTTTTCCTCACTTAATATTCTGTTTGTTAAGTTAGTCAGGGTTTTCTTATCATCTGCCATTGATTCCCAAGCAGTGATGAAATAGTTTAGGTTACTCGGCAAACAGGATAATATTTTTGACATAACCATTTCTTCATTAATGTTTTCACCCAACTGATTTAGTCTAAACTGTAGATTTTCTATGTCAGTTATTAATTCTGTAAGTGATCGACCTTCTTGTAACTTATATGTGAAGAACTCTTGTAATAGTGATGTCTTGTTTCTTTGTTCTGAGCCTTCAAATATTTCACATAACTTATTGTACATTTCTAGCGCATTTTTACATTTTAAAATGTGTCCTTTTAATTTTCTGTCTATGCTGTTTATTATAATTCGTTGCACCTGGGCATCTTTTGTTACAAATGCATCAGATTTCATATCTTCTTTTTTTACATCTGACGAAATTGCTGCAGTCAGATTTGCTGCCTTTATGTGGATGTTAAACTCGAATTTCCATAACAGAAATGTCTCCCCATCCTTTAGTTTTTCAATCTGAGCATCTTTGTCCATTTTTCTTGATTTTCCTTTGTTTTAGTATTGATTTGACCAAGCCACCGGTTTTTATTTGTTCTTTTAGGACGTCTCTGGGCCCATAACCTCTTCTGGGAATTGATATTTCACTAAAAGAACGATAGTTTTATATATTAATTAGTTTATTTTAAATAAACACTGGTTTTATAACATTTTAAAATGCACACGAATTATTATTTCTTCATGGAAGCTTCAGACTAACTTTGACACACACTGTTTATTTTTTTAATACCATAGATGTCAAAGACATTTTTTCCTCTAACAAATATAACAATAAGAAAAATATAAAACAAAATAATAATTAAAAAATAATAATAATAATAAAATACTAAAAGTATTCATGTCAAATAAATTAAATGTCACAGTGTATATGAGAAAGGAATCAATAATAAACAAGCGAAGTCCGAAATTTCGACATTCACAGAGTAAATTTAATTGGAGCAGCTTAATCCCAAGCCTTTTAATCTTCGAGATAGTGATTAATGTTATAGTAGGCTTTCAGACATAGCTTCCATTTTATAAACGATTTGAATTTATTTAGGCTTAGTAATTGAATATGACTCGGAAGTTTATTGTAAAAACGTATACATTGGCATCTGAACGTACCCCCTATTTTTTTTAGCCTCGTTGCAGGAACAACATATTTGTGTTTATTTCTCGTATTTACGTTGTGGATATCACTGTATTTTTTAAACAAATTAATATTTTTATGTGCGTACAAAAGGTTTTCATAAATAAATTGAGAGGCGACAGTAAGTATATTAATCTCTTTAAATTTTTCTCTGAGGGTGTGTCTAGGACTTAATTTATAAATTGAACGAATTGCCCTTTTTTGCAAAACAAATATCGTCTGAATATCGGCGGCATTGCCCCACAAGAGAATAACGACCGTACGACATCACACTGTGGAAATAACTAAAGTAAACTAAACGGGCTGTCTCTAAATCAGTTAAATCACGAATTTTTCTAACGGCGTATGCTGCAGAGCTAAGTTTTTTTGACAATTTGTCTATATGGGGGCCCCACTGAAGCTTGGCATCCAAAGTTATGCCTAAGAACACTGTGTTATCTTCCGGTTTCAACTCTTCATTCTTGATTAGTACACTAGTTTCCACTTGTCTTACATGGGGTATCGTAAACTTAATACATTTAGTTTTTTTGATTGTTAACATTAAACCAATTAACGACTTTTGCCAGGGCGCTATTAACCTCGTCCGTAACTAGCTGCTGACGTTTGAGTTTAAATAAAAGAGAGGTATCGTCTGCAAACAACACTATGCCATGATTATCCTTTAGGAGGTAAGGCAAGTCATTTATATAAATAAGAAACAAAAATGGGCCAAGAATTGAGCCCTGGGGTACCCCCATTCTTACTACGGATCCGGGGGATCTTTTCCCGTTTACATCAACTCTCTGAATCCTATCGCTCAAATATGACGCAAGAAGATCCAGAGAGGCGTTCCGGATTCCGTAGTGGTGTAGTTTCCTGATTAATGTTTCATGAAGAACGCAATCGAAAGCCTTAGACAAATCGCAAAAAATGCCCAAAGCATCGCATTTAACTTCCCATGCATTATAAATGTGCCCTAAAAGTTCAACACCGGCCGGCATCAGTAGTTGAACGACCCCTTGTAAAACCGAACTGTTTCTTATGCAATAACTTATGTTTATTGAAAAATCTTTGCATTTGTTCTAAAATTAGTTTTTCAAAAATTTTACTGAAGGTGCGAGTCGGACACGCGCTTGAAAGGTTCCGTACCATCGTAGTAGTTTAATTTTTAATTTATTTTTATTGTTTGTTGTTAAAGCTTTCATAAAGGTTTTCCTGTAATCTACAGGCAAAGAACCGTTTTTTACTCTTTTTTTTTTATTTCACTCATAGTTTTTTCTGTTTTTTCATAAATAGTTTCATTTAAATTCTTAGTTTTTCTCAAAGTTCGAACTTTTGATTTTAACTCATAGTTTTTCTATTTATTCCTGTTTTTGTTTACCAAGTTCTGCGTTTTTCCATGATTATATTCTTTTTAACCGACTTCCAAAAGGAGGAGGTTATCAATTTGTCTGATATTTTTTTCTATTTATCGTATGTACGTGAACTTTTTCAATAGCCCAAATATCGAAACCCCTGAGAAAGTCTTCTAAAATTATTTAAAAAAAATCTGTTGACCCACAAGTACTATTGTTAGTACTCCTTCCATCTGTTGCACTGGAATATTCTACTACAGGCATCTAACATTTTTTACTCGTAGTTAAGACTCATTTTATATTTTAACCATTTTTGATCCTGAGTAAAGTTTTTTTTTCTAAAATGTCAGCGAAGTCAACTTGAGTTCCGACTATGGCCATATGCTAAAAGAACCATACAGTATCTATACTAATATTATAAAGAGGTAAAATTTGTTTGTAAGTTTGTATGTAGGGGTTAATCTCTGGATCTACTGAACCAATTTTGAATAGCAATTAATAGCTAGTATATTAGACAGGTCCCATTAAAATAGATGGACAAATTTTAACACAGCGTTCAGTACGTCTAACCAAAGATATCCAAGCAAAAAAGAAACACTTATTAAAGTGATTTTACTTTTACTTAATGGATGTGTTTATTCTAGACTGCCGCCGGCAATTTATTATTTTAGATCAAAATAAAATCACTTTAATAATTGTTTTTTTGCTTGGATAACATTGGTTAGACGTACTGAACGCTGTGTTTTTGTTCATCTAATGGGATCTTGTATTGTATTGTATAGCGGGCTGGTGTCCGCAACTCCACGTCTAAGCGCGTATTTTTCTACTCCTTCCATCTGTTGCACTGAAATATTCTACTACAGGCATCTAACATTTTTTACTCGTAGTTAAGACTCATTTTATATTTTAACCATTTTTGATCCTGAGTAAAGTTTTTTTTCTAAAATGTCAGCGAAGTCAACTTGAGTTCCGACTATGGCCATATGCTAAAAGAACCATACAGTATCTATACTAATATTATAAAGAGGTAAAATTTGTTTGTAAGTTTGTATGTAGGGGTTAATCTCTGGATCTACTGAACCAATTTTGAATAGCAATTAATAGCTAGTATATTAGACAGGTCCCATTAAAATAGATGGACAAATTTTAACACAGCGTTCAGTACGTCTAACCAAAGATATCCAAGCAAAAAAGAAACACTTATTAAAGTGATTTTACTTTTACTTAATGGATGTGTTTATTCTAGACTGCCGCCGGCAATTTATTATTTTAGATCAAAATAAAATCACTTTAATCATTGTTTTTTTGCTTGGATATCATTGGTTAGACGTACTGAACGCTGTGTTTTTGTTCATCTAATGGGATCTTGTATTGTATTGTATAGCGGGCTGGTGTCCGCAACTCCACGTCTAAGCGCGTATTTTTTTAATATTTTTTTGTTAATGGGTCCTTACATACTTAGCACTTATTCGTTCCGTGCAGTGTAAACAAAATCTTTAGAACTGTCACCATAGCAGATCTCAAGGTAAACAAAAATATAATCAGTCCCGTTTCCAAAAATTTCACTCAGTTAGCAGTTGTTGAAAAATGGTAATATTCGAGAAAGATTCTGAGTGGTACAAGTATTATGTGATATATTCCTCTTTGCTGTCACCCGATTTTAATTAAATTATGTTTTAGTAATCTATCCAATCCTTCTGTCTAGCGAAAATCCATGCACGAAGAACTGCAAGAACAGATAGAGCCCTTGAACTTTCGGGAATAACTAGGCGAGGAGAAGCACCAGATCTCGATCATCCTATCACCACCATGCACGAAATTGAAGCCGTCACCATGTTTAAAATTGTGGAAACCATGCCCACTAAAGACCTCACTACTTTGCCCACCACCGTCACTGATAACGTGGTATGAAAGGAAATCCAGCAAAACAAAGAAAATGCGTTATACCTTCAGCCGTCCTGCAAAGAAACCAGCCAGCCCACCGTCATCGGGTTGCCCACTTCTATGCTGCCCACCTTGCTGCCCACCTTGCTGCCCACCTTGCTGCCCACCATGCAAACCACCCCGCAAACCGCCGACCCCAAAACATAAATGCCCACGCCCACTACCTCCACCACCTCCGTGCCCACCACCACCGTGCCCGCCAAAGCCGGCCATACCTAAGTGCCCAGCACCACCTAAATTACAACCACCACCTAAATTTCAACCACCACCTACCACACCAGCAAACTACCCAAATCCACCGTGCCGGCCACCACCGCCCGTACTTAAATCGTGTCAAATTAGGTTATGGAAAACTATGACAGCAATGAAAACGATTATCAGATGAGACTTATTTGTTTCTAAGTGTAATAAAATGGGCTTTCCACCACCATGGCCACCACCACCGTGTCCGCGATCTCACTACGCAAGCCCACTAACATCAATGCCCCACCAGCATCGGGCCCACCACCGGTATACACAATACACAATAAGTAAAATAAATACTTATTCACCAATCATGCATTGATAGATTTTTTGAGCTGTACGGCCAGCTCAGTAATTATTTCTCAAAAGAGACCTCACGTGGTCGTGGTGGTGGTGGTGTCATCGTACAGATGCAAACGGCGTGGACCGCTATCTCACTAAGTCGTTCGGTTTAAGACTGTTAAAAGTATTGTTATAAAAAAAAAATTATAAGCTCTAAACAAGGAAATTGCTCAAGAATATATACATTTCTTTACGTAAGTTTAGATTATTTGATTGTTTTTTTTTTTATGTATACAGAGAATAAGGCACAGCCCTCCACAGACTGTTGGGTGAATTCAGAATATTTTCATACTAAGATTACCGGTACAATAAATTATTTATTTCAGGAGCATTATGGGAATCCAATAAACACATTTTGTTTTATTTCCTCTTATGTATCGTTATCGTGGTAAAACACACGTAGCGAACGGCAAGCGCGACGAAGAGTTCGATAATCTCGTCTCTCTGTAGCTAGGTAGAAATTCAACAGCTGATTTAATGCGTCATTCATTAGAATATATCAACATATACGAGTATTACATCTAAAAAGCTGCTACGTGTCCTAGTTTCCGAGATACGATGAGGGGACGGGGGAGAGGGGATGTTTTGAAAAACGATTTTTATTTTTCCAAGCCTTCTCTATACGAATCCGTAAAAAAAAAACAGCACACGGGTCTCTTAGTTTCCCAGATACGATAGCGAGGGGGAGGCGGCAGTAGGCAATAGGCAGCGTGCGTGGCGATAACATTGCCCTCTAGTGACTTGTAACTGAAACTTTTACTTTATGTCAAATAAGTGTTAAGTCGTGAATTCAATTAAAATATTTTATTTCGTTAAAAAAATATCATTAAAACGTATCGTTGTATTTCTGGATGCGCCAACACATCCAAGAATAATAAACATTAATACGATGGTGTAACATTTTACTATTTTCCCAATGATAGCACTCACATGCCCTGGCTAAATGATAAATGAGAAAAATGGATAGAAGCATAGATATATCCTTAGATTCTAACTGTATCATGAAATTAGCAAGTTTTGTACTTGGTACCTACTGGTGTTGGAAATAACTCATCCATTTTCAGACCCCTATCGTAATCCAGTAACTGTCAGTAGGATGGTCTGCCCCATAGTTGTGGATGACTAGTTTTCGATTCAGCACTTACTGGAGAACACACGTAATAAACTAAGGCGTCGACTTGCTTACACTTTCCGAACAGACCTGCTTTTCATTTAAAAATTGCACTTGTAATGTTTTTAATGCAAAGCTAAAAAGACGGGTATTTATTAGAATTGAGAAAGTATTGAATAACGAGTAATTTCCAAAGATGGTGCAATAACTGTGTATACTGAGCTCGACTGATTGTCGAGCTCAGTAGCACTCGCGTTGGCTGTTCTATTGACGGACTGTGTGTCAACAGTATTAGTTACGCGGATGACATGGTGCTGCTGAGTCCGTCAATTCGAGCACTCAGGAAGTTGTGAAAAGCCGTGCTGCACCATTATGACGCACTGGGTACGTGTACATGTACATATACCCGGTGAGTCAGGTGAGTGTAGTAGATATATGAATTAAAATCTTATATTCGTTTGTTACTAACATCATATATGGATCAAGGTCTGAAATAAAGTATTTTTTATTTTTATTTAATAACAATTAATTCAGAAATGCCCTTACTATTCTTATATCTTATTCTTAAAGTTACATTTGAAACTTTGGTTTTGGCAACAATTTTGCCTGTTATTACACAGCTTCTCCTTCATGGCCTCAAAGAGCTTTTGGCTTTTCACTGTATTCTGGCCACGCTGCAAATCATTGTTGATCGCATGAAAACCATATTTTATCATTTTAATCATATTTTGAAGAATAACATCATATTACCGTGTAACAACTGACTATTGAAAGGACTGGTAAGTTTCCTTTAAAATTGTTGAAAGAGGATAAATGAGAATTAAAAAGAAAGAACATTTTTCAAATTAAGTTGTTCTATGTGTCACTCTCAATCTGTCTGTTCTTGACATCCTTTAAATAAAATCTATATTATAATAAAATCCACGTATTTGGATCTCGGATTCCTGCTTATTTTATTTCTAACATGGTAGCATGAGCGTTTAAATATTAACATTTGAAAAATTGTTAATAATGGAAGACGTACGTGGAGTAGTTGCCGATGGTGGCGGTGCGCCGCACCGATCTGGGAGATTAGTTGAAAGCATCGAAAAGTTGGATGGAGCGTCGAACTACGCTACTTGGAAGGTGCAAGTAGAACTTTATCTAGTAATGGAAGATCTCTGGGATTTTATAGAAGAAACACCATCAACTCCTGCTGGTCTTAAGATGGATAAGAAGGTACGTGCAAAGATGCTGTTAATGGTTAAACCGCATTTTTTGATACATGTGAAGAAAGCAACTACTGCCAAGAAGAGCTGGGATGCTTTAAAAGCTGCCTTCGAAGACCAAGGAATTAATAATAGATGTCGATTGCTAGGACGACTAGTTAGTCAGAAGCTGAGCATGTATAGTAGCCCACGAGTCTACGTCACTGAGATACTGTCGCTAGCCAACCAGCTAGCAGATATGGGTAAAGAAGTAGATGACGAGTTACTGGCTGCACTTATGCTACAAGGACTAGGAGAACAGTATGAGCCGATGAGGATGGCTATTGAAAATAGTAATATAAAGTTAACAACTGACTACGTCAAAACTAAATTGCTACAGATTGATGTTGCTCCAACTTCAACACACGAGGATTCGTCGCAGAATGCTTTGAGTGCTGCTAAAAAGAAAAGCTATTGGAAAGCAAAAGAAAAGGGTAAAGGAAAGATAGCAACTAAGAAGATTGAATGCTATGTGTGTGGGGAAGGACATAAAGCTCGTTTTTGCCCCAAGAAGCATTCCAATCATGCACACACCACACATACGGCACTCCATACCTATAGAAACTTTTCGCAAGAGTGGATTTTGGATTCTGGAGCGTCATTTCATATGACCAACAGGAAAGATTGGCTAAACAACTATGAGAGGTTGAATGAGCCAGTCCAAATATCATGCGCGAATGGGAACAGGGTGGAAGGTGAAGGCCGAGGTGATGTCTGTTCAGATGAGTTGAACGTGAGTGTAAAGGGAGCTGTCTTTGTGCCCAAGTTAGCCACGAATCTATTAAGTGTAAGTACATTAGTGAATCGAAATTTTGTGGTAGTATTTTCGAAAAGAGGTTGTGAGTTGTATAAGTCAGAAGAATGTCAAGTGAATGGCAACGTTGAGTTGGTGTGTAAGGAAGAGAAAGGGATTTATGTAGTAAAGTCTAATTCTAATCCTCACATGTTTTCAGCTTTAAAAACAAAAGTTGATGATGAAGTCCAGCTATGGCATCGCAGACTTGGACATTTAGGACTTGCCAACATGAAGATACTACGTGACAAACTGGCTAGAGGTATTAGTTTCAAGGATCCAGATTCAGTACAATGTGTGTCGTGCTTGAAAGGTAAGCAAACCACATTACCTTTTCCGAAACAGAAGAGTACGCGTGCTACTGAACTTCTTGAATTAGTACATAGCGATGTTTGTGGGCCAATAGAAACTGCTTCATTTGCGGGGTATAAATATTTTCTGACGTTTATTGACGACAAATCGAGAAAAACATTTGTTTATTTTTTGCGGACCAAAAGTGAGGTCTTCTCGAAGTTGGTAGAGTTTAAAACACTTGTCGAAAATCAGACTGGTAAAAAACTCAAGGCGATTAGGACGGACAACGCAACCGACTACGTCAATGAACGTGTAAATAATTTTCTACGTAGTAATGGTATTACCCACCAGCTGACAGTGGAATACACACCGCAACAGAATGGAGTGAGTGAGAGGGCAAATCGTTCAATTGTCGAACGAGCCAGAAGCATGCTTGAAGAAGCGAAACTTGATAAGAAGTATTGGGCTGAAGCGGTCAATACTTCGGTTTATCTGAAAAACAGATGTCCTACACGTGCTGTTAAAGGGATGACGCCTGAAGAAGTATGGTCTAAAAGAAAGGTTGACCTGAGGCATTTAAAGGTATTTGGTTGCCGGGCGTTTATGCATGTTCCGAAACAGAAACGCAAGAAGTTTGACTCAAAGACTAAAGAACTACTGTTTATCGGCTATTGTGAAACAACTAAGGGTTATCGACTTTTAGACCCTGTATCACATCGCTTATACAAAGCAAGAGACGTAGTTTTCTTTGAAAATCAAATCAAGATTCATGCAAACGAAAATGATGAAATTGTAGAGATGGTGCCATCAGATGACGTCGTCTGGGAGAGACCTTTAATGATCCAAGAAGTTAATGCTCCTTATGAAGCTCGTCAAGAAGAACAACAACAAGAAAATGATGATTTTTTTGAATGTGAAGAAGTGGAAGTTCCTGAATCTGAACTGCGGAACAGTAATAGTTCTGAACACAGATTGGAAAACACTTGTGAACAACAGTGTGTGGAAAATACAGTTGAAGGAGTGGATGTTTCTGAAACTGAAGTGCAAGGCAGTGAAGGTCCTGTACTGGAATGTGAAAATACGCACGATATTCCGGAAAGAAGATATCCTCTTAGGGAAAGGAAATTGAGAAATTTTGATGATTACATTCTCTATTATGCAGAAGAAGATATAAAGGAAGACCCTATAACTATAGAAGACGCTTTATCAAGAGTTGATAAGGATAAGTGGCATAAAGCTATTCAAGAAGAGCTTAATGCATTGAAGAAAAACAAAACATGGGAGTTAGTAGAAAGAGCTGATGGCTACTGCGTAGATTCTAAATGGATTTTTAGAATAAAAAAGGAGCCGGGGAAGATAAGGTACAAGGCGAGACTCGTAGCCAGAGGTTTTTCTCAAATAAAAGGGGTAAATTACAACGAAACATTTGCACCTGTAATACGCCACAGTACTTTGAGGCTACTTTTGGCTCTAGCTGTTGAAAATAATCTAAAAGTTGATCAGATGGATGTCGTTACCGCGTTCTTAAACGGAGACTTAAAAGAGAAGGTTTATTTAAAACAACCGAAAGGTTTTGAAGAAAAAGGTAAAGAAGGACATGTCTGTCTACTGAAGAAAGCTATTTATGGTTTAAAACAAGCCCCCAGAGCATGGTACGAGAAATTGAACAAGGTGTTGTTAGACATAGGATTCAAGAGATGCGAAACTGAACCATGTGTTTACAGAAGAAAGGAACATGACTGTATGATGATTATAGCAGTTTATGTAGATGATATTTTAATTTTCTGGAACAATGAGAAGGAGAGAATAAAATTAAAAGAAAAACTTCAAAGAAAGTTTGAAATGAAAGATCTAGGTGAAGTAGATGTTTTTCTTGGAATGAAAATCAAATGTAAGGACAACTCTACACAACTCAACCAAACTGAGTATCTTGAGAGAATTCTGAAGAAATTTGGAATGAGTTCCTGTAAGAGTGTAAAGACTCCTGTTGAAAGTGGGATTAAACTTGTAAAACCACAGGATAAAAATTACATTCCACCAATGGAACTGCCATACAGAGAACTAATTGGTTCGTTAATGTACCTAGCCGTATGTTCAAGACCTGATATCTCATACGCAGTAAGCTATTTGAGCCAGTTTAACAGCTGTTACGACAAAACACATTGGGCAGCTGCAAAGCGTGTGCTAAGATACTTGAATGCTACCAAAGAATTCGGACTAACATTTAAAAAGACGGGGAATAAGCTTGTTGGTTATATAGATGCTGATCACGCAGGCGATGTGTGTGATCGAAAATCATACACTGGTTTTGTATTCACACTTGGAGGTGGTCCCATAGCATGGGAAAGTCGTAAACAAACGACAGTAGCACTGTCAAGTGCAGAATCTGAATATGTGGCACTTTCAGAGGGGTGTAGAGAGTCTGCATTCTTAACTGCACTTCTAGCCGAGTTGACTGAAATTAATGAAGTCGTAGAATTATTAAGTGATAGTCAGTCTGCGATCCAAATTGCTGAGAATCCAATGCATCATCGAAGGACAAAGCATATAGATGTGAGGCATCATTACATTCGGGAAATGGTGAGAATGGGCAAGGTAAGGCTAAGTTATCTTCCGACGAACGAGATGCCTGCAGATGTTTTTACGAAAGGGCTTAGCAGAGAAAAGCATGAAAGATGTATGAAAGGAATGCAAGTTTGAGGAGGAGTTGGACTGGCTCTAGGATCTCATTTAAGGAGGAGTGTTGAAAGAGGATAAATGAGAATTAAAAAGAAAGAACATTTTTCAAATTAAGTTGTTCTATGTGTCACTCTCAATCTGTCTGTTCTTGACATCCTTTAAATAAAATCTATATTATAATAAAATCCACGTATTTGGATCTCGGATTCCTGCTTATTTTATTTCTAACAAAAATCCGCATCGTGTCGCTTTTGTCGTTTTGCGCTGCCCTCTATAGTTTCTGCACGCTGCCTATGCCCACGCTAATGGGTCTTTACCCACGCAGCACTTATTGGTTCCATGCAAGAGCCTGAAAAAAAAATCTTTACAACTGTCACTTTGATCACCAAATCCAATTAAAACTAATTCTGATTTTATTTTTTTAATATAATAGTAATTATCCAATTTGTCCAGCAAAAAGTCATGCACGAAGAACTGCAAGATCAGAAAGAGCCCATGAACGCTTTCGGGAGTTACTAAGTGAGAAAAAGTAACAGATATAGAACTTTAGTGCCCATCACCACCATGCCAGCTAAAGTGCTCGCCATCGAAGCCGTCATGTTTAAAATCGTGGCCACCATCGTTTGGAACACTGTGCCCATCAAATTGATCACCACTGTGGCTGATGACGTGCTATAAACAACAATCCCACACCCTTGCTCGAATCGTGTCCTCCGAAATACGTTTCAGCAAAATTAAGAAAATATACAATATGTCCGGCTGTTCAGCAGAAAAAATTACCATCGGGCCACCACCTAAGTGCCCACCTAAGTGCCCGCCGCCGTGTCCACCGCCCCCACAACCTAAGTGCCCGCCACCGTGTCCACCGCCCCCACAACCTAAGTGCCCGCCACCGTGTCCACCGCCTCCACCACCTAAGTGCCCACCGCCGTGTCCACCACCCCCACCACCTAAGTGCCCACCGCCGTGTCCACCGCCCCCACCATCTAAGTGCCCACCGCCGTGTCCACCGCCCCCACCAACTAAATGCCCGCCACCGTGTCCACCACCCCCACCGCCTACGTGCCCACCACCGTGCCCACCACCATGCCCACCACCGTGCCCACCACCGTGCCCACCACCATGCCCACCACCCTGCCCACCACCCTGCCCACCAGAGTGCTACCCAAATCCAACGTGCCAGCCACCATCGTACCCACTACCACCGTGCCAAATTAGGTTATACAGAACTATTACAATTGTTAAGAAGATTATCAGATGAGACATTATTTGTTTAAAAGCTTAATGAAATGGGCTGTTTACCATCTCGGTCAACCAAAGTGCCCGCCACTACCAAAATGCCCACCACCATTGTTCGCACCAAAGCGTCTATTATCTAGTTCACCAACACCGTGCTGTTCACCAACTTCCATGCCACGACAATTAATAAAATAATAAAGTACATATTTAATCACCCATCGTGTTTTAACTCTTGGTTTGGTCTACATGAGTGATTGGTAGACAATAGTGTGATAACGTTGACCTGCTGCTGCAACCAGGAAGTTCTATCTAGGCTCTTTAAGGACACAGCACTCATAACCAATCGGAAAGGGATCGGCACCGTATCAACTCGAGCCGTTCAGTATTCTTGGTATTAAACTCCCTACTGCAACGCACACTAATCGGAATCATAACGTAATCGCATCGCCTCGGGACAAGCACACGAACCGCGATGCGGTGCGTGGTCGCTTACGGCTCGCTGTCCCCGCGCTAACGTGTCTCCGTACCCGAGCTTACGTCTCTTCGTCCACCTTACGCACACTACTGTTGACACACGTGCTGTCATTCACAGGGCCACTTTCAGTCCTACGTGGCGTCGGCGAGCCGTAAGCGCGGCGTCGCCTAGCCGTAGCCGAGTTGACGTATTGGAGCTGCTGATCCGCTTGCTTACGTTAGGTTGACGCCTGTTTGACGGCGAGGCGAAAGGCGATACGGTGCAAATCCCTTTCCGATTTGATGTGTGCTCTGTTCTTAAGGTCAATTGAACCTTAGTAATAAATAAGAAATAACAAAGATAATGAACAATGGTTAGGATTCAGCAAAATTGTCTGTGGACATTTAATTATTAGCGTGTGGCCTCGCGCCAAAATAAACAACGCATATTTAGCTTATTAGTTCCATGCAACAGCCTGATAAACAAAATCTTTAAAACAATGATGCTCTATGTTTAAAACTGTCACTCTTAAGCCAATCGAATTATCAAACTAATTCAATAGATTTGATTTAATAATGTTTTTTCTGATTTAGTAACCTATCCAATCCTTCTGTCTAGCGAAAAGCCATGCACGAAGAACTGCAAGAACAGAAAGAGCTGTTGTACCCTTTCGGGAGTAACTAGACGAGGAAAACTTTTTGTGCCCTTCACCACCATGCCAGCCAAGTTACCAGCCAACATATTGAATGTCTTTGACGCCAGCTGAAGCTTCCACCACCATGTTTAAAACTAGTGTTCACGACCATATCCAAAACCGTGCCCACCATAGTGCTCACCACCGTGACCAATAACATATTACAAAATTGTAAGCTCCAATCGTTTACTCCAAAATAATGTTAAGCAAATCTAAGAAAATGTCAAATATATTCGGCTGTACTCGAAAGGTACCAGACCATTGCCCACATCCAATATGGTACCCCACACACCCACCATGGTGCCCACCAACACCACCACCGCCACCACGACCGTGCTGCCCACATCCCACTTGCGCTCCACCACCGTGTCCATCACCGCCCCTGCTACCACCGTGCACAAGACCTAGGTACCCGGAGCCAACCCGAATCACGTTTATCAAAACTATTTCAATGATTATAAATATTATCAGGTGAGACTTATTTGATTGCAAGCGTAATAAAATGGGCTGTAATCCAGCCTGGATATTACTACCGTGTCCACGATCTCCAGGCTGCTCACCACCGTGAAAGCACCCAACAACCACAAACAGTGTACCGGCCAGCATTATAAATAAAATACTTAAATAAATATTTATTCACTCATCATTTTTGTACTTTTTGATGTGGCTTAGATGAGTTGTTGATAGACATATAGACATACACACATAAAGTATGTTCTGCCTTCCATCATAAGAAAAACGCGTGAGTTTAGACTAGAGTAGTACGAGCGAGTTAGTAAGGGAGCACCAGTGGGGATTTTGTGATTTACTCGAGCGCGCCAGAATAACATAATGGGGGCAACCTTGCACCTTGTGAAGTACTCCCACCATACCTGAGCACTTTATATAGGGTCGAACGTCTAGGACAGCCGATTAGATTAGTAAAAAAAAAACGATCGTTGGAAAAACTCAAGTGCGTCAGATTAAGACAATGTAAGTTAGTTACATGCCGAAAAGTGTGCATTTCGATAATCTGACAATTTGAGCGTGACTTAAGGTAATGGGAGAGTCACAAAGTTGCAAAAAAAAACGTCACCTGGACATTCTCAGGCGTTTTAATTTTTACTTTATTTGGAAGGTAATTAGACACGAATCACGGAAATAACATAATCTACCGATTTGCACAAGCCAAAGTAGTTAAAATCATCAATAAAGTGTGGCGCATGCAGTCACTGAGAACTATGTATTTCCCACTACGCGTCACTCTGCCCTTCTCACTCTTTCTCTATCTCTCACTCTCGCGCACCGTAGCTTGCCTCCTTGCCAATCGAGGTTACGGCAGCATTTATTACGAACAAGATTTCAGTTGGACAATTAGCGATGGAATTTTGTAAATGACTTGGTTAGTAGGTAATCAAATACTAGATCTAGTATCAGGATTTTTTTTTTTCCGATGGGAAATCATCAAATAACCCCTCCCGCTCTGGGCTGAGCAAGAGGGAGTGTCAGACTTTTACTGACTAAAACCCATCCATGTTCCTTCCTTTGCCCTTTGCGTTCCAGGGCCGCGGTCCCGCAACCCTGGCAGGCGTCGGTCCTTACGGACCCCTTCCTGTTTGCTGACTCTCTTTGAGGCGCGCGTGGAACACGAACGCGCCGTCGACACGGCCTGTCGTCATAAGACGGACGGACGGCGAGCTAGCCCATAGCTCACCGTCCACAGGCCCGCGAGCCTATCAGGATGTCATCATAATGGTATCAGCAGGGCTATTGCGTATCTCTGTTGACAGTTCATAGCCGCTTTAGCGGCGTGACAGTTTGATGTCAAATACGGAACATTTCAGTGAAAACCGAAATTTTCCCGGACGTCGTCTTGGATTTACATTTTGACCTCATTTTCTTTATCAGCGACCTCGAATACCACGGAACGGCACCCGCGAAAGCGAAAATTTACCTCGGCCAAAAGAATTAATAAAAATTACATGCATGCAATCATAACCCGAACCGACCGACCCGAACCGTGCACCTTTTTGTCGACGTTTTATAAGTGCCCATCTAGGCCTATGTGAAATAAAAATATTTTGATTTTTTTTTGATTTTGATAAATCGTATTTTAATAATTCAGTTTAGTTTTGTTGTTTCCTAGCATTTCACGCCAATTCAAAAAAACAAAATTTGAAATTTAGTCAGATTAAGGAACATCCTTCACATAATTGTCAGATTATGGGTCAGTACGACAAGTACATCAAGATGAAGCATCTGTATAATAATGTGACGCACTTGAGTATTTCAAGATCAGGTTTTTTTTTTTTTTTCAAAAATCGGCCATGACTTTTGGTCACGTTCAAATCGTCAGTCTTTTAAATAGGAGGTACTTGAGGGTTCACTTAACATCCTTTCTCAATATCTGACGCGCTCGATTAATTTATTTTTCCTATTTTCTACCCCTTCGTACGGCCACCCCCATGCAAACCGGCAGATTAATATTTTTTCGTTATCAGAAACACGTGGGGCGCACTATTAATATCTGAAGCGCTCGAGTATTTCTTTGTGACTGTTTTTTTTTACATATTTGATAGGTAACCCGTACACGCTTCCCCCACCACCGAAAAGGCACACATCATGTAACCTTTTTTTCTTTTTAGCGTCTAACCTTCACAATCCAATAGGTCCCCACGACGCCCGAGTAAACCCCTATTTAGCCTCTTCGGCGGGACTACTATAACGTAAATAGAATAGAATAGAATAGAATAGAATAAACATTTATTCGCTAATGGACAGCAGCAACACAATATAGCAGCACATACATATACTACATATAGAAAATACAATTTGTGCTGGACGGGCGTGATCGCTGGATGCTATGAGTTGAAGAATGTCCAAGCGGCGCTGACACCTGTTGGTTCAGTTAACTGCATGAACATACGGCGACGATGCTGAACAGGAGTGAAGAGGATGAGGCTTCGATGAAAATAAAATCAACAGCTATAAGTCTTCATAACTTTTCAGAATGCGATCGGCGTAATTCTTCAGGAGTACTTAGAGTGAAAGAGAGAGAGATATATCTTCCTTGCCGATGACTACAATTAGTCCGAGAGCGCGCGTTACTAAAGTACTGCGAAACTTTACCGTAACGAGGACCGCTAATCGCTTCCTGATTTAAACTTTATTTACAAGAAATATTGCTTGCGCGTGCGTCTGTGACCTAGGTCATGTAGGTCATGGTTGTGAACCTTAAGATATTGCCCGTCTCCTGAAATCATGACGTCGATTGCATCTATAACTACTGAAAAACTATTGCAGTGTAAAGGAAAATATTCTACAAAATTCTACTATTATTTCGCTTTACATTTTTTTTCCTGAAATACTGGCCGTATTTCAGGAGGCGTTACAGCGATTGTCTTGTAACAAGTGGCGTTAAGTAGCCAATGTACTTCTTTCATGTGATTTACTGTATACATAGACACACCTATGTTTTCAAGATTTAGGCCCGTTTAAATTAGGAGGAAATAAAACAAACTAACGATAATTGTTTACTCATCAGCTATGTACGTAACATCTTGCGACCTCGGTTAAGTGGGTTACTTAAAGGGTTTTGACTATAAAAATTCAGTCCAGACCTAGGTCTCAACCTAGGCTACCTGGATATATTAAAAACAAACTATATTTTGGCTATTAGCCCACTCAAACGAAGCTACAAAATGTGTTGTACTTACGGTTTTTACACAAACTAGATTCTAGGTACTATTTGAAACACTATGTATGCTATCTTTATATACACTTCACTAAATTGCTTTCTAATATAACACTATGATTTGGTGGTGACGCTTCGTCGCGAACACAATTGTCCAATAAATATTGGACAATACTTTTAGTTAAATTGTTTGCAACAAGCACAATCAATAACATCCATAGATATGAATACATTCTTAAAATTATGAAATTATGTGAACCGGGTATTTTAAATTTTAAAATCACCGTACTACGTTACGTTTTAAACACTGCGCGCGCGCCGTGCTGGGGTCTCAGTACGCCACCTGCTACGTTGGTTTTATATTCCTTTACCTCGTCCAAGGTCAGACATCTAGTCACGCACGCCATTTGCAAGTACTACATACCTGACCTTTCTGAAGAATCACACAGTGTGAAAATCTTGACCTGATGCTGCAACCAGGAAAGTCTTCAGTCCAACCAACTCTTCGACTTCTGTATCGTTAAGTTTTGGTGCGTAGTTGACATAGAAATATTGAACACTAGCTGCGCCCGCGGTATCACCCGCGGTGAAAAAGTTAGTACACGTCCAGACGCCAAAACATCAAGCGACTACGATTTCTCAAATTTCTTTAATAGATTATCAACTTTAACGTTATAGCATTAAGTTCGAGGTTGTTTGGGAAAATTTGTCAATTTCGCAGCTTCATGTGCTGGCGTCTGTTAGTACATGAACTGAAACCTGGAAAAAAGAATGACTTCAAATTCACAAAAACGTTTTTTTTATGTTGTTGATAACCCTACCTACCTGCCTACCCCACCTACCTACCACACCTACCTGCCTACCCCACCTACCTACCACACCTATCTGCCTACTTTAGGTAAGTATACCTACCCTACCTACCTATCTCGTTTGAATAAACAACACCTTGAATTTATGCTGACCTAGTACTATATCTACTACTTCCTTATACATTTTACTACTCTACCCTATTTATCCCACCCTACCTACCTAACTTCCTGTCTACCCTACCTACCGGCCTACCTACCTACCCTACCTACCTGCCTACCTACTTACCTATCCTTCCTACCTTTTTTTTTACCTACCTCTTTGATCATCTCTTTGGTCCCTCTTTGGTCATCTTTCGATGACACCTTGAATTTAGTACTTTTGGTCGCCAAAAGACGATTTTAGTCAAACTTCGGGAAAAATATATTTGAGTTATTTGATCATCCCACGGGAAAATAGCATTTTTCCGGGATCAAAAGTAGCATGTTCTAACCCAACTAGCAAACTAATCCGTATAAGCTTCACTTTTACGACTGTAAGTCGAAAAACGCTAGTGTGAAAGATCTATCGTTATCAAAAAGCCGTATTAAAGCAACTCTCTAGATTGTTTAGCATTGAACGCTTTTTTGCTGCTTAAACTTAAACTATTAAACGTGCTCTCGACAAAGTCATATCGCATGTACTCGATAATTGTATAAAGATATCTATCGATCGCCTTCTTACGACTGTATGTCTTATGACGGTTCTATAAAAGTAACCAAATTACTAATTTGTTGTCAAACTAGCTTTTACAGCACCATATTTCGACATTCAGTTATTACAGCACAATTGCTGAGTAAAAGTGGTTCATTCAACAAAATAGCATTTCAGTTACTTTTATAGCACTTAATATCATATAATAGCTGTCTGCAAGATTTTCTTTCGACTTGAATATTGAAGTTGAGAAAACGCCTTCAATTGATCTATTACAGCGCCAAAGGTGCTGTAAATACTATTGGACGGCTATCATACAGCGTAATAGTGGGATGAAAGTTCTTTGAAATCTTTTACAGCACTGTATTACGTCATACAACAGCTACATCGGGTTCAGCCACGGGTGAAGTGTCATCAAATAATTTTAACGAGGGTTCAGTAGGAAATATTCACGATTCTACTGAACATGAAATTTTTGAAACGTCTATTAGTTCTTGTACCAGAAATATCCCCATTAATCAAAACTCGGATCCTACAATTGATAGTACTGATAATGACAGTGAGAAATCAGAGTTTGAAAGCAAAGATGGTTTAGAATCCGAAGACACTCAAAATTTGAATGATGAGTCGCTCCAATTTATATTCCTCAAGCTGCTTTAAATCAGTTTTACGAGTATTTATGAATTTGTCCACATCAAAGTAAACTACCATTTTACTATCACATAAAAAAGATAAAATGATAATTGTTTAACATTCACCACTAAAGACCCCTAAACTAACACAAAATGGCACTACTTAAGTCGTAAAAAGGCATTCTCAATTCTATTTTTCCACTCAAAGCTTAGTGAATGCTTTAGGATGACGAGTGAGATGATAATAATGGCGAATTAATTTTAACTTTATAATTAATATTATTTCAGACCAATTTTCTGCTGAAAAATCTTGCGGCCCATGAAAATATTAACTAAAATTTAAGAAATGTAGACGAAAAATTTAAATCCGTACATGAAAGTAAGACCTACGACCTATAATTTATGGCTGGTATAAAATATAACATCATGAGCAAAATACTATTACTTTTTTTTTCTGTTACTCCAAGTTTTGCAAACGATCTCAACATAAATTAAACGTTCTATGCCCGTTCTATGTTCGTTCCGTTTGCTTGCACTTTCACGACCAGAGAGTCGAATGATTGCAGCCGCGCTACTATATTACCATAAGTAAGTCGAATGAAAGAGATTATACCGACTTGTATAAGGCTAATGTGTGGAATAATGGCATACAGATGTCTATCATAGAACTAGTAGCATTCAAGTTGCGATTACTCTATATTCTTTCAACTATTTGGCTATTCATGCGATACTCTTACGATATTTACAGCATTTCAAGCTGAGAGAAGTGCGCCCAAATCCCGTTGAGAGAACGTGCACAGATCTTTCTTTCAACATTTTAAAGATCTATCTCACCACCAATAGCTGAAATAGAAACGTAATGCTGGCTTTTTTATGACATATTTTGCTAGTTGGGAATCCAGCATATAAGCTTTCTTGATACAAATTTCATCCAAATCCGTGCCGTTTGAGCGTGAAGGAGTAACAAACCACACATACAAACTTTCACCATTAAAATTATTATAAAAACTAAGCGTTTCACCTCTAGCACTTCCTTGCACCCTCAAAAAAATTCACAAGTGCCTAATATAATAATGTGGAACTAGTAATAACAAAATTCAACAATCAATGAATGAGTGCTATCGTTTTTGAGTTCACCAGATAGCGCCACTGTCGAGTAAGGTCATGTCAATAATTCTATTTTATACTATAAAGTACCAATAACTTCTTAGAGAGTTTATTTTATTACCTATAACAACATAGTATAAACTTCAGATACATAACATATTTACAATATTCTCCTTAAAATTTGCAAGCATTGCATTTTTGTATTTTTTAAATTATTTTTAAATGTTTCGACATTTAAAAATATTTTTTAATTCAAAGTACTAAAAAATAAAATCCTAAGTTGCTACTTAAAATCTTCAAGTCATAATTAATCAGGAATGGCTCAATCTAGACCACAATCGTGAATATTAGTAAAAATACGTAATAAAAAAGCACGCAACGCATGAACACTTTATGAAATCTGACATTTCGGTGACCTCGCGCTACACTAGCGCCTCTAGCGGCGAATTCATACGCGATGGCCCACATTCAGGAGATTGAAATAAACGCTTTGAGTTTCAATGTATTTAACTGTTTGTCGAATTTGTATTGAAAAAGCAAAATAGCGGAGTTGTAAAGCTCAGCAATTTTATACTTAGCACTTATTTGTTCCATGCAAGAGTTCTATCAATACAAACAAAATATGAAATGTCACTGTTAATGTTGTAAGAGTACTCTGTGGTATTGTACTTTTACGTCACTTGGCGTCACTCTATTTAAATGATGCTCCACAGAGCATCAGATGCTCTGTGCGTCACTCACAGAGTACATTTGCGTCACTCATAACAACCGAATCCAACCAAACCAATTAAAAAGATTTGATTCAATATTTTCCTTCTGTTTGACTAAAAGGCATGCACGAAGAACTGCAAGAACAAAAAGAGCCCTTGAACTTCCCGGGAGTTACTAGAAGAGTAAAAGTACTTACCAGATCTCGAACTTTAACATATTAGTGCCCATCGCCACCATGCCAGCTAAAGTGCCGGCCGTCACCATGTTCAAAATCGTGAAGACAGTGTCAATTAAAGTTCTCGCTACTTTGCGCACCACCGTGACCCAGACCGTGCTATAAAATCCAAACCCACAACCTTCGTGCCCTCTCAGATAAGATTTAGCAAAATTAAGGATATGGGTAATTTTTTCGGCCGTTCCGCGGAGACTCCACCACCTAGCTCACCACCATCGAGCACGCAACCACCGAACTCTTCACCAGAACCATGCCCGCAACATCCACCGTGCTGCCCACCACCACCAAAATGCCCACCACCGCCGTGCCCACCGCCACCACCGCGCCCGCCACCACCAAAATGCCCACCACCGCCACCACCGTGCCCGCCACCACCAAAATGCCCACCACCACCGCCGTGCTGCCCACCGCCACCGCCGTGCTGCCCACCACCACCGCCATGCTGCCCACCACCACCGCTGTGCTGCCCACCACCACCACCGTGCTGCCCACCATCACCGCCCTGCTGCCCACCACCAAAATGCCCACCACCACCGTGCCCACCACCACCGTGCCCACCACCACCGTGCCCGCCACCACCGTGCCCGCCACCACCAAAATGCCCACCACCACCATCGTGCCCACCACCACCGTGCCCGCCACCACCAAAATGCCCACCACCACCACCGTGCCCGCCGCCACCACCAAAATGCCCACCACCACCGCGCCCGCCACCACCTTGCGCATAACCACTGTGTCCAGGTCCTAAGTGCCGAGATTGCGGCTAATAGATATATAATACTTGTGGAGAGACTACAGATCTCATTGGCAAAGTCTTAGTAAGGGGCTGCTTTAATGTCAAAAAACTGCAGCTGACTGTCTTTCTGGTAGGCAAAGAAGATCTACAGCGGTGGCGAAGTGGGTACTCGTATCCAATAAATACTCACCTTGAGAACTGTGAAGAACTTGAAGAGACTTAATGATGTAAATTTGGACACACCATCTAGCAGCCCCTTGAAATTAAACTTGAATAAGTACAAATATAAAAATATTTAATTCATGTCAAAAATTGTTTCATAATACAAGGTGTAAACCAAGTGTTGTGTACACCAAACTCTACGCAAAAAATATTGCTGGGAAAAGACTTTTTTTTGGGGTTAAAATCAGTTTTTACGGTAGGACTCAATGTAGCGCACGCAAAACATTATGCTGATGGATGCATTGTTAAGTACGGGGGTCATGGAGGTCTTTAAAGTAAAGTTATAACATAAAAAACCTGTATTAGATATATCGCACTGACGGGGAGAACAAATACCTTTCTGGGTACGTACTTTTACACCCATTATAAACTGAGGCAGCCCCCAATAGCCGCGGCAAGTTGCCGCTCAGCAGTCAGACTTCCGGCGTGATCTCATGGTAACGACTGTCGCAACCCCGTGCAGGGCACGCCACAATAGTGGCGATAAGTCCCCTCTTTGAGGAGTGGCTTGAGAGGCGCCACGGCGTCCTAACCTTCCGCCTGACGCAGGTCCTCACCAGACAAGGTTGTTTCGGGAGGTACATGTACCGGATCGGGCAGGAGGAAACGCCCGGGTGTTACCATTGTGAGGATCGACCGGAGAACACGGTGGAGCACACGGTGGAGGTCTGCCCCGCGTGGGCGGAGTACCGCCATGTCCTCGTAGCGGCGATCGGCGGCGGCGACCTCTCGCGTCCGGCCTTGGTTCAATCCATGGTCCGGAGCAAGACGAAATGGGACGCCGTCGCCTTCCTCTGCGAAGCAGTCATGCTAGCGAAGGAGGCGGCGGAACGTGAGAGGGAGAGAACCTCACGTCCCAGCCGCCGCGGGAGACGCACCTGGCGTCATGGCCCCGGCCACCGTAGGCGCGGGCCTGTGGACGGTGAGCTATGGGCTAGCTCGCCGTCCGTCCGTCTTATGACGGCAGGCCGTGTCGACGGCGCGTTCGTGTTCCACGCGCGCCTCAAAGAGATGTCAGCAATAGGAAGGGGTCCGCAACGGCCGATGCCTGCCTGGGCTGCGGGACTGTTCGAAAGAGATACCATGGCCCCGAAACACAAAGGGCGATGAAGGAACATGGATGGGTTTTAGTCAGTAAAAGTCTGACACTCCCGCATGTTCAGCCTAGAGCGGGAGGAGTGATTTGATGATTTCCCATCCGAAAAAAAAAAGCAATAGTACTTGTGTTGGAGCTGTCTCAGTCTTCCCTTAAGTGGTATCTTAGCAATCAACACGAAAAAATTTAAAGTAATAAAGCAGCGGAGGAGCTCGTGGCAAATTAATAACAGGCGCTCGGATCGATCTTTAGACCCAGAACTAACAGGCTTATGGATGTCAGATACTCGTAGGAAGTCGATCCATGTAAAATGCTGGTATTCAGCTTCATCCTGTTAGACTGGAAGCCGACTCCAACATATTGGGAAAAGGCTAGGCAGATGATAAAAGCAGCGCTCGATGTGTGAAGAATGCGCGTATTTGTATGTGCGTGTGTGTGTATGTGTGTGGGTATCCAGCATGTTAGCTTAAACCTGATCGAATCTTCACTATGTTAAAGATCATAACCAATCTCCTCTTGTTTTTTAAAATCGTATAACAGCACAGGATATACTTGTATTTTTATACTTAAGGTTCAGTATATAAGGTGTAAGTGCATTGTATAACATACTATTGACGTCTAGAAAATGCTAAAATGGCCGGGTCAAAAGGAAGACCAAATGCAGGGTTACGGTCACATTTAGAAAAAAGTTTTCTAATTGTAAGCAAGTTGCTGACTTTATAGAAGTCTGTTGCAAGAAACATAAATGGTTTAAAATAAGTGATCGCTGAGTTCTTTCTAGATCGAAGAATTTTATTTTGATAGCACCACCCTATATAGGAATACAGTAAGTTGTTACGGATTGTGCCAGAGCTGTATAGATCTTGTTTACAAGTTGCGCGGACATAACATGACGTAAAGTTTTGAAGACCCAAATGAGCTTCCTGATCCTTTTAATGAGGATCCTCTCAATGTGTGGGTCTCCAGGACAGTCTTTGGTCAATAATTGTGCCTAAATATTTTGTTGTATATTATTCTGGCAGCCGCAGATATAAAGGAATTGTTAGAGGGCATAATTATGACAAACATCAGCAGTAATGTCAAAGACAGTTCTAGGCTTTGATTTTTGGTTTGCATAATCAGCCTATAATGGTCCCACTGCTGGGACACGCAGCGTCTTCTTTATAAGAGGGAATGAACTACAATCCACCAAGCGGGCCCAGTGCGGGTTGGTAGATATCACATGTCTTCGAATGTTTGGTTCTAGGACATGCCGGTTTCCTCACGATGTTTTCCTTCACCGTTTTTGAGAGCAGTGGTGATGAAATAAATTACACAAAGTAATGCGCCTGTCTGGGTTCGAACCCGCGACTTACTGCTCGTAAGTTGGGGCCGCCACCAATGGGCCACCGCTGCTGCTCTAGCTAGCTGCTTTTTGGTTTGGGGAAACACAAATAAAATTAGTTTTATTGGTATTAAAGCCAAAAAGGTTTATTCTAAAGCATCCAGTTAACTTAATCAGACCCTGTTCAGCGACAGTTTTCACATGTTTCCATGAGTTTCCCGAAAAAACAACCGCAGTGGCGTCTGCGTATGAGAAGATTTTCCCCCCATTGAGCTGCATATTGCAAAGGCTGTATAAATCAATTAAAAATAGTGTCGGAGCCAGAACGCTCCTTTGTGGAACTCTGTCGTAAACATCTACTCGACACGAAAGTAAATTTTGTTACAGCAATGATTAACAATTCCAATTTGGCAAACAGGGTTCTTTCAGGATTATAGTACTTTTCATTATTTTGTTTCTATCGATAAAAAACAAGATTTGGTCTGTGTTTACCGACAATGGTAAGACAAATATAACATGAAGAAAGGTGACAAAGACCTAAACTAGGATAATCGATTAAGTCTTTGGGTAACTGTTTAGTTTTATTTTATTAACTGCTTTCAACCGGTTGTCTGCTAGGATTTCCAAACACAGTTGTGAAAAATACAATGTGATTAAGATTCTCTCATCTTCATTCTCCTGCCTGTGGTTGATGCAGCATGTTTTTGTTCTTGCATACTTATTGTATGATACAAGTCGATTGGAACCAGATTACAGTTTTCTTCGGAGCCCCCCCAAGCCAACACCACGTCTAACTTACTCCCACGCATATTCCACACTTTATTCATCTCAGTCAGACTACAGCAGCTAAAGAAGTAACAGTAATAATTGTAAACATTTACAGAAGCACTTTTCAAGTTAAGATCGCCTAATAAATCATTACAGTTCTGTTCAAATTGGAGAGAATGCTCTGAACTTTGCATAACTAAGTCGTCAGTTGTAGTGGGCTTTATAATTAAAGACAACATTATACATATTATGTTCTTGCCATAAAGTGTAGTCGCAGGCGATATATCTTCGCCACAGTCAGTTCGCCACTCCTCTATTACTCATCTCAGCAGTCACCTCTTTTTTAACCGTATTATCCTTCACACAGTCGATCCATCGTTTTTTTGGCCTTCCACTACTCTGATCCACATTCAAACATAAAACTCCTTCTTCCTCACGCTATTTTCCTCATTCCTCCGCACCACATGCCCATATCATGACAATCGATTACTACACATTGTTTCAGTCACCGACGCCACTTTCAGAATCCTGTTACGTGATAGAGTCTGTATTCTAATAAATAATTACAAGGTGTAGATTTCACTTCTTCAAGTGGAAGTTGTACCTTGTAACTAACACTGGCCAAAATAGTCCATGCCTCAGTAAGCGAACCTAGTAGCTAGTGTGCGGTTCATATGGCAAACGTCACACAAAATCAATAGACAGACCAAAGAGTAGAATACTTATGCCAAAAGGAAAGACTGATACTTGTCATCATCTAACACAACTAAACCAATTCATAAAATAAATTAAAAAATAGTGTCTTAAAATTTTAAAATCTCTTCAGTTCTTATGCAAGCTATGCAAAGATAGGTAGAACAAATGCCTTCCATGTTTGAATCTTTCCAGGAGTTAGGTACTTCGCATAGAAAAGCACCAAACCTTGAACTTTACCTTTTTACTAAATCTATATGCTTTCTGCTACTGTACACTCCACTATCATGCCCGACAGAGTACCCACTTCTGTGCCCTCAACTGTGCTCGGAACTGTGCCCTCAAAAATAAAACTATTACAATCATTAAAAAAATATCAAGTGAGACGGTGTTTGTAGGTGTGTGAAAATGGAAGACTGCCCTTCAGAGAACCGGTGCCCTTCACAACCGCAGCCACCACCTGTGTGCCCGCCACCAAAACCTTCTAATAGCCGCGGAATAACTATCGAAAGAACTCATCCAGCCGGTTGCTGTACTAAATCAAAAGATAATAAAAAGAATTTGCAAACTTCTTCTTCCAATAAATGTCCGAGTTCAGCAAGCTCGAAGCCTATGCTAGAACAGCCAGCAAAAATTAAACCACCGCCACCACCCCCGCTGTCTAAGCCAACAACACCACCAGAGGTGAAGCCAATACCAGCACTACCACCATCAAACACACAGAGGTGCTCATGCCCCGCCACTCCTACTGACAAAGTTCAATCAGCCGTAGTCGCTCACCAAGAAGCAGTAGCAACACTTAAATGTGCAGTAAGAGACCTTTTCTGCAGAGTTATCACGTCAACGCATGAAGCTTTCACAAAAATCAGTAGCGAAAGTAGCAGGCATTTGCAAAACCTCAAAAAAACTGCATCTGGAATTTTGCCGGAAAAAAAGGACAAGGACAAATGCCAGTGTCCAGCAGCAGTGAAGAAAGTAAGCAATATCCCCAGTGACACAAATTTAAGTCAATTTAGTGTTGTGAACGTGGATGCATCGAAAGTAAAGGATAAGACTGCTGCATCTAACATAACGCAGCCTGACATCAATGAACAAGTTAATAAAGCCTGGAAATTTGTACTTCAAAAAGTAGATTCTGCAGTATCAATGTTGGGTGATTCACTGTGCCATTCAATGCAGCCGAAATCTTTCAATGATCAAAGTTCTAAATACGATGTTCCTAAGCCGAGACCGAAGGAAGTTTCGGCCTGCCTTGACGAAAGAGAAGAGATCCTGTGGCACCCAGGCTATTTTCATTTTTTTTCGTCGGTGAAGGACAAGGTGTGGGGTATGTTTTCTGACGATGATAATACAACGATGTCATCTAGAAGGTCATCCACTACGACTGTGGCCTCTGAAAATGAAGATGACATTATTATTACTGTACTTGATTAAAATCTCAGGGTAACTGTTTAAATTTATTTTATTTAAAACTAGCTCTGTACCTTCGTTCGCGTGAATATATTCTAAAAAAATATTACTTCCCTTGTTGAACCGGTTTTAATTTTTTATAAAATAAAAGTAGCTGTACCAATGTAATGTGTGTGTTGTGTGTGTGTGTGTGTTATGCCTTATAACATCAGCATTCTGCCAGGAAAATTTCCGTCAAAATCGATCGTTTCGGAGATTAGCCGGAACAAACAGTTAGACAGACAGACAAAAATAGGGAATATGCATGTAATTTTTTTTAATGCAGTACTATCAACCCAAGAAAATAATTACAAGTTAATTTCAACTACTGCTTGTTGCACAAAAAAAAATATTAAACTCCTACAATTTTCTACGACAGTTCAAAAGTCCATGACTGTCGCGGCCATTCAAGTCATAGCATTTGATCTCACTTCCCTCTATCTGCCTTGTTTAAATCTAATTTTTTGGCCTTTATAGATTAGTTTTACTATATTGTAAGTGCTTTATGAAAGCAAAAATTGAAATAACAATATTATAATAAAATCTTAGTGAAACTTTAAGTACTTTTCAACTAAAAGTGTTTCTTTGACACATAGCATTTGACGTCACTACCGGAATCGATGCGTTTTGTGTTTGCGCTCCGTTTCACCAAAAACATGCTACATAAAATATTAAATTGTAAAATAAGTGATGTATTAAAGAATTAAACAAGTCTACCACAATGTTTTTATGGACCAATACAAGGCATTTTTAAGAGCGGCCAACCCGTCATACTTTTCATACAAACGCTCGTACGTGATTATGCAGTTGTTACACATCTATCTTTGATTTTTTTGAACTAATAGGTATTTTGTGCACTATAACAAGGTTTCTATGGTAGCAAAAAATAAAAAAATTGTAGAAACAAATTCAGTATAGGCGTCCAAAAATTGCTGTTTTGCACAAATTTTAACTGAACTTTGGCCGTTCATAATGTACTCATAAACTGTAAAAGTAAAGAAAACATCTCAATAGAAACCTTGCACATGTAATGGAGATTCTTAATGATAAATATTTATTTCACACAAATGTAAGACTTATTCAAAAACACGTATTTCCTGGAACAAGTTTAAGAAATTTTCGAACACTATTTTTCGTTCAATGTCATCGCGTTAGGCGGTATGAGGTGAGTGGGAGACGAGTTGTGCGGGGTCGGGGCGGGGTAAGACGGGGGAGTTGAAAGAAAATCGCTGTTGTGGCTCTGGATGAAACAACAAGCTTTTTGACCATGCTCGCGTTGACGATAGACGGGCCGGGAAGGGCCCTCTTAAGAAATAAAAAAAGGTTTGTATTTCTTGCATATACCCTATTGAAAAAAATGTGTTTTTGTTTTATGGGCCGTATATATTTTCATACGCATTCAGTAAAAAGCTGTTATTATACAAACAGACACTTCCTTGTACACCTACTTATTTGTATATAGGGCGAATTTTCCAAGTTGGCGTGGATGGCCAAATCCGAAACTATGAGGAATAGCGAAAAATACTCAAAGGGTTCCTGCCCGATTTTGATAAATGCTAAAACTGCATCATTAGATTTAGAAGGAGCCAGGAATCGAACCGTTTGGTTTTGAAAAAAAAAACACACAACTGTATTGTTACGCCATTCAATAGTGTCGCTAAAAGGATCAAATTCTGTCAAGTGACAGTGTGAAGTGAAATGACATGCGGTAAATTTGAGGAAAATGTAAAATTTTATGTTTTATCATATTCTAAATTAATGTCCTTGATTGATGGCACCCGCACCGCAGTCATCTTCGTAATATTATTAACTAATTTCATATTTTTTTTATCTCTTCGTGGTTGAAGGCAAAAGTAAAAGAAAAAAAAATAAACAATTGAAATTAGAACTTCTGAGTTGGCGCCAATAGTGATTTTGTTCGACGTTATATACTAGTTATTTGCATATTTTTCCGTATTTTATCAAAAATTTAAAATTTCCTTTAGTTTGCCGTATGTCATTACTTCCCAGAATTTGATCCTTAATTTACCTTTGTATAGATTCTTTGTTACCGATTGTTTGTCAATGTGTGTACATTGTAGGCATTGTAGGGTATATGGAGTCCCAGATGCTTGTTAACCTTTTATCTTGTTTTATTTTTTTTGTGCAGTAAGCAACGACTTAATGTCGGGCCTACGCTGTCCCCCCATACGTAAGGACTAATGCTGTAACATGATAATATTGTAATATCAAATGATTTGAAAAGAGTAACCATGGTGTATCTTTCTATAGAAAACGACCTACCCGAACCGTGCACTTTTTGTCGACATTTTATAAGTGCCCATCCAGGCCAATAATATGTGAAATAAAATATTTTGATTTTGAAACAAACGTCGTGGTCGCGGCAGAGTAATGCCTAATTCCTAAAACAACCTGAGCTGACTGGTTGACGCTGACAAACTACGCGCTGAGGGTCGTCGTGGGAAGACAACATGTCGAAGCTATAATAGAAAATCCTCTAGGCTGAATTTCAGCCATGGCGGCCAATCCTAGCGAGAAATAAAGGTCAGCCCAGAAAATATTATAGTGGGTGTGAGTGTAGACATAGATGCAATTTCTCTTCTCACGCTTTCATAGTCCGATTGGACGGCCATCCGACACGACCGGAGAGACGCAGATGTAGGACCGCCGCCGTATCCAATCGCCGACTTTCAAAGTCCAGGTTTCTCCCAAAACCGAGGCAAATCCATTGCACTTGGTAAAGAAAAGAAAAAATAAAGCTTTCTTAGTACTACTGTCTCAATATTCTGCCGGTGTTCAGATAAATTAACTTTAGGGTAAATCCTTTTTTTCCACTATCCAAAACCAAAGTAACACTGGCCAGAATAATTTAAATACAAATTGCGGTTCAAATTCATACATTGCTGCGTCACTTCTTTTGGCGTGTGGCATTAATCGAAACTAATGGTACCATATTGTTTTCCAACACTACTTCGACAGACAATTTCACAAATGCTTACCAACAGCGCCCTCCGGACAATCCTTTAAAGAGACAAAAGATCCATTCAGCCCTTTGAGGCATTTACCCCATAGTACTATAGTAAAATCAAAACAAAAAAACTGTCACTCGTCACAAAGGTTACTTCAGTATATGCTTCCTTATATATAAGATGCTCTGTGGGTTACTTACTCTATGCTCGTCACCAATCTTTTCAAAACCAAATCAATAGATTTCATTTAAAAAATGTTTCATCTGTATAACTAAATCCTTGTGTCCGTCGAAGGGACTTACATGATGGACTGCAAGAACAGAAAAACAAAGGTCTTCTGTGGTTGAACCCCAAGAGAAACTAAGCGAGCAAAATCGCCAATTCTTGGACTTTTCCAGCGCCATACTGTCCACCTCCATGCCCGCTAAAGTACCAGCTACCAAACGAGTCGAAACCATGTCCACCACAGACCCCAATACCGAGCTATAAGAAGTATCCAAACCCTCACCCGTGCTCAAAAAGATCGAAATAAAGTTAAGAAAAACTAAGAAAATGGATGACAAAATGAACGATCCTTTTGTAAATCCATGCCAGCAATCACAACTAACGCAGTGCTCGCGACAGCAGTGTCCGCAACTACAACGCCTACCGTCTCCGTGCTCGTACTCACAAACTCCACCAGCACCGTGCCAACAATCACAGTGCACACTACCTCAGACCTCATCACCACAAAACCCACCACCACAGAGCCCATCAGAACAGTACTCGCTGCAAAAGTGCCCACCGCAACCGTGCTCGCTACAACAGTGCCCACCCCAGCAGTGTCCGCCACAGCAGTGCCCGCCACAGCAGTGCCCATCACAGCAGTGTCCACCACAGCAGTATCCGCCACAACAGAAACCGCAACCAATGAGCTCATCGCCACAGAAACCGCCACCAAAGAGCACATCGCCACAAAACCCACCACCACAGAGCCCCTCAGACCCGTACTCGCTGCAAGAGTGCGCACCTCAGCAGTGTCCGCCACAGCAGTGCCCGCCACAGCAGTGTCCACCACAGCAGTGTCCACCACAGCAGTGTCCATCACAACAGAAACCGCCACCAAAGAGCTTATCACCACAAAACCCACCACCACAGAGCCCAACAGAACATTACTGGCTGCAACAGTGCCCACCACAACCGTTCTCGCTACAACCGTTCCCGGGAAAACAACAGGGCCCACCACAGCAGTGTCCACCAGGACTGAACTCATCGCCACAGAAACTCCCACCACAGAGCTCACCGCCACAAAACCCGCCACCACAGAGTCCATCAGAACAGTACTCAATGCAAGAGTACCCACCACAACCATGCTCGCTAAATCAGTGCCCACCACAGCAGTGTCCACGACAGCAGTGCCCACAAGAGCAGTGTCTACCACAACAGTGGCCGCCACATCAGTGTCCACCACAACAGTGCCCACAACAGCAGTTTCTGCCACAACAGTGTCCGCCACAACAGAAACCGCCACCACAGAGCTCATCACCACAAAACCCACCACCACAGAGCCCAACAGAACAGTACTTGCTACAAGAGTGCCCACCACAACCGTTCTCGCTACAACAGTGCCCGGGAAAACAACAGGGCCCACCACAGCAGTGTTCGCCAGCACTGACCTCATCGCCACAGAAACCGCTACCACAGAGCTCATTGCCACAAAACCCACCACCACAGAGCCCAACAGAACAGTCCTTGCTGCGAAAGTGCCCATGTCTTCCTCCTACTCCCTGCCACGGACAACTTACTTTCGAAGGACTCGACGAGGAAGCCTCGGCGACTAAACTAAAAACAACGAAGTTGGATAGAACATGCAAAGCGAACAAACTGTTCTATTGTACTCCTGTATCGAGAGCTGAAAAAAAATTTCAATGTCCCAGTAGGAGTCCCAAGACTGGCTCGGAGAGTCCCCTGGACAAAGAACAGCCATATGACACATACTCACCATCACCTCAAGTAGTTGCAACACCACCAAACCAACCAAACCCACCAAACCCACAGAAATGCCCATGTGACAGATCTCGGTCAGCCAGTGAAGCTCACAAAGAAACAATGGCAACCCTTAAGTGTGCGATGAGAGTATTTTTGTGCAAGGCAATAAAGACAACGCAAAATGCAATTTCAACAATCAGTGACGAAAGTCTAAAACAAATACAAAATTTAAAAAAATCTGCATCTGACTGTTTTGAAAGGAAAAAAAAGGATTGTGATTCCCCGAAGAAAGTAAGCAATTCTAACAGTGACACGAATTTAAGAAGATTCCGTGTTATGAACCTAGACACATCAGAGCTAGAGGATAAACCTTGCCAATTTAAAAAATCTGAATCCATTCAAAGTCGAGCCGCCTCACAATCTAGCCCCACTTTCCAAACTATCATTGACAAAGTAGATTCTGCAGTTTCCATGCTGAGCGATAAACTGGGTTTTGAAATACCAAATCCTATAAAATGCAAACCAAGATCTTTTAATGATCAAAGTTCTAAATACGATGTTCCTCAGCCTCCACCCTCGAAAGCCCCGGCCCCTAAGAAAGTAGAAAACATAATGTTACCAACAAGCAATTTAAATTTGTTTTCTTCGATAAAGGACAAGTTTTGGTCTATGTTTACTGATGATGGTAAGCCAAATGAATCATCTAGAAGGTCATCCTCTACTACGTTGTCCTCTGAAAATGTCAAAGACAACTAATCAGGATTGTAATAAATTTTTGGATACTGTTCAATTTCTTTTTATTTACACCTTTTTTTTTTTACCAATGGGAAATCATCACATAACCCCTCCCGCTCTGGGCTGAGCAGGAGAGAGTGTCAGACTTTTACCGAATAAAACCCATCCATGTTCCTTCCTTTGCCCTTTGTGTTCCAGGGCCGCGGTATCTCTTTCGAACAGTCCCGCAACCCTGGCAGGCATCGGTCCTTACGGACCCCTTCCTGTTTGCTGACTCTCTTTGAGGCGCGCGTGGAACACGAACGCGCCATCGACACGGCCTTTCGTCATAAGACGGACGGACGGCGAGCTAGCCCATAGCTCACCGTCCACAGGCCCGTTTATTTACATTTAAAGCTGCATTTCCACCAGAGGTGTGCGAAGATGCGTAGCGAAGGATTTGTGTGAAACTATATCCAATCGCACTTGCAGCTTGAACTGTGAAAAAAATATTCTCTTGTTCTTCCCAATTTTTTTTTTGTCCTGGACCGTACCAGATTGCATCACCGTCAAAATTACTCTGAACTTTATTCTCATGGCAGTAAGGTTACTTTGGTACTTTTGATGGTTCGAACTCAAAGACAACCTTATTGTCACGTGAATAAAGGTTACAAGTGATATTGACACTGATGCAAAGTTGTTAAAGGAGTACATACGTTCTTTAGCTACGATGAGCCCAAAGACTCGATGGACATTTACAATCTTTTCACATTTTTTTTTTATTTACAATCAGGTTCTCGTCTGATAAAATCAAAATTAGCGCAATTTTTATGTTTGTGTACTATAAAAGCCGATGCACATGGTGCGTTGCGGTGGCGGCACGGCAGGATTTCGCCGCATTCGCGGGCACACGGAAGGTACGGCGTCGCGGCGTCGCGTCGCTCCGGTGCGGCAGCGACGTTACGACGCCGTAGTTAAACGAACAGAGGTTTTGTCATATAAACAACTGATCGGTGCACTCCAGCGTCGCAACGCATCCAAACCTCCCTGCCTCGTCTCGCGAGTAGCATTACCGTGTGCGTGCGGCGCAACGCCGCGCCGGAGTGCGTCGTGCGGCGTTTTGTGACATACCATAGATTCATATGCAGGACGCAGGCGCTGCTACGACACCGCTTCAATACACCGTGTGTCGTGTGGTTGCTGAATTGCTGCATGGATGGTTGTTAGAGCTAAAATAAACAGTGAAAAGACCAAAGACATTCAAATATTTACGAGCGATAACTCTTTGGACAAGACTTTATTTAAAGAAAACCGAAACCACCAAGCTTGGAGCTTCAATTGGTGCACAAGCTTTCACATTTATTTCAATTCGGTAGGATACTACTAATAAATTATTTGTCGACGACATTTCTATTATAGTGACATCCAACAAAAAACATTATACCATTCTAGATCATGAGCTTGACATCTACACTAATATTGTAAAGAGGAAAGATTTGTATTTTTGTGTGTATGTTTGTAATGAATAAACTCAAAAACTACTGCACCGATTTCAAAAATTCTTTCACCATTTGAAAGCTACATTTACCCTGAGTAACATAGGCACCCGTGCGAAGCCGGGACGAGCCGCTAGTTCATAATACAATTGACAAATTACTGCATTGACTTGACATTAACCATTTAAAGATAAATTTAGATAAATCCGTTTTCATTCAATTGAATCAATCAAGTAGTTATAAAAATGGCTTTAACTCAATATTTACAAAATCAATGAAGTAACGCATACAAGATTCTTAGGTGTAATAATAGATATTAATTGGAAAGAACACATAGATAATGTCAGCACTAAAATCAATAAATTTGTATACGCACTTAAACAAGTCAAAAATGTAATTGATATAAAAACTGCTGTAATGTCATACCAAGCTTATGTCGAATTGGTACTACGTTATGGGCTTGTAATGAGGGGTAATAGCACCGACTTCCGTAGAGCATTCATCGCTCAAAAAAAGTGCATGAGATCAGTTTGTGGACCTAAACCTGACGACTCATGTCAACCGATATTTAAGAAACTTGGTTTGTTACCATTACCGTCACTTTACATTTACGAAATATGTATGAAAAACAAACAATTATTTATGACTGCAAATGATGTGAATCCTCGGAACAGACGAGATCCCTATAAATTAGTGTTGAATGATTTACCTATGTTAGGTAAATACAATAACAACTGCATAGCAATGTGTGTGCGCATTTATAATAAAATACCGAGGCATTTTAAAATATTCAAGATTATATAAAACTATTTTTTTTTTAATTAGAATAGGTTACTTGAATAATTATAGTTTTTATAGCTTCAAAGAATTTATAGATACAAAAAATTGATGTTTGTAATACACTGTTCATTGTTGATGCCTCCTTACCTATTTACCTGTCTTTTAAATTTCTCATGCTTTGTCTTATCCTAGCTAAACATGTATGTGCCATTTAAATTTGTATTTACCACCTTTGTATACCATGTTTTACGCAAATAAATATACTTTATTATAATTATTTTATACTAGCTGTTGCGTTTGCGTTTTTGTCGGAAATTATCCCACGGGCACTCCTATGGCACTCGGAGATAATGTAACTTCATATCAGCGAAAGAATTTTCAAAATCGGTTCAGTAGATCCAGAGATTACCCCTATATACAAACTTACAAACAAATTTTACCTCTCTATAATATTAGTATAGATAAATAATAGTATTTTTTTTATAAATATTCAGTAGGGTAATTAACCTTTTTGCGAATAAACCAATACAGAAACACTGGTCAAAATAATCTAAGCATCACTGACATACGCCGTAAAATCAAAAGAACCATCACTTCAACTCAACACAAAAATCCACCCAAACATAATTCAACAGAAAAATGTTTTCTCAATATTAATAATTATTAATTAAATATTCCTTATGTCTGAGGACGAGCCCTGCACGAAGAACTGCAAGAACAGGAAGAACAAATGTCTTGCTTGCTTGACCCCTTACCCCCAGGAGATACTTAGCGAGGAAAAGCACCAGGTCTGTAATTCTTACTTTGATTTGCATAATTAAGCATCAGGAGAAGTTGACTCGAAGACGCGAATCACATGGCCAATACCCCTTGGTAAGACTGTATAGCAGACTTTCGGGCACTGACAACGTGACTGGCAAAGATCTACAATTGACAGCCGGGACTAACGGCTTCTCGTGCTTATTAAAGACTTAAGGACACAGCACACATATCAAATCGGAAAGGGATCGACACCGTATCAACTCGAGCCGTTCAGTATTCTTTGTATAAAACGGGATACTGCAACGCACACTAATCGAAATCGAAACGTAATCGCCTCGCCTCGCGACAAGCTCACGAACCGTGGTGCGGTGCGTGGTCAACTCGTTTACGGCTCATCGTCCCCCGCGCTTACGTCTCTTTGTCTACCCTTACGCACACTACTGTTCACACATGCTGTCACACATTCACAGGGCAACTTCAAGTCATCCACGGCGTCGGCGAGCCGTAAGTGTGGCGTCCCCTAGCCGTAAGCGCGGCGTCCCCTAGCCGCAAGCGCGACGACGCCTAACCGTAGCTGAGTTGACGTATAGGAGCTGCTGATCCGCTTGCTTGCGTTAGGTTGACGCCTGTTTGACGACGATGCGAAAGGCGATACGGTGCTGATCCCTTTCTGATTTGATATGTGTGCTGTGTCCTTTAACCAAATGGTCAAAAGCGGCTGTTTTTAACTAGCCATGAGCCTCTCCACTTGTAAAAATAAAACATTATATTATTCTTCTATTTCCACCAGGTCCACCAATTCCAAGTTCTTGAGCTCCAAAACCAAGTGGCGACCGTTCCGGAATGCCAATGTACCGCAGACAAACCTTGTTGCGGGGCAATGCCCAAGCATGCACCCAGAAAATCTTTCTTTTGTAAAAACTCACCCCAGACTACACAGTAAACACTAAAATAAATAGAAACCTTAAGCTATTGAGCATATAACACTTTCTTGAACACTGTTTAAATAACCTGAAGATGTTCAGATGAGAAACATTTTAAAATACAGGTAAGTTCAAGATTTGTTTTTCTTCGTTTACAAGACTTATCGTGTCAATGGCAAATAAAGCTGAGTTGTAAGCTTTGTGGGGCTCACTAGATCCTGTAACGGGCAGGGATGCAACCAGGACATAAATATCAAGTTTGGGGAAGAGCACCATATTTGCATTTCAGCCTAGATTCCATCATTTGCAAAAAGCAAAAGTAACTCGGTCTGTGTGCTAATAAAATTAGACATTATACTCGTAGGAAGCTTGGGACGCTTAGAAGTATAGTATAGGTTCAGAAGCCTAACTTTCATCCTGGATCGCGGTGAAATTGCGTACAAAAAATAGTCCTCTTCTATGAATCTTCACTTATACGGGTCTTCTTTACTCCGACCAGCCTAGAACCTAGACCTGGAGTTAGCCTTCTTTAGCTATGCAGTCTTTATATCTGACGATAACTCTCAATATTCCAGCTATCAATTAAATAAGATGTCAAATAATTGCTGCTATCAGTGCGGGGAAAGTGGTGCCATGCATCCTCACATCTGTTTCAAGAAATTAAAGAATCCAGCATTCGGTAAGGTAGTAAAATTGTATGAATTGCTTCGATTTGTAGTCTGCCCGCACTCCTTCTCTTGTCGATGACATACATTCTGTCAATGCCTTTCGACCTGGACAGCTTTGTCTTTTGCTTCATTTAAGTCCTGGTCGGAGACACCTATTGGAAGTCTAAGAAATGCTGGCGTGAAGATCTGGGCTCGTTCTTATCGGATGGAGAAGGCCGGAGAGAACTCGAGGAATATGAGGAAGACCATTGCCCAGCAGTTGAAAAAAAAAGTTAGTAGTAGTTTGTGAAGAAGTTCATCTGAGAAAATACTACAACCATCCGCCTAGCTACGAGTAGGTTGCTGGGTATGGATGCAGTGTAATTTAGGCACACGAGACCTTTCAGCAATTAGGTGTCAGCTAGTAGTTAGGTCTCTGGCCTAATCTATGTTCACTGCGAAGTCATCATATATATATAATAACTAGCTATTGCCTGCGGCTTCGCTCGCGTTTTTGTCGGAAATTATCCCACGGGAACGTTGTAAATATAGCCTACTAGCTGTTGCCCGCGGCTTCGCCGGCTTTTGTATCGGGAATTATCCAACGGGCACGTTGTAAATATAGCCTATGGCACTCGGGGATAATGTAGCTTCCTATTAGTAAAAGAATTTTCAAAATCAGTTCAGTAGATCCGGAGATTACTCCCTACATACACACTTACAAATTTTACCTTTTTATAATATTAGCATAGATATAGATTATATGGGAGATATAGATTATAGTCAACTTAAACCCAGACATTAGATAACACCATCATCCACCACTTCGCCCACTGCTGGGTATAGGTTTCTTTTTCGGATGGGAAATCATCAAATAACCCCTCCCACACTGAGCGGAGCGGAAGGGAGTGTCAGACTTGTACTGACTAAAACCCATCTATGTTCCTTCTTTTGCCCTATGTGTTCCAGGGCCGCGGTAACTCTTTTCAAAAGTCCCGCAGCCTTGGCAGGCATCGGTCCTTTCGTACCCCTTCCCGTTTACTGACATCTCTTTGAGGCGCGCGTGGAACACGAACGCGCCGTCGACACGGCCTGTCGTCATAAGACGGACGGACGGCGAGCTAGCCCATTACTCACCGTCCACAGGCCCACGGATCCTTAGACCTTTCTTTGGTTATGCCTATCTCCACGTTCCTAAGCTTTCTTAGGCTGAAGCATGAGGCTCGCCTCATCCTGGTTTTCTTCCCGGTAGTTAAACAATGTCGTCCACCCATCTCAGCGCCCGGATGACCTCGCTAACCGGACGACATCACTACTTCACAATCATTAGGCATAATCCCACCGGGCGACCAAAACCTTCTCAGTCCTAGAGTATCATCATGGGGTTTTGGGTTAAGAGAATTAACAGATATCCAACTAACAAGTAGTGAAAGCAACGATGGCCCACTGATGGCAGCCCCGCCTTACGAACAGTAAGTCGTGGGTTCAAACGCTGGCAGGCACATTACTTTGTGTAATTTATTTCATCACCACTGGTCTCAAAACTGTGAAGTTAAACATCGTGAGAAAACCGGCACGTCCTAGAACCAAAAATTCGAAGACATGTGACATCTACCAACCCGCACTGGGCCCGCGTGGTGGATTATATCCCGTTCCCTTTCATAGAGAGGAGGCCTGTATCCCAGCTGTGGGAACATATAGGCTGTATATGCATGCATGCATACAACTATCAAGATAATATAATTTCTTGCAGCAAGTGACATGGTGGGACCATGCAGAAACTGTTCTGAAACGCAACCGCCCAAAACGTATGAAGAAAAAAGAAGATCGGATTACTACTTCTGGTACCACTAAATCAAAAATATCTAATGGCCGATGTAAAAGCAAATTATTGCTCATAGCACACCAAGAGTAGACCTATATGCCTTGCAATATAAATATTTGGCTGATAAGTTTTGTTTTATTGTGGCTACAGGCCTATTGCTTAACTGAGATAGCGCCTGAGCCACGCGGTGTGGGAGGGGTGTTAACGTCCGTCAGTGGACGATTGACTGAGCTCTCAAAACACAACCACATTTTTACGCGCATCTAACTCGGACATTATACGTCTTAGCCCACTTACACTACTCGTGGCGACAGCTAGCGGGCACTCGGCTGTCCATGCGCCGACCGCTTTCGCTTTTCGCAATAGACACATTTCGTGATCAGTTTCCACTGAAGCAACTCGTATTTGTTTGGCTATGTCTCGATTCACAACGCGCGAACTAGCGATTATTGCTATTGCACTTGACGATGAAAATAGAAGCTTAAGAAACAACAGACGAAGATTTTGGGTGCACAAAATGCTCAAGGCAAGACGTGCAGAAGGGTAATTTTGGCTGATCTAGAGACACTTATTAGATGACGAAGAAAAAGTATTTTGTATTATTTCGTTTGTATTATTTTCCACCGACCAGCACGGCGACCGCTAGCAGTCAGGGCGCGGACACCGTGCAGACCGCTTGCTTGCAACCCGTGGTAAGCGAGGCGTCAACTACCGAGCGGTAGACCGTCTGACGGCGGTAATCTCGCTGACAGCGAGCCGTCTGTTAATTTATGTTGACAAATTATTTAGAAAGAGCAATACTTAAAGTCCATCATTGAATTATATATTAGCAAGAGACCTCGCTCACGACCGCTTCTTGTGGCCTGACCGGCCCTATCATGAATAAAACTCGTCGGACGCCCGCTTGTGAGACCAAACTTTCTTTCTGGCAAGAGCTTCTGCGGCCACAACTTGTGGTCGTGGCCACGTAGTGCGCGTGAGGTAAACCTCCAATAGAATTTATTTATTAAAATTTACTACTAGTTTCCGCTTAGTTTTATTGGAAATGGTTGAGCAGAGAGAAGAGAAGAGATGTATCATATTTGTTAAGACTAGCTTCTGCACTTGGTGCTCAGAGGAGACGAGAAGAGATGAGAGCGGCGTGCGGTAAGCGGCATGTGGCGGTCTGCCTTACGGCCGTTTTGAAAAACTTACAGTTAACGGAACGTTGCTATCTCAGATAAACAGCTAAAGACCCGAAAGCGGGAACCGTCCGTCCATCCGTCCGTCTGTTCCGTCCTTGGATATGTTAAATGAACATCAACTGTCAATCCTCCGAGAGACAAATGAGTGACGTGGATGGAATATTCCTGTCAAAACCAGATAATGATGAAGGCTTGAATGTTCCTATCAAGGTCGGTCCGTGGCTGGGTGATCATCTTTACTTGACGAGTTTTCTTCGTGCCTTGGAAATCACGTCAAGCCGTTGCGTTGGTCCCGGCTGTCAGTTGAAGATCTTTGACAGCCGTTACAAGTAGTCAGCACCTACTGTGAACGGATTTGGATGTGGCACATAGATAGTTTATAACCTAGATTAATTACTCTGGTAGTACTAACTCGTGGAACAATTACTGAACTCTACGCGGGCCAAGCCGTGGTGGGGTTAGGTTAAGTGGTAGCCAGTGGCCCGAAAGTCTGACAACCAGCCTAACCAATTAAGTATCGTATTACCCAGTAAACGCTCCTTGTAAAATAAAGGTGCATCCAGTTAAACTGGAAACCGACCCCAACGTAGTTTTTTAGGGTTCCGTAGCCGAATGGCAAAAAACGGAACCATTATAGATCCGTCATGTCTGTCTGTCTGTCTGTCCGTGTATGCCATAGCCACTTTATTCCAAAACTATTAGGACAGGACAGTTGAAACTTAGTACGTGGATGTATTCTGTAAACTGCTTTATGATTTCTAGACAAAAATAAAAAGATTAAGGGAACCCATACATGGAACTGAAGCTAAAAATATTTTTTTCATCAAACCTGTTCGTCCGGGATGTCTCTAAATAGGTCCTTAAAAATGACATTGGTGTTCCTAAAACCATTTTTTCTCAAAGTTAATCGTTTGACGTAGCCCGGAGAATTGCCAAACTGAAGTGGCAGTGGGCAGGGCACATTACTTGCAGAACGGTTGGCCGATGGGGCCGAAAAGTTCTGGAGTGGCGACCACAAACCGGAAGACGTTGCGTTAGAAGGCCTCCCACTAGGTGCACCGATGACCTGGTGTAGGTTGCGGGGCTCCGCTGGATGCGAGTCGCACGGGACCGGTCAATGTGGCGACACTTGGGGGAGGCCTATGTCCAGTAGAGGACGTCTTTCGGCTGAAATGATAACTGACTTTTTCATCAAACTGCAGAAGTAACTTTGTTTTTCATTAACATACTATGAAAAACAAATTTAGTTTCGCTGTTGAATGTAAAACAATACAACATATGAATGAGCCTTCAAAATATTTTTATTTAATTGTTTGGAGCTACGGAACCCTTTGTGCGTGTAAGTACGACTCGCACTTGACCGGTTTTTTTTTAATATAAAATGGGCCTACTCTTGACCTCTATTTTGTCCTGAGGACAGATGAGTTTTTGATGGGGCTATGATGATGGTATGATGGGCCATTCCACCACGCTCCATATTTCTGCACGCTCGTACCACTAAATACTTCACATATCAGTCGGGCGGGTGGGTATAATGGCCCTATCATCATCATCATCACCATCATCAAAATAAAGCAATTCGTGAATGTTAAAACTAGTAATGCGTTCTTTGGAAATTTCTCTATAACGCCTACATCACAAGATATTAGGATAACATCTTAAAATTTGAGCCTTGTAGTAATCTAGATAGTAAACTTATGATGGAGGTACATCTTGTCTTTAGTCCGCGTCAAGCAGGGCAAACTACACGCACTATAGGAATGTACTATGTATAACGCAGGTTGTAAACGAAGGAATGGGACGCCGTCTCCTCCTTCTGCGAAGCAGTCATACTAGCGAAGGAGTTGGCGGAACGTGAGAGGGAGAGAACCTCACGTCCCAGCCGCCGCGGGAGACGCACCGGGCGTCGGGGGCCACGTGGTGGCCCCCGGCCACCGCAGGCGCGGGCCTGTGGACGGTGAGCTATGGGCTAGCTCGCCGTCCGTCCGTCTTATGACGACAGGCCTTGTCGACGGCGCGTTCGTGTTCCACGCGCGCCTCAAAGAGAGTCAGCAAACAGGAAGGGGTCCGCAAGGACCGATGCCTGCCAGGGTTGCGGGACTGTTCGAAAGAGATACCGCGGCCCTGGAACACAAAGGGCAAAGGAAGGAACATGGATGGGTTTTAGTCAGTAAAAGTCTAACACTCCCTCCTGCTCAGCCCAGAGCGGGAGGAGTTATTTGATGATTTCCTATCAGAAAAAAAAAAAAAAATGGTGTAAACGGAATCTTCAAGAAATTCTATACATTAAACTAAGTAACTGTGAAAAATTTTGATGGGTAACTACTTTTTCAATACACTTTCTCGAAAACTGGTTCTTATCGCACTACGATTAGGTTCAACATGAAATGTATTTCACACGCGAGGATTTTTAATATTTCTCCGCACCGTGCAGAAATAAAAATTTCCACAGATAAGTCCAAATGGGTTCAATGACTATAGTTTTAATCGGTGGTGAATTTTATTATGAGCGTAAAAATTCTTTTAGTATTTAAATTGTGTTTATAAATAGAATAGCATAGATATACATGATTATTTAAAACAAATATTTTTACTCTTATGAACAAATTAACATTTATTTGTGTTCTAAAAATGCAAAAATATTTGATTTTTCTTCTTTTCATATTAGGCTGTATAGCGGCATCATACCTTTGCTTCTTCTTCAGCCTGGCGAAAGCAAAGCGCGGAAAAAAAGCAAATTAAATCATAGTTTCATAATAATTCCTGACAAAAATACTTTGTTTTAATATTTTATTTCTTCGAAAGTGTATTGAAAAACGTCGTTTGATACGCGTGGGGATTTCTTACTGCAGTTCTCGGCTCCATAACACCCTCGCCTGGAGCTCGGGTGTTAATTCCGCGCTCGAATGCAATAACAAAGTTTCCCCACTTATATCAAAATGTACAATTTTTGGCGTTTCCTATCAAAATTTTTTGAATCCACAGTCCCACCAAGGCGCAGCTCTTTGCCAAGCCTCCGCACACAAGTGTGTCTCACCCAGTTGCTTCCCGCTATGATATCGTCTACATCAATTAAACACACTAGTGCGTCACGGTTTATTTTAGTGCTTCAGTAACATTAACACGAAGCCGCTGGTGATAAGTATTTGTGAATCTGTCTGCGGAAATTGAATTCAAAAATCTAGATTACAGACTCATACAGTATAATACTATTTAAACATCAAGACTTTTTGATAACCAAGTCAAATCTTTGGAGAAAATAAAGAAATAAATAATGACATTGACCTAAATGTCAATGTCATTCTATATCACGCCAAATCATCAAGTGTAATGTTTTATCTAAAAAACTAAGTTTTCCTCTGTAAAAGAGTATATATTTTTTTATAATATGCGACAGGTAATTCACAAAAAAAAATCTTCCAAAACACAGTGAACAGGAAAAGTGCCAAAAAAGTGTTCAGCAATGCCACGTTAAATGACAACATTGTAATGTTAAATGACCAGCCTACTGGCCAAGTTATTAGTCTACCAATTATTATTTGGAAGCCACCTCTACGGGAGATAAACGCGGCGATAGTCACAGCACCTCAACAAATTAACACCGCGCTAGTATCGCAGTGAGGTTACAGTTCACTGAGTTGTTATAGAATGACACGATGATAATATCGCTGCGATACACTCACTCATTGAGGTGGCGCCTTAGTGATATCTCGAAACAGTCGACAAACACAAACCTAGGGCTCTGGTTATCTCAGCTCATTGAATTAAAACCTAGAACGATGTGTCATTTTCGAAGAATGAGGAATATGTTATGAGGAAACTTTTGAGAATGATGGTGAATGGCTGTGCCAAAAGATGGTGTGGCTAAAAAGCGGATGAATACAGAGACGAAGACTAACAGAGAATATCAATGAATGTTTAAGATTTTCTACCGCTGCAGCAACCACTTTTGCAAAACTCGCTTTGCTTTTAATGTAGCAAGTAGGGTCGACACCATAGAAATATTAAAAAAAAACAGTTGTTTATTATATCTACGGTCAACACAGGTTACATCCCATACCAAGAGCTCACACAACCTCCATGCCAGTTAGGACACATGCGCTGGGCAATTGCGTAAAACAGTAATTACAATCCAAATGTATTAATTTTGAAAATTCAACGCTATTTATTGCATTATTTACGTTGCCGAACAAACGTTTTTTCGTACATTGAAACATAGGATTACGACATTACCTTCATAATGATCTTTTGGATTGTGATAGAAAATGTGTTACGCAATTGGTGAGCTGGACTCTTTCCACCGCCTCGTGTGGTCTTATTCCTCTGGTAACCAGAGCCCCACAGGTGATGTTTCTGGTGGGCCTCAAGATGTGACCTGCAATCCTACTGCAGAACAAGCCATGGTGTCATGGTGCCTGTCGGAAACTTCTTTTAAGAAATATAAGCATTCATTTTTTCTTTCAGAAAACCTATTTAAAAGTAGATATTTCGAAACAATTAATATGTACAATATTATAAAGGAACCCATCGTAAAAGCCAAGTCTATTCCTTCAAGGCAGCAATTAGCATCGTCAAGTAAAGCAGAAATAGAAGAAACAGAGCAGACTGAAGAAGAGGTAACAAAATTTCAAGGTTTACCAGTTTGCCCAGTAAGTGGAGACTCATCTAAAGCGTGCAACAAGATGGCTTGTTTGCGCAGGGAAAAAGTGAAACATCCATACTACCTTATTAATAAACCAAAGCCGGCGCCCGACGTTACCGTCACCACGGAGCCACCAGGACGGTCTCGTTCTGACATGATATATGATAAATCAACCAAATCTGAGAAGCCGTTCCCAAGACCTCCACCACCCTTGTTTCCTTTGCCACCAAAGCGAGATCCTTTAGAAGAACAGGAGAGACGCGCAAGACTAACCGAATACAGACAAAGGTTGATAAGATATCATGATAAATGATGAGCCGCAAAAAGTCTCGTTTTTCAATAAAAAGTCCACGTCACTATATTTCTAATTTGCTGATTTATTTCTAAGAGCCGGAGACGCAACCGCAACTAGATATGTCATATGAAGTCATCAACAAGATTATATTGACTCAAAGATAAATGTTTCAGAAATTGTTATTACAAAACAAAAAACAGAAAGAAATTGTGTAACGTCTGAGATTCAAAGACCTAAGAGAAGACGATGATCATCAATGATGATGATCATCAATGATGATGATCTATACCAATGTACCGAAGGAACAGGATCATTTTTTATTGCGCTCTGACTAAATAAATTTGTCATCAATTGGCAGTCTTGGTTTTTCTTGTAGTGGGATTTATTCCATTTTTGTATGAAGAATTCTTTTATTGTATAATGTTTAGATAGAGCATCAAATGTGCGCAAGCGTGTCAAAAAATAACAGCCAACTGTTGGTTTATAAGTTCGCACCTCACGAGCACGCTGCCACACGCGCACATGTTTGAGATTGTTGCATCGTTTTCTTTGTTTTGATTGCAAGGCGACGCTCCATCTAGACATTATATTATTATAATCAAAAGTAGAATTGTAGGTAGATACCGCACAACTTGCAGAGATATCTGAAATCTGTTGCATTTTCCTGTATTTTGTCAAAGATTTGACTTATTATTCAAACTAATATTATCCTAGTTGAACAAGTTGGTTCCGTAACACAGCCTCTTCATCCCTTAGTCGATTGGAGGACCGGTCTAGCTCGGATTAATTACTATGTTAAGCTGTAGCACAATGCTTTCCACATTATCATTCACCTGCCCTTATTCCAATTTATTTAGGGTCGGCGCAGCATGTCTTATTATTCCATACTTATCTATTAATCTCTTCAACATGAATTATGTAGTCAAATCTTGTCGCAGTAAGCAGTTTCATAGAACAAAGTTTCCGAACGTTTAGTGTTTGTAGTTCCTAGTCGCATTTGCATCATGTAACAGAACTGATGCAAACACGACTAATTTGACGAATTATGGGGAACGGAGAACGGAGGAAAGCGATTGAAGCGTGACAGCATCGCGATGGTAGCGATAGAAAGATTACGTGGGCGAAGGTACAGAATCACCCACAGAATTGCAACTTCAATTGCAACGTCAACTTTTTTCGGGACAACACTTGACTGCACTAGCTGGACGATCCCGGCCTACTCTTTTATTAGCGCATACAACAAAATCTGCAAAAAGTCTTTAATATCAAACATGCTACCTCGATTGTTTGCAGAAAACAGTAAAGAACATGCTTCAAAATTTTAGCTACGAATCTTCGGAACAATAAGTATAAAGGTCCTGCCCTAATCCGGATCAAATAATGGGAACAAGTACACCAATATACATACATCACACACACACTGATTCACGCACGCACACACATTTTGGCCCACCACATAGATTTTCACCTCCCTAGTGTCCACTCTGGAAATCAAATACCGAGCCCCAAGATACAACTGCGTAGTTTTGGTCTCACTAGCAATATGTTGACTAGTAATCTACATCTATAAAAATAAATTAAATTTAAGTGTCTGTTTGTAATATAAAAGTAACAGCTTTTTACTGAATGCATATTAAAATATATACGGTCCATATAGCAAAAAAAATATTTTTTGACAATTTTTGTCTGTCTGTCTGATTGTTCCGGCTAATCTCCGAAACGGTGCACCGATTTTGACGAAATTTTTATTAGCGAATAGCTGATGTATTATGGTCTAACATAGGCCACTTTTAATTCAGAAAAATAATTAGGATTCCGTGCAAAAAAATTAAAACCCTTGAAATTGGTAACAAAATCCGGTTAAAAAGGGAAGTAATATCTTTTTTAAATAATAATTTCACGCGAACGAAGGTCACGGGCACAAGCTAGTAGTTAATATTTTAAGCCACTTCTAACATCTCTTGTGTATAATTTGTACCTGCTTATGTCATTATGTGACCCGCCACCATCAGCACCAACATTGTGGCCTGGTGACCTGCAACACAGGTTTTTCCCAAAAACCTACATCAGGCACCAGTCTCTCACAAAGGTTGAATTCAGCTGAGACATTTCTTTGTACATATTAACTTTAAGTCAGCTTTGTGAAGAGAGAATAAATGAAATAATTATTATTATGTACCTAGCCTTTTCCCAACTATGCTGGGGTCGGCTTCCAGTCTAACCGGATGCAGCTGAATATCAGTATTTTATACGAAGCGACTGCCTATCTGACCTCCACAACCCAGTTAGTACTGGGCAATACCATACCCCTTGGTAAGACTGGTTGTCAGACTTTTTGGGTCACTGACTACCTGTAACGACTGTCAAAGATCTACAGATGACAGCCGAGACGTATATATATGACGCTCTGTGGCCGGGACCAACGGCTTAACGTGCTTTCCGATGCAGGGTGAAAACTCGGATGTATTGGGTGGTCACCCATCCACAGACCAACCTAGGCAAGCACGGCTTAACCTAAAGATCGACCCCAGCGGCTGTTATTATTTTGCCACGAGCTCCTCCTTGTACCTGCTTATGTATTACCTGTATAATAAACAATTTTCTATTTAATTTCTATCACAGCTTTTTGCTTTTGTGTCTCTGCAAAAAGTCACGGTTATCGAAGGCCCGAAGGCATTGCTTAACGTTTCCTACATCACTATCGTCAATTTTGTTTGAACCATCGCATACAGGCGGGCCGCATCAGGTTTATTTGTACAATTCAAGTCCTGAGGCCCAAAGCGGTTGTAACATGAAATCCTCTTTCTTAAATCTGGCAGGCACACTTTCATTATTATCATTTTGACTGTCTGTGTCATTTATAGTGACCACAGCTTTCAAAACTTAAAAAAAAAATGGAAAACAAACACAAAAATTTACAGTGTTATTTAGAATGTTCTTGAAAAAATGCACCCCGGATCCACCTCCAGAACCAGAGCCAGGTAAATCTAATAACTCTTCGCGATACTTAGGGGTTTGAAGAACAGGTTGGAATGCTCCTCATCCTCTTTGAGAAGGAAGGTTCCTCCGATCTGACAGGTGTCGACTCTGCACGACGCGCGACGGTTGTTGTCGAGTTTCAGAATCAGCAATCGCGATGTAGAACACGACAGTCTAGTTCACAGAGCACCATGTCTAGTTTTAACGACATCTACATCTCAGTACCTTTTGAATTTTATTTGGAAAAATAATATAACGTTACATCACGCCTATAATCCCTGAAAGGGTAAGCAGAAATGTATCTAATGTAACACCTCGATCGGCATGTGGTTTTGGTGACTATGTTTTGTAGCTTTACATTGTAGACACAATTTTGAAAAAATGTTTGTAGACAATAAAATGGTTCTTTGTTCGTGTTTACATTTTTTCGGGGGTGACTGTACTAGGCGGCTAGCCTATTGCAATCAACTGGGTACTATTCCAGATTCCATGTATGCTACTTAGTTCATCCAGTGTCCAGTGTTGCTCAAAAACACATTGACCGACCCAGGACCTCATGCTCGGCAATCGCGCTAGCGTCCACCAGACAAACGGAGAGGGAGTTTCTGCAATAAAATTAATGCTTTATAGTAACTCAGTTCTAATAATGCCAACCCCCTATTATTCACTGCTCATTGCATTTTCTAAATTACTTACCACACCGCTTATAAACTAGGCTTTATTGTCTTCTTCTTTTTCGTGTTGTTAGTTTAGTCTATAACTAGTGTCAGAGTTTAGCCACTGGGCTTCTGATTTGCCTTTACATGCCGTCGAGACATATCTCTCATGCATGTTGGTTTCCTCACGATGTTTTCCTTCACCGAAGCAAGCGAAAAATAAAAAATACGCACCTGAATCCGAAAAATCAGAGGTGCGTGTCTTGGGTTTGAAGAGGAGACCTATGACTTGGCAGTTCGACAGGCACACCACTAGGCTAAAGGATGATTTCCACCAAACGGCTCGTATCGCATCGGATCGAAACGGATGTTACAATCTTTAAACGGTATTAAATCGTGTACTCAGTATTTAAAGTCTATGTTACCAAGCCGTGCCCAGCAGCTTGACCGCGGGCGTCTTCCGTTACACGTGATCGTAGCCGAAAGTATACTGTGACGCACGATCGCCCGATCAGCTCCGTTCACCTGTCATCACATCCGATCGGAATTAGAACACGTCAACACGGCAGGAATAAAACTAGGCCAGGACTAGGCGCAGAAACGGATACGTTTGCAAGCGACGGTACGGAGCTGATCGTATGCGTCGACATTCTGCCGGACGCGATCGGCTGTCGCCGCATACATTCGTATCCTTTCCGATCCGATGCAAGGCGAGCCGTTTTGTGGAAATCATCCTGCAGCAAGCAGCATGCAGCAAGTATCCTTATCACTGCTACTGCTTTATTGTCATTAGCATTGTCTTAAAACGGGATATCACCATGTTGAAATAAGCCGTTTTTAGTGCTAATGATAGTAATAGTGACCAGTCTTAAACTTGTAGGCTTTATATTCTACGAGACTTCACCTTGAAAATTTTTGGCAGCCAGACATGTCGTAGTAACCAACATTAATCGCTGTCTAACTTTCTCTGTATTTTCACAGAGAAACCGCCACCTTGCCCTTCAAAAAAAATCTTAAAAAAATGTCCGAAACCTGTTGAACCGCCGCCACCCAAGGAACAGAAACTTTGTGGTGCGTTTCCTTGTCTTTGTATAGAAAGAGTAAAAAATCCACCTCAAGGCCCTCGAACCTATAAAGACGATCCACGGTTTTTCTGCGCGATTAAACCTAAACTGCCTGGCACTCAGCGGTGTGAGGACATATTAAAATTAAAATCAGCAAAACCTAACGCGCGGTGGCCCAATTGCCCGCCACCCCCACCACCGCCTGAACCTCGAAAGCTAGATCCTTGTGAAGAACAGGAGCGGAGAGAGAAAATTGCCGAATGCAAAAGAAGAATGAAAAGATACTTGGAATAATGGAGAATAACGCCAGTCTTAGTTCTAGTCAGGATTCCCTGATAGAGCGGTTCAAGTTTGAGAGGGAGTTGGAACAAGGAATAGTAATTAGCAGAACGCTTACAATTCAATCAACAAAACCAGATCACAGATATGAAATCGCCAAAGAGAGTGAACCTGACATAGATAAAAACATAACTGAACTAGAGAACCTTATAAAAAGGTTACAAGCTGAAATAATTGAGATGAGCGCAACAGCTAGCAAGCCTATATCATTACGTAGTCCTACCATTGCTCAAAGAGAAGAAAGCAGCAAAAGAAATATCGGAAGCAAGAAACAAGAAGCAAGCTACGCATTATCTGAAATGTCAAATAAAGCTAAAGAGCCAGAAAGTCAAAATTATGGTATGTTGGAAGATCAGGTAGAAATGTGTCCAGAGAATGATTCAAATACAATAAATGAAGACAAGCAGAAAGACGCTTTTGATGATGTCAGGCGGGATTTCTCAGTACTATGGGATGATACTACAAAAAAGAGTAATTTAGATGTCTTGGAGCCATCATTGGAAAACGATAAATCAATGCTCGAAGACGTAAGTTCGATAGATTCGACAAATAATAAATGTCAAATACAGCTTACTAATGTTTCTGAGTTTTTTGAAGGCACATGTCCAAATGATGAAGTTTCTCTAAACAATACGAATGACGACAAGAAAATAAGTTCTAATAGTGAACTTTATATAGATTCCATTACCAATGGTGTTATTTCTGAAAATATCATGGATAACGTTCCTGTACTTTTGAATGCCGAGACGCCTAGTAATTTACCTGTCAAAAATATGTCTACTGAAATTAAAGAAAGTTATGTTGAAAAACACCCTAGTAATGTAGTTAATAAAACTGGTCTTAAATCTAGTGCCACAGATTTACCAAAACCTGGAACTGTAGCAGCTATCAAAACAAAAATGGAAAACTTGGGTTCTTCTGACAACATAAGCGCTTCTTTATCCAATCATGAAATTCCAACACCTGTTACTCGGGAACTACCGCAGAAACAGAGTGTCAACACTGAAAAAACAATAAAGGTTATTCCAAAGACAGATAGTTTATTAAAAACTTTCAATAGAAAACTTCGTCAAATTGTTGGTATAACAAGTGAAAAGACTATTTCACAGGGCAAAAATAATAGTGACGACAATTTCACGTCAGACAAAGATCTATTGAAAGTATTTCCGAAAACTGAGAGTGAGCCGCCAAAAGACTTATCAGAAAAGAAAGACACATCAGATGAAGACTGCTCAAAAATTGGCTATAAAAATACAGTTATTCCTTTAACTCAAGACAAATTTAAAACATCGAATTCCGTGTACAGCAATATCTTAACGGCAGAAAACTCTATGGGTTTTATTAACATTGTAAAGAAAATAATTCCTTCATTACTAAGCAATGATCTACCTGACATTGAAAACGATCCCTCGGACGATGGTCCACGAAACAAAAACTTCCTGAAAGCAAATCTTAAAACCACAGACAATATAATAAATCCAATCAATGCCGCTAATGACAATCAAACTATAAACCCTGAAAACTTAGACGATGATAATCCTGGTGTATCTGTTAAGAACCCTGGCCCAGATATGGATGAGTTTTCAACCGCAAGAAGTGGTTTAAGTAGCATGATACCAAACTTTTTTGGATCAAACATTAAAACTGAGGAGGTCATGAAAGTTGATGTTGAGGGAAAAACAGAGCAAAAAGAAGATAAAGAGAATGATGAGGAAGCTGATAAAGATGACGAAGACGATGATGGTGATGAAGAGGAAGGTGGTGATGATGACGATGATGATGACGATAATACCTTTGATGTAGACTGAATAAACTGATCTAATCATCCGATTATTGGAAAGTTTTTTTCGTTTACATACCTACATACATAAAACCCACGCCTTTTGCCCATGGGGATGTGCAGAACCTACGGAAAGCTACCCGTTTCGATCCTATTATGTCTGTAATGTAACAGTTCAGTGGGGTTACTACGACGTAGCAGGAGTAATTTCAGTGTGGGAAAGAGACAGAGCTGTACAGGTCCTCTAGCGCCATCTCTTTCCCGCACTGGAATTACTGCTGCTTTAAGACGTCGTAATAACCGCACTGAACTGTTACATTACAGGTGATACGGCGATACAAGCGGTAGGCCACCTGACCCGAGCATAACATCAGTGTGTGAGGTGATCCGAGAATTACAGTGCGCATCTTGTAACAATACAATTTGTAATAACCACTTGTGTAGATACAAAATCGAATCCTGGATTACATTACAGGCGAATGCTCCCTCACCGGGAGCGTCTATTTGTAACGTAATGCTAAATCGAATCTTTACAAATAAATGAAATTTTATTGAAATCTCTATTTGTAATATCAGAATATCAGCTTTTTTGCAGCATATGAAAATTTACAACGGCACACATAACAAAAACACTTTTTTTGTTGTCTGTCTGTTTGTTTGTTCCAGCTAATCTCCGAAACGGCTGCACCGATTTTCACGGGCAGATAGCTGATGTTATGTGGTCTAACTTAAGGATGATTTCCATCAAACCATCGGATCGGAACGGATTTTACAATCTTTCAATTATATGAATCGTGTACACAGTATTTAAAGTCTATATTACCAAGCCGCGCACAGCAGCTTTACCACGGCTGCCACGGGCGTCTACCGCGACATGCAATCGTAGCCTAAAGTATGCTGCGACGCGTGATCGGCTCCGTTCGCCTGTCATCGTATCCAATCGAATCCTTTCGGCTGTCGTCGCGTGCGCTCAAAGCCGCGTCATCAATCCATATTATGGTTTTCCTCTTCTGTGTTTTATGATTATTTTCGTTTTCTTCTAATGCAATAGCCAACAATACTACGACAACTTCAACCATTTTCAAAAATTAGAACACGTCAACACAGTAGGAATGAAAACGTGCGTGTGGTGTGAGGGCCACCTTGTTAAAACTCTTTGAAAATGTGCTTAGGATTTAGTGAACATTTCCAAAGAATTGTGAAAGTTGGAATCAGATTTTGTGAAAGTCAAATAAGCGAGTGATGGACTGTAAAGTTGGGCCCTCGGTTCTCACATAGAGGATTGAGGGCCCACCTGTACCTGATAAACTATGGACTTTACAGAAAGAGTCTTTAAGCCAAAATCTAAGCTAATGCCAAACAAAATTTGTGAAAACAAGATATCTTCGCAAAACACTATCCTACTTTGTATATTTTCGTTCAAAATGGGCCCTCAAATTCTCATAGACGTCAAAGTTTATTACGCAAATAAAATGAAACCATTAACTTACAGCTACTGTTTGAAATCCTTTAAGCTACTAATTAAATTGTGAAAGCACCTCTTCATCGAATTCGCTCCATCTTTTTCATGGAATGAAACTATTTGACTAGGCACAGAAACGGGTTCGTTCGCAAGTGACGGTACGGAGCTTGTCGTATGCGGCGACATCCTGCCGGACGCGGTCGCGGACACGGTCGCTGCATCCGTTCGTATCCTTTCCGATGCGATGCGAGTTTTCCGTTTGGTGGAATTCATCCTTTGCAACTTTTATTTTAGAAAAATAATTAGGGTTCCGTGCAGAACAATTAAAACCCTTGAAATTGTTAATGTAATCCGATTCAAACGTCTAATCTCCGAAACGACTGGACCGATTTTGACGGGACTTTTACTGGCAGATAGAGATTTTATAAACTATATTATTTTTCTATACTTTTATTTTCAGAAACATGAAAACCCTTTAAATTACTAACAAAATCCGATTCAAAAAGAGAAGTAATATTTTTTTATAATAATTTCACGAGAACGAAGGTCGCGGGCAACTGCTAGCTTGAATAAAATTGTTAAATGTAACAACATGCATGCAAGCATGCAGCATGCATGTTTTGCATGTGCATGTAATGACATGCATTTGCCTGTGATCCAGTGAGGGGTCTCCTTTACATCCATTTGCTTCATCTACTTCTTCATATCTTTTGTGTCTTATCATTAAATAAAACAAGACAGTTCAAATCCATTCCAACAATTTATTCACAATAACAGGTATAATTCCATACAAAATACATCATTTAAAATATTTTCCATACTAAATAAACATTCACGTTAAAACTTAGGCAAGCATTTATGACTAGAATTTACTCAAAATAATACCCTTATAAATTTACATAATTATACAGTATAGTTTCATTTAAACACGTCTATATATTTATCAATAAATTATTTCATTTTATAGCAGAAAATATAGCATTTATTCAAGGCGATTAAAAACGTTTTGGCACAATTTTCTCTTCTATCCATACCATATAAATAAGGCACATAGCCACATAATTACAATATACGTATAATATACATAATATATTAAAATTTTCCATTTAAAAATCACTCCTTACCTCAAAATATTTTGAACCCCATAGAGGGAATTTCTAGAAAAAACACGGGACCATAAGCCAAAAGCTATTTATTATTTACAAAATATTCTTCGAAAAATCAGTTTTTTGTCCTCCTGTAGCCCGAGGTGCTGTGGACCTGCAAGCCCAGGCGTGGGCAACAAACCTCAGCGGTAATCAACCGCTGGGGTAACAACTAATCCAACTATATTTGTCGTGGAGTCTATTTTTTTCTTGGCGGGGGCTGCATCGGGGGCTGGTGGAACGGATGGTATTGCCGCGACAATATGCTTTCCTGAAAAATAAAATAGTACATTCAATGCCTAATAATCATACACAAAAACGACTTAAAGTACCCTGTTTGAACCCCCTGTCTTAAGTATCCAGCAAATCCCAGCAAAATGTAAAAAATCTTGCTCAAATAAATGATATACGACACTTAAAACCCGTAAAAACAGAATTTTGATAGGAGACAACATTTGGCTGGGTTACCCACGATAAAGCAGCTGATATATCCCACAATGGCGTGAATTTTAAATCAAATGTCATACCACATCGTTGGGCCTGGTCTGGGCAGCTCCCATTTTTCTTTCTTGTAATATTATTTGATTAGCAGCGCTGTAAACATTGTTATATATTAGTTCATATTTTATTTGTGTCATTCCGTCAGGCTACTCTAAAGATAGGAATTAGACTTTGACCTCCATTGTAGAAGCTTTATCCATTAGATACTGTTTGGCCTCGTTCATTCTAATAGTGAAAGAACATGACGTGATGTCTCCTTGAAAGGTCGTGCATGTCGTCATTTTCCCAATGTCAGGCAAAAGCCGTTGACTGCTGGAGTTGGGCCTTCCAATGATTCACCCCAACGAATAATCCAACACTGGATGTGCGCGGAAACACAGGTGCAGTCCCTCTTCTCTCATAGTCCGATGAGTCTGCAATCTGAGACGACCAGAGAGATATGAGCCGCAGAACTGTTTACCGAGCTTTCCCGAACATGGGAGTACCATACCGCTAACTTCCAAAGTACTGGCTGCTACTGAGAAATTACAAAATGGAAAAAGGGGTCCTGGGCTCGATTTCTGGACCCAGAAATTGGAGGATCTTATGGTCAGCAGTCGCCCTTGAAACCATGAGATTAACGGGGCAGGTACCAATGTATAAAAGTATATATCTCACGTATCCATCTCCTCCTGGGTGAGGTCGAGCGCCTCCTGCATCTCGCGTGAGGTGCTCAGGATGAAGTCCTTGTCACAGTACTTGCCGAGCCCCTGCTCCGTCAGTACCTGAGGAATACCAGCATTTTGTTTTAGTAAGGGTTCATATAAGCCATACGACTGACTAGAATCTGAATTTTGAATGAATATGATGTTATAGCCCAATAATATTATAACTTTTTACTATTACTGATATAGCCGTACAGTGCAATTGGTTTAAGCATTTTAAAATAAACCTCTGAATCTTCGTCATTGGTCTGAACTAATTATAGGTACACAAATTCTAAGAAAAGAGATAAAATAAAATTATTTACTTTTAGCACAAAAAATACTCTCGACAAAATAAATTTGAACATGATGCGCTAGCTAATCTATAACATAAGAAATAAAGACTACACAAGTACGTAGCTAAACAACATCTAACTACATTTTAACCTACGTAAATACCTAGGTAATGCCCCATGAGGTAGCTAGAAAAGACAACATCGATTTAACATTCACATTAGTTTATAAAGAACAAAGACATGCTGTGCTTAACGTGTCACAAAATAAAGGGTGCACCAGGCTACACGGGTAGTACTGTTCAAATAGTAGATTGTACATCAAGTGCATAAAACGCACAATTTTTTTTCGTATGGAGAATCGCAGGCTCTGTTCTCTCTTAAACAGGTAAAAAAAAATAGCTTTAATTACATGATTGTTATTTCAGTTCTCTTTTGTGTAGCTCTTCATAGAAGACACCTGTTCTCCAAATTTCAACTGTGTGGTGCTAACAGTCTCAGAGTAAAATTGCTGTGACATACGGACGGACAGACAGATAGACGGATAGGATAAATCTATAAGGGTTCCGTTTTTTGCCATTTTGCAACGGAACCCTAAAGGGATTCTCGCTGAAGAGGAAGGGAAACAAATAGGTGCTCAGATAAAAGTAACTACTGAGAAGAAGGGCCGTCATTGCATGCTTTCCTAGCTTCCCGCAGGATAGCCATGTCCCTTTTTGATGAAAGTAAGTAAGTAAGTGCATAAAAATAAGATTCATAATCATTTCCGCTTACGACAATAATTCTCTCTTTCCACTTTGCCCTGCCGAGACGTGCCGCCTGGTGAGAACTATAGAAGAAATAACTTGGTGAACTAAAGTAACACTCACTCGAGTAATAAGATTCTCCGCTGGATTCTCTATGCAGTAAGGCACGTTGTGGAGAGGTTTCGTCTTTTTGTCACGATCTGAGAAAATATTACAAGATTTTTTACAGTTTAGTTAAAATGGTGCGCGAAGTCCTTGCTAAGTGCGAAGTTTTGAGATTACGGAAAATACGTCTCGACATCGTCGGAATTCTTTAATTATTGACAAATAATGAGTGTAAACAAAAAGACCCATAAAGGATGGCATTGTTCTCCCCATCATTGCGATAATTTATTCTTCTGTTCTAGAATTCTAGATCACATCTGGAAAACTTCTAGTTACGGAGATATTTGGGGTCAAAGTTCCAAATTTTCCACAAGTTTTTAATACAAGTTTTGAATGTTATCTTTACTTTAAATACCTCCACGACCCCCGTATTATTGAATGCATGCATCAGCACAACGTTTTGTCCGGGTAACAATGAGTCCTACCGTTTGGAACGTTACATTACACACAAAAAAAAATATTTTCGCAGCAATAGGTAATCTTTGCGTAGAGTTACTTAGTTTGATGCACAGAATGCTTGGTAGAACGCTTTGTGAAAGGTTCGTTTACAAATTGTATGTACTGTAACACCCGTTTAAACCTATGCAATAGGTACAGGCAAGCATCAAAAATCGTATTCATGATCAATAGAGCAGCTACAGGTAGGTAATATCTATGGTGCGGTAGGTGAGTAAAGGTTTGGGTGCATGGCATGCTCACTATTTTTGCTTTTCCTGCATGTCAATATTTTTGCGAGCGGGAAGCCCGTCCGAAGCTGCATCCTTCACTCAGACCTGGATCTTTTTTCCGGAATTAAAACTAAATATTTTGCGTAACATTTAAGATACCGGTAGGTAAAAAAGTTTCATGCACAACCAGGCATTCATGTCACAAAGTTTTAATCATCATTCTCAGTGCACCATAGCATGAAAGGTGTTTCCAATCATTAATAAATCATTCGAGTGTAGCCTGCTTACTTACAAATAACTATAACACTACAAATTTCCTATTAAAAAAGAGAAGCGCAAAAAAATAGAGACACAGTATTTGTTTTTAAACAAAAATAGCATGCAGCAGGTTGTTGACATAGATAAATAAATAACTACACAATCACAACACACTAAAACGGACTTACAGTTCTTTCTCATAGTCTGCATTAAATCGTTGGACGTTTTTCTGCGAATATTATTTTTTAGTTATTCTTTTTCAATCAAATATTATACAGAAGCCTTTTCAACAAAAAAAATCCAATGAATTGTGCACTAACGCCATCTGTCTTGACGTTTTTGGAACCTTTAATACCCAGAAGTGTTCTGAAACTAGATGGCGTTGGTAATTTCTTAGCTTCAATGACAGATGGCGCTTATTTTAGATTGAATAGTGTTCTGTATAACATTTTCGGACATTATTTTAATGTGCCATGATTTAAGACAATATTATAACATTGATCACGACACAGAATAAACGTAAAACTATAAGAAGCTATTGCGTTTGGTACGACAATTACTAGAATTAATTACAATAATTATAATATAACTTACTCGATAGCTTTGAATATCTTTTCAGAGTCCTTGCCGTGAAGAAGAGGCTGCATTGCGATTTCCTCATCGCTTTGGTTGCCATCCTCATGTTTTCTGAAAACGTAGAAAATATAAGCTAGACTTTTTTTTTATTTGTGCCAGCAAAAGTAAATAATGTGTGGATACTTACAATCCCTCTTCCGGTATCTGGCCATCCATGCCAAGTTCTCTCCTCATCATTGTACTTAGCGATTGACCATCTTTGTCAACTAGAATGAAAAAAAAAAGTTGATCACACAGACTCCGTAGGCACTTGGTTGGAGTGTGTGGGCAATCCCACACACTTTAGTTTTAGAAATAATTTTGTATGCAAAATACTTTGTTGCATTGTGTTGCTTTACATAATTAGAAAGGATTTGTTTCTAAACTAGAGTTAGGTCTCTTCGTCTCATCTGTTACCATTGTACTGCTAGAAGGTGCGCATTAAAAGTGAGATTTAGGTTAGCCAAATTGCAGTAGTGGGTACCTCTCATAAGTAACCCCTCACCCTTTCCAACCACAAAACATAATGTACATACAATCAAAACTTACCACCATTGATATTGTTTGTAGGTGGCGGCAAACTCTGCATGACAGTTCGTCTGTCTCTCCCATAGAAACTCTCGCGTCCATGCTTTTTTATACTGGTCCATACTGCGCCGAATAAGGTGTGGTTACGCTGAAAAAGAATAATTAAGCGTATAATAATGAACGATAACAAAGTGAATGTTCATTTTTTTGTTGCATAAAGGATGATTTCCACCAAACGGCTGGCATTGCATCGGACCGAAACGGATTTTACAATCTTTAAAGATTATTAAATCATGTACACAGTATTTAAAGTGTATAATATTACTAAGCCGCGCACAGCAGCTTGACCACGGGCGTCTTCCGTGACATGCGATCGTAGCTAAAAGTATGCTGAGTCGCGCGATCGGCTCCGCTCGCCTGTCGCCGCATTCGATCGGATCCTTTCAGCTGTCAACACGGTAGGAATGGAATTATTTAACTAAGCGCAGAAACGGATACGTTCACAAGCGACCGTATGGAACCGTTCGTATGCGTTGACATCCTGCCGGACGCGATCGGTTGTCGCTGCATCCGTTCGTATCCTTTCCGATCCGATGCGTTGCGAGCCGTTTGGTGGAAGTCATCCTTAACTCTCTTAACGCTAAATCTTCGAGTGTTTGGCTTTGACCATTAAAAATACTAGTGTCAAAGTACAGGTATAGCTAAAGTACCGGAACTAAGAACAAGCATTAAAGCAATGACAGAAGTCTAAACTACTCTAAGCAATGTTGCTTATACAGTCAACTGCAAATGTTGCAAAATCAGTTACTTATGTCAAGTTGTAGAACTAAAGATTTGTGGTCAGCAACTTTTGTTTCTAATAAATGATTCATCTCATATCTAATTATAATGTGCTCATTAAAGGTTTTAATTTAATTTATGAAGCAAGAAGCAGTTCACTTACCCTATGCATAGGCTCCACGACCTCTCCAATACACTCATCCAGGTTCCCAGAGATTGCTCTCTTGAGCTCGGGTCCAGCTTCATGCAGCGTCCTCAAGCCAGCTTGTAACGTCATCTGGTTGTTCTGCAGAGATGCTGCGGCAGCTTGCTCCTTGCGCTTCCTGAATCTGTTCGTTTGCCGACGGGAAAGCATTGAAATCTTTTGCAGAGGGATCAATGTTAGTAGTCTTTATCACATTGTGTGTAAGAACAGTTTTTACTTGAATTTTCTGCAGTAAGATCGTGACATTTTTTTGTGTCTTTGTCTTAATCTTAATACGTCTATATACCTACACACAACACAGCATTTCAAATCTTTATTTACAACTAAGTCAGTCATCTATCTCAAAGAACTATAAAATGGAATCTATAATCGAGCAAACACTAATTAAACTTTTGTTTGTAAGTGTGAAGGAATCAAACACAAAAATGGTGATTTATGGTTAAAATCCCAAACTTGTTCAAACATGTCTTCTCTGTGCGACGAACTATTACAACCATTTGCCTAAAATTATTTCAATTTATGTTAAAAAGCCAATTTATGTAGCCCTCACCTTTTTCATGCGTATAAACAAACATTTGACAAAAACACAGAAATTAAACCAACTCCACTCAAAAAAAAAAAGATCAGAAAAAAGGTATGAATGAAGACTGTGCATTTTAAGCAAGTGATTGTAAATACACAAGTTATTACACGGAGGAAACATGCTTCGGAGAACTCGAAAAAATTGACTCAAAAATTATCATGCTGTCAAAAACTATATTTGGAAAATGCATTGGACTCGGCGATAAAGAACACCTTAAAAAAGGCGATGAAGCTGAAATCAATAAAAATGTCTTGAGAATCATACAATCATCGAAAGACACTCTAGAATCAAACAAACTAAACATTTGTATTATGTAGAATCTAATGGTATCTAATCAGACCTCACTAGGTTAAAGTTTAGTTACAGATGATAGTATGAGTCTAAAATCCCAAATTAAAACAAAAGGACGTCTTAAACAAAAATTCAGAAAAAAATCTCTCAAGCGGCCTCCTTGGCATTAAAACTAGTAATTCTGCCAAGAAAGCAAGCATAAAATACAGCATTTGTAAAAAATCTTCGAATGTTGCTTAGTACTTGTGAATCGACTTACGCATGGTTCCTATAAAAATAGAAATGTTGATGTTAATGAGTGCTTATAAAGAAAATAAATTAAATCAAGAAAGTGAATGAGAGATGAGGTGATCCCTGTAATAGTGAACAATTTTGACGACAACATTAATTTGACAGTTCCATACAGTCATTATACACATAATGTCTAGATATTGTATTAGACTATGATCAGGGGGGTTACTGTGACGTCTTAAAGCAGTTGTAATTCCAGTGTGGGAAAGAGATGGCGCTAGACGACCTGTATAGCTTTCTCTTTTCCACACTCCTGCTTTAAGACGTCACTGGAACTGTTTTTGAAAACGACAAAACCATTTATCTACCCCAGCTTTGATAAGGTTGTATCAACTCAAAAAAGTAATAATAGGTACTCAGTCTAATCTTAATTATTGAGGTTATTCCGAAAGTTGAAATTGAATTAACATTTTAGCTTATCTATATAGATGACACATACTACTACACATTTAAGTTTTAATCTACTCTCAACGTTTAACATACACACTGACCTTCTGAAATAGTCCTGTATTAGGAATGTGGCATAGAACTTTCCTACGGTGATCTCGTTGGGGTCACCTGGTGGGGGCACTACTTGGTCTAGGAGTTTAGGAGATGTTCGCTTCCATACTTTCTTGATTATAGCTCGGAGTTCAGTATTACATTCATCGATTACACCTAGATTGAAGGAAAACATTTTTAGTATTAGCAACTGAAGAAAAAAAAAGCGTAGGTTTCAAATTTTAGTAGTAATAGCTCGGAATATCAGCACTGCACTTGGCCTGAGTGTTAGATTATGAACCCACTCCCTTTTATAGAGAGGCCAGCTGAATTCATTACGCTTGCATTCTTTTACCACATAATCTAAATCTGGATTTCTGCATCAGATTACAATTTTCCATAGGTTAAGCAAAAGGAAATTTATATAACATAAAACTTAAATTGTTGGTTTACAAACCTGTAGTCTTGATTTGCAACTGCGTCCGCACCACAGCAAATAACGTCGCATTGAAGTTAACAGTACCATCTGAATTTAAGGGCATGTTCATAGATACCAGGCGTTTGCAAGCCGTTCGATGAGGACAGAGCTTACCGAAACCTAGAAGAGACAAATTCACATTAAAACATTGAAATTCGTGTGAATAGAAGTAAAGAAAAAAATATATATCCGAAATCTGGCACATTAGACAAAGAGGCATCGCCATCAAAACTTATCGTGGATAACACAGTTGGTGAACAGACTGATGACTGACCCGCTTCAATAACACAGAAGAATGCGCATTGTTGAATTCTCAACGAATAGTACGCCTTTATTTAGGTATAAAAGTGTAAACTGCCATTTAATGATGCAAGACTCAAAATCATGCGATAAAATAATGGCTTACCAAGCGGAGGACTGATTTTTCTCAGAAGTGTCACAACATCCAGGTGCTTGATCCTTCCCTTTGCGTCTGGGTCATATTCACTCCATAATCTGAGAAATATTTGGAAGCAATGATAAGATTCTTTTAAAACCATGATAACTAACAGGCAACTATAGGTATCACCGAGACATAGGCCTCTCTAATTGCACGCCATTCCGCTCAATTCTCGGCAACTGTGATCTAGCTGTTACCAGCCACCCTGCGAAGAACGTCGCTCCACCCACTCCTGAGGGCGTCCCATCTTGTGCTTGCCAATTCGCGTCCTTTACTCAAACAATAATGCTTGTATCAAAGTTATGATTAATGATTGTATATTCTTACCTAACGAATTCGTCAAGATGATGCGGTCCTAAAATAGACCAATCCCTGGTCAGGTAGTCGAAGTTGTCCATGATGACAGCCACGAACAAGTTGATGATCTGTAATCGTATAAAGCATAAGAATAGTTTTCTATTGAGTTCCGAGCTCGATTCATGATCTCGGACCTCAGTACTTCAGAATTAATTACTTCCTGGCCACGACAAAATAGAGTATGCCATGGATTACCGCGACGCGACTTGCGGGGCAACCGTGGTAGAAAGCGCTTTTCGCTTGATGCAAATTCTGTAAAACTTGCCCTAACCAATAAATAGTTGTGATCATGCATCGAAAATCGAAATTTGTCATCATGTTATTTCCCCCACAAATAAACTCAGACAAAGGCAGGAAGACGATGATGAAGTCAAAGTTCAGAAAGTTTAAAGTTCAGAAATCTTACCAAGAAAGTACAAAGCAGCGAGAACGAGATAAAGTAGGGAAAGGCCATCCAGGTTCCGCAGTTCGGGACTTCCGGGTCCTCTTCGGGAGCGTCGTCAGGCCGGTCCGGCCTGATGCAGTGCAGGGGCTCACCCGGCCGCTCGTCCGTGTTCTGGGATAGCGCCATCATTATGTCCTGCCAGGCTTCTCCTGGAAGTGGTAAGTAAATAATGATTAAGTATTCAGCTTGCTGCACCGGTTACTGCAATCACGTCAGCGCTGGCTGACATTGAAAACAAGCGCAGAATCATATCATCATCATCCATTACACGCATAATGGACCGCCTTTGAGTCTAAATGCGGAAAAGGGAGCCCTCAACAATACAATACAATACAAGCGCAGAATCTGTCTTGCATGGTGAGACGGCATTATACTGAGCAAGGGATAGCCGCTTTGCGTGATGCTGACGTATATCTCCCCCCCCATTTAACTTTATTTGTTTAAAGTGGAAGCACCAGGGTAACCCGCGAAATTAAAATTTTCTGTACATCGACTCCGCTTAACTTTAGTGGAAACGGTGGAGCGTAGAGGAGACTGATGTCTCGTATTGGTTAAGGCCAGCTTCCACACTCGGCGTAGCGCACAGCGGAGAGGAGAAGAGACGTGACCGGTTAACAGCCTGCGGTGAGCAGTGTGCTGCAGCGGTGGTCGCTTAGCTGGGCGACAGTAGCCTGCTCACATATCTCTACTCTGGTTTAACTAGTACGCATAGATCTCCGCACAGCTTCGGTGGATACACCCTAGCTCCTAATCATCTCCTCTGCTCTCCGGTTCGAACATCTCCGCTAGTCTCTTTATTGTTTCGGAAGTTTTTCTTGTTGTTTTCTTATGTTGTTTGTCTAGTCTAAAAACACCTTGATATTGACAGCCAGTTGCCAAGCCAAAATCAGAGAGTAGGTATATAATCACTACGTTTAGCCAAAATGCCAATGTATCTTCTGCGCTCGCCTCCCTTCGCTTGTCATGGACCATAGACAATAGTCTGTAGCGTTGACAAGCGAAGTCGGAACGTTCGGTGTGGCCGAGCCGATTATTATTAATATTTTCATTTAATCTAATAGTTTTTGTTTGTATATTTAAAGTGTTTATTTTTTTTAAGTGAGTATTATTTTTTGTGTGAATGTATTGTGTGTCCGTAGTTGTGACCGTGACGTCACAGTGGGCCCTATCAGAATACAGCGCTGCAGTATTTGTTTTTCATCTATCGCAGCATCATGCTGAGATAGGAGCCTTTTTGGCCTCGCACAGGTCTTTTTTTATTATTTAGTTTTACATTTTTTTTTATTATTATTTTTGTTGTTCCTGTGCTTGTCCCAAATAAATATTTTTCTTTCTTTCTTTCTCCGAGTCCGGGTGTTACAAGTAAACATCGACGTCTATATATGAAATTGGAAGAGAACACAATTTATAACTTTTTTATGAAACGTACCTGTAGCCGATCTGAACAGCACCATAAGAGCACCTCCAAAGGTCTTGAAGTTATTGTTGCTACTGATTACACCGTCATCCAGATACACTTTACCAAAGAGCTGTGAACATCGAAAATCTGAATCAAAAGTCAGTTATTCCAAATAGGCTGACACTCTCGGATTTCGGATCAGACTTTTTGAACGTCAGTTACACAAGACAGTACCCCAAAACGCCCGTCCTGCGCCACTTTCTGGTGTATAGGTAGGACCAACAAGTGGCGGAACCAACTCCTCAGCAACACATCTGTCTGTTAGGTTAGAAGAACCAGAATTTAGACAATAATATAAGAAGAATTAATAAATTATCAATTATCTTGGAAATTTGTGAGTTGAGTAAAGTACGTTTATTAAAAGAAAAAGAAGAAAAATTATACATATTGTCACGTCTGTTTCCGCAAAGTATTCAGCAGTGGTGTAACTGTAGCAAACCCGCATTTTGCCAGTTATGATAAAGTCTCATGAAATAGAGGTTGAGCCTATTGCCTGTGAGAAATTCTTAAATGGAAAAACCCCATAAAACTTTGCCTGGTCTGGGAATCAAACCCTAGACCTCATGCTTAGCAGTAGTGCATGCGACTGCCAGACTCACGAAGAAACTACTTTAACAATTATTTAATTTTAAGTCCTTTTTGTATCACTGGCATGACAGAATTTTAAATTTCATGGGCCCATATCTTCGTTTCTTCCAAGGCGTCATCAGTGACAGCGGAGAGGTCACACTAGCTGCAAATATTCAAGATCAAACCTCAGAAACGATACGTTACCTGCATCCCAACAACAGCATAGATGAAGAACAGGAGTACAATCAACAGCGCAACATACGGCAGGGCTTGGAAAGACTTGATGAACGTCCACAGAAGGGTCCTAATTCTCTCTCCTCTGGACAACAGCTTTATCAAACGCATGGCCCGAAAGAGTCGGAAGAATGTAATGTATTTCAAGAGACTGGAACCCTGTCAAAGGAAGATAAGTTATTTCAGAACTTTGTTTTGGTACATGTCTTCATCATCAGCCCAGCAGTGATTTGCTATTCACTGCTGGACATAGGCCTCTCCAACCATCGACTTCATTCTCGGCAACTCTCATCCAGCTACTACCAGCTATCCAGCGAAGATCGTTGCTCCAGTTGTTGCACACTGCACACACCACTGGTGGTCTACCATGACCTCTTAAAGCCGGAGTAATTACAGTGTGGGAAAGAGATGGCGCTAGACGAGCTATATAGCTCTGTCTCTTTCCCACACTGGAATTACTCCTGCTTTAAGACGTCATAGTAAACCTGAACACGTACTATCTGACGTTTGCGAATTCACGATCTCCATTCAAGAATACGTCTACCCTAATGTTGTCAATTCCACGGCTAATATGGCATGTCCATTGTTACTTTAACTTTAGTTTTTTACCGGATTATTTCATTTCGGATACGACGATTCCATAATATTTATCCATAGCTCATCGAGCGACCTTATACTTCTGCATCAGGGTGTGTTCCTCATCTTCCATTGAAAAGGGAGGATCCTCCAACCAGATAGGAGTTGTATCTGGTGGGCCCGACGCGCGCCACGGTTGTTGACGGGTTGTTTTATTCTTATCTCGCGTATAACTTCGATTCTTAATTTACGTCTTAGAGGTCGCTAGAAGAGGACTCCTAAACAGGAGTTTTGGCTATGTTGCTACAAACTTATGAGACAGTATCGTATCGTCGTGAGTGGCCACAATTCCGCACGTTTTTAAAACGGCCTTGTTTTAAATTGCTAACGAATTTTTGACTTGGACTCAAATGCCTTACATTTCGATGACCTCCAGAATTTAACAATAATAACACAAAAAGTAAGTTGATTAACTTGTTGAGTTTCTCTCTCTCTCTCTTACTTTAGTGTAATTCTGGACCCATTTCCTTTTATTCGAATTTATGATTACTTTTGATAGTCACTTACGTCTCTAGGAATAGCTTTGTTGAGATTCAGTGGCGGCGGTATTCCATACTGTAACAGAAATACTCTTATTTAATCCGCGTTTAATATTAACAACTTAATTAAAGGTTTTCTCTAATTATTTGCTTACGTCTGGTACCACTGGTTTGTTCTCGTTGACCTGGGTTACAACGATGTCTATAATACTGCCGACTACTAAGATGAAATCTGTTGTGTTCCAAGCGTCGCCGAAGTAGTTCTGAAAAAAGTAATAATGTTACTCCAAGCCTTGTATTCCCAGCCGCCGCGGGAGACACACCGGGCGTCGGGGGCCACGTGGTGGCCCCCGGCCACCGTAGGCGCGGTCTTGTGGACGGTGAGCTATGGGCTAGCTCGCCGTCCGTCCGTCTTATAATGACAGGCCGTGTCGACGGCGCGTTGGTGTTCTACGCGCGCCTCAAGAGGTGTCAGCAAAAGGAAGGGGTCCGCAAGGGCCGATGCTGTGGCCCCGGAACACAAAGGGCGATGAAGGAACATGGATGGGTTTTAGTCAGTAAAAGTCTGACACTCCCTCCTGCTCAGCCCAGAGCGGGAGGAGTTATTTGATGATTTCCCATCCGAAAAAAAAAAAGCCTTTTATTGAATACGAAAAGTTGTATTTATATAGTTTTCAATATTATTTAAAAAATATTTTTCTGTATGCCTATGTTTTTGCTTCCATCTTCTTAAATATATGGATTTTGACTCAACGGTTTTCCCGCTCACTTTTTTCATCATACACTAATACTTACGAGTATTAGTGTATATTTAAATGAGATATAGCAAAAAAATGCGAGGTTCTGATAACTAAGGCGCCATTAAACCCGTGGTATGCAAGCCCAGTTAATAATAAAGCAGCAAACGAGTAATTTCAGTACAGTCAACCAAAGGAAAAATGGTGATTACTTTCATGTTGAAGGGACAGCAGCTGTGAGAGTTTTTATAAAGCTGGAACAGCATGCATTGATTAATTCTTACCTTAAATCTAAATGCAGCAAGCTTGAACACAAACTCCAGCATGAAAACCGTAGTCAACAGCATATTAATGTAATCCAGAATCTGAAAGAAGAACAACACGAGCTTTCAATTTTTGAAATTTATTTTATTACGAATTTTAGACGTGAAGATGCGTGATTGGTGGATTGCAAGAAAACAGTTCGTGGAAGGAGTTGGGGGAGGCCTCTTCCCAGCAGTAAAAAAACTTGAAGTATTGAGTATGAGTGTAAAAAGACTGGGAGAAGATAAAGAGACGATGGATGTATTGCGTCAAAGATGAAATGGCTAAAGGTGGTGAAGCTTCTTAGATGACGATAAAAATATTTACCTAGTCTATGGGAAAGGAAGAAATGCTGCACCAACCACAAATACAATCCTTCCACAGTTACATAATATCTTACTTCCAATTTTTCATAACAATTGCACAAGTAAAAATGATCTTTACATTTATTGCAATAAAGTTGCTGTTGTCAAAGTTACAAAACAAAGAATAGAATAGACTATAGACCCAACATTTTTAAATAAACTGACAACAGATACGAACCTTCTTATACTCCTGCGAGGACCCATGGAACTTCATCATGAGCGCCACAGTATTGAGGACAATGAAGAAAAAGATGAAGTACTCGAAGCGCTGTGACGTCACGAACCACCACGTCTTGTACTGGATCCTGTGTTTTGGTATGTATCTGGAAAACCACATGTGGCTCACTTGAATGGGAGTTTTATAGGGTTCTGTTACTGTTAGCCTGTGTCATCCCACTGCTGGACGAAGGCCTCTTCCCATGACTTCCAAACCCTTCGATCCAGGGCCAATGTCAACCACTGGTCGTTTGTTCTGTCCAACTTAACCCACCATCTCCTGCGCGGTCTACCGCGTCGCTTTTTAGGTGATCAGGGCTCCACATCGTGGTTATTTTGGCCCACAGCTCGTCAGGCATACGGCAGACATGGCTAGCCCAGTCCCACTTCACCTTTGCGGCTTTTTGAGCAACGTCAGTAATTTGTGTTTTGGAGTGCAATGTGATGATTAACTTCAATACTATCGTGGTTGCTGTAATGTTACGTTTCTTCGTTTTTATTTTTCGTTTCTTTAAAAAAAAACCTTACCCCACACTTGGGGTTTCTCCTGTATTGTGTGGTGCGCTTAAAAACATTTAAACTCATGTACACAAACAAATGTTTGTTTCGTGCTCGAATCCAATCCGAAACATAAGCAGCGTAGGAACTAATCGCTCAGCCACTGCGCCAACCGTGCCGTCAAGCGGTAGTCCGATGAGTTACTAGAAAACCTATCACAAAGAAGTTCTTACCTTCTAACGGGTTTAGCTTTTAGTGCAAACTCTATGCAGTTCCTCTGATTCTTATCCAGTTCACAATCCTTAAATTCTTGTTCTCCCTCCTTCTGGAATGTTACTATAACGAAACCTACGAAGATGTTTACCTGGAAAGTGAAATAGTTCATGTTCATTTTCATACTTGCAAAAGGCAACAAAATGTTGATTGATTGTTCAAAAAGACTCTTAACGAAGCCGAAAGGCACTTGTTCTCTCCGCCATTACGATTTTTTTTTTTGTTCTGTACCTGAAAACCTTCTAGTTCCGACATTTTTTTTTTAAATATTTTTAAGGTTTTTACTTTACTTGAAATCAAACTCAAACTCAAAACTCAAAGCATTTATTTCAATTAGACCTTAGCAGGCACTTTTGAAAGTCAGAAAAACAAAGGCGAAGCTACAGTCAAAGACACAACGCATAATAACTTATGAAAGTACTGTAGTTGCCCATTCCAAAGCGTAGATCTCTATGGAGAAGAATGGGCAAGAAACTCCATGGACACTCTTTTCAATCAAAATATTGTTACAAGATCTTGGTTATATCATTCATGTTAAGATTATACATATATGTGAGAACGATGTAGAAAGACGTGCACATTAAGAGCGTCCAGAGTAAAAGATTATAATTATTAATAATTTAAAAACAAAGTAGTTAAAAAAAACCGTGGCAGCTAAGAGATGACCAGTCCCAACTGACAGCGCCCGTTCACGAACATGACGCATGGATCAGCCCCTTTCAGCTCAACCATATTGAAGGGAACTAAACGACCCGACACATCCGCCACTATCAGCGAGACATTTGAGTGAGCCTGACATTCTCTCAGCCACCAGGGCACACTCGAGTCAATGAAGGATAACTAAATGTAAATGGTAGCTTTACAGTACATAGTACTGACACATGTGCAAAATACCTTCAGTACCAGTTTACTATTCAATGCATCCATCAGCACAATGTTTTGAGTGCGTTACATTGAGTTTTACCGTAAAATAAATGTACCTACTGTCAGTGCTTAAGTAGCTTCAGTAATTAATGGTACAGATAAGACTTAATTCCACCTCAGACATTACTAACCAACGTCCATTTTTCGATTCTACTGTAGATTACTCACCATGAAGAAAGCTATTACAATAATGTAGCTGATGTAGAAGAACGCGACAAGTGGTCTAGAATTCTCTATAGGCCCATGGCGCTCTTCGTTGGAATCCATTGATGTTGAGAGCAAGCTACAAAAAAAAAACAATTATTGTATGTTTTGCCCATCAGTTCTTCATTCGTATTTACATTAAAATGGAAGCGCTAGGGTAGCCATCGCTCTTTCCCACATTGGAATTACTCCTGCTCACTGCCAATAGAAGCATTTTTAGCATGTTAAGTTATGACCCAAGACACGCTCCTCTGATTTTTAAGATTCATGTGCGTATTGTATAATTATCACTTGCTTCAGTGAAAGAAAACATAGTGAGTTTAAGACGTCATGGTAGACCTCCAGGTGCTGAAATAGGTCCTTAATCTATGCCAAATTAATTAATTTTCTTTCTTTAATCTTACGACTTACCCTGGCCAACCTTCGAAGGTGGATACAGTGAAGAGTGTCAGCATACCATTGAGCACATCATCAAAGTTAAATTTGTTTCTTTGCCACAACCGCTGCTCTATTGAGAGCTTTCCGTTATTATGAATTAAGTACGTTCCACTGGAATAAAGATGTTTTTAAACGTATGATAATATGTACCAGACTATAAAGGGTGTAACAAGACCCTTAACGAAGCCGAAAGGCATTTGTTCTCCTCGTCATTGCGATCATTTTTTTTGTTCTAGACCATACCTGGGAACCTTTTAGTTACGGAGATATTAGGGGTCAAAGTTGCAACTTTTTCACAAGTTTTTTTTTTAAATGCATGTTTTGTATGTAAGATTTTTACTTAAAACACCTCCACGACCTCCGTACTATTCAATCCACCCATCACCACATCGTTTTGAGTGCGTTACATTGAGTCCCACCGTAAATTGCGATTTTTTCACCCCAAAAAAAAAGTCGTTTCCCAGCAATATTTTTTGCGTAGAATTACATAATTTGATGTACATAATGCTTGGTTGACGGCTTCGTGAAGGGTCTTGTTACACCATGTATATAAGAAAGAATTAAAATGTCTGATGAAACACAACCGCAAACCGCAGCCGAAAAGTTGGCCTTTAAAACAGACCGCATTGCAGCGACTTTATTCTGTACTAGCACTTCGCCCGCGACATCCTCCGCAAAAGTTGTGGTAGCTCGGCTTATATGCATGATATAAATGTAATTTATAGCATATAGCACCCACGGATAATTTAGCTTTCTGCTAGTGAAAGAATTATTAGCATTGGATCATTAGTTCCGGAGATTACCCCCTACATTCAAACTTACAAACAAAGGATGATGCAAATTTTGGTCCCACCCTCCAATAGCTATGTGTGATACATGGTTCGATAGGTATTTTCAAGCTGCACAAAAGTTACTATGGCGGCAAGTTTCAAATCTTAGTCCGTTCGGAGTTATGCAGTGTGAAACAAGTCAGTTTAACAATAGTTAAACGTAATGTTTTTCCCTAATATAATGCACTTTTTGAATAAACGATGAATTTACTAGTATCATCTACATAACTACCGCTATCATCATACACCGATTGGTGTACGAAAGTGGTTTGTGATAGCGGCAGCAGCAGTGCATTGTTGAAATATCTTTGGCGTAACAGCTTAAAATCGCGCTTGTTCCTGCCGTTAACCTATTACACTATATTTATATTACACTATATGTATAGCGGCAAATAGTGACCAGTCGAGATTGGTTGGCCTGATCGGTGGTAAGTTATTCGTAACCATGCACAAGCTTCTAAATATGTAAAAACACACTATGCAACCTTATGCGTCAAGCCTTGAAGATGGTAGAGGACTAGTGCAAGGAATATAAACTAGCAGTGAACCCTACCAAAACCGAATTCGTCCTTTTCGCAAAGAATACAAAGTTGACAACCCTACAGTTACTGCGCTTCTTTGGGACCACCCTAAGCCTGACTGAAACTAAATACCTGGGCATCTATTTGGACAAACAGCTGAACTGCGCAAAAGACCGACACCGGGACAGGTGTCGATATCTTCTCCGACGACCTAAACATTAAAATATCCAGACTCCTGAGAGTGCTCAATTCTGTCTATCAAGCTATCAAGGTACAATTCTTACATTATTTCACAACAATCATATTATTCAAAGATACTGTACCTGCATGACCGGACGACGTACTGTAGGAACCTGTGCGCATATTGTGTCAATCGTTTGGTCTAAGTACCAAACGACTGACACAATTCCCTACCCTAAGGGGTATACCAGGCATGAGGGCTTTGTAGGACCAGCCTTATTTTTAAATGAGGTCATATTAGAGAATAGGATAGTATAAAAATGTTTGATTTCCCCTTGAATCAATTCCTTATTTAATAAATAAATACAACATAAAATACCATAACATGACGTTTTTTTTTTTTTAAATACCTTGGACTGTGATGGTAGCGGTAGTTACGTAGTTAATACTAGTGTTAATTCAAAAAGTGCATTATATTAAGGAAAAACATTACGTTTGACTATTGTTAAACTGACTTGTTTAATACTGCATAACTCTGAACGGACTAAGATTTGAAACTCGGCGCGATACTAACTTTTGTGCAGCTTGAAAAGACCTATCCAACAATGTATTACACATAGCTATTGGAAGGTGGGACCAGAGTTCATACAAATCCTGGCATCATCCTTTTACCAGTTTATAATATTAGTATAGAAGTAACGACAACTATAAAAACGTTTCCTTGGATGGCCAAATTCCTACCCGTTGTCACCTGTTCATGTATTGGGTGTAAAATCACTCTTAACATTTTTTTATACGAGACCATACCTGGGAACCTGGGAACCTAGTTACGGAGATAGTTCCAACTTTTACACACGATTAAAAAAAAAATACAACTTTAAATTGTTCTAACATTACTGAAAATACCTCCATGACTTCTGTACTATTCAATGAATCCATCACCACAATGTTTTAAATATCGGGCACCATTCGGGCAATGTTTTAAATATCGGGCGCCAACCTTGATTTTTTACACAAAAAAGTCGTTTCCCAGCATTAACTTTTGCGCAGTGTGAATTTGATGTAATGTGTCCTATAACCCTGTAGTTTTATAGAAACCGATGGTGTTATAGCCATTGGGTGGCTGCTGCGGTAGGCGGATGCCTCTGTCTTCGGAAACTATCGCTAAAAGTAGTTCCTTATAGCCTGATATTATAAAAAAACCATATTTTTTATTATACTTACGCGCATTCGTCTTCAGTCATTTTAGTGATATCTGTACATCTATAGAATTTACCCTGAAATCATATTTATATTAAAGCAAAGTCATTCACAAAATAATTATGACTGCTCCTGAACTAAGAAGGTTTTTTCTTAGGTCAGAAGCCAGATCTTTTTTTAAAAATAAATTAAAGTTTTACTTTATCGCGATTGTTTTTATTGTAACTAGTATCAAAGAAATTGTTTATTTTATATAACTATTGAATCACCTGACCTCGCTTTCTACAAAACGCTTAGCTAAGCACATAAAACATTTACAATTAGTACATTTCACGTTATGACGTAGCTGGCACTATATTATTTTTCAGCAAAACTAATACGTAATACTGGCAACCATATCTTTTAACCGACTGTCTCGGAGACGGAAAGTAATGTTTTTGAATAGTCATAGTGTTTATGTGCATGTCCTCGCTGCAGTAAAATAAATCCTTTAAACTTTGACAGTATGGTTGACAGTTCTATAAATAGTAAAGTATGAAGATAAGTAGCTTATCCGTTACATATATTTTTAGCAGAAACTAAAAGAAGAAGGACGAATATACGTACCAGAGCGTCTGATTTCTATAGAAAAAATGAGATAGAGTTCTATCTCACTCCCACTTTTGGAAAGCAGAAAGAGAGAGCAAAAATAAAAATAAATACACGAAATTACCTTAAACAACTGTATACCGACAACAGCGAACATAAATTGCAACATATGATTTATAATAAATATATTCCCAATAGACTTTATCGAAGCAAACACACACTTGACCACATACTAAAGCACAAATAATGCAAAAAATGTTAAAGCGGGCAAAACAGTAACGTTACCCAATTGTAGTGTATTTTATATTTTTTGTGTTTATAATTTGCGCCCATTTGTCCCAATGTGCGTTTGTGTAGGTGTATGCAAACCACGTTGAATAAAGTTGTGAAAATAAAACAGAATGCAAAAATAAATAAATGTTAGGAAAAATACCACAAAAATAAAAACTGGGGGAAAGGTTGCCTACTTACATCACGTTAGTCCTTGGTTTTACGGAAAGAAAAAAAAACTTTCAATTGCTTTTGTACAGACACGTCAGTGTCCTGTTCTGACAGTGACATTTTGAACAGTAAAAAAAACGTAAACACAGTAATAAACCAAGTACCTCACTCCTAGTTTCCGAGTGAAATGTCAAGGTAGGGCATTGTGCAACAGAACCACACCGAAGCACTTAATTTTGAGTCCAAAAAATCACAAAAATCGAAAAAAAAAAACTTGATAAAAAAACAACACACAACACCTTTGGGCTAATTTAAATTGAAAAAAAAAAAAGAAAAATAATGAAGCATGCAAGCTCCTACATAGAAAAAAACAAAAGAGAATTTTTTGGACCCACGGGCAGAAGCGAAAAAAAAAACCAAAAATTGTTAGTAAACTAATTTTTTGTTTTGCACGTAAATAAGCCTCACACATATTAAAGAAACGAAATCAGATGATTTTGTATATATTTTTTTAGAAAAAATAACTAGTGCAAGAATATTTTCCGAGTGCATAAAATACTTACTTCCATAAACTTATGTAAATTGTAAATAAATTGACCCAAAGGTGTCGCTCAGTGAGTAAAAAAAATTGTAATTATGATTTTCAATTTTTTCTTCCTCCCTACCTTGAACATTTGCACTCCCATGACTGCAAACATGAACTGAAGAAGATTTGTCACCAACAAAATGTTGCCAATCGTCTTTATAGCGACGATCACACATTGAACTACGTGCTAAAAATTGATAAAAATATTTTTACATCTTTTTCATAACTGTAAAATGGGTAAAAGATTTTTCGGAATAAAATTAAATGTTTAAAAACTAACCTTCAATCCTTTTGCTCTGTTGATTGCCCTCAAGGGTCTCAATACTCGAAAAACTCTCAAAATCTTTATAAAAGATACTGTATTATTTGACCTGGCAACAAAAGAAAAAAAAAACGCCATGTAAAAACAAAAACATTTGGCAAAGAAACTATTAAAACTCAATCATTTATATTTCGAACACCAGTAATTCTTTACGCGAATAAAAAAAAAATAGTCATGAAGGTACAATTCGATTGCCGACAAGAACCGCAAATCTCAGGAGTAAAGCCGTCTCGACTAATTTTCATGCTGTTTCAGTACCATGTAATAGGGAGTGAGCTTATTGCCATGTACCGGGCACAAATCCGGACTCTGTAGCTGCTATGTAGAAATTCCTGATGGAAATACCCAATAACACTTTGCCCGATCCGAGAATCGAACTCAGTACCTCATGGAGTCACATATGTGTCCTTCGGAATTGTAAAGGTGCCTTTAGGCTCCCTAAATAAAAATCACCGAATGCAACTCACCCATCCAAAGATATCAAAGACACTATGACAACCAGTAAATCCAAGAGATTGAAGGCAGATCTACAGAAAGCATCCTTGTGTAAGATGAAGCCGTATGTGATGACCTTCAGAAGCAGCTCCAAGGTGAACACGGTGGTGAAGAAGTAATCTATGTTATGCAAAATCTGGAAGACATTAAAAAAAAAACAAGAAATTAGACGTAGAAACGGAATAGAAATAAAATGGTCCTTGTTGCTTCTTCTCCCTGTCTATCTATCAACACTTTTATTCATAACTCTTTAAGGTGAAACCGCCAGGGGGCCGGGCTGCCACGAACATCATGTTTTCTCACGTATTTCATGAAAAAGTAATTAATAGGATTAAATGAATTGAATGAATGATTATAACTCTGTGAAGCCATATTTGTTAAGGTCGCGAATCATATTTTCATCAACACAAAACCCGACACGAACCTGCAAATTGCAAATAAACCTAAGATAATTTGAATGTCGAGGGCTACCCTGGCGCTTAAGACCTGCGCCTGACCTGAAGTTACAAAGATTGTTAAAATGTTAAGTTTTAAAGTACACTTTAGTGGTGAAAAAAAAAACATTTTTAAGATGAGATTTTGACTAAATGACATTTCGTTTTTTTTTGGTTTTCTTATTGCAGTCACTTGCCGCAAATTTCTCGTATACAGCAGCTGCATCCAGTATGTATTTGAGAAAACGCTGGGCAGATAAAGATGAAGAGTATAATGAATTTGATCAAATCGAACCCCATTATGTACCTCAGTCTGATATTCACTGTCTTTGGTGCCCACAGGATCTTCCATGGCCAACATGAGAGAGGACGCCAGGATACACAAAAGAATCAAATTCTTGAACCATGAATTCTTCTGAATTTTGTAACATGTTACTCGAAACCTGAAATAGGATAAAGTAGGACTAATAATAATAAATAAGCTTGACATAAGCTTTTTGGTAACTGAATTCAATCTACACTAAGTGGTAAAGTTTGTAAATGTGTATGTAGAAGGGTAATCTTCGGAAATACTGATTCGATTCCGAAAATTCTTTCACTAATGCCAAACTACATTATCCCTGAGTGTCAACACCTACATTAAAAAAAAACTTCAGGATGTTGATGTTGCCTGATAATTTCCTCCATAACGCGGGCAAAGGTTGGTCCAATACATTATTTGATTTTGACTTTCAACTTGCTTAAGCCCTACAATATACCTAACTACTCCCTTTTAAACCTTTTAGTAGAAAACCATGAAATAATCTCCTGCTTACCAGTTCGTTTTAGAGAAGATAAAGAAACTGGTTCCCTCAGGAATGGGTTTGTCTTCACTCTTCATTTCGACATCAGACAAGCGTCGAGGTCTTGCCGTCATCGACGCCATCTGCTGCTTTGGCGAGCCTTCTTGCTTTATATCACCTAAAAGAAAAAAAGAAAATACGATTAGGTACTTATTTTTCGAGATTTTTGTCTTTCCTACCACGACCGAATCGCTGGCTCTTGCAAAAAGTATTCCGTCCCAAGCGAGGTAGATTGATCCTGCTGCTGTACTTTTAATATCTACCTAAACAGAACTTTTCTTGGAAGTTGTGAATGGTCCTAAATGTTCACGCCCCTAGATGAAGCAACACGCGCGTGATTCACTTGTTTCATTATAGTTTTGTTTTTTTTTTTTGTCGCTATCACAACATGCATGTAGATTAAGCGGAACGTCTTTCAGTACTACAGAATATTATCTTTATAAATACTCACCATTTTGTTTCTTCTCGTTTCCTACTAAATTGTCGTTAGCTTCGTCTCTTACTCCTTGGTCCTGTCCCTGTTCCTCAACATCTTCTTCAGATCCAGTCTCCTCGTACTCATGGTCTGATCTGAAAACATTATAAAGTATATTCAGTACCCAAGGATCCAATCTGCCTTTACAACAAATGTTGGAAAAGTAATTTACACTTCACTTCTTACTTTAGGAGAGGTCTAAGTCACCAGAAAATAGAAAAGATTTAGATAAATAATAATGATAAGAGGAGCTGCCTTACCTCGGTACCCTCTTATATTTCTTGTAAGGCCGGCTGTTAGGAAACAGTTAGTAAAAGCGTTATTACTTGAATATATATATTCGCCTTGGTTATTGAAATACAAAAGTAAGCTGAAGTGGGTAGTTTTCATACAAGTTTATCTTCAAAATAAGACAACAATTATATTGACATTATTGGTTAGGTACCCATCGACGTGACTTGCGTCAAGCAACACGCGCATGCTTCACTTGTTTTCTTTGTGTCGTTTCGCGGTGACGCATCGCAAGCTCTAAACAACTTCTTCTAGAAGTCAGCAAGTCTATCTCAACAAGTCAGCTGCTGTCATGACATCCTTGACGTTTGAGCATGTAGGTTGTAGCCAACGAGCAATGGTGTTATTTAAATGGATCTCGATGACATTGACATTTCCTATTTCTGATCTGTCTGTCCCAAAAATGTCTTCCTTGGAGAATAAAACTTACCCTTCACTAGAATACCCTTCCTCTTCGTTCACGTATTCGTCATCAGTCTCACCTCTCTCCTCATCCAGCTGAGGGTTACCAGCTTCTATATTTTCTGCTGCTTCCGCCTAAAACACGACAGATGTGAGCTACAGATTGTAATCAACTACTCATTTTTATTTGTCATCTGGGTTAGGTAATATTCGCTAATGGACACCACAGTCACGAGTGCTTGTAAGCACCTCGCATAGGACAAAGAGAAATCTGGACAGAAGACATGGACATCTACTAAAATATCAAACCAAAATTTATTTTTTCTACCCTGCTCTCTCTCTCCCGAGTAAAGGCCTCCTTCTTGTCATATTTTGTGAGCCAGCGTGTCCTCCTTCCAATTTTGATAGAACCTATCCAGTCCATAATAATTTATAATAATTAAAATTATTGATACATACATCTTTTTCCTTTTGTATTTCATCCATTTCTTCAGCGTCTCCTAAATTGTCGACAGCGATAGCTAAGAACACGTTTAGCAAGATGTCTGTGATCGTTTTCTTAAGAAAATTAATTGATTAAAAAAAACACTACAAGGCCTTAAACAATAATGTCGAGTCAACAGCACGCAGTGGTAACACTTCTGACAAGAAATGACAAATTTATCGAGGTATAAACACACACATAATATAATATATCACATCCAATTATAGGACTTCTTGCCGGTTCTTCTCCATAGGAAACGACCAACCCGAACCGTGCACCTTTTTGTCGACGTTTTATAAGTGCCCATCTAGGCCTATGTGAAATAAAAATATTTTGATTTTGATTTGAGGACTATCGTTTAACTGCGACAGTGTTGAGGTAGCAGCGAGGTGTAGAGAGCGTGTCCAGCTCAGTCATTTGCCTGCTGATTGGCCATCAGCACCGTGAGTTTTGTATGAAACTGTGCACGCAATTGTTCAGCTACCTGCGGCTGAACGGACGCCTTCCTATCTCCATAAATTGGGCTGAGTAAGTGTAAGTAGTCCCTTAGTTAAAAGGTAGGCCTGTACATTAGTTTCCATTAATATTTCAAAAATAAGACCGAAAGTTTTCTTGGAAAAGGATACAGTTACCACAGACGAAGATGACAATGAAATAGATGGAGGCCAACACGCCGGGTGTGCCGACACCGCCGTAGGCATTGATGCCGTGGTACATGACTACGTTCCAGTCTTCACCAGTCAAGATCTAGAAACGAGAGAAAATCCATATTTAGATTAATACAGAATAAAGCACTCAAGAATAAAAACCTAAAATAAAAGGAAAAACGTTAACAATCAGGAAACATTGTTTTCGTAAAATATAATTGTTTCGAAATAATGAGGAAGTCTGCCGTAGTTAAGTCCAATCTGATCAATAAGGCCATCTATTGAAGAATATTGAATGACATTATCAGATTTTCAAAACATGACAATGCTTAGAACTATCACTAACTTGAAACTAATGCTAGCACTAGTTTCACACTTGCCATTCCAATTGAAGGAGGCTGCCGATGACGAGACTTTGTCTTACAATATGGTATTGTAGGAATTGTGTTCGGAAGCAAAAGCCAAAGATATTTTTACAAATATAGCGATTTCCTGTCTGTGTTTAGTTGTTCTGTCCCGTTATAAAATCATTATCACGCAATCCAACACACAGTTAAATTAAAAGGTTACCTGAAACATAGTCAGCACAGCTTGCCAGAAAGAGTCAAAGTTATGCCTCTCTTTCTCATCTTCAGGATGGTAGTCAAATCTTCCTCCAAAGACTTGCATGCCGAGTAAAGCAAAGATCATGATGAACAAGAAGAGAAGCAGAAGTAAAGAGAAGATGGACTGGATGGAGTTGAGAAGAGATGTTACTAAGTTGGAGAGAGAACGCCAGTACCTGCAAAGTAAAGGTAATCAATGAAATCTGGGTATAAAATCAAGAATTTACACTAAAGCTTCTGAAGCTGATAAATGTTCCATAAATTCAGTACGGACAAATTGCAGAGGCGGCTTCAGACACGGACATCTCCATACAAATACGACTGAAGTATCTGTCAGTTGCCGGTGACGCAGACGGTATGCAATTTGTCTGTACCCGTTCACTAAACTTTTAGGTTTAGACAGAAAGAAAGAAAACTTTTATTTGGTGCATGCCACAAGTGCACACAACAAAAAATGAAGTTAAATCTAAACACAAAAAAATGAATATTGTTTGTCTCACGGCTGCGCCAAATAGATCTAGTTCAGCAAACTGCCGAGCAGCTAGTGCCCGATGCTGGTTTTCAACATTTAACGTTAAAAAAGATTTTTTAATAAAAAAATCAAATCTGAGATCTCTTCATTTTGACCAAGATTCGTGGGTTTTAGATCTGTGAAAGCGCAACGCAACATGGGTTTCAATGCCATATATGTATATTAATAAATTTCACGCTTTAAGGTTGTCCACATTGATGCTGTAGATAGAAGCAACTTTATCATAACTAGAGTAAAGTTAATATTGCGTGACATAATATTCTAAATCCTGTAATTCTTGTAGTGCTTACTTAGTGACTTTGAAAACTCGAAGCAGACGAACACATCTCAACACGGAGATACCCAGTTGTGGCATATTGGTGCTGCTGGTCAGTGCTAGCTCGACGATGGAGCAGAACATGACGAAGCAGTCGAAACGGTTGAATAAGGAGACGAAGTAGCCCTGGAAGAAACGGAGTCAGAAATTAACGATATTCAGAACAAAGTCACTAAATAGCCCTGGGGTCCAAGACAAAGGGACTATCTCTGATGAGTCTCTGACTGATACCTTCACGCTTTCCTGAGAAAAAGAGTTTTGACAGACGGACAAAAAGTGATTCCGGGTTCCGTTTTTGCCGACTGAGGTACGGAACCCTAACATACAACCACGATATAAGATAAACCCCAAGAGCGGGGCAAAGTTTGAAAAAAAAAACTTCTTACTTGAACACCCAACGCGTACATTTTGACTAACATCTCCATAGTAAATAGCACCACGAACAAACAGTTTGCATAGCTCTGAAAGTGGTCTAACCAATGCGGCTGGCTGAAAATAAAACAGATTAAGTTGTTACAAAACATTATGGCCCATTATCAGATAAACTAGGTGTAAGCGAAATAAAAGCATGCGTATACAATTTGAATGTCGAAAATCTAACAGCTCACTTTAATTTAGACATTTATTTAGATGTTAATGAAAACGGGCAATAATTATGTTTGACTGCAAAAATAGTTCTCAATGTTTGTATTACGAATTTTAAACGTGTGAGAATAAAGCTCCAAATACAAAATCTGGCTCGAGGGCTGTACCATAAACTACGACTTGTTTTGTAATGAGACGGAAAACCTTACCCGTGATGTTCTGTAGCTAACACCAATGTATTTAGAAACACAAGCACAATGATGGCCCAGTAAAACGTTTGCGATTTCACGGCTTTCCTAGTTGCTCTTCGTAACCGTCGATTAACCTGAAACCAAAGATTACATAACATCATAACATCAAGACTGTAATCCCCTAAGGGTTAGGCAGAGGTGTCCTTAATAGTACACCCACATTTCACTAGTTATATTTTAAGTCCCATGTAATAGCAAGCGAGCCTATTGCCATCAACCGGGCACAATCAAGATTCCGTAGCTGCTACTGAGAAATTCCCGATGGAAAAGCCATTATACTTTGCCCGATCTGGGAATTGAACCCAGGACCTCATGCTCAGCAGTCGCACTTACGACCACGAGACCAGCGAGGTAGTCAAACCAAAGATTATAATGTAAATTACTGAAGTTATGTCCAAAACAGAGTACGGCTGCACTCAGTAGAAACTAAACCCGGCTAGGCTAATCTGGCTTTTAATTTCAATATTCTACTGCATACTAAGCTAGACCAACTCAGAGTCAAAGAATATTTACCGCTGACGTGCAGTAGGCTGTATGTACTGTTGGAACTATGTTTTAATTTCCAGTAGGTAATTTTAAACTTGTGCCCTCAAAAATACCGTAGTTTGGAAATAAAGCCAATCGGTCACGACCTCTGAAAGCATAGCTTAACCTTCGGTTGACCTCTATGTCTAATACTATTAAGCCTTCAAATAATTTAAAAAAATCCATGACTAAAACAGTGTTGGTCCTAAGATAGTACCTTGTCGAACCTCCTGCAATAAACTTTGCATGTTGATCCGTGTCCTTGGTCTGTACTCGCATTTATATTGCTTTGAGATCCTTCGTTACTTTTTCTGTCTTTTTTGCCTGGAATATAAATGGTTTTATAAATTTTCGCCTAACGTGTCTGGCTGGAACCGTATCAAATGCTTCTCAATATGATAAAACATACACTGTTGTTTTAATATTCTACATTTATGGCCGCGTTAGAAAACTTGAAAAGGAATCGACTGTCTCGGTATGGATATTTGTAATGAAGAGGGACGAATCGCGTGAGACTAAAAAAGTGAGGAAGACCAAGGAAACGATGGATGGACTGTGTGAGGAATAATATATGTAATATGAAATAAAAGGACTAAATTATAGCGTGACGGTTGAAAGAGGAGAATGGAAGAAGAAAATGTGTTGCGCCGACCCTAAGTAACATGGGAGAAGGGCAGGAAGATGGTGAAGGCCATATTTTGAACTAAACGACATTCCTACAAAAACATAATCATTGCATTAAGGTACTTTGTCACCGGAGCATTCGCCTGTAATGTAACTATCCAAGATTCGGTTCGATTTACAAAATGATTGTTACAAAAATTATATTTTTACTGGTTGGGCACCGTAATGCTCGAGTCTGAACTGTTACAATACAGGCAAATGCTCCAATTAACTCACCCTGAGTGATGATAAATTGTGTTAAGACAAGGAGTATTCTTTTTTATGAGCAAATTAAATTGACTATTGGGAAACTCTAATATAACATGCAAAATTCCCAAAAACCCGAGTGCTGTGTGATATTCAATGACACGTTAGAAGATGCAAGGTGTATACCTTGGGAATCTTGGTCATCGTCCTTCTGACCCTGATCATTTTCAAGGTCTAACTCTTCAGCCACTGTGATCCAATTTAAATATCCTTTCAAATCTTCTTCAAACTGTTGCCTTTCACGGGATTTCTGAAAGTCACCACGATTCTTCGCTTTTTCTCTTTCTTTGGAGAACTCTCTATGAGAAATAAACAAAATTAGCTTTTTCTCGCGGTTTCACGCACTTGAAGGTTGGCAATTATGCTTTGGGAAATACTACTGGGTTTAAAAATATCCTACGTCCTGACCGAGGTCATGGCCTACTCGTCATAAGCCTGGATTCTCCAAAGTCAATAAAATTCTGGACCTAAATTTTTACAGTTATCAAATACCTACTAAATCTTATTTTATCTTTTATTATAAGAAGGTAAACAGTTACCCATATCCAAATACCACTCATCATTTTCTAAAACACTTCCCATCAAGAAGCAACGTTTTTCAAGTTAAGTTTCACGTTTTTACTCCAAATATTATTATGAGACTCTTTGATCACTTACCCGGACAACACACCAAGAATCAGGTTCATGACGAAAAAGTTACCAAAGATGACCAGCGTCACAAAGTAGATCCATGGCCAAGAGTTACCTTTGACATTGGCAATCTGAAATATACAAGAAATACAAAGATCTTTTTAAACATTGCTACTGTCGCATTATAGTTGTTGATATCGTTAATGATATCGGATACAAAATGACTATTAAAGATCCCAAACAAACAATCTATAACATTCGTTATAGCTAGTCTTAAAATTAAGGATGTCGTTTTGGAGACAAAACCTTCACTAGTCGAAGTCTTCCGAATAACAGTTTGGATCATAGGGTTCAGAGACGAACATCGACATGTTTATCGTCTGTAATATCTCTGACGCATCTTTTCCGCCTTGCCTTTTCCCTATGTTGAGGCTGATTCCCAGTCTAACCGGATACAGCTGAATCAATCACAAAAAATAACGCGATACCCCATGGGAAGACTGGCTATCAGAGTGACTGACTATTGAATGCCCACAAACTTTCAGAAGCGTGCAAAGCCTTGAAAATTGAACAATACGGATGGTTTTTATCCTGCCATGAGTCCCTGACAAAGTCACTGCAGACCCACCGTACCCCTGGCCGTACCCCTGGTGGTAGGTTGGGTGTTTTAAAGTTAAACGTTACCACTGCATGAAGTGAAGAAAAAATACATCCAGTCGTTCGTTCAATACTCACAGCATACATAATATCAGTCCATCCTTCCAGGGTGATGCACTGGAAGACAGTCAGCATGGCATAGCCGATGTTGTCGAAGTTGGTGATGCCATAGTTGATGCCGGTCCATTCGCCTCTGCAGATAAAGTTCTTGGGGCAATGGTACCCCACGTCTCCCGCCTCACTGTTACAGGGTTTTGGATCGTCTATCATTTCATCTGAAAGTAATATTGCCTATGGCATTAAGTCCGCCGCTGTACATTGTGCTTGAAGTGTTAAATAAATAAATAATATGACGTAATATCATAACATCACGACGGTTTCCCACGAAGAGTAAGGCAGAGATGACCTAGTACAGCCACATTTCTGAGTCCCATGTTATAGGGGATGAGCCTATTGCCAAAAACCGGACCCAAAGCCTAATTCCGGGCTGCTATTGAGAAATCTCTCATGGAAAACCCACTTTGCCCAACCTGTAAATTGAACCCAGGGCCACATGCCACTCTGTAGTGCTTGCCACCACTAGAACTACGAATAAAGTAACATGGAAGTTTATATTTAGCGTCAAGTGTTAAGTATATAAGCGACTAGCTGTTTCCCGCGGCTTCACTCGCGTTTTGGTCGAAAATCATCCCAGGGACACGTTGTGAATATAGCCTATGTTACTTGGGGATAATGTTGCTTCCTATTAGTGAAAGAATTTTCAAAATCGTTTCAGTAGATCCAGAGATTACCCCCTACAACCTCACAAACTCAAACTTAACCTCTTTATAATATTAGTATAAATAATTGTAATTTTACCAGAAATTATTATATACAATGTGTCCGGTCTTGGACTATCGATACTTTAGGTACTAATGTAACAACTATTTTAATGAGCTACATCAAAATGCTCTTCCCCGTTAATTGGCAGTCATTTTGTTTTTTTTTTTTTGTTGTGATAAAGTCTACGTGTGTACAAAAAAAAAAACATATCTGTCGAATTTTTGGTGTTACTGAGATAAAAATAGGCTTTATGCGGAGAGCAACAATAATGTTTATCGTTAACATCACGAAAGAATGGGTTCACATTTTTGTAAATTCTGAAAAAAAGACAAAACTCAATAAAAAAAATTAACAATATGTTTTTACGACCGTTTTTTTTTGTGATCAATTTTGTGACCGGACATAAATATTGCCATTGACTATTAACTGTCGTCCCACTGCTGAGCAAAGACCTCTTCTCTAAGATTTCTAACATCACGTTCTGCTAGCTAATTACCAAAGATAGGACAGAAAAAGGGGTAAATTATAGCAGGACGGCGGACAGGAGAGAATATAAAAAAAGAATACTGTGTCGACCCCAAGTTAAATGGGACCTTTGGCAAGAAGACGTTCAACATCTGCCTAGCCTTTTCGCATGTACGTTGGGGTCGGCTTCCAGTCTAACAGGATACAGCTGATTACCTGTATTTTAAATGGAGTAACTGCCTATCTTACCTCAGCAAACCAATTAGAAGGTACTGGGTAATAGATACGTTATCCCTTGGTAAGACTGGATGTCAGACTTTCGGGCCATTGACTACCAACAACGACTGACAAAGATCTACAAATGACTGCCGGGACCAACGGCTTCCGAGGCACGGAGGAAACTAGGTATGTAATGGGTGGTCACCCATCCACGGACAAACCTAGGCAAGCGCGGCTTGACCTGAAGATTGACCTGAGCAACTGTTATTATTTAACCACGAACTCCTCAAGAAGAAGACGTTCGTCGTAACTTACTTTTTTTAGTATCATTTAGGTAGCAGGTCTCGTGTAAGATGCCGGAAAACAGCTCCAAGCCGATGATGGCGTAGATGATGATCACGAAGAGTACCAGGAAGGCTATGTGGAATAGTGGCACCATCGCTTTCAATATGGAATTTAACACAATTTGAAGACCTGGAAAGGTTAAGAATAAAGAATTAGGCTCAATTTACACCACCGCTGAATGAAATGGAAACCACTTTTTGCAACGAAATTATAAATATATAGATATATCGCTGGACATTACACACAGCGCCATCTAGGTGCCACACTAAGCAACGAGGCTTGTGTCGTGGATACCAGATAGTTGATAGATACATAGATACTTTTTGTTTGTAAATACATACTTATTATACATATAAACATCCATGACTCGGAAACAAATGTCCATGCTCATCACACAAACATTTGCTCCTACCGGGATTCGAACCCGGGACCCTAAGAACGTAAGGAAGCTTCACTACCGCTGCGCCATTCCGGTCGTCGAAATTGTACATACAAACTAAATACGAGCCTAAAAAAAGGTCACGCGACTTTCGGGGAATCCTAGCGCATTCTCTAGAATTCCCCTAGCTACTGCCGGTACCGTCAGTGGAATCCGCGGGAAGTGGCGCGAACAGGGAGTCAGTCGACTCGGTCACAGTAGTGCGGTGCCAAGCATCTACGAAACAGGTTTTGGCGAATTCACGCTTCCATTCCATTCCGCGGCGATGTAAATTGAGCTTTAATACTGTATGTTTTCTATTTCTGAATTAGTACTATCAAGATTTTTCTTTGGTTCAACCAAACTCACTACCGTATATATTTCAACTACGCCTGATGTAACAATTAAAAGACTAACAAATAGGCCGTTCTCACCACCTCAAAATAAGTTTCTTCTAACTTTCTGTTCGATAAATATTGCGTACAAATTCCTATTTCATTTACAAATGAAACATTCATTTACAAATGAAACATTACATTTAAAGAATATAACTTTTAGCGGAAATGGCAAAAACATCATCATCATCATAATATCAGCCGAAAGATGTCCACTGCTGGACATACTCCTGCCCCAAGTGTCACCACATTGACCGGTCCCGTGGGTCTATCCAGCAGATACCAATGTCAAAATAGGCCGTGGCTATCCTTGCCTAGCTACTAATTTAATATAAATTAATTGCACTTAATACGAACTTAAGAGCAAAATATGGCAAGCATATTTCATGAAGTGCAATATGCACTTCGCATTTACTTTTCAGAAACCCTTTCGACTAAACATTTCAAATTGCATACTTACTTGGCACTCCAGAGACCAGCCGGAGAGGTCTCAACACTCGGAAAGCCCTCAACGCCTTCACGTCGAACGAGTCTTTTAAAATGTTCTGTAGGATCATACTCGCTATACTGAAACATAGAAACCATGTGATGTGATGGGATGCGATGTCCATGTGATGTCCACAGTGATGTAGTGACCATCGGATTGCAAACAACGACATTAAATTATGTTTATTTCAAGTCTAATAACACAAATGTATTACTACAATTATACCTTACAATAACCGATATTGAAGACTGATGGCAAAATGCAAAAAGAGTAAAATTCATTTTTTATTGAAAATGATGAAAACATGCAAAAAGACTAAAATTCCTACTACATATTATCACGCCTGCAATCCCCAAAGGGTTAGGCAGAGGTGTATCTAATAGTATTCCCACTGTTATATTTAAGTCCCATGTAATAGGGGGCGAGCCTATTGCCATCAACGGGGCGCAATTCTAGACTCCGTGGCTGCTAATGAGAAATTAATGATAAAAAAACCAATGTCAGGAGATATTGGGTATTGGCCGACCTAGGAATCGAACCCAGGACCTCTTGTACAGCGTGCCTATCAGGCCAGTCTGTACCTATACTATGACTGGTTAAACATACAAGTTATGATGGAGAAGCTGATTTGTTTGAACGATTTCAGAGCTGGTCCCATAGTAAAAGTACATGAGTATTGTACCCCTTTTTTTTTAACTGTATAAATCCCATCCATGTTCCTTCATCGCCCTTTGTGTTCCGGGGCCACGGTATCTCTTTCGAACAGTCTTGCAGCCCTGGCAGGCATCGGCCTTTGCGGACCCCTTCCTTTGCTGACATCTCTTTGAACTTAAAGTATGGCCCTCGTTTAACCAGTCATAGCGTAGTTACGTAAGGTCATCTCAGCATTCATTTTTTTTGTTGTTTTCTGTGAGAATCCTGTAACTAAGGACCTCGGCTAGAGCTATTTACACCTGTCCCATTCGCACTTTGATTTAAACATTTTACGATGTTCTACTCGGGGTCGGCGCAACTCGTTTTCTTCTTCCATTCTCACCTGTCAGACGTCTCCATTTACTCCTTTCTCTTCCATATCATTTCCCACACAATTCATCCATCTTTTCTTTGGCCTTCCTCTGCATCCATCAACACAACATACAGTAAAACTCACCCAATAGTTACTATAGTAAAGTCGAGACTGTTCCAGGTGTTCCTCAGATACGCCCCCGGGTGAAACAGGAACCCGTACGCAATGATCTTCATTATACACTCTCCCGTGAATATCACCATGAATATCCATTCTACTTTTTCCTGAAAAAAGTTGAAAGTATTTTATCAGCTCTCTGTGATATAATTAAGAGGGCCCTTCCCGGTCTGTTTGTCGTCAACGCGAGCATGGTCAAGAAGCTTGTTGTTTCATCCAGAGCCACAGCGGTGATTTTCTTTCAACTCCCCCGTCTTACCCCGCCCCGACCCCGCACAACTCGTCTCCCGCGCACCTCATATCGCCTAACGCGATAACATTGAACGAAAAGTAGTGTTCGAAAATTTCTTAAACTTGTTCCAGGAAATACGTGGTTTTGAATAAGTCTTACAAGTTTGTGAAATAAATATTGTTTGTTTTGTCAATAAGAATCTCCATTACATGTGCAAGGTTTCTATCAAGATGTTTTCTTTACTTTTACAATTTAAGAGTACATTATGAACGGCCAAAGTTCAGGTAAACAAAATCATCAAAGTCATTTTTTGGAGGGTTATACTGAATTTGTTTCTACAAATCCTGCATCCGCAAGTTATGGACTAGAAATTCAGCAGGATTTTCAGAATGTCCAGTCAGTACTCTGCATTTCCCTACCCCTCATACAAAGAAGAAGGGGGTAAGAGGGAACAGGCATGTTGAGCATCAATGTAGACTATTGTCTTATCCTACCATCAACCGTCAATCATTTCATACATATAATGGGTGTAAAAATACCAAAGGCAATTGTTTCTCTTCGTCATTGCGATATATTTTTTGTTATAGACCATACCTGGGAACCGTCTAGTTACGCAGATATTAAAAAAATAAACATAAGTGTTTAATGTTATAACTTTACTTAAAATACCTCCACGTTATTCAATGCATCATTCAGAATAGCGTTTTAAGTTTAAAACGTGATTTTTCTCCCCCACAAAAAAACGATCGTTTCCCAGCTATAATTTTTGCGAAGAGTTACTTATTCGGATGTGTGGAATGCTTGGTTGATGGCTTCGTGAAAGGGTCCATACACCTTGTATATTTGGACTTCAGGGCCTCCCTTAAGAATGCGTTTGGATTTCCTTCTTTTATTATCAATTCTTTCTTGATGATGGTTTTCTTTCAATAGAATCGCCTACAATCCTCAACTTTTTTGATGTCATCCTAGCCTAGCCTTTTCCCAATCTATATCTATACATATAATATCTATGTATAGGAATGACGTCTTAGCAAGAGTTGTTCAGCCTGATGAGCACTCTCTGTTGACGTATAAAAATTGAAGATCTGAAACACCTGATGTGGAAATCAAAGCTATCACTAATTTCACTGTATAATTATAAAATAACATAAGCTGGGAGTACCTCCACGCGGTGAAGGCGGTAACAGTTTAGGACTGATTTTCGATGAAAATTCGATGAATCACTGAAAATTTGACTGTACTGGCCAAAACTGTTTGTTCCCCGATTACTCGAAGATGGCTGTACCGATTTGGATTTTTTTAGTTTGAAAGGGTATACTTCCCAGGTGGTCCCATGATCATCAATTCAGGATCTGATGATGGGATCTTGGAGAAATAGAAAGGGCTCTTCAAATTTTATAGCGAGCGAAAAGCGAAAGCGATTAAGCGATTTGGGTAGTTTATGGAAGAGTACTTTCTCGAAGTGGTCCCATTTCAATTTGGTGAAGAGCTGATGAAGGACTTCGGAGATAGGCAACGGAACTCCTCAATAAATTATAGCAAATGGACTGGGATTGCTGAAATCTCATGTTTGTCTATTGTTTACTCCAATTCATAACATAACATCACGCCGGTACGCTGTGAAGGGGTCAGCACATGTGAACCACAAAAAAGTGAATTATAAAAAACTTTTTTGCAAAAAATTAAACCGACTTCAAAAACACAAAAAAGTAAAAATTAACTCCGTAGAAACCTCTTGGGATCGCGAAGCACGCCTGCGTTCTCAGCGTATTTACGCATCTACATCCAGGTCTCTAAAGACCAGTGAAGAAAATGAGGCGCGACTGACCGCTGATCGTGAACGTCACACATTGTCTCGCGAGATGGACACGTTCACGGATAAAGAATTGCGCTTGAGTTCTCAGCGTATCTACGCATCTGCTGCTAGGTCTCTAGAGACAAGTCCGGAACGTGATTCGCAACTAACTGTTGATCGAGATTATTATACAATGTCCCGAACAAAATATTCATAATCAGTTAGAAAGTGAGAGAGAAAGAATTGCTGGAGTACGTTTCAGATCTCCGATTTTCTTGACGACCCCGTTGTCGCTGGCATAAGCAACAGGATCCGTGTACGAAGTCGCGGGCAGAAGCTAGTTTTATAATAAGTGAGTATGTTTCAGTATACCCGTATGCACCTGTACACCAGTATTTTACATTCAGTAACTGCCATTGTAATAAGTGGGTTGTGAAAGGCAGCTTCGGGCAAAATGCCATGGTAAGATTAGTGGTCAGACTTCTGGGCTTTTGATTACTCTTAACGACTTTCGAGATCAAAAAATGATAGCTGGGACCAACGCTTCAAGGGATTCCCGGGACACGGAAGGAACGTTTCTCGAAGTCATCCAAGGGTCCAAGGGTCGAAAATGAATTCTGCCTTTAGCAGCCCAGTGTTATAATTCAAAGAGTACTTACCAATACTTGGTTAGTATTATTCGTATCACCGGCCGGATATGGTGTGAAAACTGCTAAAGCTATACAATTTGCAAAAATTGTCGTCAATATCATGTATTCAAAAGGTCTGGAATAGTTGGGTGAAGGAAACCATCATTGATATAGTATGTTTAAATAACATAACATCATGCCTTATTATAACCGAAGAGATAGGCAGAGGTATACCTAATAAGACAACCCAATTTGGCACATCATGTTTAAATGCCGTGTAATAGGAGGCGAGCTATCAACGGGTCACAAATCCAGATTCCTTGGGTGCTATTGCAGAGTTCCTGATGGAATAACCCAGTAATCACAATTGCCAGAACTGGGATTTGAACCCAGGACCTCATGATCAGCAGTGAGCTGCAGCTGAGATTGCAGCTGAATACCAGTCTTTTACAAATTTGAAAATGCTTTCCTTGCGAAGTATGTTTGGTGTAACCATGAATGATAAATTGAGGACTGAAGTTATACGAGAACGTTGTGGTTTAAATGAATATATAGTGACAAAAATTTAAAAGATTATGCTGAGATGGTTTGGTCATGCCGAGAGGATGAGTAAAAGGCGACTAACAAGAGTTATTTACAAGGCAGATGTGAGTGGCAACGCCGGGAGCAGACGCACTAGAAGGACATGCACTGACCTTATTGGTGAGGTTCTTCAGAAAGGTCTGGTGCGTAGTACTCACAACCGGCATGCATGTAGAACTGATTTATGAACGTGGACGAGGCTAAAGGAGTATGTGAGGATCGTAGCAGGTGGTGTTCTGAGGTTTCCCATGGAAAGAAGGCGACAGTTTATCCAGTTACTGGGAAATGCGATCCCGTTGGTAAGACTGGTTGTCAGACTATATTAAACAAAAAATAGTAACATGATGATGATATTAAAAAGGATACTTCCACTCCACAATATCATAACACACTTTTCTTAACGGATTCTTAAGTCCTAGACAGAACAAGCTTCTTTTAGGCTTCTCTGGCTGTGGCTTGCCCCGCGGCCTGGCTTGTTTCCGTGGGGCTGGGGTGGCGGCTGCTGTGGGATCCCCCACGCTGTCCGCCCCAGGCGTGGTGGCTCCAGTCGGTTGGGGCTGGTCTGATGACATTTTGACCTGGAAAGAAGAAAAAAGGATGTTGAAACGTTTAAATCAAACTGAACGAATGTGCATGGACAGGCAACTGAAATTTTGGTCAAAACGTAGCCCAAATTTTGACACACGGTTTATATCGCAATCCGCAGGATTTTTAATAAATTTCTTCATCCAGTGCTTACATCTTTTGTAAAAATCGTCTTCTTAACGTAAATACCGCTAACTGAAATGCCAAATTAATGTTATTGCAATTGTAAGAGTGTTACGCAATTACCCCGTTGTTAATGTTCAGAAGAAACCATCATCTGCCTAGCCTTTTCCCAACTATGTTGGGTCCGGCTTCCAGTCTTACCGGTACAGCTGAATACCAGTATTTTACATGGAGCGACTACCTATCTCACCTCCCCAACCCAGTTAGTAATGGGTAATACGATACCCCCTGGTAAGACTGATTGTCAGACTTTCGGGCCACTGACTACCTGTAACGACTGTCAAAGATCTACGGCTTAACGTGCTTTCCGAGGCTCGGAGGAAACTCAATTTGTAATGGATGGTCATCCATCCACGTACCAGCCAAGGAAAGCACGGTTTATCCTTAAGATCGACTCGAGCGGCTGTTATGATGTAGACGAGCTCCAGATCAGAAGATTCAGAAATTATAAACAATTTTCTGAATTTGAAACACTTTTCATATGCAGGGTGTAATAAGACTTTTCACGAAGCCGTCAACCAAGCATTATGTACATTAAATTAAGTAACTTTACGAAAAAATTATTGCTGGGAAACGACTTTTTTTTGGGGTGTATAATCACGTTTTACGGTAGGACTCAATGTAACGGACTCAAAACATTATGCTGATGGATGGATTGAATAGTACGGGGATCGTGGAGATGTTTAAAGTGAAAAAGTTGGAACTTTGACCCCCAATATCTCCGTAACTAGAATATTCCCAGGTATGGTCTAGAACAAAAAAATGATCGCAATGACGGGGAGAACAAGTGGCTTGCAGCTTTGTTAAGGGTCTTGTTACATCCTGTATAGAGTGGAATACGCCGACGCGAATACGATTACCACGTATTCAGTACATCTTTATCATCGTGTTGGTAACACCATAACCGATGAAAAATGTGTATGTGCTCAGAATGATATACTGAATACGTGGTCATCGTCTCGCGTCGGTGTACCTGAATAACTGGTATTACGAACATGTTTACTGGCAATTAAAATATTGGATTACAAAATATACTCCAGTTGTTCCGAGAAATAGACATGGTAGGCCGCACGTTACTGATATCAAAACCAGTGTACACTGGCATCTTAATCTACTGAAATTCCGTATTACGCTAGTCCAACTAAATGTCAAAATATTAAGCTTGAACGCAGTTGAAAGCATGTTCCATATTGATAGATAATCTTTCTGGTTTTTTTAGGGTTCCGTAGCCGAAAGGTAACCAACGGGTCCCAATTACTAAGCTTCCGCTGCCCGTCCGTCCGTCTACCTATCAGCGGGCTGTATCTCATGATCCGTAAGGGGTAGACAGCTGAAATTTTCACAGACTGTGTATTTCTGTTGCCGCAAAAAATAAATTGAAAATTAAATGGGACTCCTCTACTAGGATGGTACGGTATCCTTCATGCGCTAGTCCGGCTCGCGCCTTTCTATAAGTAGCGTTAGTTCCATTAAAAACTACCATCAACTTAACAATATTACTGTCCCACTGCTGGGCAAACTGATAAGGCACGAGCATTGATCACCACGCTGCCTGGCTCAAGACAGGTTGACGATTTCAGACTTTTATAAGTCCAAGTTTCCTCACGATGTTTTTCTTCACCGATGTCTGTGATGTCCAAGATAAACTTAGAAAGTACATATATGAATTTAGTTTTTGACTTAATCGGTCAAAAACCAAGTGTAAATTCCACAAAAGAATTCAGAATATCCGAAAACAGAAAAATGTTATCAAAACTCGCTTTCACGCCTTCGGATTCTTAATGCGCCGTTTACGACATTTATCGTCGTAAACCCGATGTACGTCGGTTCGTAAAACTGAGACGCTTTCAACAATATTATTGGCATGCCAGATGGATGGATGGAGGTTGGATGTCCTTCCGACGAACGAATTTTGATGATGCCATCTAGCCGATTTCGGCCACAGTGATTGCATTCAACGGCTTAACGTGCTTTTGTCATTTGTAGATCTTTGTCAGTTGTTACTGGAAGTCTGTCGTCCGAAAGTCTGACAACCAGTCTTATCAAGGGTCATCGTATTACCCAGAACTAACAGGCTTATGGATGTCAGATAGGCAGTCGATCCATGTAAAATGCTGGTAACATAGTTGGGAAAAAGCTAGGCAGATGAATATGATGACTGCATTCAATGACTTTCTGAAATGGTTGTCGAGAGCTTTGGTATGGTCTTTCATGTGCTCTCAAGTGGCTAGCATATCCAACTTTGGCCGATAAACTCCGAGCCCAAAGCGGACATGTCAGACAACATTGACGACATTGTAGGATATAGATGTTGGTGGCCTAGCTTTAAGGTCATGACGCTTTACATCTCTCTTTAAAGGCGTACGAATAAAGATGAACGAATAAGCATTTGGCTATGGTATACACGCTAAAATGATACGCATCGTGCGGCAGTGACTGCGAGGGAAATAGATGAAGGAAGTCACCAGAGAATGCTATGAGTCGTCCGCTAGCGACACGCAGGTAACAAGACACTCTCCCCGTCAAATTGCGTTATTTTTTTGTTCTAGACCATCCCTGGAAACCTTTTAGTTACGGAAATATCAAAGTTGAAACTTTTTCACATATTTTTTTTTCCATAAAAAAAAATTACTGAAAGGAAGAAATTGTATCTTTACTTTTAATACCTCCCCGCCTAACACTGTTTAATGCACCCATCAGCACAATGTTTTGAGAGCGTTACATTGAGTCCCTCCCTGAAACGTGATTTTTCACCCCAAAAAAAAATCGTCTCCCAGAAATATTTTTTTCCGAGTTACTTAGCTTTATGTACAGAATGCTTGGTTGACGGCTTCGTAAAGCTTAGCCGTGGGATGCTGTGGTGATTGATTGAATGTATGGCTGGTAGTATACGTACCTACATGTGTGGATGAAAGCCAATAATTCTATTGAGAATTGTATGCGAAGATTGATGTTATGACGGCTTCAAGTAAATGCTGTATGCATTAGCTTGATGTAACAATGTCTGATAGATGATCAAAGATGTCTGGGAAAGCAACCCAGACTTATTTGTGCCCAGTTAATGGCAATAGACTGGTTATCTAATACACTGGAAATGTATCTGAAAGTTCTATAAACCCTTGCCTAACCCGTTGAGAAAACCAGGCGAACTGTTTTATTAATACTTACTTAAGAATAAGATGATGTATCTTTATACATATACAAATAAATAAAAACTGAACTGAAAATAAAAGCTTTTTCAATACACTTTCTCGATCAAACTGGTTCTTATCGCACTACGATTTGGTTCAACATGCAATGTATTTCACACGCGTGGATTTTTTAATATTTTTCCGCACACGTGCGGAAATAAAAATTTCCACAGATAAGTCCAAATGGGTTCAATGGCTATAGCTATAGTCGGCGGTGGTTGTTTTTTTTTTAATCTCGGCAAAGAGATATGCGTCTTTACGGCATAAATATTTTTTGAGTATTTAAATTGTGTTTATAAATAGAATATCATAGATAAACATGATTATTCAGAACAAATATTTACATGTAAGAAGAAATTAATATTTATTTGTGTTCAAAATTAAAAAATATTTGAATTTTCTTTTTTCATATTAGGCTAAATAGCTTAGCATACCTTTGCTTCTTTTACAACCTGGCGAAAGCAAAGCGCGGTAAAATAGGAAATTAATAATAGTGTATGCAATAACAAAGTTTCCCCAATTATATCAAAATGTACTATTTATTAAATGCATATTATGAGAATAAAGGGTGTAACAAGACCCTTAACGAAGCCGAAAGGCACTTGTTCTCTCCGTCATTGCGATTATTTTTTTGTTCCAGACCTTACCTGGGAACCTTCTAGTTACGGAGATATTGGGGGTCAAAGTTCCAACTTTTTCACAAGTTTTTTTAAAATACATGTTGTTAATCTAATATTTTTTCTTTAAACACCTCCACGATCCCCGTACTATTCAATCCAACAATCAGCACGATGTTTTGAGTGCGTTGCATTGAGTCCTACCGTACAACGTGATATTTATACAAAAACACCCAAGATGCGCACTTCTGATTTTTCGGATTCACGTGCGTATTGTACATTTAACATTTGTTTCGGTGACGGAAAACATCGTGAGGAAACCAGCATGCCTGAGAGGTATTTCTCGACGGCATGTAAAGCCAAGTCAGAAGCCCATGGGCCGCATAAAAACTCTGACAGCAGGTTAGGCACTAACCACACGATTAAGAAGATGGGCTATTCATTTTCGGCCATAACGCGAGCGAAGCGTCGGGTTAAAGCTCAGTAAAGTTACTTCTAGAGTAAATAAAATTATTTGGTAAAGGGGTGTGTTAGTAAATCTCTAGATTGAAATAGTCTCGAAGCCACGCCCACTATGACGTCAGATCGCAGTCATATTTCGTCCGTCGCTTGCCAGACACACGCATCGGAATACAGTGTCGCATGTAATGTGATTTATATAAGATTTTTGAGTTAAGAATGTCAGTCTTTTATGAGTACTGCAGGGGAGCTCTGCTCACACAGAAGATAAGGAGGATTGAAGACTATGCACCCTCACAGCATTTTGGTGTTTCCAGACTGTGGGGTGGAGAAATGGGGTCAGCGGGAATAAAATTGCAGACTTCCCGTTGAACCCACCAGTAGGGCAGGGTAGTGGGGCCAACGAAACGACGGTTTTGGTTTTTCCCGTTGACCCCACCAGTGGGGACGTGCCAGTGGGGTCAACGGGAATACAACTTAAGAAGTCGTCATCTGCCCAGCATTTTACCAATTGCAGTCGGCTTTCACTCTTCCCGGATGCAGCTGAAAACCCATATTTTACATGGAGCAACGGCCTATCTGACCTCCACACCCCTGTACTGGGTAATAGGTACGGTACCCCTTGGTAGGACTGGTTCTCAAACTTCCAGGCCACTGACTACCTGAAATGACTGTTAAAGATCTACAAATTACAGCCGGGACCAACGGCTTCATGCTTTCCGAGGCACGAAACAAACTCGGCATGTAATGGTTGGTCACCCATCCACTGATCAACCTAGGCACGAGCGATCTAACCTAAACATCGACACGATTGGCTGTTATTCCCTCCAAAAGAAAGACATCTAAAAGTGAAAAAAAAGCTGTATAAAGGATGTAACAAGACCCATAATTAACGAAGCCGAAAGGCACTTGGTCTCCCCGTCATTGCGATCATTTTTTTGTTCTACACCATTCCTGGGAACCTTCTAGTTACGGAGATATTGGGGGTCAAAGTACCAACTTTTTCGCAACTTTTTTTTTAAATACTTATTTTTAATGAATGATCTTTACTTTAAACACCTCCGCGGCCCCGTAGTACTATTCAATCCATCCATCAGTACAATGTTTTGACTGCGTTACATTGAGTCCTACCGTAAAACGTCAATTTTCACCCCAATTAAAAAGTCGTTTCCCAGCAATAATTTTTGCGTAAAGTTACATAATTTGATGTACACAATGGTTGGTTGACGGCTTCGTGAAGGGTCCTGTTACACCCTGTATAAGGTCTATGTATTCATACTCGAAATCTCTTAAGGGGTCATTGTACTCATCAATATGAACACATTTTACAATGGGACCAAACCCGAAATTGCAAAAAAAAAACAGCTGTTCAGTACATTTTGACGAACTAATGCGAACATATTGTAGGGAATATATAAACAGATAGACCTTTTAAAACAACTATTTACAATAGGCCACTCTGCCAGGCTCTCAAGCGCTTAACAAGCATTATGTTATTAGAACTCATATTTTATGTTCATCTCTAAACGACGAATCAATCCGTGACAATTAAATACATAGTAAGCACATAAAAATGTACTGAAATAACGGTTTTATTGGTAGTAAAACGGGTCCCAAAATGGTAAGAAATATAGGCTAGAATTGGCTAGATAAATATTGGACGCACTTATGTTGACCTTTCTGAAACTGATAACCCCATGTTTGTATGTTTAGGTATGTCAAATCTTGCAACTGAATTTTAAAACAGTTAACCCCAACCAATTAAGATCAAATCTTACATACACGTTTAGTATGAATGACAATACATGGTTAACTAAGTGACGTCATTCTAAATCCAATATGGCGGACTCCCAGAGATGGCGAACTAATTATTTTTATGCACTCCTTGGTATGGGTATCAATTAAAAGGGTTTAATGAGAAAAAAAAATACGTCACACCTATTTTAAAAGCTTGTTTTTAAAAACGTATTTTCATTATAAGCTTGTTGGTAGTACATCCAGGCGTTGACTGCTTCATAGACTCTTTGTGTGCCACTGAATTGATCACAGCAACAGTCGGCTATTGAGTAGTGTATTTTTAAATAGCGATGAAAACAAAACTGAATCGTAAAATAAAGTTGCTCACAGTGCATAACAATACCCCTTCTGTCTTCATATGTCTCGATCTTTTCCCTGTGTAAGGGTACTTAGCTAACTACAAGCATAGTGCATAAGCATAATTAGCCTATAATGTTCCCACTGCTGGGACACACGGCCTCCTCTCTATGAGAGGGAGTGGGATGTTATATACCACGCGTGCCTAGTGCGGGTTGGTAGATGTCACATGTCTTGGAATTAACTACAAAAGTAATTGATATGGTCTTGGAGCTCGCGTGTCGACCTATCACAATGATTACTTTGGTAAACGTTTGGTCTTCATATAGCTAAAAGGTTGGCGTGTCCCTCATCCTTCTTTTTTTCATTGGCGTAATTTCCCGTCGAAATAACTTTTGGTTAGTGTTCCTTTAATCGACATTTTTTCTCACCATGTAAAACTATATTAATATTTAAAAAAAATCTTGAAGTTTCAAACAACGGGTTTAAAAAAAAGAACATAAATAAACCTCGTGGTTTATACATAGATCGATTATCCTGCAAAGTTTCATGACCAAAATTAAGTTTTTAAATAAATTAAGTTTTAATTGAAATTCATTTGAGATGTATCTTTGATGTACTTTTCCATCGAGAAAATACTTAGGGTGTTACCACACTAATCGATCGGTCGACGACCGATACCTTCGATCGATGGTAGAAGGAATTTGTCGACGTAGATCGATAGTTTCTCTCTTCCGACTAATCCATTAGAAGGTAGTGTTCAGCTTTGCTATATAATTATCACAATAATATATTGAATGTTGCAGTAGTATCAAAACTAGAGCCATTAAATTTTCACAATTGTGGTTATTCTGGCCCTCACAAACACCGTATTTCTCCTTTCTTCGCGTCCTTCGAAAGAAAAACCACAGGAATCTCCCCAGCAACACTAACGAAATGGAAAATTTATTACAGCATCCTTAACACGGATTTCCGTTACCCTCATTGATCCAACCAATAAAGATAAATAAAGAAAATAATAACTATTTCCCAATCAGACACTGTTAGTAAATAAGAACAAATGATTAGTTATCGATTTATTCGAAAATTAAAGCAGTGATAGCCTACCTAGTGGTGTGACCGTCGGACTGCTAAGTTATAGGTCTCGAGTTCGAACCCAAGACACGCACCTGTGATTTTTCGGATTCATTTGCGTATTGTATAATCATCACTTGCTTCGGTGAAGGAAAACATCGTGAGGAAACCAGCCTGCATGCCTAAGAGATATTTCTCGACGGCATGTAAAGCCAAGTCAGAGGCCCATGGGCGGCATAAAAACTCTGACACCAGGTTAACCGCACGATAAAGAAAGTCGAAAAGCAATGAATTTTAGCTGTACAAGAATCTTTAAGGCTCGGGGCCAAAATCGGAACTAAAGTCACTATGTTGAGTTTCAATATTTACTAAAATTTTTTATACCAACAGCAAAAAAAGCAAAATATTCTTGTAGCCATAAACTACGTTTTCGCAGTTATTTAATACTTGACTAGCTTTTGCCCGCGGCTTCGCCCCGCGTGGAAATCGATAATTGGCCCACGTTAATCCAGGTTATAAACTATCTGTGTGCTAAATTTCATCCAAATCCGTTCAGTAGTTTTTGCGTGAAAATGTAACAAACAGACAAACAATCCATCCATCCTCACAAACTTACGCATTTATAATTTAAGTGAGGTTTCTTGTTTAAGCGGCAACAGAAATACACAATCTGTGAAAATTTCAACTGCCTAACAACCTATTACGGATCATGAGATACAGCCTGTTGTCAGCAGGCTGTATCTCATGATCCGTCCATCCAGACAGATGGACGGACGGACATCGAAGGCTTCGTAATATCGGTCGTAAAAAAGTCCCGTTAGTTAACCTTTGTTTTTTTAATGATGGGAAATCATCAAATAACCCCTCCCGCTCTGGGCTGAGCAGGAGGGAGTGTCAGACTTTTACTGACTAAAACCCATCCATGTTCCTTCCTTTGCCCTGTGTGTTCCAGGGCCGTGGTATCTCTTTAAAGAAAGAAAAAGAAAGAAAAATATTTATTTGGGACAAGCACAGGAACAACAAAAAATAACAATAAAAAAAGAATCTAAAACTAAATAATAAAAAAAGACCTGTGCGAGGCCAAAAAGGCTCCTATCTCAGCATGATGCTGCGATATATGAAAAACAAATACCGCAGCGCTGGTATTCTGATAGGGCTCTTTCGAACAGTCCCGCAACCCTGGCACGCATCGGTCCTTACGGACCCCTTCCTGTTTGCTGACATCTCTTTGAGGCGCGCGTGGAACACGAACGCGCCGTCGACACGGCCTGTCGTCATAAGAGGGACGGACGGCAAACTAGCCCATAGCTCGCCATCCACAGGCCCGCCCCGTTGGTTACCCTTCGGGTACGAAACCCTAAACAGAGTAGTAGTAGATAATTTTCATCATTTTCACATAGGAGTATGAACAATATATCCCCCTCCCCCACACCCCCTGCCCTCTACACCTTGTGTCCTATATACCCTGTCCTTCAAATCCCTATAGTAGCATAAGTCAGTCCAACATGTTTTTGCCTTTCCGTTATGGTAATCGCTGGCAGAAGTGATATTCTATCAGCGATACCATATCTAGGTAGGTTTTAGTGTAGATATTAGCCTATAACAGGCTAGAAATTAGGGGAATCCAAATAAATATAAAAATATAAATATATCGCTGGACATTACACACAGCGCCATCTGGGTGCACGAGGGTAAGCAACGAGGCTTGTGTCGTGGACACCAGATAGTTGATAGATACATAGATACTTTTTGTTTTGTAAATACTTACTTATTATACATATAAACATCCATGACTCGGAAACAAATGTCCATGCTCATCACACAAACATTTTCTCCTACCGGGATTCGAACCCGGGACCCTAAGAACGTAAGGCAGCCTCACTACCCCTGCGCACTTCGGGTCGTCAAAAAAAATGAAAAATGAACGAATAAAAAAAATAATGAAAATGGGCGACAACTTAACTACACAATCGCTATCGGTTTCAAGTCTGAATTCAGTTGTCATGTTAGTTGAACATACGTTATACCGACCGTAATTCAACGGCAACTAGTTCAATTACGGTCGGTATGTTTCCAGATGGAAAAACCTAATAACACTTTGCCCGACCCGCGACATGAACCCAGTACCTCAACCTCAGCAGTCGCGCTTGCGACCACTCCTACTACTGACCAACGTACACCAAAATAAAAGTGATCTTTATTCTCCTCACAATAAAGTAGCTTTTGAGTTACTGCTGTCTGTAACTAAAAGCTAATCTATTGTGAGTTCAAAAAGTTTTCGCCATTACACTCATACATCTAACCAATAAAAATAAATAAAGAAATGACTATAAACTATTTCCCAATCACATTCCGTTACTAAATCAAACCATTGATCTTTTAAAAAATAAATGAATTAAATCATAGGTACTCTTAACCTCTACTCATTTTAATCTCAACATTTTTGGCCCGTTGCCACAAAAATTTAAATTTAATTGAAGACTAGCCATCCGTCACTTTTATTCGCGATCATCTAGAATCATAGTGTGGAAGTTTATTTAGATAAAAGATAGCGAAGCTATGTCGGAAGTTCTGTAAAAGATTTTAAGATCATAAGTATGGTGGACAGAAGATAATAATATCCATGGAATGTGATGATTTATGAGGTTAACTCTCGATTTTGGTCAAAATCAAGGATGATTTCCACCAAACAGCTCGCATCGCATCGGATCGGAACGGATTTTACAATCTTTAAACGATATTAAATCGTTTACACAGTATTTAACGTCTATATACCAAGCCGCGCACAGCAGCTTGGCCGCGGGCGTCTACCGCGACACGCGATCGTAGCTGAAAGTAAACTGCGACGCGCGATCGCCTCCGTTCGCCTGTCGTCGAATTCAATCTCGAGTCGAATAAAATCTGTCGCCGCATCCGTTCGTATCCTTTCCGATCCGAAGTAATACGAGCCGTTTGGTGGAAATCATCCTTTACTCTACAGTTGACAATTAAATAGTTTTTAACTCCCGTATTTATAAACAAGTCAAAGTTATTACTTGAGTAAAAGTCATTATATTTTTATTTATTCTGTTGTTTAGTAATTGCTTGCAGTTAGAACTGTCAAAAGTTAGAATTCTTAACTTTGCTTTCTATGACGGTTCTTACTTCGTTCAAATTAATGTCTATTTCATAAAAATGTTTGCTTATGTAATTACTCAAAGTCAAGTAGTTACTTTAACTTGACTAAAGATACGGGTGTAAAAAACTGTGGATTTTCTCCAGTGGTTTTCTTTGAACAGATGTTTATAGAAGAAAGAGTCTCGGTATGAAACAAACGGTCACCTATCCACGAACTGACCCCAGTAGGCGTGTATCCCAACCTTCGATCGACCCCTGACGCAGATATTATTCACCCAATTAATAATAATAGTCTGGGTACCCGAAGGGTAACCAATCGAACCCTGTTTCCAAGCCACAGCAGCTGTCCGTCCGTCCGTGTTCGTTATCTGTCTGTCAGCGGGCTGTGTCTCATAATCCGTAATAGGTAGACAGTTGAAATTTTCACAGAATGTGTATTTTTTGCCGAAAACGAAAAATAAACTTCTCTGCTAAGATGGTACAGAACCCTTATTGCAAGAGTCCGACTCGCACTTGACCAGTTTTTTAATTGTGTAAATATGTCACCAGAACCATGTAATCCTGTAGCTAATTACCAATATTAATTGAGAATCTATCACCAATTAGCACTAACTAGCTAGTTTAGAACACTACACTGTAATATTGGCGTCTAGACGTACTTGCCCTTGATACGGTTATGAAGCTTTTAGCTTTTCATGGAGCTGTAGAGGGCGCCACGAGGCTGAAACTGAAGTGAGACTTTTCAGTATATGGTATTCTTGAGTAGCTATAGGTGCACGTGGTATTAACAGTCACACGGTTCGATCTTCAAGGTTAAGCCGCGCTTGCCAAGGTTGGTCTTTAGATGGGTGACCATAATTTTTTAATGACAGTCCCCATCAGTCGGTATGGTACCAAGTTTCTTCAGTGCCTGCTGTTCTCCAGGATCTTAAACGAGACCTGCTACTTAAATGATACAAAAAAGTAATTTGCGGTTCGTCTTTTTCATCAACGTTTTCTTCTTCGTGGTTAAATTATAACAGCTGCTTGGGTCAATCTTCAGGTCAAGCCGCGCTTGCCTAGGTTGGTCCGTGGATGGGTGACCACTCATTAAATACCGAGTTTCCTCCGTGCCTCGGAAAGCACGTTAAGCCATTGGTTCCGGCTGTCATATACAGATCTTTGACAGTCGTTACAGGTTTTCAGTGGCCCGAAAGTCTGACAACCACTCTTACCAAGGGGTACCTTATTATCCAGTACTAACTGGGTTGTGGAGGTTAGATACGCAGTCGCTCCATGTACTGTAAAATACTGGTATTCAGCTGCATCCGATAAGACTGGAAGCCGACCCCGATTTTGGGAAAAGGCTAGGCGGATGATGAGGTAAGGTGAGACTTTCATTATTGCACTATTGGAGTTACTAGTCAAGCCTTAAAATTGAACAGTGTACTAATATTTGGACGTTCATTTTCGTCGCTAATTGTGTTTAAATCAGGCATTAAAAATGTTTGAAAGACATGACAGCACTGGCTGTATTTTGAACTAGCTCGCTACTTCTTTGATGATCTTCAAAAAACTCTAGCTCTCACTCTTCATCTTCTTCTTTTCTTCTTTGTCTTGGTAAGCTCAAAGAATATTTAAGTACAAAAAGACGAAAGATTTTCTTTTGAGCTTTTGGGGTCTTTTTAAGCAATAGGCTCACCCCCGATAACATGGGACTTTAACATAACTGGCGAAATGTGGGTGTACTATTAGGTACACCTCTGCCTAACACTTCGGGGATTACAGGCGTGTCGTTATGGTATGTGATAAGTAAGTAAAGAAATTAATTATACACAGTTGTGCCTGCCTGTGGACGAACGAACACATAAGCTGAAGTCTATACCACTGCTATTCTGAGCCACCAAAACTCGTCAAACGCAGTGGTGTTAAAATGCGGGCAAGAAAAATTTTGCAAAAAAAGCTGACTTCCAAAAAAAAACTAAAAACGTCTAAAATAACTTTACTTTCGGAAGTCGGTGACTTTGTTTGTTTCATTAACATTTTTTTGCAAAAAGTATTTTATTTCACACTTTATAATTGTAGGTACACAAATTCTTGTCATGAATAAATTTTATATTGCAACTAGAAGTTATTAAAGATTACCATGTCATTATAGGCCAAGAAGACAGAAAACCAAACTACTGGACCGATTTTGATGAAAGTTTAAGGGACCAATCGGGAAGTATAATCCTTTCAATAAAAAAAATGTATTTTTTTTAATCGGTTCATAAATTACGGAGTTAAAAGGTAAAAGCATAACAAAAAAACATACAACCGAATTGAGAAACTCCTCCTTTTTTTGAAGTCGGTTAAAAAATCTAGAAAATAGTATACAGTTTCTTCAAACTATTTGATAAAGGACACTGTGATGTCACTTTATGTGGTCTAGACATGAAGTTACGTATTTCATACTATACATAATATATGCTCTGCTACTCAACATGGCTTGTTCGCTACGGGGGGCAGTGGGGGACACTGCGGGGAACTTAGATTGATCAATCTCGAATATATGGGTTTTTAAAAGGGACGTAAAATCTTACACATGGAATAAATCAAGACTGGAGGAACAAGATATAAGTTGCGTGAAAATAAATGGATATTTTTTGTATGGTTATTACTTGCTTCGGTGAAGGCATGTAAAGTTAAGTCAGGGGCCCATGGACGGCATAAAAGCTCTGACACCAGGACACTAGCCACATCTGCCAGGGTTGCGGGACTGTTCGAAAGAGATACCGCGGCCCTGGAACACACAGGGCAAAGGAAGGAACATGGATGGGTTTTAGTCAGTAAAAGTAAAAAAAAAAAAAAAAAAGGACACCAGCCACATGATAAAAAAAAAACTGGACAAGTGCGAGTCGTACTCACACGCACATAGGATTCCGTAGCACCAAACAATATAACAAAAATATTTTGAAGGCATTCGTACATATTATGTTGTATTGTTTTACATTCATCAACAAAACTAAATTTGTTTTTCATAGTATGTTAATGAAAAACAAAGTTGTTGCTGCAGTTTGATGAAAAAGTCCCTTATCTCAAAAAATAAACATCAAATCTTATTCAAACCAATTTTGGTTGAAAGTTTTTTTACGTTCTTAATCATATATTTTTTTCAGAATCTTTCTCCTCTTGCTTTAGAAATTAGAGGGGGGGACACACATTTGACCACTTTGGAAGTGTTTATCTTTCAAACGATTGACTTTGAGAGAAAATGGTTTTAGGAACCTCAACGTTATTTTTAAAGACCTATCTATAAACACCCCGCACGTATAGGTTTAATGAAAAAAATATTTTTTAGTTTCAGTGCCATGTATGATCTTATATATTTTTTTTATTTTTATATAAAAACTGCATATTATGCAAGCACGGATCAGCGTTTTTGAGTTTCTCTATCTCATTCTGTCACGTAAAGGCGTCATTTGGTGGGCGAGAAGTCTGGTTCTCAAGTAACAGCTTTCATTTGTATCGGAAACAATTTAACGCGCAATTGGACCTCTCGCATGAGTGAGTAAGTGACATAAAAGGGAAAATATTCAAGAAAATGTCAATCTGTGAGTGTTGTGATTTCACCATTATTTATCTTTACTAATACTACTTTTTGCTCTCGTCTTGGTCTACTGCACAGAGCATCTATACTGGTAGTCCACTGAGATTTCAAAACATGTCCCACGGGAGCCTACCACCCGGATGCATCCTAATCCTATGTCCTTACTCAGGACATGGTCCATCTATTTACCAAATATCATTGAAATTCTTTTAGCCGTTTAGGAATGACAGTGTAACAGACTTTTTCGCATTCTTCTTCTTCGTCTTCTCAATATTCTTTAAGAGTGTGAAGAACAGGCTCTAAATATCTTCATCCCCATAGAAAAGGATCCTCCGATCAGACAGGCGTGTGTCTGGCGGAGGTTATAGGAGGGTTTTTCTAAATATTCTAATCTCGGGTAACTTTAATATCGCGATTCAGGATTTTAATGCTAGTTCTTCATTTATGTCATAGATGTCGCTAGCTTTCTTTTTATCAACTTTGTCATGTCCAGAACTCAGCCACATTAGCGGCGTTGTTTAGACAGGTCCTTTAAGTGTACGAGCAGAGGCTATCGCGTGTGAATTCACCGCTAGAGGTGCTAGTGTAGCGCGAGGCCACCGAAATGTCAGATGTCATAGAAAGTTCACGCGTTGCGTGCTTTTTTATCACGTATTTTTACTAGTATTCACGATTGTGGTCTAGATTGAGCTATTCCCGATTAATTGAGACTTGAAGATTTTAAGTAGCAACTTAGGATCTTATTTGTAAGTACTTGCAGGTAAAATGTTTTTTAAATGTTTCATGCTTGCTAATTTTAGGGAGAATATTGTGAATAAATGTATCTGAAGTTTCAACTATGTTGTTATACGTAACGAAATAAAATAAACTTTTTATGAAGTTATTGGTACTGTAAAGTATAAAATAAAACTATTGACATAACCTTACGCGACAGTAGCGCCATCTGGTGAGCTCAAAAACGATAGCCCTCATTACGCGAAGACCAATTAAGGAGATGAGCCATGGTTTGGGCATTAAAAATATTATAATGGATTTTCCATTATTGATAGCTAGCTAGCATAGCTGATAAAATTAACATAGAACTGTGAAAATACATTATTATCCAAATCGATTCCCGTCCGATGAACTTTCGATAAGTAAACGAACAACATAATATAATAAAAGTATCGATTAAGTTAAAAGCTTTCGCGTGGAGTGGATCACTCTTACATGAGGTAGAGCGGTGCGGTATTTTTTTAACGTTATTAGTTGCTACATAGAGGAAAATATAGTGGTAATTTTTTATTGTGGTTAAGTAATGACAACCGCACGGGTCGATTTTGAAGGTTAAGCAGCACTTGTCAAGGTGGGTCTGTGGATGGGTGACCATTCTTTACATATCGAGACGACTCCGTGTCTCGAAAAGCACGTTAGGCGTTGGTTCCGGCTGTCAGTTGTAGATCTTTGACAGTCGTTACAGGTAGTCAGTGGCCCGAAAGTCTGACAACCAGTCTTATCAAGGGGTATCGTTTTAGTACTAACTGGGTTGTGGTGTGGAGGCCATATAGGCAGTGGCTTCATGTGAAATACAGGTATTCAGCTGCATCGGGTAGATCGGGCAGATGATGAATATGGATGGCTGTAAGAATAGGGGAACACCAAAGAAACGATGGATGTATACTGCAGTGGCGAAGCTTCCATATAACTCGATTCCTACCGGACTCCCTTTAAAAAATGGCACACTCAGTATTTTATAGACAAACAATAAAATCACATAGCTTTGTACTCCGGCTTACCTCTTACAAAAAATTTCCCTTCGCTACTGGTATACTGTGTGGAGGTTAATATAGCAGGTGACTGCTGAGGTGAGGTGAGAAGTAGGTATGGATGAAGAAGCCACACTGGGTCGGCGCAGTGTGGCTTCTACTTCTTACAAATAAATTAGAAAAGATTTGAGAGTCGGAGAATATTGATGGTTGGCAAACAAACTGACAGTCCTTCGAGAAAAAGGAAACCTTTAAAATTGTTTCAACCCTTTTTACACATAAATAAATAAATAATAAATATCGCTGGACATTACACACAGCGCCATCTAGGTGCCACACTAAGCAACGAGGCTTGTGTCGTGGACACCAGATAGTTGATAATACTACATAGATACTTTTTGTTTGTAAATACATACTTATTATACATATAAACATCCATGACTCGGAAACAAATGTCCATGCTCATCACACAAACATTTGCTCCTACCGGGATTCGAACCCGGGACCCTAAGAACGTAAGGCAGCCTCACTACCGCTACACACACCATCTGTAGCACAAAGGGAATCCATCTAACATAACAATATACTTACGTATAAATAAAAATCAAATGCCACATGTATAATGGAAATCACTTGAGAACAGCTCCACCGATTTATCTGTTATTTTTTTGCTTATATTCGTATTTATAAGGACAAGGTTTGTATGCAAGTTTTTTTTTTTTTTTTTATTGTTTTTGCTAACCTCATTATGATTTTCTTCATTAGCAGGCGTGCGAAGCCGAGGCGGGTCGCTAGTAGCTAATAAATTATGCAGTCTATAAAGAATTACTATGGTATTAAGAAGACCAAACGAATACGAAGTACATACATCATTTATCTTTTAAATAACAAGATTCTGAAGTGAGGTTCAATTGCAGGAATGCATTTGGTATTATCTTTAACTTTACATAGTATAAAACAAAGTCACTCCCGCTGTTTGTACGCTTAGATCTTTTAAATTACGCAACGGTTTTTAATGCAGTTTTCAGCAATAAATAGTGATTCAAGAGGAAGGTTTCTATTATGTTTATGTGTATCTACATTGCACCCGTGCGAAGCCGGGGCGGGTCGCTGTTATTAATAATTCTATTAATAATATGCTCTTCATCTCAATGCATTATGTACTCGAAGGTATTAAATCTTTGAAATGGAATTCAGACTCGTCCGTAGTTCATATGGATCAAAAGGAAGGGTTATGATTTTAGTAGTCTGTGTATGTATGTATATTTGTATTTACGTATGTTCTTCCGTAGCGCCTAAACCATTTATCTGATTTTGATGAATAAGGTGTCAATCGATTTGTTATTTTGGCCCGGGTAACATAGGCTAAACAAACCGAAAAAAAATAAAAAATAATTAGAGCGTGATTTTTCAATAATCGGGTTTTTAAAAGAAAAAAGAAAGAAAGAAAACATATTTATTTGGCACATGCATCAAGTCAAAATATAAAATTAAAAAAAAACGTAGTAATTAGTAGTTTTAGTGGTACATACCACACAAATTCTTTTTTACGTAGTCGGGTTATATGTAGTTTTTTTTTTTTTAATTTTGTTATTTATTTAGAGCCTGATTTTTTGATTTTTTTGTGATGTTCTATGTTGCATCGGTTTAAATAAATTTCTTTATCAAAACTCGTTACGTTCACTATATGAGAAACAGTACAAAACTTTTTTTTTAGTATATAGTACACATGTTTAAGGTAAGTATAGAATATTATTTTGTAAGTTAAGCAGTTTTAGGGTTACATACATACATAAACTTACGTCTTTTCCCATGGGACTAGGCAGAAACCACAGAACGCCGCTTGCCACGATCCTCACATACTCCTTTAGCCTCGTCCACGTTTATACATCTGCTCATACACGCACGCCGGTTGCGAGTACTACGCACCTGACCTTTCTGGAGAACCTCACCAATAAGGTCAGTGTATGTCCTCCTAGGCCGTCCCCTCCCGGCGTTGCCACTCACATCTGCCTTGAAAATACCTTTTGTTATTCGCCTTTCAGTCAACCTCTCCACATGACCAAACAATCTAAGCATACTCTTTTCATTTTTTATCTCTACATCTTCTTTTAAAACTTTTTTAGGGTTAAATAGGTTTTTGCATATCTTATTCGTCCATACATCTTAATCAGCAGTCACTTCAATACCCTCTTTCTTGCTATATAACTTTTATTCTATTCTACAAACTCATTAAGCCATTCCGAAAGTCTGATCATAAAAACAACTTTTAGGTCACCGATGAATAATGCCTAAGGTCAACCAAAAACTTTCAGAAAACCCAGTCTCGATGTAAATGAACTATGAAAGCAGCCACCCATAATAAAATGGATATTATAATAATATGGGTTCCCATAATATTATCCTCGTCACCCTCATTTGTATGGAACCCGGGCTTTTCATAGAAAATATACTGGTATTTTTAGGAATTTTTATATTAACTTTTGGAATGATTTAGCTATTTCTAAGCGAGTTTTAGGATGGGTTCAATGAAACGTGAATTGCATCAAATATCTACCAAAACAGATGGTAACAGAGTGATTAATACAGGGTGTAACAGGACCCTTCACGAAGCCGTCAAACAAGCATTAAGTACATCAAACTAAGTAACTATAAGCAAAAATTATTACTGGGAAACAACTTTTTTTTTGGGGTGAAAAATCACGTTTTATAGTAGGACTCAATGTAACACACTCAGAACATTGTACTGATTGATGGATTGAATAGTACGGGGGTCGTGGAGGTGCTGAAAATCTTACATTAAAAACTTGTACCTACTTAAAAAGAACTTGTGAAAAATTTGGAACTATGACTCCCAATATCTCCGTAACTAGAAGGTTCCCAGGTATGCTCTAGAACAAAAAAATGATCGCAATATCAGGGAGAATAAGTGCCTTTCGGCTTCGTTAAGGGTCTTGTTACACCCTTTATAAATGTTGATGGATGGAGAGGGAGAGGAAGACCAAGGAAACGCTGGATGGTTTGTGTGAGGAATGATACGAAAGAAAAAGGTGTAAATGATTGCGTGACGGTTGACAGAGTAGAATGGAAGAAAAACCCGCGTTTCGCCGACCTTAAGTACATTCGCGCATCACGTTACAACAAACTGTCAAAGGAGATGTTTGATTTTGGGCCACCACTATGTACACTATATAGATAAATAGGAGAAAAATAGGGGAATTTCATAAAAATACAAAAAAAAATAATTTGAAGAAAGGTTCAGTGGTACAATAGTGATCATTTGAAAAGTTTTTTTAATAAAATAACCCTATTTTTAGGGCAGCCATGACAGTTGTGTTTGACAAATGAAGTTTGACGACTTTGACAGTTTTAAGAAGTGACGTTTTTGAGTCTTTCCTTGCTTTGAGTTTGGATCTGTAGTATTTTATAGAAACCGAAACCCAAGATTTTCGAAATTCGTATTGTTTATTTTTATCGCAGGTATTACGATACACGTCAATCAAAAGTTAATGTCAAAATGTCATTTTTCGCTTGCTGCTGATCTGATCCTCCATGTTTAATTTCATTTTGTGTTCCTCTCCTTGCCCAAGTTAATTTGAATGTACTTTGAAACGAAGTGAAATTCATGAAAATTAACAATAAAAAACGGTTACTGTAATACATAGCGATATTTACATATAGTGTACATAGTGCTGGTCCAGGCTCCATACATTTCTTTTTAACCATAAAATTTAACGGTTAAGTTCAAAATCGAATGAGGAAATTTGACAGTTTGTGGTACTCGTACCCTGATGCGCTGGCGACTGTACCATGGATCAAGGGCAGGAAGATCATCATCATCTGCCTAGCCTTTTCCCAACTATGTTAGGGTCGGCTTCCAGTCTCACCGGATGCAGCTGAATACCAGTATTTTACATAGAGCAACTGCCTATCTAACCTCCACAACCCAGTTAGTATCTACTGCGTAACACGATACCCCTTGGTAAGACTGGTTGTCAGACTTGCGGACCACTGACTACCTGTAACGACTGCCAAAGATCTACAGATAACAGCCGTGCTTTCCGAAGCATGGGTAATGGGCGGTCACCCATCCACAGACCAACCTAGGCAAGCACGGCTTAACCTTAAGGTCGACCCAAGCGGTTGTTATTATTTTGCCACTGGCTCCTCAGCTCCAAGGGCAAGAAGGTTTTTGCCTATGTCTATTTATATGCTTATTTTTAAATCTGTCACATTTATTCCAATTTGAATGCTTTATTGTAACTAACATACTAGCAACGTTAAGGCAGATTCATTTTCCCTAGTCAAATCGTGTTGTCGCTATGTTTATAACCCTGACTAAAGCATAATAAAACGTATCGATTTGAGCAAACTGATCAGTTTTAGTTTTATTTGATGTGACGGATAGAGAATTTAAAGAAATCTTACCCAAATTGCCACGCTTAGCAAAATAAAATGGCGGGTTAAATAAAATTATGGTTTAATTTTATTTATTTTTTGGGGTTACCCCAAAGCTCGAAAAAGGAAGCAAAGGATTATTACTAAATATATGTCGTCTTTCTGTCTTTTTTATATTAAACTAGCGATACGCCCCGGCTTCGCACACGGGTGCAATGGCATACATTTATACCTTCCTCTTGAACGACTCTATCTATTGCTGAAACTGCATTAAAATCCGTTGCGTAGTTGAAAAGATCTAAACGTACAAACAGCGGGAGCGACTTTGTTTTGTACTATATAAAGATGGGTCTACTCTTGACCTCAATCTTGTCCTGAGGACGGAGCTGATGAGGTCTACAATGAATATGTGACCAGATATAAGTCAACACAAGTTTTATATGCACTATAAAACTTCTGAATTATTTACCTCTAATATAGGGTGACTGGTAATTAGTGAACGATACTTAAACACGTGATTGTGCTCATGATAACCAACAACTTTTACTATAGGAAAAAACCTGAAATCGCGAAAAAAAATCAGCTGTTCAGTACATTTATGTTTGCCTAATGTACTGAACAGCTGATATTTTTTTCGCGATTTCGGCTTTGCTCCCATAATAAAAATTGTTTGTTATCATGAGCACAATCACGTGTTTAAGTATCGTACACTAATTGCCAGTCACCCTATATAAACCTTACTGCCTAGTGGTCGCAAGCGCGACTGCTGAGCACGAGGTACTAGGTTCGATTCTGGGGTCAGACAAAGTGTTATTGGATTTTTCTATCAGAAATTTCGCAGTAGCAGCCACGGAGTCTGGCTTTATGGCCGGTTGTTGTTAATAGGCTCGCCCCGGGGGCTTAAACATAAATAGCGAAGGTGTACTATTAGGTATTCCTTGCGTCTGCCTAACCTGTCTTGGATTACAAGGCGTGATGCTATGTGTATATTATTAAGTCTATAATTCATTCACTTCACTATGAAGATTTCAATGGGGTGGAACTATACAATATTCCACTAGTCATTTGTCTAGGCCCTCGAATTAGCCAAGTTAAGGCGCGGACTGACTACAATTTTAATCGCAACTAGACCGCGTTATCTATTGTTACCACTATGGAGCGTGAATAAGGCTGAAAATTGAAAATTATTTGTATTTGTGTTGACATGTGGGTCTAAGCTGTGAATGGAATTTATTTTACAGGTTTTCTTTATATTATTCAAAATATAGACATTAAATTAAACAATTGTTTGAACAATTTAAAAAGAAAATGGTAATTCTATAAAATTCTTAAAAAAAAAAAAAAACTGTTGGTATCGCTGGAAATACAGAGATCTTCGACGCCCAATTTTTTTTTGGAAACATCAATTTTTTTCTTTAAACCCTTCTCTGTTCACCGTATTTTTTGCTTTACATATTTTCATTGTATTACGTCATACTCGACTATCTAAGAAAGCAATTTTTGGGAATATTGAGGTAACACCGTGGCATAGGACTACTCGTTATTTGGTAAAACTGATCACTTTAAAAATTCAATTTTATAAAACCGACTCACTATAACAGAATTTTATTTAGGTAAACATAACCGTGCTAATGTTTTCTCGCGATTCTGCTTGCGTACATTCGAATATATATTTATGAACTGTATCACTGCGTGAATCATCGATGCTGGGTAAACAGAACTCTTGGTGACGCCAATGCTTTGGGCAGGGAGTTGGTTTTTCCAACCGACCAACACAAGAGAGAAAACAGCACATCTATTCTTCAAAGGATTTCAACGGGTTGATTACACCCCCGTTTACCAGTTATTCGTATTATTATAATAAAAATAACCCATTTATTTCAGGTAACAAAGACCCATAGATAGATACGTTAACCTAAATATATACATACTAATAAAATACAACTTAAGTTAGTAAATAGACACTTAAGGCAATGTTAGTAACACTTCACTTGTGCACTATGTCACTGTGCTGTGTATTATCCTGTTATGTCTAGATATTGCCTGTTATGTGATATCACTATCACATCTTGCCCGATCTGGGAATGAACCAGCAGCACTTTTGACCATAGACTACTCTTTATTATGTAGGTTAGTAAATAACGTAATGGATTCTTTATAAATCGACGTGAACACCAGACCCGACCCAGACCAGGGAGCCTAAAATGGAAGCTTTATCAGAATCATAATATGAATCACGTTCAAAATTTAAAATTCTTAAAATGGTCTTTATGGTTATGACCACAAAATCCATTTTAAGAGTTTTACATTTTTAACGTGATTCGTATTATGATTCTGATAAAGCAGCCATTTTAGGCCCCCAGAACAGACCAGACTATGAATAGGCAATACATAGGGATAGCTTTAGGAGCGACCTTTGTTCCACATTAACACACTATGCACAGATTTACAAAAGAAATACAGGATCAATTTTTATTCAGTGCGCAAACTTTGACAAATTGAACTTAAATGAGTTTTATTAACTACCTATTTTTTTCATTTTGATAAGTCTTAGTACAAAAAAATAAATTTATCGTTAACGAAAAATGTTTACTTTGAAATTGATTTTATTTGTGATGAGCGACTGTCGGGCCGCGGGCGTCGGCCCCGCCTGCCGCTCGGGAAGGGATTTCACCCCCGCTGCACAACATCGCCGCGTGCGCCGCATGACGCGCGCCCTTTGATATTATTACGAATAGATAGTGTCCATATTTTACTGATTTACAGTCGGATAAAAAAAAATAAAAAAAAAATTGAACAAATAATGGAAATGTGTTCTATTACTGATACTGAACCACAATTTTTTTTTTGCGCACTGCTTTAATAATATTCCAGTACATCCCACCGATCATCATCTGCCTAGCCTTTTCCCAACTATGTTAGGGTCGGCTTCCAGTCTAATTGAATCCAGCTGAATACCAATATTTTACATGGTGCGATTGCCTATCTGGTCTCCACCACCCAGTTTAATACGATACCCCTTGGTAAGGACTTGTTGTCACACTTTCGGGCCACTGACTACCTGCAACGACTGTCAAAGATAAACAAATAACAGCCGGAACCAACGGTTTAACGTACTTTCCGAAGCACGGAGGAAACTCTTTATTGTAATGGATGGTCACCCATCCAGGAACCGACCTAGGCAAGGACGGCTTAACCTTGAAGATCGACCTGTGTGGCTATTATTCCTTAGCCATGAGCTCCTCCCATAGATATCAGAATTTATTCAGAGCGCCCATGCCTTTGGCACCGCGAGTCAAAAACTTCGAAACTAAAAACCATTCTTAAATTTTCTCTAATAATATTGAACCATAACCATGAGTGCTCCAGTTCAAAGCGGATACCCATCCATTTCTCAACCTCGACGCACGTGGCTCATCTATAATTGTTTAATTACTGCCCGGTACACACGTGGCGTGGCACATTCTTACAGATGTTCTTTATACTTACAGAAACAAGTAGATATAGAAACATGTAATTTTGTGTAGAAAACATGTTTTGTAAACACGCAACATGTTTGTGAAACAATTTACGAGGTGTAAAGTGTTATTTTTAGATTTTTAAAAACTAATCCACTGTTGTTGGCAAGAAGGTAATCACATTTCCAGGAAAACCAGTAAAATAATGTGTTTAGTGACACACTTACAAACATGATTTCGTCAAATATTTCTTTAAACATGTTTTTTAACACTAAAAAATGAGAAAGAGGGTCATCATAGATAGATTCATCATCTTTCTTTCCTCGTACCATTTTACTTGAGGTTGGCGCATTCATCAGCTGGGTCGATGCATAGTCATCTATACTAACATTATAAAGAGGTAAAATTTCTAACTAGTAACTTTTCAGTCAACCCGCGATCATGGCGCTTGCAACAGCGTTGAAATATCGGGAGCTCAAAATTACAGACAATCACGGAAGATATCCCGTAAGTGACAGTTTACGTGTGAGGTAAAATTTGTTTGTAAGTTTGTATGTAGGGGGTAATCTCTGGATCTACTGAACCGATTTTAAACACTCTTTCACTAATAGGAAGCTACATTATCCCCGAGTGCTATAGGCTATTTATAACGTGCCCGTGGAATAATTTCTGACCAAAACGCGAGAGAAGCCGCGGGCATCAGCTTTCACAAATAAAGGGTGTAACAAGGGTCTATTCGGTATTCAATAAATCGACTTTCGTTCTTTGCCGATCTTTTTCCTTTCCACATATCTATTTAGTTATTGTTTTGCAACTTTTTCTGCAGTGCATATTTTTGCATGTCTTGTCGCCGACTTTATACATTTCCAATATTAAAATTACAGTTTCGCAACTTCCCCGTCATTGCGATATTTTTTTTGTTCCAGACCACACCTGGGAACCTTCTAGTTACGGAGATATTGGGGGTCAAAGTTCCAACTTTTTCACAAGTTTTAAGTCTCCACGACCCCCGTACTATTCAATCTATCCATCAGCACAATGTTTTGAGTGCGCTATATTGCGTCCTACCGTAAAACGTGATTTATAACCGCATAAAAAAATCGTTTCCCAGCAATAATTTGTGCGTAAAGTTACTTAGTTTTATGTAAATAATGCTTGGTGACGGCTTCGTTAAGGGTCTTGTTACATCCTGTATGTAGCTAGAATACGGATTGCCTCGTTGGTCGAGTGGTCGCAAGCGCAACTGCTGAGCACAAGGTCCTGGGTTCGATTCTCAGGTCGGGCAAAGTATTAATTGGGTTTTTCCATCATTAGCGTGTTATGATATATTATACTTGACTTTAAGTTAGTCTGATAACCTTGATAGTTTGTTAAAAATGAAAAGTGATACAATCCATTAATGGATTAGAAGCTCACAGGAACCACAGGATCGATCGATTCATGATTAGTTTTATAGTATACAGCGTGTAACAGAAAGGGTATAATCATATGGAAGAGTGTGGTACGGACCATCAAACTACACAACTTTCGCTATTGGACCACCATCGTAATCGTAAAAAAATAATCAGCTGTCCCATACATTTGGGTCGAGAGATATTGAAATTTTGTATGGGGCAGTTGATTATTTTTTTGTGATTACGATGGTGGTCTCATAGAGAAAGTTTTTCAGTTTGATGGTCCATACCACAGTCTTCCATATGACTATACCCTTTCTGTTACACGCTGTATAAGCGTCCTACCTATGACTGCTAGCTACACTACAGCAAGGATAAAATTCATACCTACTGGCCTCTCCGTTACTTTTTGTTATTTGACACATGAATAGACCATGATCTAAGACCATAGGATACTTTTCATCCCGTTAGTACTTTTTCGTAGGATAATTTTAGATATCCACTCACCCATTATGATGAAGCTCTTTTTATATGTCTTCAGGGACGCCAACTTAACAATAACAATGAATAATATGGCTACATAATAATCTTTAGTAAGGTCAAGTGCTACCTTAAACCGCTTTAGGGTCTTAGGATAATTGGGTTAACTGAATAAAGGTTAAAACTTAAGAGAGGTTATGTAAGGAATATCAATTACTTACATAGGTCTCGAGTTCGAACCCAAGACACGCACCTCTGATTTTTGGGATTCATGTGCGTATTGTGTAATTATTACTTGCTTTGGTGAAGAAAACATCGTGAGGAAACCAGCATGATTGAGAAATTTTTCTCAACGACATGTAAAGCCAAATCAGAGGCCCGTGGGTGGCATAAAAACTCTGACAGCAGGTTAGGCACTAACCACACGATAAAGAAAGAAGTCTTCAATTCTATATAGAAAGTAAATAAATAAATAAATATCGCTGGACATTACACACAGCGCCATCTAGGTGCCACACTAAGCAACGAGGCTTGTGTCGTGGACACCAGATAGTTGATACTACTACATAGATACTTTTTTGTTTGTAAATACATACTTATTATACATATAAACATCCATGACTCGGAAACAAATGTCCATGCTCATCACACAAACATTTGCTCCTACCGGGATTCGAACCCGGGACCCTAAGAACGTAAGGCAGCCTCACTACCGCTGCGCCATTCGGGTCGTCAAGTGTGTTTGTATTTAGCGAAACCATTGATCTGATTCCGAAAACTCTTTCACTAATAGGAAGCTACATTATTCCCGAGTATCTTAGGGTAGATTTAAAAACAAAACAGTATGTTCCTGTGAAATTTACGACTATAGCGCAAGTGAAGCCGCTTGCAAAAGATAGCACCTATTAAAGGTATCGTGAAACTTTGTTATCAAGAAATTCTAGCTTACTGACTTTCGCAATAAATTATTTGTGCTTTGAATAAACTGTCTCCATAATATTATATCTTTAACCAGAAGGCCTTGGTAATTTGTATTCGGTTATCGTGGTATGGCCATGTGATGCGGAGGAATGAGGAAAATTTTGAGTATGAATGTAGATGGCTATATAAGTAGAGAAAGACGAAAGAAACGATTGATGGACTGTGTAGGAAGACTGTCTAGAAAGGAGGTGACTGCTGAGATGACGAGTACTAGAGAAGTATGGAAGAAGAAGAGATGTTGCATAATCAGCCTTTAATGTCCCCACTGCTGGGACACTCGGCCTCCTCTCTATGAGAGGGAATGGGCTATAATCCACCACAAGGGCCCAGTGCGGATTGGTAGATGTCGCATGTCTTCGAATTTTTGGTTCTAGGACATGCCGGTTTCCTCATGATGTTTTCCTTCACCGTTTTGAGAGCAGTGGTGATGAAATAAATTACACAAAGTAATGCGCCTGCCTGGGTTCGAACCCACGACGTATTGTTCGTAAGTCGGGGCCGCCGCTACTGGGCCACCGCTGCTCAGACATGTTGCGTCGACCCCAAATAAATTGGGATAAGGGGCAGGAGAGTGATGGTGAGAAAGCCTTAGCAATAGAGAGGAGAACTGCGTCCCAGCAGTGGGAACGTATTAGGCACATTATGCTTATGCTTATGCCTACGAGTGGAAGTAACAGTCAAACAGTTACAGCTAACACAAACACTCCCACTTCAAAACATACAGACATCTATATTTAGTTCAAATACGAGCTAAAATTCTAACTATTTCCCAAGTGAACACGTGTTTTATAAGCCGAGGTATAAATATACTAGCCGGTGACCCGGTTCGGCTCTACTATTTATGGTGAAAATGTCCGTTTCAACGGTGCTGTTGACCCCATTTTGTATACTGATTGTAGATAGGAGCTGTGGTTGTGGTGTAAACATTGATCGTAAACTGTGGTGGCTACCTGTCAAGTGCTTTTTGTCCAGTGATTCAAGTGTTCTCTTTTGTTTGGCCTAAGTTGGATCTACAGTCTCAAAATTTGTTTACAAAAATACCTGACACACAGTCAACTAAACAAGCTGGGCCGTAGTTATGGACAATACTAGAGGTTTAGTACGCGTTTTCATTTCAGATACAATGTTAAAATAAGTCAAAACATTTATTGCGAACGTACTATGTACAATACATATATAAGGTCTATCTGTTCATACACGAAATCTTTTAAGGGGTCATTGTACTCATCGTTATGAACAACTTTACTACGGGACCAAACCCTGAATCGCGAAAAAAAATAAAGCTGTTCCATATATTTTGACGAGTTAACGCGAACTTATTGTAGGTAACAGCAGATTTCTTTTTCGCGATTCAGGGTGTGGTCCCCTATTAAAAATTGTTCATAATGGTGAGTACAATGACCCTTAAGAGATTTCGTGTATGAACAGATAGACCTTATATGTATATCATGTACTTGTAATTATAATGGCAAATGCATATTGAACACTCTAAAAACCGGCAAAACAAAGCTGTGCAGCACCAAAGAATCGCCTTAATTACACCCGAATCTAAAGGTTGTAACAAGACCCTTAACGAAGCCGAAAGGTACTTGTTCTCCCCGTCCTTGCGATCATTTTGTTTTTGTTCTAGTCCTACCTGGGAACTTTCTAGTTACGGAGATATTGGGGGTTCCAACTTGTCACAAGTTTTTTTTTTTTTTATATGGGTACGTAAGATTTTTACTTTAAACACCTCCACGAGTCCGTTACATTTAGTCCTACCGTAAAAAGTGATTTTTCACCCCAAAAAAAAAGTAGTTTCCCAACAATAATTTTTGCGTAAAGTTACTTAGATTGCTGTACATAATGCTTGGTGGAGGGGTCTTTTTACACCCTGTATAAAGTCAAAGTGATAACTTGATTAAAATAATTAGTTAAGATACGATTTTTATTCTGTAGTTTAGTAACTTTACTTAACGTTTACTTGAAGTTACAAGGTTAGAATTCATAGCCGTGCTTTCTTTGACGGTTCTAACTTCGTTTAAATTCTTGTATATTGCATAAAATATTTGCATAAGACCCTAATTACTTATACTCAAGTAATTACTCACTTCACTATAGATACCAGGGTAAGTCTTTCAAGAATATTATCGTCTCATCGGCATTTTTAAAGTTCCTGGAAAAGTTCTCGAAAACTACGAAAGCCATGACAACAAAGCACTTGTACGCAAATGTTATCAAAGAGATAAGGTCGACGAGTTATCGATTAGCTGCTGGGTGCCTTGATAACGAAGCGTTACGCTGGGTTCCACACGACACCGCTCGGCCGTGCGGTCGCGCAGTGAAGCGGATCTCACGTTACATTGGCTTGTATGACAAATATTGATGCCTAACACACGAACACCAACCTCACAGAACTGAAAGAAAGAGATTTGGATGACAAATATTTGGAAAGGAAGAAAACGGTACCTTGTATGCACAAGGTACCGTTTGGTACAAGGTGATGGAAAGAAAGAAAGAAAGAAAATGTATTCATTAGACAGCACAGGACAAAATATTAAACAAAAATATGGTTACATTTACATTAAGTACAACAAAATTATAAAAGTATTAATAAAACTATAATTAAAAAAGAAAACAACGAAATTAGTCCTGTACGAAGCTAAAAGGCCCCTATCTCAGCATGGTGCTGTAACATTCACAAAACGTCACAGCGCTGGTGATGCTGCAGCGTTGATGGCATCAAGGGAGAAGAATTGAGAGATTTTGCCTATTTCAAGAGTGTCACGGCAGGCCACTAAGGAGATCGCGGGAAAAACTAGATAGATTCCATTAGAACTGGAAGGAGGACGTGTGGGTTCGCGAGAAGTGGACGGAGGCTTTCGCCCAGGAGTGGGACAGAGCAGGCTAGGCTAAAAAAAAAAGATGATAAATAAAATTCAGAAATACAATGACAAAATACACATCGGAAAGCAACCAATAAAACAGAAATATCTTGATTGGAGACTCGCTTGCCCGAATTCTGAAAAACCCGACCATCCGTTTTCCCAGAGACGAACCGCCCTGCAGAGTATCCAAAATTCAAAACGATTAGTTGACACTTCCCATGACCCAAGGACGGGCAAAAGCCAAAGTAAAAACTTTGGCTAGAGGTTAAGCATTGCCATACAACGTGGCAATGCCTTCAGTCTCTCGGGGACATCACCAGTTGACAGCGTTGAGGAGTTTTTTGACACCATTTTTTCATTTATTTTTAAATTAGTGACTTTATATATAATAATACCAGCCTATTTCTGTCACACTGCTGGGCAAAGGCCTCTTCTCAACAGAGAAGGCACGAGCATTGATCACCACGCTTGCTCAAGACGGGTTGGCGATTTCAGACTTTTATAAGTCCAGGTTTCCTCATGATGTTTTCCTTCACCGATGTGTGTGATGTCCAAGATAAACTTAGAAAGTACATATGAATTGAAAAAGTCATAGTGGTACTTGCCCGGATTTGAACCCACAACCTCATGCATGAGAGGCGAGGCCTTAACCTCTGGGCCATCACGACTTTAGGTTATTTTAATTTATTATTGTATATAATATTGTTACGACATATAGACGTAAAATAGTTCATAATAAGTTAGAAACAAAAGTGATTTAACGGAAACCACTTTCACAATGAATAAAAATCTGCTTGTGCAAAAATATTATGAAATATGCCATTTGAATCTCCAAAAAAATTATGCAACTGAAAAGTGTAACACATAGTTTGTAACATGACATAACTACAAACAGCAAACAAAGTAAACCATACAACAATTCCGAACCTATTAGAAACGACAAAACATTCACACGAAATTAAAGAAACGACAGATGATTATGAGACAATTATTTTACACGGAAACTGACCATTGAATGAATATTTGGCACCAAACGTTCACATTTTGTGAGCCAAACGATCAAAACGAACTCGTTATCGGAACCCGGCCTTTACATATAAATAACTTACTAAAAATACATTTGCCTGCTGATCCGGGAATTTAAAAAAAAGTACGAGGAAGCGGTGACAGTTGTGAGAGAAAAGGTGATGAATATTTTGAAGAAAACGGCGATGATTTAGAAGACGGTGAAGTAGAATGTTTAGATTAGATAAACAGCTGGTTACAAAGAAAATCATTTCGATTTGCACAATGCAATGTTTTAAAAATTGGTTTAGTATTTGCTCTAGTCAGGATCACCATCTGCCTAGCCTTTTCCCAGTTATGTTGAGGTCGGTATCCAGTGTTACCAGATTCAGCTGAATACCAGTATTTAACATGGAGTGATTGCAGCCTATCTGACCTCCACAACTCAGTACTAAGATTTGATTTACTAATCGCTTGAATTGAATAGGTACCAAAAAAACATTAGGCAGGAAACAACTCAAGTAATGGGTTCATAATTAACCAAAAACTCCATTTTCATGAAAGCTGTTACATTATTCTAAAAAAGCTACATTCACAGTACAAACATTTTTTGAACAGAAGAATTTGCAACTGATTCTTTACCCACACCATTTCAAGATTCTTCAGAAATAAACCAAATCATTTTTATTAAACACTAGCTGTCGCCCGTGGCTTCGCTCGCTCTTAGGTCGGAAATTATCCCAAAGGCACGTTGTAAATATAGCATACACTCGGGATAGCTTCCTATTAGTGAAAATATTTTCAAAATCGGTTCAGTAGATCCAGAGATTACCCCCTACAACCTCACAAACTTTACCTCTTTATAATATTAGTATAGAAGTATAATAAGGGCAATCTTCAAGCACCAATAGTAACTGAACTCATTTTCATTTGCCTGTTTAGATGCATGCATTTTACTATATGCAGCTATCCACATAATTACCTGAATTCTGGGCCAAGATCTCTCGGATTTCAGATACAAAGACTATCTGAGTCAGAGCCGTCTGCCGCAGCATCAAGTGAAGTAATTTTAGCGCGAGATTCATTTAGCATACGCCAGACGTGACTACCCAACCTGGGGGTTTGGTGATTTTTATTTAAATCCAGTAATAGTGAATTTAGACTACTGCGTCGTTGGTCTAGTGATCGCAAGTGAGTCTGTTGAGCATGAGGTTCCAGGTTCAATTCCCAAGTCGGGCAAAGTGTTATTGGGTTTTCTTTGAGGAATTTCTAATTAGCACCACGGAGTCTTGATTTGTCCCGGTTGATGGCAATAGGCTCGCCCCCTATTACATGGGGAGGGGACTTAACATAACTGGCGGAATGTGGGTGTACTATTAGGTATACCTCTGTCTAACCCTCCGTAGATTACAGGCGAGATGGATGTAATTAGTAGCTCCTCGTTACGATATTTCAATTAAAATGTCGCCGTAAGTGACATTATTCAAATGTACCAACAACATTGTTGACTAGCTAATTGCTTTCAGCTATATAGTTCGTGCCAAAGCAAGATAAAAAAACAATATCTGAAATTCTAGTGGTATCGATCCAAGAGATGTCTAGTCAGTAGAAAACAGAATGAATATCTGAAGTAATGTGTCTCTTGGTCTACTTACCGATCAAATCACCCAAATGCAAAACCAAATAAGCCAAGCTATTCTATCCAAGTATTTATCACAATATAAACTGGTTCAGTAGTAAGTTTTCGTCACAGAAATTTCTAACATCTGAACAATACCAAAAAGGTATTAAATAGTATTTGGTTTCCAAAAATCTGATCAATTCTCTGATTGGTAATTATGATGTCAAATCTCATGATTAACTCATGCAAATAATTAACGACAACAACGCTAACTGGACATATTGTATTTTGACTACAGATAGGCTTTTCATAAATAATAACACTCGTGGCAAAATAATAAGCGACTTTCGGGTCGTCTGTGGATGGGTGACCACATACCGAGTTTCGTCCCTGCCTCAGAAAGCACGTCAAGCCGTTGGTCCCGGCTCTCAATTGTAGAATCTTTGACAATGCTAGTCAATGGTCCGAAAGTCTAACAACCAGTCTTACCAAAGGGTACTGTATTACCCAGTACAGATATAGGCAGTCGCTCCATGTAAAATACTGGTATTCAACTGCATCCGGTTAGACTGTTAGCCGACCCCAACGTATTTGGGAAAAGGCTAGGCCGATGATGATGATGAGCATTCATAAGCCCCCTCACGTGTTTTCCTAGCGAAAAACAACACGTTATCATTTATGAACGTAATCCAAAAAGCCAATCAAGGTCTCCATTGCTAAACAGAGCATCAAATCCTAATGCTAAATTAATTAAAGGGATCAAAGTCGAAAACAACTGAACCCAAACGTCAATACCGTAATCCCTTGGATTATGTGAACGTGTATCGTACACCCACATACCTACACGGTTTTAGAAATAGCTCCTTAAGTGGCAGTATCCCAAATAGACAAGGCTAGCTATTGTACTATTGTCCTCAGATCGCAACTGGGCATGGCCTTTCGAAAAATACAACGAAACATTCTGTTCTCCACTTTCTGCATCAAGGTTTTGTACCCAAGGGGTAAAAATGGAACTCTATTACTAAGACTCCACTGTCCGTCTGTCTGTGTCTGGCTGTCTGTCACCAGGCTGTATCTCATGAACCGTGACAGCTAGACAGTTGAAATTTTCAAAGATAATGTATTTTTGTACACACTACAACAGCAAATACTAAAATCTGTATAAAATAAATATTTAAGGGGGCTCCCATACACAAACGTGTTTTTTTTTTAGATAATAGTACGGAACACTTCGTGCGCGTGTTCGACTCGCACGTGGCCAATTTTTTTTTAATGGCGTCTCGCAGGTCCGCTTAGAAGGTAGTCCTCTGTTAAATCGGACTATCATCCTGGAGGTGCCCTGAGTGTTAATCCTCTGAGACTGAAATAAAAACATAAAACAGTCTTTACCATTTAAGTGCCTCGTTGGTCTCATTGACTGCTGAGTCCAGATTTGTGCCCGGATGATGGCAAAAGGCTCGCCCCCTGACATTGAACGTAAGTAAAACTGGCGAAATGTGGGTGTATGTATGCCTCTGACTGATTCAGCTCACAGACGTGATGTTAAATATGTTTATAAAGTATTATTTTTATAACTTTTTATTAAGACCATTTCTATCATTGATTCTGTTTAATAAAAGGGATGTATGAAAGGCATTTGCATGTGGCTGAGATGAGAATGCTAAGGGGGATGTGTGGTGTAACGCGAATGGATAAAATAAGAAATTAATACATAAGGGGAAGTCTGAAAGTGGCGCCGGTGACTGAAAAATTGTGTGGTAGTCGGTTGTCGTGGTATGGTCATGTGATGCGGAGGAATGAGGAGATGACTGTGAATGGGTATAAGAGTAGAAGAAGACCAAAGAAACGATGGATGGACTGTGCGAAGAATGATATGGCACGAAAGGAGGTGTCTGATGAGATGACGAGTAATAGAGAAGTATGGAAGAAGACATGCTGCGCCGACCACAAATTAATTGCGGGAAGGGCAAAAGAATGATGATGATTCAGTTTAATATGCCAGTAGATATTCGTTACTACCAATAATTGGAGGATTATCTTAATAACCAATCTGTTTTAATATAAATAGCTCATCAAACGCCACTTGAAAACATCTGATGGCCTGTATTATTGAACCTAACACCAGAAGATTAACTCTACAACATTTTTATGAACAAAATTTCATCTACGTATCCAGTCATTGACCTTTCAGATCTTCTCATACGCCTGTTGTATATGAAAATGAACTTGCTAAACCGACAAACAAGAAAATATAGTGAGTCATGGCTTGCCTGAAATAAAAATGGCTGCGCTGAAGATATTTTTTGATGGACACGCGATTTATATTAGGTACGTCTGTATTATATTTGGGGCTCCGTCATATGACAGGGTATTTGTCTCCTATATTTTTATTTTATTTTATTTATTTGGCTCACCAACAATTGAATACACTGCTTCAAAGATACAAGATACATTCAAGAGAGTCATAGACATGTGTATCAACCTCTTACAGGTAAGCACATCATGCACTACTTATTTGTCGTTGAGTGTCTGCTTAAAATCAGATGAGTATCTAAGTACTCACCACACTCAGCTATGGTTTTTTAAATACATATTTAAATCAAAATTAAATCATTTAAAAACTAAACTTACAATCAATTATAGTAGGATCAAAATCAAAAGCATAGCATATAGCTATAGATTTGATTGTGTAAGACTAATTTTTTCTATGATTTGATGTTACAATAAAATGTATTGTATATGCTTAGCCTGACAACCAGTCCTGCCTAAATTAACTGAGTTATAGCTGAGTATAACTGAGTGGTAGTCAGTGGCCCGAAAGTCTGACAACTAGTCTTACCAAGGGCTATCGTATTATTGAGTACTAACTGGGTTGTCCGTATAAAATACTGATATTCAGCTATCAGACTAGAAGCTAACTCCAACATAGTTAGGTAAAGGCTAAGCAAATAATGATGATGTAGGGTCTTTTGATCTCATTCTCTTGCCTTTATTCCCACTCATTTGGGGTTGGCGCAGCATGTCTTCTTCTTCCATACTTCTCTATTACCAGTCACCTCCTTTCTAGCCATATCATCCTTCACACAGTCCATCCATCCTTTCTTTGGTCTTCCTCTACTCTAATACACATCCACATTCATACTCAAAACTTTCCTCACTACATTTTCCTCATTCCTCCGCATCACATAGGCTTGATGATGAGACTTTTGACCTAACGAAAGAATTTAGCCGATGATGAAAACCTGGCCTGAAGACCAAGTAAAAATAAATTGATGAGTAATTATTAACTGCTATATTGATCACAATCGTTCATTGCCAAAAACGTAGTCTGAGTTAGATTCTCAGGTCATCGTACGCAGTGTTATTGGGATTTATTCGATTTACGGCCGTTTTCAATAACTTACTAACAGTTAACGGAACGTTGCTATCTCAGATAAACAGTTAAAAAAACATCAACTGTCAACCCTCCGAGAGACAGATAAGTGACGTGGTTAGGATATTCCTGTCAATTCATTGCTAACTTAGTTTATAGAAACACCGATAGCTACTAGAGTAAGGCATATTAACTAACCGTTATACGTAAGTAAGTTATAGAAAACGGCCGTTACTGAATACACTCGTGATATAACAGAATAATCTGTAATTTAATAGTCGGGTTAGTAATAGGAATGAACAGTAATAGGATGAAATTTCGACAGAACATCTCATCTATAGATAATCTCTGAAGGGTAAGGCAGAGATATAATTATGACCCATGTAATAAGGGCAAGCCTATTGTCATCAACCGGGCACAATTCCAATCATCCACTTTTTTTTTCCATCAGGTATTTCTCATCAGCAGCCACGGAGTCTGGATTTATGCCTAGTTGATAGCAATAGGCTCGCCCCATACTACATGGGACTTCAAAACATAGCTGGGGAAATTGGGCGTACTATTAGATACATCTGTGCCTAACCCTTTATCCATTACAGGCGTGGTGTTCAGAAGTCAAGTCACTCACTGGAAACGCCAATCGAACCATCTCAATTCCAAGCCTCCTCTCCAGCCATGGCCAAGACTCTCATTAAAATCTTATCCATATCGATAAATCCATATTCCGAACAGTCGTAGTCACGTGGCCTCAAGATCATCGACCTCCTGACGAGATGCAGAACTTCAAAATAGCACGGTTACAGAGTTCTGAATATACAAATAAACGTACGATTGGTAAAAATCAAGGTATACCACCATTTTGTGAGTTTACAGTGGGCAGAACAGTAATAGGACTAATTTATGTTGGGTAAAGTGACTCACAAAAATTAAGTTGAGTTTGGTTTCGTGCTGCATTGTGGTTTGCATCAAAATGATTCTTTGAGGGAAGAGAAAATAACCGACTAGCTTCACTTTATATAAGGTCCCATTAAAATAGATGCGACAAATTTTAAGACAGTGTTCAGTACGTCTAAACTAACGTCTCTCTCCAAGCAAACAACACTGATAAAGTGATTTTATTTTGACCTAAAATAATAAATTGCCGGCGGCACTCTTAAAAGAATCACATCCATTAGGTGAAAATAAAATCATTTTAATCAATGTGTTTCTTTTGCTTGGATATCTTTAGTTAGACGTAGTGAACGCTGTGTTAAAATTTCTCCATCTATTTTAATGGGACCAATAATTTTATCATAGTCTCATGCCAAATTTTAATAATAAATTCCAAGAAGAGATATACAGGGTGCACGGGATGCTCAAACAGTGTTACCACGGGTTCAGTACATCATTCTGAAAAGACGGTCAAAATGAACAACAGATTTTTTTTCTTTCTTTATCGTGTGGTTAGTGCCTAACCTGGTGTCAGAGTTTATGCCGTCCATGGGCCTCTGACTTGGCTTCACAATCATGCCGTTATGAAATATAATACAAATACAAAATACAAAAATGTTTTATTGAATAAATTTGTTACATCAATGGGTGGTTGTGTTTGGGGACTCCTTTTAAGCAATTTTTGCCTGTGTTAGGAGACCCCGCTCTTCCATAGCAACAACAATTACAAGAGTATAACAAATATGTGGCTAATTTAACTTAATACTTAATTACTTACTTCTAATATTATTATTTATTTTAAATATAACAAAGAGTAAAAATAAAAGTGAATTAAATGTAAAAAACAAGAAAAATAATATGTAAGAGTGTGTGTGTGATGAGTGTATGTGTGTGTGTGGGTGTGTGTGTGTGTATGTGTGTGTTTCTATTTGATTTTTAAGTGCCAGTTTTTGTGAGATTGTATGTATGTGTGTGACAAATTGAAAAACTAGCAATTATTGTTTTATAAGTATCCTGCTATTTAATGTGCTGTAGAAGTGCCTCGGTCTCTTCATACGTGAGTTCTTTGATCCAGTTTGTTACGGTTTTCCTACAATCATAAGTGCTTTTGGTGTATATGTATATTTTTTTATTTATCTTATTGTATAGTTCAGCTGAGCGTTTATTGAATTGTCTACATGCAAACACGGTTTTAGTCTGGGAAACTGGTGCTACTAAGTCTTTCCTTCTTTTGGTTAATTTTCTGAATCCAGTGGTAGGGTTTTATGTTTTTTCACTACGGTTTGTATTATGTACAACTTTCTTATCGAGATTATGTTACTGATAGTATAAAGGCTATTTGTAGGGTATAATATGTTTTTGAAGTACATAATCTTAATAAGAGCACGCTGGGCGCGCTCTAAGTATATAAGTTTGGTTTTATTTGCACCTCCCCAAACCGTGATACAGTATAGTAAAACCGACTGCACCAGAGTCAAGTATACCTCATTCAGGATGTTTCTAGTAGATTTACGTTTACTGATTATATCTTTGGGAGCAATGTGACGCAGTGATTTAAATATCCAGCTCAGTCTCCTAACTCTATTTGTAACCTGTTCTATATGCTGATACCATGATAGACGTTGATCAATTACCACTCCCAGGTACTTAGTCTGCGAAATTTTAGTAATACATAGGCAGGCACAACATTTATTCGTAGGATCTCCGCAAACATGAATTTTTATGTTAAAATCGCCACTTGGTTGTGTCCTGTTACTCACGCTAAAGCATACATAATTCGTCTTGGATGTATTTAGCGTGAGCAAGTTATTATTGAGCCAGCTGGCAACTTGGGCCATGCCCATCTCTGTTTTTAGTTTTACGTCCTGCCAGTATGAGTTCCCAGTGAAAACGACAGAGGTGTCATCGGCATACGAGAAGACTTTTGCATTTTCGATGTTCATATTGCAAAGGTCGTTAATATACAAAAGAAAGAGGGTAGGACCCAGTATGCTTCCCTGCGGGACACCATATGTCACCTCTGCTTCTTCACTGACATATTCTTCCATCCTGACCCTCTGCCTCCTTCTTGAGAGGTAGTCCTTGAATAATTTCAGAGGGATATCTCTTACTCCAGCATTTTCGAGTTTGTTCACAAGGTTTGGGACAGAGACGGTGTCAAATGCTTTTTTGAGGTCTAGAAAGACCGCTAAGCATTTATTCCCAGCATCAACGTGATCAGTTACTAGGGAACTTAGAGCTGAAACCGCATCCTCCGTAGAAAATCCTTGCCTGAAGCCAAACTGTTGGTTTGATAATACACTGAATTTATTTAGATATTGCGTCAACCTAACATTAATAAGTTTTTCAATTATTTTGGATATTGACGGAAGGATAGAGATAGGTCTGTAATTATTGACATCGTCTCTGTCCCCTCCCTTATGTACTGGAGTAATAATTGATTTCTTGAGCAGCTCAGGGAAAATGCCTTTTTGGAAGCAAAGGTTCGCAAGATGGGTTATTATGGGAACGATATCATAACGAGCAAACTTTAGAAATTTAGTCGGGACCTTGTCCCATCCCGGGGCACTGTCAGATTTTAAGCCCATCAATATTTGATCTACTTCCTGAGGATCAGTGTCTAATAGTACAAAAGTATTACTCTGTGCAGGTTTGTTGACAGCTTGTGTATTATTAGTACTTGGCACAATTTGCTGAGCTAACAGTTTACCAACGTTGGCGAAGTGATTATTGACAAAATTGACTGATTCTAGAGGCGATGTCCTAACATTTAGCAATTTGGTGTTACGATCTTTAATTTTGTTAGAGTAAGTTAGGTTCTTTATATTTTTCCAGAGAAGCTTATTATTACCAACTGATTTTACAAGTAGGTCCCTTTCATATCTACGTTTTAATTTTTTTATAAGTGAGTTACAATGGTTCCTATATCTAGTGTAGGTTATCTTTAGGGTTTCATTATGTGGATTAAGTCTGGATTGTTTCTGTAATTTGTTACGATTTCTTATGCAACGCAAAATGCCTGTGGAGATCCACGACTTTATTATTTGTTTGCTGTTAGGTATTTTACGAGAGATAGTGTTTCTTTCTATGGTGTTAGCAAGTATGTTTGTGAGTAGGCACGTTAGTTGATTTGGATCATCGCAAAAGAGGAGCTCCGCTAAATTTTGTTGCTGTAGATCTTTTAGTGCTTGTTCAAAATTTGTAATAGTCGTAGTTTTATTTGAATGTAGAGTGTTTTTAATTTTAGATAAAGACAGAAATGTTGTAAAATGGTCAGTTATTGTCGTTTGTAATATGGCAATAAATGGAGATACTTTCTTTCTATTAATTTTTAGCATGAAGTGGTCTAAACAATTACTTTCCCTCTTAGGTAGGGTATGACCTGTAAGTATTCCATGCAAGGACAACATACACACATCAAAAGTGTCTAGGGATCAAGCATTTTTATGTGGATTTCTTGAGATTGAGATGTGGCTTTGTAATAAATTTATGATTTTATAAATTTATATGGATCCTTTTTGGTGCATTTCATAATTTGAATCAGGAACTGTGAATCAAATTCGAGTAAAAGATGAAAATCAGCTGTCAATATTTTCCCTATAAAAACATACAACGCATTGAAGACATTATTAGTGCTACTGTTTCCCTACTACTGATTAAAACCAACGTTATTATGGAGCGGCGACGTCATTTAAGCAGGGAAGAAATGCTCAGAGCCGTGGGAATGATAGAAGCTGGTTCCCGGCAACGTACTGTGGCTTTAGCTCTGAATACAAGTCAGAGTGTTATCAGTCGACTTTGGACACGTTACCGAAGCACTGGTACCGTGGCTGAGCGCCATGGAGGACGGTATCGCTGCACCACACGGAGACAAGACCGATACATTCAAATCTTAACTCGAAGAGCTCCAACAATAACCGCCATGATGTTAGCCGTGAGGCTTCATCACTCTTCAGGGAACTTAATTAGCGACCAAACAGTCAGAAACCGCTTGCAAGAAGTGAACCTTCATTCCCGAAGACCGCTACGGGTACCACCTATAGCAATGCACAATCGTAGGATACGATATCAATGGGCTCTTGAACACAGAAATTGGGCAGAAGAACAATGGCGTTTCGTGTGCTTTTCTGATGAGTCTCGTTTTGGTATGAGACCGGATACAAGACGTATACGACACTGGAGAACCCCTGGACGCCAACAGCGATTAAAATCCTGCCAGGAAGTCCATCCTTATAGTGGTGGAACCATCATGGTATGGGCGGGTATTTGGATCGGCGGAAGAACTGAGTTGATTTGGATCAGAGGCAACCTCAACGCTCAAATTTATGCTGAGACGATTGTATCAGACGTCATCGTTCCTCTACAAGTACAAATCGGTCCCTTATTTCAGTTAATGCATGATAATGCACGACCGCACACCGCAAGAGTTGTAAGACAGACTCTCGCCGCAGCTAACATCAATGTCCTGCCCTGGCCTGCTCAGTCGCCAGACTTGAATCCGATTGAGCATGCATGGGATATGCTACAGAGAAGAGCTCTGCCGAATATGGAGGGTATCCAGTCGCAAGAAGACCTTTTTTTGTTGTTGCAACGAACATGGGCGGCCATTCCACAGCGTGATTTGGATGAACTCATTTTGAGTATGCCAAACCGATGTTCTTGTGTTGTTAGTGTTCGCGGTAGAAACACGGATTATTAATTGTTTAAGTTACCCAATAAAATTTTAAAGAAAACTGTTATTTCAGTCTTTTTTTCGAACTTTTGTGTTAGTGGTTCAAATGTCAAAAATCCCTTTATTAGGAAAATGGCAAATTTCTTTATTAATGCAAAGGTGACTTGGTTTATCGTTACTGTGACAAACGAAAACACTTTATTTGATGAATCCTTAAAGAAAATTTTAATTAATATCAATCAGGAGAAAAGTTATTGCAAAAATATATGTTGATCCCTAGACACTTTTGATGTGTGTATTCTGATAGTGATATCAGATCAAATATATCTCAGGCATGCTGGTTTCCTCACGATGTTTTCCTTCACCGAAACAAGTGATAATTAAACAATACGCACACGAATCCGAAAATCAGAGGTACGTGTATAAAACCTATATGGTAGGTCCCGTTGTCCTAGAATCACAAAATTTGGAAAAAATCAAGGCCATAAAGCACAAATAAATGAAATCCCAAAAAAAAAAAATTAAAATTAAAAGGTGTCTGTCCCGTGAGCATAGTTGACACCAATTAAGTTTTTTATTTTTTAATAATGGTACGGAACCTTTCGTGCCAGAGTCCGACTCGCACTTGGGCAGTTTACTTTTATTTTTTATTTACCGAGATTGTAGTACTGGGACTGTAGCGTCATCGTACTGTTTTGAACTGGAACTACGAGTAATGTACTTTTTAATGGTTTCATTGAAATAAATGTTTTGAGTTTGTAAAATTGCTACAGTGACGAAGCAAAACAAAGACCTCTTCTCACACAAAGAAGGAAGAATTAAATATTTTAACTGACCACGCCATTTGGAAACTAAGAAGTACTTTCTTATCAATTCACCTTTCAATGGCGCTTCTTAAGAACAAACAATACTTATTACAATCAGTAATTTGTAAAGACAAAGTGGTGAACAACGATTTTGTATTGTTTACAATATTTCCATAAAAATACGATTGCTCACACCACCCACAGACTCTTTATGGCTAGACATTCAAATGACTAACACCTACGAGATTTTTCTCTATTTGCAGTCGTAGTAGGTCTAGGTGACTTTGCAGAACATTGACCCTGGCTGATGAACTATTGTGTTAAATCAACACATAGTCAAGTTTAGATTCAGGAGAATAAAAGCTTCATGCGTCGCGTGACTGCGTCAGTGGGTGGAGTTGGCGTAGTTGAACTTTTGACTAGAGATCATTATCTAAGCTCATAGCTAAAAAGTTGCTCGGGTCAATCGTTAGGTTAAGCCACGCTTGCCTAGGTTAGTCCGTAGATGGGTAACCACCCATTACATACCGAGTTTCCTCCGTGCCTCGGAAAGCACGTTAAGCCGTTGGTCCCGGCTGTCATTTGTAGATCTTTGACAGTAGTTACAGGTAGTCAATGGCCCGAGAGTCTGACAACCAGTCTTGCCAAGGGGTGTTGTATTACCCAGTACTAACTGGGTTATGGAGGCCAGATATGCAGTCGCTCCATGTAAAATACTGGTATTCAGCTGTATGTTCGGGTCGGCTTCCAGTCTAAATGCTGCGTTGTAATACAGGTAGTTTACACTTACAAACCGTAAAAATAAAAAATAAATAAAAAACCTACCCTTTTTAGTATCGATTCAGATCGAGAATCATTAGTATAGATACCTCCTTGAATTTGACCAGGATGCAAAACGACAGCCTGTAAAAAGTTGCTGTTGACGGATGTGGAATACCTGTGGGTATCTGAGGGTCTATGAAATTAGAATACAGAATGTATGTGAAACTAATCACATGCACATGTTTCGAATAACGTCATAATTCTCTAATTTTCAAAATAGCTTAGAAACGAATGTATCTTTTGCATTTCATTATTTAAACACTTCTCAATCTTAGAACCAATGTTAGTGCAATAACAATGAGCTATGAAAACAATCAGAATGATTCTTGTATTTATTTAACAAGAATGCAATGACAGAAAAAGTCAAACAGTCCGGTCTCACAGCTGATTGAAAGTCAAAAGTGCCTGTAACTGGCCTACTTGAAATAAGTGCTTTGTTTTTTTTTTATTTTTTATGAAAATATATATAATCTGTGTTCTTATTTTCATACAACGTGGCTGGTGCAATCATAGGTCTCTTTTCGGCTATGTGATAAAAAAGTGATTTTTCACGTTTGCAGTCCTTGAAACTTTAGGTAGAGGTGTACCTAATAGTACTCCCACATTTCAACTACACCAACAACAACCATTTAGTTACAGGCTAACTAAGCCCATAGATTACCGCTCCGGCAAGGCTCCTGCGGAGCCTAACGTTAAGCTACGTGCCGCGAAGCCGAACACCCCGGTGTATATCTCTCGCCTACATTACACCACTGAGGCAGAGGACATCGAGGAGTACGTGCACCAAAAGTTGAAGTAAACGTCAATTTCAAGGCGTTTGTGGTGCGCATACCAACGTGTATGCTCCATTTGGTGCTGGAGGAAAGTTTTTCGCCACAGGATGTGGTGTTGCGTCGCTTCCGTGGACTAATTCCACAAGAACGCACAAATCATAGTGCAAGTGAAGTGTTACTAAGTTACTATCATAGTTTATAAGTTGCTTATACTAACAAAAAATGTTATTTTATGTATGGGTCTGATCGTTAGGATAGGTCTTTGTTACCTGAAATAAATGGTTTATTATTATTATTTATTATACACCTTACAGACTAACATACATATGTCATAATACAAATTATGTTAGTACATAGATACTTAAAACTATGTTAGTAACACTTCACTTTTGCACTAAGTCACTGTGCGTTCATGTAGCACTTGCCCGTGGATGCATTAATTATGTGTTACCTACATATTGTTATTTTGTATGTGGCTTTTTATTTAGAAGGGACTTTAAAGGAAAAGCGCTTAGTAGTACCTAGAGAATCCCCAGCATAGGGTATCGTAGCGGAACATTGAGTGCTGTGTAGTCCCCTGGGGGACTGGTCTGGGGGTTTTTAGTGGAGCGAGCGCTCCCTGCGGCCAAAAGTCCTCCCCCAAGACGAAGTGCAGAAAACAAGTTGGTATTCGCACCACGAACGCTTTAAAGTTGACGATTGACCAGTTATGTGAACATGTAAAAGGGCTGGCCAGCCTATTGCCTTTAATCGGACACAAATCTAGACCCCGTCTAGGTACACCTCTGCCTAACCTTTTGGGAATTACAGGCGTTATGTTATGTTTAATTTATTTTGCTGCACAAAATATTATACCAGTATTACGATTAACTTACGTGTGTTTGTAGAATAAAAACTACCTATTGGTTATAGTTTTCTCGAAGGATCAAAGTTCAGTCGTTTTATTCAGATTGTTTGTTCAACCTTGCAAACAAACAGAAAGACTTGCATTTTAAAATATTTGTGTGAACCTAGAAATGTCAACAACATGACTTTATGAACCCGTGGTTTTATCTCTAACTTTTCCGCAGCCAAATTGTGAAAGTTTGCTATTTTCTTTTGTACAACTTGATCACGGATTCAGATTATATTTTGCAAAAGTTTTCATCTTAACTAACATAACCTTACTTCATATTTTTCAACTTTGTGATTGTCATGTTTACATTAATTTATTTGCGTTCCACAATGTAGGGGTTGGGGGAAGTGAAAGGGAATCGTCTGTCTTGGTATGGACTCATACTTACTCGCATTATGACACTTGAAGGCAAAACATAAGGAAGATTCAAAAGGTATGAGGAACGCCTTTACCCAACTGCTGGGGCACACCAGGCTAACATAAATAATAATTATGACGTTTTGAAGGCACTTTAACGAAGCCGTCAACCAAGCATTTTGTACATCAAACTAAGTGACTTTACGTAAAATTTATTGCTGGGAAACGACTTTTTTTAGGGGCCAAAAATCGCGTTCTACGGTAAAACTCAGTGTAACGCACTCAAAACATTGTGCTGATGGATATATTTAATTGTGGAAAACATGTATATATAAAAAAGTTGTGAAAAAGTTGGAACTTTGACCCCCAATATCTCCGTAACTAGAAGGTTCCCAGGTAAGGACTAGGACAAAAAAAAAGATCGCAATGACGGGGAGAACAAGTATATTTCGGCTTCGTTAAGGTTCTTGTTACACCCTTTATTATTTTCGCACACGTTGCCGTTAACCTCGACAGTCATTTGTAAATCTTCGACAGTCGTTACAGGTAGTCAATGGCTTGAAAGTCTGACAACCAGTCTTACCAAGGGGTATAGTATTACCCAGTGTTGTTGAGCTCAGATAGGCAGTCGCTCCATGTAAAATACTGGTATTCAGCTGCATCCGCATAGATTTGAAGACGACTGCAACACAGTTAGGAAAAGGCTAGGCATTGATTCAGCAAATGCGTGGGTCTGTTACCAACCCAGTCGACTGCCCCAGATTATTTTATTGGCAATCTTAGAAGATAGTCTATGAAATCAATAAACCCTTTGAGTTGCTCGAGTCCAATAAAAAGATAAAAATATCTTTTTACATCACAATCTTCAAGGTTTTTAATTTGGCCGAGTGTATATTGTCTCTGTTTTATCAGTATTTAAGCATTATTCAAATACTTTATTGTATGCCAGAGAATAGGAGAATGCCTTTGCTCCATTATATTCTTGTGTATTTTTGGCTTGGTGCCAGGGTCTTGATTAAAAGGACTAGACGTACAATCATGAGACCACATGGTTCCTTTAACTATTAAAGCATAACTTCACGCTTGTATTACGCGAAGGGTTATGCAGAGCAACACAATGACATATTAACCAAAAAGATGCATGTAGATGTCCTATATTAAGATAGGATGCAAGGTTTTATGTGTGGATAAAATTATGATTATTGAGAACCGACTCAATGCTGAGTTTGCCAAAACCTTTTATCATTGCAATAAATCTTGCAGGAGGTATACGATCAAACTTGCCTGAACAACCAAGAATGTTCTTCATTCAATCAAAATAGATGAAAAATAAAAGTTACAGGACAAAGAAAAACAATCAAGTAGTACAACATAGTAACTAAAGATTAAATCGTACAACAGATACAGTTTAGAGACGAACGTTTGGCTTTTAAACTAAACAAGAAGCCTGTGTCCTTTAAGCCAAAGTTCCCCAAAAAACCGTGACATAATACAGGGTGTAACAGGACCCTTCACGAAGCCGTCAACCAAGCATTAGGTACATCAAACTATGTAACTTTACGCAAAAATTTTTGCTGGGAAACGACTTTTTTTTTTGTGAAATATCACGTTTAACGGTAGTACTCAATGTATCGCACTCAAAACATTGTGCTGATGGATGGATTGAATAATACGGGGATCGTAGAGGTGTCTCTTTAAAAAACTTACATTGAAAACATGTATTTATAAAAAAAACTTGTGAAAAAGTTGGAACTTTGACCCCCAACATCTCCGTAACCAGAAGGTCAAGTATGGTAACAAAAAAGTGATCGTAATGCCGGGGAGAATTTCGGCTTCGTTAAGGGTCTTGTTACGCCCTTTATACTACGAAGAAGGCACATTTTAAAACTGAACTTTAATAGCCTAAACACACATTTTAAAACAACACCATGTCTTCTTGCTATTCTAAAAAAGACAATTGACATCTTAGTTTAGTCTGCTCACCAAAATTTGGGAGCTTCCCTAAATCAGTTGGGCACAGACATGGCACAGACTAAACATTGGGAAAACTGTATTATTTATGTAATGGCGAGAAACTATTAGCTCAGGAGCGTGGAGATTGGCACATGTTAATAAAGGCCTATACCCAAAAGTTGAAAAGATCAAGCGGTAGATAATAATAATATTTTATTGTCACAAAGAAACATACATTAGTTTACACTGATTAACAGGTGCTAACTACGCTGCAGAAGTCTGTATACAGATATCGAGGCAGGGCTCACGATGTAATGTATGTTTCTTTGTGACAAGACGACAAATAGCTGCGTACATTGCAGGTAGGCATTGCCTTCTTGCCTACCTCATAAGATCGAATTAAACTATCTTACTTTATTAAGTGTGAGGGGTGATGACTGATATACTGGGTGTAAGGGACGATTTCGTAGCACGATGCCTACTTTCGCACCATGACTAGTTTTTTGGATTTTCAAGTAATGGGTAGCACAATGCCAACATTTTGAAACCACCATACATTTGATCGCGTGATGCCAACAATCGCATTATGACAAAAAAAATCTTATACCTTGTTCTAATCGCAGCATGCCTACTTCGGATATCGTCAGTACTTTTTATATGTAAGAGGTCTACAATATGTACAGTCAAACACAAAATTTATTTTACGTTGGAAGTTTCGTTAACATACGTAGGGGAGGGTACCCAGTCAGGTTGCTTTCAGCTCCTTATTTTGAAACATTCCACCGGATTTTTTTTCCATTTTTTTTTGTTACTGTTCCTTTATTTCAATGTAAAATCACATTTCCTTTTATCCCTTCCTATTAATTTATGTAGTGATAGTTAAAACAGTTTGTGTAAACTAATGGTATTCAGCTGCATTCAGTTAGACTGGAAGCCGAACCCAACATAAATGGAAAAAAGGCTAGGCCTCTCTTGGTATGACTGGTTGTCAGACTTTTGGGCCTCTGACAACGCCGGCGTTCTGCCGAGCTCGCGAGTGAACGCGAGTCTCGCGAGTGAGCTCGCAGTTTTGGCTTGGCGTAACGACTGACAAATGACAGCCGAGACCATTAGCTTAACGTGCTTTCAGAGGCACGGAGGAAACCCGGTATGTTATGGCTACATCCATCTACGGAACAACCTAGGCAAGTGCAACTTAACCTGAAGATCGACCCAAACAGCTGTTATGATTTAGCTACGAGCTCTTATGTGTGCACAAATTAATTAATTTACTAAATAAATCTGACCACCACAACCTGCCGTTACTGGGTAACAAGATGGCCCCTGTTAAGACTGGTTTTAGAACATTCTAGCATATAATTACCCAGCTGTAACCAGCATGACAATTGGGACCAACTGCAACATAAACCAATATTTAACCTTGAAGATTTATGCGTCCAGCCCCAAGCCACTCTAAGTGCCTAATCCAATTACTATCACAGAATCTAAATCGGTGCGTCTCGACGAAACTAGAAGTAGCGTTTCTTATCAAAAACTGATTAGACTATAGTGAAATGGGGGAGGGAAAGTGGGGAGTGGCTCCCCTTTTACATAAATATTCAGAAGAATTCAGAACGGTACTGAAACGCGGTGCCAAGATGGGCTTTCAACTCGAAGCTCTGCTGAAAGCTGTCAAGGACGAGTGCGTTGTTAATAGTATGGTTCCGTAGTTTTGAAATTTTGAAACGTTGTCATTAATCAAACCAAGGTATCATATAGACACACGGCATTTTCGTTTTCAGTCGAAAAAAACCTTCAAAATTATATGGTGTCTTCATTTTGTAAGTACTAGGATTCTAAAGCAAGGTAGCGTTGTGAATAGTCTAGCAAAAAAGAAGACACAGTAAGAAGAAGAGAAACCCAAGAAGAAAAAAGAAGACACTTAATGCCTAATAGGCATCTGATCACTGTTGTACTCTGTCTCTCAGAAAAAGAAAATAAACTAATAACAATACTCGAGAAAAAGGAAACAAGTCTTGCTAAATAAATGTTGGTGATTTTAGACACCACTTCACAATTTTTCAATGGCAGTCACTCTTGTCTTAGATTAGCACAAATGACAGAAAAAAAACTATTAAAAATCCGATGTTAGTATCGGATCCACCACCTATTTCATAAGAAGGAGTGACCAGCAGACATACAATGTGTAACAAGACCCTTAACGAAGCCATCAACCAAGTATCATCAAATACAAATAATTTATTTGCTTATCACAGGTTCGGAGGATGTTACCAAAAGTTCATAAGGACACTGTATTATAACCATGTGACTATGCGAGGTGTGCAAATATATATTAAATGCAAACTAAGCAACTTTACGCAAAAAAATATTGCTTAATATTTTCTTTTTGGGTGAAAAATCACGTTTTCCGGTAGGACTCAATGTAACGTACTCAAAACATTGTGCTGATGGATGCATTGAATAGTACGGGGGTCTTGGAAGTGTGTAAAGTAAAAATTTTACTTTAAAAACATGCATTTTAAAAAACTTTAAGAAAATTGGAACTTTGACCCCCAATATCTCCGTAACTAGAAGGTTCCCAGGTATGGTCTAGAACAAAAAAAAATGATCGCAGACGGTCAGAACAAGAGCCTTTCGGCTTCGTTAAGGGTCTTGTTAAACCCTTTATACGATTCATTTTCGGGCTTTAAATATATTACAGTTCAATACGAAACCGTCTCAAAACATGTACAGCACACATGTTTTCACATAAAACACGTCTGTGCAGATTTCACAGTTCCCGCGCTATTTCTAAAACGTCATTGACATAATTGTGTCATCAAAATGGCGACAAATACGCTGCATTATGTTAAGTGTGTCACGTATCACGATGATACGTATAGCTAATATTATACAGGGATACGTGGAATGGTTTATTTTTGTATTTTCGGTGAATGGAGAGACAGAGTTGTGTTATTAAAACGGGGTTGAGCTTTTCGTCAGTGCTAAAAAAGAATTTAGCTTCAATTCAACCTTAAAAGAGCATTTAAGATGATATTGTTAGACTCATACTGTTGGCCTGCGTCATCCCACTGCTGGCCAAACCACCAACTCTCCCCATGACTGCTAGTTGTTTCGCTCCAGGGCCAATGTGGACCACTGCTCGCTGGTCTTGTCCATCTCGGCGTAAGATGTGTGTCTTTATTTTTTAATCTGTCTTGTCTTTTCCGAGCTATGTTGGAGTCTGCGTGCAGTCTACCGTGTACAGCTGAAATATTATCTATATGTAATATGGAACTACCTCCATTATTCAGTTACTAGGTATTTACTGCTTAAGACAGGTTTCAAGATTGCAAATTGAAGATTAATAGGTAACTAAAAGTAGAAAGCAGAGTAGACTCGTATAAAATGCACGTTCATTTTCTAGAGGAAGCGCTCCAAGTGACGATATTAAATCACGCCGCGCCGCACGTCAGGTTAGCTCTGCTGACTAATCTTATAAACATGGTCTTATTACGGTTTACCCTATTGATAAATGATGTTTATTTTGCAAATAGGTTTTTAAAAACACTTTTACACGTCTCTTTTTTAAACTAGATGGGGCCGGTGTTTCGTACCTGACTACTCTGAGAAGAAACAGCCGAAACAAACTCAGAGGTCATAGTCTCTTTTAAAGTCCAGACATAATCTTGGTTAACTCACATGAGGACTATGCAGATTAGTGTCTGAGATGGTCTCTTGAAGAAAGAACCACACAGATTTGAGTGGACCTGTCCAGTCAGTGCAAGCATTTGTCAGTTATCGTGAAGCTCGACTTATAACTCAAGGAGCTCAACGACACGACGAACAATACCAAAGAAAGGACATTTGGGTAGGTCGCTTATAGTACTCGAACTGCCAGACAATCGTGGAAAAAGATACACATGGTCCTCACATTCACAATAATCAAATAAAATTAATACAAAATACTCTACAAAATAAATGGCATTAAATGTGACCATTAACAATAAAAAATAAAAATAAAATACTTAGCAAAGTAAGTATTCATGTCAAATCATTAAATATATCAATAAGAAAAATATAAAACAAAATAATAAAAATAAAAAATAATAAAATAATGTTATTGTTATATATAAAATAATGTTACTATTACTAAGACTCCACTGTCCGTCTGTCTGTTTGTCTGGCTGTCTGTCACCAGGCTCTATCTCATGAACCGTGATAGCTAGACAGTTGAAATTTTCACAGATGATGTATTTCTGTTGCCGCTATAAAAACAAATACTAAAAACAGAATAAAATAAATATTTAAAGGGTGCTCTCATACAACAAACGTGTTTTTTTTACATAATGGTTCGGAACCCTTCGTGCCCGACTCCGACTCGCACTTGGCCATTTTTTTTTATTTTTTTTTAGCCTGTATGTGCTTCTTTCTCCTTACAAACCTCTCCATCTTGTGCGGTATCTAGCATTAATTATTATTTCTATACACGTTTAATACATTTTTAAATATTCCTTTAAAAAAACGATGTTAAAATTAGTAGCCCACCGGTATCAGGAACATGGTTCAAGCTACCGGCCGGTCCGGGCTCCATAGAATAGAATCACCTAACAACAAAAAATTGCCTGGAGATCTGTCATACAGCTCTCAAACCCAGTATAGACTCCAGCTCTCATAAAGGTTTTAATCTGCCTATAACCTAATACTATTTTCACAATTTTTGCGGACGAAGTTGCGGGCGAAGTGCTAGTCAGAAATAAAATGAATAAGAGGAACCCTAAAAATAAAAATACTGCGTAACTTAATCTGAGTCAAGGACAAGGAAATTCGGATGATTTATTAATAACATTATATGTATTATGTAGGTCTTTCGAGGAAAAACGGCAATCATGTACTACCGAGTCCATTGACGGTCGACCACTTTTCAATCTTATTACCTAGGGCATACGGGTGAAAAGTGGTCGACTGTCACTGAACATGAGGATGTACTACTGAGAAAAAAAGTCCTATGTTCTAACCTAGGTCATGTCATTGTGTCATTGGTGACGATAACCTGGTGGTTACCAAACTTGGCCTGGCCCACTGCCGCAAAGTTGCATATTTGTCGGTCTTTTACAGACTGTACTTCGGTGAGTGTGCCCAAGAGCTCCACGAGTTCATTCCACCATCTCCCTTCTTCAATCGGGAGTCCAGATGTACTACAGGTTATCACCCATACCTTGCCGATGTTCCACACATTCGCACGAAGAGCTTTGCTACATCGTTTATAATGCGCACAGCCAAGGAGTGCAATTCCCTGCCTGCGTTGGTGTTCCCAAGTTCATATGACCCTAATCTATTTAAGTCGCGAGTTAATATGCTTCTTTTGGGTTAGCTCTTTCTACCGTCGATCTTCTCTCTGTCCTCAGGACTAGATTAAGATCAAGAGTAGGCCCTTTTAATGTAAAAAAAAACACTATCAAGAGTCGCTGACCTTGTAAATAACTAAAACTTCTTAGTAATATTTATTTCGAGCAAAACCCAGACAACAAAACAGCCATCCATATAAAACTATTTTTATACGTCATCTCCGAAAATATTTGTTCATGACAATCCAAATAAAAATAGTTCGCTCATCATTTAGATGTAACTCAGAAACTGCTCGTCTGTCTTCGATGAGGTTTTTGTTTGAAATTCGTTCAGCTGTTGATGTGTGTAAGGTCAGTATAATAATACAAGATTTTAAATATTCGCGAAGTGTGGTAATGAATCATGAGTAAAGGAAACGTATTTAAAACCATTTACTTTGGAGTTAGATTATAGGGTTCCGTACCCGAAGGGTAACCAACGAGACCCTTTTACCAAGCCTCCTACACAGTCCGACCGTCTGTCTGTCTGTCAGCGGGCTGTATCTCATGATCCGTAATTCTCGTAAGTAGACAGTTTAAATTTTCACAGACTGTGTATTTCTGTTGCCGCTATAACAACAAATAATAAAAATAAATATTATCACTTGCTCCAGTGAAGGGAGACATCGTGAGGAAACCAGCATGCTTGAGAGATATCTCTCGACGGCATGTAAAGCCAAGTCAGAGGCCTATGGGCGGCCTCAGACTTAGCTTTACTAAAAAACTCTGACACCAGGTTAGGCACTAACCACACGATAAAGAAGAAGAAAGATAAAATTAATTAAAGGGGACTACGATCACTACGATCATGCGCGAGTCTAAATCGCAATTGGCCGTTTGTTTTCCCGAATACGCTCCACCGTAAAGGAAAGGTTATGATTTTAGCAGGGTATTTTAGGGTTGTGTATGTTTGTTTGTATTCACGTATGTTCCTCCGTAGCGCCTAAACTATTCATCCGATTTTGATGATTAAGGTGTCAATCGATTCGTTGTTATGGCCCGGGCAACATAGGCTACAAACCGGAAAAAAAAACCCGGTTGTAATCAGAGCGTGATTTTTCAGTAGGCGGGTTTTTAGTGGTAGTTATACCACACAAATTCTTTTATTAGAATAGAGAGATGAGAAGACTATGGAACAGAAAGAAATACTCTTTACACTGCCCACCGACCTGACAAGTGATACCAATTTCATTATTCGTCCAGGTTTAGTTCAACGCCATCATCTTCATCATTCCCAGGGGAATTCCCCTTAGGGGATTTCCCCTTATATAACATCACGCCTGTAAACAACGAAGGTTTAGGCAGAGGTGTATAGTAAACCCACATTTCCCCAGTTATGTTTAAGTCCCGTATAATAGGGGGCAAGCCTATTGCCATCAACCGAGCACAAATCCAGACTACGTGGCTGCTGCTGAGAAATTCCTGAAGCAAAAACCCAATAACAATTTGCCCTACCCAGGAATCGAACGCAGGACCTCATGATTAGCAGTCGCAATTGCAACCTCTAGACTAACGACGAAGTTATTTATTATTCTCTTGCCCTTATTATAATTTATTTGGGGATGGCCTACGCCAAATAACCTCCGCCTCCCTAGCATGGCAATACTATATCTAGTCTACCAAGACTCGACAAAGCTCTTTCTATACATCTTGACATGTCTTGTCATTCATTTCTAACATCGCCATGCTTGCGACGATAGAAATCTTTCCACAATCTGTCATAAAATGACCATTCAATTCGACTCTTCGTCGACAAAGCCCGTTTCCACGGTGGTCATGCTACGCGGGCTGCTTTCATACTTCTCTATTCGGCTTCATCTCAGCAGACACCTCTTTTTAGCCATATAATCTACCACACAGGCCATCTTCGTTTCTTTGGTTATTTCTCTACACTTATAGACATCCAAATTCATATTCATAACTTTCCTTACAACATATTACTTACTAGCTTTTGCACGCGGCTTCGCTCGCGTTAATTAAAAAAAAAACTCTAACACACTACTTGTTTCTATAATAATACAATTCAATTTTAATCACGTGGCGCCATCTATTATAATACGAACGTTATTGTTGTTTTTCTCGGGAACAGTATTTATTTTCGGTATGAAACGTACCCTATGTCCGTTTCTGTACACCTAACAATGTATATGCAAAATTTCAAGATGACCGGTTCAGTGGTTTAGGCGTAAAAATGTAACAAACAAACAAAATAAGTAATATTCCGCATCACTGGGCCATATTGACAGCTTGACAGCAGATTTCCACACAACTTCTCAGTTAGTGTTGCTATTTTCAGAATTCCACATAAATGTCCCTGTACTAATTTCCTTGCTGTCCTGCAATACTAGACAATATGATAACCTATTGTTTGTTAGGGTTCCGTATCCCAAGGGTTATTCCAACTGCTAATGCTGCTAATCCTTATTGCTAAGGTTCCGCTGTCTGTCCGTCTCTCTATCACATGGGTATATCTTTTGAAACGTAATAAGTAGACACTTGAATTTTTCATAGAACTTACATTACCATGGTAGCAATAAAACATAATGGGGTCCCCGTACAAAAAACATGAAACATGCTCTTTTTCGATATTATTATTATTTACCTCATTGGTGGAAAGAGGTTCGAATAAATGAGTTGGATGAGCGTAATTCGACTTAATTTCCGCCACTGAATGTGAGTCGAGGACAATACTTTCGTTTGATCTTCACTAATCAAAGATTGACTTATTTTGTAAACCGACTTTCTTCAAAAAGGAGGTGGTTCTCAATTTTAGTCTTATATTTTATGTTTTTAAATTTGTTACCTCATATCTCCGTCATTTGTAAACCGATTTGAAAAATTCTTTTTTCATGTGAAAGGATATACTTCCCAATTGGTCCCATAGAAATTTTATCTAAATCGGTTTAGTAATTTGATTGTTTTCCTCACGTTAATTGTCACATCACGCGACGTCACGTGAAGGCGCTTTGATGTACACGCGACGTCGCGTGATTATGCCTCACAATTATGTACGAGCCATAAAATAGCGGCAACAGCGTATTGGGTTCTGGTATTTGGTTTATACCACTAGGGAAGACATTCAACGAATTTTTATTTTGGCCATCTAGGTAAGTTCAGCATTTTGAGTTGGCAATGAACGTGTTATTACGTATTTTTTCTTCTTGGCCTATGTTGATGACACCATGATCTCTTAATAACTTCTAGTTACAATGTATTTCATGAAAAGAATTTTGTGTGGTATACCACAACTAAAAAGGGGAAAATATAAAATCTTTCAGCAAAAAAAAACGGATTCCAAAAAAACAATAAAAACGTCAAAAATAGCTTGACTTTCGGAAGTCGGTGGCATAAAAGTCAATGATACAATCAAAGACACCGGCTTCTTTGATTGTATCATTGACTTTTATGCCACCGACTTCCGAAAGTCAAGTTATTTTAAACTTTTTTAGTGTTTTTTTCGAAGTCGCTTTTTTTTCGCAGAAAGGATTTTTCATCCAAATTCAGCGACATTTTGGCGAATAATTTTTAGTTACGTAAATTACGCTGGGCTCTACGTGTACACTACATTTACCAAATAATTTAAAATGTTCAATAGTTTAGTTGACTGTTTGTTTTCTGTCAGTTAAATACATTCAGTCATGAAATTATTCTAAATTTGTTGTAGATATTTATATTCGTAGCCTTGTAGATTATAATTATTAGACTTACCAGTAACAATCAAATTCATTTGAATTCTTCCTACATTTAAATTCATGTCAAAGTTATTGTATGTTACTTTTAACAAATAAAGATAAAAGTTACAATAAATACAACAACTTTCCTTAAAATTTTCACAGATATATCAGGGAAATTCATTACAATTAAATTCAATTTAGGGCCTATATATATATATATATATAAATTCTCGCCAATTATGACTTACAGTAAGGTCAAAATTCAAGCCCTTATTTTCAGTTCTTTAATAAATGACCCTTCTCACCACAAAATCGTTTTGTCAATAACGACAATACAATAATATGGCCTTCATTTATTTGTTCTCATGCACATCATCATTTCAGCCGAAAGACGTCCACTGCTGGACATAGGCCCTTCCCGAAGTGTCGTACATACATATGAAAAATTGTAATAAATTATAAATCATTATCATTGAATCGAATAGGTTGATAAAGTCACTGTGTCCCAATTGCATTGATAACCCTAGCTTTCAATACCATTGAGCTTTTCCTATACATAATATGCACATGCGTAGGTTTTCAGTACCCAAAATCACTAGTATATGAAGCATAATCTCATAAATTCACTACAGCAATGACAACTCTAGCAGGATCCATAGTTTTTGGCACCAAAACGAAAAGCTCAATTCGATTGATTCACACAATTTTCTAAAAAAAAACAGAAAGATTCATCTTACGAGAAACTGAAGGTTGAAATAAACAAAATTGGTACTTTACCTAAATTTATACGGAATCCGCTGAATAAATCCAGTAATGTTTCACATCACTATCTGCCCTTCATCACAATCACCATATCACTAGCCATTAGTATCTAACTACCAAAAATATACGTTTTGTCACCTAAATACAACACTAGCACTTAACACACCACAATTTCCCAACATTGTCCACTAAAAGACAAAAAAAACGGTTTTTCAACGAAATATTTTCGGTATTTTTCGGTTTTTCGAGTGTAAAAATTGGGGGAAATGTATTTATAAATGTTTTAGCGGACGGCCGGGTGCTCCGAGCTGCCGCGTACCTCGGAATTCGGATTTAGGTTAGAAACGGCGGGTTATGGCGCCACCCACACATGCGCAGTAGTGTACCGACAGGGACAAAGATTATGAAAGCTTCAGATGAGATAAAATGTTCTGAAGTGGTTTTGTGTGTAAGCATAAGTGGTGGGGTAGATCTTTTGTGAGCTGTTGTTTTGTATAGGTTTTTTATAATGATCGTTTTATTGTATACTTAATATTTTTATCCAACTCTATATGTGGTACTAGCTGTTGCCCGCGGCTTCGCTCGCGTTTTGTTCGAAAATTATCCCAGGGGTATAAAAAATAGAGAATAGCCGATTCTCAGACCTACTGAATATGCATATAAAATTTCATAAAAATCGGTCAAGCCGTTTCGGAGGGGTATGGTAACTAACATTGTGACACGAGAATTTTATAAATAAGATTTAATCATGTTTTCGAAAACGGCTCTAAGAATTTCGACAAAAGTTGCAATACTTAAGGTTTACGTGGCGAAAAATCTACCAATTATTCATCTACTAATATTATAAAGAGGTAAAGTTTGTGAGTTTGTGAGAAGTTTGTGAGGTAATCTCTGGATCTACTGAACCGATTTTGAAAATTCTTTCATTAATAGGAAGCTACATTATCCCCGAGTGCCATATACTATATTTACAACGTGCCCGTAGACTAATTTCCGACCAAAACGCGAGCGAACCCGCGGCCAACAGCTGGTGTCGTATATTATGCGATTTCACAAGGGAATCGAAACCCTAGACTCATGATATTAGGCAAGAAGCAACGTCTTACACTTACAGCGCATGTCAGAGGCCCATGGGCGGCGTAAAAACTCTGACACCAGGTTAGGCACTAACCACATGCTATAGAAGAAAGAAGAAGAAGAACAGCACATGTTAAGGATAAAATCATAAAAACCGTAAATATAGAAAGAAAAAATATTGATTTGTCGCAGGGACATGACGTGCATCATACAAAGTGACAAAAAACAAAAAAAAATAATCAAAAAACACACAAGGCACAAAATTAAAAAAAAAATTAAAAACGTTCTCAAAGTACCGTTCGTTTAAGTAGTTCACAAAATACCTACAAGTTTATACGGAACCCTCGGTGCTTGATTCTAACCCGCACCTCCACGAAAAACATTCCCTTAATGAAGAAACAAGGTATTTATTTCAATACCTTATCACACGTGCTCTCATGAGAGTATAGTAGGCGTCTACGGGACGTCCCACGGCTATGCCACACGGAAGGAAAGTACGTTAAATATTGTATATAGGTAGGGTTACTGAAAAAAGATTTCATTGTGATTTTTCAAATTTAGAGAAAATATTTATTATACGTGCATACAAAATTACAAGAAAATTAAATTGACTATTAATATTAACATAGAGTATACTTATATAGAATGCTTAACGAATATTTATAAATACTGCACCGTGAAACCAAGACAGCATAAATAATTAATTATATGAATAAAAAAATAAAACAAAAAGTACAATAATTTGAAATGCGTTCAATTTTTTTTAAATAATCGCCTGCTTGTACCGGAAATCGAAAAAAAACACAACATGTATTTTAAGATAAAGGTCGAAAGAGTTAATATTTGAGGATATTTTTTTTCCTAAATAACATAGCATCATAAGACACACCACCGGTATTAAACCTACCTAACCATCTACAAAAAAAAAACACAAATCTATGTGTCTTGACGCACACAAGCACGCATCTTCTGGCAGACTCAGCGGCGTTTACGTAGATCGCAACACTCTGCTATTACTGAAAATACTCGTAGTCACTTGGACACACTGTAGACGAGAGATTACTATGGGAACTCACTGTTACGGAGTGAGGAGTGAAAATTTCGTGAGTAGTGCTAAGCATTTGAATGAAAATAAGAATGATGACCATCAATCATCATTTTGACGACACGGTTGGCGCAGTAGCTGTCTCGGTGTTCGATCCCGGACCAATTGTTTGTATGGCGTACAGTTAGTTGTCCTAGGTCTGAATGTTTGTGTATGTGAGTTTAAATGTTTGTAAACGCACCCCCGATACAGGAGAAATTACTAGTGAGTTATATCGTTTAAAAAAAAATGACTTTCTAGTTTTTTACTGATTTCCAAAAGGAAGAGGTTATCAATTCGTCTGAATGTTTCTTGTTTGCTCAGCTATAATTCTGAACCACGTCGGCCGATTTCGAAGATTCTTTTTTTATTGGAAGGCAGGGTATCTCAAGGATGGTCCCATATTCATTTAGTCAAGTTCTAATAAGTAGTTTTTGAGGTAGCTTCCATACTGCGTATTTAATCTACTACGCCATGTCGAATCATTACTTGTTGATGTACTACAATAATCCCATACCAAGAATCTGTAAAGGATTGTTTGGAACTCCTGATAGATAAAGCGTACTATACAATAAATGATTTTTTAAATGACAAAGACGTAGTTTAATGTATTTTGTTTAATTGATAATATAATATGACTATTGATTGTATGAGTTTCTATTTTAATGTATTTGACTAATGTTTGAATGTTTTTATTGTGTAACTTGACGAAAGCAATTTAATTTTATAATATTTTAAGGTACAATTTGATTAATGCAAAGAGTGACAAGACCAACTGTAAGAATGTTTATAAATATTATAACATATGTAATAGAATATTGTACACCTTATAGGTATGTTACAATGCTACTTCATAATAAATATAAGATCTTTTCTACATGTAACAAACAATAAACATATTTGAATTTGAAAGAGTACTCTTCGGAGGTCCCATTAAAGTTTTGTGAAGATCTGATGTACCTTCGGAGATAGACAACGAAACTCTTCAATAAATGATAGCGGATAGGATAGCGCGAAGAAGTACACATTTTTCACCATTTTTTTACCATTCGTGATAATCTATTTTTAATGGGAAGGTGGTACCTTCTTTAGTGGTCGTTCTATACATAAAATGGTCAAGTTCCGATTAGTGATTTTTGGTTTAGCATATTTAAATACGTATTTAATATACTTCATCCATGTTGATGATGCTACCAGTTACATTGTTACATACACCACAAATAAAAATATAAAAATAAAAAGCTTTCATGCAAAAAAAAATTACCTATCATAATCTCACTCCACTCTCACTCCTACAAGAGCGACAAACTCTCGACTACCAGTAGTACTGGCTCGCCGTGACGTTTGACGCAGTGATTCAGTGCACACGTGATGAAGACTGACAGGACGGTAGCACTCTCATACATCACGCTTGTAACGATAGTGTAGTTAGCAGAGACGTAACTGCTAAATACAATGTTTTATATACTTACGTTTTAATATTATCGAGATTGCATTTTTTTTGTTATTTGGTGGTAAACATAGCTAAGCGTGATATTTCAGAATCTTTCTTTCAACCCTGTTGTTATAAGGGTGGCTGCAACTGGTGCGGTTATTTGTATTAAGACATAATCGTAGGTATTATAATTAGGTGGGCATTCAACGAGAAAAAGACACAGTAATAAATGTTTTTAGTAGAATGAGAGGCCAGTTTATTCTGGTATTACTACCATTGACGAACGGCCTGCATTACCAAGGGACGACGCTCCCAGATTTTTAGCAATTTTAAGTGGAATGGGAGTCTGGTAATCATTACCAGCGTGAGGGCCACTCGTTAGTGGCCCTTTAAGTGGTCGTTTTAAGTGGGCGCCACAATATTCTTGCCCAGGGCGTTCCCCGGGCAAGAATATTGTGGCGCCCACTTAAGGAAATCATTACCAAGTGTACATTTTTTGCTGACTCAAATTATACAGGGTGTAACAAGAGCCTTCACGAAGCCGTCAACCAAGCATTCTGTACATCATGCATCAGCGCAAACATTATTGCTGGGAAACGACTTTTTTTTGGGGTGAAAAAACACGTTTTACGGTAGGACTCAATGTAACGCACTCAAAACATTGTGCTGATGGATGGATTGAATAGTACAGAGGTCGTGGAGGTGTTTAAAAATCTTACGTTAAAAACAAGTAAGTATTAAAAAAAAAACTTGTGAAAATGTTGGAACTTTGACCCCCAATATCTCTGTAACTAGTAGGTTCCCAGGTATGGTCTAGAACAAAAAAAATATCGCGGGGAGAACTCTCTTTGTCATATTGAAAATTTGTAACTGTTTATTCGCAATGTTGAATAGTCTAGAGCCTAAAAACATGTTGAATTTTTGAGCAAAACTAGTTCAACAAGGTACAGATTTTAATAAATCAAAACGTCGGCTTCTTGTAATTTCTATTGACTTAAAAAAAAAGGCTACTTTATTTTTGCCGTGTCAGCCCCAGACCCCGGCGCTTCCCACAAGTCTGTCGCCCCGGGCCTTAATGCCGGCACTGCTGGTAATCGCACCATGTGGATGTAATGTCTGGAGAACATCTTAGCGAGGGTAGAGGCAGAACTAGTGAAACGATTTCTTGCAGAAGTTCCAAAGTTTTGAAGTGCAGAGGTGAAGGCGAGGTTCTATTGCAACTCAGATTCACAATCAACTGCCTAGCCAGTGGCGTGCAGTGGTTCCCCGCGGAAGGTAGGCCACGCTAAGATGACCCTCAAAGTACTCACATCTATTGATATATTCACTTACCCTTCCGGGCCCACCGCACCCACCCCTGGTGTTTTTAGTAAGCGTATGAGATAAAACGCCATCTAGCTAAAATATCAGGAATTTCAATGGAATTCTGTCAATACAAGAACGAAGGATGTCGCTCCGCTACAAAAAAATAAAAAAAATAAAACAGAGAGCGCTGTAAACAAAAAAAAGGTAGAGTTTTCTGACCGGAATATTTGAAAAACAAACCTTTAAAATAAGCCTATTAAAACCAAAGTTATAAATACAAGAACTCCGCATTAATCAAGGTTCAAATCACGTTTTGCTGACAATGCAAACAGAAGAAAGATTAATTTGAAATGACGATGAATTTTAGGTTAATTCTCGTAATTCGGGTACCTACACATCTTTCTTTGGACACAACTTGAATCTTATCATTAAACGATTGTGAATACTTACTGTTTTTAACTTTTAACAAACACACTAACAGTGCAAACTTCACAACAGAACACCATTTCTAAGTCAATAAACAAATACAAAAAATAATATTTACACTACTATACGTTTCAAAACGAATTACAAACGTCAGATATTATAAAAATCAAAACACTCAAGATCGCGAAATAAATTTTGCTAGTCACATGAAACAAATATGCCTTATGAAAAATACAATTGTTATTTTGCCGATAAAAAAACACTACCAAATATAATTGCATCACTGCATACCGTTTTAGCCGGATAATACTTTGTGGGGCAGCCAATCAGTGGCCAGCTAGCCAGCTACACTCGCAGGAGTTTACGCCCCTATTTACTATGTGTGCCGTTCATATACACGAAAATACGCATCAGTGTGCGTAAATTTATCAATGGAAATTAGGCCGGCTGCGGCCTTGCCTAGACGGCCGGGAGCGAGCGTCGTAGTATTTATCAGTTACGTCACACGGCCGCGACAAGTTGCTATAAGTATTATAACAGGAGTTTTTTATTTTTTATTAATATAGTTATAATAAATGCATTTGTTGCGTTGTTGGCAGGAATGGTAGGGTAGGCTAGGCCTAATTGCCTCTATGGACGGCACGCCCCTGTGCCTAGCCTTGTCCCAGCTAATTTAGAGTTGGCTTCCAGACTAACCGGATGCAGCTGAATACCAGTATTTTACCATTTTGAATTTCTCTGTTACCTACATTGTTTATGTTTTTTCTCAAATAAATTCAAATAAATGGAGCGACTACCTCTCTGAAGTCCGAAATTTGCCATTCAAATGGCTTTTAAGGTTACAAAAAGACACAATTTGAAATCACAACATTGTGTTCTAATCATAAAACCGTCACAGGCATCCAAAAAATTCAAATCGAGAGAGTGCTATCAAAATATCCCGAGCTTTATGTTCGATTTTTATGATTAGGGGAATCTTAACGATCCTTTATGGAACCTTTACATAGCTTGAAGAATAAATACGAGAGTGTTTTTTTATAGCCCCGCGAACATGATCAGATCTTCACACCAACTTCGCCGCGGGCGACCTCGACAGCGATGTCCACTCTCAAGCGTCCAGTGAGTGACAATCTTTGCCCACCTTTCCGGGTGCATCCGTGCGACATGGCCAGTCCACTCCCACTTTAGCTTGGCTGTTTTAACTCCAACATCAGCTACTTGAGTTATGGAACGCAGGGTGGTGTTTCTGAAGCGATCTGGTTGTTTGGCACCTATTAGGGACTAGCCACACTTATTCAGCTATGTTCAACTTTTGTCATTAGAAAACAACTGTTTTTTATGGAGATTCGTCTGCATCCGTTCAGCTTTCCGTGTGTATTCGAACGCGTACGCATCTCCACAATGGACAAAAGCGCTGAATAAGTGTGGTTAGTCCCTTATGGTGCGTTCCATCGCCCGCTGGCAAAACTTGTATTGTTACGAAAACATGAGAGATATATATGATGTAAGGTCGAATGAAAGGCATGGATCTGAGTGTTAAAAGACAAGCTAATGAGACAACCTAACACACGCATGAGGGCCACAGGCGTGTGTTAGGTTATCTAAGTGCCAAAATTTATCCAAATCGATTCATTTACGCGTAATTGAGTTACCAACATAATTTATTTGGCTTAACCCTTAATTGCATGGAACTTATACCAATAAACAATCATACATACTCGTAATTGGTGAAATGTGGGTATAGTGCGTGGTTTGCGGGACACTCTGATTAACCTTCGTAGATTATAGGCGTTATGTATTTCCTAATACCGAATAATATGTCGAACATCAATTGATTCATATATCCTGTAAAAGCCATGTGCATGTTACGTTATTAAATACTATAGATTAAGCAATGTTTAGCGATACTACAGGGTGAATTAAATCTTGCTAGGTAACAGGTTGAAGCCAAGTGTGTAATCCGATTCTGAAACCGCACGTGCTAGAAAATAATCGTAAGGGATCATTAGTTTTTTCAATAAAATAAAAAGGACATACGAGAAAAAAAACCTATTGATTTATTTTAAGATTTAGTTTAGAAATTCTTCAACGAGAATGTTTTAATAGACGTTTGACACGATTTCATAGCACGATGCCTACTTTCGCACCATGTCTACTTTTTTGGACTTTCAAGTAATGGGTAGCACAATGCCAACATTCTAAAACCACCATACATTTGATCGCGTGATGCCAACAATCACTTATTGACAAAAAAAAATCTTATTACATTATTCCAATCTTTTTGTATGTAAGTGGCCTACAATATGTACGGAGGATAATGTAGCTTCCCATCAGTGAAAGAATTTCGGAATCGGATGAGTAGTTTCTAAGATTACCCCCTTTATCCAAATTTACGAACATTAACTAGGCTCCGAAGCTTTTTAACGCATAAAGCATACTATACCTACTGTCAGCGAATTCCTTACCGAGAAAGAATTTTGAAGAAAAAATATTTTTGTCTATCTTTAGAGTATAAATTTATTGTGTTCTGGTTATGTTATGATTTAAAACTATTCAGTGTGTCTGTTGATTGTCTTTATTTTTTTAGGGGCAAATTATAACTTTTTGCATGCCTATTGGTAAAATATCGCTGAACCTACCTATGTATGTTTATCACCATGTACTGTACCCATATTTGCAACATACAAATTACTTACTTTATAATATGGAGCTATACGATACACCCCATGTATACGATGGAACTATCTATAGTTCCATCTAGGCATTGGAGGTATACGCCCCTCTATAGTTTCCTTTTGGCATATTTCTAAATGGAAAACACTCTCAACGAAGCCGAGAGGTATTTTGTGCTTCCCATCACTGCAATTTTGTTTTGTCATAGATCACGTTTTTTCTTTTAAATACAAGTTATAAACTTTCAATGACCCCTGGACTATTCAATGCATCCATCAGCAACACTGAGCGCAACCGTGATTTTTCACACCCGAAAAGAAAAAGTCGCTTCACAACAATATTTTTTGTGCCAATCTGGCAGGAAAAAAATCGCCCTGTACCTACATCAATATGGCGGATGTATTGTATCTGTCTAAACGAATAGTGGAGTTCATAAATATTTTGCGAACAAAAGACGCCCGCGCATCATGTGTAGCATTATTATAAACAATACATAAACTTTTATAGGCTGCCAAATATTACATTAATAAAGAATATGAAAGTCTATGTTCTTCACTATATAGTATAAAACAAAGTTGCTACCCGCTGTCTGTCCTTAAGTATGCTTAGATCTTTAAAACTACGCAACAGATTTTGATGCGGTTTTCTTTAATATATAGAGTGATTCAAGAGGAAGGTTTATATGAATAACATTGCACCCGTGCGAAGCCGGGGCGGGTCGCTAGTACAACATAAAGCTAAGTACACAATATGCTACTACTTGAAATAAATATGTAGGTACGGTATGAATCATTTACCTATATAAATATACTCATACATGAACGTAAATACATGCCATTTTCCAATATAGGGGTAGGAACTACAGGACACGTTACTGCCTCGTTAGCTTAGTGGTCGCAAGAGCGACTGCTGAGCATGAGGTCCTGGGTTCAATTCCCAGGTCGGGCAGCGTTATAGGGTTTTTCCATCAGGAATTGCTCAGTAGCAGCTCCGGAATCTAGATGTGTGCCTGGTTGATGGCAATAGGCTCGCCACACTATTCCCAAAACCGCTGCAACTCCCGAAAGCCAGAATCAACAGTGGTGACCACCAGAAAAGCTCCGAGATCATGAAGCTCGACGAAGTACTAGAGAAACAATTTGGCTGTCTTAGATTCCTTAACGAAATTGATCAGAAAAGAATAGTGGAGGAGTAAGTTTGCTTAAGTCTATCGACTTACGAGTACCATGTGGTGGTAGGTACCTCTATAAGTGATGATACAAAAAGACTTTTGTCCCATATTGGTCAAAATAACATAACTTCACGCCTGTAATTCTCCGAAGGGTTAGACAGAGGTGTACCTAATAGTACACCCACATTTCACCAGTTATGTTTAAGTCCTATGTAATAGGGGGCGAGCCTATTGCCATTAACCTTTCACAAATCCAGACCCAGTGGCTGCTATTGAGAAATTCCCAATAGAAAAACCTAATAAGACTTTGCTCTACCTGGGAATCGAACATAGGACCTCATGCTTAGCACCTGCGCCTTGCGCTTGCGATCACTAGACTATCGAGGCAGTTTAGTCTTGTCATCTTGGGTAAATAGCCCCGAATTGATCATCACAACATCATTTCTGATCTAGCCGTGATTTAACATGAGTTATTGGTTATTTTATGAGTAGGTAGATAAAATATCCTGACAAATGTTAACTGGTAAAGGCTATTAGAGCCTAACAAACTCAAAATCCCTCCCTTAAATAATTATACTTACCACTTACCACTTACTTACTTATTTTATTATATTTTTAGTATTTGGCGTTACAGCAGCAACTGAAATATCTGTGAAAATTTCAACTGTCTATCTATCAGGGTTCATGAGATACAGCCTGGTGACAGACAGACAGACGGACAGTGGAGTCCAAAAACTATATGTTTGACCTTTAATGCATTGACACAAGGTAGTAATAAGGAAAAAACAGATTTGTTTTCAAGCTAACTTTGCTAACGGAACAATGTTTACAATACACAATTTATGTTGCGGTCAGGTTTACTGCATTACGTCACTGCTGATCCATTAAAATTAACGTCGTAAATATAAATGTTCCCGTTTCGCAACGATTGGTGATTTATTTTTAATGAAACGCTTTGGGATTAAATGGTGATTGAAGCGGATATTGAAGAGGTAGATAGGTACAAGGTTAAGCTGCGCTTGCCTAGGTTGGTCTGTGGATGGGTGACCATCGATTAGATACCTACCGAGTTTCGTACGTGCCTCGGAAACCATCGACAGTCGTTACAGGTTGGTAGTAGTAACCAGTACTAACTGGGTTGTGAAGGTCAGTTACACAGGTAGTCGCTTCATGTAAAATACTGGTATTCAGCTGCACCCGGTAAGACTGGAAGCATACCCCAATCAATTTTATTAATTTAATTTGATTATTGTGAATGTGAGGACCATGTGGGTAATTTTTTTTTTTGTTTGTTCGTTTTTTATTTTTTTCCACGATAGTCTGGCGACCTACCCAAATGTCCTTTCTTTGGTATTGTTCGTCGTGTCGTTGAGCTCCTTGAGTTATAAATCGAGCTACACGATAACTGACAAATGCTTGCACTGACTGGACAGGTCCACTCAAATCTGTGTGGTTCTTTCTTCAAGAGACCATCTCAGGCACTAATCTGCATAGTCCTCATGTGAGTTAACCAAGATTATGTCTGGACTTGAAAAGGAGACCATGACCTCTGAGTTTGTTTCGGCTGTTTCTTCTCAGAGTAGTCAGGTACGAAACACCGGCCCCATCTAGTTTAAAAAAGAGACGTGTAAAAGTGTTTTTAAAAACCTATTTGCAAAATAAACATCATTTATCATTTGGATAACAGCTCGGCAGATGGTGAGATAGGTAGATGTTTAAAAAGATAGGTACGTACGGTCGTGAGGAAAGTTCTGAGTATGAATGTGGATTGGTATGAGAGTACGAGTAGAAGAAGACCAAAGAAACGATAGATGGGCTGTGTGAAGGATGATATGGGTAGAAAGAAGTCATCTGCTGAGATGACGAGTAATAGAGAAGTATGGAAGAAGAAGACATGATGCGGCGACCACAAATGATTTGGGATAAGGGCAAGAGCATGATGAAGTACAGTCTGTAGCCCCAGATGTTCATTATTTAAGCTTTTATTACAAAACTATACCTACCAATCAAGGAATCCAGAGCAAAAAGCTCCACAAAACCCGTAAGATAAGACTGGTAAGCTCCATTTGTGATCGTAATGTTATATAACAATTCCTCAACCAATAGGTATTACGAAACGAATACTTATAAGTTATTCTACATAGCTGAACGAAAAAAATGGGCTAAGTGCGAGTCGTACTCACACGCACATTTCCTCATCAGCAAACAATATAATGAAAAATATTTTGAAGGCTCATTCATAAAATGTTGTAGGTACTGTTTTACATTGAACAGCAAAACTATTTTATTTCATAATATGTTAATGAAAAACAAAGTAACTGCTGCAGTTTGATGAAAAAGTCCCATATCTCAAAAACTAATCATCAAATTTTATTCAAACCAATTTTGGTTGAAAGTTTTTTTTACGTTATACCTACAATCCTAAGTCTTTTCAGATTTTTCCTCCTCTTACTTTAGAAATTAGAGGAAATATGTGTGTTCATCCGGATGCACATTTTACCACTTTGGAAGTGTCTATCTTGAAACGATTGACTTTGAGAAAAAATGGTTTTAGGAACCTCAATGTCATTTTCAAAGACTTAAAGGGTGTAACAAGACCCTTAACGAAGACGAAAAGCACTTGTTCTCCCCGTCATTACGATCATTTTTTTGTTCTACACCTTAGGTACCTTAAACTTATTTTTTTTGTACCGAAAACTTACAGCGGTTTACAGAATACATCTACTTAGCGAGATTCATCTGTGTAGTCTTAATAGTTTCGGATTAAAGTGGCTGTGACATACACGGACAGACAGAAAGACATGATGAATCTATAAGGGTTCCGTTTTTTGCCATTCGGCTACGGAACCCTAAAAAGACTGTATGGTCACCTGGTAAAGAAACGTCCTTGAAATTTAATAAAGCGCCATCTATAACACGTTGTAAACATTACGACATCAGGTTGCGAGCTAACTTTCGACGGTCAGAATACCAAAGCATAAAGTTTGATACAGCGCCATCTCGTTAACGTAATTGAAACTGTGAAGAAGCTTACGCGCGGCCCTTTTTCTGAAGAATGTAGTACACATTTAGATAAGGAGATGGCGCTCAGAGGTTGTTGTGAGCTTTGCTAAAACGATGATTCTGAAGTACTGCCCTCAAATGAGTAAATAAGGTATCTGCGATCCCTGTACCTATACGACACATTGCCAACCCCCTGGAAAAGCGTGGTGGGTGAATAATGATGGAAATATCTCTTTTGATCATTAATATTGTTGAATAGATACCATAATGGTCTTGATAAAATCAATTTATCCCCTTATTTTAATCTAGGTCATCATTTTACTTTGTATCATGGTAATCAAATATTTTATTTCCCCACAGAGATGCTTTAGTAGACTGTAAAAAAGAAAACCCTCAGTTCTCCCATAACACAGAAAGCGAGCTCGCCAATGCAAATTTTAATGACAATTGGTTATAAAAGACGATTCTACATAGATAAAGTTTGATGACTCGTTTAGACCAGAGAAGCATGACAAAAAAGAGAAGGCCTGTTATACAAGCTTGCTTTTTAACTGACAGCTGAAAAGCCCAAAAGGCGTGTTATTATTTGCCGTAAACTTCATAAGGGGTCATTGTACTCGTCTTATTGAATAACTTTTAAGATTGGACGAAGCCTAAAATCGGACTCGCGCATGAAGGGTCCCGTACCATTATCTACAAAAAGTATCTTAATTGGCGTCAACTATTACGAGTATGTATGGGGACACCCTTTAATTTTCAACTATTTTTATTGTTTGGATATTTTCCTTTATTTGTGCTGTAAGGCCTTGCTTTTTGCCAAAATTCATGATTCTAGGTCAAAGGTTTTGATTCCCGTGTGAAATCGAATAATATGCGACATAAACAGTTATAACTTTTAACTTACTTACTTACAAGTTCAATTTTTCATTGCTAGAAGGAATAGCAGACCTGAGTATTTGGTATTAATTTCAGCTTGATACCGCCACGCATTCCTGAGAAAAAGGGTTCCGTTTTACCGACTGAGGTAGGGAACCCTAAAAAACCTAACCCTGGTACGGTCAGCATCAGAAGTAGCTTAACATTTCGTAATTTTAATTATTTGATGTACAGGACTCCAGCTATTATTTTTAATGTTTCAGTAGATTATTCTTTAAAATATTCCTTACTCTTCAATACCTTGTTAGTAACGAGTAATATCTAACAAGTTTTTATTAAAAAACCTGATTTGAAACTTTGAGTAGTAGGTATTAATCTACTTCTGATGCTGACTGTACCTTAGCAGTACTTTTTTTTTAGGTGTGGCAATTCTAACGGATGTCATCCGCCGCGGCGAGGAGAGGGTTTCTGTCAGGCTCTTCCTGACTTGAGCCACATCAGTGTCCCCCTCGTCACTTCTGGCTGCGGTACGGGGACATATCTTCAATCTCCACAATCACTGCAGCAATAACCTAGGTTTAGAAACTCAAAAGAGTGTATTCTCATAACATCACGCCTGGAATCGCCGAAGGGTTAGCAGAGGTGTACCAAATAGGACACCCACATTTCGCCAGTTATTTCCCAGTCGCTCCATGTAAAATACTGGTATTCAGCTGCATCCGGTTAGACTGGAAGCCGACCTCAACATACTTGGGAAAAGGCTAGGCAGATGAATGATGTTTAAGTCCCATGTAATATGGGGCGAGCTTATTGTCATCAACCGGGTCTAAATCCAGACTCCGTGGCAGCTACTGAGTAATTCCTGATGGAAAAACACATTATCACTTTGACCGACCTAAGAATCGAACACAGGACCTCATGCTCAGCATTTTCGCTAGCGACTGCTAACCCAACGAGGCAGATTCTCAAATAACTTTATTTCCTTCATAACTTCCGAACGCAACACAAATATCGCAGACCTCATAATTTTCGTAAAATATTTTCTCTTAGCCTTTTATTTTCATAATTTACGATGTACGCGCGAGAGTGTTGGCTTTCTTAATAAATTTTAAACGCTAAGCAGCCTCTTCTGATATACGGAAGATTTTATCTTAAAGTTAACTATTTGTTCTTTGTCTTAAGTTATTAAAGAGAATAGTTATCTTTACACTCAGTTAGGTAAAAATGTTTCAACCAAAGGGTAAACTAAGAGTTTAAATATTTTTCAATACATTTTCTCGAAAACTGGTTCTTATCGCAATACGATTAGGTTCAACATGCAATGTATTTCACACGCGTGGATATTTAATATTTTTCCGCACACGTGCGGAAATAAAAATTTCCACAGATAAATAGACATAAACTAAGTCCAAATGGGTTCAATGCCTATATTCGGCGGTGATTGTTTTTTTTTTTAATCTCGGCAAAGAATGTGCCTCTTTACGGCGTAAGTAAATATTTTTTGAGTATTTAAATTGTGTTTATAAAAAGGATAATTATCATAGATAAACATGATTATTCAAAACAAATATTTACTTTTATGAACAAAACATTTATTTGTGTTTTATATTCAAAAATATTTGAATTTTCTATTATTCATATTAGGCTGTTTAGCGGCATCATACCTTTGCTTCTTCTTCTAATTTGGCGAAAGCAAAGCGCGAAAAAAAAGCAAATTAAATCAGTTTCCTAATAATTCCTGACAAAAATACTTTCCGTTCTAATATTTTATTTTTCGAAAGTGTATTGAAATACGTCGTTTGACATGCGTGGGGATTTATTTCTGCAGTTCTCGGCTCAATAACAAAATTGTAAAGTATACTATTGATTTAAAAGATGCTTTGGTTGTTGATGCAATTTAAGTGCGAAAAGATGGGATCCCAGTCACCTCCTTCTCTATCCCACTTATAGTTGTAAATAAACCGTACATTATTTATCACCACTGCTCTCAAAAACGGTGAAGGAAAACACCGTGAGGAAACCGGCATGTCTTAGAACCAAAAATTCGAAGACATGTGATCTACCAACCTGCACTGAGCCCGCGTGGAGCCCATTGCCTCTCGTAGAGAGGGGGCCGTGTGTCCCAGCAGTGGTAACATTATAGGCTAATTATGCATCATTATCTTGATCTCATCCCAATGTATTTGGTCTTTGCGCAGCATATCTACTTCTTCCACACATCGTCGTTTCATCGTGTCTTCCCTTACTCTACACCCAGAACAAGATATTCGTACTTCCCTGGACAAGCTATTTACTAGGTAAAATGTATTGTAAGCTATCAGTGGCGAAGGTTCCTACAACTCGATTCCTACCAGCTTCCAGTTGAAAAATGGCACAGTCAGTATTCATAGACAAATAATAAAATCTCCGTCTTAACTCTTACAAAAATTGTCATTTTTTTTTTCGTATGTGAAATCATTAAATAACTCCTCCCGCTCTGGGCTGAGCAGGAGGGAGTGTCAGACTTTTACTGACTAAACCCCAACCATGTTCCTTCATCGCCCTTTGTGTTCCGGGGCCACGGTATCTCTTTCGAACAGTCCCGCAGCCCCGGACAAAAATTGACCCTTCGCTACTGTAACCTATTGTCAACCATAAAGTTTCTGGAGTATTGAGTAGGTCGACCTTAACTATGGCGGTACCCACCGTGGTACCTAGACGATTATCGATATTACTTGCTCCCAGCGCTGTTACAAGTCAAATTTGAAGCAGTTCAAGCTTCTGAAAAAGCTCTTTTAGCTGAGTATGCTTTAGTTGGTTAAAAATGCTCATAGAAGATGAAAACAAAACTAATTTATATATATCAAGATACTTGATGTTTTTTGAAGAACATTGTTTATCTTTTAAATTGGGCTGCGGGACTGTTCGAATGAGATACCGCGGCCCTGGAACATAAAGGGCAAAAGAAGGAACATGGATGGGTTTTAGTCAGTACAAGTCTGACACTCCCTTCCCCTCCGCCCGGAGTGGGAGGGGTCATTTGATGATTTCTGATACGAAAAACAAAACCGTAGGATATCCATGAGTCTCTGCTCGTGGAAATATGTGTTTGCGAAAGTCAGAATGCAGTCATTATGGTAAAACTAATTGGGGCTACTATGCGCCTCTGGCTAGGCCAAAATCCTTTCAAGTGTAAAAGAAACTATTTTTAGCAGGTAAAGTTTACGTAAGTAAAACACTCTATTAGCGGCTCAGTTAACTGAAAACTAAAGGTCAATGACATGTAAAATAATTGATCGTTTCAACGTCAAGTTTTTCTTTATATCCTTAGAGTGTAAAATAGGTAGAAGCAGGCGACTAACCTATTAAGAAACTAGGAAAAAAGTTACGAAGAAGTGATTGCAGCATTATAAACTACTAGCTGTTGCCCGCGGCTGCGTTCTCATTTTTGTCGGAAATTACCGCACGGGCACGTTGTAAATATACCCTATGGCACGCGAAGGTAATGTAGCTTCCTATTAGTGAAAGAATTTTCAAAATCGGTTCAGTAGAACCAGAGATTACCTTCTACATACAAATTTACAAGCTTACAAACAAATACCTCTTTATAATATTAGTATAGATAATTCGTGAATTGTATGCATTGAACATTATGTCAAAGATCATTATAGTCACCTGATATTATTATGCCATACCGAAAAGGTGGGGTACCTAATAAATTCCTTCAATTTTGTCTTGGTTTGGGTAGTAGTTGCGAGAAGAAAAGCTCCGGTTGATGTGGCGATGCTTAGTGGAGCCCTACGTCCAGCAGTGGACATGTTTCGTTTGATATTATGATGACGATAATCATCATCTGCCTAGCCTTTTGCCAAATATGTTGCGGTCGGCTTCCAGTCTAACCTGATATCATCAATCAATCACTCTAAACATTTTCATTTCATTTCATATAGGCCTAGATGGGCACTTATACAACGTCGACAAAAAGGTGCACGGTTCTGGTTGGTCGTTTCCTATGGAGAAGAACCGGCAAGAAACTCCATGGTTACTCTTTTCAAATCATTTGGTGTTACAATATTATCATGTTACAGCATTAGTACTTAAGTATGGGGGGACAGCATAGGCCCGACAATAAGTCGTTACTTACTACACAAAAAAAATGTAAAACAGGATAAATACAACCAAATACCAGTATTTTACATGGAGCGACTGCCTATATGACATCCACAACCCAGTTGGTATTTGGTAATACCCTTTGGTAAGACCAGTTGTCAGATTTTCGGGCTACTGACCACCTGTAACGACTGTCAAACATCTACGAATGACAGCAGGGACAAACGGCTTGACGTGCTTTCTGAGGCACGGAGGAAACTCAATATGTAATGTGTGGTCACCCATCAACGGAAAAACCTAGGCAAGTAATTATTTAACCACGAGCTCCTATATGACGATGATAATTTATGTATTTTAAACTAGCTCTTGCCCGCGACGTGCGTTACCTTCGCTCGAGTGAAATTATTATTAAAAAAAATTACGACCCATTTTGAATCGGATTTTGTTCACAATCTCAAGGTTTTTTTTTGCACGGTACCCTATTTATTTTTCTAAAATAAAAGTAGCCTATGTTAGACCTTATAACATCAGCTGTCTGCCAGTAAAAGTCCCGTCAAAATCGGTTCATCCGTTTCGGAGATCAGCAGTTACAAACAGACAGACCAACAGAGAGATAAAAATTGAAAAAATAAAGTGATTTTTTTAAAAGTACCGTATATACTTTCATTTGCATTCAGTAAAAAGCTGTTATTTTGATATTACAAATAGACACTTCAATATTATTTGTTTGTATAGATGGATAGACTATAGATGTATACTCATAGATAAATGCACGACAAAACAGATTTAACAATGATGCTGATAATGTGTAGTAGAGCTCCCTCTTAAAAAAATATAGGATGTTAGTGATGCCTTCGAGCAACAAAACTATGCTCCGGTTTAAAAGGCGTTCAAAGGTGGCAGGGTACTGTGTCTAAGTGATGGACGCAAAACAATGACAATAGAGCAGGATAGTAGGCACGAGTATGACCTAGCTAGTGGACGTGAACTATGAGGTCTTGTTGTAGCAGTAGTCAGAGGTTACCTCAAAACAATAGTCCACGGACCTCCCTGCACCTGTCTAAGAGCTTATTTTTCAATATTATATTATTTATATTTTTTTTTATCTTAGAAATAAACATAGCGCTTTGACAATTTTTCTGTATAAAATTGTATTATAGTTTAAAAAACCGGCCAAGAGCGAGTCGCACTCACACGCACACAGGGTTCCGTAGCACCAAACAATATAATAAAAATATTTTGAAGGCTCATTCGTCATAATATGTTGTATTGTTTTACATTCATCAACAAAACTGTTTTCCATAGTATGTTAATGAAAGACAAAGTTGTTGCTGCAGTTTGATGAAAAAGTCCCATAATCTCAAAAAATAAACATCAAATCTTATTCAAACCAATTTTGGTTGAAAGTTTTTTTTTTACGTTCTACAATCCTATATTTTTTTCAGAATTTTTTTCCTCTTACTTTAGAAATTAGAGGGGGGGACACACATGTTACCACTTTGGAAGTGTTTATCTTTCAAACGATTAACTTTGAGAGAAAATGGTTATAGAAACCTCTATGTCCTCTTTTTAGAGACCTATCTATAGACACCCCGCACGTATAGGTTCGATGAAAAAAATATTTTTTAGTTTCAGTTCCATGTATGGGGAGACCCCCCTTAATTAATCTTATATATTTTTTATTTTTGTATAAAAACCTTATAGCGGTTCACAGAATACATCTACCTACTAAGTTTCAACTGTGTAGTCCTAATAGTTTCGGAGTAAAGTGGCTGTGATATACACGGTTCCGTTTTTTGCCATTCGGCTACGGAACCCTAAAAAGAAACACGCTTTAGATTGACGTTATTGTATTTCTCGTAGTCTTCTCAGCAAGCTCTTTGATTTGATACCCATAACATGGGAATGTGTAAAAAATAACTAGTCAGCCATCTTTGGGACACCGCTATATTGGATTTAGAAATACGTCACATTTATGCAATATTTCAGTTCAATCGGAATCCGGGAAGTGGGACTAACTTCTAAGATTTTAAGTCTTTAAATTGTCATGGTCACTAATATTATCATTAACATTCGAAACGGGATATTTACTATGTTATCTGTGGTGTCCTGTGTGGTATGTTGTGTTGTGTGTGCGTGTGTGTGTGGTTTGTGTGGATCTATGGTTTATCTGTGTGTGTGTTTCTGTTTTTTTTTACATAGTTAGATAGTTACAGGTGAAGCTAATAAAAGCGTATTAAAAACGTCAGCCTATAACCGTGTTATTTTAGTTTAGTATTGTACAGTCGACCTATAAGCAACATAAAAATTAAAGTTAACCTCACCTCGTAACATCGTTAAAGTCAACCACAAGCAAGACTTATTATTGCACCGGTTAATATCATTACAGGCGAGGCAAAGGAATGCCTACATATCCTTTTATGCCATGATTTTATCGAGCTAGCACCGTGACATGTGGGCACTAAATGCCAACGATGTTACTGGTAGCATGGAGCTTGGGTACTAATAGGATTTCCTGTGGTTCTAGGAAATTTCAGGCGTAGGTTTGGTACTGATGTTGTTTATGTAACTCAATTTGAAGCTATGTGTATGTTATATGTTCCCAAGTAAAAGTGATTTACCTACAGGCCTTTTCTATGAAAGGACTGGTTGATGCTGTGTTGCTGGTGTCAGAGACACGAAAATAAAAACTTCAAAGGCAACAACACAACAGCAATCTTAGTTCAACGAAAATAAAGCTCACTTTGATTTTGACAGTGATGGAAAATCAATGTTAAAATAAATAACTGTGAAAGTACAGTGAATATTTTGATGGATTTACAAAAACTATGAGATAAAAAATTAATGAAAATTGAAATGTGAGGGACCAAAATAATGTTCCTTACAAAGCATAGGATACTGAAAATAGCTCATAATACGAAGAAATACCAAGGAATTCTTCGCGAGAAACACAAAAGAGGCCGCACACACCAAAGGTATGAAAAGGAATAATTCATAACGACGAAGGAACGACTCTCTTTGCTCCTTCCCTTGGTATGACCTAAAACATTTCCAGCATTGCAGCATAAGGCTCAAAATCAGCTGCAATGCGCAACATTCAAACTAGCACAAGAACCACAAGGTAAAATACTACAAAAGTCATTCACCCTGCATTCTATACGCCTCACAGCTCACCTACACGTTTATTATCTGTCAAATTATAATCGCCATTTTCATCTCGGCACGATTTAGACATTCGACCAAAATTGATTAGAATTTTTACTACTCCATTTCACGCGTGCAAACAAAAAATATACACATCCGACGTCCGCCCGCAATCAACAATCATTATTTTGCAATTTTACGACTTAAATGAAGCAATAGAATCGATGAAAAGACAATTTAGAATCGAATTAACACGCAGAAATGTCACATTTGGCGCGTAAACGTCAAACGTCAAGCGGCCATCTTGCGCGAGCTTATTGGCGAGTTCGGTAGGGTTGTTTGAGCGGCGAACGGGCGGACGTATGCCTGTCTCTGTCGCGCTCAGTTACATAATACGGAAATGGGTGAGCAGTGTTAAGTTTTGTGGCGAGTTCCGCATGCGGCCCGTGTCGGGGGTAGTTATTGATTTTTCAAGGAGTTTGCGGCAGTCGCCTAACACGCCGGTGCCCAGCGCGAAAAACACATCCGAATCGCGCTCGCGTTTTTACAAAAAACACAATTATTTATCCTAAATTCTAATTTTACAGTTACATATTCCAATTTCTGTTAAATTCGTTCTTTAATCAGTTGTTTGTGTGGAGATTTTTGTGCTGGAAAACTCATTTCGTAAGTGTTTGAAGATTCAATTGTCACATTTTTATTCCAAGGCACCATTTTAATTATGTTTTATGTGTCGTTGGGGGCTTTTTGTTGTCTTTTTCTGTGTTTCCAATTCCATATGTGATTTCAAGGCGTATCGCCTGTTGTGTTATGTTAATTGCCATCAGCTGTTGGGCGCACCCGTGTAGCTAATTAAACGTCAGAAAGTAAAAAAATATTTACGATAATCGCATTCAATATTATTCAACTGCACAGAACAAAAATACGAAAAATCTGACTCACCAATTTGTCCAGCCCAAAAGTGGGCTTCAGGAACCGGGTCCGGACCATAGCGTGGTGCACATTCATTTTGTTTTTTTTTTAATACTTTTTATTTTATTTTTTAAATCTAATGGCACGTTCAAATCACTCGCACGTCAGTCCTCCACTGATTAAATCTCAATGATGCATATACACTGGCGGATGTATACGAAGCTCAATATTCTCCCTCGAATCAATAGTGTAATGTATAGTGAGGATAGGCCAGATCTTAGTGAGGCGGAGATGTTGATGACGTCACTGGTCGTTAGTGACACCATGGGTGACGTCATATGTCCTTGTTCATGTCCCTCGGGATGCCTTCGAGTGTAGACCTCATTAGTTTTTAATATGGCTGGATTAATCCCCACTATAGGAATATTAATGACCATGATCTACATACATGTGTACTGTCTCCTCCTTTATTAGATTAGGGGAGATCCAATTGATAAGGTAGACTGGGTCTTGAAGCCCTGCCTCATCTAGGCTCTAAGAAGAAGGTAGACAGGTTTTTGAAACCTCATCTAGGTTTAAAGAATCATATAAATCTATACGCCATAGCGAACCAGCCAATGACAGCGATTTCTATAAATTCAATTTTCGTCTCGAACTGAATAGAATAGAGTGATCGAAGACAGTCTAAATAATATATTGATTGAGCTGAATTGGAGTGAGGTAACTTTTTTGTTTTTTTTTCCAACTTAAAGTACACTTTTCAATAATTCAAATATGAATATGAAACAAAAACTAGAAAGACAAAATCCGTATGGGCCCTTCTGACAAGCGAGCAGGAGAGAGGAAAAGAACCTTATTTTAACAACTTAGCTATTGATTAATGATGCATACCCAACTGCAGTTCTATCAATATCATCAGCATCATTCTTCTGCCCTTATCTCAATTTATTTGCGGTCCGCGCAGCATGTCTTCTTCATCCATACTTCTCTATAAGTCGCCATCTCATGATGTCACTCCCTTTCCAGCCATATCATCTTTCACCAGCTGTTATATCATTCTTTGCAATAATAATAAATCAATCAAAACAAAATGGCCAACGTTCTCTGCAGTAAAACTTCAAGGTTTACAATGGCTTATAAATAAAAAAGAAGTTAATAATATCAGCATTGCAGTAGTAATGGATACTTTGGTTCTATTGATTTGTTTGTTCAAAATCGTATTGGCTCATCAACTTGAGTCCAGTATTAATTTCTATTCTTTCTTTTAAAATACCTACTCGCTTTTGCATTTCGGACTAATTATTGTGTATCAAAAACAGTAAAATCTTAATACCTCTATTTTCTAACTCATTTTTATCCATATCTTTCGATTTTTTGTATACAAATGGTGATTGCAAGTAAAATGAAATGACTGTTTTTTTTATTTTTTTTCCTTTTCTATTGACGCCTTGTTATTATTTTCCCCTTTTGATACTTATGCATATTTTTTTTATTATTTTGGATCTATTTGTAGTTTCTAAACTAAACCAGCTCGTATTAACCACAACAATTACGACTAGCTATTTTCATTTCGTGTAATCTATCAGAACTCAGCTTTCATCCATGTTTACTGACTATGTTTTCAAAATCTATAGGATATTGCTTTGGTACTAAAATACTTATTATCATAAATCACATTTAAGATTCATATCCCAATTTAAAAAAGCTAATCCATCAACATTATCGTCATCAGCCCAATCTTATCGTTTGTAGATAAGTGCTGGACCTTTTCGAACGCCACTGAGCATGATCTCCATTGTTCGCTGAACCGGCAAGAGGCTTGCGCGGTTATCCGGAATACCCGCCCGGATGAAAGCCTTGATTTTCGATTTTTATCTTTTTTGTGGTCTTAATCTTTTCTTTCTGTGGCCTTTCTTTCTGTAGGCATACTTTATTATCGAATTTTTTTTTTCTCATTAGAATCTATGTGTTATTTATCCTTGTTCTAGTCCGGTTTTTTTTATTGGTTGGTTTGGTTTTTTCTCTATAAAAATTTTGAGTAGGTATGAATGTTGTTAAAAGTTCTGAGTATGAATGTGGATTGGTATAAGAGTAGAAGAAGGCCAAAAAAACGATGGATGGATTGTGTTAAGGATCATATGGCTAGAAAGGAGGTGACTGCTGAGATGATGAGCAATAGAGAAGTATAGAAGAAGAAGACATGCTGCGCCGACCCCGAATAAGTTGGGATAAGGGCAGGAGAATGATGATGGCTTGGTTTCTTGCCTCGTTGGTTTTGTGATCGTAAGCACTCACGGAGATTTGAGTCCGGTTGATGGCAATAAGCTCACCCGTATAACATGGGACTGGACATAACTGGTTAAATGTGGATGTACTATTAGATACACCTTATCCTAACTCTTCCGGGATTACAGGCGTGATGTTTTGCTATGGTTTCCTTGAATGATTTGTATTTGAGTGATGTTTCTCATTTGTTTAGTTTCGTCTCTCTTAGATCTTTGGAGGATATTATGTTTATTATTTAAATGCCATTGAAAGATTTGACGATTGAGGCACTATCGTTGTTTAAAAATACTGCAGTATGAACAATTTCGAGGAACTACCACTAGCAGCATTTGTATGTTTGTAACGAATAAACTCAAAAACTACAGGACCGATTTCAAAAATTATTCCACCATTTAAATGCTTCATTATCCCTGAGCAATATGGGCTATATTTAAAAAAAAAATCTACCCGTGCGAAGCAGGGACGGGCGGCTAGTTATAATATATTTATTTAATTTGACAACATTGGTCCACTGGTTAGTACAAAAACAAACTTATCAACAAGTGTATTATTTATTTTGTAATCGTTTTTAGACAAAATTAAAAAACTTTATACAGGATAGCAAACAGAGCTAAATACCTACACCGTATAACATTGTATAAGATTCAAACATAACAGTATGATAGATATAAGTATTAGCTATGTAAGGAAGGTGGTAAATTGTGATGCAAAAGAGCGCCTCTCGCCATCAAACGTAAAAGTTTGGCGAGTTTAGAATTAAGGAACACGTAATATAATTTATTTTAATAATAATAATAAAAAAAAGAATGAATTATGTACAAATAATTATTAGTCATCCCTGCTACCCGAGCAACCGGGCAAAGTGTTTAAATACCGGTGCATCGTGCTGGGCAAGTAGGGTTTTCAAAATGCTGTTGCTGCTAACCCTGCAACCTCAACAGCACCCTGAACCCACTATTATATTGCACACGCAGAGCATCTAGAACCCTCCGCGTATAGCTGACCCACAAACTGCCCGTGTAGAACCCTTGACAATAAGCTTTAAAGTTTAAACAGAGTTATTTTGACGTCATCACAATACAATCAGCGAATCTGTAAGACAGCATGTTGAATCTGGCTGCTAGTGCCCCGCGCTCGCGATTGTTGATATCTGATCTTTGAGGTCCTCGGTGACATAATGTCCCAAGTATTTAAATTCGGCAACCCTTTTAAACTTTTATTCCATACCTTTCACAGACGCTCAATAGCTCCCTGATTGAGCCAGCCGTTGGACCCAGCAACACCATGTCATCAGCTTAGCTTAGACTGTTGACGCTAGCACCATCTATTTTGCACCTAACTGGCTCGCTGCTGAGTTCAACTATCAACTCATTAACATACAGGTTGAACAGTTTAGGTGAAGTTAACCCCCCTTGTCTCACCCCACACTCCAACCTGTACACTTCAGATAGAACATCTTCCCAACGAACTTGGTTTAACTAGTTAAAGTACCAGTACTGGAACAAAACCGTCAACTCAGGTGGTACACTTGCTCCCCTGAGCTGATCCCAAAGGACATCATATGACACAAGGTCAAAAGCCTTTGAGAGATCAAGGAAGCAGGCATACACCGGAGTAATTTTATCCATATAGTATTGGACCGACTGCTTTAGACAGAGGATAACACTCTCAGTGGAAAGTCCAAGCGGAAACACAAACTGTGCGTCATGTAGGGTTATCTATTAGTCAAGTTCCTTGTCCAGCAGACCGTCCAACACGTTAGCAATTATAGTGGCTAAGGATATCGGTCTGTAATTCGCCTTGTCAGATACATCCCCAGTCTTATTCTTCACGTTTGGCACCACTAGAGATTTCAGCGTGTCAGGTGAGAGGTATGAGTGGCTAATGCAAAGCGTGAAAAACAGCGCCAGCACTCTTGGCAAATATGTACCCCAGCACACCTGAGGTGTTGAGCACCTCAGGCTGAGGCCGTCGTGACTCGGAGACTTTCCCTTGGCCATTCTTTTGAGTTCAGCTACATGCTTGGCAGAGAAATGGATCGGTTCATAATCACGACTAATCTCAGCACCGATCACCCCCTGACCCAATCCATGTCAAGTTTACCGTGAGGAATATTGCAGTATTATAGCAGATTTCTAAGTGACCAACCAAAAAACTAAATAGTCTCTAAGAAAGAATAATCTCAAAACATGTTCTGTTCATAATGATGCGATACGTCTTTGTTCCGTTGTGTCTTGTTTCTTAGCATCCTTGAATATACACCAACAATAAATGTAGATTTAATCTTACTCTTACCGTAAAAGGATTTGTCAGTATAGCCAGATTCTGAAGCCTTTCAGCAGCTACTCTAGGCATTGACCATCCTTTAATTTTCATCCTTCAAACATTGCTGTATGGTTAATTTGCTGAGCAATCGAAATATTTAGTGTCAGATATTTGTAGTTTAAAATGTGTTATTTCATGTGTTATTTTATGATTCCTTTGTTGAATGAAATAAATCTATTCTATTCTACAAGTGACGAATTTAAAATAGATTGAAGAGGCTCAGATCTTTAAATATTGTGTTATTTTATACACTGGTTAACTAAAGCCAATTGAAGCTACAGAATTCGAATTGATTACAGAAACAGAAAATAAAGGGAATAATTATATCGTGCGTGTTTAGACTTTTAGATCGAAAAATCAGGTTTAGGTAATATTCTAACAAAGACCACCTTAATTGGAAGGGGCTAAAATATTAGTAATGCCTCACGAAGAAACATAATTTCGAAGGTATGATAATTAGGCTCGATTATAATAATATTCCGCGTATTTTTTGGGAAACCTATTTTTCCGGCGAACTTTGCCCTTTTACAATACATATTACTTTCATTATAAATGCTTTTTGATGAATACTTACGTTCTTATAGTATAATACAAAATAAGTGTTGGCTTTAAGAGTATCTTGAGTTATTTTAAAGTGCTCAGGCTCCACGAGGAATGTCACTGCACCAGATTTCTGTATTGATAAAGTTAGTTAAAGTATTGAGTATCTTATTGGTAACTATATTTTCAAACCGTTTGGGGTTGAAACTCTAGGTCCGTGGGGTCCGAGGCTCACATCCTTTTCAAAACGCTTAGTTGACACTTCCCGTGACCCAAGGGCTGGCCTTTACCTTGACCAGAAACTTAGCGTTGCCATACAACGTGGCAACGCCGCCAGTCTTCAGTCTTGGAGACATTATCATTTGACAGCAGCGTTGAGGAGGAGTTTTTTGACACCATTTTTTTTTGTTTTTTGATAGTAAGTAGTAAGTTAGTTACTTCAGGATTATATTATTTTAATTTATAAATGCATTTAATATTGTTATGATTTAGCTTAATAAATGTAAAATTTGAATTTTCTAGAAACCAGTTTTTTTTTATACCGGGTGACTTTGAAGGAAATCTTCAGAAATCCTAGAGTCGAGTTTGGCAAGCTCTCAATTACAACATCTTATTTCAAAAACCGGATGAACCTCTTCACTGCTTCACATTATAGGATAGCAAACAAACCGTCGGCGTCGGCGTCGGTTGTCCTGATGCAAAGTGCTATTTAGGTAAACCAAGTCTATAATGGACATTTCTGTCATAACAAGGGATTTGTTGAGCCTTTTCATCTTGAGAGATAAAGTGAAAAAGTTTCGTGTGGTTTTCGACATATCACCCACTAGCGTTTCGCCCGCGACTTCATCCGCAAAAATTGTGATAGCTCGGCTAATATGCATGATATAAATATAATTTATAGCCTATAGCACCCACGAATAATATAACTTACAGCCAGTCAAAGATTGTTTTTAATTGGATCATTACTTCTGGAGATAACCCTCTACATCATTATCATCATCACCATCCACAGCCCGAACTCACCCACTGCTGGGTATAGGCTTCCCTGCTAATCTCCACGATCCTGTGCCAACCTCATCCAGGTTTTTCCCCCGATGGCAACTATTTCGTCTGCCCATCTCGCCGCCGGACGACCCACGTTTCTTTTGCCAGTTCTTGGACGCCATTCGGTGACAGCCTTAGTCCACCTGTCATCGCCTTGTATCCTGCCCAACTCCATTTGAGTTCCGTAACGCGTAACAATTTCTTTGTGCGTTTTTGTATTTCGATGTTACGAACTCGATCTATCAGCTTTATGCCGAGCATGGAACGCTCCATGGAACGCTCCCCTACATACAAACTTACAATAAAATTTTACCTCTTTATAATAGTAGCATACATTACCTACCACGGACACCACTACAAGTGTCGTATTACCCAGTACTAACTGGGTTGTGAAAGTCAGATATTATAATAGGCAGTCGCTCTATGTGAAATACTGGTATTCAGTTGCAGCAGGTCAGACTGGAGTCCGACCCGGAGTTGAGAAAAAGCTAGGCAGATCCAATAACAACACAGCATTGAAATCATGATTTTGAAAGCAAATATTGCTGTAGTACGGTCCCTACAGCAGTTGAATGATTAGTTGTTCAGCTTACAAAGGCGTCACATTTTTCTCAAAAGAGTTACTATAGAAAATCCCTATCTCTCTTCATGAATAATAAAACAAAACAATTCTCAAGCAAGGCAGCTCTTTCACAAAGAGAATAATATCTTGCATATTTCAATTTTCCAAGAGAAAAAGCGCGTTCAAAACCTTTTTTCAGCACTTCTGCAGCTACAACCGTTCATCAAAATATTTTCAACTAGCTGTTGCCCGCGGCTTCACTCGCGTTTTGGTTGGAAATTATCCCACGAGCACGTTGTAAATATAGCCTATGGCACTTGGGGTTATTGTAGCTTCATAATAGTAAAACGATTTTCAAAATCGGTTCAGTAGATCCCGAGATTACCCCTAACCTCACAAACTCACAAATTTTACGTCTATAGAATAGTAGTATAGATAATTAATCAGATTTACAGCTGAAACTCTCCCGCCAAGGTCAAAACGAGGCTTAAAAAGAGTGCGACCTTGACCTTTCTCAAGGACATGAAATTACAGGAAATGAACGGCTTTTAACTGTAAATACAAAAGCAAAGCTTTGTGTTTTTAATGTTGTTTGTTAATGGCTTTCTCTCATAACGTAATGAAAGCCGAAAACATTAAATTTCGGAGCTTATCTTTTCCACTTTAATTTAATTCCTCATTGAGCGATAAGGTTTATTAAATTCCTGGTATTTTGCCACCGCACGAAAATGGAGGCCTTTCCCAAAAAGAGGAGGAATTAATGTTAATTACCAAGCTAGCTCATTAGCTACGTGATGATGGTCTCAAATTAGATAATTGTCTTTCGTTTCTGAAATGTATGCTTTTTACCTTCATCAGCTAGCCTTTTGTTGAGGTCGGCTTCCAGTCTAACCGGATGCAACTAGATACTGGAGCGACTGCCTATCTGAACCTCCACAACCCAGTTAGTACTGGGTAATATGATACCCCTTGGTAAAACTGTTAAAATGTGCATAAGCTGGAAGTGGTATAATCCGCTGTCGGTCCCTAAGTATGCTCTATCTATCTATATTTATCTCTAAAACTACGCAACGGATTTTGATGCGTGTTTTTTTAATAGATAGAGTGATTCAAGAGGAAGGTTTATTGTAAAACATTGCACCCGTGCGAAGCCGGGGCGGGTCGCTAGTCTAAAATAAACGAAACTAACCAAGCTGCTGCTAATAAAATGAGCAGTTTAGGAATACGTTCAGGTAAACCAGCAAACACCAGAAAAAAAAAAAGTATGTTAGTATATTCTTAAATGGTATGAGTAGGTATTATATTTAAAAAGTTCTGCTTTATGTTTTGTATTCCATTTTCTTTTCTTCTTTTACACACTGTGTCTACATCTCTTTTTTTAGATTCTCCTTTCGCAGGTATGCTGGAAGAGATTTCTTTAGGAATAAGTATCACCTTTGTACTATTTTCTGTTACTTTCTTCTTTTCTGTATTTAGTGTGTACATAAATTGTTAAATAAATAAATAATAACTATCACTAATAATAATATATATCACTACATAGTATAAAACAAAGTCGCTTTCTCTGTCCCTATGTCCCTTTGTATGCTTAAATCTTTGAAACTACGCAACGGATTTTGATGCGGTTTTTTTTAATAGATAGAGTGATTCAAGAGGAAGGTTTATATGTATAACATTGACCCGTGCGAAGCCGGGGCGGGTCGCTAGTAAATAATAAAAATACTCGTAACCTATGCGACATTCACCAACCCGCTGTGGGTCGCGTGTTGGGTTACGGCCTACCACGCAGAGACTTCTTAAGTGCGAATTATACACAAATGGCGTCAGGCGACGGCGCGGCGCAGGTGCAGCGCAGTCGCGGCGCAGGTGCAGCGCAGTCGCGGCGCAGGTGCAGCGCAGCCGCAGCGCAGGCGTGGAAGGTATAACGAAAAAAAAGAACGGCATGCCTGCGCCGCACCGCTTGAGTGTAATTCACGACACGTCGCCTCATTTTGTATGAAAATATTTTGAAGCGGTCGCGGCATCATGCCTACGCTGCTCCTTCACCTTATGCCGTTTCTGTGTAATTCGCGCCTTACAGAGAGGAGGCCTGAATCAGCTGATTAGGCTTATCCTAACCCTGAAATTATGGCCTTACTAAACAAAATCCATCGAAACTAACATACGATCATACTTCATCATTCTCCTGCCCTTATCCCAATTTATTTGGTGTCGGCAAAGCATTCTTCTTCTTCCATACTTCTCTATTACTCGTCATCTCAGCAGTCACCTCCATTCTACCCATATCATCCTTCACACAGTCCATCCATCGTTTCTTTGGTCTTTCTCCAGTCTTCCACATACGATAATACATGCACTAAAAACCAACTAAAGAATTGACCAATGCGTCAAGATTCCGTGGAACCACATCAAACGTTATTATTGGGCCGACAAAAGTAGACCAATGACAAACATTGGGCAAGTGTGTCGTTCACACAGGCCACAGAATAGGTCAAAGAACAAATAAGTATAAATCGATAGGTGATACGTCAATTAGTGGTTCTATAAGACCCGCCCCTGCTACGCTCGGGTGCTATGTGTTGATATGGCGATATGATAAAGTTATTTCGCTGCTATATCCTAGTTAAATTTACCGGCATCTAAATCGTGCATTGTAGTGACCTATCTGGTAAACACTGAATCGATTATATATAACACAAGTACTACGCTGCAAACAAAATCCGGCAAAATGGGGTACATATTATAGATTCTTCCATTACCAATTGCGATTGCGGTGCCACTGATGTTCCACTCAGAATATAATCCACTTGCAGGAGTGGCCCAGGCTTCCGTTTACCTGCACCATTGACGATCTGAACGCCTCTGCCTCTGATGCCGCTTACTGAAAGAGAAGAAGAATATACGTAAACCTTCTAGAATAAATTATTTAAATTATTGTGAAAGCCACATTCAAATCCAATGCGTAGTTCAGAGGCATTAAAGGGACTCACTTCGTCATGAAAAACGATACTTTTTCTTTTCTCGTTTGGTTTTTATTTTACTTTTTATTTAACCTGCTCTGTCCCACTACTGGGCAAAAGCCTGGGATCAACTCGTGCGGTAGTAGGTACTTATTTTTAATATTAATTAAATTTATTCCAGCCCTTCAACCTGACTTATTTGGGCCTGTAAAATACTTATTTTCTTTCAAACAGCTTTGTCAGTTGTCATCAGAGCTTACTGCTTTCTTTGCTATATCATCTTTGCCCTCTGCAAGGATTAAATCAAAGATGAAACATTTTTTTGTGATCCATATTTTCAACGTCACATACGACGCGTCTCAAAGTAATAACTGTGGTCTTCTTCAGTGTGGATCGCTGGGTACATTCAGCTTCTAACAGCCTTCTTGGTCGCGGCTGACCTGATCTTGCCAGTGTCTTTACCCTAAAGAAAGATAGTAATTACAAACACTTCACTTACAAACCAAATCTGATTTTCAAACAAATCTTTCTTCACCAAGTTTTGTTGTATACTCATTAATAAAGTTGTGGTAATTACAATTTGCTGACAACTGAAATTAGTTTGTTGAGTACAACACGGAACATAGCAGCTTATGATTCAATAGCACGACATTATCATGTTTTGTATCTTTGGAAAGAAAGTAGCTTCACGACTTTTTTGCTTGGTAAGGTTGACAGAGATTCTTTATTTTGACATTAACTTTTGACCCTGAAGAGCAGCAACTACAAATCCTCTTGTGGGAAAAAAAACTTAGCTTAGCTTAGGTTGTATGTAACCTAAGAGAGGTTTTTTTTTTCTAGACTAAGTAGCTTGAAAATGTGTTTCGTCTACAAATCAAATAATCAACTTATGATGTTCCCACTGCTGGGACACACAGCCTCCTCTCTATGAGAGGCAATGGACTATAATCCACCACGCGGGCCCAGGGCGGATTGATAAATGTCACATGTCTTTGAATATTTGGTTCTAGGACTTGAATATTTGGTTCTAGGGCATGCCGGTTTCCTCACGATGTTTTCCTTCACCGTTTTGAGAGCAGTGGTGATGAAATAAATTACACAAAGTAATGCGCCTGCCTTACTGTACGTAAGTCGGGGCCGCCACCACTGGGCCACCGCTGCTCATACTAGGCTGGCAGGCCGATTATGCAACGAATCACAAGGTCATTCAATCAATCAATCATAGAAAGTATGTTCTATGGAAGTAGACATCATTAAAACCATTTACCTTTTGGATTCTGAGTTACCCTTGTTCTTCTTTGAGTGTGGGTAGACTCAAATAAAACCTGGAGTTTCCCAGCATATCGGGAATAGCCTTCAAAATGTTCCATGAGGATTTCTACGCAAAAAGCTACGAAAACCAAGCTTTACTTCTTCTGTCTTTTTTTGCGTTGTTAGTGCCCAACCTGGTGTCAGAGTTTTTATGCTGCCCATGGGCCTCTGACTTGGCTTTACATGCCGTCGGTAAATATCTCTCAGGCTTGTTGGTTTCTTCACGATGTTTTCCTTCACCGAAGCAAGTGATAGTTAAACAATACGCACATGAATGCGAAAAATCAGATGTGCGTGCCTTGGGTGCGAACTCGAGACCTACGTCTTGGCAGTCAGGTCACACTACTAATCTATCACTGCTTTGCATTGTTTTGAGCTGTTCCAGTGTGACTGGATCAGCCTAAAAGTGCTCTAAGCGACAACAATCTGATCAACTTGACATCTTAACCAGTTTTAAACCCAGTAGTTAACTAAAGATTAAACGTGTGGTTCATTCATTCGAACTGCCCTGCCAAACTTTTCGTATTATCGTATTTGAAAAGGACGATCGTTTTAAGTAGCTACTGCGACCCACCTTTTCGGCCTAATTAGGTTAATCGGCTATTTAAAAAGATAAGGGATTAAAAAGGCTGGCCTCGTCCTTGTCTGAGTTTACCTACACGTGTCGGTACTATTGTTTTGTATATCGGACTGGTGCCTGTAACTCCTAAGAAGCCTATGCCCAGCAGTGGGTGATTTCAGGCTATGGATCATGATGATGTCTGTAACTCCAGGATCCAATGCAGGTCCAATCAAGCGAAGAATCAATATAGCAGTTTATTTTATAAGTAAACTAGCTGCTACCTGCCCCGGCGTCGCAATGCTATACATATAAAGCTTCCTCTTGAACCACTCTATCTATTAAAAAAAAAAACGCATCAAAATCCGTTGCGTAGTTTTAAACATCTAAGCATACATAGGGACAGACAGTGGGAAGTGACTTTGTTTAATACTATGTAGTGATGTACTGTCCAGATTAAGATCTGCATTATTCTTGTTGTTAAAAAGTTTTTTTTACATCTAATATTTTCGTAAAAATTATGCCAATAATAATAATAACTGAAAGTGACTTTGGAAACGGTTCCATAACTAACTTAGTCGTAATGATTTCTAACTAAAATTTCGTAAATCTAAATATATATAAGCAAAAGGTCATTCACTCACTCACCTATCAACGCACAGCCCAAACCGCTGGGTCTACAGATTCCTAATTTGGCAAGTAGGTTCCTTATGTGGTCTAGGGGTGCACTAAGAAAGGATTTTTCAAAATTCATCCCCTAAGAGGGTTAAACAGGGCTCAAAAGTTTGTATGGGGAAACAAGATTAGTTAGACTATTTTATTCGAAACTTCACAGGAGTGCTCCTATTGATAATTGAGTAGAAACGGGTTTCAGGTTTTTTCAGAATTCAACCCCTAAGAGGGGGATATGGGGTGGAGAAGTCTAAAAATCAATGCACAGCCTAAACCTCTGGGTCTACAGATTCCAAATTTGGCAAGTAGGTTCCTTATGTGGTATAGGGATGCACTAAGAAAGGATTTTTCAAAATTCACCCCCTCAGGGGGTTAAACGGGGCTCCAAAGTTTGTTTGGGGAAACTAGATCAGTTACACTATTTTATTCAAAACTTCACAGGAGTGCTGCTATTGATATTCTATTGAGACTTCGAATAAATTTGATTTTATTGAAATGTTAATTATTATTGTTATTAATTATTTGGTATTGATTTAAATTGTGTTTTTTGGTATTGATTTATGTGATTGTCTGTTTATTTTTATTTCTAAAGTGTTTCTAATATGGGTTATGTACCTGAAATAAATGAATTTGAATTTGAGTGCTCCTGATGATAAATGAGTAGAAACGGGTTTCAGGTTTTTTCAGAGTATGGGGAAACAAGATTAGTTAGACTGTTTTATTCGAAACTTCACAGGAGTACTCCTGTCGATAAATGAGTACACATTTGTGTTTCACGTTTTTCAGAATTCAAACCCTTTTTTTTTTATCGATGGGAAATCATCAAATAACCCCTCCCGCTCTGGGCTGAGCAGGAGGGAGTGTCAGACTTTTACTGACTAAAACCCATCCATGTTCCTTCCTTTGCCCTTTGTGTTCCAGGGCCACGGTATCTCTTTCGAACAGTCCCGCAACCCTGGCAGGCGTCGGTCCTTACGGACCCCTTCCTGTTTGCTGACTCGGCCTATCGTCATAAGACGGTCGGACGGCAAGCTAGCCCATAGCTCACCGTCCACAGGCCCGCGTCTACGGTGGCCGACGCCCGGTGCGTCTCCCGCGGCGGCTGAGACGTGAGGCTCTCTCCCTCTCACGTCCCGCCACCTCCTTCGCTAGCATGACTGCTTCGCAGAAGGAGGTGACGGCGTCCCATTCCCTCTCGCTCCGGACCATGGATTGAACCAGGGCCGGACGCGAGAGGTCGCCGCCGCCGATTGCCGCTACGAGGACACGGCGGTGCTCCGCCCAAGCGGTGCAGACCTGCACAGTGTGCTCCACCGTGTCCTCCGGTCGATCCTCGCAGTGGTGACTCCCGGGCGTTTCCTCCCGCCCGATTAGGTGCAGGAACCTCCCGACACAACCATGTCCGGTGAGGACCTGCGTCAGGCGGAAGGTGAGGGAGCCGTGGCGCCTCTCGCAGCCACTCCTCAAAGAGGGGACTTACCGCCACTATTGTGGCGTGCCCTAGAATTCAACCCCTAAAGGGGGAAATGGGGTGACAAAGTCTGAAAAAAAAAGTGAAAAAGGCGGGTGTATTACAAAAACAACGATTTTAAGATTTATTGTGGCGGACTGTCGGCGGGTGTCGATAACGAGATTATCAGGGGTCATTACGAATTTGGCATTTATTTTGAGATCCAGAAGCGGATTCGACTTCTATACAAGATTATTGTTGATTTATTGTGAAGATTGTGATAACGATGGTTATTATGACAGTGATGGTAATTGCGATAATGATGGTGATTATGATTGTGATGGTGATTGTGATAGTGGCTCTTCATTTTGAGATCCAGAAGATGGCGGATTCGACTTCGATACTGGGTAAAGGGAAAAAACGGTTCAGTAAATCACGAGAAACAGCTTGGCCACTCTTTTATATGCAGCTTCCTAGAACACAGGGGTCTTGATAGGCTGGATAGAAGCTTTAATTAATTCATCAACGATCAGATCACCCCGCCGGGGGTGATGACAATAGATTTTGTTATTGTGTCTCAGCTGTCTGTTCGTTGAAGGGTTAATGATAGGTTATTTTGGTGAACGTAGGCACATGATTTAACATGTTAAGTATGATTGGAATTGTATTGTATCTCGTGTCACATTGTTTGTTATCGAAGTCCTCTGAAACGGTTTGACCGATTTAACCTGAATTAACATGCAGGATACTATTTATCCCTTTAGTATGATCCCGTGGGACAGTTACCGAACATCACGCGGGCGAAGCCGCGGGCAACCGCTAGTTTCGTAATAAAAACACAATTTTCATTAAAATAAAGTTTCTATTTAGGGTTCCGTACCCGAAGGGTAACCAACGGAACTATTACTAAGCCTCCGGTGTCCGTCCGTCCGTCCGATCGTCCGTCTGTCTGTCAGCGGGCTATATCTCATGAACCGTTATAGGTAAAAAAAAAACAGAATGCGTATTTCTGTTGCAAACAATAAAAATAAATTAAAGAAGGCCCCCTACTACTCACTCATCCCATTCATTTCATGCGCGAGTCCGACTCGCATTTGAGCGGTTTTTTGTCTAAGGTTTTGCCTTAGCGATCCCTGGACAATTTCCAAATGTCCTTTCTTTGGTATTGTTCGTCGTGTCGTTGAGCTACTTGAGTTATAAGTCGAGCTACACGATAAATGACAAATGCTTGCACTGACTGGACAGGTCCACTCAAATCTGTGTGGTTCTTTCTTCAAGAGACCATCTCAGACACTAATCTGCATAGTCCTCATGTGAGTTAGCCAAGATCATATCTGGATTTTAAAAGAGACTTTGACCTCGAGAGAGAGAATTTGAGAGTTTGTTTCGGCTGTTTCTTCTCAGAGTAGTCAGGTACGAAACACCAGCCCCATCTAGTTTAAAAAAAGAGACGTGTAAAAGTGTTTTTAAAAACCTATTTGCAAAATAAACATCATTTATCATTTAAAAGTGCCTTCTCTATTACTTATCATCTCATCAGACACCTTTTGTCTAGCCATATCATCCTTCACACAGTTCATCCATCATTACTTTAGTCTTCCTCTACTCTTATAGCCATCAAAATTCATACTCAAAACTTTCCTCACGACGTCTTCCTCATTCCTCCGCATCACATGCCCATACCACGATAACCGATTGCCACACAACATTTCTGTCATCGGCGCCACTTACAGACTTCCTCTCATGTGCTCATTTCTTCGAAGTGCTTTAACTGGTTTATCTATACTAATATTTTAAAGAGGTAAAATTTGTTTGTAAGTTTGGTAGGGGGTAATTTCTGGATCGATTTTGAACATTCTTTCACTAATAGAAGCTACATTATCCCCGAGTGCCATAAGCTATATTTTCAAAGTGCCCGTGGAATAATTTCCGATCAAAACGCAAGCGAAGCCGCGGGCAACAGCTAGTTTAAAATACAATGCGTTGAGATTTAGTTTAGCTATTGTAGGGTCAACAAGTGTCAAGCCATCAAATAAACCAAATTACTACAGCAGACACTACAAAACCACAGACTTAAACAATAAAAAACCACTCACTTTTTTACCAACGCTACTTGAAATCGTATCTCAATGCGTCATTTTGATTGTCCACTGGCAGTACAGTCAGTAATCGATGGCAATTTGGCTTTGTTCCATAAAAAATATACAGTTTTCTTAACGACAAGAGAGTATGAAAGAGATAAAATCTAGTGTGTGAGAGGGATAGAATGTTTATTTGTTTAGCACCTGATTGTGGTAAGAAACGGAAGAATTACTCCCATGGGTAGAATTTTCTTTTGGAGAAGATTAAGCATTGTCGATTGTTAATGTCTTACATAACATAACATCACGCTTGTAATCCAGATGTTAGGCAGAGGTGTATCTAATAGAACCTACACCTACATTTCGTCAGTTATGTTTTAAGTCCCGTGTAATAGGGGGCGAGCCTATTGCCATCAACCGGGCATAAATCCAGACTCTGTGGCTTCTACTGAGAAATTCCTGATGGAAAAGCCCAAAAACACTTTGCCCGACTCGGGAATTGAACCCAGGACCTCATGCTCAGCAGTCGCCCTTGAGACCACTAGACCAAAGAGGCAGTCAAAATTAAATTTATGGAATAGGGAAAACGTCATGAGACCATTTGAGTGTGAATGTGGATGGCTATAAGAGTAGAGGAAAACCAAAGAAACGATGGATGGACTGTGTGAAGGATGATGTGGCTAGAAAGGAGGTGTCTGATGAGATGACGAGTAATAGAGAAGTATGGAAGAAGAAGACATGCTGCGCCGACCACAAATAAGCTGGGATAAGGGCAGGGGAATGATGATGATGAAGGATGGCTTGTATCGCTTTGGCAGTATCTTTCTAATATCAAGCAGTATCGTGTTACTCAATAACTGTGTTGTAGAGATCAGAGAGGCAGTTGCTCCATATAATAAACAAGTATTTAGCTGTATCCTGTTACACTGGAAGCCGACCCTAAAATAATTGGGAAATGTCTAGGCAGATGTAGATGTAAGTCCCAGGGGTATATTTTGTTTTCGTAAAGCAAAAGTGTGTCTTTTTGTAATATAGAGACCCAAGCAGACCTTTCTCCCGAACTAATTGTTCGTTGTGATAACAAACAAAGAACAGTGACCCCTGATGTCTATTCAGCTAAATCAGCTTCTCAAGCAGTACTACCTTTTCAAGCAACATTTTTGGTGTTAGTGATTGACTATTTATTTATTCTTCTTCTTCATAGCGTGTAGATGGCAATCTAAATTGTTATGGCCCAGAATCGAGCTAGTAGTTTAGCGCTTTCGGTAGCGTCCATCAGTTCCTGTAGTGAACAAACAACATGGCACGCAGGACCCGATATTAAGTGCCCCATCGTTTGTAGAACAGCACCACATTTACACTCCAGAGCAGATTCATTAATGAATCTCCACCTGAGTATGTTTTCCTTGCTGCGACCAACCTCCGTCCGGAGTCTACAGGGTGTAACAAGACCCATGACGAAGCCGTCAACCAAACATTATGTACAGCAAACTAAGTAACTTTACGCAAAAAATATTGCTGCGCAACGACTTTTTTTTTTTGGGGTGAAAAATGTCGTTTTGTGGTAGGACTCAATGTAACGCACTCAAAATATTGTCCTGGATGGATTGAAAAGTACGGGGATAATGGAGGTGTTTATAGTATAGGGTCCCGGGTTCGAATCCCGGTAGGAGCAAATGTTTGTGTGATGAGCATGGACATTTGTTTTCGAGTCATGGATATTTATATGTATAATAAGTATGTATTTACAAACAAAAAAGTATCTATGTAGTAGTATCAACTATCTGGTATCCACGACACAAGCCTCGTTGCTTAGTGTGGCACCTAGATGGCGCTGTGTGTAATGTCCAGCGATATTTATTTATTTATTTATAGTAAAAATCTTACGTTAAAAACGTAATAACAAAAAAAGTTGTGAAAAATTGGAACTTTGACCCCCAATATCTCAGTAACTAAAAGGTTCACAGTTAACAAAAAAAATGACCGCAATGGCGGGGAGAACAAGTACCTTTCGGCTTCGTTAAGGGTTTTGGTTACACCCTTTATTTAAAGATTCCCAGGTCAGATATGACAACTCATGTCCAGGTGGTCCATTTATTTATTTATCAATAACCATATGTGTCCCACTTGCAGGGGGTTTCCCTTCCCTCCATCCACTGGTCTCTAACTACAGCTGTTATTTGCCAGCGAACTGCACAGCTGTTATTTAGCATAAAACTGAAGTTCTCAGCAGGAAGGAAGGTAGTGGCTCGACGAGAGTAGTGCATATTGCGAAGACTGTGGCTGGCAGTTGACTGCTGTGAGCTGGTGATGACGATGCTGAAAAAAATTTCATATGGATGTTTTGTGTATGAATGAGGAGCTCTTGGCAAAATCATAATAGACACTCGGGTCGAACTTTAGGTTAAGCCGTGCTTCCTTAGGTTGGTCTGTGGATGGGTGACCGCCCATTACATACCGAGTTTCCTCCGTGCCTCGGAAAGCACGTTAAGCTGTTGGTCCCGGCTGCCATTTGTAGATCTTTGACAATCGTTACAGGTAGTCAGTAGCCCAAAAACTCTGACAACGAGTCTTACCAAAGGGTATCGTATTACCCAGTACCTCCACAACCCAGTCAGGGTTGTGGAGGTCAGATAGGCAGTCGCTCCATGTAAAATACTGGTATTCAGCTGCAGCCGGTTAGACTGGAAGCCGACCCCAACAAAGTGGAGAGGCAGATGGTGAGTTTTGTGTATGAATGTGGATAGGAGTAAAAGCCAAAGAAAATGTGGTAGTACTGGGTGAAAGATGATATATCTACAAAGGGGGGATCTCCTAAGATGACTAATAGAGAAGTACGGAAAAAGAAGATATGCTGCGCCAGCTTCAAATCAATTGAGATAAAAGCAAGAGAATGATAATGATGGTCATCATGCAGAATCAAGCACAATAATGAAGCCACTCAAACATTACAGTACCGGCCAAGTGCGAGTTGCATTAGCACATGAGGGGTTCCATAATTTAGTTGTAGGGTCATTTTTAATTTAGTTCATTACTAAATTAAAAATGAAAGGGCGGCCCCCCTTTCATTTTTAATCTAATTCATTAATATAATCTTGCATTTTATTTTTTACTAACAGCCCGTCCCGGCTTCGCACGGGTGCCTATGTTACTCAGGGTGAATGTAGCTTAATAATGATGAAAGAATTTTTGAAATCGGCGCAGTAGTTTTTGAGTTTATTAAAATAAATAAATAAATATCGCAGGACATTACACACAGCGCCATCTAGGTGCCACACTAAGCAACGAGGCTTGTGTCGTGGACACCAGATAGTTGATACTACTACATAGATACTTTTTTGTTTGTAAATACATACTTATTATACATATAAACATCCATGACTCGGAAACAAATGTCCATGCTCATCACACAAACATTTGCTCCTACCGGGATTCGAACCCGGGACCCTAAGAACGTAAGGCAGCCTCCCAACCGCTGCGCCATTCGGGTCGTCAAAACACATATATTCATTACAAACATACACACAAAAATACAAATCTTTCCTCTTTATAATATTAGTGTAGATTATTTGTTATAGCGGAAAGAGAAATACATATTCTGTGAAAATTTCAACTGTCTATCTGTTACGGATCATGACAGCCCACTGACAGACAGACGGACGGACGGACGGACAGCGGAGGCTTAATAAATTGGGTCCCGTTGTATAGGATACGGATCCCTTAAAATAGAGCTACTAACTCTTGTAGTTTTAGGAAAGTTAGGAATGCGTAATTGAGTATGCAATTCCTGTATCAAAACTAACTCGAGTATTTAACCACTCACGGTTTGCAACTAAACTAACACTTTTCAGACTCAATTTAGTGTAGAGCTAACAAGTTGCATGTGGAGCTAGTTTAATCAGTAATGTATCGAGAAGTGACTGACTAGCATAAGCATAATCTGCCTAAATGTTCCCACTGCTGGGACACTCGGCCTCCTCTCTATGAGAGGGATTGGGTCATAATACATCACGCAGGCCCAGTGCGTGTTGGTGGTTGTCACGTCTTCGAATTTTTGGTTCTAGGACATGCCAGTCTCCTAGTTACCCAGGTACTCTCCGCGACATCGTCAGCAACAGCCTTTGGCCTTTCTCGGGGAGCTAGGGTGGATCGAATAAATTTCCCACCCGCACGCAAAATACGCGCTTAGACGTGGAGTTGCGGACACCAGCCCGCTATACAATACAAATGCCGGTTTCCTCACGAAGTTTTCCTTCACCGTTTTAAGAGCAGTGGTGATGTAATAAATTACACAAGTAATGCACCTGCCTGGGTTCGAACCCACAACTTACTATTCGTAAGTTGGGGCCGCCACCAGTGGGCCACCGCTGCCCTCTAACTAGTTAACGTTGAAATATAAGTAATCGTATCAACGGAGCTGCCTTATTTCAGTCGCCACGCCAGTTTGGCTAACGATGACAAAAGTAATTAGGCTTTCACCAAATTCTTGATGGATTGTTCAACTGCCAGCCACCGTCCTCTAAATATACTCTTCTCTCATCCAGCCACTAGCTTCGTTCCTGCTGAGTACTTCAGTTTTACCTGAGGATATTGTATTTGGTTGAACAAAATATCAACATAGAATATTTTACAACTCATTTTATTTTTATTTGGCTATATCTACGTATTTTATGTGCTTATAAATCAAGGGTCTGGATCTCGTTACCAATTCACTAAACATTTTTAAATAAACTAAAATAACTAATCTGATCAAAAATCTCCTCAATGCTGTCAGCTGGGGATGTCCCAAAGAGACTGGCAGCGTTACCACGTTGTATGGCAACACTTAGCCTATGGGCAACGTGAAAGCCAGCCCTTGGGTCACGGGGAGTGTCAACGAGGCGTTTGAAAACTGCAAAAACACATTCAATGAAATCAACGCGACGATAATTGTATTGATGAGCAAAAATATTTAAGAGCGTTATCGTCGTACGGCATTTCATACAAACATCCAAGTCATTTTTTTTTTAAATGACTGAACTGATTTAAATGAAATGTCTTTTAAAAAAAAATACAACATTTCGAAAAAAAATACTTGAAAGTTTGTATGAAACGCCGTACAAAGTTGACGCTCTGAAATTCTTTTCATTCAGTCTTTTATAGGTCCCAAATGGAACTTGTTCAATTCTCCTGCTGCATATTGATATAACTACGCAACTGTTTAGACAACTTCGCTACTTTTAGTTGCAAGATCTTACGTGATTGCTTACGGCTAGACATTTTGGAAGGATGCCAACTTATCAAGATGGCTACCGAATTTTGGTACTAAATCATCTACGAGGTTGCTGGGATAGGATAGTGAATGAAGTGGCTGGTGTTTATCATTTCCTACAAATTTGGGGTTCTAATAAGGTCTAAGATAAAGCCAGCACCCTGATTGCGTAAAACTTTCTTTAACACAATCCGATTTGGATATCACAAGCATTTAAAAGGAAATTTCTAATCCATCTGCTTTGGTCTAGTGAGGTCCTGTGTTCGATTCCCAGGTCGGGTAAAGTGGTATTGGGATTTTCGTCAGGAATTTCTCAGCAGCAGTCATGGAGTCTGTGCTCGGTTGATGACAATAGGCTCATCCCTTATTACTTGGGACTTGCATATAACTGGCGAAAATTGTGTGTACTATTAGGTACACCTCTGCCTAACGCTTCGGATATTACAGGCGTGATGTTACGTTATGTTTTTAATCCATTGCTCCAGTTGTTTGCAGCTCAAAAACGTAACAACGCAATAGCATAATCAGCCTATAGTCGTTTTTTTCTTACCCTGCACTGCTTCACTGGTGACCAAAGGCCTTTCCTAATTCCTTCTCGGAGCACTTTTGCTAATGCCTCTTCAAACTAGCGCACGCAGTACGCATCCAAATCGTCACTCCACCTCTTCCTGAGCCTGCTTTAGCGGCGTCGTCGTTCTCCCGGCACCCGTAGCGTCTTTTGACTTTTGACTAGCAGTCATCGTGCGTGCGACTGTCGTGACCTGCTTAATTCTATTTTAGCCTGGCAGCTTTATTGCCAACATCCACTATGGCCGTTTTAGAAAGCAGCATGGTGTTACGAACTACCTACAGGGTGTAACGAGACCCTTAACGAAGCCGTCAACCTAGCATTTTGTATATCAAACTAAGTAACTTGACGCAAAAATTATTGCTGGGAAACTACTTTTTTTTGGGTGAAATATCAAGTTTTTCGGTAGGACTCAATTTAACGCACTCAAAACATTATGCTCATGGATGGATTGATAGAATGGGGGTCGTGAAGGTGTTTATAGTAAAAATCTTACTACTTATTTAAAAAAAAATACTTGTGAAAAAGTTGGAACTTTGACCCCCAATATCTCCGTAACTAGAAGGTTCCCAGATGTGGTCTAGAACAAAAAAATGATCTCAATGATGGAGAGAACAAGTGCCTTTCGGCTTTCTTTTAGGGTCTTGTTGCACTCTTTGTTATAGCAGCCTATATCTCTTCCACCTTCCAGCCTTTATGTAACTGCCACAGCAGCGGCAGTCTCGCAGTAGTTCTCTCTCTCTTTAGCCACATAATCATGTCATCTTGCTTAAATTCCATCCACCTTCTTTGTTATATATATTTTAAGCTGGTATAAGCGTAGTAATAGTTTCTAAAATTCCACGCTAGTCTCAGCCAGACCTCAGACTCGCGGAGTTAAATCTGGTAATTAATATGAAGCCTCATCCTTATATCCCAGATTTTAGCCCCAAAACACTTAGGAACCGGCTGGGGTGCTGTTGATTACATTACACAAAATTAAGCTTCTAGGCTTTGCCTAATGTCGCAGAAAATATGGCGTTACATATCTGTTCTCGGGACATTAAACGCATAGTACGAGGAGGAAGTTTAGACATACATTTGTATGTTAAGGACTATGTGGGAAATTACTTTGGTTATCTGCTATAAACAGGCTATGACGTAATACCTTACAAAATTAAAAACAGCATCACGTAATAGGAAATTACTTTCCTACCTTTATTAAACTCAAACATGCATTCATCATTCTGTTACATAAACCGTGGAGATAGTAAACAATAAATTCAAAATAGTGGGCTGCAATTTATTCTACGTCTGGAGGTGCAATCGCTAACCAATTTACAAAATAAAAACCATTTACCATTTGTCACCATCAGGTAGGCTGCTCGCTTATTTACTAAGTATTTATTTACTTAAAACATAGAACGGTACTTATTCTTTGCTGTACACCAAAATTCTTACACAGAGCATTTACAATTTTATTCTGTTAAGAGCCCCTATCAATTTCTTCGCAGTACTAGTTTAGGTAATTTCGGAGAAATGTGCGCGTGTGAGCGTTCGAAATATCGCCAACGATCGTAGTGTGCGTAGTCTCATGCAGTGCAGCGGGAGCAAACAATCTTGGTCCGTAACAGTATTAGATATACATATATTTTAAGCAAATCAATTTGCATGTAAGCTGCAATTTTTTTAATGTTTCATACATTATCAAAACCAATTAAAATAGAAAAGTTAAGACTATACAAAAGTTTATTACAAAACAAAAGTTAATTTTGGTTCCGTTTTGTTTGCAAAAAGTCGTCGTCTTTTGCAATTCTTTCGACTATTACAGGCTTATCCGATCCAGTCCACATAGCAAACAAACATAGTAGAACAAAAAAAAAACATTCTCACAGTATCAAAACTATTCAGACGTAATACAAAATCACGCGCGATTCGCAAGTACTTTACGTCGGGAGCGGCAGTCGCAGCGACACAGGTCCGTCGTCGAGTAGCCCTCGGGCGCGACTGAATGGAACGAGCAAGCGCATCCGCTTTTATGGCATTATTTAAATATTTTATTACATAAGTAGTCAAAAATTATTTAAAAAATTGAATTGGATAGATAAATACCTTAAGTTTTATAATATTTCATATTTATTGATATTTTCAACATATTCTTACGAGTAGACGACGGTTTTGCGCATTATTTTATCGGGTTTTTTCGTTGTGAATCACATTTTTTTTAAAGCACTAATTAAGTTTATTTTAAAATAAAAAATCGTAGACTTACTAATTTACTATATGCCCAGTAAGTACGATTTTTTTTCAAATTTTAATTCATTACCTGTTAGCCGAAAAAGCTATTGAAAAACCTGGTGTTTCGTGCTTTCGTAAAAACGTATGTTTGATTTTTATTTTTCCTAATTTATGTTGAGTGGTTATCAAAATTATAATTCGTACACTTACTATATATATGGGTGATATATAACTTTGCATTAAAAAATTACCAGATACCTTATCGTTATTGAGAAATTTGCACTGAAAAAAGTAGTATTTTCTGTTTTCCTAGGGGCTCTTAAATCCATGATGGGTGCAATGAAGTCTCGCTGATCTGCCAAACAACCTTTGGGTAGACTGAACGAAAACTACAACTTAAACATAAAATAAACAAGAACGGGGTACTCAGTAGTGTAACCAACTTGATAATTACTAACATCAATAGATTCATATGCGTATAAGCAAAAGCATATAGTTTTAGGCAATATTTATTGTCTTGACGTGGAGCTAAACCAGCTACAACTCCCTCCAGAACTGCCACACCATCTTCCGAGCACAATCTAACCCCTGACCTTCTATTTCAGCAGCGAATGCCCCAGCAGCCCAGCGTCGTCAGGGCGTGAACCAGTGCCCAGCCCCGCAGTCCCCGGCCTAGTGGCGTGCCCAGATGATCGGCTCATTCTGGAACCTCTGCCGAGCGTGCCCTTCCATGCCCGTCGATAAGGTAAGCTAGATCTCTAAGCAAATGGACGAAAACCGTTGTCTTATTTTTTGTACCACCAGTACTATAAATGGTGAGAGGGACATCGACGCGAAAACGATTACCGCGTACTCCGTACATCATTCGAATTCCCCGTACAGGGATTTTTTTTGTAGGAACCAAAAGATTTTTTTTATACCGAAAAAAAGAAATGGGGGGCGGCGTACATCGGGCTACTAACTACCTGTAACTACTGTCAAAGGTCTACAAATGGCAGCCGGGACCAACGGCTTAACGTGCTTTCCAAGGCATGGAGCAAACTCGTAACTCGTCGTTATGTAATAGGTGGTCAACCATCCACAGACCAACCTAGGCAAGCGTGGCTTAACCTGAAGATTGATCCGAGCTGTTATTATTTAGCTACGAGTGCCAGTTCCAGTGTAATTACAGGCACAAAATACAGTATGATATTTGTGATGGCAACGCAACTGATACGGCTATTTTTCTTCTTTTCTGGAATCGGTGACTCAGATATTTTCCGACCAGTACGAAGGTTTCTCTGGGGCATATTATGATGGCTCTGATATTACAGATGACCAAAGACAGCGGTGACCATAGGCCAGTTGCTTGTTTGCCTTAATTCCTGACATCTTATAGGTATTTTCAACTGACATGGTCACTAACATTATCTTAACACTGATACACTGTTAACACAAAAACGAACAAGAAAGAGGGTAGACCGATTTGTCTGCTCATAAACACCCACCCGCAATAACTTCAGTTTATCCGTGATGATAGTGCTTACAACAGCGCTGAAATATTGGGAACTCAAAACAAAAAGTAAACAAGATAAAAATCCCATTTTCAATATTAATCATAATCTTCTAGAAGTATTTTAACTTTTGCAGGAGAATTAGGGCGCCTTCAAATTAGACGCGTGAAGAAGCGCTGCATTGGAGACACTGCGGCGCGCCTTATTCAAATCGCTTTAACTAGCCTAACAAGAGAACGTCAACTTGTACCAAAAACTTTGGATAGCGATAGCTATTGTAAACAATAGCTATCGCTATCCATACTAACTGTCGATAAATATCATATCGCATGCGTATCATAATGGACAGGTCTTGTAGTAGCGCCATTGCAGCGCGTCTTCTAGCCTCTAAGAAAGCGCCCTTAAACTTTTTATCAAAAAAATTCAAAAATAACTAAATTCTAAATAAATAAATAATAAAATAAAATAATTCATAATATTCTTATATAAGGTGTATCTATTCATACACGAAATCTTTTAAGGGGATGATATTCGTGTACGAATAGATAGATCCTATATATAAAATTCTCGTGCCACAATGTTAGTTACCATACTCCTCCGAAACGGCGTGACCGATTTTTATCAAATTTTATATGCATTTTAACTGAAAATGCATCTAAAATTCTCAATATCTAGTTTTGGTATGAAATTGGATAATTTTCGACCAAAACGCGAGCAAAGCCGCGGGCAACAGCTACTAATCATATAATTATTCTAAATTCTGTACAGTCTACACACAAACCCTCATATTTTCCTAAAAATCACAGGATAAATGAGCCTCTAAACCACAGACATTTCCTTCACAACCCCTCATTCATCAGGCACCTTAATAACTTATTCACTTAGTCCTCCAAGGCTTTACATAAAATACCACCATGGTTTGTCGCGGGATCTAACCGCTTTGCAGCGCTGTACGATTTTATTAAGCTGAATCGATCGAGCCGAAAGCGGCTAATTTTTTATGTTACCTCGTAAGGTTTCCAGCGACGGTTATGTAAAGGATTATGGCCTAAGCGTTTAGTCTAGGGTTTTCGGGTATTTAGGGCATGAAGAGTATTTATGGGAACAGGTTTTATGGTATGTACTTAGACTGGGGGACAGATACATGTCTTATACAAGGTGAAAGGGAAACCTACGCCTAAAAGATTACCACGTATGTATTGTATTGTATAACCAGCTGGTCTCCGCAACTTCACGTCCAAGCGCATATTTTGCGTATTATTTATTTGTATATTTTTGTACCACGTATGTATTCAGTACATCACTCTGAATAGCATGTTAGCATAATGGTGGTGACCGTCGGACTACCAAGTCATAGGTCTCGAGTTCGAACCCAAGGCACGCACCTCTTGATTTTTCGGATTCATGTGCGTATTATACACATAATTATCACTTGCTCCGGTGAAGGGAAACATCGTGCCTGAGAGATATTTCTTGACGGTATGTAAAGTCAAGTCAGAGACCCATGGGTGGCTTGAAAACTCTGACACCAGGTTAAGCACTAACCACACGATAAAGAAAGAAGATTATTCTGAACACTGAGCATCGGTAATTTAAAAAGAAATGGACATACATACATACGCTCGAAAAACATTACCCTCCTTCTGACGCAGTCGGGTAAAAAAAATTGGAATTTGAATCAGCTGTTCCATACATTTTGAATGTGGAGGTATTGCAGTTGGTAGTTTTCTGTCCTTTCGTGAACTCTCAGTTGACTTTTTTTATTTCCTAGCCTGCTCTGACCCACTCCTGGGCGAAGGCCTCCCTCCCCTACTTCCACTACTCGCGAACCCGCGCATCCTCTTCCAGTTCTGACGGAACTTGTCCAGTTCGTCTCGCCATCTCCTTCGTTGCCTGCCGCGACCACGCCTCACTGTGTCAGGGCACCAGTTTCCTAATGACTTTGCTAGTCATTAAATACTTAATGACTAGCAAAGTAAAAAAAAAGAAGAGATGATTTTGGGATTAAAAATTAAGTTTGGAATCGGTGATACAAAGCTCTGGGGTGTTACTATGACGTCTTAGAGTAGGAGTAATTGCAGTGGGGGAAAGAGACAGAGCTGTACAGGACGTCTAGCGTCATCTCTTTCCCACACTGGAATTTTTCCTGCTTTAAGACGTCATGGTAGGCCTGCTAATCGTGATCCTTCTGAAGGTATTTAAATTCAATGAGATGACCAAGGGGTCATCTCATCACGATCACTAAAAGAATATTAATTATTGAAGGATCTCCCTCATAAACAAAACATAACATCACGCGTGTAATGCGAAGTGTTAGGCAGAGGTGTACCTGCCTAATTGTTAAAGTCTCATGTAATAGAGGGTCAGCTTATTGCCATCAACCGGGTACACTAGGTTTATGTGTGTATCTTAAAATGAATTTAAATATAATCCAAAATGTTGTCGAATTTTTATCAAAATCCTTGCAATTTCGTATCGAAGCTTCCATTAAGGCACAAATTGCGAACTCATCTCTCGTCTATCCTCATCCCTCTTGAAAACTCAAGTAACATGATAAGCAGAGACCCTCCCTCCGTAATGCAACATGATTTAACATCAAAAATCGTGCTCCTTCGTCCTGGCATGAAGCCAGCGCGTCTAGCCACTCCAATCATTTGAGTTTACATGTAAAAGGCGAATTCTGCAAAATTAACGGAGACGTTTTTGATGACAGTTTTAAGAACTGCATCGTCAAAATAAACTGTATTGAAAAATCAAAGAATGGGCTTCTCATAAGAAATAATAGATTTTATAAGTTACAACTCAAAGTAGGGATCCTTAGAGTTGACCCTCATCTCCTATCCTATTCTGTCGCTCAGAACCGTTATTTGCTAGAACGAGAAGCAGAGTGGCAATATGGAAAAATGCGATTCTGTGCTGCTAGGTGAGGCGCAACCCTTATCATCTTACCTAGTAATTGGGTTGGGAAATTCAGACAAGCTGTTGCTTTATGAAAAATACTGCTTTTTAGCTGTGTCCGTTCAACTGATCATCAAATAACCCCTCCCGCTCTGGGCTGAGCAGGAGGGAGTGTCAGACTTTTACTGACTAAAACCCATTCATGTTCCTTCCTTTGCCCTTTGTGTTCCAGGGCCGCGGTATCTCTTTCGAACAGTCTCGCAACCCTGGCAGGCATCGGTCCTTTCGGACCCCTTCCTGTTTGCTGACTCTCTTTGAGGCGCGCGTGGAACACTCTTGCGTCGTCGACACGGCCTGTCGTCATAAGACGGATGGACGGCGAGCTAGCCCATAGCTCACCGTCCGCAGGCCCGCGATGAAATTGTACCCTTACTTGACCTGTCACTTGGGTATTAAGGTTACCTTTGCCTAGTCGAGTAAACAAGACTGACATTATGATTTATAAATTTGGCTTCGAAAATTACGAAACTTAAACAGTTTAAACATTTTTATAACCAAAAAATATCAGACACGTTTGCATTAAAAAAAATCGTTCATAAAAAATGCCTTAGTTGGTAAAGTCGTATTCTTAAAACTATTCAGCATATTCACAAACTCTATCACTATTGATATTCGTTTAGACACCATAAACATGTATGTTTGCGGACTGGCGACAATCTGGCGTCTGTTGTTTACCAGCGGTTCTCAAAATTAAACTGTCTCCCCTGGGGGGTATCGAACGAAACATTTAAAAGAAACTTGCGCATATGTTATGTTGTATAGAGATAGATCGACTTGTTAGTGTCCCCAACTTAAGTTTCTTGTTTTAAGATCTTTACATATTATATATGTAGTTTATAAAAAAGTCGCTTCTGCTGTTTGTACGCTTAGATCTTTTAAATTACGCAACGGATTTTAATGCAATTTCAGTAATAGATAGAGTGATTCAAAAGGAAGGTTATATGTATGTATAACATTAACAACAACAGGGGTCGCTAGTAATAAAATATAGAAGTATCTTTTCTTTGCCACCCAGTAACAGTGTAGCTTTTTATCAGTGAAAGATATTGGAAACGTAAAAACTTTACCTATTTAAAATATTACTTTCGATTGCACACAAAATATAATGAGTGCAAAGGTACCTGCCGAAAGACACTTATTCTTCTCGTCATTGCGATCCAACTTTTTCACAAGTTTTTTTTTTTAATACATGTTTTTAATGTTAAAACTTTACTTTAAATACCTCCACCACCCTCGTTTTATTCAATGCTTGCATCAGCACAATGTTTTGAGTTCATAACATTGAGTCGTACCGTAAAACGTGATGTTTCACCCCAAAAAAAAAGTCGTTTCCCAGCATAATTTTTGCGTAGATTTATGTACAAAACGTTTGGATGATGGCTTCGTGAAGGGACCATTTATGCCCTGTATGATGTGATGAGAAGGGACGAATCGCATGTGAATAAAACAGTGATGAATTGAAAGAGGAAGATCAAGGAAACGATGGATGGACTGTGAGGAATGATAATATGAAAGAAAAAGGAGTTTTATGATAGCGTGACGGTTGACAGAGGAGAATGGAAGGAAAAAACGTGTTGCACCTTCCCCAAGTAATATTGGACAAGGGCAGGAAGATGGTGATGTACACAAAATAAATCTGATACATATATACGAGGAGCGTCGGAACAAAAACCGATAAATCACATTGTTGTTTTTTGTGGAAAAGTGTAAAAATATGGCCAAGTTTATGGTTTTCTAATTTAGAGTTAAACAAAATCTATCAATTTATTGGTGTTAGCAGCACTGTTTGGAAACCTAAATACTGCATTCGTGACCCACAGTCACGAACCTGTTGAGTTACTGACCAAACCAACTGAGTTATATACCTGTTGAGTTATAAAAAAAAAAGAAAATGGATATATCGGTATTTGATAAAACATAGTAGGATATATCGGTATTTGCAATGAAAAATGTTAGGGAAATATCGGTATCTGTTCCGATTGCCATCGTTGTTTAGTACGATTGATGTATTTATCGGTTTATGTTCAGATCCGTGTATTTTGCGGACGAATTTAGAGTGGATTTATTAGTTTTTGACCGGGTTACATTAACCATAGAGCAAGATGTGTACAAACAAAATGGCATCATAAAATAAAAATGTCAAAATGTGATTTATCTGTTTTTGTTCCGACGCTCCTCATACATGATATTCCCTAACAAAGCTTTTCTTGTCGTATTTTAAAATGAATCTCTATTTCAAGATTTTGAGACTATGAAATCTGTCAGTTTTAAAACAATACCGAAATAAAGACATGAATAAAAACAAAAACAGAGATACCCTGTCGCAAATACCCAAAATGTTGTACATCAAGTTTGACATTAATTGCGATCCTACTAATTCTTCAGGGAACATAAATTAGAACTCGTGTCGGCGACTTTACGTGGGTGTCTGACTATCTGACGTGGAATGATTAAGAGTTTAATCAGACTTTCATCAGGCTTAGTGTTCAGACACACCGCAGTGAAATTGCGTAGCGTTTTCAGCATCATTTCAAGTATATTTTATAATACCCTTTGGTGTCTTACCTTTGTTCTGTGCAGTGAAGAAACCTGAGGATTAATTCAGACTCCTCTAAATAGGTACTTAATATTCACGCAATCCTCTTTCTAGCTGAATCTTATGTGTACTTTTATTTATTTATTTTAAGCCCATTTTATTCTATATTTCCTCCTATTTTATTCCTCACTTTTTGTGTGTTGTTAAAGTATATCTCTGAATTTAGCATGCCTATTGGCAAAGGCCTCCTCTAGCTGTTTCCATTGTATTCTATCTCGAGTCACTCTCCTCCAGTTAGGGCCCGCTGTAAGTAGTCTTATCTCATCCTTCCATCTCCTTAGTGGCTTTCCCCTGCTCCGTTGACTATTGCTGGAAGTGAAGTGAAAAAGTGGATAGCGGTTGTTGTTGCGGTGGATACCGCTTTCAATCTGTATCTAATATAATTGTTTAGAATAATTATGTTTGACACTTTCTCTCTATTTTAAAACATCCATAAAGATATCAAAAAAGATGCCCCGTTGGTCTAGTGGTCGCAAGCTCGACTGCTGTGCATGAGGTCCTGGGTTCGATTCCCGGTTCGGGCAAAGTGTTACTGGGTTTTTCCATCAGGAATTTCTCAGTAGCAGCCATGGAGTCTGGATTTGTGCCCGGTTGATGGCAATCGGCTCGCCTCCTATTACATGGGACTTCAAAATAACTGGTGAAATATAGATATACTATTAGGTACACCTCAGTATTATCGATTCAAATTCATCGTCATCATCATTTTTAAATAGTCATACTTACGTCGCAATTATTGTAAAATACTGTTATTAGCCACCATTAATTCCTAATAACCATCCATACGACCCTTCACAATCATTCAAAAGAAATGGCCGCTGTCCTATAGTGGACGTTCATTTGTTTATTTTTTTTTTATGAAAGCGTCATTACTTTTACACCTCTTGTGGGGAACATGAGCAAAAGTAATTTGCCTGGAGCCAATTACTGTGGTTTCGGGCTTTTTTTAAAATTATGATTTATGGTGTTGTTACTGTTACAGAACTTCCACGTTTATTCCTTTTTATATTATTTTAAAGCTAGAACGTTTCTTTTGAGGTAGAAGCACCAGGACAGCCCGTGTTTTTTTACGTATTTTGAAATTTGCAGGTCAGTGTTAGGTTGTTTGGTGAGTAAAATACGATTCGCGGCCGTAACAAATATGGCTTTTTAGAGTTATAATCATTAAAATCATCAATGCAACCCTCTATGTTCATTTAATCCTATTTAATGACTTTTCTTGAAATATTCATTGAATATAATGAACGTAGAGGGTTGAATTGACTATTATTACCTACTCGGGCTAAAGTGAAAATTTAGGTAGGACCAGTTTTTTTTTTCCTAAACCCTCCATTACTTTCAAAGGAAAAATTAAGAATATGACGCTTATTTCAAAGTCTTTGTAAACTTGAGGATAAAGTAATTATAAGAGAGAGACGATTTTTTCAGAACTTTCAAATTCTGAATACAAAATGGAAGGAAACGTTTTTGTTATTACAAGGTTATGTTTTTACTTTTATAGTAATACCTGTAGAGAATAACCTTCTGAAAAATGTATCAATAGATTCCATATCTGTATTTTGGGTCTCATAATCGAACTAAGAACAGGCGGCCTACCATGTCGTCTTAAAGCAGGAGTAATTCCAGTGTTGGGAAAGAGATGGCGCTAGACGACCTGTATAGCTATGTAAACGTCATAGTAACCCCCCAGGGCCAAATTTTCTCACACAATTTTATTATGTTTCTAATCGACTTTAGTAAAACCTTATTAAAACACTAAAAACGTTATACTAATAAGGATTATATCCTTATTAATATCCCGTTTTTAGTGTTACTGATAATGTTACTGACCATGTCAGTTTAAAACCTTATAACTTACTAATAATTTATGTCATTCATATGGATATCGTTGATCTAGTGTTGGGTTCAATTCCAAGGTCGGGCAAGGTGTTGTTTTAGTTTTCAGTGTCTAAATTTGTGCCCGGTTGATGGCAATAAGCTCATCCCTATTACATGGAACGTAAATATAATTGGTGAAATGTGGGTGTATTATTAGATATGCCTCTGCCTAACCCTTCAGGGATAACAGGTGTATTATTATTATGCAGACTACTATAGTATTTTCTTCTCTGCTTACTATTTGTTGCCATCATTAACTTAAAGATTTTAAAACTGACCCCGTTTCTGGGGTCGTACAATAAAACTTTGAGAGTCACTGTCCTAAGACTTACGTCACTGCGTGTCGCAGACATCCAGTCCGATGGAATTTAAATTAATTACAAAACGATCTATCTTTTCTTAGTTAAAGGGCATTGAACGTGGGGGTTACAGCCTGTTAATAAAAAGGTTTCTTGGCTGTAATCTAAGCTGAATAATTAACAAAGGATCATGGAGTAAAGCTCCTTCTATCTAATTTCTTTTCAATAAGATATACAGATTACAGTCAGACATTTTTTATATAAAATATGTAGAACCGCCATACTTGTTCTTTAAAATAAAATAACATTTTCTGAAATTCAAAAGTTTGCCCTGTATGTGATAGTTTGTGGTTCCAATTAAATCACAATCTATAACATTTAAAAAAAGAATGTGCAAAAAAAATAATATAACTGCTTGCTATTCAACCAAGCATTGTCTTTTTTTTCAGCGTGCCTTTTTTTAAAGAACTCTGTCCACTTTTATTACAATTTTATTAAGAATAAAAAATTACTTATAAAGCTGACACTTACTGACATTAATTTTCTGAGTTTATGTTCGTGGCAATAGACGGCCATGTAATTTAGACTGACCTTTAGCGGTCATTCCTTTTATTGGCAACCCCAATAAATATCTTTGTTATAAATAGCCCATAAAATATTTATAAACAGCAGTTCATACTCTCTGTGACCGTCGTGAAGTCTTTTTGAAGTGGGAAATGGCTATATTGGTAAGATTTATCCAGAGTTTTAGGACGAAAAGGTTTCCTTACCGAATAGTAAAAAAGACTCTTTACTGGGCTAAATGTTTCTAAGCTTGTATTTATAGAAAGTGGTTTGAAAATAAACTGGCTAAATAATAAATACGCCCTTGCTTACGTTGATCCGTGGATGGTTGAATTACATACCGAAACCGAAAGATTCGAAGAAGACCGAATTACGTTGATCCGTGCTTCGGAAATCACGTTAAATCGTTGATCCCGGCTGTCATTTGTAGATCTTTGACAGTAGTTACAGGTAGTGGCCCGAAATTCTGACAACCAGTCTTACCAAGGGATATCGTATAAACCAGTACTTACTTACTTACTGGGTTAAGTAGGTCAGTTAGGCAGTCGCTCCATGTAAATTACTGGTATTCAGCTGCATCCGCTTAGACTGGAAGCTGACCCCCGAGGGTGTAAAGTTGTAAATTGATGGTATGATAGTTTTAGTTTTTCAAACTTACAGTGAATTTAATCGCTATAAAGTTTTATAAAGTGCAAGTTTGTTGTGGACGTCAACTTGCACAATAAAAAAGTCTCACTCTTATCTTATTTTCAAACGACTAAAGTTGGTTTTATTTTAAGCTACCATTTGCCACCTTAATTATTTTTTTATAAGCCTTTCAAGTGTCCCACTGCTGGACAAAGGCCCACCAGGGTCCCTTTTCTCCTTCCAAACTTCTCTATCTTGTGCTATCTCTGTTCAAGTTCGCCTCGCCAATAAGATCAAATCGTAATACCAGCTTCGCCGCGGTCTACTTCGGCAGCGATTTCCTTCATCAGGCGTCCACTCCTACTTTAGTTTGCGTCATACACTAAACAAAAACTATGCAACTAAGCACCCATGATCATAAAACTTAAACCCTTTTCTACTCCAAAACAGATTTACACAAAACACCCAAAACATGAACTAAAAATGGCTACATGGCTAAAAAACCTGAAAATTATCGTCATTGTATTAAAATTCTCCAATATGAACCTGAACAAAATGCCTTTATTTTCTTCGACAAAATGTCCTCTTGAAAACGGGGTCGTATAACAAAAGTTTGAGAGCCTTTGACTTCAATAGCTGACGTCATGGGCTGAGGGGCTGCGTCTAATGCCTCCACTGATGGAATATTCCAGCCTCAGAGGAAACAATGAATCCTTTTTTTTGGGATTTTGTACTTGATGGATTGGTTAGAAGTTTAATGGTGGTTTTCCGTTGTTAGATTTTAAAGCGCCTTGTTATATGACTCTTTACATCACAAAAACGCTATGTTACTTAGGTAGAGAGTATGCCACTAAGCAGGCGCATATTCATGCACTCTGTCTAATATTGAGATCTTCATTATTTAATTGCGCTGCCATTGTCACGATTTATTTGGGATCAGGGTAACATTTCCTCTTTTTTCATACTTCTCTATTAGCCATCATACCATGAGCCACCCCATTTCTATTGATATCATCTTTCACACAGTCCATTCATGATTTATAGTTTCTTTGGTGTTCCCCTACTCTTATTCATATCTACTTAAAACTTTCCTCACGATCTTTTCCTTACTCCTCTGCATGGCATGGCCCATTTAATGACCACCGATTACCGAGTTTCTTTGCGGAAAAAACCATAACGCCTACTTTTCTCCGAACCATATTCAATAGTCGGTTTTACGGCGGCACTCACGTAAAATTACAAGTTCTTCAGACTATTATTATACTTTAAAATTCCACACAAACAGTAGTCCAGTCAATATACAATACATTTCGAAATGCATGTGAACCAAGAAGGCTAAATTTTGGATATGACGTGGGTCTATGAAAAGCTTAATTTCAATTTGTCGACCAAGATTTCCTATGTGTATTTTCCGCCATCTTGAAAAAAAGGTTAAATCCAGTTTACAATAACTCGGTTCTCCGTTGAGATACGAAAACTTTGATGCAATACTTTTTTGTTGCTTTTTTTACGATCTACAATGTAAAGAGACCTTATCCTTTACATTTTTCACCTATCGTTCATCGTTACTAAGATATCGATCGAAAAAACCACAAAGGGCTTGGAAGATTTTTGTATGAAGCCTGGCCGGCCTAAGTTCCTACTTTTTTTTCAAAGGTCGGCCACTCTTATATTTCATATTAATCGATAGCTGGTATCAATACTAACATGTTTTGTATGAGACAAAATGTTCTAAAGTGTCACGTTTCCGAGATATAAGCTATCAAAGTTAAAGTCTGGGTCGCGCGCGCCTCAAAGAGATGTCAGCAAACGGAAAGGGATCCGAAAGGACCGATGCCTGCCAGGGTTACGGGACTGCTCGAAAGAAATACCGCGACCTGGAACACAAAGGGCAAAAGAAGGAACATGGATTGGTTTTTTTATGGGTCTACAACGGCTCTTAGCTCTATGTCTTTTGTTAACACCATTGATTTATCCTTGTGGAATGCAAATAAATGAATATATGAATATGAAGTCCATTGATTGTTTGATTGATACTGCTTTTATACATTTCTAATTAAATCAAAGTTGTTCTGAATATGCCATCAGTGAATTCCAGTGTAAAGAACACTTTCAAACTTAAAGAACTCCATTTTCATTATTTTAGTAAATAAAAATACTCTTAAATTTTGAGTTCGTACACCCACACTTGAAAATGGGAAACTTTTCATATTATTACTTATATTTTACCTCATAAAAGCCAAAATCGTCGGACCCAAGCTTGCCTGAAGAAGTTTCTAGAAAAATGAGGGCGTTGACTTATAAATTACTTCGCATTTGGGGCATGTAGGCAGCTAAACTTTGAGTACCATTGTCCTACGTATATATGACGTCAGGGCCTGCGTTGAATGCTTCCCAAATAGACCATTATATACAGAAGGTTAATTTAGTAAAACAATGCTTGCAAGCCCACTAACATAAAACAAAAGACACAAGTACGGCTTTTGAAAAAACATGTTTTGTTTTTTCATGAAAATTTTCTTTATTTTTTTTATTATAGTTCGTTTAGGATGGATAACAAATTAATACGGTTGTTTTATCCAGTATTTTTACAATCGTTTTGGTAAGAGTGCCCTGAGGGTTTTAAACAATCATGAAACTTGATAACTGGGTAGATATGGCGTGATGAGAGCGACGCCAATGGAGGCTATCGCGTATCAATTCGCCGCTAGAGGCGCTAGTGAAGCGTGAGGTCACCGAAATATCAGATGTCATAGTGTTTGCGCGTTGCGTGCTTTTTTATTCACGATTGTGGTGAGCCATTGCTGATTAATGACTTGAAGATTTTAAAAAGCAACTTAGGATCTTATTTGTTTGTACTCCAAGTACAAACAAATAAGATCCAAAAAAAAATGATTTTTAAATGTTTCATGCTTGCTAATTTTAGGGAGAATATTGTAAATATGTATCTGAAGTTTACACTATGTTGTTATACGTAATAAAATAAACTTTTTATTAAGTTATTGATACTTTAAAGTATAAAATACCTTACCCGACAGTGGCGCCATCTGGTGAGCTCAAAACCGATAGCCCTCAATCCGACGCTATTTCAAAAGTTTCCGATAGAAGCCCTACAGGCAGGGACTCTTTCTGATTAATGGACTAAGCAAATTCCGTTTAGCTTTTTCCTTCAAAGAACAATGTATCGCTTTATTCACACCAGCACAGACATATTTTGATGACGTAGAAGAACATGTTTTAATACATTTTACAAACTATTTCTTAATTTTACCAACAGTGCCAAAATAATGTTGTGGATTGTATTTTATTTACTGATTGAATAATACCCTAGCAATAAAATGCATATTTGATAGCAAAACAAGCATCACAGCTATGTAAATTAGCTACATTCTCCAAATGCTACCCGAACCGATCCGATTATCTAACATTCCGTACTGAAAAGGTGAACGCCCTGGCATTTCTTATGCACTACGGCAAACTTTAAATCTAATATATTCTAGACATGGTTTGTGCCAGCAACCATGTCAACCGTCTAGAACATTACATTGCAAAAGAAAACACGATACGAATCCTACAAAAAGGATAAAATACATTTAAGAGTCCTCAATTTCATCCCTAAACCATTATTTCTATTTATTTTCCACTCAATCCTAATTCAAACTCGACAAAAAAGACATTTCAGCTATTACAAAACACAAAAAACGTTTCGATTTTCAATATAACCTCAAAATTCTTCAATTTTCCCGCTCTCCTACCTTTGTAATGTGGGCCAATAAAGGCGCACCGGCGTGGCACGTGATTGGTCGATTCTTTGCGGCGCCGCGTTGCTATTGGTCGATTGCGGCGGGCAACGACCTCGCCGGCGAATTATCACCTTGAACTTTTGAACTGTGTGTCAAAAGGTCGTTTTTAGATTGATTCTTTTTTTTTTTCAAGGCTCTGCTGTGAAGTGAAGATGACTCATTTACGTGAGTGCTTCGTTGAGCAAACTGAAAGGAGGTTTTCTTTGTAAAATATAAGATTATGGGTAATGGAGACACTTGTATTTTTTACCTTTTTTGATAAAGCGAGAGGTCTGGCATCAAGGGCGGTTGTTGCTTGGTTAGGTAATTTTGAGATCCTTTTTGTGTAAAAATAAGTAAATTTTGCTTTAATATGTTAAATATTTATTCAAAGTAACGCCATCTTCCTTTCTTAACGTGAACTACGCATATGGAAGTGGTCATTAAAGCTGGACAGTAATGGGTCATGATGGACACATTTGATCATAAACCACAGGAGGTTCATCTAATTAGCTAGATAACTGCCATTAATGAACATAATGGGTCATTAACGCAAATTTTTGACATGTTTACTTACTACATTTTCATGTGATTTCTGTTTCCTTCGACGTTAGATTAGGAAAATTCCTTGTTTACTTACTTGATTGATTTCTCTGTGGGTTCGAATGAAACCTTGTGTGTCCTCGGGGACTCCTGGCGACCATTGATCGACTTTAACGTAGCTTTCTGTATTTGATCTTAATACAATGTAATGCCTACTCAACACACTTACTTTACTGGAATTATTGGTTGTCTAAACAAGACAATACGTACGCCTTTTTTATTTTCGCCAGGTATGTTTAATTCACATGTAATAGGGGCCGAGCCTAATGCCAGCAACCAGGCACAAATCCAGACTTTTTGACTGCTGCTGATAAATTCTTGATGGATAACGCTAAAATAAACATGATTTGGAGATCACCTTTTAAGCAGGGACATGCTTTTGTTAGGTTATTTATAGGATAAACCCAAAAACACTTCGCCCGACTCGGGAATCGAACCTTGAACCTCATGCTCAGTAATCATACTTGCGACCACTAGACCAATGAGGCAGAAAATATATTCTTAAAAACTTTCTGCGAAAAAAACCGACTTCCAAAAAGACACTAAAAAAGTCTTTGTGTCAGTGGCATTCTGCCACCGACTTTCGAAAGTAAAGTTATTTTAGACTTTTTTAGTGACTAGTTACTTTTACATAAAAAAGTTTTTGTTTTATATCAGTTCATAAATGACGGAGTTATGAGGTAACAAACATAAAAATATAAAAAACAGCCGAATTGAAAACCTCCTCCTTTTTGAAGAAAGTCGGTTAATAACCGATACTCGTACATTACGCATCTTAAAACGTTTGATCAGAAATTCACATACATCGATTTGCTGACCATTTTTCTAACACACCGAAAAAAGGCACACAATTCACCATATATTTCAGCAAAAAAAAAAAACCGGTACAAAAAGCAATGTACTACAAAACAAGGCTGCCTGTTTTTGTCATTGAACCAAAAAAAAGTTCGACATTCAAAAATAGAACGCCAACCATTACGTCATCCGTCACAAACGTGAAACGTATCGCATTCAGCCGCAGCCTTCAATGCCGAAACGTGAAAAAGAAAAGAAAAAATGGAACAAAATAACATCACATCTAGATGTATTGCCTATTATTTTCTCAACTATGATGGATTTGGCTTCCAATCTAACCAGATGCAGCTGGATACCCATATTTAACATGGAGCGACTGCATAGCTGAACTCCACAACCCAACCCTTACTAGTACCTAAGACTTGTTGTCAGACTTTCGGCCCAGTGACTGTCAAAGATTTCAGCCAGGACCAACGACTTAACGTGCTCTCCGCAGCCTGGCCTGGAGGGAACTCGGTATGAAATGGATGGTTACCCATCCACAATTGACCTCAGAAAGTGTTCATACACGGGTCGACCGCGGCAAGGGTTGCTTAACCTTAAAGATCGACCCGTGCGGCTGTTATTCTTCAACCACGGCTTCAAAACGTCTGTTACATCACGTTTTGCTATAAAACATGGCACAGACAGCTGTGTTCACAGCCAATACTAAAAAAGTTTTTATTACGCCCTAGTAAAATGGAATAAAAAGCGGAGTAATCAGAATTGGAAAATTAGTAAACCTCATTGTTCTGCGCGCAATGTAATTTAGGTTTCCGCAGTGCAATTTCGGACTTTATGCTAGCATTTTGATTTATTGCTTCCATATTCTAGTCGGTAATATACATATAATGAAGTGCTAACCTGCATTATTGGAATTAATTAATCAGCATTTTAATCATATTTTTGCCTTATATAATCTGGGTCGACTGAATTATTTTTGTCATCGATTTTTCTGTTGCTAGGGGAATTCGAGGATTTATTAGCAGCTATATTCATCATGAAAACTTGTTAGCTAGATAGGTGGGTGATTAGAAAACATGCATGTTTTTTTTCTTTACACCAAATAGGCTTGCATTTAGCCGCAACTCACCTGATGTGAAGCGATATGCGGCTTAAGGTGGACCACGCTAGCCTGGAAGAAACAGATTCAATAAAACCTTGAAGAGATACAGATTAGGACGAAAAAAAAAACAGGTTAGGTAGGTTTTGATTCCATCAGACTGTTCCATGTCAATATTCATCATCATCTTGGAGTCAGTTCAGATTGTTTGTCGACCCCCTTAGTGGTTGCTTTTCAAAGGTAAATCCGCACTCAATGACTAAAAAATATTTTGATCCGACTTTTAAAAGAAAGAGGTTATCAATTCGCCTGAATTTTTTTTTGTGTGTATGCTCAACAGTATCTTCGCCAATTGTGAACCGATTTCGATTATTCTTTTTCTGTTTGAAAGAATATTACTTCGCCGTGTTCCCGTTTAATTGGAGATCTGATGCTGTTCTTTGGAGATAAACAACGGAATTCTAAAATAAACGACAGCAAATCTGCCGTATTCGCTGCAATCGCATAGGTACTAATTTCGATGATTCTTTTTTTTTCAATCACTCAGTTTAGCACGAAATGGTGGAACTTACTGTTTACCATGCGTAGAATATTCAGAGCCTAATAACTAATCTAAATTAGCTTCTAGACCGACAAAACGGACTTAGTTAATTAGTGTTCTCAATTCTGCTCAGCAAAGAGCGTTGCCCTCGCCGCTAATTTAATGTAGATAGGTATCTACTTGGGAAGACAGCCTTCTACGTGTTTCTTAGCCAACCACTTTCTTCTACACTTTTTGTAGTATTTTTACTCTTTTTGGCGAATGGGTGGTGCTGCTACTACAAAAGTACTACACCAACATAGTACAAAAAGTAGTACAGCGCCATCTATGACACAAATAAAGAACTAACTTCAAAATTCTATATCGCGCAGTTAACCGCGACTTAAGGCTATAAAGAAAACCTGACAACAACTATCGGGTAGAAGCCCACCAGACATAACACCCGTCTGGGGGCCCAAAATAGCTGCTTTATCGTCATATGAATCACGTTAAAAAAAATTAAATTCTTAAAATGGTCTTTATGGTTATGACCACAAAGTCCATTTTAAGAATTTTAATTTTTTATATATAAAATATAAGATAAAGCAGCCATTTTAGGCCCCTCTGGTCGGACGATCCTCCCTTTTTTATGGGGGATGAAGAACTTTACACCCTGTTCTTTATATCCCTATCAGTATAGCAGAGGTATAGCAGTCTATACCTCTACCCAACCATATAAATATCGCTGGACATTACACACAGCGCCATCTAGGTGCCACACTAAGCAACGAGGCTTGTGTCGTGGACACCAGATAGTTGATACTATTATATAGATACTTTTTGTTTGTAAATACATACTTATTATACATATAAACATCCATGACTCGGAGACAAATGTCCATGCTCCACAACGCAGGCCCAATACGGGTTAGTAGATGTCACATTTCTTCGTATTACTAGGATATACTACCACTATTAGTAAGATGTGCCTCGTTGGTCTAGTGGTCGCAATAGTGACTGCTGAGCATGAGGTCTTGGATTCGATTCCCGGCTCAGGCAAATTGTTACCCGGTTGATGGCGATAGTTTTGCCCCCTATTACAAGAGACTTAAACACATAACTGGAGTAATGTGGGTGTACTACTAGGTACACCTCTGTTTAACCCTTCGGGAATTACAAGCGTGGTGTTATGTTTTTTTTTTTTGTTCTGGCCTCTCGCAGTTCAGCCTATGAGGCTGGCTACTGCTTAACCGGTCTAATCCTGTGGATGCCTTGAGTTTAAGGCCTCCAGCCAGGGCTCGTGGTGTTATGTTATGTACTAGCACTATTAGTAGTACATAGTGGCTACCACGCAATGTTTTACCGCAACGCCTCTGGGTAATGCAGAAAACCATAGATGACGATGAATTTAATTAGTCCGTCAGATAGATTTCCAAGAAGTAAGTAGATTTTTAAATAATAAATGAAGATGATACAGTGCGGCGAAAACTCGCGTGACGTCACTTGTATGTACACTTTTTACGAACAAGTGACGTCACAAGCCCCCACTGATTATTTGATGCGTTATAAGTGTTATAACTTCGTCATTTTTTATTGATTTGATAAAAAAAAAATACGTATAAAATATTTTTCGATAATCTAACTGACGTACTAAATGAATCATATTTTTTTTACTCAGGAATCCTATTCTAGCTGTTTCCATATCATATTTACGACGCAATAACATGGAAAATTACCAGTTGCACCTTGAAAAACCACCATCATCATAATTTTCCTGCACTTATCCCAATTTATCTGGGGTCAGCGCAGCATGTCTTCTTCTTCCATATTTCTCTATTACTCGTCCTCTCAGCAGTCACCTCCTTTCTAGCCAAATCATCCTTCACGCAAAATAACTTATTTTTATGCATGATATATCTGGAAACGTCTACGTGTACATACTTCCCACGTACATCCTTAGTAACGTATACCTTTTCCTTTGTTTTATTAAGATTGACTACACTCTTGTGGTACTAAGAATAGATCACTTCAATCCAGCCGGGACCTAAGGGTGTCTTAAGGTGAAGGGCAAACGGGGTCGTGAGCAATCTGAGCGGGGTCTTGGTACTGATCTCGAATTCTCGATGTGCCGCGAAGATTTTTCACTGTAAGAAGAATTGTAGGGGGTCACACTTGCTCTTTTCTAAAATTGTGTTTTGTACAGGGTACTTAAATATAGGATGGGTAGCGTAGGAGTGCAGACAATTTAGCAAATAGACAAGGTTGGTAATTCTGAATCTTTTCAGTAACGAGATTTATCTTTAACGTCATAAGAACTAATATTCTTTGATACAAAAGAAATTATCGATTACCTCCCACCTATCACCTTACCTATTATTATTGATTATGAAAAAAAAAAAAACAAAACGAAAAAATTTCAAAAAACCCAGCTTAAAAATAATTGAAAAAGAATAAAATAATTTAAAAACACCCAACTTGAAAAAAATCCCAACAATATCCGGGGAGGTCTGCCATGAAATGAACTAGTTTTGCAAAGTTCAGCCCCCGACGACTATTCTTGGGTTTTTTTATTTTTTTTAAGTCGGGTAAATTATTTTATTCTTCTTCAATTACTTTTTAAGCGTCGTGGATTTTTTCAAATTTTTAATTTTGCTTTTTTTATTTTAAAAACTTTTTAGAGATCATTCAGAGCATAGATATTATGTTCTTTTTCTCCACATAAATCTCTTTAATATGTAGTAACTAATATAAAATATACTACTGCAGTGCCCTCTAGTGAGTTACTACCGTAACATCTATTTAAGAACCCTCCCTAATCAACCACAAACTGCATCAAAACCGGACTAGTAGTTTTGGTTTTGCACAAACAAATGTTTACTGCAGCGCCCCCTGGTGAGTTGTCACCGTAACACCTATCTAAGGACATGCACCAATCAAACCCGGACCCATAACTGAAAACTGCATCAAAATCGGACTAGTAGTTTTGGAGAAAAATGGCAACATGTATTTGCACAAACAAACATCCTCTCACCCCAAACGTATATACCGTCTCCGTTCCGTCGTGGGTAATGACGCACAACCCCACAATCTATATGAATACTATAAAGAGGTCAAGTTTGTGAGTTTGTGAGGTTTTAGCGGGTAATCTCTGGATCTACTGAACCGATTTTAAAAATTCTTTCACTAATAGGAAGCTACATTATACCCGTGTGCCATAGGCTATATTTACAACGTGCTCGTGGGATAATTTCCGACGAAAACGCCATCGAAGCCGCAGGCAACAGGTAATTCTGAATATTTTCAGTAACGAGATGTTTCTTTACCGTTATAAGTAGGGACTAATTTTCTTTGACACAAAAGAAAAATTATCGATTGCCTCCCACCTATCTCCCTACCTATTAGTACTGATAATAAAATGACGCACATCCCCACAGTTAAAAATAAAGCTATACAAGAAGAATATTATAGCAAAGTGTTATTTGGTTTTGCCGTCACGAGTTTCTCAGTACCACGGAGTCTAGATTTGTGCCCGAATGATGGCAATAGGCTAATGAAACTTAAAAGTGACTGGCGAAATGTGGGTGTACTATTAGGTACACCTCTGCCTAACCCATCGGGGATTACAGGCGTTATGTTATGTTATGTAAACAAAGTAAAAGAAGAGAGGAACCTTTTAATTCCGCAGAAATAATGCGAAGATGTCTTTAACAGTCGGTTACCAACAACATGCATACAATCATAGAAAAGCAAACCACCGCTAGATAAAAAAAAAACGAATTATTACTCTCTAGATACACCAATTTAAAAAAATCCAGCCAACCAGGATACCGAGCTAACCAATCAGTATAAACGAACTACTTCAAACAGGCGCATCCAACTCAAACTACCCTCATCCAGCCAGCCCGCTGAGGGTGCTTACAATTCATGCTATTGAAGCACTTCGGTATTGACTGAAACTATTCTCTGCTTTTCGAACTAGATTTAAAGTGGAGATAAAGTATAGCCTGGGAGGGAATCAAACATAGATAATATCACGCCTATTATCCTCGAAAGATTAGGCTGAGGTGTACCAATGGTACTCTGAACTCGCCAAAGCATGTATCTCATTAAAACCTCACAGGCACGTTTGAATGTCAAAAAAAAAAAAACATTGAATTTAAAATTAAAAAAAAAAACTCCAACTAGTAAATGGCTGCACCGATTTTGACAAAACATATCTAAGAACCATCGCCAAGTGAGTAGCTTTCAAATAAAAAAATTGCATCCAAATCGGTTTACAGGTTTAAGAGCTACGGTGCCAGAGATAGAAACACACACACATAGCAGTCAAACTTATCTTCTTCTTCAATCGCTCCCTCATTACTGAGGATCGTGGTCACTGGACCCCTTTAAACTGCCTCCATCGACTGCGGTCCAAAGTTGCCATCACCACCTGCTTCAAACTTATAACACCCCTCTTTTTGCGTCGGGGGTTAAAAACAAAGAAAGCGAAGCTACAGTCACAGTCACAAGGCACTTGAGAACTTGAGAAAGTACTGCAGTTGCATATTGCAAAGCGTAGATCTCTATGGAGAAGAACGGGCAAGATACTCCATGGACAGTCTTTTAAATCAAAATATTGTCACAAAATTTTGGTAACATCATTCAGTTGAGATTATACATTTATGTGAGAACGATGTAGAAAGACGTGCACATTAAGTGCCAGAGTCCAGAGTAAAACATTAAAATAATCAACAGTTTGAAAATAAAGGAATTAAAATTAAGCGCTAAGAGATGACCAGTGACCAACTGACAGCGCCCGTTCACGAACTTGACGCATGAATCAGCGCCATTCAATTCAATCATATTGAAGGGAACTAAATGACCCGACATACCCGCCACCATCAGCGAGACATTTGAGTGAGCATGACATTCTCTCATTCAAGTCAATGAAAGATAAATAAATGTAAATGGTAGCTTTACAGTACATAGTACTCACACATATTTCATCATTATCGTCATCCATAGCCTGAATTCGCCGATTGTTGTGTATAGGCCTCTCTGTTATTTAATGGGAGTAAAAATACCCTTAACGAAGACTGTTCTGGACTCTAGCTAGAACAAAAAAAAAAATCGAAATGACTAAGAAAACAAGTGCCTTTCGACTAACCTTCTAGTTACGGAGATATTGGGTGTCAAAGTTCCAACTGTTCCACAAGTTTTTGTCCCATGACCCCGTACTTGCATCTATCTGCACAATGTTTTGAGTGCAGTTTATTGAGTCTTACCGTAAAACGTAAATTATCACCCAAAAAAAAACTCGTTTCGCAGCAATAATTATTGCGTAGGGTTACTTAGTTTGATGTACAGAATCCTTGGTTGATGGCTTCGTGATGGGTTCGTTTATACCTTGTATGCGTCTTATAAAAGGGACGAGCATATTGCTTATATTAAATTCTGCATCGAAGTCAGACTTCCTGCTTTCAGCCAGTTCTGAGGGTACTTACAATTCATGCTAGCGATGCACTTTGATATTGGAATTATTCTCTTTCAGCTTAACTGGAAAAGTGGGAATACGCTGTCTGTAAAGACAATTCGGTATTAAAAAATGACTTTTGGACAGATTTATAGAGGATTCATCTTGTAGATGGGTCAATTTTCTTTTTCTTAATTAATATACGGGTAAACTTTTCAGCCCCTGGATATTTCAACTCTTTCTTTCTCGTGTGGTTAATGCCTAACCTAGTGTCAGAGTTTTTATGCCGCCCATGGGCCTCTGACTTGGCTTTACATGCCGTCGAGAAATATCTCTCAGGCATGCTGGTTTCCTCACGATGTTTCCCTTCACCGAAGCAAGTAATAATTATACAATACGCTTGGATAATGCCAACACACTCCAATTATCCAAGCGGCACACGCCATAGAGGTCAGGGAAGTTACGAATACCCATATTCGTATACTCTCCGACAGTGCCTCAGTCCTTCAATACTTAAAGAGAAACGAGATAACGTCGAGACTAATACTAGAATGCCATAATGCCCTAGAACGTGTTACGGTACTAAACCACAACACTGTGACACTACAATGGATCAAAGGACACAGCGGATCACTTGGAAACGATGCGGCTGATGAACTTGCCAGAAGGGGATCCAGCACAAAAGCCTTCGGACCCGAACCCATTGTGCCCATTCCCTTCAAGCAGCTAAGGAGTTGGTTAAAGGATCACACTCAAACGCAAGCGGGAATGGTGGACCTTGACACCAGGGTGCAGGCAATCCAAGGAAGCTATGCCATCCCTGGACACGAAGCTAACCAAGCGCCTTCTGCGCCTGGACAGAGATAGCCTGCGACTGGTGGCGGGGACCATCGCTGGACATTGCCCACTGAACAAACACTTCCGCACCCTAGGTATCACTGATAGCCCCCTGTGCAGAGCGTGCATGGAGGTGGAAGAAACTGTAGCGCATGTACTCCTCGAGTGCACCGGCGTCACCCAGATCCGTGAGGAGACTCTTGGAACACCGAGATCCCTTGAGGATGTCCTGAGAAGACCGGGAAGTTTGATCTGCTTCTGGAGGGAGGTGGGCTGGTTGGAGTAACGGCCGCCGTGGCTCACGTACGTTGGTCCAATTTAGGGACTAAGTGCGGAAACCAAACCCTAACAAATACTAACAAACAACAATATACAATACGCACATTAATCCGAAAAATCAGAGATGCGTGTCTTTTTTTTTCGGATGGGAAATCATCATATAAAAATCCTCCCGCTCTGGGCTGAGCAGGAGGGAGTGTCAGACTTTTACTGACCCCACTGACTTTTAAAACCCATCCATGTTCCTTCTTTTACCCTTTGTGTTCCAGGGCCGCGGTATCTCTTTCGAACAGTCCCGCAACCAGAGGTGCGTGCCTTGAGTTCGAACTCGAGACCTATGACTTGGCAGTCCGACAGTCACACCACTAGGCTATCACTGCTAGATATTTCAACTAAAAGAAGAGAGGGATAATTAGAGATTTCAACATGTTTGAAATAAATTTTTCGCTAATGAACGTTAACACAGTGGTTAAAAGTTTTGTGGGATAATCCCTGTTTTTGAAAAGCTGGTAAATTTAAAAATGCAGCCACAGAAATACACACGATATTGTTCGCTAACTAATAAAACATATACTAAGCGTAAACGACTATGTAAGCGATGTCGATTAAAAATGCACTATACTACTAATTATTGTGATTGCATTGATGAAAGTAATGTTTCGCATAGTAGCGCCTAATTCTATTAATTCCCTAATCGATATCCTCTATTTCTGATATTTGTATAGCAACAACGAATTGGGCGTGATTAGGTACTACAGTCACGGACTATTGATAAGCCACTTTCAAGATTTCGAATTTTACAGTTTTATACATTCACGAGATTACACGATTAAACACGAACTCAAACCGAATGCTCGGAAACAAAATGACACATCTAATAATCGGAAATGGTCTTATCCATAGAGGTTGAAAAATTACGTCAAGTTGACAATGGTGCCGATTCCCTTGGTTACAAACTAAACCAAATTTAAGTTCAGTGCATCTTTTTCTTTCTATTTCATTAAGAAAAGGACAGAAGATACATTTTAGTTTAGTCCTGTCAATTTAATCAGCGCTTATTACAAGTTTAGACGCGATTAAAAAGTTTACCACTAAAATTACATCAAATTACGTCAGGTGCCGACTAATTTGACAGGACTAAACTAATATTTATCTTCGGTCCTTTTCATAATGAAATAGAAAGAAAAAGATGCACTCAACTTAAATTTAGTTTAGTTTGTGACCAAGGGAATCGGCACCAATGATAAATCCATACAATGATGCTTACGTGTATCCCAAGCTATTTGATACTGACCTCCTTTGAATTAATAATCCTCATTAAATACTCTTTGTTTCTGAAAACCTATCCGATGACAGAGTGACAGTTAAAATATCGATGACAGAAAAGATTTGGAAACGATAATAATTTCGAATTTTGGTGAATTCTAGCTACGGCTAGAATTCACCAAAATTCGAAATTATCGTTAAAATAACTACGGTTATTTACGCGAAAATGTCAGCTGCACTTTCTGAAGAAATTCGCTACAGGATCATAACAATGCATGAGCAGGGTCTGAGCATTCGTGCAGAGGACTGTCAGGACCTGGTTTGGACCGGACCTGAATCCCATAGAAAATCTATGGGGTTTAATGGTGCAGCGATGGGATCACCGTAATGAACGATGAAAGGAAGATCTGGGTCAACATTGTCAAGACGTACTGGAAAACATGCGGGGGACAGATTTTTGCACTCGATTCGTTAACTCCATGCAATCACGACTGCAAGCTGTAATAGACAGCCAAGGAGCATTTACAAGATATTAAGTCAGTCCAACATTTTTGATTCATAATATAAGAAATTAAAAAAAAGGTTTTTTGGAGTCCATAATACGATGCCGGCTGTTACTTTTGAGCATACTCAAAACTGGATTCAACGACTGGACAATTTGAAGCCATCCTTTCGATTGAAATTTTTATGATACTGTGATACTGTGAGTATGTTTTTGCCGTGATTTAGTGACGAGTTCCAGTAGTGCGCGTAGCAAATAACAAAGAAAGAGGGTTGACAGATTTGTCTGCTCTTAACAACTTATTTTCCATCCACCCGCATTCTCCAGTCAACCCGCGATCATGGCGCTTGCAATAGTGTCGAAATATCGGGAGCTCAAAATAATGGACAATCACGGAAGATATCCCGTAAATCACAGTATAAGTTTAGCTGTCAACCGTGAAAGCTTAAAACAGTGTTTGCATAAACCCCTTAAAACCCATAGAGAAAAAAAAAACCTTTTCAGCGCATACTAAGTATTGAACTGGAAAATATAATCCCTAAAACCTCTAAATTCCCCAGAAACAATGCAAGTAAACCATTGCACCAGACCGTAAGTAGCACCGCACTGTTTGTGCAAGATAAACTTCAGTATTATGAACTTTGACGTTAAAAAGCGGAGCGGATTGGATAAGGATTCCCAGCAGTCCTTTTGTTACCGGCCTAGTGACAGTCGGACTCGTGCATGTAGGGTTCCGTACCATAACCAGTCTTACCAAGGAATATCGTATTACCCAATACTAACTTGGTCATGGACGTCATTTATACAGTCGCTCCATGTACTGCAATACTGGTATTCAACTGCAAAAAGTTAGGCAAACTCGTATTTCTCGTAGACTAGGATTTCCAGTCACCGTTTCTTCTCAATTTGTGTCTGTATCACTGATAAATGCATCATTGTTTCAAGAACAACCTGCTAAGTTTTTGTAAAGGTTTGGTCAAACCAGCGCGGAAAAATTGCGGTCACAGCTCCGGACATGCACCGGATATTTACAAATACTGTACTGAAGTATCTTTGAGAGACCGAAGTCCACACAGTCACACTCCCCAACTTGTCTCTGTTTTACTGAACCTTCAACTAGAGTCAACTTTGCTACATCACACCATCATAATTAAACAATTTCCTTAGAGAAAAGAGCCTTCAAAAACAATCGTAGGTAGGTGTAATTACTCTCCGATCAAATACGCAACATGTTATAATAAATAATACCAGCCTATTACTGTCCCACTGCTGGGCAAAGGCCTCTTCTCAACAGATAAGGCACGAGCATTGATCACCACGCTTTCTCAAGACGGGTTAGCGATTTCAGACCTTTTTTTTATAAGTCCATGTTTCATCGCGATGTTTTCCTTCACCGATGTCTATGATGTCCAAGATAAACTTAAAAAGTACATATGAATTGAAAAAGTCACATTGGTACTTGCCCGGATTTGAACCCACAACCTCATGCATGAGAGGCGAGGCTTTAACCATCGCAACATAATACGGGCTAATGTTGGCGATAATTCTACGAGGTTAAAATGGAACTGGGCAGGTCACGTTTCTAGGATGAAGCCGGACAGATGGGCGAAGATAGTCACACAGTAGGTGCCTGAAGACGGGCGTCGTAACCCAGGCAGGTCCTAGGAACGCTGGTGTGACGATCTGGACCTATTCTTAACGGATTGGTCGGAGAAAGCAAAAGATAAAGAAAATTGGAAAGCTATGGAAGGCTTCGGCCAGCAGTAAAAAGTGTTATGTTATAGTACGTGAAACAATTTTGGAAACCGATGTCGACCGTAGATTTTTAAACGCCGGCAGAATAGTCGTCATGGACCCAGTAGCCAAGAGGAAAAAAGAAAAAAAATATGTGATCGGTTCAAAAACATTGTCATTCCTAGAGAGTATTCACGACACCATTTCTTGACTATTCCGACCAGACAATCAGCTGACTCCCGCTCTGTCTGTGCAAGATAAACTTCAGTATTAAAAAGTTTGACGTTAAAAGGCTGGAGAGGATTGGAAAGGATCCCCCACAGTCCTTTCAGTAATCCTCTCGTTGATAGTGACTGTCAGTTGGACGATTATTGGTTTGAGCAGTTGAATATGATATTTTTATTCCCTTTAAAAGAATATCTGTTAGCCTCCAATCCTGCTTTTACTGCTTGCATATTTTTGATTAAATCAAATTATGTGGGTAGATAGATTTTTAACTATTAGTAAAGTAAAAAGTGTGCTTTCTCTTTGGTCTAGTGGTCGCAAGTGCTACTACTGACCATGAGGTCCCAGGTTCTTATTGGGTTTTTTTATCAAGTATTTCTCAGCAGCTCGGATAAAGAACTTGTGCACGGGTGATGGCAATAGGCTCGCCCTCTAATACTTGGGACTTAAACATAACTAGTAAAATGCTGATGTTACTTATTAAATTTTATCATATTCCCTCTTCTAACCAATAAACAGTATTTCAAAGGATTAGTATTTCGGAAAACATCATGAGGAAACCAGCATACCTGAGAGATATTTCTCGACGGCATTGAAAGTCAAGTCAGAGGCCCATGGGGGGCTTAAAAACTCTGACACCAGGTTAGGCACTAACCACGACAGAGAGATAGGAAACATTGTGACCCAAAATCGTTCAGCTGAAGTTTTCCTCTCAATGAGCCCCAGCTGGGCGCCATTAATTTCAGTAATCCAACTACCCTCCTACATTTTCGGGACCAAGAAAAAATAATATTTCTTTCCAACACATTGAAACCTATCAGGGTGTAACAAAACCCATAATTTAATCGGTATTTGTCAAGCGCTATGTTTTGCAAAGGACACGCCCTTTGTCCTGGTTTCCTGTACTTTATATGGACACCCTGCTGTGACCAATTCTTGTTGAGAATTATGGGACAAATTGGTTTTGATATTTGCGAGGTTTTTTGAAGGATTCTCATTTTCAAGATTTATTGGGCTATGGAAACTTTTCGATGAGCTACTTGTGGGTTATTTGATATAGTGTAGGAAGCTGTTTATTTAGGCAAGATTAATATTTTCTGATACGCCTACGATCAAAGTAGTTTGTCCACAAGGAATTGTTGTTCTTCCAAATGACTTCTTTCGAGTTCTAAAAGGTTACGTTACTTCGACCTTCTTTGAAAATAAACTGAACATTTTACCCTATTTTCTTTAAGAAAACTTAAAGAAAATGTAGCATAATCATTTTTCCCGGTGGCCTACCATGACGTCTTAAAGCAGGAGTAATTGCAGTGTGGGAAAGAGATGGCGTTAGACGACCTGTATAGCTCTGTCTCTTTCCCACACTGCTATAAGACGTCTTAATAACGGTGCTGAAGTGTATCTTGAGTAAACTCTCATTGCGACACTTATGCTTCAGATATTTTTTACAAGCTTTTTTTAACTTTACTACCTTTCTGGAAAAGAATTTGATTGCCTCATCGGTTGAGTGATAGCAAGCGGGACTGCTAAGCATGAGGTCCTGGGTTCTATTCCCGGGTCGAGCAACGTGTTTTTGGTAGGAATTTGTCAGTAGCAGCCACGGAGTCTAGATTTTACCATGTTGTTGGCAATAGGCTCACCCCCTATTACATGGGACTTATACATAACTGGCGAAATGTGGGTGTACTATTAGGTATAGCTATACAGACACGCTAAGCCGACCCCAAATAAATTGAGATAAGGGCAAGAGAATGATGAGGAATAATACCTACACCTCTGCCTTACCCTTCCGCAATTACAGGCGTCATGTTATATTTAAAATACGAAAGTAACACTGTATGTCTATCGGTGACACTTTCACCGCGAAATCGCTGAACAGTTTTTGATGTTTAGCACACAATTAGACCATGACAAGGTTTAGGACATACGTATTTTTATGCCCCCCCTCTAGGATAATTTTCGACCTTCACGTGAGCAAAACGGCTGTCAAAAACTAGTAGGTATATAATCTGCAAAGAATTAAACTGAGGTATTGCAGAATTTACAACCAGATTTATTACTTGGTAGTTTTGACAACTCTGTAGAGCAGTTTAATAATAATTTATTAGATTTACATTCAGGAGGTAACACCAAACTTGTATTTTAACGTTTGCGCTATGTTTATAATCGAGGTGAATCTAACTTTAGTACTTTATTTTGAATATAGATGGCGTTGCTAGTCACAAGTCGTACGGTGTGCGACATTACGGGATTGCGTTTAAAATTACCAACTTTTGTTTGAACCATAGATTAATATACCTTTCGTTTGAACTGCCTGTTTGGTATTTTAGTCGCAACCGTTACTGCTGGGTTTGATTCCCAGGTCAGTGCCTTCTGAGTCGTTCCCTCATTGCTGAGGATCGCGACCACATAATTATGATACGTCTCCAAGCCATGCGGTCTCCTGCAGTGTAACAGCGTTCTTGATCGCGTCTAAGTGTTTATGGATTTTCAAAGAGGAATTTCGTAGTAGTGGAGTGTAGTACTTGGAGTTAGGATTTGAGCACGGTTGATGAACAACAGGCTTACTCCCTACATGGGACTTTTACATAATTGGCAAAATGTAGCTGTACGTGGGTACCTACACCTCTGGTTAACCCTTTGAGCATTACAGGCGTGATGTTCTTTATTAAAAACCGCAAATTTTTAGTTTTTAAATATTGAACGTGTTTTACAAATTAAAGAACACCGAACTTTGTTCTATTTTGCCTTGACCACGACCTTAAAAGCAAATTGAATGTCAGAAATTAATAGTTCTTAGTGTAAACGCGAAATATAACGCACTCAATATAATAATATACTTTTCCAACTTCAGTTATCGCATTTCAAAGTTCGCAGAAGTCTTATACCTATAGACTACTTATAATTATTTATTCTTGAGCACCAAGTTGCAAGTTCAGAGCAAAAGTAAAAGTGACTTTATCAATGTCTTAATGTACTCTGTATTTTAAAAGTTAACATAAAGCACAGTACAAGTAACTAACGGTATAGAAAAAGTTAGTAGGTAAAATAACTGATATTCACTAAGTTAATGGTCAGTTTTACCTTTGGTTGGGTCTTGTCCATTTGGACGAGAGAATTCTGCTACTTATTGCAGTGTTCCTCTAAATAAAAACCGCTATGCATGAAACTTTTCGATTAATTAGTGTCTTTCAACCTCATTTTATAAAATGTTTTTTTTTTTAATTATTTTACACTTTAAGAAATTACATATACAACAACTGGGGGATATTGTATGTTCAGAACTATTTACAGTACATACTGACTGTGCCCTGCGGTCGAGCCGTTTCTTTTTGCTCGGATCCTAACGTGCTTGTGGGTTTCAAGAATTGGGCTATCAAATGAAAAAAGATTTGTGTTTAATCCAACCGTTAGTTACGAGTTTTGTTTGAACGATTAATGCGTTCAAACAAAACTCTTCATCTTTATTGTATTAGTATAGATAAGTTATCATTCCAGTGAACAGGCAAGCCAATCACTTCAAATAAAAATAAACTGCCCAACACAATTACAGCCCACCTAAAAGCACCTTACCTGCCCCCAATAAAGAACCAATATTTCAAACGCAAATCTACATACGAATACCGCTCCAATAATACAATTATTTATTGAGACTATTACATTATTAATCTAAGTAGCCACATCAAATAAAGTGATAAATCAGTAAGATAGCCGGTATTGCTAACAAATAAAAAGATAGCGAACTGGCAACACTTTTGTGCGGATGCCAAAAGTGCTTGAAACTTTCTCGCTTGTTGCCAATATTGTTGCCAGACTAAAAAATGTTTGTCGATTTGGCAGTATCGCGGTGTATCACAGGTTTCCCTGTAGTCTAGCTTTTCGGGTTATGATGGCGAAAAAATTGTGCGAATGTTTTCCGTTTTGTGGATACTTTTGACTATAATGGCTTTAATTTTTTATAGAAATTTTTCACCGGTTAAAAAAAACCCTAATAAAGTGTAGGTATTGCAGTTTTGCAGAAAAGGGTCGTTTTTTATGAGTGAATGTGTCCTTTCCACCCTGTATTTTTCACAGAAAACCCACTAACCCAATTTGTATGTAGTTCCAGCGAAACATTAATATCTCAAACCTTACATGCTTAAAATACGTAACTTTAATTCGTCCATGTTATAAACTATCATTAAATTCCACACAAAAACTTCCCCATACATTTTCCATCATATTATAAGACCTTAGACCTTTCCAAGACAAGATAACAACTGCAAGGTACCCGACAGCTTGAAGGGCGCAATAATATCCTCCATGTTGCTTCTACGGTCACCATGGCAACGTATAATGTGGGTTACCGTGTTGCCAAGTACCTGTACTTACCTTACAAAGTGAACTATCAAAACATTATGCACTTCCGCAGCTTTTAAATATACTTCGTTGTTTGTGGTTCAAGAAGTCTTGTTAAAAACTGGGACGGCATGAAAGGAGACTACATATTAAAGCTGTTTGTGAAAGAGCTTGCATGAGGAAAGACTACCCCCATATCTGTTTCTTTCTATACAGGGTGTAACAGGACCCTTCACGAAGCCGTCAACCAAGCATTATGTACATCAAACTAAGTAACTTTATGCAAAAAATATTGCTGGGAAACGACTTTTTTTGGGTGAAAAATCACTAGGACTCAATGTAGTAGGACTCAATGTAACGCCCTCAAAACATTGTGCTGGTGGATGGATTGAAAAGTACGGGGGTCGTGCAGATGTTTAAAGTAAAAATCTTACAATAAAAACACGTATATAAGTGAAAAAGTTGGAACTTTGACCCCCAATATCTTCATGATCACATGCGATCATTTATTACTACTTGGTTCAGAAAAAAATGTCATAACCGAAATCATGATCTACTTAAATACGCCAGATTTAATCAGACAGCTTCTTTCATAATTTTAATATTAGTATGCATTTACTTTAATTAAAACGTTTGATAACAAATTTTAAAGATTGAGATTCTGGAATAGAAATGTACACTCCTCATCACATGCCTGGCCATCACAGGTGTCGTCCCCGGAATTTTTCCATTTAATTACATTTTAATATTTCATAATTTAAAAAAATGGCTCTTCCATTATATTTTCATCGTGTAAAAAAGCTGTTGTCTATAAAAGTGCAATACCTACCTATTGCACTTTTTGACAACAGCTTTTTTTTTATTAATTACCGATGATAAATTTCTATGTGGCCGGCTCAGAATGACGTATTGAATCATCCACGTGGCAACCGTTTGTTCATCGGTGCCCCTTCCACTTTGTACAGTCTAGTCCTTGACAAACACACCACTACAGTCAAAACGCTATTACGAAACGTAACCTAAGCGTTTCAGCAGACGCCTGAATCTACACAAATGTTTATCCGAAACTTGCAGTCGCCACAAGTTTGTCAACCGCTTTAGCTAAGCCACCTCTAGCCATTCATTCATCCTATATACATCCTGAGTACATTTTGTAGGTGGACTAGTATTTAGTTTAGGAATTCAGAAGTTGGAATATAATAAATTAAAAAATCGTCGTCGTTCGTCGTCACTGCAGAAGCGCGCGCATCAGCATCCTAAAACCAGTATTATACTGTACACGCAATACATTGTAGGCCCTCCGCATATAGTTCACCCACAGGCTGCACGAGTAGAAGGTTTGGCAATATGCCTTGAAGAGGATAATTTTAACTTCCATACTACAACCTGAAAACCTGCGAACCAACCTAATACAACGAACTACCAATGCCCTGCGTTCCCTCTCTATATCAGCATGATCAGATAGATCCTCTGTGACTAGATTTCCTAAATACTTGAATAGTAATAATATAAACAAATATATTAATATGACAAATAATAAATCATAATGATGAATAATTAAGATGATATAATTATACATGTATACAGCCTCCCGAACAAGCCGGATTCCGAAAAGGCTTCAGCACCGTAGATTACATACATACGCTGCGGCAGGTTATACAGAAAACCGAAGAGAATAACCTGCCTCTCTGTTTAGCGTTTGTGGACTACGAGAAAGCCTTCGATTCGATCGAGACTTGGGCTGTACTGCAGTCTCTCCAACGGTGCCAAGTCGACTATCGGTACATCGAAATGTTGAAGTGTTTGTACAAAAACGCCACCATGTCAGTCCAACTTCAGGACCAGACCTCGGAACCTATCCTTCTGCAGCAAGGTGTGAGACAGGGAGACGTCATATCTCCGAAACTGTTCACCGCTGCACTGGAGGATGTCTTCAAGGTTCTGGACTGGAGAGGGCTCGGCATCAACGTTAATGGCGAGTACATCACTCACCTTCGGTTTGCCGACGATATAGTGGTCATGGCTGAGACCATTGAGGACCTCAGAACAATGCTTGATGACCTCACTAGAGCCTCCGAAAGAGTGGGTCTTAAAATGAACATGGACAAAACCAAGATTGTGTTGAATGCCCATGTAACACCCACTCCTATCAAGATCGGAGACTCTATACTCGAAGTTCGGAGTGGCGACCGCAAACCAGAAGACGTTGCGTTGGAAGGCCTCCCACTAGGTGGACCGATGACCTGGTGAAGGTTGCGGGGATCAGCTGGATGCGAGTCGAGACCGGTCAGTGTGGCGACACTTGGGGGAGGCCTATGTCCAGCTGTGGACGTCTTTCGGCTGAAATTATGAATGATGATGATGATGATATTTTTATAATACACATCAATGACCTTCCAAAAGTGACAAAATACAACACAATTATATTTGTTGACGATAGTTCAGTACTGTTCACAGGAGATAATAAATTACACATGGAACCTGAGATAAATATGACTTTATATAGCATTATTAATTGGTTCACATCAAACAATTTACACATAAATCTCGACAAAATAATTTTCATGACATTCTGCAGTAGAGTAAGTAAAATAGCAAACATGAACATAAATTACCGAAATAATAAGATTCAGGAAGTAGACGTTACGAGATTTCTGGGTATAAAGATAGATAATAATTTAAATTTTAAAGAACATAATATACATACATTATGCACTAGATTAAATACTTTTTCTTATGCATTGTTTAAACTTAAGCAAACGGTACAGTACTTCTACAGTCCTTACAGCCTACAACGGCTATGTTGCACCTATTCTAAAGTATTGTGTTATTTTTTGGGGTAGTTCTACTAATAGAGAAGCGGTGTTTAAAGCTCAGAAGAAATGTATACGAGCCATAACTGGTATAAAAGTAACTGACAGTTGCGGACCATCATTTTTTTAATTAAATATTATTACGTTACCATGTTTATATATATTAGAGGTTATAATGGTCGTTAGAAAAAATCATTCAGATCCAGCCTGTCCCTTTGCTGTCCTCCCCAGCGACGCCCTAAGCCGAGGCCCGTACCCCACAGGGGGTGCCCTTAGCGAGTGGTCGCTTAGTTTTTGAGTATAGTTTTAAGCCCCTGGCTGGAGTCTTTAGATTCATTTTTAAGGCATCCACAGGGATTTGCCCGGTTAAGCAGTAGCCAGCCTCACAGGCTGAACTGCGAGATGGCAACCCAAAAAAAAAAACCTCAGATAAAAATACAAACCTCTTTAATAAGTTACATAGCAAAAGATACAAATTCAATTTAAGTTTACCTTTTAATAAAACAGCGTTTTTAAATATTTATATATATACGCATATACAATGTGTAACAGAATAAACGCACAACCTCTTAAGGGGTCATTGTACTCATCATTATGAACAACTTTTACTATGGGACCAATCCCGAAATCGCGAAAAAAAAAACAGCTGTTCAGTACATTTTGTCGAATTATGCGCACAGAAATGTATAGGGCAGTCGACTTTTTTTTCGCGATTTCAGTGTTGGTCCCATAGTGAAAGTTATTCATAATTATGAGTACAATGACCCCGTAAGAGGTTGTGCGTTTATTCTTTTACACATTGTATAAGATTAGAGATAAGTGATATAAATATTTTTTTAAACAATATCGTACCATTATTACTAAAAAAAGCATATTACTCTGTAACTGAATATTTATAGGATAAACCTGAATATTTATAGGATTTCCCGGTTCTAAAAAACCGGGAATTCCCGGGTTTTAGCCTTGTAAAAAAAACCGTCTTTCGTATAAAACCCGGTCTTTTCGGGTTTTTTGTTGTTTCTTTTTTAAATCCATTAATTATTGATTTGTGAACTTCGCAGATCAGACACACAACACGTCGTAAGTCGTTTGACCTAAAAATGTAGAAACATGAGAAAGTCATTTTTTTATTATTCCTATGACTTATTCATCTAAAATTTATTCTCACAAGAATAAAATTAAATATAATTGGTAAAATTCTCATTCTAAAGTACCCGTTGCACAATTTTTTGACGAAAAGACTGGACGAAGCTTCCCAAATGCTGCCCAGCCCAGCTGGATTCTTCTGTTATCCTTCCTCTCAAAGTTTTCTTACCAAACTGAAGTTTTCCCGAGGTAAATATATGCTGGAACAACCTCGAGAGGACCGCCATTGACAACGATAGATCCTGGGGTGACGAGTTCGTTGAGCATAACCTGGGTTTTGTCACGTTCACCGTGAGTCCAATGCGTATTGAAGAATTAACTATGCCAGTATCTCCTGTAGGTTGTGCAACGATTCAGTCAGTATAATTCATAATTCATTTATTCATTTTGTGAAACATAGGTGTTTACAGGTGTTTTCCAATAGATTAATGTAGAAACCATGTCCCGCCGATAGGCATACAAAATCAGTTTTAGAATGTTAATAGTATAAAATGTACGAGTATAATTATGCATGTCAAGTTATCAAAATTGTGTCAATAAAGTAGGGAAAATGTCATGAAAGTATTAAAAAAAAAAAAATGTCAATAATAATGTCAAAAGTACGAGTATTATGCATGTCAAAATTGTGTCGATATAGTAGTGAAAATGCCATTAAAGTATCACAAAATATAAAATATAAATATTTATCAGAATTTGTCATCCAAATACTCTTTGACTGAATAATATACCTTGTCATTTAGTAGCTTAAAGAGCTTATTTTTTAATTCATTATTATTCTTACTATTTCTAATATCACACGGTAATTTGTTGTACAATTTTGGTGCCATTGCATAGATACTTTTATAAGCAAAAGCAGTCTTAGTAACTATTGTATTTAACATATCTGAGCGACGTTGACTTTCTACGTGACTAAACAAGTGCATATTGTTTTTTACAAACATCAGAACCTCATAGATATACAGCGACGGTACTGTCAGAATATTTAAATCCCTAAAGTGCGGCTTACATGTATCTGTTGTTTTTAATTTACAGATGGCTCGGATGCATCTTTTTTGTGCCAAAAGTGCGAACGATATATTTGCAGCATTACCCCAAAATATAAGTCCATACCTTAGTGTGGAGGCTACATATCCGTGGTATGCCGTTAGGAGGGCAGTTTTGTTTGCGATTTTACCTAACATGTATAGGGCATAAGAGAATCGGTAAAGTCTTAAACAAACACTATCAATTTGAGATTTCCATGACATATCATTGTCAATGTGCAATCCTAAAAACTTTGTGGTTTTGGATTCTAGTACTGCGTCTCCTTTGTAGCTGATTTGGTATTGTGACAGTGTTCTTTGTCGAAGTTTGAAGTTCCTTAGTCTTTGTCAAATTAATTTTTAGATTGTTGGCATTAAGCCATTCTATGATTGACACCAGGTTTGTATTTATGTCTAATTCTATTTCTTTAAAATTACCCTTGTCAAAAACAATAGTGCTATCATCTGCAAATAAGCACATCTGATGACTTGTTACACTGGGGAAATCGTTTATATAGCAGATATAAAGTAATAGTATGATGTTGTCATCTGCAAATCTCAAGTGTGAGATGTACTCGCCGTAGATGTTAATGCCATTCCCAGTTCAGCGTCTTAAACACATCCTCCAGTACGTTGGTGAACAATATCGGTGAAATTACGTCCCCTTGCCTCACCCCCCGACACAATGGGGTATGCTCTGTTTGCTGGTTCTGAGTTTGGACTGTCATTATTTATGGCGTTTCCTTAAAGACTTTTCAGCACTTGGAAGAATCGCCAGAACTAACCAGGTCTCGATAGACTCAAAAGCCTTGTCTCATAGTCCGCAAATGCAAGACACAAACCCGATTATACTCTTCGTACTTCAGTATAATTTGCCGCACTGTGTGAAAGTGATCTCTGGTACTGTATCCTCTTCTAAACCCGACGGCTTTAATTCTTTAATAGGGTCTTGTTCCCTTTTTAACCAACTTCAAAAAGGAGGAGGTTCTCAATTCGTCGGAATCTTTTTTTTTTATTTTTATTTTTTATGTATGTTCCCCGATTACTCGAAGATGGCTGCACCGATTTGGATTTTTTTTTTTTAGTTTGAGAGGGTATACTTCCCAGGTGGTCCCAAGATCATCAATTCAGGATCTGATGATTGGATCTTGGAGAATTAGAGAGGACTCTTCAAATTTTATAGGCACACTTCAAGCGATTTGGGTAGTTTATGGAAGAATACTTTTTCGGAGTGGTCCCATTTCATTTTGGTGAAGATCTGATGAAGAACTTCGGAGATAGGCAACGGAACTCCTTAATAAATGATAGCAAATGGACTGGGATTGCTGAAATCTCACGTTTGTCTATTGTTTACACCTGTTCATAACATACCATCACGCCGGTACGCTGTGAAGGGGTAAGCACATGTGAACCAAAAAACACGCAAAACACAAAAAAAAAAAAAACTTTAGCTTCAGAAGTCGGTGACCAAAAAAAAAAAAAAAAACTAGCAAAAGTCACCGACTTCTGAAGCTTTATTAATTTTTTTGTGTTTTTGAAGTCAGTTTAATATTTTGAAAAAAAAAGTTTTTTTTTTTAAAAGAGCCACCACGGTCTTTCTCGACGCTTCTGGATTTCTCCGAGAGTACAGGATCGAGTTGAAAACCCCCGAAGCTCTTTTAATAGAGGACTACCTCCCGCTTTCAGAAGCTCAGTCATTTACGTTTACAATTGATGGCACACAGCTAAAATTTATATATTACTTTGTGTTGGTATTTCTAAATTAATGCCTAAGGCCGGTTTTCATCGACATAAAGAAATACTTAAATTAATGCCTAACGCCTGATTTCACCAACACAAAGTAATATCTAAATTAAAGCCTAAGGCCTGTTTTCACCAACACAAAGCGATACCTAAATTAAAGCCTAGAGCCCGCTTTCACCAAATCAAATCAAATCAAATCAAATCAATCAAATCAAAGCATTTATTTCAAGTAGGCCAGTTACAGGCACTTTTGAATTGTCGAAACAAAGATAACAATTAAATGTAGCTACAGTCCCAGTCACAAGGCATAAAAACTGTGGAAGTACTGTAGTTGCCCATTCCCTATCGTAGATCTCTATGGAGAAGAACGGGCAAGAAACTCCATGGACACTCTTTTAAATCAGCTAATTGTTACAAAATCTTGGTTACATCATTCATGTTGAGATGGTACACTATGTGAGAACGATGTAGCAAGATGTGCACATTAAAAGTGTCCACAGTAAAAACAAAAAAGACAATTAAAAAAATAAAAATAATTAATTCAAATAAGCCGTGGCAACTAAGAGATGACCAGTCACACTGACAGCGCCCGTTCACGAACATGACGCATAGATCAGCACCATTCAACTCAACCATTTTGAAGGGAACTAAATGATCCGACACACGCGCCACCATCAGCGAGACATTTGAGTGAGCATGACATACTCTCAACCGCCAGGGCACATTCAGGTCAAGAAAGGACGTAGGTTTCCAGTGAACGATAGCTTTTTAACACATAGTTCTCACACAATATCGGCTTTATATAATACTAAAGAGATTGATTCTATACAATGCAAAGATAGTTGTACAATCTTCAGCAGCTCCAACAATACTATTTAGTGTTATCAATTTGTGCGTCCCTGTCCTTGTGGAGCAGGACCGGCATTGAGCCAAGCATTTTTATCAACGATATAATCGTTCAACTTGTAATATGCTTGCTTGCAAAGTGTGCGTTTAATGCATGTTTTAAATTTCGTCTCATTGAGTTCAAGAATACTTTGTGGAATTTTATTATAGCATCTCAAACAGTACCCCATGAAAGATGAGTCTACTTTAGCGAGTCTGAAGCCTGGCTGAACTAATTGGTTTCTATTTCTAGTACTGTAACTGTGTCTGTCACCTCTTTTACTAAAAAGATGCAGATTTTTTCTTACGTACATTATGTTTTCATAGATGTATTGACAATGTACCGTCATGATGTTAATGTCCTTAAACAGTTCCCTTAGAGAGTCGCACCTACGAAGATTATATATGGCTCTGATGGCTCTTTTTTGCAGAATAAATATAGACTGAATGTCTGCAGCCCGTCCCCATAACAAAATGCCATAAGACATTATACTATGAAAATAACTAAAATAGACCAGTCTAGCGGTATCTACATCAGTAAATTGACGGATTTTTCTAATGGCATATGCTGCTGAACTTAGCCGCCCCGCAAGAGATGTTAAATGAGAACTCCATTGTAGCCTTGAATCAAGCGTAATCCCCAGGAAAACCGTTTTATCTACATATTCTAGTTTCTCTTTATTCAATATTATATCACAATCACTACTTTTAACATTCGGTAAAGCAAATCTTATGCATTTAGTCTTTTTTTCGTTTAATACTAAATTGTTTGCTGTGAACCAATTATGGACCTGAATTAGCGCATTATTCACGTCATCTAGATTTTGGACCCGTCTATTTATCTTAAAAATTAGGGAAGTGTCATCAGCAAATAACACCATATTTTGAGGCTGGTTTTTCAATAAATAGGGTAGATCATTTATATATACTAGAAAGAGAAAAGGACCCAATATTGAGCCTTGTGGAACCCCCATTTTTACTTTTAAACCCTGTGAATTGACACCATTTATTTGAACATGTTGTTGTCTATCACTCAAATAAGATTTTACAAAACTAAGTGCAAGTTTACCTAGTCCGTAGTGCTCAAGTTTCAAGAGTAATGTCTCGTGATTTACGCAATCAAATGCTTTGGAGAGATCACAAAAAATTCCTATGGCGTCTTGGGACTCTTCCCACGCAGTAAATATGTGCTTTAATAAGGTTACACCAGCGTCAGTCGTACAACGTCCCCTGGTGAAACCATACTGCTGATCGTGTAGGATTTTGTTGGTGTTAAAATGATTGAGCATTTGATTCAGCATCACTTTTTCAAAAACTTTGCTAAAAACTGGCAACACGGATACAGGCCTATAATTATTAGTATCTTTACTGTCCCCGGATTTGAAAAGAGGTATGACTTTACTGTATTTCATTAAATCTGGGAAAACTCCTTGGTCTACACACAAATTAAAAATTAACGCCAAGTATGGTGCTATAGTCTCAACTATGGATGTACAAACTTTGATAGACATTCCCCAAAGATCTTCGGTCAGTTTGATTTTTATTTGCCGGAAAGCTTTAATAACTATCATAGGGTTTATGTGTTTAAATTTAAATTCAGCCGGGCATCCAGACACGTTTGCCTTTAATAAACCAATTGAGACTTCTGCTGAGGAATTTAGAGCCTCCGTAGTTTTTAACGGTATATCGGTAAAGAAATTTACAAATTCTTGAGCTACTTCCTGATTAGAGGTTTTAGGACCACATGCTGTATCTAATGTATAGCTAGTGTTACGTATTTTCTTCCTGTTGGTCTCATCATTTATGACTTTCCAAACTGTCTTTATTTTATTTTCAGCAGTTTTGATCTTGTTGCTAATGTGCAGGGCTTTAGCAACCTTGCATATATTTCTAAAGATTTTTGAATACTTAGCAACATACTTGTTGAAAGTTTCAGTGTTTATATAAGGCTTAAGGCCATAAAGCTCAAACAGTCTTTCCCTACTTTTCCTGATACCTCTAGTTGCCCAATCACTAAATATAAATTTAGGGCAAATACTTTTTGTCTTCTTTTCAAATGTTTTGTTGAATTCAGTGTGAACTATTGAAAAGAAATTATCATACAATTGATTTATATTATTTTCGTCTATATGATGACTCATGACGCTTAATTTGTTCAGTAGGGAAGTATTATACCTATTTAATTTGCTAGTAGTTATAGGTCTAAATTTAATCTCAACTTTTTGCAATGGTGTGTTACACCTGAAAGTTACAGTTTGTCCGCTGTGGTCAGACGGGAGACAATTTAATATGGCTTTATCTAAGTAATCACAATCGCAGAAAACATTATCTATACAAGTAGCAGAAGATGGAGTGACTCTAGTAGGTTCTATAAAAATATTGGTCAAGGCAAATGATTTAAAAAGATTTAATAACCGATTGCTATTTAAATTTTCT